>OY757023.1:53218864-54666364 GCA_963580285.1 Lucinisca nassula | reverse complement strand
ACTTTGACAAGGGAAGCAACTCCTTCTTTACATCACGAACAAGAGAACACCCACATAAACCCCAGTTTAGATAGAGAAAAGTGGGGTTCAAGGGGGCACAGACTTTTTTTATTATTGCATAGGTTGAGGCGGTTCTAACGAGCACCCGCAACCTATGTTTGGAGTATAATTAAGAAAAATATCACAAATTTTCATCGTAAAAGTAGCCATTTTGGAGATGTGAAAAAAATGCACCATGTCACACGGTATAGTATCGTAATGATCGGAAAGCTGAACCTGTGCATGAAGTGCTCATGGCGAGCTATTGTGATAGGTCAATGTCCTCCGTCCATCTTGCGTTGTCCGTCGTGCGTCGCGCAGCGTTAACACATTGTTTAAATGTCAACTCCTAAACCACTAGGATAATTTGATTCAATCTTCAAAGGAATATTGCCTGATTGGTTCGCTGCCAAAATAGCAAACTTGTTCTTCTGCAATGAACAAGATGGCCATCAGACCTAAAAATAGGAATATTTTAATCAACAATGCCGCCTTTACACTTGGGGCTCATCTCAGACAGCCTTCAAAGGTATTTCGTTTGGAGTACCCTCTAAAACGGTTTCGCTCCGACAAACAAATTGGCAGCGAGATTTAAAAAAGAGGAAAAACCGTTAACCAATTTCATGAAATGCCACCCCGCCCCCCCAAGTCACAAAGTAAATTTGATTCAAACAGGATTGTTGTCTAGGGCGATCTCTACTAAAATAGCTTAAATTGTTATGCTACGATGAACAAGATCACACCACAGCTAAAAATAGAAAAAAATATTTTATTGAAAACTCCTCCTTAAAACATTGGGGCCCATTTCAAACAACATTGGTGATCCCCTATTTACATAGCTAAAACGGTTTCGCTCCGACGAACAGTATGGCAGCCAGATATTAAAATAGAAAACATTAAAGGATTTCTTGAAATGCCAACCCATCCTAAATCAGAATCAGAATTGTTACTGGTAATACGTCAAATGACATTCAAAACCAGGAATCATTGACCTAATTTAATTCAACTTTCACAGGATTGTTGTCTAGGTGGATCCCTACCACATTAGCTAAATCGTTTTACAACTAACAACAAAAAAATCCAGAGATTAAAACAGAACTATCTTTAATTGACAACTCCTTTACCATTTGGGTCCATTTTAAACAACTTTCAAATGAGTGGACCTATACCAAAATGAAATACGTTATCAGATTGCATCCTTCTAAATTTTTGAATGCAAATCTTTCGGCCAATTTGATTCACACTTCACAGGATTGTTGTCGAGGAGGATCCCTACCAAAATAGCATGACGCATTCTGCTGCGATGATCCAGACGGCCACCAGAACTGAAAACAGAAAATATATTTAAACGACAACTACTAATATACCCCTGGTCATATTTCAATCAAACTTCGGAGTCTAACTGCTGGTGTTCATTTGCTCCAGCATTTCAGTGATTTCTTGCTGTCAAGTCCTGACCACTGTTTTATCTCTGTGGCCGTTTAATTTCTGTGTTCAAGGAGATGTTGCAATGATGATTAAGGAGGCCTTCATGCAGACTGAACAACTTTTTTGTTAATATCGCGACGGAAGAAAGGGCGAGGATTGCGGCCGCGTAAAATTGATTTTAGTCCCCAATCGATTCAAAATTCAATGTTGGACTTAAATCTCTTCTGAAACAAGATCTATCAGAATCCGAATTTTATGGTGACTTGCAATTACTTCAGCACCCAATTTCGTTAAATCTTTCTTAAATATAAAATGACTGGGTACAACACGAATGTTATACGATAGACTACATGCATGATAGTTTTTTTTTCTTGGTCGGCGCCTCCTCCCCTAACCGACCCCATCTTTTTGAAGAGCATATAAGGAGTGAAATGCTTTGTTCCGAACTTTGGAATGGGCTTAAAGACCCACTATTAAAACACTCAAGCAGGTATAAGTTTTAAGTTGAAAAACACTTCAACAGCCTGCGGAAGTCAATTAGATCCACTGAACAGAATCTAAATGCATCTGCTATAACAAAGCATATGTCAACTTTGACATCGTCTGTCAATGGCAGCCAGCATGTCAAGTTTGAAAAACAATCAAAACAGATGGCACAGTCTTCCTTTGATAGTACTGGTCAGAAGTTAGACAGCATTGCCAATCAAATGAAAATGCTAAGAGAAAGGACGGATGGGCTTGAAAAGAAGTTCTGTGAGGCATGCCTTGCTTCTAGCTCACCGGTATCATCCACTCTTCCATCTAGTTCAAATATACCACCTACCCCTCCTGTCCAACGTGGTTCTTTTTCTCAACGTGGTTTCTCTGCACAGCGGGGTTCTTTTCCTTGTGGTAGGGGCTCTCCTTTTCCACGGGGAAGAGGCATCTATTTTCAGAGGGGCCAGAGGGGCGGAGGCCCGGATGGTAGAGGCAAGTCCCAACAACAAGGGGCTAATGAGCACAATTTCTAAGAGCTGACACGCAAACTGATTCTAGTTTGAACAAGTCAAACTAGAAGGGGTCTTTATTGCGGAGCAAAATAAGGACTCCACATTGAACTCTGATAGATCCAATACAGATCCAACTTTATTTTCAAGTATGGTTGGTACAACAAATGAATCAGAGATTTTAATCAATGGTCAGTAATGTTTAGCCCTGATAGATTCTGGATCCTTGATCACAACAGTTTGTGATGACTTTTATCAACAAATGGGCCCAATGCCTGAGCTGAAAGATAATTCTGATTTTAATTTGAATATTAGTGGAGCAAGTGGCTGAAAATACCTTTTTCGGGATGAATTGAAGCACAAATAAAAATCCCTTAAGTAGAACATGTCCCTTTGATTGTTCCGGTACTAGTTGTGACCAAGTTCCTCTGATAGTTGGTACAAATATTATTGGTTCACTCAGGGATAATTTTGCATCGGACCCAAATATTTCGTCTGCATGGAATAATGCATTTTCTGCTCTTTCGTTCTCCCGGACAAGATTTGTTAAATCTACAAACAAAACACCAGTTATTTAAAAACCCAATGAAACTCGAACATTAACGGCTAAACTCCTTAATCAGGGTTATCGGTACCATAAACTACGCAAAGCCTTTTCAAAATTTTATAGACGCCATTCTGATTTAATTTCAAAATTCAATATTGGACTTAAATCTCTTCTGCAACAAGGTCTATCGGAACCCGAATTTTATGGTGACTTAGTATTTAAATTCAGAAAAATATATAACCGCAATGACTTCAGTACCCAATTTCGTAAAATCATTCTTCGATATAAAAAGATTGGGTACAACATGGATATTATACGACAGACTGCATGCATGGTAGTTAACCCAATCACGGTTGGCAACTTTGCTTCCCTCTTTAATTGCACGCCGGTGGGTCAGGCCTCAGATTCTATGACGGCTCCAACGTAAAGGCTTATTGAGAATTAGAGAGATCTAATTCAAGGTAATGTTGGTTGGTGCCTGATGCTCTGTCTCTGGTCGGGCTCATCGGAGTCTAACTGTTGGTTTTCTTTTGCTCCAGCATTTCAGTGGTTTCTTGCTGTCGAGTCCTCACCGTTGTCTCACCTCTGTAGTTCTTTGATTTTTGTGTTCACGGAGATGTTGCACTGATGAGTTAGGAGGCCTTCATGCGGACTGAACAAATTATTTGTCTAAATCGCGACGGAAGTAAGGGCGAGGATTGTGGCCACGTAAAATCGATTTAAGCCCCCCAGTGGAAATCTTCCACTGACCGTTCCAAGGCGGCTCTTCTGTGGCGATTTATTTTATGTTGTTGTTTGTTACTTACTGTGTGTATCACTTGTGTCTTTTAGTTTCGGATGACCATATGGCCATTTTGTGGGAAAGTAACTGTCCTTATGGCCTTCCTTTGTTTAGGTTTCCATTATGGTCTGGTCGCTTAATGTTTGTATTTCTTTCCCTTTGGTGTCTTTTATGGGTGGAGTAAGTTAATTGTATCAATTCCTGATCTTTGTTTTACTTCTACTTTTTAGAAAGAAATACTTCCACCATGGAAAATGGTGTCGCAGAAAATAATATTTTAACTTCAGATTTTAATGTGTGTCCTCGTTTGGTGTCTGTCAAACCAAACGCAAAGACAGGAAGAATTCCAGTTAGAATTTGAAATCTTTCAACCAGGCCTATAACTAATAAACCTAGAAGCCAACTGTGTGATTTACACGAGGTTAAAGTTGTAGCAAATGTAAATCCGTTTTCTACTTCATTTTCTCAGCGGGCTAGTACTAGTGATAGTCACGCTGAGGAAGTCGAAGTAGATCTTTCAGCGGAGAACTTAACACCTCAACAACACATAGAGGCTTCGAATTTACTTAGCCAAGGGAAGCATATTTTTCCACTGGCACTGGGTCCTTACAGGCGTATACCTCCTGCAATGTTTGAGGAGGTACGCCATTATGAAACGGAAATGTTGGATGCGGAGGCTTTTAGAGAGTCGCAAAATAGAAGTGGAGGCAATGATCAGGAATCGATACAATCAACCCACAGCTCCCATCAGAGACACCAAAAGGAAAGGAACACAAACATGAAACAAAATACCTAATGAAAATACCAATAGCGGACTGCCAAAAGGACATTTACTTTCCCACAAAATGGCCAATAGGTTATCCAAAATAAAATAAAATAAGTGACACAAACACCCAAAGACAAACCATAACAAAAATAAACCGCGACAGAAGAACCGCCTTGGAACGGTTAGCGGAAACGAATTCCACTGGGGGCGGGGCTTAAATCAATTTTACGTTGCCACAAAACCCATTTTCTTCCAATAAAGTACTTGTTCGAAAAAGGACAATTCTCTCCTTTTCTGTATTGACTTTCGGAGACTTAATAACGGGACTATTCTTGCCGATAATAGAAGGGGCCAACAACACATTGCCTGGCTCAAAATATTTCTCCAAACTTGACCTTAGGTCTGGCAACTGGTAGGTTGGTATCAAAGAAGGCGATAGACGTAAGACTGCATTCTCTGCCGACCCCCTGGGTTTCTTTGAATGTAAAAGGATGGCCTTCAGTTTAACTGACGCTCCTGTTGCTTTTCAAAGGCTTATGGTTTGTCTTTGGTTGTTTCTGTCGCTTATATTATTTTATTTTGGATAGCCTATTGGCCATATTGTGGGAAAGTAACTGTCCTTTTGGCTTTCCGCTATTGGTGTTTCCATTGGGGTCTGTTGTTTTATGTTTGTGTTTCGTTCCCTTTGGTGTCTCTGATGGGAGATGTGGGTTAATTGTATCAATTCCTGTTCGTTGCCTCCATATCTATTATAGAGCGCCGTGTGGGGGACCTACACTTGAAGGAATGTCTCACTTACTTAGATGATATAATCATCTTCAATAAGACATTCGATGAACACATTTTCAAGACCCAGGTGCAGCACTTAGGCCATATTGTCAGTGATAAGGGTGTCCAGACAGATCCTTACAAAATGGCAGCGTTAAAAGAATTACCTTCCTACAGCTATACAGGAATTGTTTAGTTTTCTTGGTTTTGCGGGTTATTACAGACGCTTTGTCTGTAAGTACTCCAAAATTGCGAAGCCGCTCAATGACCTGTTAGTAGGACACCCAACAACCAAGAAAGCCAAGCGAACTAAGTCTGCTGTTCCTTGGTCTTGGGGGCCTGATCAGCAAACAGCTTTCGATACTATAATCGAAATGCTTACATCACCGCCAATCCTAGTATATTCAGACTGTAAGAAGGATTTCATTTTGAAAATCGATGCTAGCGATGATGGTTTAGGTGCTGTTCTATACCAAGAACTTGATGGTATAGAACGTGTCATAGCCTATGCCAGCAGGGGCTAAGAGCCAGTGATGGCAACTACCCTACACATAAACTGGAGTTTTTGGCCTTGAAACGGACAGTGTGTGATTATTTGTATGGAAATAAATTCACTTTTAGAACAGACAACAATTCATTGACGTATGTTCTAACAACAGCTAAGCTATATGCCATCGTTGGCTAGCGGCACTACAACTTCAAGCTCATTTTCGGATTTGGTAAGAAAACTTGCCGGTGCCCTCAGTAGATAACCATCTACTGATAAAGGAGTCCTGTTTGACAACGCTATCAAGGCCATCTGCCAGGCGGTATAAGCCCCTCCAGAGGAAGCGCCGGCTCTTGAACGTGTATTAGTTGCACAACATTTTGACCTACCTGGTAATGAGGTTGGCTCTGACTCTGTTTCAGATTTCAATCAGGTTGACTGGCGTGCTGAACAAGCAATTGAACGCACGTTGAATAGAGTCAAGACCATTTTGGCCTCTGGACGTAAACCTACCTAGAGACAGATTCCTCTTGAGAAGACGGAATGTCAGAAAATCTTGAAGGATTGGGACAGTTTGTTTTTTAAAGACGATGTAATTTACATGGCACCTCAGTAAACCAGGTTGTGTTGCCTGAGGTTTTCCGGGACATAGCACTCAATGGTCGGCCATCAGGACAGAGACCGCACTGTGTCCCTGGTAAAGTCTGGGTTTAACTGGTCAGGGATGGATGGTGACATTGAAAAGAAAGCCCGAAACTGTCCCTGACGCATCCGAAGGAAGACTCGAGAGCGGGCTCCAGCGAAACTTGTGACTGTATAGTCCACTTACCCATGGATTTGGTCTGCATGGATTCTCTGTCTCTTGAAACATCAGCAGGTGGTTACGAAAACATCTTGGTAATTACGAACCATTTCAGCCGGTATGCTCAGGCCATACCAACCAAGAACCAAACGGCCAAGAAAACAGCCAAAGTTCTCTTCGAAAACTCGAAATTCGCAAAATTGCAGTATGTTTCCTCTCTGGCTTTCGTTGCCGGATCATTACAGGGTCACTGATGAGGCTTTTTTAGCCGAAGCTACGTAGTATGACCCATCTTCTTTCTTATGAATGTTTTCATTGCTCTTAAAGGAACTCATTTTTGATTTTTATTCATCTGTCACTATGGGTTTCCATGCCGATTACATAGTGACCAGGGCCACAATATTGAGAGCCAGATAAATAAAGAGCTGTGTTCCAGTGCTAACGTTGACAAGTCTATGACAATCACCTACCAGCCCATGGGTAATAGGATGCCTGAACGCTTTAACCAGACTCTGGTCAATATGTTGGGTACTTTAGAGAATGACCAGAAGTCCAACTGGAAGTCATACATTGCGCCATTGGTTCATGCCTACAACTCGACACGTCATTAGACTACAGGATTTTCCCAACATTAATTAATGTTTGGGCAACACCCTCGACTGGCGGCTGATGCCTTTCTAGGCATAAACCCAGAGGAAAGGCATGCTGATCAGACAACATTCGCTGCCGATCTGAAAAAGAGACTCGACTTTGCCTATAAAACAGCCACCAAGGAGGCCCGTCGCCAGGACCGAAGGCATAAGGAAACTTATGACCGCAAAGCTCGGGATGCCCAGCTTTTGTCCGGTGACCGTGTACTGGTGCGCAACGTCGGACTGAGGGGAAAGTGTAAGCTGCCAGATAAAGGGTAGAAATATGTGTATTTGGTTGTTGAACAGCCAGATACTGAGATACCTGTGTACGTTGTCAAGCGTGAACATGAGAAGGGCATTCGACGGATGCTGCACAGGAATCTCCTTCTTCCATCTATGGCTTTTCCAGCATCCAAACAACGCTCCTTGGATACAGATATTTCACCAAATAGCAGTTTCTAACCGTCACCGGTTGAGAGTACAACTGTCGGTGATATCAATGTTCCAAGTAGAGCGGCAGGTAGTGCAGCCTCACCTGTACCAGACTCTGCAGTTTCAGATCATGCAGACATGCTGGATGCACCGGTATACCCTACTGTGGTGATACTCCAAGAGAGGTCGTCATAGGATCCTTCGGCGAAACCCTACAGTCCTGCTCCGAGGTGTCAACCAGAATTGCGACCTCAAACACACCCAGCAAGACACAGGCAGAAACCAACGTGGCAGACAGGAGGGGACTGGTTATTTTAACTTTTCAAATGTTTTAAAACTGAATTCACAGCTGACATGGTTTTCTGGTTTTCTGTGGGCAAATTTTATCGCTTTTTATTTAAATGTCGAGACGACATTTTTCACAGAGGGGGAGTGGAGCGTGATGCAATATATTCTGGAGAGAGGCTTCAAAAAGTTAATTCATCTAAACGGTTTGCTGGGTTGCAGATGATTGGCGGTGCATGACTTGTCATGGTGTCTCTGAAGAGCCGGTGTGTTGTCAGAGTGCCGTTGGCATGTGGTGCTTTTGGCTGCAATTCTGGTGTCCCATTGTAATTAAAATTTCATCTTCTGCTAGGTTGCGGTCGGTGGACAGTGCATGATTTATCGTGGTGTTTGAAGAGCTTGTACGATGTCAGATTAGCGCTGATACGTGGTGCACTGGACTGCAAACTAGTAAAAAAAATATAGTAATTGAAAGTTCGCCGAGTCATTTTTCGTGCTTCCTGGGGGCATGGGTTGGTTACAACCTAGGTGGGGCACTATTCCAATCAGACCGTGGCGCGTCGTGCTTCTGGCTGGTGCTTACGTGAACAGGTGAAGTTTTTTCTACAAGAATTTGATAGTCCTGTTATTTCGCCTCTCTCCAGTCCAGCGCAAAAATAATTTTTGTTTCATATGACACTTCAGTCTGGGCTACGTTTTAAGGATAAGGGAATTTAGCAATTTTAGCCTGTTTTTTAATGTTTAGCAGTATCAGTCTAAACCAAAAAGGAGTGTCTCTTATATACGCGCAACCAATATATTTTTTCTAAGTTCTGTATATAAAGTTTTATATTTTTGCGCTGTGCATACTGTGCAACTTTTATGCAACGTTTATGGCAGCGCATTGTGATAAGGGTTTACCTGACAGAAAGTGTTAGGTATGATTAACTTAACCTGCTCAAGAAAATTCTGAGCAATAGCTTCGAATTTAAAACATTATCAGATTGTTTTATTAACAATCAAGATACTTTAAATCTGGTAAATTCTTATAAGTAGCTTTTCAAAACGTTACATTATTTTAAAATCGGTCCCGATAGCTCAGTTGGTAGAGTGTCCGTTCCGGGGAACGGGAGGTCACGGGTTCGATCCCGAGCCGCGACATACCAAAGTCGTTAAAAATGGTACTAGCTGCCCCTCGCTTGGCACTCAGATTTACGGGGTAGAGCTAGGACTGGTCGACCCAGTTTCAGGATAATGTGACTGGGTGTGGTATCATGTAATGTGTCTGGGACATGATACTTTAGCAAGGCAGCACTATAAAAGTGAGCATTGAGCTCCCTGTCGCATCCAGACACCGTCGTGATATGACTAAAAAATTGGTGAAAGCGACGTTAAATCCGAATTCACACACACACACACACACACACACACACACACACACACACACACAAACACACACACACACACACACACACACACACACCACACACACACACACACACACACACTATTTTAAAATCGTATGTATAATTATAATTAACTAAAATGTCGGAACGACATTTCCCGAAGAGAGGGAGAATGCCACGGAGTGAAATTATGGAAACCCGAGTAGCGCTTGCGCTTAAGTCTTTCCTTAATATCCCCCATTCGTAATTATTCTTCATACTACATATATTCATATTATTTCATCTGTCATTAAGCAGTATTAAGCATTTCAGCAGTAGCGCATATCAATGTCCGCTTTCTGTCCTTAAGTAAGCTTCGCTCACGTTACACCTCACTGATTAACAACGCATGCACACTTACCATAGCGTCTTTGTCTAATTATTTGTCTAAATGGCAACGGAAGTAAGGGCGAGGATTGCGACCGCGTAAAATCGATTTAAGTCCCCCAGTGGCATTCGTTTCACTGATCGTTCCAAGGCGGTTCTTCTATTGCGGTTTATTTTTGTTATGATTTGTCTTTGAGTGTGTATCGCTTATATTTTTTTTTATTTTGGATAGCCAATTGGCCATTTTGTGGGAAAGTAAATGTCCTTTTGGCTTTCCGCTATTGGTGTTTCCAATAGGGTCTAGTTATTTTTATATTTGTGTTTTGTCCTTTTGGTGTATCTGATGGTAGCTGTGGGTTAATTGTCTCGATTCCTGATCATTGCCTTCATTTCTATTTTTGACACTGGTAGAGGTAATGTGAAAATCAGTACTAGAAACAGCCCTTTTGTCACAAAAATGCATTGTAAGTTAGACTGGCATTAGGACCTGACCCTAAAGATCCTAAAGTGCCCTGATAGTAACATACAAGTCACCTCTGTATTGTCAAAGAGAACCACCGACTCATATACCTAGTTTCTGATGCCAACTTTTCCTATTTTCGACTTTGTCACCATGAGACATTGTGGACTGAACCGCTTATCTCCGTCTGGTACACTGAGACCTGGCCTGACCTTAATGGCCTCAAGGTGCCCAGGAAGTGACATACACAAAGGGGCATTGTATTTTAGACTGACCCGGTCCATGTCCTTCTGGTGCACTAGAACCTGTCCCTTCAATGTCACATAGGTGCCCAGATTGCTCTGTATTGTGAATGGGAACCACCGACTCATTAGTCTAGATTCTGATGCCAACTTCAACCATATTGTCATTGTCACATCAGTTACTTCGTGCAATAGTCAAATACCTATAAAATTTTGTATTCTGTCGGTCTTTTCAAGAATTGGTACAGTGGCGCTGGAGGGGTAGTCCATGGTTAGATAACACAATTTAAACATATTGGTGTATCTGCGCAGTAGACAGTATTCTATTCTATTCTATTCTATGCATGCATGCCGAAACGGCAATCTTCCGCTGCAGATCAATTTGTTATACGGAAGCAGTGAAAAGAACTATTTCTGTACAATTGTATTTGCTTTTGAGTGGAAAATAGGTTGTAATCATGACGAAAACACACCTATACAATTTTGACCCCATTGAACCACAGTTTTATATAGTAAAACTGGTGTTTAAAGGGGTATACCTTATTTTTCTTATTTCTTCTCTGAGCAGAAATAAGACAAATGTCACAATTTTTCATCTTAAAAGTTTAGTTTTTCGGCGGAAAACTTTAAAATGTGTTTGAATAGGCGTGTTTTCGTAATGTAACTTTACGTAACAAACAAAGGATGCATATTTGAAGCGCATTTGTATAACAATAATAATATTGAATTTATATGGCGGAAAAATACTAATACAAATACAGTCGAACTTCAATGGCTCGAACACCGATGGCTCGTTTACCATGGCTGAGTCCAACACGTTTTTGAGTCCCTAGGGAATTCCTCTGCATAAGAAAACGTGTGGGATAATTAGGGAGATTTTCGACTTTTATCTTGCAAATGTATGCTGTGTGCACTCATTAGAATCGCATCGATGAGAGGCGATTCTAATGAGTACACACAGCATACATTTATGTTACAGAACACCGAAAAAAAGTCCAAAAATACCCCGTTATGTTTTCTGGAAGTATACAACAGTGGCTCGAACTACCGCTTTCTCGAACAAATTACCATGGTCCCAAAGGGGTTCGAGCCATCGAAGTTCGACTGCATCCAGATCAATGAGGTCAATACGGAAACACGCCTATACAAATACCCGATGGACGTAGGCCATCACACTAGATGTATAAATTCATCTTATTGGAAAATGAAACGAGCGCAAGGGAATCGTTGTGGCTCGAATTCTAGTAAAGTTATCAAAAATATTACTAAGATGGATACCATCGTGATATACTGCCAGTGAAGGCGAAGCTGCATGTTTGAATGCTTTGTTGAAATGTATCTGAACATTATAAAATGTAATAAAATATAATTGTTTAAAATAAAAAGGGAGCAAAAAGATAAAATATGAAAAATACAAATATAGAAACTAACTATAAACATTAGAAATTAAGCAAATAAAGATGAAAATTAAAAACAAAATAATAAAGAAAAATAGGTATGCCACTGGGACTCGAACCCTACTTGGCTAAAAGGTTCTAGTTTGAATCGCAGTGCTAAGCATTACACGAAACCACTAAGCCAAGACTTTTACATGATAGCCATGTCAAATCAGTTATCTATCTATATAAAATAAAGTGTAAATGTTGTCCGAAACCTGCTTCCCCTAAACAATGGAATAGTCTTGTCACGCTTAATCTTTGAACTCTCAAAGGTCCTTGATGAACTATAATGTGTCCGGGATATGTGATAGTGTGTTGCGTATTATTTGTAAGTCGGTAAATAGCTATTCATAGCTAACATATAGAGCATTGTGGTACTGGTTCCTACCCAGGAAAAGAGGGCCACATGGAAGATTAGTGCTAGTACTAAATGTGTTACCCTCTATAAATACGGTCGATTATTATTATAGCCCCGCTTGAAAAGTGGGGCTATATTGGATTTGCCCTGTCATTCCGTAATTCTGTAATTCCGTAATTCTGTAATTCTGTAATTCCGTAATTCCGTTATTCCGTTATTTTTTCGTCACAGTTTTCCCCGAAACTAAGAGAGCTAGAAAACTAAAACTTTGTATACACGTGGACAATGGGTGCCTCCACGGACCTTACCGAAATTATGACCAAGGGCCCATAACTCTTGGAGTTATCTCCCCTGATAGGTTTTTTTAAATGAAAATGTTTGGTCACAGTTTTCTCAGGAACGAAAGAAGCTAGAAAGCTCAAACTTTGCATAAATGTGGACAATGGGTGGATATAGGGAGCTTACCAAAATAATGGCCAAGGGCCCATAACTGTTGGAGTTATCTCTCCTGATAGGTTTTTTAAATAAATGAAAATATAGGTTTTTTTTAAATGAAAATGTTTGGTCACAGTTTTCTCAGGAACTAAAGAAGCTAGAAACCTCAAACTTTGCATAAATGTGGACAATGGGTGGATATAGGGAGCTAACCAAAATAATGGCCGAGGGCCCATTACTTTTGGAGTTATCTCCCCTGATAGTATAGTTTTTTTTAATAAATGAAAAGGTTTGGTGACAGTTTTCTCAGGAACTAAGAAAGCTAGAATACTGAAACTTTGTATGAACATGAAAAGTGGGTGGATGTATGGCCCTTACCAAAATAATGGCCAAAGGCCCATAACTCTTGGAGTTATCTCCCCTGATAGGATATTTTCTGCAAGTAAAAAAATCATTTCACTTTTCTAACCATCAAACCATGAAAAATATTTTCGATACAGTTTTCTCAGGTACTAAGAAAGCTAGAAAGCTGAAACTTTGTATAAACATGAACATTAGGTGGATGTAAGTAAATAATGGCCAACAACATTACTCTTGGGGTTATCTCCCCAGCAAAGAAAAAAAAAATATTAAAGTTTTCTCTGGAACTAAGAAAGCTCCCCTGATAGGTTAAAAGCTTTTAGAGTCAATGTGTCTTACTCCTCTGATAGCGCTATAGCGGGGCTATAGTCAGATCCTCTGACAGCTCTAGTTATTATTTTATTTTTTACGTTATAGTCAATTTGTTAATTGTTCGACTTAAAATAAAATTTGTGTTATGTCATATTTTGTTTCATTTATTTACATTTCTTTATTTCCGAAATATGCCCAATACAATAGTATAACAGTTCATCTTATTCTCCGGCCCCCGCCCACAGGGGCTTAAAGAAATATATGGGCTGCATGATGCTTCCACGCAGAGCTGTATTCTGCCCGCACACTAGTACTGATAAACCGCTTAGAGGATCTAAGCCTGTCCAGGAACCGCGGTGCGAGGCGGGCCGTCCATGCTAATAAACCCTTTTTGTTTCATTGGGCGACATGGCTTGAGATGTCATTTCATCTAGGTGTCGGGTAAAAGTCCCACAAAATTGGAAGCAACGTCTCCAAAAATACCTGTACAGTGTTGACGGGGACGTTAAAGCTCAAATCAAACAAACAAATCATCTCATTCTCTTCCATTGGCTGTTTTCGTGCTGCTGACGTAGTCGTATGATCTCTACGGTCTTCTATAAAAAGAAGCTGGCAACGTTTGTGATGGTGTGCTTTGCTTGCGGCTCTATTTAGCCAAGAGAATGGAGCTTACTGTCTGTGACTGTATAATTGAGCCCCGCCAAGCGAATTTGTGTCTTCGAGCATTCCGTCATGACAAATTTTAACTGCGCATGCCCAGCCGTTCAGAGGGGCCAGGGATATGGCTTTCTGTCGGAAGGTTCCTCTTGATTCACTGCATGTATGAGCGAGCAGCGAAGGTTCTGGCGAGACTGCGCGGATGCGCAGGCTCGCCTGAACCTTTGCTGCTCGCATAGGCGATAAGTACCAAAATCGCTTGTCGGGGCCCATAGCATAACAGTTCATCTCATTCTCTTCCATTGGCTGTTTTCGTGCTGCTGACGTACGCGTATGACCTCTACGGTTCTCTATAAAAAGAAGCTGGCAACGTTTGTGATTGTGTGTGAATTCGGGTTTAACATCGCTTTCAACAATTTTTCAGTCATATCACGACGGTGCCTGGTTGCGACAGGGAGCTCAATACTCACTTTTATAGTGCTGCCTCACTGGTGTATCATGTCCCAGACACATTACATGATACCACACCCAGCCACATTATCCTGACACTGGGTCGACCAGTCCTAGCACTACCCCATAAATCTTAGTGCCAAGCGAGGAGCAGCTAGTACTTTTTTAACGACTTTGGTATGTCGCGACCCGGGATCGAACCCGTGATCTCCCGTTCCCCGGAGCGGACACTCTACCAACTGAGCTATCGGGGCCGGTTGGTGATGGTGTGCTTTGCTTGTGGCTCTATTTAGCGAAGAGAATAGAGCTTACTGTCTGTGACTGTATCATTACGCAAAAACGTCTATACAAATACATTGCCACTTTTATCGCCGAAAAAATGAAGATTTTAAGATGAAAAATTGTGACATTTTTCTTATTTCTGCTCAAATTATAGATTGTGGGTACTCGTTAGAACCGCCTTATTTCTGCTCAAATTATAGATTGTGGGTACGCGTTAGAACCGCCTCGATGAGGCGGTTCTAACGAGTACCAACAATCTATATTGTGAGCAGAAATGAGAAAAATATTACAATTTTTCATCTAAAAATTTAGATTTTAAGGCGGTAAAATTCACAATGTATTTGTATAGGCATGTTTTCGTAATGACGAAGAGAATAGAGCTTACTGTCTGTGACTGTATAATTAATACATCACCAATTGTAATATAGAGGTTTGTCCGTGAACTTTATTACAGTAATGGCATGTGTTCCATGTTCTGAAAGAATCTTCTTCCGAAGAAATAAAAAAAAAACAATTGCAAAATACCTTAATAATTTATTTAGCAAACTGATATTTTTGTCTGATTTGAACTCACAGATCCAAGATTGGTATCTATGTGCTCTAACCAGTCGGCTTATCTGCTGCTTTCTATCAAAGACTCACGTATGGCATATTTTCATTTGTCATTTGTTTTCGTAAACGACACAAAAAGGTCGACGTCTGTCGAGTTATAATGTCGGAATTGAAAATGGACAGTGTAATATATTCACCAGTATGCGGTTAAATAGAACAAACAATATCGAGTAATATCAGTAGAATGGTCCACGTTTGGGTCGATTGTTTGTCAATCGACCGAAAGTCAGTAAGTGATTTCTAGACGCTACGCTGTGATTGTACATGAGACATACAACTTTTAACCGTGTGCACATTACCTTTGTACGAAATCCAGACAATATGATTTGTTTGTTTGATTTGAGGTTAAACGTCCCCGTCAACACTGTAAAGGTTATTTTGAAGACGTTGCTTCCAATTTTGTGGGACTTTTACCCGACATAGAGATGAAATGGCATCTCAAGCCCTGTCGCCCAATGAAACCAATAGGGTTTATTAGGCCAGACAATATGATGATATAATTCAAGTAAACAAGTAAGACAGTAACTGACACAATTAAAAAATGATTATTGACTTTTGACCCTAGCTTAATATAACTTGACCCTCAGTTAATATTGGTTGACCTGGTTTAAATACGGATGACCTGGGATGAATACAGGATAGGCAACTGATAACGATTCTTTAAAGCCATGCTATTCTGAGAGAGCTGTATAAAGTGGGTTTCGGAGTCTAACTGTTGGTCTTCTTTTGCTCCAGCATTTCTGTGGGTTCTCGCTGTCGAGTCCTTATCGTTGTTTCATCTCTGTGTTTTTTTAGTTTTTGTGTTCACAGAGATAATGCACTGATGAGTTAGGGGGCCTTCATGCGGACTGAACAAATTATTTGTCTAAATCGCGAAGGAAATAAGGGCGAGTATTGTGGCAATGTAAAATCGATTTAAGCCCCCCAGTGGAATTCGTTTCACTGACCGTTCCAAGGCGGTTCTTCTGTGCGGTTTATTTTTGTTATGGTTTGTCTTTGAGTGTGTGTGTCGCTTATATTATTTTGTTTTGGATAGCCATTTGGCCATTTTGTGGGAAAGTGACTGTCCTTTTGGCTTTCCCTAGAGCGGGTCTAGTTGTTTCATGTTTGTACCTCTTTCCCTTTGGTGTCTCTGATGGGAGCTGTGTATTAAATGTATCGATTCCTGATCAATAGTGTAGCCCTAGATCACACTCCACAGAACGCGGCGTCTAATCAAGTAAGTCACCGTTTGCATAAAAATAATAAGAAATGTTGAGGGATACTTTATTAATTGACTATCCTGTATTACACCAGGTCAACCACTATATAACCACTATACATCATAAATCATGTCTTTTAATTGCGTTAATTAATAAAATTGTCATTAATCAAGTAATTTTGTATTGGCCAAGTTACAGGTCCTCGGCCAAGGCCAATACAGCTGACAGAGGACCTGTAACCTGGCCAATACAAAATTAATTGATTAATATAATTTTGTATTTGCCAAGGTACAGGTCGTCGGTCAGCCGTAATGTGCCTCGGCGTTCGGCCTCGGGCGAATAAAGCAGACCTCGAACCTGTAACTGGGCCGATACAAATTTTCTTGATTGATAACATTATAATCTAAGTCTCCTCCGAACGTACACCCATAGACAATCGACCAACCAGTGCTATGAGTGCTTTTATTATTACATAGTCATAAATAGTTTGCGTCAGTGTCCGTAATTTTGCTTTGAAACATTCTTTTCATCGAATATGTATGAGTGCATAACACATTTTGTAAAAATACTAATAATAAAAAATAAAGATAAATTTACTCTTGTCTCACAACGCCGCAGCAGCCTAGTACCTGCTGCCTTTTGATTTTACATGGTAATTATTGTCTTTTAATATTTAAAGCATAACCAAGCGTATTTTAAAATGATTCAACCGTACAATATCGTGGCATGATGTTTCAATTAGAAGATCATGCACGGGTTCGGCAGGTCTATTTATCGCATGACTATGACTTGGCATTTTGACTAGATGGAACTTACGAACGCCTAGCCTAACAATAATTTTAGGGTAGAACTGCCTACCTGTCCCTGAAAATCAAGCGTCATAGACACATTAGAATAAGAAATATAGTATATGAAAAAATCTCGAACGTCACTGCAACACATTACGAAACACGCCTATACAAATAGATGGTACTCTTTATCGCTGAAAAAAAAAATGAATTTTTTAAGATGAAGAGTTGTTGTATTTTGTTTTTGTATTTCTGCTCAAAATGTAGAATGCGGGTACTCGTTAGAACCGCCTCGGCGGGTTTAACGAGTTCCCACAATCTTTATGTTAGAGCATAAAAAAGTAAATAAGGTTTACCCCTGTTAACCCCAGTTTTACTACATAAAAGTGGGGTTCAAGGGGGTAAAAATTATATAGGCATGTTTTTCGTGATGAGGTGTAAGCGTTTAAACGCCACGAAAAGCACGTTTTACATTTAAAAAAATTCCGTGATTTTCACAGCACATAATCAAATGATAAAAGATGATAATAAGTTTAAACAAGAGCCCATGGGCCACTATGCTCACCAGAGCTCAGGGGGCCACTGTCCACTGGCAGCAATGTATTTTAATTAACCATGGAAGCCCTGCTCCACAGGCTGCTACAGATAAAATTTCGACCCAATCAGACTAGTGGCTTCAGAGGTCTGATGACGCTTGAAGACAACAGATGACAATTGACAATTTCCCATCTGTGGCAATAGGCCAAAAAGAACATTATTTAAGGAACATTTCTATGAAAGTTTGACAAAATATCTTGAGAGGTATTAATGTCATTTTTCAATTGTCCCCATTATAAGTCAATGGAAACTCTTAACTTGCCATAGCAAACAAACCAAAGAGCCAAATTTCATAAACCAGAGCTCAGGTGGGCACTGCCCAATGGAGCCCTGATTGTTGTCAATAAATGTGTCTTATAAAAAGGAACAGAGACATATATGGTTTAGCGGTGGGGATATGTATGGTTCCTGAGACGTAAGGCCTTTTAAGCAATGGAGGGATTCGGGCATGGCAGAATCCAGAAAAGCCAAAGATTGTTGTCACTGAATATGTCTTATCATAAAGATCAAGAATATATATGGTTAAATGGTGGGGATCTTAACTGTTTCTGAGATATGAGGCCATTTTATGAAGTGGAAGGGAGAGAAATGGCCCTTGCTGACCCCCCAAGAGAGGGTTGACTTAATGTGTCTAATAACAATGAACAAGAAGATATGTGATTATAGGATGGGGATTTGAATGGTTTCTGAGATATATTGCCTATTATAAAGTGGAGTCTTATCAGGAACAAGAATATATATGGTTTAAGGGTGGGGATTTGAACGGTTTCTGAGATATATGGATTTTAATGAAGTAAAGGGGTGGGGCATGTCCCGTGGCACCCCGGGCCGGGGACCCCCATGCTGGTGTCACTGTTTGCATCTTATCATAAGGAATCAGAATCAGAAAGGAACAAGAATATATATGGTTTAGGGGAGGGCTCTGAACAGTTTCTCAGATATATGGTCTTTTGTGAAGTCGAGGGGTGGAATGTGGCCTGGGCACACCCTGGGTGACCCCTAGGTTGGTGTCACTGAACGTGTCTTATCATAAGGAACAAGAATATATATGGTTTTGGGGTGGGGATCTGTAAGGTTTCTGGAATATTTAGCCTTTTATGAAGTGGAGGGAGTTGGGCATGGCCCCCGCACATCCTGGGGGACCCCCAAGTTGGTGTCACTGAATGCGACTTATCATAACGAACGAGAATATATATGGTTTAGGGGTGGGATATGTAAGGTTTCTGGAATATTTAGCCTTTTATGAAGTGGAGGGAGTTGGGCATGACCCCCGCACATCCTGGGGGACCCCCAAGTTGGTGTCACTGGGGCATGGCACGTGGCACCCCGGGCCGGGGACCCCCATGCTGGTGTCACTGTTTGCATCTTATCATAAGGAATCAGAATCAGAAAGGAACAAGAATATATATGGTTTAGGGGTGGGCTCTGAACAGTTTCTCAGATATATGGTCTTTTGTGAAGTCGAGGGGTGGAATGTGGCCTGGGCACACCCTGGGTGACCTCTAGGTTGGTGCCACTGAATGCGACTTATCATAAGGAACGAGAATATATACGGTTTAGGGGTGGGAATCTGTAAGGTTACTGGGATATTGGGCCTTTTATGAAGTGAAGAGGTTGGTGCATGGCCCCGGCACATACCGGGGGACCCCCAGGTTAGTGTCACTGAGTCCATCTTATCATAAGGAACAAAAGTATATATGGTTTAGGGGTGGGGATCTCAATGGTTTCTGAGATAAATGGCATTTTATGAAGTGGAGGGGGTGGGGCATGTCCCCAGCACATCCCGGGGGACCCCCAGGTTTGTGTCATTAAATGCATCTTAGCATAAGGAACAAGAATATATATAGTTGAGGGGTGGGGATCTGGATGGTTTCTGAGATAAATGGCATTTTATGAAGTAGATGGGGCAGGGCATGTCCCCGGCACATCCCGGGGGACCCCCAGGTTGTTGTCACTTAATGCATCTTATCATAAGGAACAAGAATATATATGGTTTAGGGGTTGGGATCTGTAAGGTTTCTGAGATATAAGGCATTTTATGAAAGGGGAGGGGGCGGGGCATGGCCCCGGCACAACCTAGGGGACCCCCAGGTTGACATAAAAGCATATGGCTGAGAGAAGTTTACTCAAGGAACATGTCTATGTAAGTTTAGTCAAAATATCTGCAACGACTTGGCAGTAAATGCCATTTTTCAGTTTTCCCCATTATAAGTCAATGGAAATTCTAAGTTGCCATAGCAACAAAACTAAAAGGCCAAATTTCATAAAAAACACAAAACCTGTAAAGGCAAATATGGTGAATATTTTCATAAAGTCTCAGCCTCCTAGAGCATATGGTTTCTGAGGAGATGATTTTTTAAGTATTTTTTTCTATTTTTTGCATTTTGGTTTCTATGACAACCAATAAAAATGAACAGAAGGCCTAAAATCATACGGCGGATAGTAGATTACCTATGGAACATTTCTATGCAAGTTTTGTCAAAATATCTGCAGAGGCTTGGCAGTAAATGCCATTTTTTTCTATTTTCCCTATTATAAGTCTATGGAAACTACAAGTTACCATAGCAACGAAACTAATGAGCCGATTATCATAAAAAAACACAAACTTTCAATCCCCCAGCCCAAGGATGCTACAGATAAAATTTGGGCCCAATCGGCCCAGTGGCTTCAGAGGAGATGTCCTTTGAAAATGTTGACGTCATAGGACAGACGACGACGACAACGACGGACAACTGCCTATCCTATAAGCTCCCCCGGAGCCTTCGGCACTGGTGAGCTAAAAAAATAAATAAAATAACTATTAGATCAAAATCTTGAGTGCTATAGCCCATTGACTTCGTCTTTGAACGATCATATGTTTCGAAACAGAAGTGAAGGCAATGATCAAGAATCTATACAATTAACCCAAAGCCATCAGAGACACTAAATGGACAAACCATAACAAAAATAAACCGCTACAAAATCACCGCCTTGGAACGGTCAGTGAAACGAATTCCCCTGGGGGGGGGGGAGGCTTAAATCGATTTTACGCGGACGAAATCCTCGTCATAACTGCAGTCGCGATTTAGACAAATAATTTGTTCAGTCCGCATGAGCTCATCAGTGTAACATTTCCGAGAGCACAAAAATCAAACAACCACAGAGATGAAACAACGGCGAGGACGCGACAGCAAGAAGCCACTGAAATGCTAGACTAAAAGCAAACCGACAGTTAGACTCCAATGGCCCCGACCAGAGTCAGAGCATCAGGCACCAACCAAAATTACATAAAGTTCAATTCTCAATAATTCGCAGTAAGCCTTCATGCTTCAACCGTCATGGAATGTGAGGCCAGACCCACCGGCGTGCAAATAAAGAGGGAAGCAAATTTGTCAACCCTGACTGGATTAACTACCATGCATGCAGTCTGTCGTATAACATTATGTTGTAGCAAATCTTTTTTTATATCGAACAATGATTTTACGAAATTGGGCGCTGAAGTCATTGCAATTATATATTTTACTAAACTTATATTCTACGTCACCATAAAATTCGAGTTCCGATATACCTTGTTGCAGACGAGACTTAAGTCCAACATTGAATTTTGAAATTAAATCGGAATGACGTCTAAAAATTTTGAAAAAGCTTTGCGTAGTTTATGATACCGATAACCCTGATTAAGCAGTTTAGCAGTTAACAATTTATTGCGAGTGTTGAAGTCCGTTACATGACCGGACACTCTGGCAAATCGAATTAATTGCGAAATATAAACGCCGCAGGATGCGCACGAGGAACATAACCATCCAAGAAAGGAAAATGTAAATCGGAATGACGTCTTTAAAATTTTGGAAAGGCTTTGCGTAGTTTATGATATCGAGTAAGAAGTTTAGCAGTTAACAATTTACTACGAGTGTTGAAGTCAGTAACATGACTAGACACTCTAGTAAATCGAATTAATTGTGAAATATTAACGACATAGGATGTCACACGAGGAACATTACCATTCAAGAAATGAAAACTTACAATCTAAAAATCAAAATAATAAAATTTGCAGGAAACCAATCAATCAGCAATAGATATAATTTTATGTAAATCCAAAACGGGGTCTCGGCATCAGAAGAATTTGATTTATTTAACTGAAGTTCTGTGGGTGGTGGGGTTGACTGATCAAAAAATTGAAATAGGTATTGCAATATTTAATAATTCATCAAAATATCTAGGAGACGAGCTAAAGCTTCAATAATTTCAGATTGGTTTGCAGCGGAAAGAGACATCATGGAGTCTTTTTCATAACAAAACAACAGATCAACCACAAGGATTCGTGCAATTCGTACACATCGAAATACCCACAAATGGTCTAAATAACTTACCAAATCTTATGTGAATATTGTCAAGTAGAAAGGTGAGAGCTTCACACACTTTCTGACATGACCATTAAGTATAACTCTTACGCTCTTCAGAAGGCATTTCTTACATTACATGCAAGATAGAGGAATTCCCTATTAAACGGCATTTCTATCAAATCATTAAGTTGTTCTTACATTATGAGGAAGTGAAGTGTAAAGGGTGGAAAAATTATAAGTAGACAGGCTTGAAGCACGAAAACGTCTGGAATTTAATTTATCTAATTCTTCATTAGATTTTTTATAGACCAAAACAGATTTCTCCCTGATCTTTCAAAGACTTTGTCGCACTATTTAATCACATGTTTCTTGATGGCAGTAAAACATGCAGTTTAAAATTTGGAAAGTTCAGTGGTTGTACAAGCGCTTGAATATGCAATGTGGTCTTTTATAAAGTTTAGGTAACCAATATAAGGTAGAAAGCTTGTCTTGGCCTTCTGTAACACATACAGCAAACTTGGTGTCTGAATGACATATCTGGTCATCAATTACGGCCAACTCTAGAGCTAAAGGCTGCAGTTCGTAGGCCTTAGTACCACCAAGTTCTTGCTGAAAAGTGTAAACATAGTGGAGCCGTCAAACGACGACCACTTTTTAGTGGCCTTGTCTGGCGTAGCCAAAACAGGCTTTACATGTAATGTCAGAAATGCATTTTTCACTTCTAAAGAGCATAAGAATTATACACTTTGGTCATGTCAGAAAGTGTGTGATGCCCTCACCTTTCTACTTGACAATATTTATATTAGATTCGGTACTAAGTTATTTAGACAAATTGTGGGTATTCCGATGGGTACTAATTGCGCACCTCTTGTGGCTGATCTGTTCTTGTATTGTTATGAAAGAGACTTCATTTTGTCGCTTTCCATTGATAACCAATCTGAAATTATTGAAGAGTTTAGCTCTACTTCTAGATATTTAGATGATTTATTAAATATTGATAATACCTATTTTGATGGTTTGATCAGTCAGATTTACCCCCTAGAACTTCAGTTAAATAAAGCAAATTCTTCTGATACCGAGGCCCCGTTTTTGGATTTACATCTATCTATTGTAGATGGATTTGTTTCGTGCAAAATTTATGATAAACGCGATGACTTTGATTTTGAGATTGTAAATTTTCCTTTTTTGGATGGTGATGTTCCTCGTGCGCCATCCTATGGCGTTTATATTTCGCAATTAATTCGATTTGCTAGAGTGTGTAGTCATGTAACTGACTTCAACACTCGTAATAAATTATTAACGGCTAAACTTCTTAATCAGGGTTATCGGTACCATAAACTACGCAAAGCCTTTTCAAAATTTTATAGACGCCATTCTGATTTAATTTCTAAATTCAATATTGGACTTAAATCTCTTCTGCAACAAGGTCTATCGGAACCCGAATTTTATGGTGACCTAGTATATAAATTCAGAAAAATATATAACCGCAATGACTTCAGCACCCAATTTCGTAAAATCATTCTTCGGTATAAAAAGATTGGGTACAACATGGATATTATACGACAGACTGCATGCATGGTAGTTAACCCAATCACGGTTGGCAACTTTGCTTCCCTCTTTAATTGCACGCCGGTGGGTCAGGCCTCAGATTCTATGACGGCTCCAACGTAAAGGCTTATTGAAAATTAAAGAGATAATGTTGGTTGGTGCCTGATGCTCTGTCTCTGGTCGGGCTCATCGGAGTCTAACTGTTGGTTTTCTTTTGCTCCAGCATCTCAGTGGTTTCTTGCTGTCGAGTCCTCACCGTTGTCTCACCTCTGTGTTTCTTTGATTTCTGTGTTCACGGAGATGTTGCACTGATGAGTTAGGAGGCCTTCATGTGGACTGAACAAATTATTTGTCTAAATCGCGACGGAAGTAAGGGCGAGGATTGTGGCCACGTTAAATCGATTTAAGCCCCCCAGTGGAAATCTTCCACTGACCGTTCCAAGGCGGCTCTTCTGTGGCGATTTATTTATGTTGTTGTTTGTTACATACTGTGTGTATCACTTGTGTCTTTTAATTTTGGATGGCCATATGGCCATTTTGTGGGAAAGTAACTGTCCATATGGCCTTCCTTTGTTTAGGTTTCCATTATGGTCTGGTCGCTTAATGTTTGTATTTCTTTCCCTTTGGTGTCTTTTATGGATGTAGTAAGTTAATTGTATCAATTCCTGATCTTTGTTTTACTTCTACTTTGCATATCAGGGCTGTTTTGTTTGTGCCGTGTGGCGGCTGTAAAAGGTCTCCCCGTACATGCATTTAATGCTCTTATTTTTCCAATCCTCAGGGATTGCTTATGCAATTGCTTTTCACTGTTCCATCAATTGACATCCTTTAGATACCTGTTGAAGGTCACTATTAAACCGATGTTCGTTCCTCGTTGTATAACAACTGCTTGTTTGACATCCCTGTACTTTAAGGAGACTAGGATGTTTTGTGGGCTTTTGTTGTACCTTCCTTCTATTCGAAGGAATCTTCTTCAGTAATTTTATTTATTTAATAACCGGTATGAACATCGCTTTAGTTTTGACGGTATCACAACCTTATTATCCAAAATGAGTATTACAAATAAATTTAAAATATCAATATCACCCCTTAGGTTACACTCTGCTTCTTCTGTACGGATTCCCCATTCTATTAAGAACTTTAATACTATGTTGCCTTCGGTATTGGTTAGACCCTTAAATTTGTCTTCTGTAACTTCAGTTAATCTCAAAGGAGCAGGCAATACCAATGTTTTTGGGAGTAGTCTTCGTATAAGACTATCTCCTCTCAAATCACCCATCCTTCGAAAATATACTAATCCGTGGAAAAGAAGTGGAATGTATCCTAGTATTTCTAAGTGCAATGCCAAGAGGTGCAGATGTTGTTCGCATTTAAGCACTGCGTCTACCGTTACTTCATCTGTAAACGGTAGACGCTTCTCTGTAGTTAACATGTCTGATTTGACATGACAGTCTACAGATTTAATTTATCTAATTACTTGACGTGCTGCAAACTGTAATATGCAGTACGTCGGTCAAACTAACCGCATGCTTAAAACTAGATTGAACGAGCATTATCGTAGAATGAGTAAGCCTAAGAAAACTGACACTTTCTTGTACCGTCACTTTCGACGTACAGGTCATTCTGTAAATAACATTATTATACAACCAGTGGAAAAACTTTATTACGATGCAAATTCTACATCTAGATTCAAAATAATCAAAATACATGAAGCTGAACTGAAATGGATTAAATTTTTACAGACCCCTTTTCCACTGGGATTTAATGACAACATTTATCATGAGGGTAATATTTCCAGAATGCCGGACTTTGATATTTTCTCACTCCTGGAATGTCGAAAACGCAGAACTAGATCTCACGACACCAGGAAAAATGGTAACTTTAAACGTAAATCACGTGCGTTTAAACGAAACAATACTAGACTGAAGTGACTGTCAATTATATTATTAAATCATGGACGCCACTCTATGCTTTCATTTTTAAGTTCGTTACCCGTTTCTGTTTTACGTCTTCTGGACACCGAGGCGAATAAATTCTACGATAGATCCCATCAGTTATATGATGCGGCTCTCTTAACTAGAGGCTATACTCAGCATACTCTCCGTCCTTACATTGATTCTGAAATTAATCATAAACGTCATTTCTTCAAAATATCCTTCATTAATAAGGGTATGGATTTTATAGATTTGCCCAGTATCTTCCGTGAGAGATCGGTGCTTTCTTCCATTCCTGCTTATTTTCAAAATACTGAAACACCTATAATTTGCTATAAATATAACAAACCTGTTAGATCTATCATTTTTAATTTCAATAAACTTGTTTCAGATCTTGATATTGATACTAATACTCCTGATTCATGTGATTGTAAAAACTCAAAGTATTGCTATCCTGCTGCTGGTCATGTAATTACTGGCAATTTGAAAATTATTCCTGATTCTAGGATAAGGAATATAATTTCTAAAGGACCGAAATATCGGTTTCCTTCTAAAATTGATTTCAGTAAATGTAGAGATGAAATCGCTGCTTCCTTGAATGAATTCGGTAATCGATGGTGTAAGCGAGAGTATGTTGAGTATAAAGCCCTAAAGGACTGGAAACTTAGCATTTTAAGACTAGTGAATAAACGCATTTCTTTCTATTCTCAAAATACTAACTTATTACCTCCTAAGCACAAGACGTCTTTACGTCATCTTAAACTAGGTATTCAAGAATTTCATAAGAAGTTTGTTTTGGCCCCTGCAGACAAGGCCGCTAACAACGTCGTCGTAGTGTGACGGCTCCACTATGTTAACACGCTTAAGCAGGAGCTTGGTGGTACTAAGGCCTATGAACTTCAGCCTTTGGCTGAAGAGAGAGCTATAGTAGATAAACATGTTTGTCTTTCAGCCACCAAGTTTGCTGTGTGTGTTAACGAAGGCCAAGACAAGCTTCCTACGCTATACTGGTTACCTAAACTTCATAAAAAACCTTACAAAGCACGGTTTATTGCAAATTCTAGTTCTTGCACTACCACTGAACTTTCTAAATTATTAACTTCCTGTCTTACTGCTATTAAAACGCATGTAATTAAACATTGTGATAAAGTCTTTGAAAGATCAGGAAGAAATCTGTTTTGGTCTATAAAAAATTCGAATGAGGTTTTAAATAAATTGAAATCTAGACAGTTTCGTGCTTCTAGTCTGTCTACCTACGATTTTTTCACTCTTTACACTACACTGCCTCATAATCTTATAAAAGAAAAGCTTAATGATTTAATTGAATGGGCTTTTCACAGAGAAGATTCTCTCTATCTTGCATGTAATGTCAGAAATGCATTTTTCACTTCTAAAGAGCATAAGAATTATACACTTTGGTCATGTCAGAAAGTGTGTGATGCCCTCACCTTTCTACTTGACAATATTTATATTAGATTCGGTACTAAGTTATTTAGACAAATTGTGGGTATTCCGATGGGTACTAATTGCGCACCTCTTGTGGCTGATCTGTTCTTGTATTGTTATGAAAGAGACTTCATTTTGTCGCTTTCCATTGATAACCAATCTGAAATTATTGAAGCTTTTAGCTCTACTTATAGATATTTAGATGATTTATTAAATATTGATAATACCTATTTTGATGGTTTGATCAGTCAGATTTACCCCCTAGAACTTCAGTTAAATAAAGCAAATTCTTCTGATACCGAGGCCCCGTTTTTGGATTTACATCTATCTATTGTAGATGGATTTGTTTCGTGCAAAATTTATGATAAACGCGATGACTTTGATTTTGAGAGTGTAAATTTTCCTTTTTTGGATGGTGATGTTCCTCGTGCGCCATCCTATGGCGTTTATATTTCGCAATTAATTCGATTTGCTAGAGTGTGTAGTCATGTAACTGACTTCAACACTCGTAATAAATTATTAACGGCTAAACTTCTTAATCAGGGTTATCGGTACCATAAACTACGCAAAGCCTTTTCAAAATTTTATAGACGCCATTCTGATTTAATTTCTAAATTCAATATTGGACTTAAATCTCTTCTGCAACAAGGTCTATCGGAACCCGAATTTTATGGTGACCTAGTATATAAATTCAGAAAAATATATAACCGCAATGACTTCAGCACCCAATTTCGTAAAATCATTCTTCGGTATAAAAAGATTGGGTACAACATGGATATTATACGACAGACTGCATGCATGGTAGTTAACCCAATCACGGTTGGCAACTTTGCTTCCCTCTTTAATTGCACGCCGGTGGGTCAGGCCTCAGATTCTATGACGGCTCCAACGTAAAGGCTTATTGAAAATTAAAGAGATAATGTTGGTTGGTGCCTGATGCTCTGTCTCTGGTCGGGCTCATCGGAGTCTAACTGTTGGTTTTCTTTTGCTCCAGCATTTCAGTGGTTTCTTGCTGTCGAGTCCTCACCGTTGTCTCACCTCTGTGGTTCGTTGATTTCTGTGTTCACGGAGATGTTGCACTGATGAGTTAGGAGGCCTTCATGCGGACTGAACAAATTATTTGTCTAAATCGCGACGGAAGTAAGGGCGAGGATTGTGGCCACGTAAAATCGATTTAAGCCCCCCAGTGGAAATCTTCCACTGACCGTTCCAAGGCGGCTCTTCTGTGGCGATTTATTTATGTTGTTGTTTGTTACTTACTGTGTGTATCACTTGTGTCTTTTAATTTTGGATGGCCATTTTGTGGGAAAGTAACTGTCCATATGGCCTTCCTTTGTTTAGGTTTCCATTATGGTCTGGTCGCTTAATGTTTGTATTTCTTTCCCTTTGGTGTCTTTT
The DNA here is from genome assembly GCA_963580285.1 of Lucinisca nassula. Classification (NCBI taxonomy): domain Eukaryota; kingdom Metazoa; phylum Mollusca; class Bivalvia; order Lucinida; family Lucinidae; genus Lucinisca; species Lucinisca nassula. Next base: position 54,637,818 of record OY757023.1, on the reverse strand, counting down.
ATGGATGGAGTAAGTTAATTGTATCAATTCCTGATCTTTGTTTTACATCTACTTTTCTTATGAAATTCTGGAATACCTAGTCTTATGTTAAGGAGGTAATAAGTTCGTATTTTGAGAGTAGAAAGAAACGCCTTCAGCTACCCAATGGCTATTTGAAAAATGTATACATGCTCTTGAAATAGGCAGTGAATGTTTATAGCTGACTACAAGAAATGGTGTAACGTCGCATTTAATTATCTATACCGCCTACAAGAAAAGATGACGTGTCGTCATACGACTTCATCCGGGTAACGCTCAGGGGTACAAATAATGATGTGCGCGTTGATCAGACCATAAAATATGTGTTAGATTTCAATATTTCTATGTTTTCAGATACTTTAAGTGAAAGTTGGAAAACATATCGTTGTATTTAGACATGTTTTGATATATAGAAAAATGCGAAAACGTTCTATTTATTTAATTTATTGTTTGATTGTTTTTTCTTTATTTTTTCGTGAAATTAATTGAAGATACTATCCGGGAGATGAACCACATTTTCACTATATATGGTATATATTTTTTGTTTTGCTTCAACTTAATATCTGTAGTCGGTGAAAAATAGAATAATGCTTCAAGTATATTTTTTAATGTTGATTTTTGTTCACTTCTTCAGTTTACCAGTTTATATTATCCTACACCATTTAATTAAACTTTCGAAAACAGACGATATGGATAAATGAAAAATAAAATGACTTTGCTTCCCTCTTTAATTGCACCCTCAGATTCTATGACAGTTCCAGCGTAAAGGCTTACTGAGAATTAGAAATCTTTTGTTATGTTGTTTGGTGCCTGATGCTCTGTCTCTGGTTAGGCACATCGGAGTCTAACTGTTAGTTTTATTTTGCTCCATCCAGCATTTCAGTGGTTTCGTGCTGTCGAGTCCTCACCGTTGTTTCATCTATGTGGTTGTTTGATTTTTGAGTTCTCGGAGATGTTGCACTGATGAGTTTGGAAGCCTTCATGTGGACTGAAAAAAATATTTGTCCACATCGCGACGGAAGTAAGGGCGATGATTGCGGCCGCGTTAAATCGATTTAAGCCCCCAGTGAAATTGGTTTCACCGACTGATCAAGTCGGTTCTCCGCTCGCCTCGCGGCTTGTTTTTGTTATGGTCTGCCTTTGAGTGTGTGTATCGCTTATATATTTTTGTTCTGGATAGCCAAATTATTCATTTTGTAGGAATATAACTGCCCTTTCGGCTTTCCGCTATTGAGGTTTCTAGTAGGGTCTGGTTATTTCATATTTGAGTTTCTTTCCTTTTGTTGTCTCTGATGGGAGCTACGGGTTAATTGTTTCAAATCCTGATCTTTGGCTTCACTTTTATTTTCAGACAAGTTTTAAAATATACTAATAGAACAGTACGATAAGGTAAAAACATTAAGAATTCATTAACTTTGGACTTGGTGGCCGGCGCAATTAAGGCTATCTGAAACACTACTTTTTGGCTGTAATAAATAATAAATAAATAAACGAATAAATAAACAAATAACTTTAACTTGACAATATACATTTGTTCTTATTTAAACTGCAACTATAGGTTGTGGGTGCTCTGTTTAACCGCCTCATTGATGCGGTTCTAACGAGTACATACAACCTATATATTGGAGCAGAAATTAGAAAAATAATGTATACCCCCGTGCATCCAAGTTTTTTCTATATAAAGCGGGGTTTAGTGGGGTGTTCATTACACGGACATGTTCTCGTGATGGGCAATAAAACTGCAATATAATTATTTTATTTTTCGTAAATAGATTTCCGTTGTAACAGATAGGACAAAGTAGAATGAATTACTTTCTAACGGGAAAAATAATGTTAAATGATATTCTTGTTCCCTATAAAACAATAACTGCAAAGTATTTCCTACATGTGTGAACAGAATCTCTACTCGTAAGTTTGTCTGCACAGTTATCGATGACGTCATGGCCATATTTCATTTTGTCTATAGCAAGAGCATTGATAATGTTGTAAAACCCAATGCACTGAGAGAAAACTGGAAGGTCGATTGTCTCTGAATGTGTAGGCTGGGAAAATATTTCTGAACTGAGACTTAAACTGTTTCGTTTAACCCTTAAATTCAATTATATTAATCAACCAGTGTAGACTTGATTATAATTATTTGCCGACTGATCTGGGTCATAACTGTTAACAAGTACCGAAGTTCACAAGCCAAGTCCGGGATACGTTTAACTCCGCGCTCTGATGTTACAGGTAGAAGACGTGCGATTAGATGCTATAAGCAACTGGCCTGGATTGGCACGTGGACATTAGCAGATGGAAGCATCTTTGGGCGGATGGATAAGGCAATGCCCAAACTCACGAGCCCTGTCTAGAATTAAATTTAAAACAGCGCCCTGACGTCAAAGGGAGAAGTTGTGTGCTGCTTTAAATAACCGGAATCTGGGGTTTTGCAATAGCAAGTAATTAATAACTATGTTCTGTGACGGATTAGTGGCTTCACTATGTGCAGATGTCATTACATTTTGCAATTAATGATATAAATCAGACCTCCATCAGTTGAAATGTATCTCTGCAAAGTTAATAGGCGGAAAGGTCTATTCGCCATACCGCTGGCAAGATTATACAAAAACGAAGTCTGACAGATAATGTGATACATATTTCTATTAGAGTACACTTAAGTGGAACAAAAATCATAGGCAGACATTTTAAGCTTCCTGCTTACTAAAAAAATGCTGGTGACTAATTATTCTACAAAAAACGATAAACTATACATTGAGCCGGTGAAAGATAAGCAGGTGGGAACCTGACAAATAAGATCAATGAAATTTCATGTGTTATATCCAACAATTTCCGTTAGTCGCCCGGTAAGGTCCGTCCAACTGAAGTTATTTTGTCCGACTCTCTTCTAGAGGTCTCAATCCAACGATTTCCATCTCTGAAATAAATCTTTACCTGTATTCAAAGGTTCGGGTGTTCCGGCGTGCTGCTCGACGCTGATGTAATTCCTGCAAAGTTTGGGGACCACAAACGGGGTCCGCATACTCCAGCTGGTCAACGATTATCGTATAAAAGACTTCTTCATCATCATCTTCTTTCTTATGAATGTTTTCATTGCTCTTAAAGGATCTCATTTTAGATTTTTATTTCCTGATCAATCTCCACAAAAGAATGTTGCCGACCCCGGCAGGAATTGAGCCCGCGTCCTTCTGATCTCGTATCAGACGCGCATCCGTCAGTGATACCGATACCGCCTGGGATGTGGAGGTAAGAAGCTGTCTAGAACAGAAATAAGTGCCAGATGAAAAACCATACACATACCTTATAAAGCTATCTGCTAATTATGCATCGATCAGAAATTCTTTTCTTGCCCACGTTATCCAACCCGTACTGTCCTATTCATGTAACGGATATGTTTACGATGTATGTGATACATCACGAAAACACGCCTATATAATTTTGATCCCCTTGAACCCCACTTTCATGTAGTAAAACTGGGGTTTACATCATAGTGTAGATTATATTTTCTTGTCCTTTTGGATCATTGATTCCATTGTGGAATTTTGAAAATATCTGAGGGTCACTGACGAGGCCTAATTGGTCGAAACTAGCTAGTCTGGCCCAGAAAACATGTACACTCCATATTTTATCACTTCTGTGGTGTATTCCTTGCTTCCAAAGGATAACCCTTTTATAGAACATATTTACAGGGTTTAACTTTATTTTTCTTATTTCTGCTCTAAAATATAGATTGTGGGTGCTCGTTAGAACCGCCTCTCGAGGCGGTTCTAACGAGCACCCACAATCTATATTTTGAGCAGAAATAAGAAAAATATCACAATTTTTAATCTTGAAATTTTCTTTTTTTTTCGGCGATAATGGTTACAATGTATTGTTATAGGCGTATTTTCGTAATGCGCTGTACGTGAACATGTACCATTACATAATTCGTTCACATACCTTACGATTCAACACCCATTTCAATATGTTCTATAAAAGGATTATCCTTTGGAAGCAAATAATACACCGCAGAACTGAAATGTATTGGGCGCACGAGTGTTTCTCGGCCAGACTAAGTAGTTTCGGCCAATTAGGCCCGATCAGTGACCCTCAGATATTTACGGGAATCTACAATGGAATCCATGATCCCAAAGGACAAGAAAATACAAACTAGAACTAGCATGTTTCAGATAAAATGTTCTGATACTTTTCCTTAATCTGAGACAAACACAAACTATTGTTGGTGCTCGCTAGAACCGCGCCATTTTGCGTTGTCCCAATGGGTACTCACAATCTATATTTTAGCATAATTTTAAAAAGAATGTATACCCTTGTAACCAATCTTTTGTCATTTATAAAAATATATTCTAAGGCTATGCGTTTATTTGTTATTTATATTATGGAGATGCCATTTATTGACGTTCGAAATTCATTTTTACCCTTGATAATCTCTCCTTCTTGTCCATACAATAGATATGGATGTCATTAATGCACAACTGGCACATGTATCGTATCATCTGTTTGCCATTTCTTAGGATTAAATTTCTGCTCAAAACATAGATTATGGGTGCTCGTTAGAACCGCGTCATTGAATGAAATGGTCGCTTTGAAATGTTTACTGAAAATGCATTAAATGGGGGAATGATATCGATTTAAGTAGGGAACTTTCATTAAATTTTAGAACAGTTCATCGACTATCTCCACAATTCGGACATGAGACTTAGAATCAAGCGGGCTAGACAAAATGGCTAAATGAAGCAGATTGTAATGCCGTTGAGCTGGAAGCATTTAGCAAGGCTGAAAAGAAGCATGAAGGTGCTGGGTTTATGAAGACTAGAGCCCAGCTGACGGTTGAAAGTACGAAGACCTAAGATGATGACATAAAAGCCCTACAGAGACAGATGAGTGACATGCAATTAACATTACCACAGTAAAAAATGAACAAAATAATGACAAATACGCAGTGCATATTTACACCAATACATACTGATACACTGGCAATACAATACGTATTTACGTCTGTCTTGTGCGCAAATACGGAAAAAAATAATCAACTGGTATGACAAAGTTTACGCAACAAAACGTGTTTGTATTGAAGTACGTATTTTTGAAAAAAAAAATACACAAGAAATAAGCAGCTGGTGCAACAAAGGTTGCGCTGCAGAACGTGTGTGTATTGAAGGACGTATTTTTTAAAAATACTGAAAAAGTACGCAGCTTGTGCGACAAAATTTGCGCAGAAAAACACATACATATTGATTTATATACTTTTGAGAATACGCTGGTGGTTTGTCAAAACCTAAGCAACATTTGAAGTGTCTCTTTGTGAAAAATACGGAAATAATACATAGTTCGTATAACTAAGATGCCTCAATAAATTTGGTGCGTGTTGACATGCGTATGAATTAAAGACAGAATAGAGCAGAAATGCGATGCTTTTGTAACAATTACATTGCAACAAATCATGTCAACAGAAACACCAGGTGTAAGCCGGGAAAGCCCAGTCACACCAGTTCATCATGTCAACAGAAACACCAGGTGTAGGTCGGGAAAGACCAGTCACACCAGTTCATCATGTCAACAGAAACACCAGGTGTAGGCCGGGAAAGACCAGTCACACACGTTCATCATGTCAACAGATACACCAGGTGTAGGCCGGGAAAGACCAGTCACACACGTTCATCATGTCAACAGAAACACCAGGTGTAGGCCGGGAAAGACCAGTCACACACGTTCATCATGTCAACATAAACACCAGGTGTAGGCCGGGAAAGACCAGTCACACACGTTCATCATGTCAACAGAAACACCAGGTGTAGGCGGAAAAAGACCAGTCACACCAGTTCACCACATGGTAGGAGATATCACCTGTAGGCAGGGAAGGCCCAATAACTTTTTTACTCTGTGTTTCTCATTTGACAGTGCCTTCAAAATATATCAGATATTCAGTATAAAACTTTCATTGATTTTTAAAATAACAATTGAACGTGGTTTATCTTAAGAATCTTTGAAATTTTAGGTCTTAGCATGGCAGATGAAACTGAGCCAAGGTCATCAGATCGCATTCGTACGTATACTGAGAAAGGCCGTACGTATACTGAGAAAGGCTACAGACTGCTTGCATGGTGGTTAACCTAATCACTGTTGGCAACTTTGCTTCCCTCTTTGATTGCACACCGGTGGGTCGGGCTTAAGATTATATGACGATTCCAGCGTAAAAGCATAAATGGAATTTTATTTTATTTTAATATTCTTTATGTTGGTTGGCGCCTGATGCTCCGTCTTTGGTCGGGCCCCTCGGAGTCTAACTGTTGGTTTTCTTTTGCTCCAGCAATTCTGTTGTTGTATGCTGTCAAGTCCTCAACCTTGTTTCATCTCTGTAGTTTTTTAATTTGTATGTTCTCGGAGATATTACACTGATGAGTTAGGAAGCCTTCATGCGGACTAAACAAAATTAGCGACAGAGGTAAGGGCGAGGATTATGGCCATGCAAAAATCGATTTAAGCCCCCCCCCCCCCCTCGCTTGGTTTTACTTCTTCTTAGAATGGCAACTAGAACAAAGGGTTCTTTCTATTCGAACTCTTATCAACATATGGAATGCCAGTGCAGAAAGGTAAAGTATTTTCTTGTCAGTTTTCAGTACCCGAGGATAAATTTGACACAGAGGTAAGCCTATTAGATCAAAGAGATCAGATGGTAAGTTACATGCATAAACTAAGAGATGAAGACAGTATCGAAATTTGTTAGGTACAAACGAATCGTATCAAAATTTAGAAAGCCTCAAAATCATCCAAAGTTTAGATAAAATTGCAAATGAGCACCACGACTTTATAATGGCAGTTACTAAAGCTCGCTGCGACGTTAAAGACAAAAAAATCGGAAACCGGTTCCGCGACTTCTCACACTTCACATCGTTCTTCAAAATCAAAACACTCTTCAACTAGTAAAGCTAGTTCATTTCGTCGCTGTCAAAGGTCGCGCGCATCCTCGACTATTGCTGAAGAAGCCGCTTCACTGAAAATTAAGCTAAAATATCTTGAAGCTGAATCGAAGGCTTAATTAGAGCTTGATCGTTTAAAGCTACAAAAGGGCTTAGATCTGGCACAAGTCAGTCTTGATCAATTTGAAGAAGAAACTGCCTTGAGCTGACTACGCATGCAAGCAACAGAATAATTGAAAGCAGACAGATATCTGATTTGATGGTCCGGGAAATATGTAGTTCAGACAAAATCGCCTTGCTACCGACGTTTTCCATTGAGGCTATTCCAGCCAATAAGGCCCACATACCAACACTAAAAGTAGCTAAGTTTTGGCAACATCTCAGGTCTATAGCAGATCATATAATCCCAGTTGCAGATTGCGAAATAGGTATCCTGATAGGATACGATTGTACTCGAGCTATGATGCATCGAGAAGTGATACCTCCTGATGGTGAAGGACCCTATGGTCAAAGAACCGACTTAGGGTGAAGCATTTTGGGAGTTGTCAACCCTGACTTCGCCTTTGACAACTATTGCGTGAACCACTGCATGAGTCGAGTCACAGAGTAGCCACTTGCGAAATGCCGTCCGATCTGTCTATAAAATGATGCATCCTGACCATGTATCATTTGCTTTTAAGGGTAGAACTAAGGTTCTGTGTCCCATTGAGATCAACAGAATGTTTGAACTAGATTTTTCAGAACGGAGTCCTGGTAATACCATACTCTCTACAGAAGATAGGCGGTTCTCGACCTTGCTAAAGCAAAACATTCGTTTTGAAAATGGGCATTACACTATGCCATTACCCTTTAGAAATGGTCCGCCTGCCTTGCCAGAAAATAGAGATATGGTCTTGCGTCGACTTACTGGTCTGAGGCGAAAACTAACAGGTAATGAGACATACCGCTTGCATTATGAGGCCTTTATGAGCAACTTCATCCAAAATGGTCATGCTGAGAGGGTACCAGATTGTGAAGTGCAGAATAATGATTGCCACGTCTGGTCTATTCCGCATCACGGAATTTACCATCCTAAAAACCAGGGAAATTGCGTGTCGTTTTCGACTGCAGTGCGGTTTATAATGGGGAAAGCTTGAATAAGCACTTATTGCAAGGACCGGATTTAACCAACTCGCTCGTTGGTGTACTTTGTCGTTTTAGGACGGGGCCAATTGCGTTCACTTGCGATATTGAACAAATGTTTCACCAGTTTATGGTTGAAGGAGACCATCAGAATTACTTTCGGTTTCTCTGGTGGTCTGATAAATAGATGCTCAATCCAAGGCCTTTACGCATGCGAGTGCATTTATTCGATGCCACATCGTCTCCGGGATGTGCCAATTTTGGCCTCAAACAAATTGCAACAGACAACGAAACTAAGTACGGGACTGATGTTGCTGACGTTTTGCGCAACAATTTTTATGTTGACGATGGACTTAAAAGCGTATCTTCAGTCAGTTCTGCTGTAGATATGATAAGGAATTGCCGGGCCATGTGCCAAGATGGAGGGTTACGCTTCCACAAATTCGCTAGCAACTCAAAGGGTGTGTTAGCCAATATTCCTCCAGAAAATCTTGTCAAGGGCCTTACGGACATTGACATAGTGGAGAGTGGCACCACTCAAGTCAATAACAGTTCCTCGCCTAGAGCTTATGGCAGCCTTAGTTTCTGTAAGAGTTATTTCGCTACTACAGTGTGAACTAGAGTATGCAAATGCTACCCATGTTTTCTGTACAGACAGCCGGGTCGCCCTAAGGTATATTTCAAATGAATCTAAAAGGTTCCACGTGTTCGTAGCAAATTGGGTACAACAAAACAGAGAGTCTACTAGTCCTAATCAGTGGAATTATGTAAACATCAAGAGTAATCCCGTAGATATTGCGTCTCGCGATGCCACTCCAAAGGAATGGATGAAAGCTAACTGGTTTTCTGGTCCAGACTTCTTGTAGAAGCCAGAGGTTACTACAAAGGGATGCAATCCACAAACTTATTCTGTTCAGTCAGATGACGCTTGGGTGAAGGCAGCTCAGTGCTTTATGTCGAATACAAAGTCTGAAAACCAAGGGTCATTTCTGAAACGTCTGGAGCGTTTCTCAAGCTGGACAAAGGCGAAGAGGGCAGTTGCAATTGTCCTTAGATTCAAGAACCTATTGAAACAGCGCCTTATAAAGAAGGTAAACACTAAACCTTCAAACGAGTTGCCGCCGAAGGGCAGATCGAATTACCGCCCTTTGTCTGTGCAAGAACTACAAGGGGCAGAAATAGCCATCTTACAGCAAGGTCAGCGTGACAGCTTTCAGAAAGAGCTAGAATTACTAGAAAGGGAAGTTTCGCCAATTTCAAGTGTAGGAAAGTCTTCTGCACTGTATCGTTTAGAAACCTTTCTAGATGAGCACGGATTGTTGCGAGTTGGTGGAAGAATGCGCAAATCCTTAGTGGAGCTTGCACTGATTCATCCAATCATTCTTCCCCAAAAGAGTCATATCTCACAGCTTATAATACGGCACTTCCATGGACAGATTTAAAATCAGGGACGAGGCTTAACCTTGAACGAAATAAGAAGTAATGGGTTATGCATTCTAGGGTGTAGCTCTGCCGTGTCCGAACAAATCTTTCATTGTGTTCCGTGTCGAAAACAAAGAGGTAGTGTTCAAGGTCAGAAAATGGCAAGTTTACCACTTGATCGTGTTGAATCAGCCCCACCATTTACCTCCTGCGGTGTTGACTGCTTCGGACCGTTTCATGTTAAAGAGGGTCGAAAGGAACTTAACTTAAACGATAACGAGTTATATTTACATGCTTCACAAGTCGTGCAATTCATCTTGAAGTCGCGAATAGCTAAGATACAGACTCATTTATCAATGCCTAGCGGTGTTTGCTTTCGCTTAGGGGGGGCCCATTCGCCAGTTAAGATCGGACCGAGCCACAAATTTCATGAGCACAGAACGCGAATTAAGAGAAGCAATCTTAGAAATGGATGATCAACAAATTTCTAATTTCCTCCTTGAAAACAGATGCGACTTTTTCAAATTCAAGCCGAACGTGCCCTCTGCAAATACGTACTGGCCGAAATGTTTTAACAAGACTACTGCAACAGTTAGGTACTCAACTTGATGACGAGTCTTTGCGAACCGAAATTTGTGAGGTTACTGCGATTGTCAACAGCCGTCCACTGTCTGTCGAAAATTTAAATGACTCTTTGTCTGATTTACCGCTCACACCAAACCATCTGCTGACTCTGAAGTCGAAGGTACTTCTTCCGCCACGAGGTAAATTGGTCAAACCTGATTTGTATGTAAGAAAGAGGTGGAGAAGAATCCAATATGTTGCTAACGAATTTTGGAATAGGTTGAGGAAGGAGCACCTTGGAAATTTGCAGTCTAGAAGCAAATGGGTTGTTTCGAGCAGGAATATGAAGGTTGGTGATATTGTCATGATAAAGGACGATAATCTACCGAGGAACCAATGGAAACTAGGTAAGGTCACGATCGCTGAACCAGACGATGATGGGTTAGTCAGAAAGGTAAGCTTGAAAACACGGACTAGTTCACTCAATGAAAAATGTGAATCATTTGGTCTGTAAGTCAACTAGACAGACCCATCCACACGCTAATATTGCTACAAGAGGCTAGCGAGTAACCTCGTTTTGGGTTTAATTCCCCGACAGGAAGCCTAATGTTTTTTCTTCAATGATTGATACGTTGTATCTCTTTAGATATATGTGTCAATTCATTGAAGTATTAAGTCCATTGTAAATTTTGTTATTAACAAATTTAAACAGAGATATGTCTTATTTGACATTGTTCAACGAGGCACTGATGAGGCTAAAATTTTTGATACACAAAAAACTGATGTGTGATTTACAGTTTCAAGTTAGTAAGCTGTGTGATTCTGCAACTCATAGGACGGTTATCAGCCTTAGTAACATATATTCAGTTATGTATATTGGTGCCGTGACCAGGACAATTAGTGAGATTCAAAGGGAGATTATTATCCAGTTGACAATAAGTATATGTTATATATGTTAAATGAAAATCAGTAACTGATTTTGGGGAGCCATGTAACTACACGTGAGATGGATGGGATGGATACGTCCAAAGATGGTGAACGGGTATCGTATCAATAGCACTAGAAGAGTATTCAGCTCATTATCGCCCTTTGTAAAATCTGAAACAAACTGCGCCAAATATTATTGCGAGTGTAATTGCGAGTTTCTGTGGTCCAAAGAGGTAATTCTACACAGACAGTTCAGCTGAAGATTCTTGATATTGTCCCGTTCGCTCTCGATGGGCCTCGACCCATTGTTTACTGTGGTCATGCAATAAAAACCGGTTCTATTTGTGCAATTGTATGTAATCACATTTCGGCAATGCATTATTTCGTAAGTTGTGCATTTTTGTCTGCCAAGTGACATTGCTCCTCAGAGTTATTAATCCTGTCCTTTTGTTTTTGTCATTCTAGTTTGACCGAGTTGATCGGAGTTTTTTTTTTCGAGTATATTCACCACATTGAATACAACTTCTGAACAACCCGAGGGCGTTTCTCCTTATTATCACAAAATTACCCATGTGCGAACTGAAGCAGTTACAGTTGAAATGGACTCCTGCATTATATAAGGTGGGGATTGCATTCAGTACAAAAATATAATAGACACCCTGGAAAACCTAACTTGAATATATACAGCATGTAACCTCATATAAGGGGATCAATCAAACGGTTTTAACAAATGAAATTTTGTTAAGACCACATTTTTTCTGCTCAAAAAAACAAGAAATACAAGTACTCATTAAATCGCCCTCGTGAGAATTCAAAATCACAATCTGGAGTAAAAGCTGGGAACACATCACATCTGTTTATTGTTTTTCTTTGAGAAATGATATATAACATTATGCACAGGTACAAGATACCTTCGTTACAACGGCGGCATTTGTCTCCTTACATTTGCCTTGATTAGGAATTTATAAAGAACGCCAATGATTATAATGGCCCTTTACCCCTTAATTACTCCAAGAAACAAATGTAATTGTTTGTCATGTCTTCACTAGTTGGAGTGCTCTCATATATCATTTCTTGTGATGTGAGAAGTAATTAATAAAGTGTATGTTATTAGACGGGCGTAAGCCCGTCTTTGGTCATCGTACAGCATCAAAATTTGTGCACCTGTTTAGACATTCCTTCTTGTAGTTCTCCGCTTAAGAAAAAGAAAAGCATATCTAAATATAAAAAAAAGAACACGCAATGAAACCAATCAAGTTATCGCCCCGCCCATTGGGGCTTGAAGAAATAGATGTGCTGCATGATGCGTCCATGCAGAGCTGAAACTAACCTCACACGAGTACTGGTAAACCGCTTAGAGGATCTCAGCATACCAAAGCTAAGCGATGCGAGTCGGACCGTCCATGCTTATAAACCCTTTTTGTTTCATTGGGCGACAGGGCTTGAGATGTCATTTCATCTCAATGTCGGGTAAATGGGAAGCAACGTCTCCAAAATGACCTGTACAGTGTTGACGGGGACATTAAACCTAAAATCAAACAAACAAAACCAATCAAGTTCGACTGGACTGTTTGAAAAATGACAAAGTTTGTAAAATGCTTGTGTTAGATTTCACAAATAAACTTGCGCTGAAGGCTGAGTAAAAAAAAAAAAAAAAAAAAAAATCGGCACTATTTTCCTATGCCGTTGCAGTTTATTCTTAAAATCATTCCCTTTCATTCCCCAGTTTCTGACCAGAACCATTCGGTGTCCCAATTCTTATAGAAATGCGTTTTGTCATAGTCACTGACAGCTGGCAAACAGTGCAGATTCTGATGAGACTTCTCGTCTAACGCCGTCTGATCTGGATCTATAAGGTTTGTATCAGTATCTGTACTTGTATCGGTTTCTGAAGTGGTGTACAGGGTTGAAACGCTTGTCTGTGATTATACATAGTGTTCCGACCGCTCTGGAGAGGTCTAATAGAAATTTTATTCGCTGTGAGTTTTACATGAAAGTTCCGTACTTTAAACAAATAATGAAGATATTGATCAGACGCCGCATTCTGTGGCCTCTAATCAGGTTATTTGGTGTTTTCGAATGTCCCAGTAAAGGGACGCTCGACATTTATGGGCAAATAAGTTGTAGAATCTGTGAACGCGTTAATTCGAACTTGGTGAGACGAATCAGTTAAAGTTGAAGTCCATAAAGCACGTCATCTGATCAGGGCCTACACTTTTAATTTAAAATGCAGAATTAAAGTGTCTGACAAAGAAAATTTAGCACTTTTGCCTCTCTTTAAGTCCCGTCCTTTTAACAGACTGAGAACAGAACAGAACCAGGCTAAGGAATAGCCATAGATTCTTGGCTCATTTTGATTCATCATTTTGATTAATTCTAGTAAATTCTAGTGTCAGCTAGAGCTGAAGCAATTAACCTCTTGCCCTTCTTAATTAGTTAAGTTCCCTGATATTCAGTCAGATAAATTCAACAAACTGCAGAAATTTGCAGAACACAAAATAAACAGAATAAAAGGATTCTCCATACAGGTTTTTGTTTCAATACCCAGTCAACAGCTAAGGTCATGTTGGGCCAGTCAGTTCCCTTCACTATTCCTGGACAGGATAAGCAACTAGCAAATTGTGAGATCATGCTGTAGATATATTAGTCATGAAGTGAATGTACATGAACATGATAAAGAGCAGAAGACCAAGTGTCACTTTTAAGGCAAGCTAATTTTTTTCAACTATTATTGCATTATTTTTCTTTATATTCACACAGTTCTGCCAAATGAATTCTCCCTGAGTGGGCAGAGCCATCTTCAGTTTAAGGGGAATCTGACAGTAGTTATAATTTCCATCTTTGGTATCACAAATTCATACATTGTAGACTCTCTCAAATACTGCATTTAGCAACTATCGACCTGGGTAAGGAAAAGTAAACATGAGAAGCAATATGTGCTAGGTGTAGTCTGATCAATGTCCACACTGTTAGATGTACAGTATGATCAGGGTCCACACTGTTTGACAAGATGCAAAACCTGCAAGAAATTGCAGCAGACGACACAAGCAGACACCATTTTCAGATAGATTTTTTCATGGCATCTTAGGGTTTGTTTGTTTGTTTGATTTGAGGTTTAACGTGCCCGTCAACACTGTAAAGGTCATTTTGGAGACGTTGCTTCCAATTTTGAAGGACTGTTACCCGACATTGAGATGAAATGACATCTCAAGCCCTGCCGCTCAATGAAACCAATAGGGTTTATAAGCATGGACCGCCTCACACCGCGGTTCCTGGACAGGCTTAGATCCTTTAAGCGGTTTACCAGTACTAGTGTGCGGGCCGGATTCTGCTCTGTATGGAAGCATCATGCAGCCCATATATTTCTTCAAGCCCCTATGGGCGGGGGCTGAAGCCATGTTTGAAGCTTGGTTGAAATTGGTTAGGAAACATAGACTGTAGAGTCCAGAAACGGCTAATTTCAGCATTATTTGAAGAACAAAGGGACATAACTCCCATGATACGCGTCTGATTTGACGATGATTGAACTCATCCGAGGTCTCATTAATGTAAAGCCATGCATGAAGTTTGGCTGAAATTCGTTGGGAAACATAGACTGTAGAGTCAGGAAACGGCTAATTTCAGCATTATTTGAAGAACAAAGGGCCGTAACTCCCTTGATACGCGTCTGATTTTGAAGCTGATCGGACTCATCCGAGGCCTCATGGATGCAAAGCCATGAATGACGGTTGGTTGAAATAGGTTGGGAAATATAGACTTTAGAGTCCGGAAATGGCTAATTTCAGCATTATTTGAGGAACAAAGGGCCATAACTCTCATGATACGTGTCGGATTCTGACGATAATCAAACTTGTCTGAGGTCTCATGGATGCAAAGCCATGTATGAAGTTTGGCTGAAATCAGTTGGGAAACATAGACTGTACAGTCCGGAAACGGCTTATTTCAGCAATATTTGAAGAAAAAGGGCTGCAACTCCCATGATACGCATCAGATTTTGACGATGATCAAACCCGTCCGAGGCCTCATGGATGCATGTATGAAGATTGGTGGAATGGGTGGATAAGCACTTACTGTAGAGTTCAGAAAGTATGCGGATGGACGATCGGATGCACGGATGGACATACGCACGAAACTGCTTCCCAGGCCACTCACAGGTGGCGTAAAGTTGAGCTCTTGTCTCTAATTTACGGTATAAGCATGGAAACGAGAGGTCCCAGAGGGCCTGTCGCTCCACTGGCTTACTTCAGTCAATTGACACACTAATTGTATACTAGTGGACTCTTCTATTGCTATATGTTGAACAAATCCATTTGTCATATAAGGGGTGTCAGGCCTATTTTTTTCTCTTTAGATGGAAAATTCTGTTAGCGCAGGCCCTGATCAGATGCGGTGTTCTGTGGGGGATGATCTGGGCCAGCACCGTTTGCCAAGGTACCTTTAGGGGTTTCCCACATGCAATGGGTTAAAAAAGACAAGTGATCCTCCCAAGGAATATTCACTCTAAATTACAATAGGAACTATCCAACCGAATATTTTAAAGTTTTTTCTAAATCCTAGGATCATATTCGACTGAATTTATGTAGGTGACCACATAACATTACTACATTCTAAATATCAAAGTCCAGGGCCTTATGGTTTCAGGGAAGATTTTTTAAGTTTGTTCCATTACAAGTCAGTGGGAGCTAATGAGCCACACGGTGTGGCCAATATCGACCCCAGAGGCATGGCTGGCGGGATTTATGTAGGTGACCACTTACCATTGCATCACACTATACATCTGGGCCTTATGGGGTATGGAGAAATAGACTGGGCTGCATGATGCTTCCACACAGAGCTGAATCTGACCACACACGAGTACTGGTAAACCGCTAAGAAGGACTAAGCCTGCCCAGGTAAAGCGGTGTGAGTTGGATCGTCCAAAGCATAGAAGCCTTCTGGTTGCATTTGGCAGCTGGCCTTGAGGTGTCATTTCATCTCAATGCCGGGTAAAAATGTCACAAAATTGGAGGCAACGTCTCCACAATGACCTCAATAGTGTTGGCAGGGATGCCAAACCCCTACATCTGGGCCTTATAGTTTCTGAGAAGAAGAGTTTTGAAGTTTTTCCCATAATAAGTCTATGAGAGCTAATCAGCCTCGGGGCATAGCAAATTAGGACCTAGGTACATGGTTGGCAAGATTGATGTAAGAGACCACTTAACGTTGCTATTCATTAAATATCTAAGCTCTGGGTCTAACAGTTTGAGAGACGAAGATTTTCTTTTATCTTTTCCCATTATGAGGCAATGGAAGCTAATGAGCCCAGGGGCATGGATATTTTGTACCCCAGAGCCATGGTTGACAGGATTAATGTGAGTGACCATTTGATGTGCTGCATTCAAAATATCTAAAGCTCTGGGCCTTCATTTGACGTTGCTGCATACTAAATATCTGAGCTCTGGGCACTGATGGTTTCAGAGAAGAAGATTTTTTTTCTTCAGTTTTTCCAAATATAAGTCTATGGGAGCTAATGAGTGTCAGGGTGTGGCCAGTTTGGACCCCAGGGGCATGGTTGGCAGGATTTATGTAGCCACATACAAAATATCTAAGCTCTAAAATTGGCCTTATGGTTTCAGAGAAGAAAATTTTTCAAGATTTTTCCATTGTAAGTCAATGGGAGCTAATAAGCCCCGCGGCGTTGCCAATTTGGACCCAGAGGCATAGTTTGCAGCACTTATGTAGGTGACAACATAACTTTGCTACGTATTAAATGTCTTTGATTTAGGTCTTATGGTTTCAGAGAAGAAGATTGTTGAAGTATTTTCCCTTTATAAGTCTATGGAAGCTAATGATACAAGGGTGGTGGCCATGGCGGCCATGTTTTTGTCTGATCAAAAGATCTTCAAGTAACCTGACAGAGATCCACCCAAGGGACATTCATGCAGATTAGGTACGTAATCCGTTAAGCGGTTTTGAAGAAGATTTTTTTTTTTTTTTTGTAAATACGCAAATAAATTGCAAAATCACTCGCCCAACGACCTCGTGATTTGATCGACTCTGTGCAGTCTGATCCCAGTCTCCACCAGCCGTATTGAAGTAGTTTACCAGTACTCGTGTGCGGTCGGTTTCAGCTCAGCATGGAAGCGTTATGCAGCCCATCTATTTCTTCAAGCCGAAAATAATGTTAGCGAGCCGAATGTTGGGTAGGTTCCACTCGAACCAATACTAAAAATAAAGAATTTATGAGAATTAAAACACAAAATAGGAATCCGGAAGTGATTTTTATTGTTGCATTCCTTGCTCGCCTTTGGCTCGCTAACGCTATTTTCGATTTTATAGACTGTTTGCGGTAACTACAAGTTTCTTTGTGTTGTCAGTGTTTTCATTTAGATTAAGAAGGTATTTTACAGCATGTGTTAAAAGACAGAAACAGTTAGTTCCGTTTTTTTTTTTTTTGCCGTTCACTCAGATTTGAGCGTGATAGCTCAGTGGTTAGTGCACTTGCCTCTGATGCTAGAGGTCCCGGGTTCGATCCCCGGCAGCGGCGATAAAATTTCGGTGTCCGAACACGCTTCATTGGCATCATTTGCAGGGATGAATGTTATAAAGTGCACCATCCTTCGGATCGGGACGTTAACTGGAGGCCCCCTATGGAGGGAGAACCATCCCCTGTGCAGGTTAAAGATCCCTACCGTAATTACATGATCACTGTGTAGGCTTTCATCCTGCAAAACCTTGAGTGTATGTATGTAATATACACCTGCGGTAATGGTCAAATGTGACCGACGCAGTATCAGAAGAATAGATAGATAGATAGATAGATAGATAGATAGATAGATAGATAGATAGATAGATAGATAGATAGATAGATAAGATAGATAGATAGATAGATAGATAGATAGATAGATAGATAGATAGATAGATAGATAGATAGATAGATAGATATACATTGGTTGTCACATTGAAATATAAAAATATGCCTTAACTTTTGAAATTTGTTTGTTTGATTTGAGGTTTAACCTCCGCGTAAACACTGTAAAGGTCATTTTGGAGACGTTGCTACCAATTTTGTGGGACATTTACCCGACATTTAGATAAAATGACACTTCCAGCCCTGTCGTCCGATGAAACCAATAGGGTTTATATGCATGGACAGTCCGACACGCACCGCTTTGCCTGAGCAGGCTTAGATTCTCTATGCGGTTTACCAGTACTCATGTGCAGTCGGTTTCAGCTCTGCGTGGAAACAACATGCAGCCCATCTATTTCTTCAAGCCCCGATGGGCGGTGGCCTCCTAAAAGCTCATTTGAATTGAGGTTTAATGTCCCTGAATGGCAACACTATTTAGGTCATTTCGGAGACGTCACTTCAAATTTAGATGTATTTTTACCCGATATCAAGATGAAATACACCTCAAGTCCTATGACCCAATGAAAATGCATAGACGGTTCGAATCTTACCACTTTGCCTGGACAGCTTAATTAAGTGTTTCAAGTGGTTTATCAGTACTTATGAGAGGCCGGTTTCAGCTGCACGCCTTATCTTTTCTCTAAGCCCCTTTGGGCGGGAGCCAATTATAATTCAGTTATAATCTCATTTTAGATTTTTATTTGCCTTCACTGCAGCTGGTGTTGTGCCGTGTGGCGGCCGTAAAACATCTCCCCGTACATCAACCATAGTGCAGTTTATATTTTACTTTTGGTCCTTTGAGATCAGCGTGAATATTCTGAGAAATCAGAAATAAATTATTGGTTTAGACTCATATTCTAGACAGGTTTTTAATTATTTGGACCCAATTTTGATTTATATCAGTCTTTGAATCGACTGCCCATTCGAAATTCGCAAATTTGCAGTATGTTTCCTCTGGCTTTCTTTGCCGGATCATTACAGGGTCACTGATGAGGCTTTATTAGCCGAAACTACGTAGTATGACCCATCTTCTTTCTTATGAATGTTTTCATTGCTCTTAAAGGATCTCATTTTAGATTTTTATATGTAGTTGTTTCTCCAAGTATATGCACACAAATAGCTGCATGGAATGGAGCACAGACACTCATCGTTGAATCAATGTGTGTGTGTGTGTGCGTGCGTGCGTGCGTGCGTGTGTGCGTGCGTGCGTGTGTGTGTGTGTGTGTGTGTGGTGTGCGTGCGTGTGTGTTTTACGCCCCACCAACAGCTTAGGTCATACGGTGACGGGACCTCAGTTTAAAGACTCATCCGCATTACGAAAACACGCCTATACAAATACATTGTAAACCGTATCGACGACAAAACGAAGATTTTAAGATGAACAAGATGAGTTTGTGAAACACGAGTATGTCCCAGGGAATGGTCATGTTTTCTTCGAAGTTGATTTTAGGTCAAGATCTAGGTCACATGTTCAATATAAAGTTTCGAACTCATATGGTTCAATAGTTATGACCCTTAATAATTTTATCTTTTGGTTGGAAGTTGTCCGTCGTCGTCGTCTGTCGTCTGACGTCGTAAGTCGTCTGACGTCAACACTTTCAAACGACATCAACTCTGAAGCCACTGAGCCGATTCAGCCAAAATTTCAACTGTAGCATCCTTGGGCTGGGAGATTGACAGTGTGTGTGTGTGACAGTGTGTGTGTGTGCGTGTGCGTGTATTGTTGTGTGTGTTTACGAAATTTGGCTTTTTAGTTTGGTTGCTATGGCAACTCTTAGTTCCCATAGACTTATAATGGGGACCATTCAGATTTTCACCCCTTAACCATACAGATTCTTGTTCCTTATGATAAGACGCATTCAGTGACACCAGGACATTCCCCACCCACTCAATTTCATAAAAGGCCCATTATCCCAGAAACTTACAGATCCCCAGCCCTAAACCAAATATATTCTTGTTCCTTATCATAAGTTGCTTTAAGTGACATTAACCTAGGGGTCCCCCAGGATGTGCTGGGGCCATGCCCCAACCTCCTCCACTTCATAAAAGACCCAATATCCCATAATATTTACTTTCCTGTTCCTTATGGTAAGTTGCATTAAATGACACCACCTGTCGGTCCCCTGGGATGTGCCGGGGTCATGCCTCGACCCCTCTCCACTTCGTAAAAGCTAAGACCCAATATCCCAGAAACATTCCAGATCCCCACCCCTAGACCATATATATATTCTTGTTCCTTTTGATAAGACACATTCAGAGACACCAACCTAGGGGTCACCTTACAGATCCCCACCCCTAGACCACATATATTCTTGTTCCTTTTGATAAGACACATTCAGAGACAACAACCTAGGGGTCAACCAGGGCGCGCCGGGGCCATGCTCAACCCCTCGACTTCACAAAAGGACATATAACTGAGAAATTGTTCAGAGTCCCACCCCTAAACCATATATATTCATGTTCCTCAATATAAAACCCAATCAGTGACACCAGCATGGGGTCCCCCCCCGGGGTGCCACGGGCCATGCCCCACCCTTTTACTTCATTATAAGCCATATATCTCAGAAACCGTTCAGATCCCCACCCCATTTACCTTATATATTGATATTCCTTTTGATAAGACCAGCATGGGGGGTCCCTTTGTGCTAATGTTGAACTTTTTCCTTCATTCGCCGGGAATTACTGAGTTGAATATCGATTTCCGTAGGAAATCGGCAGTTAAAGTTACCTGTATATTTTGAAGGTTTTTCATACTAAAACTTTGTAGGAAAAAAATTAACTCCTCGTATCTTATTTATCCTTAACATTAGAAAAAAGTCACTGTTACCTCATGTAAGAAAATTATTCAGTTTGTATTTGGTGCATTTCAAAGTGATGAATGATTAATTCGAATTGCTTCTATCTGCAATATAATGTCATGCCTATATACTCAATAGACGGCAATGCATTTAAAAAAAAAAAAAAAAACGTGCAGATTTCAATGTTCGGTTGCCAATATTAAATAGAATTTATCTATTTGGAATTATGTCACTGCTATATACTGTTAGACTGTTGTTCAAAGTTTACAATGATAAAAACGTTTATTTCTACTGAGAAATGATAAATGGCTTCCCCGATAGCTTAAAAATCGTTTATAAACTGTTTCTCAGTACTGCAGTTCATGATGCAAAACTCGCTAAGTCCACATTATATGTACCAGAAATCTTATCAAACCTGTAAAGCTTTTTTGTATTAATTTTGTAATTACTAGTAATAAACAACATGCGGATAATATACTTGATAGAGTGATTATATTTCTCGTATTTCTTTGTCTTATTTTATTATTATTTTGTCTCAGTTTTGTTACAATTATGTTTTCATTCATTATGAATGGGCGGCAAATATGTCAAAAGGACAATAGTTGTCGAAATTATTTACTGTGAAATGGCGATAAAAAGCACCATGAAAAGTTAATTTGCAGTTTGAAGCCATTGATTAATTTTGTTTGTTTGTATTGGAGTTTAACGGCCCAGTCAACACTATTTAGGTCAGTTTTGGGCCGGTCAGTTTACCTGTCCACACTTTTCCTGAGCAAGCTTATACGTAAGCGGTTAACCAGTACAGTGCACATTCGTCTCATTGAGGGGGTTCGAAAGAGCACCAACAATCTATGTTTTGTGCAGAACTAAGAAAATATCTCAGTTATTCACCTGAAATTGTTCATTTTTATACAATGTATTTGAATGGGTGTGTTTGTGTGTTTTTTTTTTTTTGTTACCACTGGGGATTTAGAGGGTGTTCGTGGGGTTCGGTCTCAGGGATGTGTCCAAAGCCCTGTAATGTCAACCCTACCGGCCCGCTGGGTAATGACATATCTGCAAGCAGTGTAGTAGGTACGGATGAGGATGCTCACGATGGATCTCTACTGTTAATGATTGAATTTGCAACCCGCTACTTTACAAACTGTGTAAATCAAATTTCTGTTCATTGTTGTACATCCAGACGAAGCGTCTCATCAGGATTTACACTGTTTGCCATCCTGAATGATTTTATATTTTCAATTATCGGAAAATACACTACTTTACAGTGTAGATCCAGATGAGGCTGTGTATGGTATTTTAACCCTTATCGCCATACAGACCAGTGCAAATTTCTATGCAAACTGTTAATTTCTGTTAATGATTTTCAACTCTTCCTGTCCGCACAGTTACTTTGCAAGCAGTGTAGATCATGGTGCGACTGCTCAGGATGAGCCGTCTTTTTTCCAGATCTACACTGTTTGCCATTGTGTTGATGACTTTGACTAAACCACCGTCTATAAAAATCAATCAAAAATAATAAAAATGGAATTGTCTAAATTCACATTACAAAATCACGCCTACACTGACAAATTTTACCACAACAACAACAAAAAAAAAAAAAATAATAATTATAATAAAAATGTTTAGATAGAAAATTCTGCTATTTTTCATACTTCTGTTCCAAAAATAGATTATAGGAACTCGTCAGAACCGCCTCGGTGAGGCAGTTCTAACGAGCATCCACAATCTTTGTTTTGATCAAAAATAAGAAAAAATAATGTATACCACTGTAAAGCCCAGTTTTACTGTATAAAAGTGGGGTTTAAGGAGTCACAATAATATAGGTGTGTTTTACTGATGAGAGATGGATCAATCAATCAATCAAATATTTTATTCTCTCAGTCCATCATACACAATGGTAATATAAGGTGATACAAACATTTGTTATAATAATTCAGAGACGAAAGAATCTTCTTTAGTAGAAACCGGTTTAAAGTTACTCTGTCCGAATTTTCCACTATTTTCCGCATATCAAAGCTATGTCTTTTGTTTAAAGGTTAAAGACATTTATTCTGAGACGGTAGGACACACCGTCTGCTCATAATTGTTTTATTGCCCCATCCCCCCCCCCCCCCCCCCCTGTGATATACTGTGTATAGCAGAGCTTCTGTTGAATCCCCTGACTGAGGCACTAAAGGGGAAAATCAATAAGGTACGTTAGTCAATTATTGATTTTCTCCAAGGAGGTCCCTACCTGTTGCCGACAGAGGAGTTCTCTTCAATCAGCAACTAGGGCTACATAATATTATGTAATGAAATGAGAGTCCTCAATAATCAAGAATAAATGCGTTTAATATAGGCATTTCTTTCTTTTTTTTTTTTTTTTTTTGATTTGAGGTTTTAGAGTAACAGTCAGATACATAATGTAAACCCCTATAAAACCCAGTTTTACTATATAAAAGTGGGATGCACGTGGGTCAGAATTATATACTAGGTGTGTTATCGTGATGACGAAGTTTACAAACGTGCTTTAATTTAACAATGAGTTGGCGCGTGCCCGTCGTCCCCCACTATGTGTTAATCTTTAAAGTGTCAATCATGTGTTACCCTTAAAGTGCCAATCATTAAATAAATAAATAAATAAATAAATAAAGTAGCAGTCTCATCTTTGTTCACTTTTTGTGATAGATTTGATAGACAATTTTTGTGGTGTCTTGATTTATGTACAGTTTTATTAACTCTTAAAGTGTAAATAATAACTAGTGCAGATGACATTTTCCAGGTTTTGAATTGATTTATTTCGAAAAAACGTCTATTAAAAATTATTGAAAATTTTACCACCAAAAAATGGAAGTATTCAGATAAAAAAATTGCTACTTTCCGTATTTCTTCTCGAAACATAAATTGATGGAACTCGTTAGAACCACCTCAGCGAGGCGGTTCTTACGACAAACAACACTATATGTTTTAGCAGAAATAAGAAAAATAATGATCCACATTTTCCTACACAAAAGTGGGTAATATTGGGTGTTTTTGTGATGTGATCATAAAAATATTGCAGCCCATTTACATGGTAATTGCATGTCTCATTTTAATAAATAAATAAATAAATAAATATGCCGTATCTGTAATCACCTTCTGTGACCGACTTTTAAGGCACTTTTTATATTAAAGTGTCAACCATAGCTCGACAAACAACAAAATTTTTCGAAATTGTGTTAAAATTGTTTAGGACAAACATTGCAGCCGATTCAAATATGAGTGAAATGTCTTTTATAATAAATAAATAAATAAATAGGCTTATCTGTGTTTACACATTACGTCACTTTCATGGCGTCCTTTTAATTAATCAGGGAATATATTATACAATATACTGTATACCGGTGTAGTGTTACCGGTAACTCTTAAGGTGTCAATCATGACTTGGGCAAACATTTTTCAAAATGTGTTTACCTATCATGTTACTTTTTTATGGCGTCCTTTTAATCATTCAGGAAATATCTTATACAATATACTGTATATCGGTATATTTTTAGCTCTTAAGGTGTCAATTATATCTGCGGCAGACCATCACGAAAATTTGACCCCCCCCCTATATCTCCACTTTCATATAGTAAAACTTGGGTTTGCAGGGGTATACATTATTTTTCTTATTTCTTCTTAAAAATATAGATTGTGGGTAATCGTTAGAACCGCCTCGCTGAGGCGGTTCTAAGAAGTATCCACAATCTATGTCTTGAGCAGAAATAAGAAAAATATCATTTTTTTTTTCATCTGAAAATTTTCATTTTTTGGTGGTAACATTTACAATGTTTATGTATAGGCGTGTTTTCGTAATGGAACAAAATTGGTTTAATGTAAGAACTTTCTCATCTGAGTTCATCTCGGCCCCCGCCCATATGGGCTTGAAGAAATATATGGGCTGCATGATGCTTCCACGCAGAGATGAATCAGCACAATAGTACTGGTAAACCGCTTAGAGGATCTAAGCCTGTCCAGGAACCGCGGTGCGAGGCGGATGCTAATAAACCCTGTTGGTTTCATAGGACGACAGGGCTTGAGATGTCATTTCATCTCAATGTCGGATAAAAGTCCCACAAAATTGGAAGCAACGTCTCCAAAATGACTTTTACAGTGCTGAAGGGGACGTTAAACCTCAAATCAAACAAACAAACAAAATCTGAGCTCATCTTGATCGAGTCCTATATACTTGTTTTCGTGATTGGCTAACGATATTGTTCATGGCGTTATTAATTTAAATAAAGAGATAAAATAAATGCATAAAAAGATCGGAGTCAAGAGATTTCGAGTATCATATTTAACCTTAATCCTTATTTTAAATCACTGCACAAGAGACTGCGCTAATATATAATGGTGGTAATAACCGGCCTGATTAAGAAATACATTAAGTTGTCCTTAATTATCGAACCGTACACGTGTGATTAGCCACACCAATGTGATGCAATAGTTTCCAATATTTTTCTATATAAAGTGGGAATTTAGGGCACAAAAATAGATTATGGATGTTCTTTGCAACACCCTTATTCGGACGGCCTTATCAGTACCCCAGCTATGTTTTTGAGCAAGAAAAAGGAATATAATATATATTCTTGTAAACTCCGAACCGTACCAATTAACAAGGATGTTCATGACACAGGCGTCTTAACATAGAAACCCAATATCCAACATGTCAAAAAAAACAAAAATAAAACAGCAAAAAAAAAAACAAAAAAACAAAAAAAAACCAAAAAAAAAAACCCTAATTCTACTACTACTAATAATTATAATTATTATTATTATTATTATTATTTTAAGCAATTCTACAAAATGTAGCTCTTCAATATGTTTTGTTTGTTTGTTTGTTTGATTTGAGGTTTAAGGTCCCCGTCAACACTGTAAAGGTCATTTTGGAGACGTTGCTCCCAAATTGTGGGACAATGAGATGAAATGACATCTCAAGCCCTGTAGCCCAATGAAACCAATAGGGTTTATTAGCATGGACGGTCCGCCTCGCACCGCGGTTCCTGGAAAGGCATAGATCCTCTAAGCGGTTTACCAGTACTAGTGTGCGGGCCGGATTCAGCTCTGCGTGGAAGCATCATGCAGCCCATATATTTCTTCAAGCCCCTATATCTGTTAAATATGTTGGTTCATACTAGATGCCTCGAAATGAAAAGGCATGGTTATTACTTCAAGAAGTTCTTTTTCACATTTAGACAGCCTTAATTTGAGTACTACTTAAGCGCTCCTTTGAATACCTACAGGTAGATATATTAAGCAAAGTGTCATATCTGCAGTTACATGATTAATGGTTCCCTGAGGTCAGCGACTAGAGAAAAATATTAGATATTCTGTACCTTGATCCCAGAGGTGAACAGGGAGATAACTCGAATATCGCCCAGACAGGTTTTAACGGAAATTCACGAGCTATTACGATCGCCGCCTATGAAGGAAAAAAGTTCCGTTTGTGGGGCAATGTGCTGGGGCCATGCCCCGCCCCTCCACTTCATAAAAGGCCATATATCTCAGACACCATTCAAATCCCCACGTCATAAAAATATATTTCTTGTTCATTATTGTTAGACACATTAAGTCACACCTGGGGGGTTCGTAGGGGCCATTTGTCTCCCATCCTCTTCTTAAAAGGGCCTCATACCTCAGAAACCATTCAGAGCGCCACCCTTTAACCAGATTTATTCCTTATGATAAGACACATTCAGTGACAACAATTGTGGGCTTTTCTGGGATCCGCCATGCCCAAAGTCCTCCACAGCTTAAAAGGCCTTACATCTCAGGAACTATACATATCCCCACCGCCTAACCATATATGTCCCTGTTCCTTTTGATAAGACGCATTTGGTGATACCAACTAGGGCTCCATTGGGTCCATGCCCCACCCCCTCTTCTTTATAAAATACCTAATATTTCAGATACAGAGTCAACATTGGTGCTGATTTTGCGAATGGCGTCTGTTTGGGAGACTTTATAAGTGGTAGAGTAAAATCATATAATCTTAAAATAAAAGGCTGCCATTAGGCAGTGCCAATCTTAGCTCTGGTTTATGGAATTTGGTTCTTTAGTTTGTTTGCCATATAGCTTATGATGGGGAAGATTGAAAAATGACATTTATTTCTTTCAAGATATTTTGTCAGACTTTCATAGAAATGTTGCTTAAATAATGTTCTTTTAGGCCTATTGGTTGCCTCAGATGGGAAATTGTTATGTGTCATCTGTTGTTCCGCAACAACACATTCGGGTGACATCAGACCTCTGAAGCCACTAGGCTGATCGGGTTCAAATTTTACCTGTAACATCCTTGGGCGCAGGGCTTCAATTGTTTTTAATTAAAATACATTGCTGCCAGTGGGAAGTGCCCCCCCCCCCCGAGCCCGAGCTCTGGTGACCATGGTGGCACATGGGCCTCTTGTTTCTTATTTGTACTCCGGACATAGGCTGTGGGTGTTCGTTAGAACCGCCTTATTCCGAAGAGTCTAAAGCGTACCCACAACCTATGCCTTATAGCAGTTTAAATGATAGATTGTGTTTGGGTTTAACGATATGTCCACCCTTGTGGGTCCTTTTGTGTCGTCTCCTAGAGAAATGGAGAATAGAGATAGAAGAGACAGTAGAGAAGTTGAAAGTGAAGGCCAGAAGAAAAAAAAGGAAAATGAATGGATGTGTAGAAACGGAAGATGTAACAGCCTCCTCTACTCTTACCTACTGCAAGGACAGCAGGCTTGCCCACTTGTAGGCCAATATAAGTTGGATGCCCCAGTGGTTAAAGATACATGACACCTGTGTCTCGCACAAACACCCCCGTCTCAGAGCAGAAATTAGAAAAAAAACCTGTAAACCCCAGTTTTCTCAAAATTATGTGAGGTTTATGGCGATGTTCATTACATGATCTTATGAACATGATATCTCTCTCTCTCTCTCTCTCTCTCTCTCTCTCTCTCTCTCTCTCTCTCTCTCTCTCTCTATCATATTTCCAAAACGGTTACGTTTTTATGAAATATTGTGATACTTTCCCTTTACGCTAACAAAGGTTGTGGGTTCTCGTATAAACCGCCTCACTGAATACTTACAATTTACTGTTGATAGGAAAAGAAAATGTATTCCCGTACATCCCACTTTTTACTCACTTTTTTATAAAACTTGTTAACGTTCTCTCTCTCTCTCTCTCTCTCTCTCTCTCTCTGCGAGAAATCTTTAGCTAGAAACTCTGTACATGTAAGACAAGGGAGGAAAAAATTCTCACAGGTCGCCATCGAAGTATGTGGCGGCTGATAAAAATCTACTCTGCATAAAGTACAGCTATTTAAGGATTCAACGAAATGGGTTCAAGCTTACATGTAGCATCCCTTTTCGAGCCTAAACGCGGGAAATCCGACCCTCCAGATGACTCCAAAAGCGGGTTAAGAAGAAGAAGACGAAGAAGATGAGGAAGAAAATAGAACTTTATTCTCATATTTTTGCCTATTGCTTATAAACGTGGGTATATGTACTGAACAAAAAATGGTGGAGTCTGATTGGGAATACAAACATACATGTACGTTCGATTGCTAATCTGAGATCATCACTTTATAGCACATTGGCAGGTTGGATGGGTCGTGGCCATTTCGAAGACGTTATCGCTTTGTTTGTTTGATTTGAGGTTTAACGTCCCCGTCAAAACTATTTAAATCATTTTAGAGACTTTGGATTCAATTCTGAGGGACATTTTCCCGACATTGAGACGAAATGACATCTCAATTTCTGCCGCCCAATGAAACAAATAGGGTTTATATATATATGGACGGTCCGACCCGCACCACTTTGCCTGGGCAGGCTTAGACCTTCTAAGCGGTTTACAAATGCTTATGTGCGGTCGGTGTGAGCTCTGCGTGGAATCATCATGCAGCCCAATCTATTTTTCCAAGCCCGGATTGGCGGGTGCCATCTGCATGGGACTGCATAACCGACCAATATTAGATGTCTAATAAAAATCTGAAAAGAAAGAAATTCGAAATGAGACTGTGTTGGACTGTGTTGTGAATTCCGATGCAAACCATACGACGTTCGTATCCTGTAATTTTATATTTTGTATCACTTATATTTGTTCCATTATCATTTTTTCTTTTCTATATATAGACTTTAGGTGCGCGTTTGAACATGTACATGTACCGCCTCGTTGAGGCGGTTCTATCGACTACCCACTCTCTAGAATTTTAGAACAAAACGGAAACTCATGATACCTACCCATTTAAAAGAGACTTTTTCCTATATAAAGTGGGTTTACAAGAGTGTTCATTATATGGACTTGACAAAATGACGAAAGACACGCCTATTCCAATATATTGAGATTTTAACACCAAAACTGAAAACTTCAAGATATAAAATTCTCAGAATAGTTTACTTATGTGTGCTAAAACACACACTGTGGGTACACTTTAGAATCGCCTTGCCAGGGCAGTTCAACGAGTACCCATAATCTGTGTTTTGAGCACAAATAAGAAAAATAATGTATACCCCTGTAATCCTGAGTTTCACTACATCAAATTGGGTTTTAAGGGGCTCAACATTATATAGGCTTGCTTGGGATAAATGACATTGTTTTCAGGCGAAAATTCGTGAGGTTTTCTTGTTTCTAAGTGTTATGAGCATATCAATCATTGAGACTGCTGCCCTTTAAGGCTCTGAAAATGATATATATCTAGCATACATATTGTAAAGTTCTTTCACACAACTCTGTTATGTGAGGTTTTCTTCGGGTACGTAATTTTCCGCTGCCACCCTACTGAGCTGTCTCTTGCTTCGCGGAGGCACTGGTCCACATGAGACAAAAGTATAGAAACTGAATAACAATCCAATCTTCTATAATTTTATTTCACTAGTAAAGAAGCAAAAGCCACACTCATTCATCACACACAGCAGAACTTGTCCCCACAGAAGAGCCCTGCGAAAAAGCCCCGTGGCAAAATGCCACTTTAGATTCTAATGGCATGAAAGCCCCTTTGGAATCTAATGACATAAAAGCCCCTCTAGAATCTGACGGCATAAAGCCCCTTCGGAATCTAATGGCCTAAAAGCCCCTTCAGAATATAACGGCCAAAGGCCCCTTCAGAATATAATGACACAAAAGCCCAGAGGTGCTGTGGGCGCATCTTAAATATTATGATTCTGTCCAAAATATGGTAAGATGCTCTAAACCGTAAAAATCAAAGAGCCATGCATTTGGATACTAAATATAAAGATCCCATGAGACCGAAATATGGTAAAACCCACTCAGCCAGGACAGTCAGACAAGCATGCATTTATATACTAAAAATAACCTTCCAAGAATCAGATCTAGTTCTCAGTGAACTGGAGCTGAGGCTTTAAGCATGAAGAGCATCCATATAAAAATAGACATACAAACTTTCTACATTCTAAGAATAGGTATGTGTTTCTCTCAAAATAACCCCAGACGTCCATTGACATCAGAGTCTAAATATACCCAGAGCATGAGAGAATTTGAAGTATCAAAGTTTACATGTACTAAATAAATACAGACCAAATCATTTAGGGCTTATCAACTGCACATCTTTAAATCTACAAAAAGCAATCAAAAACTTCAAAACTCTCCCCTTCCTAAAAGTCATCTCAAACGTATTTGTTTAATCATTACCTTACCTATACTACAAGGTTTAAATCCGTTTTAAATTTCCAGAAATTTAAGTGTAACAAAACCTTTCACACATTTAAAATCCTTCCTTTTGAGTCTTGCGTTTTCCATGCGGCCACATGCACAAAGAAAGAACATATGCACTCATTAAAACAGGATTTCATGTCTAAGTCGTGTGTGCCATGTTAATTCTCCAATGCTTATAATCTACTTAGAAATCCTGAATTTAATTCCAATTCTAAAAATATTTTAATTTGACATAATTGACATAAAAAAATGATGGCACAAATGTCTGTCATATTCATCCCACCATAGAAATCCAGCTAACGTGCCATCAACCATGTTAACCACATCGGCACTCCACCAGATCGTGACCCATGTTCATCATCTGTACCCCAATGACAAAACTTTTGTGTCGTTAACCACGTTAAGACCTGCTAATATTCAAATGTGAAACAACCTTGTGTCACCATCTGTTTATCCATGTCCCTTCTACGCTTATAATGACATTGTCCCCAACGTTGAATCAACGTCATATTACATTTTATGGTTCAAAACTCAAAGTACATGGAACCATTGTCCTGTTATATAATATATCATCCAAATGACGCTGAAAGTCGTTAACAGAAATGTCTCTATTCTTGAGCCTCGAAATATCATCAAAATTACGCTGTAAGCTCTCAACAAGACATAAACGACTGTCTCCGTAACAAGGAATTTAGTCCAAGATACGACATGTATAGATTTTCAACAGAGGTAAGTGATATCTATTAAAATAAACAAATACGTCCAACTAATCCAAAAATGTCACTGAAATCATGCTCTGATCAGTATCACAGCATATCAGGTAGCGATGACAACCTGTACCAAAATAATCAACAATGTTTCTTTTGGAGTGTCCACTCTCTCAGTAAAGGCTCATAAATGTTCTAATTCAACTGAACGTCTTGAAAATATAAAAAGTTCCACCATATTTCCTCAATAAAACCGCATACGTATGCGTGTCTAAGTGTAAACTCTGATAGTGTAAACATCAAAATTGGATTCTGTAGATTTACTTCAGTATTTCACAGCTTTCCTTTACTAAAAGCATATCTGAAGAACAGTCCTGAACAATTTTATGTCGAAGGCATCCAGAGGCCTTGAAATAAATGTTTTAGAAAGATCATCGTAGGTATGCTCTCTATATAGTAATCGTGAGTGGACATAGATTCAACCGCTCCCCAACAAACTCTGTAAAACCGCATTGCTTCCGCAGCACAGCATTCCAGCCCAAAGCTTTCAATAACGCCAACATAGCAAAGCATGTTTTCTTCTCCTTTCAATCCGAACTTCCACAGAATACGATTTCTAAGAATACACATCAATTACATCCAAAAATACGTCTTACTGCTTATATCCCAACTGAAATAATTTGCACACATGTACTACAAAACAAAATTTAAACCATTTAATGCAAAAACACATTTTATTCCAGTGATTTGGAAACCATTTTGCTAGAACTCAGCGCTTCAAAATAGCACTATAAATTATATAGCAAATAAATTCATACCGCAATTATTCCACATTAATTCCAAAACCAAGAATTGCATACTCTCCTTCTCTATTCCTCTATTTCTTTCTCTAACTTGGTACATATTCCATTCGACAAACAACAGAAACTAAATACATATCCTTCGGAATGACTCTCAAATTAAACTGAAATCCAAGACACAGAATTTTTCTTCAGGTGGATTATGCCAATCGAGGTAGAACTGACATTTTCACCAAATTTAAACCATAACTGAATGTCCAAAATTAAAACAATAATGCATCTGAACCAAAAACAGACTACATATTTAATCACCTTCACACCTGCAGAATTAGTGGAGCAAACACTTTAAAACATGAAGCACTCATTTTCTAAATATAACCCGTATTCATTCATCCTTAAATTTCTCTGCTGGAGGAAAATATGAAGCCAACAATTTGAATGCAAGTGACAAAGCAAATCTTCCCTCTTGCATTTTCGTTCAAAAATTCCTATTCTTCTAAAGAACCAAGAACAAATACTGTCCACTTTAATTTTTTCACAATATATGGCTTAACATCTACTTTCAATGTCAGCATCTTAAATTTGGAATTCCGGGATATCTTGGTCCAGCCGGTTCCACTCAATTTAATTTTGCTAGCATGTAAATTGTTGGAAACAATCTTGAACAAATCATTTATTTCTTCCAAGCAGAAAAAAAATAACCTCTGGTTTTATCTGGAAAATGCTGGATGGGCCACCTCATAAACATGACAACATAAACGTAACAAAGTATCCAAAAAGTCATGTCTCTGGCTCCAATATCTAATCTAGCATGAATCTGCTGATAAATATGTCTAATTTACAGTGCCGAAATCTAAGACAAATATACTTACAGCCCTTCAACATATTTTTGACATACAGGTTCACATTTTATTCATTTTCCCTTTCAATATCCTGTGTATGACTATGTTAAGTTGACAGGACCCCTATATGGTACAGGCTGCTCCCTTGCTTCACTAGATCTCCCCTAATGATCATCTAATGATATATTCGATTCTGACAAATAATCATCTGGGGGCTATTTGCCAGTTTAGTAAAGGCCACTTTATGACTTATCATCTCTGAGGGCGATCTGACATGTACATTGACCATACTCATTTAACAAAGGGAATTTGAAGACCTAACCTGTTGCACCTCTGCTCTCATCATGCATGCTGTTCGCATTCTCTCCATGTCATCAGCGATAAACATTTACGCTCAGACCAAAGAATGAGTCACAGCATCCCTGCATCTGAGCACCTCTGCAACATTCCAAACAGCAACATGCCTATGCTTCCGCACTGCCATCAACAACATAGAATATGAATAAAATATTAATTTTTATTTTCAAGTGTTATATCAGCCTATCACTTTTACCCCTGAAACAGACCCACTCAGTTTGCACGTTCTTTATTCCAGAACTTCATATTTACTTGTTTCACAGATGACCCCACAGCACATGTTAGCACATTATATGTCCCAAAACATTGTCGGTCACTAAATATTAATATTATTCCAGGCATATATACTTTTTATTTCCGGACAAGAAACATAAAAGTAATTAATATGTGACACAGATTATTATTTTTTACTGATTAACCTGCTAAAGAAAATATCCATAAGTCATATATTTTCAACCGTTTCACGATTAAAGTCAAAAGGACAATACACGTGTGATAACATGCACTTACACAATTTCTGGGGTTCAGAGCTGTATCTGATTCCATAATGAGTCACATAGTCCTTTAAACATAAACACGCAACAAGAACAAGCATCACCGTTTGAGACAATATTCTCTTCGCAGAATGTGTTACAAGTCCGACTCCCGATGATTCGAGATAGATCCTAGCGATCA
Organism: Lucinisca nassula; assembly: GCA_963580285.1. NCBI lineage: Eukaryota > Metazoa > Mollusca > Bivalvia > Lucinida > Lucinidae > Lucinisca > Lucinisca nassula. The sequence goes on along the minus strand of OY757023.1, from coordinate 54,604,128 downwards.
ATCCCACCACTGCCACCAGTGTAAAGTTCTTTCAGACAACTCTGCCATGTGAGGTACTCTTCGGGTACGTAATTTTCCGCTGCCACCCTACTGAGCTGTCTCTTGCTTCGCCGAGGCACTGGTCCACATGAGACAAAAGTATAGAAACTGAATAATAATCCAATCTTCTATAATTTTATTTCACTAGTAAAGAAGCAAAAGCCACACTCATTCATCACACAAAGCAGAACTTGTCTCCATAGACATACAAACTTTCTACATTCTAAGAATATGTATGTGTTTCTCTCAAAATAACCCCAGACGTCCATTGACATCAGAGTCTAAATATACCCAGAGCATGAGAGAATTTGAAGAATCAAAGATTACATGTACTAAATAAATACAGACCAGAACATTTAGGGCTTATCAGCTGCTCATCTTTAAATCTGTAATAAGCAATCTAAAAACCTCAACAATATATTGGATCCGAGATCTAGCGAAAATTTGTAACAGTATCTTAGTTTTTTTTACGAACCCCAACAGACTATATTTTTAGCAGAAATGACAAAATATCTGGTAAACACATTTTTTTTATTTAAAGCGGATTTTACCACACTCTGTGTCTTTGAGCAGAAATACGAACAATAATGTAGATCTTTGTAGAACCCGATATTTCCTACATAATGATTATTAATCGCCTCAGTTATGGACGGTCTTGTTAAGTAGAAGTAAAACAAAGATCAGGAATCGAAACAATTAAGTTGGCATACTTACTCCACCCATCAAAGACATCAATAGGAAAGAAACACAAACATTAAGCGACCAGACCATAATGGAAACCTAAACAAAGGAAGGCCATAAGCACAAAATGGCCATATGGCCATCCAAAATAAAAAGACAAAAGTGATACACAAAGTAAGTAACAAACAACACCATAAATAAACCGCCACAGAAGAACCGCCTTGGAACGGTCAGTGGAAAGATTTGCACTGGGGGGCTTAAATCGATTTTACGTGGCCACAATCCTCGCCCTTACTTCCGTCGCGATTTAGACAAATAATTTGTTCAGTCCGCATGAAGGCCTCCTAACTCATCAGTGCAACATCTCCGTGAACACAAATAATCAAAGAACCACAGAGGTGAGACAACGGTGAGGACTCGACAACAAGAAACCACTGAAATGCTGGAGCAAAAGAAAACCAACAGTTAGACTCCGATGGGCTCGACCAGAGACAGAGCATCAGGCACCAACCAACATTACCTTGAATTACATCTCTCTAATTCTCAATAAGCCTTTACGTTGGAACCTTCATAGAATCTGAGGCCTTACCCACCGGCGTGCAATTAAAGAGGGAAGCAAAGTTGCCAACCGTTATTGGGTTAACTACCATGCATGCAGTCTGTCGTATAATATCTCCATGTTGTACCCAATCTTTTTTATATCGAAGAATGATTTTACGAAATTTGGTGCTAAAGTCATGGCGGTTATGTATTTTTCTGAATTTATATACTAAGTCACCATAAAATTCGGGTTCCGATAGGCCTTGTTGCAGAAGAGATTTAAGTCTAATATTGAATTTTGAAATTAAATCAGAATGGCGTCTATAAAATTTTGAAAAGGCTTTGCGTAGTTTATGGTACCGATAACCCTGATTAAGAAGTTTAGCCGTTAATAATTTATTACGAGTGTTCAAGTCAGTTACATGACTACACACTCTAGCAAATCGAATTAATTGCGAAATATAAACGCCATAGGATGGCGCACGAGGAACATCACCATCCAAAAAAGGAAAATTTACAATCTCAGAATCAAATTCATCGCGTTTATCATAAATTTTGCACAAAACAAACCCATCTACAATAGATAGATGTAATTCCAACAACGGGGCCTCGGTATCAGAAGAATTTGCTTTATTTAACTGAAGATCTGGGGGGTTATTATCAATATTTAATCAATCATTTTAATATCTAGAAGTGGGGCTAAAAGCGTCAATAATTTCAGAGTGGTTATCAATGGAAAGCGACAACATGAAGCCTCTTTCATAACAATACAAGAATAGATCAGCCACAAGAGGTGCGCAATTCGTACCCATCGGAATGCCCACAATTTGTCTTTTTGAAATTATATCGAAATCCATCCACTGGTTAAGGGCCAGAAGTTTTTTTCTTCTATTTTTAGCCCTGGTGGCCATCTTTTCATCCGAGCAGAGCAGTTTGAGCAATCTTTGTAGAGGGTTCATCAAGGATCATTCTTGTGCATTTATTACAAAATCCATCCAATAGTTAAGGAAAAGGAGACTTTTAAATATATTTCTATTTCTAGCTCTGGTGGCCATCTTATTCATCCAAGCGGGACATTTTGAGCACGTTTTGTTGAGGGTCACGCAAGAAACATTCCTGTAAAATGATTTTGAAACCCATCCACTGGTTAAGGAGAAGAAGTCATTTACAGGTTGTTCTGTTTTTAGCTCTGGTGGCCATTTTGTTCATCCGAGCGAAACTGTTTGAACACTTTTAGGAGAGAGTCAACCAAGGAACCTTCCTGTGAAATTATTTCAAAATCCATGCACTGGTTAAAAAGGAGAAGTCGTTTAAAGGTTTTTCTATTTTTAGCTCTGGCAGCCATATTGTTCACCCGAGTGGAACAATTTGAGCAATTTTGGTGGAGGGTCACCCAAGGAACATTCCTGTGAAATTATTTTGAAATCAATTCACTGGTTAAGGAGAAGAAGTCGTTTAAATCTTTTTTTTCTATTTTTAGCTCTGGTGGCCATCTTGTTCATCCGAGCGGAACGGTTTGAGCAATTTTGGTAGAGAGTCATCAAAAGAACCGTCCTGTGAAATTATTTCAAAATCCATGCACTGGTTAAGGAGGAGAGGTCGTTTAAACGTTATTCTATTTTTAGCTCACCTGAGCACGAAGTGCTCAAGGTGAGCTATTGGGATCGCTTTTTGTCCGTCGTCCGTCGTCCGTCCGTCCGTCCGTCCGTCCGTCTGTCCGTCAACAATTTCTTTAAATGACATCTCCTCCTAGGCAAATGGCCGGATTTCAAAATCATTTCACAGAAATGTTCCTCGGGTGACCCTCTACCAAAATTGCTAAATGGTTCTGCTCCGCTGAACAAAATGGCTGCCAGAGCTAAAAATAGAAAAACCTACAAACGACATCTCCTCCTAGGCTAATGTCCCGATTTCAAAATAATTTTACCGGAAATGTTCCTTGGGTGACCCTCTACGAAAATTGCTAAAATGGTTCCGATCTGCTGAACAAAATGGCCGCCACATGTAAAAATAGAAAAACCTTAAAACGACATCTCCTCCCAGGCAAATGGCCGGATTTCAATATCATTTCACAGAATTGTTCCTCTGGTGACCCTCTTCCAAAATTGCTAAAATGGTTCTGCTCCGCTGAACAAAATGGCTGCCAGAGCTAACAATAGAAAAACCTTTAAACGACATCTCCTCCTAGGCCAATGTCCCGATTTCAAAATAATGTCACAGAAATGTTCCTAGGTTGACCCTCTACCAAAATTGCTAAAATGGTATCGCTCTGCTGAACAAAATGGCCGCCACATCTAAAAATAGAAAAACCTTAAAACGACATCTCCTCCTAGGCAAATGGCCGGATTTCAATATCATTTCACAAAAATGTTCCTCGGGTGACCCTCTACCAAAATTGCTAAAATGGTTCTGCTCCGCTGAACAAAATGGCTGCCAGAGCTAAAAATAGAAAAACCTTTAAACGACATCTCGTAGGCCAATGTCCTGATTTCAAAATAATTTCACAGAATTGTTCCTTGGGTGACCCTCTACCAAATTTGCTAAAATGGTTCCCGTCTGCTGAACAAAATGGCCACCACATCTAAAAATAGAAAAACCTTAAAACGATATCTCCTCCTAAGCTAATGGCCCGATTTCAAAATCATTTTACAGAAATGTTCCTCGAGTGACCCTCTACCAAAATTGCTTAAATGGTTCTGCATGGCTGAACAAAATGGCCGCCAGAGCCAAAAAATAGAAAAACCTTTAAATCACATCTCCTAGGCCAATGGCCCGATTTCAAAATAATTTAAAAGAGGCGGTCCTTGTCTGACCCTCTACCAACATTGCTAAAACGGTTTCGTTCGGCTGAACAAAATGGCCACCAGAGCTAAAAATAGAAAAATACTTTTAATTAAACGACATCTCCTCCTAGGCCAATGCCCGATTTCAAAATAATTTCACGGAAATATTCCTTGGGTAACCTTCTACCAAAATTGCTAAAATGTTTTTGCTCTGCTGAACAAAATGGCCACCAGATATAAAAATAGAAGAACCTTTAAACGATATCTGCTCCTGCGCCAATGGCCCGATTTCAAAATCATTTTACAGACATGTTCCTCGGGTGACCCTCTACCAAAATTGCTAAAATGGTTCTACTCCGCTGAACAAAATGGCAACCAGAGCTAAAAATAGAAAACCTTTAAACAACATCTCCTCCTAGGCCAATGGCCTGATTTCGAAATAATTTCACAGAGACAGTCCTTGGCTGACCCTCTACCAAAATTGCTAAAACGGTTCTGCTTTGCTGAACAAAATGGCTGCCATACTTTTTCAGAAATGTTCCTAGGGTGACCCTCTTCCAAACTTGCGAAAATGGTTTTATTCCAATGAACAAAATGGCCACCAGAGTTAAAAATAGAAAAGACCTTCAGATGACAGCTTCTCCTAGGCCAGTGGCTAGATTTCGAAAAATTTTACTGAAATGTTCCTTGGGTGACCTTTTACCAAAGCTGCTAAAATGGTTTCCCTTGCTGAACACAATGGCTGTTGGATATTATTATTTTAGGTCTAGCCTGTCCAGGCAAGTTGGTGCAATTTGGACCATCTATGCACATGAACTATATTGGTTTCTTTTGGTGGCAGGGCTTGAGAAGTCTTCTCAGTGTTGGGTAAAATTCCAACAAAATTGGATACAACATCTTCAAAATGACCTAAATAGTGTTGACTGGGACATTAAATCTCAATTTAAACAAAAAGGGCATAATAGGACCAGTCTGATCTGGATCCACACTGTTTGCAATAATGACTTTAAAGTAACCAGCCAACACAAAGCAGAAGATAATTCTGAAGGGTTAAACAGAAACATCTTAATCACTCTTTGAAATAGTACATTTATATAAAAACAACAAGGTTTTAGACCTGTCAAAATATCAACAGGCAGTTGAAGATAAGACTATTATACATAGCTCTGTCACTGCTTGCATAATATGGTATGAATCAGTAGGACTCAAAACAAACTGTGAAGTGACTAATATTGTTATGCCAGAAGGTATACATATTAAATTGTGCAGTGTCTCTGGCTCTCATTGTATAATAAAAGTCACTTAGAGGTTAGGACCCAGGTGTTTGACCTAGTTATAAACAGGGCTGCAAACATGGGCTAGATAACTACTAGGCTCTTGAAAATAATATAGGTGGCTTAAGGATTTGTGCTGCAGTATACAGAATCAGCACCAAAAACTATTTATTTTTGATGGTTTTGTTTGTTTGATTTGAGGTTTAACGTCCCCATCAACACTGTAAAGGTCATTTTGGAGACATTGCTTCCAATTTTGTGGGACTTTTACCCGACATTGAGATGAAATGACATCTCAAGCCCTGTCGCCCAATGAAACCAATATGGTTTATTAGCATGGACGGTCCGCCTCGCACCGCGGTTCCTGGACAGGCTTACGGTTGGCAACTTTGCTTCCCTCTTTAATTGCACGCCGGTGGGTCAGGCCTCAGATTCTATGACGGCTCCAACGTAAAGGCTTATTGAAAATTAAAGAGATAATGTTGGTTGGTGCCTGATGCTCTGTCTCTGGTCGGGCTCATCGGAGTCTAACTGTTGGTGTTTTTTTGCTCCAGCATTTCAGTGGTTTCTTGCTGTCGAGTCCTCACCGTTGTCTCACCTCTGTGGTTCTTTGATTTCTGTGTTCACGGAGATGTTGCACTGATGAGTTAGGAGGCCTTCATGCGGACTGAACAAATTATTTGTCTAAATCGCGACGGAAGTAAGGGCGAGGATTGTGGCCACGTAAAATCGATTTAAGCCCCCCAGTGGAAATCTTCCACTGACCGTTCCAAGGCGGCTCTTCTGTGGCGATTTATTTATGTTGTTGTTTGTTACTTACTGTGTGTATCACTTGTGTCTTTTAATTTTGGATGGCCATATGACCATTTTGTGGGAAAGTAACTGTCCATATGGCCTTCCTTTGTTTAGGTTTCCATTATGGTCTGGTCGCTTAATGTTTGTATTTCTTTCCCTTTGGTGTCTTTTATGGATGGAGTAAGTTAATTGTATCAATTCCTGATCTTTGTTTTACTTCTACTTTAGATGGAGTGATGTAGATAAGGTGGGTATATGTTGATAGTTAAAGGATAATTTTCCTTATCAATAAAACATATGTTGTGGGTATTTATTAGAACCACCTTGCTCTTAATGAATATATACACACCATACATTTTTATAAAAAAATAAGGGAGACTTTAGCTAATGTACCACTAAATACCCACCATATCTACAGCTCTATGAACTAAAGATTTGACTGATTGACTGTTTTGGGTTTAATGACACAATCATTGTGGGTTATTTTGTGTCCTCTCAGAGAAATTGAGAAAAGAAGTAGGAGAGATAGTAGAGGATATGAAAGTGAGGGACAGAGGAGAAGAGGCAAATGAATGGAAGGAAGTGTATATAGAAACAGAAGAAATAACATTCCCCCCTCTACCAATACTTGCAGCAAGGACAGTAGGCCTTGTCCAACTGTGAGCCAATATCAGTTGGACACAACAGTGATGCAAGATACACTTATAGAGATTTAATTACAGTATTAATAAATGAATTCTGAGCCAAGGCACAGAAAAGAATCAAGCTGGCATAAACTATTGGCATGCCTAAATAGTGTTGACAGAGATGTAAAGCTCAACACAAACAAACAAATTAACCCTTACCCTGCTGAGCCTGAATATGCCTTATCTTTCAAACAATGTAGATTCTGATCAGATGGCTTCTTGGCTTCTAAAGAAGCCATCTGATCAAGATTTACACTTAGATTCAGTTTGTGAATTTATAGGAATAAATTACATCATTTTTACCCAGTTATTGCCGAAAACTTAGAATGGGATACTGGCAAGCCGGGATTGGCAAACAGTGAAGGCCCAGATCAGATGCTGCAGAACTTAACGTCTGATCTGGGCCTACATTGTTTGTAAAAGGTTCTGCCATTTTCCATATTAGGGGTTGAGGTTGACAAAGCATTGTAGACCTAGAACAGATGCCACAGAATATGACCTCTGTCTGATCAAAGTCTACTTTGTTACTTACAGTGCAGGAAATTTTGAGTCAGATGCTGCAGAATGTGGCGTCCAATCGGAATTTACACATTTTGCTTACAGTACAGAAATGTACAAGTAATAAACGAAATGTAAACAGTCTATACCGCAATTCAGGATCATTTTCCTAGTCTACATTCCAACACAATTGGCCAACCAGTGCTGTCAGTACTTTGAAATATGCTATTGTTTCCCAAAATAAAACTGACTTCATAACAAACTTAAGTGTTTATGCTCGAAATTTCTAAAAACAAAACTTAACTTCATTTATATTTAAGTCATTTATATTTAAATACAAAAACTCCAGTGCAAACTAACACAATTTCATGTTATCAGAAAATTAGTTTAGAAGCTTCTATGGTGAAATGGTTAAACTACTTGCCTAATAAACCAAGTTTCATTGGTTCAGTCCCAAGCTTCTCCACACTTGAGGCGTTTTTGATGCTGAGAATCCACATCCTTTGAACGCAGTGACTGAATTTAAGAAAAATTTTACAAAATCTCCACCTAAGTTCTTAAATGGTTCTGCGACATTGAACAAATAGCACATAGACAAAAATGAAAACATCATCAAAAGATAATACAACTTGACTCAGGTGAGCGAATTAGGTCTATCATGGACCTCTTGTTAGTTCTTGTGGCCATCTTGTTCACCCGAGCGGAAAGATTTGAGCAATTCTGGTAGAGGGTCACCCAAGGAACATTCCTGTGAAATTATTTCAAAATCCATGCACTTGTTAAGGAGGAGAAATTGCTGAAAGTTTTTGTTTTCTATTTTTAGCTCTGGTGGCCATTTTGCTCACCCTAGTGGAACGATATGAGCAATTTTGGTAGAGGGTCACCCAAGGAACATTCCTGTGAAATTATTTCAAAATCTGTCCAGCAGTTGTTGAGAAGAAGTCGTCTAAAGCAAAAATTGACGACGGACGGACGCACGCACGCACGAACGGACGACGTCCGACGGACAAAGACCGATCACAATAGCTCACATTGAGCACTTCGTGCTCAGGTGAGCTAAAAATGAACCTATAGCTGGTGATCAGGCGGTAGTTTGGTTGGCGACATTCCGTCGTTGAGACTGATCTTGAAATCTTTTCCCTTCCTCTGATTCAAGAAGCGCAGTGTTTGGCTTCGTTTAGATTGGATTGTTGATACATGTGATACCCCAGTTTATTTTGGACCGTCTTATGACGTAACTGGGTAAGCCCTACAGATAAGACTTCCACATATTTACGCAGTGAAAAACAGAATGCAGCGCCCGTCGATGTTTATTTATAAAGCGTTTCCAAGAAGTCGGACCAAAAATCATTTCCAAGAAGTCAAACCATAGAAAAAAAATGATCCTACGGGTACTTTTCGTCCTTTGTCTAAGCTGGTGTGTGTCACCTCATTTACCAAGGTGGGTGTGGGGGGATTAACCCATAGATGCCAATAAAATATTTCACCTTTATAAGTCAGGAGCTGTCTATTTCTAAGCACAGGGATGTCAGTATTTGTTTTTTGTTGTTGTTTTTTTTTTTGTGGTAAGTTTTACAAAAATGCATGTACGTTGAACAAACAGTGATGATCTTGATCAGGTGCGGCGTCTGATCTGGGTATGCACTATTTGTGAATGTCACAATGTTTGTTGTTGTTTGTTTGTTTGATTTGAGGTTTAACGTCCCCGTCAACATTGTATAGGTAATTTTGGAGACGTTGCTTCCAATTTTGTGGGACTTTTACCCGGCTTTGAGATGAAATGACATCTCAAGCCCTGTCGCCCAATGGAACCAATAGGGTTTATAAGCATGGACGGGCCGACTCGCACCGCTATGCCTGTACAGTCTTAGATCCTCCAAGCGGTTTACCAGTACTCGTTGGCGGGTGGGTTTCAGCTCTGCGTGGAAGCATCATGCAGCCCATATATTTCTTCAAGCCCCTATGGGCGGGGGCCGTTATATCGTTTGAACTAGCATTTTTAGTTCATTACGAAAACACGCCTATTCAAATATAAAGAGAATTTTGCCACCAAAAATGAAAATTTTCCGATAAAATATCAGATTTTTTTTTTCATATTTTTGCTCTAAACATAGATTTTGGTTACTCATTAGAACCGCCTCGATGACCAAGAAAAAATAATGTATATCCCTGTAATTCCCAGTTTTTCTATATGAAAGTGGGATTTGATGGGGCCAAAAATAGGCAGGCGTGTTTAGGTGATGTGCTTTTTTCCTAGTCCTAATATAGATTGTAGGTGCTCAGCCTCGGCCCCTAGACAGGTCAGCGCAAAACCAAGTCGGCCCAAGACACCGCGGCCCTAGTCGCTTCGGCCCTAGACACCTCGGCCCCACTGTCACCTCGGCCCCTAGTCATCGCAGCCCCAAAGACACCTCGGCCCCACTTTTGATATCTGTTATGGTATGGGTATTTATATCATGTTAAAATCGGCCCCGGCCATCGGGACTTCAAGAAACCGACAGACTGTGACATCAGTACTGGTAAACCGCTTAGAGGTTCTAAGCCTGGCCAGGAAAAGTGGCCAGTTTCGTAGGTAAAGTTTACAATGCATTTGTACAGGCGTTTTATCGTAATTCTTATTTCTGCTCCAAGATACGGGTAGTGTGTAATGGTTAGAACCGTCTCAATGAGAGGACTGATCAGAATGTGTCTGTGACAACCTTTAATCACAACTAGATTGATATTAATCTGTGTTTATGCAAACTTTGCGTTAAACCATCTCCTTGAGAACGTTTTAACCAGTATCAAAGATCTATGTTTTCGAGCAGATCTATGTTTTCGAGCAATGTAACTTTTCGTTATATAATTTTGGTTTTACGGAATCTTCTATTAAGTTGTTAGGAAATATGATCAAATTATTTTATTGCTATTTCTACTTCATATATATATATATATATATATATAAAAAATAACCAATAATAAATATAAATATAACAACGCGTATACGACATTTTCAGGTTAACTTCGACTATTACAATCCCCCGCCGCCTTCAACCACCACGTTGACCTTGAGAGTGGGGTTTAGCGGGTCGTTCTAATTGTGAATACTTGATACAGATAGTCAATGGACCGTTTTCAACAAAAATACGGGCCATGAAGACTTTGCACTCAGTGTTCATCCAGATCCATCTGATCTGGATCTACACTGTCATCCAGTTTGCGAATTTAAAATGAATACAATATACATGTATCAAGTAATTTGAGGGGCTGATAGTCAGAAATGTGACTAATAAATAAATAAATAAAGTATACAGTATACTTGTTACTGTCCGTCTTTAAATATGAGACAATCAAATAGGAATTTCTAAATGTTTGAAAAGTGGTAACAATGGTAACATACTGAGCAATTCCTACAAAAAATACGAGCACACAGTGCACATCCAGATCTACACTGTTTGCCACTACATGTATCAAGTAATTTGAATGGCTGAAAGTCAGAAATGTAACTAATAAATAAATAAACAAATAAATAAATAAAGTATATAATATACTCGTTCTCTTTAAATATGAGCTAAAATGACAATCAAATGTGTGAAAATGGATGACAATGATCTGTTTAGCATCAAGGATCTCTTTATTCGGGAAAATGGATTAGTAACGCCTGGTTATTTATTGAGCTTTGCACTTTACTAATTTACGTCATTAATTGTTCTTGTAAAAAATTTGTTTGTTCATGAAGAAGAAGAAAGAGAAGAAGAAGAAGAAGAAGAAGAAGATTTTATTTAAATTTCAAGTAGGCACAAATGCCCATGAGGATACAAAATATGTACATAGTGGCATATATGACAGTGTCGTGGATAATTCACTACAATCAAAATTTATAAAACTGATAATAATTTGGCAAATGACTCTGAAATATTATTCCTCTAAAGATTGAAAGCGGAGAAGGTGTATAAACAGTTATCAGATCATAATATTAACAAGTTCTTGCAATGAACACACCTCCAAACCCCACCTTAAATAGAGAAAACTGAGGTTTAAAAGGACGTACATTACTTTGCTTATTTCCACTTCAAGACACAGGTTGTGGGTACCCGCCAGGACCGCCTTAATGACGAGTACATATCCATCTAATCGTTCCAGGTCCTGTGCCAAACACCTTTTATTTACAAGAAAGAAAAGGCATTTCGTCACAACCAGGGAAGGATATCATATGTATAACACTCACCTCCTCAAACAGCGTTCTTATCGAAACGAAACACAAGGACGCCGACAGGAAGCTGAGTGTTTAGTAAAATATGCTTTAGAATGCAACATACAAATTAACTTATTATTAAAAGACGATTTCACAAAAATAATTTAAATTATACATAACCTCTTCCTTTGTTGTATAGGAAATAAGAACTTACATTGATCATCGCCACCCCACCCAAACCCCACCTCGGCCACGTGCACGTGCTATTGTCATCAGTCCCCGAACGGCACCACCAAGCCCAGAGAACATGTGGCGGAATCCAATGTCCAAACAACATGCTCTCTGCGCCGAGAACAGTGCGTGTCGAAACGTTCACGGTGTAGTCGCTCCAAAGAAGTCTCACATAAGGGTCAAATGCAGAGGGGGGTCGGGTGGGGCGATAGCAAATGCATTGGACTATATAATAGTAATAATATTGAGTATGTGTCAACCTTCAATTAAGTCAATAAGATAATGTCACCATATTCCACAAATAATAAATATCAGAGGAAAATACCTGATAATGACAGTCATCATTGGATCCAACAAAAATATTTGCTTTAATACAAAGCTATGTAAAATGCTATATCTGCACATAGAGGCTATAAAATAAGCTCATGTCCGTCTATATAATAATTCAGAACGAAATTTAAAAGCATGAAATACAAAAGTACTTAATTTACGAATACGGTTTTTATTATTAGAATTTATCAGTTCAACAAATTAATGCGTGTTTGGTCTTTTCCAATAATATTTCAAAATATATTTTTTTATTTAGGTCCAGATACATATTACATGCAAGAACAAAATGATATTCATCTTCTAGAACACTACAAAACAGACATTTTCTTTCATCAAATGGAGTGCTGTTTGCCCTAACCCATCAACCCGACTCAACTTCTAATCTATGTGTGGACATTTTTAATCTGCTAAATGCTTGACTAAATTTGCCGACATTAACTATATCTAAATAAGGTTGAAATTGAAATTTGGCGACATGCCTGTAAAAAAATAGCTCTTGTTGACGTTTCTAACCTCGTTTGACAGTTTTGAATAAAAGTATCTGTCAGACGTTGTTTTAACAGTGATATAAATGCATCGTAGTTTCCGACACCCTGCTGTAACCAACCTACCTGAAAGCCTAAATCTGATAAAAGTTGTCTAACGAATGACGCCCAGTTCTTTGTATTAGGATGTGCTTCAACATCACTTAACATCAATTTATAAACTAAATTAGTGTATTTATTTTCAGATATCATCAGAGTTTTGAACCAGTATTTTATTATACCTAAATGCCGCTTGGAAATCAGATTGCATCTTCCTAGTTCCCCATACACAAAATCATTTTGAGTAGACTTTTTAACCCCAAGAAGTGTCTTGAAATATTGTAGGTGGACCCTTTCTATAGAATTAGCCTGTATAAAACCCCATACTTCACAACCATAATTTAAATATATCATGCAAACCAAATAGTTTACTAACCCCTTTTCCCGCTGAATACGATAATCCTTATCTTTGCAAACAGTGTAGGTCATGATCAGATTGCTTCCACCCTCTGAACCGGATCTGCACCGTTTTTCATGAAGTTTTTGTATTGCATGCATACATTATATTAATTAGTTTAATTACGAGGATAGTTCTAGTTCAGTGAACCTGAACACTGATGATTCCCTAATAAATAAATAAATTAATAAATTGTTTGTATTGGAGTTTAACGGCCGAGTCACCGCTATTTTAGGGTAGTTTACCTATCCATACTTTTCCTGGGCAGGATTATACGTAAGAGGTTAACGAGTACAGTGCGCATTTTTTCGCCAGAAAGTGACAACTGCCCTTCTTGAATCAGCGGGTGGGAGAGAATGACCGTAGAAAAGATTTCATAATCAATCTCCATGAAAGAATGTTGCCGTCTCCGTTAGGTATCGAACCCGCGTCCTCCTGATCACCAGTCAGAAGCGCATCCAACTACCGAGGACGGATAAATAAATAAATTAATTAACTAATAAATAAATATATATATAAATATGTTAACAAATATAAGATTATCCCCCATCATCACCATGATTGACGAAACCGAGGTATGATTTTTTTTTTGGCTTTACGGCCCTATCAAAATTATTTGACTCATATCGAGCCGATCGTTAATAAAAGGTGGTTGGAAACCGGAGTACCAGGAGAAAAACCACCTGACCTACCGTTGAAGAACTTGGTGTCTCACATGTGACCCGAGCCATGCTCGAACCAACAGCGGTGAGAGACCTAATGATTAAAAGTCAGCGCTCTTATCCACTAGGCCACGGAGGCCCCGTTCGAGGAATGAATTTACCAGACTTTGTAGTCCCATACAGATACTTGTTTACATGTTACTAAATTATACGTACGGACAGACAGTCGGATTAAGTCTTTCTTTGTTTGTTTGTTTTGAAGTTTGTTTGTTTTGACACTATAGGTTATTTTGGAGACGTTGCTTTCAATTTTGTTGGAATGTTACCCGACACTGAGATGAAATGACATCTCAAGCCCTGCAGTCCAATGAAACGAATAGTTTTAATATGCATGGTTGGTCCGACTCACGCCACTTTTTCTGGGCAGGCTTAGAACCTCTTAGCGGTTTACTACTACTTTATTGCGGTCGGTTTCAGCTCTACTGAATGTATCATGCTGCCCAATCTGTTTCTTCAAGCCGCTATGGACAGGGGCCGTCGGATGCAGTCACTTATTTTTTCGTTTGATTGTTTGTTTTAATTAAGGTTTAATGTCCCCGTCAACACTGTTTAGTTCATTTCAGAGACGTCCCTTCCAATTTTGTGGGACTTTCACCTGACAATGACATAAATAGACATCTCAAACCCTGCCGCCTAATGAAACCAAAGACATATATGCATTGGAGGGTCTGACTCGCACCACTTTGCCTGGGCAGGCTTAGTCCTTCTAAGCGGGTTACCAGTACTCATGTGTGGTTAGCTTCTCAGCTCTGCGTAGAAGTACCATGCAGCACAGTCTATTTATCTGAGCCCCGATGGGCGGCGCTTTTTTAAAGTCTCCCCGATCATCAACCTAATACATGTTTTATATTTTGTTCCATGTCCTTTGAGAGCTCTGTGCGTATTCTGAGAACTCATAAATTTACTACTGGTTTATGGTGATCAGGCGGACGCGGGTTCGATACCTGCTGGGGTCCGCAATATTCTTTCGTGGAGATTGATGACGAAATATTTTCTTTTCTACGGCCCTTCTCTCCCTTCCGCTGATCCAAGAAGGGCAGTTGTCAGGCCCCGCCCATAGGGGCTTGAAGAAATATAATGGCTGCATGATGCTTCCACGCAGAGCTGAATCCGGGCCGCACACTAGTACTGGTAAACCGTTTAGAGGATCTAAGCCTGTCCAGGAACCGCGGTGCGAGGCGGACCGTCAATGCTAATAAACCTATTGGTTTAATAGGGCGACAGGGCTTGATATGTCATTCCATCTCAATGTCGGGTAAAAGTCCCACAAAATTGGAAACAGCGTCTCCAAAATGACCTTTACAGTGTTGACGGGGACGTTAAACCTCAAATCAATCAAACAGACAAACAAACAGTATCTGGCGAAAGAATGTGCACTGTACTGGTTAACCGCTTACGTATATGCCTGGTCAGGAAAAGTGTGGATAGGTAAACTGACCGGCTCAAAAATGACCTACAAAGAGTTGACTGGGCCGTTAAACTCCAATACAAACAAACAAATAAAACTACTGGTTTAATGATTTTGGACGTATTTTGATAGAAAATAATATAAAGGGTACACAGACTCAAAGACAAGGCATAACAAAAATAAACCACGAAAGAATAACCGCCTTGGAACGGTCAGTGAAACGAATTTCATTGGGAGTTGGGGGGTGGGGGGGGGGGGGGGGGGGGGGGGGGCTTAAATCGATTTTACGTGGCAACAATCCTCGCCCTTCCTTCCGTCTCGATTTAGTCAAATAATTTGTTCAGTCCGCATCAGTGCAACATCTCCGTGAACACAAAACTCATCAGTGCAACATTTCCGTGAACACAAAAATCAAACAACCACAGAGATGAAACAACTGTGAAGACTCGACAGCAAGAAACCACTGAAATGCTGGAGCAAAAGAAAACCAACATTTAGACTCCGATGGGCCCGACCAGAGACAGAGTAGCTCTATCCGATTCTTGTCATTACTTCTTATATTCATATTTGGTGATGTTTTATATGCCCGAATCAATCTAATCATTTGTAAGCTTATAAAGTGCCAAGGTAGCCCAACGGAAAATTAATATACAGAAAATTTCCTAGATTAAGACCACCTTTAAACAGCCCCAAAGGTGGTCTCTGTCCAGCCGACACTGTGTGTAGAAGTACAAAGAAAGAATAACTGCATTTTTCTAAATTGGCTTTTTAAAGGAGAGTTAGTCTCAATTTTTGGTCTTCATAGCGGAATTTTGCTGTACTACGTTTGCCGGGGTCGGCAACATTCTTTCATGGAGATTGATCATAAAATCTTTTCTACGGTCATTCTGGTCATACTGCTGATTCAAGAAGGGCAGTCGTTCATTTCTAGCGAAAGAATGTGCACTGCACTGGGTAACCGTTTACGTATAAGCCTGCCCAGGAAAGTGTAGATAGGCAATATGACCGGCTCAAAAATGACCTAAATAGTGTTGACTGGGTCGTTAAACTCCAATACTAACAAACAAACCTGTACTACGTTTATATATGTCTGTTTAACTGTTTAATTATTCAGCTAGCAACGTTGAAATCGGAAACACGCTACATAGGAATATTAATTTAAAATTCTTATTATACATGTAAGATACTCGTATGTGAGCTCATTACAGTTAGCTTGATAATGTTTTTCAAATATGAACACACAACATACCCTTTTAAGAGGATTAGAAAAACATGTTTGTTTGTTTGTATTGGAGTTTTACGGCCCAGTCAACACTATTTAGGTCATTTTTGAGCCGGTCAGTTTACCTATCAACACTTTCCTGGGCAGGCTTATACGTAAGCGGTTAACCAGTACAGTGCACATTCTTTCGCCAGAAACTGACAACTGCCCTTCTTGAATCAGCGGAAGGGAGAGAATGACCGTAGAAAAGATTTCATGATCAATCTCCACGAAAGAATGTTGCCGACCCCAGCGGGAGTCGAACCCGCGTCCTCCTGATCACCAGTCAGATGCGCATCCGACTGAGCCACAGAAAAACATGTCCTTGTTATATAATGGCTCCCAATATGGTGTCAGAAATGACAAATGTAAAAGGTATATATTGAAATATTTTTTCTTACTTTGAGTTTCAACATAGATTGTGGGTGCTCGTGAGGACCGCCTCAATTAGGCGGTTCTAACGAGTACCCACAATCTTTAGAACCGCATCAATGAGGCGGTTCTAACGAGTACCAACAATCTATGTTTTCGTTGTAGCAAAAATAAGCACAGATAATATGTACCCCACAAACCCCATTTTTCTCTATATAAAGTGGGGCTGAGAGGGGGCATCGTTTCACAGACTTGTTCATCACGAAAACAAACCTATATAATTTTGACCCCCCTTGAACCCCACTTTTATATAGTACAATGTGGGGTTCACAGGGGTAAACCTTATTTTTTTCTTATTTCTGCTCCAAACTATAGATTGTCGGTACTCGTTAGAACCGCCTCGATGAGGCGGTTTTAACGAGTACCCACAATCTATATTTTGAACAAAAATAAGAAAAATATCACAATTTTTCATCTTAAAATTTTCCTTTTTTCGGCGATAAAGGTTATAATGTATTTGTATAGGCGTGTTTTCGTGATGTATCGTGATGACTATCCCTAAATATTTCTTATCAGGAGCTATTAGAAAAGCGTAGCCACAGATAAGAGGGGCTATAAACATTTGTTTTTCTTACTTCTGCACGAAAACGTATGTTGAGGGTACTCCGCTCCCGCCTATAAGGGCCTGGAAGAAATATATGTGCTGCACGATGCTTCCACGCAGAGCTGAATCCGGCCCGCACACTAATACTGGTAAACCGCTTAGAGGATCTAAGCCTGTCCAGGAACCGCGGTGCGAGGCGGACCGTCCATGCTAATAAACCGTATTGGTTTCATTGGGCGACAGGGCTTGAGATGTCATTTCATCTCAATGTCAGGTAAAAGTCCCACAAAATTGGAAGCAACGTCTCCAAAATGACCTTTACAGTGTTGACGGGGACGTTAAACCTAAAATCAAACAAACAAATGTTGTTGGTACTACAGGCGAGGCGCTTCTAATGAGTACCAACAACCCATGTTTTCGTACAGGAATAAGAAAAATATCAGTACTTTCCGGATAAAAAACATTACGAAAGCACGACTATTCAAATAAAAAGATGAAACATTTCTGATAAAAATGCTGATATTTTTCAAATATCTGCTTAAAACATAGATTCATTGGCACTCGTGAGAACCGATGCGGCAAGGCGGTTATAACGAGTACTCACAATCTATGATTTTGAGCAGAAATATGGAAATAATATATACCCCTGTAAACCCCAGTTTTACTATATAAAAGTGGGGTTAAATGGGGTCGAAAATATATAGGTATGTTTTCATGATGAAACGCCTTATCTGGAGCTATGGAAAGGGTCATAATAATAGAGTCTTCTATGTTTGCTTTAGTGTCGAATGTTTGTTAGTAGACTCAAATTTACAAAGCACACTGGTTGCTGACACCCATGCGATTATCAGCCGCGATATTCTTAGCATTGTAAGACCAGAATGGTGTGCAAAGATGGTTCTGTACAATCGACTCTGACTGAACTATTTTTTTTTGGATTTGACAAAGTGTAAATCAAACGCCACTGAAAGCGGCGTCTGATCAGGGTAGTACAGGGATTAACGGTTAATTAAAATAGTATAAATCCCCGTTCAGGTCCATTTTACTAGACTAAACTCTAGACGATATTGGGGTTCGATCCCGGGCCGCGACATACCAAAATCGTTAAAAATGGTACTAGCTGCTCCTCGCTTGGCACTCAGGTTTACGGGGAAGAGCTAGGACTGGTCGATCCAGTGTCAGGTTAATGTGACTGGGTGTGGTATCATGTAATGTGTCTGGGACATGATACTTCAGTGAGGCAGCACTATAAACGTGACCATTGAGCTCCCTGTCGCAACCAGACACCGTCGTGATATGACTGAAAAATTGTTGAAAGCGACGTTAAACCCGAATTCACACACACACTAGACGATATACTTACCAGTGCTATCAGCGCTTTGATTATAAGAACACATTCGAGAAATAAACAAATCACTTTATAGAAGTGTGGGCCGGGGCCGGCACTATCTATCTATCTATCTATCTATCTATCTATCTATCTATCTATCTATCTATCTATCTATCTATCTATCTATCTATCTATCTATCTATCTATCTATCTATCTATCTATCTATCTATCTATCTATCTATCTATCTATCTATCTATCTATCTATCTACATAGATAGATAGACGCCAAGCTCTGCACCGAAAACCATTACACAAACACGCCTATACAAATACATTGTCACCTTTATCGCCGAAAAAATGAAAATTTTAAGATGAAAAATTGTGATATTTTTCTTATTTCTGCTCAAAATATAGATTGTGGACACTCGTTAGAACCGCCTCATCGAGGCGGTTCTAACGAGTACACACACTCTATATTTCAGAGAAGAAATAAGAAAAATAAGGTTTACCCCTCTAAACCCCAGCTTTACTGTATAAAAGTGGGGTTCAAGTGGGTCAGAAATATATAGGTGTGTTTTCGTGATGCAGGTGGATTTTCAAGGCTCAAAATTAATGAAATAATTTTGAAAGGGCCGTAAAACAAAATAATCTATATATCCATTCTAGACAGGTGTGTGGTGTCAGCGCTGAAAGGAGAAAGGAAAGAGATGAGCATTAGATGAAAGGAAAACGAGGGGATAGTGAGAGCATAAAAGATGATAGGGTTAAAAAAAGGTGATAAAAAGAGGTTAAAAACTAAAGACTTCCGATGCAGTTACAAATTAATTATTTTGTAAGGTTTCGACTTACAATAATATATCACACTGTATTCAATCATACTCGAAGAGAAGCCAAATATTTGATATTCATCGTGAAAAAGTATAATTTTATGAGCATGTTTATTCCTGTCGAATGACAAGAATGTACTTACCGGATATAAAACGACTGGCATCATGGCGAGGCCATATATTTCCTTGGTAACATATTTAAAGTTTGTATTCCGACATCTAGCCCTGAGCAGACAGATTAAATCCACATGTACCAGTTATCTAGCTTTTTAAGCACAATATGAGGATCGTAAATTATACGTGTTCAGAGTTTATAAATATGGCAAGGAGACGAAGTTTCCGAATATTTGGGGTAAATACGGTGAATCCCGAGTTCTGTCCCTGGTCGGGCCCATCGGAGTCTTCTTTTGCTCCAGCATTTCAGTGGTTTCTTGCTGTCGAGTCCTCTCCGTTGTTTCATCTCTGTGGTTGTTTGATGTTTGTGTTCACGGAGATGATGCAATGATGAGTTGGGAGACCTTCATGCGGACTGAATTTAAGTAAGGGCGGGGATTGTGGCCACGTAAAATCGATTTAACTTTCCAGTGGAATTCGGTTCACTGACCGTTCCAAGGCGGTTCGTCTGTCGCGGTTTATTTTTGTTATGGTTTGTCGTTGAGTGTGTGTGTATCGCTTATATTATTTTGTTTTTGATAGCCAATTGGCCATTTTGTGGGAAAGTAACTGTCCTTTTGGCTTTCCGCTATTGATGTTTCCATTAGGGTCTAGCTGTTTCATGTTTTTGCTTCTTTACCTTTGGTGTCTCTGATGGGAGCTGTGGGTTAACTGTATCGATTCCTGATCATTGCCTTCTCTTCTATTTTTCAATTTTACTAGGACGTCTATTATTTCTTTTTGTTTTTTATACTAAATGTATTTACCATGACGTGTATCACCCTCCTAAGCTACATATACCAGAGCTGTATCACTACATTAACATCAACCATGACCTGTACCACTTAATCTCATTTTCTTATAACATAATCGTTTTATGTGTATGAACATCTATCATATATGTAACCACCATGACTTCATCGCATCCTACATGAACATATTTCATAACCTGTATCACTTCATATAATCTTCTTTTACATAACGAAGACACGCCTATACAAATGCATTGTAAACTTTACCGCCAGAAAAACGAAATTTTTAAGATGAAAAATTGTAATATTTTCCTTCGAGTACCCACAATCTATATCTTAGAGCAGAAAAAAGAAAAGCAATGTTTAACTCTGCAAACCGTTTTACTATTGAACAACAACAACAACACCAAAAAAAAAACAAAAAAAAAAAAAAAACGCCAAATGGCATTATGGACGGGTTTTCAGGGTTAACCAAAGGTAAAACGGGACGCGGACGCCCGGCCGGCCGGCCGCCAGCGCGCACGGACATCGCTATTCTAAAGGACGGAAGTTTTCCTTGAAAACCCCATCCAAAAATGGGGTTCAAGGGGATGAAAATATATAGGCATGTTTCCATGATGACCATAACTGTTTCAGTTTATGAACATCTACCATGCCCTGTATCACTTAAACCCATCGCCCGTATCAGTATGGGGCGCCGTTTTACTATTTAATCGGTATTAATAGATATCCATAAATCAGCCAAATAATGGATATCCATAATTCGAATTATGGATATCCATAAATCGATCTGAATTATGGATATCCATAAATCGAATTATGGATATCCATCATTCGAATTATGGATATCCATAAATCAGTGGAATACTGGATATCCATAAATCGAATTGTGGATATCCATAAATCGAAATATAGATATCCATAAATCGAATTATGGATATCCATAAATCGATCTGAATTAATGATATCAATTAGTCGAATTATGGACATCCATAATTCGATTTATGGATATCCATAATTCGAATTATGGATATCCATAAATCACCGCCAGAGCTTTTGGTTTAATGATTTCTCCCTAAGTCACATGATTGTTTATTGTAAAAATCTTAAAAATCTTCGAGGTCTTCATCATCGCTGGAAGATGATGGCCAGTCAAAGGGACCCGTCTGCCTTGCAACCTTTTCAGCCCGTAAGTCCTCCAAAGCAACAGACGCCATACGCTGAACGCCAGCCATGTGTGACGTTAACCGTAAGATCTGGAAATTCCGGCCAATGCATCCGGTCCCTCTG
The DNA here is from genome assembly GCA_963580285.1 of Lucinisca nassula. Classification (NCBI taxonomy): domain Eukaryota; kingdom Metazoa; phylum Mollusca; class Bivalvia; order Lucinida; family Lucinidae; genus Lucinisca; species Lucinisca nassula. The sequence continues at coordinate 54,582,396 of OY757023.1, read as the reverse complement.
GAATCACCTCTATGAGGACTGCGCACCTAAGGACACTGAAAGTCGGATGTAAGATTATAATGATCCAAACAGGCAATCCGTGCATGCTTTCTGAAGAAAAATGCACATGGGCGTTATATATAGTCTCAACATATATCCATATAATACTCTACTTGAGATGTATGGAGTGCCAGGCAGATCAGATATATCTCCTGGCCCCAGCCCATTGGGGGCTTGGAGCAATAGATTTGGCTTCATGAGCTGAGAGTACTGGAAAACCGTTTAGAAGGTCTAAGCCTGTCCAAACAAAGTCGTGCGAGTCAATGGGCGACAGGGATTGAGATGTTTGTTTGTTTGTATTACAGTATAACGGCCCAGTCAACACAAATTTAGGTCATTTTTGAGCCGGTCAGTTTACCTGTCCACACTTTTCCTGTGCAGGCTTATACGTAAGAAGTTAACCAGTACAATGCACATTCTTTCTCCGGAAACTGACAACTGCCCTTGCTTGAATCAGCGGAAGGGAGAGAATGACCGTAGAAAAGATTTCATGATCAATCTCTACTAGTCTGATAATTAAAGTCTGATCAATTTTATAATTTTTTTATTATATTAAAAATTTATCACCTTGTTGGCAATGGCAAGTCTATTTGGTAGAATCTCCAAACTTAGTAATCTCAAAATTAAGCCAGAGAGACTAGACTAGCTAAACGTTTATACACTATTCATTTTAATGCAAAGGATGATTTTAATTTTACATTATCCATTTTAACGCCTAGTGGCTAGGCTAGTTGTAAGTGGGTATTTATTTCACGGACTTGTGAAAGTGATGTGTAAATTTTTTGATGACTCCAAAACAAAACTGCCCTTCTTGAATCAGCGGAAGGGAGAGAATGACCTTAGAAAATATTCCACGATCAATCTCCTCGAAAGAATGTTGCCGACCCTAGCAGGTATCGAACCCGCGTCCTCCTGATCACCAGTCAGACGCGCATCAGACTGAGCGACCGAGGCCGGCGGTATTGATCGAGATGTCATTTCATCTCAATGAAGGCTTAATGCCCAACATAATTGGAAGCAACATCTCCAAAATGACATAAACAGTATTGAAGGGGACGTTAAATCTCAAATCAAACAAAACATATCTCTACCACACCATAGGCCACCACTATGCCTCCACCTCCATCCCGGCTTTTATTACACACCTAAATCGGAAACCTGACGGGAATAGTCGATTTTTTTTCTTTTCATTTTTTTTCTTTTTGCAAAGGGAGCAGTCATTATTCATTGGGTTTATTTGCAGAGGAGAAAAATGGATATCCATAATTCGAGACCTGGATATCCATAAATCAGCCGAATAATGGATATCCATTCATTCGAATTAAGGATATCCATAATTCGATTTATGGATATCCTTATTTCAATCTCGACGCAGGGCATTTTATCACGTCGACTGGATATTTCAGATCAACGTTTCTTACGAGACGCGGAGCATTGTATCACGTCGACTGGATATTTCAGATCAACGTTTCACACGACACGCGGTGCATTGTATCACGTCGACTGGATATTTCAGATCAACGTTTCGCATGAGACACGAAGCATCGTATCACGTCGACTGGATATTTCAGAACAACGTTTCGTACGAGACGCGGAGCATTGTATCACGTCGACTGGATATTTCAGATCAACGTTTCACACGATACGCGGAGCATTGTATCACGTCGACTGGATATTTCAGATCAACGTTTCGCACGAGACGCGGAGCGTTGTATAACGGCGACTGGATATTTCAGATCAACGTTTCGCACGAGACGCGGAGCTTTGTATCACGTCGACTTGATATTTCAGATCAACGTTTCACACGAGACGCGGAGCATTGTATCACGTCGACTGGATGTTTCAGATCAACGTTTCGCACGAGCCGCGGAGCAATGCATCACGTCGACTGACTATTTCAGGTCAACGTTTCACACGAGACGCGGAGCATTGTATCACGTCGACTGGATATTTCATATCTACGTTTCACACATGCGATGCTTAAGATCTGGAAATATTCTTGAGACGTTGTGCAGCAGATCACGGTCGTTATTTCAATACAGTCTTTCTTCAAATGTTAAGAGGCGGGAAAATTCGACGTTACGCTCTGCGTGTAAGTGACGTCAACATTTCTCAGGTCTTGTCCGCGTTGCTTATGGCTGCTTTCTAACGTCGCCAAAAATGAAGGGGTTCAGGGCTAGCAGGGGTGTTAATACCGAATAGGAAAATGCGAGTAAGCTGGCAGGGAGTCGGAAAACTGGTGATAGACATTTCGTGTAGGCATATATACAACTGAGAAACGTTTTCTAAGCTAATTAAATTCTATATGGCTATCGATCATATTATTTTTCACATTACGATATTTTTCGAACTACGAGAACACGCCCTTTGGATGAACTGGCGTCTTTCATATTTAGTGCCAATCCTGTTATTAATCAAGTAATTTTGTACTGGCCCAGTTTCAGGTCCGAGGTCTGCTGTATTGGCTCGAGGCCGAAGGCCGAGGCCAATTCAGCTGACCGAGGACCTGTAACAGGGAAAATACGAAATTACTAAATGATTAATTATTATTTCATTAATTTATTAAAAACATGATAAAATCTCTTGTTAATATTGGTTGACCTGGTGTCAATACGGATGACCTCCGATCAATACCGGATAGTCAATTAATAAATACACATTATCACTACAGTTACTTGATCTGCCGCATAGTATCACGTTGAGTGGATGTTTCCAGATCAATGTATCGCACGAAACGCGGAGCATCGAGTGTGATGCATAAGAACTAGAAACATCTTAGAGATGTGTTACTATGCGGCAGATCAAGTTACTATAGCGATAGTATGTCATTTTTGCTTCCAAAAAAGTAAATGTTTCAACGTAGATAGGCGGGAAAAATAAAGGATATTTGATTTTTTCGGTGTAAGATCGAATTTTATTTCACCGAATGAACATCAAAAGTAGTATTTTCACTCGTGGCATATGAGTGAAATAAAAATCGATCTGACAATGAAAAAATCAAATTTTCTGTTTCTTTCATGCTTTTAACTATAATTTGCAACGCATTTTCAAAGCATCAACCATCATCACAGGTACAAACTTTTTCCAGGGCGATTTGGCGTTGATTTAGCGTATTAACTGGATATAATAATGGGTGTTAACTGAAAGTTTGCACCTGAAAAACAGCTTGGATTGTTACTTTTTCAAACGGTTCGTTTGAAATATACATCCAAATAATGGCCGCAGTTGCTACGCTCGTCTGGCGTCGCGTGCTTTATTTACGTTGCGTGGGTGCTAAAAGTGACGTCATCAACGTCCGAATGACGTGAAAACGTGCGTGACGTAATTTCTGACACTATTTATAACGTTTAGCTAATTGACATCGAATAGACAGAAACTATATGTAATTTTTCGATGAAACATCGAATTCACAAACAGTGAAAATATAAATCTTATTTTCACTGTTTGAAACAATGACAATATCGATTTCGATTTCACTGAGAAATCTCTATATTTCACTGAAAAGCATGTAAGAATTTGACGTTTACCTCTGCTTGTAAGTTACGTCATCATTTCGAAAGTCCGGTACCGCGTTATAGATGACTGCTTTCTTAGTCGCAACAAGCGTCGGGCCCAGAGCTAGCAAGGCTGGTGATATGGAATCGGAAAACGCGAGTTGGCTGATACGGGATTCTGTACATTTGTGTCGGAAAACTGATGGTAGACACCAGTATTTCGTTTAGGTATATAATTAAAGATGATGAGATAAAATAATGCAGGTTATGCATCTGATCTTCTAGAGCCATGGAAGAAAGTATTTTCTTGCACACCAGACAAAAGCAAATCCGTGATTTTACCCTGGGACAGAAATTTATGTTCTGATCCTAGTGTTCCGACCCAAAATCGAATATAATCGCGTGTTTGATAAATGTACTGGTTGATTACGACCTCGCATGTGCCGTCGTTAAGGTTGACGTCACAGCAACGTCGCTAAACATTCCTGCAGTGTCAACACAATATGACGGACGTTGGTAACCGAAGTAACTGCAGCATTAAAAATCCGCTTTAAGAAATGGAAGGTATGCAAGAAAAAGAATCCAATATGGGTGTGAGGGGTGGATGGAAAAATCCGTCTCTCGGAATCACTGTCCGGCATCACTCGGCAAGCCTCGTGATGCCAGACAGTGTCCCGCTAGACGGATTTTTCTATCCAACCCTCACACCCATATAAGATTCTTATAGTGTTTATTAAGGTCCAGATGTGCAAAACAAAAGAAAACAGATTGGTTTGAAACATATATTTAGCCGGTAAAACAAAATCAGTTTTCATCGAAAAAAATTTCAGCTACAGAGCCAAGTCAGGTTAACAAGTCCGTGTAATGACCCTTCCTTATATGGGGTTTACGGCGTATTCATATTTTTCCTTATCATGCTTATTTTTTCTTAAAAATAGAATCTGGGTACTCGTAAGAACCGCATCATTGAGGTGGTTCTAACGAGCACCAACAATCTATATTTGGACTAAATAAAAGTAAAATATCGATTTTTTTTTTCATCTAAAACATGCTAGTTCTAGCGGGGAGAAAGACGTCATTTTAGAGCACGAGTGCGTCATCGTAATGACATCTTAAGGGAAATGAGAACACCTTCAGGGGAGGCAACTCCTGCAAGAGTATTTTTGTATCACATGTTAATAGGGTCAACTCTTGAAGTAAAGAATTTGCTCCTGAGGAGAAAATTCTTTCCTTTAAGAGTACACCGCTTTTTCAGTGGGCTTATAGAAAAGCGAACAGGAAGTCCCGAAAGTTGTCTCTCTTGGAAAAATGGCGGAAAAATGTGCCAGGTGTTCCCATTCCCTTTAAGGTGATCACGAATATCATCATGGAAAATCAGGCATATTTATTCCAATTCGACTGGTTGTTGTTTTTTTGCGATTTTCTTATACCTAATGATGCAATCATGAATTATCCTCTTGATTGATTAGAACAGTTATCAGTTTGACTAAAGACCTCGTTAAAGACACATTTTTTCCTTATATAAAAGGGGTGACCTGTCTAATGATCTCCAATAAACATGTCCTTTGGACCATAGTGCACATCAAAGGCTAATCTTATCTATTAAAGTAAGTGATTATGAGGTGATTATGAGCAGATTGATAGTTTAACAGGGGGCTCAATAAGGGGAACTTAAAGACACATTTTTCGATTACATAACATCCTAATGACCGTTTATTAAAGAATCCAGCATTGAGATAAAATACACTTGGGTATTCAGGCTGTCATACAGGTAGGGGACCAAGAGAGGGTAATAAATTACCTAGGGATATGACTTTGACAAATGACATCTATTCATTTACACCTAAGTCCTCATTGCACATTTTTCCGATTTTATATTTAGTAGCCATTATTTATAATCATCACAGAAAATGCCAATTCAAATATATTGGTATTTTTTCACCAAAAATGATGTTTTTTCAGATAAAATCCTGATAACTTCTGCTCTAAACATATATTGTGGATACTCATTAGAACCACCTGGGCAAAGCGTTTCAGACGAGTATTCACAATTTGTTTTTACAGTGTGACTGCTCGTTAGAACTGCTTCCATGAGGCGGTTCTAACGAGAACACACAATATGCTTTTGAGGAAAAAAGAACATCCCCTAAACCCCACTTTCTATAGAGAAATGAGGGTTTAAGGGGATATACATTATTTTTCTTATTTCTGCTCCAAGTCATAGGTTGCGGGTGCTCGTTAGAATCGTCTCATTGAGTCATAGGTTGTGGGTACTCGTTTGAATCGCCTCAATGAGGCGGCTCTAATGAGCACCCACAACCTATGTTTGCAATATAAATAAGAAAAATTTAATTGTGTTTGTTATTTTAGTTTTAAACTTGAAAAGGTGAAAAAAAAATCTTAAAAAAAAATCTTTTTTTTCTCTTTTCTGATATGATTGTGTCTAAAACAAAGAACATTTTATAGTTCCATATTAACTGAAACTATAAAATGCTAATGCTTTAGACATTATATGATTTGTGTATCACATACTTTCAACCAAAATAAAATAAATAAATAAATAAATAAATAAATAAATAAAGGTAAATTGATTGATTGAATTTTGAGGTTAATCAATTCATTTACCTTGTTTGTTTACTTCTTTGCACTTTTGAGTATAGGAAACAATGGATATCAGTGTTTTTCTTTACTTTATTTTAAAATAAAAAGATGTTATTTAAACAATAAAACTTGTGTTGTTGGAAACAATCTCAGTAAATTATACTATCACTCAAGTACCCTTATTGAGCCCCCTATTAAACAAGAAATCTGCTCATAATCACCTCATAATCACTTAGATAAAATAAGCCTTTGATGTGCACTATGGTCCGAAGGAAATGTTTATTGAAGATAATTAGACAGGTTACCCCTTTTATATAAGAAAAAAAATGTGTCTTTAAAGGATAGTATAATTTACTGAGATTATTTCCAACAAAGTACTGTTTTAAATTACATCTTTTTATTTTAAAATAACTTAAAGAAAAACACTGAAATCCGTTGTTTCCTTTACTCAAAAGGGAAAAGAAGTAAACAAACAATGTAAATGAATTGATTAACCTCAAAATTTAATCATTCAATTAACCTTTATTTATTTATCTATTTCTTCGGATAATACTTGTATGATTTTTCATATGTGGATTAAAATAAGTGTGCTACAATAAATTTATTACTGGAAAAAGAAATAAATCACATTAACAGGTCTATAAAATTTGGACCCCTTAAACCCCACTTTTATACAGTAGTACTGGGGTTTAGAGGGGTAAACATTATGTTTCTTATTTCTGCTCCAAAACATATATTGTGTGTCCTCATTGGAACCGCCTTATGGAGTTAAGTATGTACACTGTAAAACATATTGTGGGTACTCGTCAGGACCACTTCACTGAGGTGGTTCTAATGAGTACCCACAATATATGTTTTGAGCAGAAATAAGAAAGATGTCAGGATTTTTTATCTGAAAAAAAAAATTTGGTGGAAAAAATTTACCAATTTATTTGAATAGGCACTTTCTGTAATGATTTTAAATAATGGTTACCAAATATAAAATCGAAAAAAAAGTGTTTTTGTTTCTTCCATTAAAATCAATTTAAGGACCTAGGTGTAAATGAATAGATGGCATTTGTCAAAGTCATATATATCCTTCGGTAATTTATTACCCTCTCTTGGTCCCCTACCTGTATGACAGCCAGAATACCCTAATTGTATCTTATCTCAACACTACAATTCTTTAATAAACAGTCATTAGGATGTTATGCAATCGAAAAATGTGTCTTTAAGCTAACGATACTTTAAACAACTGGGCCCAGGTTAAGAAGTTCGATTGTGGCCACGTAAAATCGATTTAAGCCCCCCAGTGGAAATCTTCCACTGACCGTTCCAAGGCGGCTCTTCTGTGGCGATTTATTTATGTTGTTGTTTGTTACTTAGTGTGTGTATCACTTGTGTCTTTTAATTTTGGATGGCCATATGGCCATTTTGTGGGAAAGTAACTGTCCTTATGGCCTTCCTTTGTTTAGGTTTCCATTATGGTCTGGTCGCTTAATGTTTGTATTTCTTTCCCTTTGGTGTCTTTTATGGGTGGAGTAAGTTAATTGTATCAATTCCTGATCTTTGTTTTACTTCTACTTTTTATGTGGTGAATATCCTTATAAAAATGGGCATCTCAAGGATACACTTTTCTTTCATGTTTTTGTTCGAAAATATAACAGACAAGGATAGCTTTAAAAAAACCAACTGAAACGGCCCGCTTACTCATCACGTGAACAAGTCCGTGAAATAAAGAACCCCTAAACCCCACTTTATATAGAGAAAACTGGGGTTTACGGGTGTAAATATCATTTTCCTTATTTCTGCTCCAAGACCTAGGTTTTGGGTACTCTTTAGAACCGCCTCATTGAATGAGGCGGTTCTAACGAGCACCCAAAACCAATGTTGGGCGTATAAATAAGAAACATATCACAAACTTTCATCATAAAATTACCTTTATTGAGGTTTGAAAAAATTGTACTTTACCGCACGGATGTGTTATCGTAATTCTCGTGTATTATCAGCTGTGAATGAATATAATTATAATGTGTAGCACATTTATTAATTTATTAATGCGACCCAGGCATAACAAAGATACATTTGTCTCTCCACGTGGCTTCACATCTTATTTGGTTTCAACTGTCCTATTGTATTTGTGTAAAAAAATGTGTTTGTGATATAATTTGAAATAAAATATGTTTAAACCAACTGTCTTAGAGGTTTTAGAGGCGATATTTATTAGCAATGTTGACGATGCCGACGATGGATGATGGACCACAGAAGCCGACGACGGATTATGGATTACATTCAATCCTTCAATCTTCTCGTCTTGGAGCATTCGGCTCTGGTGAGCTTTATTTAAATAAATGGCATTACGAAAACATTCCTATACAAATGCATTGTAAAATTTACCGCTGAAATAAAAAAAAAAAAAATATATTTGTTTTAGACTTTTTAATCCTATGACTACAGAAATTCATGTGTGCTAAGCTTCGACTCAAACCTTTGGTAAAAGCTAATTCTTGTGCTATCTGGACACTAGGAAGACAGTCAAATGCCACCTGGGCTCCATTTCCGCTGTCCTTACCTTTGACCTTTCAAGCAAGAACATCGAGTTCAATAGTTACATGTAGTGTGCAACAACATGCGTTACGGCACGTCCGGTCGTCCGACCCACATGCCTTATGCATTTTGAGCTTACCCAATAGTTTAGCGACCCCTTGGGGCTAAACCCTTATGTCTCCTATAGAGTGGAGCGGAATGTTACCTTTGGATGGTAGCTCACCGTCAGTTCAACTCGTAAATGCCGATTAAAACTGTTTGTTACAAGTGTTAGCCTTATCGCGCGAATCTATTTTTAGAATTCCATTTTCCCTGAGCGATGTGATTCCAAACGGGGACGTTACTACGAATTACCAAACAAAACTTTTTAACTTTACCATTCTTCTGGGGACTATCGGGATCTGTATTGTCATCATGAAAGGTGAAGATGCTGGAAACATGCTTCCAATATGCACCTCTTATAACCTTTTGCACGTATGCTCTGAACCGTTTGTAATGGTTCTTAATGTCAGTGCTGCTAGACTTACGAGCACGAAAATACATTCGATTGCGACTTATTCGATTGCGTCTCTCGGTAAGAGAAGGGACATTGTATCACTACGACTACTACAGGGTTAGATTATCCACTCAAAGTTAGATTTGCGCAGCGCCCACTAGGCGATAGCAAGAAGTAACTTGTGACAAATGACCAAGCAAGCGTAAGTTAAAGTCTCAGTCGCTGTTTTGTATGTTGTACCCAAAGGGTGGGTACTTGAACCGGTCCTTTTCTTGGTCACTAATGATCTCCGAGATTTTCCGTTGTTACTGATGATTGCTTCCCGTACAATCACATAACTGTCTCACTCTTCAAGATACCCTGGATAGGCTAGCGCATTAGAGACCGATTGGCAGATGAAGTTCAATGTTGCCATGACACCTCTCAAAGTATTCACTTCACCAGTAAACATTTATTACTTCTTTGTATTTTCTTCATGTAGTGTCCCTTTGTCAGTGACCACCTTTGGGACTGTTCAAAAGTGGTCTTAAAGACCACTTTTAAACAGTCCCAAAGGCGGTCTTAATAGAGAAATCTTTCAATATTAGGTCAGTTGAAACAAATATGTAGGCGGTTCACAGTCTATAAACGTTTACAACAATAATAATAATAATAATAATAATAATAATAATAATAATAATAATAATAATAATAATAATATAATCTTTGTTCCTCTGTATGCCGCAGGGGCGTGTTGCCGCTTGTGTATACACATTCAACGTATCGTTAAAACTCTGACCGTATAATGTTATAAATATACCAAAAGTTTTGCTAAAAATACGTGAGTAGCAAATCACATTTTCACATTTTCCAGCTAAACACCGGAATATTAAATGCCGTACTTGCTTAACCCTTTACCACTCAGGGATTTTGTGAATTTCGCTGATTTTCACAGTGTTGCACCTGACAGCAACTTCAACTACCCATTGTTTCATAATGGATGGTCTGTTTTACACCAAACTCAATATGAATGTTCATTGGCCAGTAGCCTTTCACATGCAACCTTTCATGACTTGATCATTGTTGTCATGGTAAAGAGGGGGCATCTCAAATGTGCAAAAAAGTGTGTTTTCACATGAATTTTTGACCACATTTTAATCTTCACACAGCTGTCAAGGCAACAATTAAGGTGGCTGGCACTGGCCATTTTCACTGTTTGCAGCATGTTTTATCAGCATCAATTTTCAGGCATTTTTGACCCCAGACACCCTCAGATATAAATTTTAGCGGCCTGTTGGGCCATACACCCAAAATTTTTCGGGATGTGAGGGGGGCGTTGCCCCCCTTCAATCCCCCCTAGAATATGTTTAGTGGGGAGGCGCGCGAAAAAACAGGTCACTTTTTTGCCCAACAAATCCTAAAGCAAACATAACTATCCAGGGGTAGAAATGCAGATTTTAGGTGCTTCTTTGGCTTAAAATAGGGGGGGGGGGGGTGCAGACACGTAAAAACACGTATCTGAGTGGTAATTTTATCACCACAATAAAAAAAAAGAAAATTTTTAGATGACAAATTTACGGAACCCGGGAATGGACATGATTTTTTTTTTATAAGTTTTGCGCACAAGATAATATCTGGTGCTGACAAGATAATATCTTGTTCGCACAACATATTATCTTGTGCGCACAAGATATTATCTTGTTCGGATCACATGATATATTGTTCGCACAACATATTATCTTGTCCGCACAAGATAATATTTTGTTCGCACCAGGTATAATCTTGTGCGGACAAGATAATATCTTGTCCCAACAACATTGATCTTGTGCGGACAAGATAATATCTTGTGCGCACAAGGTATTATCTTGTGCGGACAAGATATTATCTTGTCCACAAAAGATAATATCTTGTCCACACAAGATAATATCTTGTGCGAACAAGATAGTATTTTGTGCGCACAAGATAATATCTTGCTTGCACAACTTCCCAAGATCTATGTTGTGCGAACCAGATAATATGTTGTGCAAACAAGATAATATGTTGTGCAAACAAGATATTAAGTTGTGCGAACAAGATATTATCTTGTGCGCATAAGATGATATGTTATCCACACATGATAAATTATGTTGTCCGCACAAGATAATATCTTTTTCACACAACTTACGAGCTTGTTCGCACAACATATTAAAAAAATTCATGTCCTTCCCGGGTTCCGTACAAATTCTTATATTTTTTATATTTCTGCTCAAAAACCTAGATTGTGGTAAATCGTTTGAACTTAGTCGGATAAAACGAGTTTCCGCAATCTACACTCAGTGGCCATAAATGAGTTCCCAACCTGTTGGACGTCGTGATGTCTTTAAATCTGTAACTACATTTCCAGATCGAATTACCTAAAAACAAAATATCCATTGCATGTTGTGTTTACCAGATGGTATTGTTTATCCATTACCAATAACAAATATAGCAATTTTTCTTAGAAATCTTGCCATGCATAGCTCTAATTTATTCTTCATTTAGAGTACCGTCGTTTTAAAAATGGCTTCAAAACTCCGCGCTGGCTCACAGGTTTCTTCTTATTCTGAATGATTAAGACTTTCTCCTATAATCTATATAATTGTGGTTACGCTGATGTCTTTTTAGTATGATTGACAATTGAGAAACCAAATATGGTAATATTTTCCCAAATGAATTAATACTTTATTAGAAGTGGGTGGGGTAATTCTACCCCTGACAGAAAAATAGTTGCTATGGAAACATTAAGTAAGCCGACTGCATAGTTTCTATCTAAATTAGTGGCACACTCTCCAATGTTTTTGTCACAATCATTGAAAAGAGGTATCTTTGTTTCATATAGGATAATGTAGCTATCAACAGTGGCTAAACGTCTAGATGACTGTTAGTCTTTATGGGGTTACCCATAGACAAATGTATTCGACACTGTTATACAAAACATGAAGTCTTTTGTAAAAATATAATCCAAAATGGTGCTTTTAGTTAACAATATTTTTTACAAAATTTTACAACATAGTTTTATCGTGTTTTATGGAGCGCAAAGAGTGCACGGCTGTTCAAATAAGCCCTTTGTTTCATGGGTCTCCCTGCAGCTTCAATCCCCTAAGATATATTCAAACCAACAGTTTTTGCTAGAAACTATGCTTCAATATCTCCCAAATCAGATATGAAACAAAGTCCATTTTCTGTCTGTTTTCTTAGTGTCTATCACCAAAACTATCTGCTTTTCAGTGATTTTGACGCATTTATGATCCATCCGAAAGCATGTTAGATTTCCCATAACGCATTGCCTCTAGGTAATATTATACACAATCAGATTGTTTGACATTATTTTGCCAACATTTCTACCAATTTATTGATAATTTTATAACTCTTTTAGTACACCGACCCTGATTTTTCAGAAGGGAGGTGCTAATCTGTATGCTGTCTGACGTTGACATGGCAACTGGTGACATCATCATAGTACTAGGTGCTGATGTAAACACATAACCTAAATAATTATATGGGCCAATTAGCATTTGAGTATGATTTGTAATTAGGTAGAAAATTGCCAATCTTTCAGACCATATTTTCCCCCAATTTCTTGCCAGCCATTTTGGGAACTCATTTATGGCTACTGAGTGTATATAAGAAAAATAATGTATACCCTTGTTAACTCCAGGCAATTTTACCTGTACTAGACGTGGGGTTCGTTACGTAAACAAGTCCGTTAAATGAACACCTCTATAGACCTCGCTTTAAATAGACAAAACTTGGAGTTACAGGGGTATTAATATGTTTGCTTATTTCTTTTCCAAGACATAAGTTTTAAAGGGCACACTCAACCTACATATATGTTTGGGGTATGAATAAGATAAAATATCACACACATCACCAAAACATGCCTATATAAATTTGACCCCCTTGAACCCCACTTTGATATAGTAAAACTGGGGTTTCAGGGGGTATTCCTTATCTTTCTTCATACAATTTTCATTTGTTTCGGCGATAAAGTTGGCAATATAATATATTTGTATAGGCGAGTTGTATAGGCGAGTTTGCGTAATGGTTTCATCTGAAAATAGTCATTTTGGAGATATGAAAGAATGCACTGTAGGGTACGGGTGTGTTATCGTATTAAAATAAGGTGATGTGTTCACGTGATGAAATACCCTTGTAAAGAAATCTGGGAATGCATTCGTGTGACGTAGTGCATTATTTAATAGCAACCAAACAACGAGAGTTGGTTACTTAACGGTAACACGAGTATTTATTTATGAACATACTCCACCGATTCAAAACCTCAAAAGCCAACAGAACTAAGGCCAAAAATTTGATCGTACTTTCGGTTTTACAACTTCCTGTTGCCGCAAGCAAAGTAGAAGTAAAACAAAGATCAGGAATCGATACAATTAACTTACTCCACCCACAAAGACAACAAAGGGAAAGGAATACAAACATTAAGCGACCAGACCATAATGGAAACCTAAACAAAGGAAGGCCATAAGGACAGTTACTTTCCCACAAAATGGCCATATGGCCATCCAACATTAAAAGACACAAGTGATACACACAGTAAGTAACAAACAACAACATAAATAAATCGCCACAGAAGAACCGGCTTGGAACAGTCAGTGGAAAGATTTCCACTGGGGGGCTTAAATCGATTTTACGTGGCCACAATCCTCGCCCTTACTTCCGTCGCGATTTAGACAAATAATTTGTTCAGTCCGCATGAAGGCCTCCTAACTCATCAGTGCAACATCTCCGTGAACACAAAAAAAAATCAAAGAACCACAGAGGTGAGACAACGGTGAGGACTCGACAGCAAGAAACCACTGAAATGCTGGTGCAAAAGAAAACCAACAGTTAGACTCCGATGGGCCCGGCCAGAGACAGAGCATCAGGCACCAACCAACATTACCAAGAATCAGATCTCTCTAATTCTCAATAAGCCTTTACGTTGGAGCCGTCATAGAATCTGAGGCCTGACCTCGCGGCGTGCAATTAAAGAGGGAAGCAAAGTTGCCAACCGTGATTGGGTTAACTACCATGCATGCAGTCTGTCGTATAACATCCATGTGTACCCAATCTTTTTATATCGAAGAATGATTTAACGAAATTGGGTGCTGAAGTCATTGCGGTTATATATTTTTCTGAATTTATATACTAAGTCACCATAAAATTCGGGTTCCGATAGACCTTGTTGCAGAAGAGATTTAAGTCCAATATGGAATTTTGAAATTAAATCAGAATGGCGTCTATAAAATTTTGAAAATGCTTTGCGTAGTTTATGGTACCGATAACCCTGATTAAGGAGTTTAGCCGTTAATAATTTATTTCGAGTGTTGAAGTCAGTTACATGACTACACACTCTAGCAAATCGAATTAATTGCGAAATATAAACGCCATAGGATGGCGCCCGAGGAACATCACCATCCAAAAAAGGAAAATTTACAATCTCAAAATCAAAGTCATCGCGTTTATCATAAATTTTGCACGAAACAAACCCATCTACAATAGATAGATGTAAATCCAAAAACGGGGCCTCGGTATCAGAAGAATTTGCTTTATTTAATTGAAGTTCTGGGGGGTAAATCTGACTGATCAAACCATCGAAATAGGTAATATAAATATTTAATAAATCATCTAAATATCTAGAAGTGGAGCTAAAAGCAACCTGATTGGATAATACTTGAACTTCCTTGTTACGTTGGACACGCGTTCATCTTTTCGAAATAAACAAACTTGGATTTGCTATATCAACTCGCAATCCAGCTTTTTCACGTTTTACAGCCACAGCTCCCATAGAAACATCTAATTCAATGATAAAAACGTATCAATACTGTTCGCCGGTATATTCCACTGCATCAGGTAGTACTACACACACAGTCAGTGTCACAGTGTCACAGACCGTGTCAAAAGTAATAGCCGTTATTGTTGACGAGAGGAAGTAAAGATATGAAATGAACGGCAACAAAAGTCTTCCTGCTGTGAATAAAATAATACATGAGCAGCAGGTACATTTTTCTTGAAACATTTTGCTAAAAATGGTGTTTCAGTTCAATGTACCTGTTGTTAAAACAATACGGCCAACAATGCCAGTGAGGATTTTTCCACTGCAGTCGAAGAAAATCAGGGCCGGACACAACCAACCGATCAATCTCACAGATACTTGGGGCTTGGACTCAGGTGAGTGATCATGGGTCCAACTGACTGACCTCTTAAAATTCTTTTTTTTTTTCAGACTGTCATGGTTAAGTATGACTGAACACTAGCTCAACCTGTACAAATAGCAAAGCTAATAAATAAAAGTGGTCGTGATGGTTATAATGCCCCTTTATCATTTTATGGCACAGAAAAACGTTTTCTAAGAGATTTAGCTATTTTCTTTGGCACAACTGTAGAGGGCACACCAGTCCACATAAAAGTTTGTGCGAGGAAATCTGTGCTTAATCATGTAATCAGTGATTTTCACAACATGAATAACCAGCCGCAACCGAATTGATTGTAGAAATCTAGCTGGGTGGGTGCATGTCACTCTGGCTGGGTGCATGTCCCTCGCCACCAATAAAAATAAGATTGACTTCATATAAGCATGAAACAGCCTGTAAAAATGCTTTTTTTTTTTTTTTCAAAATGGCGACCTGTTTATGTTTTAAAACTAACAGTTGTGACGTCTCGGCAAGTTAAAATTGTTGTAATTGGCAACGCATCGATACACTGCATAACACCGATGTACTTAAGAACGTCGATATACAGCAGAACACCGATCTCTCTCTCTCTCTCTCTCTCTCTCTCTCTACGAAGCTGTAAACAAACGTTCGCAACTTTTCTCAGAGTACCAATAAATACCGACAAACGGATACGAGTAATTCTTCCTTTGCAGCTCAGTGGTTAGTGCACTTGCCTCTGATGATATGGGTCCCGGTTTGATCCCCGGCAGCTGTGATAAAATGTGGGTGTCGGAAAATATTCAGTTTGCAGCATTTGCAAGAAAAAAAGCTAAAATGGCACCATATTTCGGATCGGGTCATAAACATCGTAGTTCAATGGTTAGTGCATTTCCCTGATGGTAGAGGTCTCAGGTTCGATCCATAGCAGCGGTGATAAATTTTCGGTTAACGAGCATCAGTTCCAGAGATGAATGCCACAAAGTGCACCGTCCTTCGGATCATTAACCGGAGGCAACCTTCCTGTGCATGGAGAATTACGATTAGGCTACTGTGCAGACTTTCATCCTGCAAATCTGGAGCGTAGGCTACAATTGCGAACAATGTCAAATGTGACAGATCGCAGTAACAGTAGTGTATGGTAGGTTAGGTAATTAATGTTTCGCCCCCACCCATCGGGGCTTGAAGAAATAGAAGGGTCGCATGATGCTTCCAGGCAGAGCTGAAACCGTCCGCGCCCTAGTACTGGTAAACCGCTTAGAGGATCTAAGCCTGCCCAGGAACCGCGATGCGAGGCGGACCGTCCATGCTTATAAACCCTATTGGTTTCATTGGACGACAGGGCTTAAGGTGTCATTTCATCTCAATGTCGGGTAAAAGTCCCACAAAATTGGAACCAACGTCTCCAAAATGACATATACTGTGTTGACGGGGACGTTAAATCTCAAATAAAATAGACAAACAAATTTAATTAATGTCCGTTGGTGCCTGATGCTCTGTCTTCGGTCGGACCCATCTAAGTATAACTGTTGGGTTTCTTTTGCCCGCAGCATTCCAGTAATTTCATGATTTCAAGTCCTAATCGTTGTTTCATCCCGGAATTTGTTTGATTTTTATGTTCTCGGAGATCGCACTGATGAGAAAGAAATCCTTGATGATGGGGATTGTCTAAACCACGAACAAAGAGCGATGATTTTGGTAACATAAAATCGATAAAAACAGCCCCGTCGTAACATTTGGTTGGGTATCAGAATAGGTAATTTAATGAAATAACTGCTATTTTGTGTTCCACGTTCCTGTTGTACCTTTTGATCCTTGATGCGCTTGTAGCATAGTTGTAGTATGGCACTGACAAAATAATACCCTACCCAGAGACCACTCTTTACAAGCGATTTTCTTCATTATCTAAGAAGAATGTGAGCATCCAACCAAGTTTTTTGTAGATGTGATTAGTGTCTCTAAATTGATTAGTGTTGTAATCACTTAATAGATATTTAAACAAACATTGCCCCTTATGTATCTAGTTTTAAGTTTTAAGAGTATTTCAGGTTTCAAAAGTGTTCTATTTTGTTATTTTCTTGCAATAATATATATAGAAGCCTCCGTGGTGTAGTGGATAAGCTACTCGCCTGATAAACCAGGGATCCTGGGTTCGACACCGGGCTTCTCCAGACTTTCGGATGCGTCTTTAAACTGAGGACTTGTCCCGTCTCGATATGACCTTAGCTGTTGGTGGGACGAAAAACTCAAACACACTCGTTCACGCACAATAATATATGGCTAGTTTTCAATTACAATAAGTTGGTTGATTGCAGTTTAGGTCTCACCTATTTCATATTATTTACATTTTCTGTGTCTAAAGTCTAATGTAAACCTATAGAAAACAATGTAGCTCATACTTCCGTGAACGCATCGAGTCACATGATTTTCAGTGACGCCAAGTGACGTCGGTCTAAACTGTGGTTCTTTACGGGCGTTGGTGACGTCAACGCTGTTCCGCTCTTTGTAGATAAACAGCGTGTAAATGTTTTTTTTTTTTTTCCAGCTTTAAACGTTAAAGCATTTATTCGCCCAGTGATGCGGGGAAAAGAATGTAAATATAAAAATAAACTTAATTTTCCTTTTTTTTCAGGAAAGTATGAACGACAGCGGGTCGCTGTCAAAGCTAACAGACCACTGCGTTCATACATTCATGAACTGTAGAAAATAAAAAAAAATCATTCTTAATTACATGTATGTCCAATACTGATGTTTCATAAGGTCATATCGTTTTCTTATTTCTGCTCGAAACAAAGCTTGTAGGAGCACACTGAAACCGTCTCATTTATGTTCCCGCAATCTATATTTCAGAGCAGAAATAAGAAGAATTGTGTAAACACCTGTAAAACCCCAGTTTTCTCTGCTTGAATTGGGGTTTACAAGGGTAGTCATTAAACGGACTTGTCAACCTGAGGCAAAATGACATGCTTAATGGTCTTGCTTTTCTTTGAAAATATATTGAAACGAGTATTCTAACACAGCGCGCCTATATAGGTAATGGAAAACGGCTGTGTTTTATTCTGCAACAAATCGTCATTTAAAACTGCTTATTTATGACGTCACTAGTCGATTTCCTTGACGTTAGACGGTGTAACGTCATTTTCTCGTATCGAAAACGTTAGAAAAGGATATAAATGCATGTGTTTCAGTCGATAATTTTAGCGGGATTTCTTCTAACAATGGCGAAAAGTTGTGAGATTATGAAGGAAACAACAACATTATTGCCGATTTTCAGCGTGTTAGAATCGAAATAGATCAGCTCTAGACTGTGATTTGTTGGGTAATAAATCACAGTTTGTCGGTCAGTTGTAAGTAGACAAATCACGCGCGCTACGCGCTCGTGATTTGATCTACTTTACAACTGACCTCCAAACTGTGATTTATTACTCAACAAATCACAGTTAGAGCAGATCTATTTCTTAATTACATCGCTGAAAACGTAGATTAAGGCGCTTTAACAAGAACTAATAGTCTTTGTTTACAAAGAAAATATACATCACGAAAACACGCAATATTATTCTTACCCGCCTGAACCCCACTTTCATTTAGTTAGTAGAACTGATGTTTACAAGGGTAAATCTTATTTTTCTTACTTCTGCTCTAAAATATAGATTGTGGGTGCTTGTTTCTAACGCGTACCCTTATTATGTATTTTGAGCAGAAATAAGAAAATATATCTCAATTTTTCATTTGAAATGTTTCGTTTTTTTCGGCAGTAAGTGTATTTAAATAGGCGTGTCTCGTAATGACAAAAAAATCGCACGAGTGTGCTTTTGTTTGTTTCATTCGAGATTTAACGTCCCCGTCAACACTGTATAGGTCATTTTGGAGACGTGGCTTCTAATTTTGTGAGACTTTTACCCGACATTGAGTTGAAATGACATCTCAAGCCCTGCCACCCAATGAAACCAATAGGGTTTATAAGCATGGACGTTCCGAACAACTCGCACCGCTTTGCCGTGGCAGGCTCAGATCCTCTAAGGGGATTTCAAATACACGTATGCGGTCGGTTACAGCTCTGCGTGAAGCATGATGCAGCCCATCTATTTCTTCAAGCCCCGATGTGCGGGGATATGCACGAGTGTGCTATCTTAATGAATGTTAACGTAACTGTGGAAAAAGTCAAGCACCTTCAGACGCATTTATTCTGTTTCGATTGACTAACTATTCTGGCATCAAACATTTTTGGGGAAACATGATATTAAGCCTTCAGAAAACCAGTCTTAAGAAAATCTGTTTACAATGCGTAAAATTACACAGCGCAATTTTCTTAGATTGCTTATTAATTCCTGTTTTTTATTCGGGAATATTGGTTGCCTCGCGCGCAATAATATTTGAGCATGCCTTGACTTCTGTAGCTGTAAGGAATAGATAGATACTGGCGTCATCATAACTTTTTACATCACGATAACAAGTCCGTGAAATGAACGCCCCTCTAAACCCCACTTTATATAGAGGAAATTGGGGTTTGTGAGGGTATACACTATTTTTCTTATTTATGTTCCAAGACCCAGGTTGTGGGTACTCCTTAGAACCGCCTCAATCTAATGAGCACCCATAGCCTATGTTTGGAGTATTAACAAGAAAAATATCAAGGATTTTCATCAGAAAAGTAGCTATTTTGGAGATGTTAAAAATGCTCGATGTCATACGTATGTGTTGTCGTAATGAGATCACCTAAGCTGGAGGCTCACAAGGTGGGCTTATAGTATGCCTATCGTCATTTGTCCTTCGACGTCGTCTGTCGTCCGTTGTCGGTCGTCCGCTCACACTTTCGAACATTTTATTTTCAGAAAATCTGTTGACAATGCGTATAATTACAGCGCAATACTCATAAACGGCATATTAATATATTTTTCAGGAATATCGGTTGCGTCAGGCGCAATAATACATTTATTTGAGCGGGTCGTGGCTTTTGCTGCTTTTAGGAAAGGATACTGACGTCATTGTAACTTTTAGCTCACCTAAGCTGGAGGCTCACAAGGTGAGCTTATAGTAAGCCTATGCCAAGTGCCAGTTGTCCGCAGTCGTCGTCGTCGGTTGTCCGTCGTCTGCCCACACATCCAAACATTTTCTGTTCAGAAACTACTGGACAAGTTGAAGTCAGGGTGTGTATCTATGCTTCACAGTAACACGTATGCATATACATGCAATTGGTCCTGGTCACCTGATCAAAACGGTCGTCAGGCCCATGTATGGGAAAGGCCTTTAAAAAGCTTTTTCTCCAGAACCATAACCATAAGTTACATGACCTTGAAACAGACAAGAAAAATGCTTGGGTCCTACAAAGTTGTAGAAATTATGACCCTCGGTTGAGCCTGACCTATTTTACTGCATTCGTTCCCTTATGTATTGGAGTCTAACTGTTGGTTTTCTTTTGCTCCAGCAATTCTGTTGTTGTATGCTGCCGAGTTCTCAAGCTTGTTTCATCTCTATGGTTTTTTTATTTGTATGTTCTCGGAGATGTTACACTAATGAGTTAGGAAGCCTTCATGCGGACTAAACAAAATTAGTGTATACCGCGACAGAGGTAAGGGCGAGGATTATGTCCATGTAAAATCGATTTAAGCCCCCCCCCCCCCCCCCCCCCAGTGGAATTCTTCCCACTGACAATTCTAAAGCGGTTCTTCTGTGGCGGTTTGTTTATGTTGTTGTTTGTTACTTACTGTATGTATCACTTGTGTCTTTTCATTTTGGATGGCCATTTGGCCATTTTGTGGGAAAGTAACTGTCCTTATGGCCTTCCTTTGTTTAGGTTTCCATTATGGTCTGGTCGCTTCATGTTTGTGTTTCTTTCCCTTTGGTGTCTTTGATGGGTGGAGTAAGTTAATTGTATCGATTCCTGATCTTTGTTTTACTTCTACTTGGAATAGGAAAAATTAAACACTGCATTTTTGCGAAACAGTTGCAGTTTATGAAACGAAAGTAGGCTTTATCTGTATGTCTATGAATAACAAAGATTAAGGTTATTCAGTTTCCTTGGCCAAAGGTCACAAGGATTGATGATCCATTCATATTTCAAATGACATTTTCCCTGAAACTGCTGCGCCAATTTCAATTAAATTCCATGTGCTACCTCAGGCAAAAGGAGGAGACACCACGTGAACAAGTCCGTGAAATGAACACCCTCCAATTTATATAGACAAGACTGGGGTTTACGGGGGTATTAATTATTATTTTTATTACTGCCCCAAGACATATTTTGTGGGTACGCGTTAGGACCGCCTCAATGAGGCGGTTCTAACGAGCACCCACAACCTATTTTTACAGTATAAATCAGAAAAATATCGTAGATTTTCATCAGAAAAGTAGCCACTTTGGAGATGTGAAAAAATCCACAATGTCGCACGGCTGTGTTTTTGTGATGAGAAAATCGTGTTTGAATGATCCAGGTCACATAACATAGATGTCTGCCAGATATGGTATAAACATGAAAAGATCTTCATTTTTGCGCATGTACAACTAGGCAACTTGGTATATAGCATATTGGGACTGAATACTATCAATAGTGTTCAAATGATTACATTAGTTTGTTAGATTTGAGGTTTAACGTCCCCGTCAACACTGTAAAAGTCATTTTGGAGACGTTGCTTCCAATTTTGTGCGACCTTTACCCGACATTGAGATGAAAAGATATCTCAAGCCCTGTCGCCAAATGAAACCAATAGGGTTTATTAGCATGGGCGGTCCGCCTCGCACCGCGGTTCCTTGACAGGCTTAGATCCTCTAAGCGGTTTACCAGTACTAGTGTGGGGGCCGGAATCAGCTCTGCGTGGGAGCATAATGCAGCCCATATATTTCTTCAAGCCCCAGTTGACATTAGTTAACCTTGTCCAATTTTACGTTGTTGTCATATATACTCCCTTGGACATCAGGTTTGGAGCAACATTTAGTTAAAAGGATGCATTTTTCAAGAAGAATTGTAGTTTAAGATGTACATGATCTTCGATGAATGTCAGAAGTCAAGGTCGCTAGGATTGTTTGCGTCAGCATTTCAAAGGGCATTTTTTTCTAAAGATTAATTAAAGTTCATGTTCAGCCTTCTAACAATGGGGAATGAAATTTTCTTCGAATAATCCATTTCACACGACCAAGATTGCTTGCATGCCCACATAAGGTAAGAAATCTAAAACTCCTGAACCACCATGCGATTGCCTTCAAACGTGGTTTGCCGCAGCAGTTGTTTAAGTTCTATCTAATTGATACAAATGATGATCGTACACGTACCAAGACGCATTTCACGGCACTCAAATTCGGTTCTTTAGGCTTTTGAGTTAAAAAACAAAAAAAAAACAATTATTACAGTCTATGATATGATAGTGAATCTACACGAGACTCTTTGAATGCCACAGATCAAGATTATTAAGTGATTTCAACTACAATTCATATGTAGCCTCCTGGCAATTGAGGAACACAAGTTTGTTTTATTGGTCTGGGTCAAGCAACCAAGGTGGTTGTCAAACCCATATATAAGTCAATGAACCTTTCAAACGAACCAAAGTTTAAGATCACTCACAAGGGGAAACAAACTGATTAATTACTATTCCATCACGAAAACACGTCTATATAATTTTACCCCCTATAACCCCACTTTTATATAGTAAAACTGGGGTTTGCAGGGGTATCATTATTTTCTTTATTCCTGCTCTAAGACATAGGTTGTGGGTACTCGTTAGAACCGCCTCAGCGAGAACCGCCTCAGCGAGGCGGTTCTAACGAGTACCCACAAACTATGTTTCGAGCAGAACTAAGAAAAAAATCGCAATTTTTCATCAGAAAATTTTCATTTTTTGGTGGTAAAATTTTCAATATATATAGATTGGCGTGTTTTCGTAATGATTAATGCTCAGGGCTCAAGGGAGCAATGATGACCTCTCGGTTGTCTTGTTCATGCTACTGAATGCCTGTAGAACATTTCGTGTGGCAGTTTCCACCTGTAACCATTGGCAACTGTACTCAATTTGTATTGCAGGCGTCAGGGAGTCGAGTCTGTCCCTCACTGGTTAGTGTATTAGACTATCACCCCAGCGGCCCGTTTTCGACTACAGTCATAGGCAGGGACATCATCCCTTTGTTTCGAGAGACTGATGCTTGCAGCAACATGATTGTGTTTGTACAAAATAGATTTTTGACCTTTCAAACAGTATCGCCCCCACCCCTCACCCGCCATATGTTCCTGAAGTCCTCAGCCATAGGACTATAGCCTGTTAAAATTTAGAGCTAGCTTAAAGGTGCATTATTGAGGTATCTGGAAAAAATGCTTCCAAAAATAAAATACATACAGCCGGTATTTTTCTTTAAAACAATACAAATGAATGCTTTTTATGCAAAAATGCGAACAATTATGATGACAGGTAAACGAGTTTGACAGGGTTTCCCTAACTATATAGTTTCGAACACTAGTTAGATCTATTTTTAGTTTGTGACAAAAATAGAATCCTCATATATGACGTTATGCGACGTTCATTTTTGACCTTGTTTGCTTAGGCCATGCCTGAATCGGAAAAACATATGACGCTGAATAGCATGCCATAAGTAACGACACTCAGAGACGATACTGTCGCCATGTATGAGTAAAGTGACAGATTTATTTTTAGAACAGAAATTCCGAACACATGTTCAGAGCGAAGGGTAAACACGAATGAAAACGACCATTTTCACAAACTTCTGAAGCTGTATTTGGCTCCAAAAGTGTACACATGACAAAGGAGTATGCATTGAAGATAAAAACCAGAAAAAAAAAATTGAGACCCGGTAGCTCAATAATGCACCTTTAAATGGTGCAGGAGAAATGGTGTGACATTACAGAGTAGTTTAGGTCGTAGTACCAAAGCGTTAATCCAAAATCGTTAATCCATAGACAAAATGGCAAATATCAATGTTCAGATCAATAGACATGGACTCCAGAAGAGTGTAATCAGGCGTCCGCGGATATTAAGCATTACTTGGTAAGCAAGCTTCGCCCACCATGCCAATCGACCCGAACGAAGAAAAGGTGTAAATGCCGGGAAGGGTATGTCCGAGATTTTGGAAGTTTTCCTATGGCTTTCTATTGGCAAACATATCAGAAATAATTCTGGAAATGGCAACATTGTACGGATCCACAAGATCATGGTGCCTCCCATAAAACTTCTTTAGTGTTGATACCAGTTTGGTTTTTTGATACCCCTGACGAAATGACGGGCGGTTTGTTACAAGCGATTTGTCCAAACTTTTCCAGCATGGTGTCTATATGATACTATTTTAGGGTGTAAAACTGCTTTCTTGCTTTTGTTCATGTCTTGTTATCACCTTAATAAGCTCCTGTAACGAATACCCAACTAAACTCCACTTGGCTTAGAGGACCAACAACCTTTTTTTTGGAGTATAAACATGGGAAAATACAGTAACATTCCGTTATTTAAACCACCTAAAATTATGACTTATTCTGCTTTAAAAAGTTTTTTTTAGTATTTCTTTGTGTTTTCTGCATGCAGTGAGCTCTGGTCAGAGACCACCTTTGGGACTGTTCAAAAGTGGTCTTAAAGACCACTTTTAAACCACCTTTGGGACTGTTCAAAAGTGGTCTTAAAGACCACTTTTGAACAGTCCCAAAGGTGGTCTTAACATAGGAATTTTACTATGATAATCAGTTTGAAAATATGAAAGAATGTTCTATGTTAAACTATCGTATTGTTGTGAGTTGTTTTTCTTGCCATTTTAGAATCATCGTGATTGGCATTGATTGGCTCGCAAGTTCGAGGACAAAATGATCAGATTGATTTCTAGCGCGTACGTGATAAAGCTCCCTATTAATTTTTCAAGATAACTAGCTAAATCAAAAGGTATGCTTTTCAGTTTTAAGACAGCTAGATATTTGATGCTTTCTCATTTTCATTAATTACTTGGGAGGGCCAATGCAGAAAAGTAGGGACAAAATTAGGAAACGAAAAAATCATCGGATTAACAAGTGGCGGTAATGAACACCCCTGCAAATGCCACTTTTTTAATACAGAGAAAATTGGGCTTACAAAGCTATTCATTAGTCTTTTGTTTTGCTACAACAAAGATTATTACGAAAACATGCCTATACAATTCATTGTAAACTGAACCGCCGAAAAAACGAAATTTTAAGATGAAAAATTATGATATTTTTCTTATTTCTGCTCAAAATATAGATTGTGTGTACTCGTTAGAACCGCCTTATCGATAAGGGCAATAAGATTTACCCCTGTAAACCGCAGTTTTACTACATAAAAGTGGGGTTCGAGGGGGTCAAAATTATATAGGCGTGTTTTCATGATGTTGTCGAGACGGTTCTAACGAGCATCCACAATCTATATTTGAACAGAACATGTCATAGATAATTAAAAAATTCAAACATTTTCATCTGAAAAACGCTACATGTAGTTTTAGAGAAGGGACGACATTTAAGCACTCGGAGTAGACTAGCTACTAGTCGGATAGCATATTTTAAAGTTAATAAGTAATATTTTTCTATATTTTTTTTTTACTTCTTTTTCCCTCTCTGATAGCAGCTTGTTTTATCTTGGGAAGTTATCCTTGATGTCTGAGACAAGATTAAAGTCTAACAGGGTTTCATATTTGATAAAAACACACAGGAAGGTTGGTCATTGCTTAATATGACATCCAGGTCTAGGAGCTAGACTAGCACTCGGAGCTGCATGATGCTTCCACGCTGAGATGAAACCGGCAACACATGAGCACTGCTACCTGCTCAGGCAAAAATGATGTGGGTCGGACCGTCCCTGCACAACCCAATATAAACCATATTGGTTTGTTTGAAATGTCAGGCTTGAGATGTCATTTCATCTTAACGTCGAGTATACAAGTACCACAAAATTGGAAGCAACGTCTCCAAAATTACCTGAAAAGTGGGGACCTGTCCGTGAGACCTCAGTCAAACAAAGCACACGGGCGTGTTATCGCAAAGATATATGCCCTGGCGTGTCCGTCCATAAGAGACTTTGCTGCTACCAGTCATATAGAGGAGACACTGAAGTAGGACCATGAAAGAAAAAACGATGACATTTGTTATTCGGTGAGCAGCGAGTCCATCCATCATCGACCCTCGTTATAACCAAACATAACAAAAATTAGGAAATGAACATATCATCGGATTAACAAGTCGGGGTAATGAACACCCCTGCAAATGCAACTTTTTATTATATATAGAAAATTGGGCTTACAAAGCTATTCATTACGGTCTTTAGTTTTGCTACGAAATAGATTGTCGAAACGGTACTTACGAGCATCCACAATCTATATTTGAACAGAACATGTCAGAGATAGTTAAAAAAATTAAACATTTTCATCTGAAACACGATACATGTAGTTTTAGAGAAGGAACGACATTTAAGCACACGGAGCTGCATGATGCTTCCACGCTGAGATGAAACCGGCAACACATGAGTACTGCTACCTGCTCAGGCAAAAATGATGCGAGTCGGATCGACCCTGCATATAAACCCAATATAAACCACATTGGTTTTCTTGAAATGTCAGGCTTGAGATGTCATTTCATCTTAACGTCGAGTACAAGTACCACAGAGTTGGAAGCAACGTCTCCAAAATTACCTGAAAAGTTGGGACGTGGCCGTGAGACCTCAGTCAAACAAAGCACACGGGCATGTTATCGCAAAGATATATGCCCTGGCCCTGGCGTGTCCGTCCATAAGAGACTTTGCTGCTACCAGGCGTATAGAGCAGACACTGAAGTAGGACCATGAAAGAAAAAAAAAAAAAAGCCACGACATTTGTTATTCGGTGAGAAGCGAGTCTATCCATCATCGACCGTCGTTACAACCAAACATAACCAGGGAAAATTAGCTAATGGCACATATAAAGTAGCTGATTGACTTTATAACTGACATGCACATGCAACTAAAAGTGTTATTTCCTTGAAAAGTGTTGTTTCCTTGAATCGCCAAAGCTATAATTCAACAACTTATCTGCGCCATTAAGCAAACCCATTTCGTACCTGAAACCCCTAAATGGGTAATTGGCAAACAGTGGAGGCCCAGATCAGACGCCGCAGAACGCGGCGTCTGATCAGGGCCTCCACTGTTTGCTCAAAGATCAGCCATTTTCAAAATAAATTTTGAAGAAAACACAACCTGACACCAGCAAATTTTGAAGTAGACTCCTGCTATATATAAGGAGGAAGATTCCATTTGGTACAAAAAGGGTTAATATTAGATTGAGTGTTAGAAGCCTTACATGTCTTAGACACTGACAAATTGCAAGGTTTTATGAGATGAAAGGATATATTAATTGTAATTAGTGCTTCTCAGTGGCATCCATTTCCATTCGCAGCTATAAAGCAAGCATGGCTGTTGTCCATATCTATTTATCTGAATCAAACGCATCGAACAAAGTTGAAACTTAAGGAATTTATTTGCACAATAAGTGCTATTAAATATCCGTGAGTCTTTGCATACTATCTATCTATCTATCTATCTATCTATCTATCTATCTATCTATCTATCTATCTATCTATCTATCTATCTATCTATCTATCTATCTATCTATCTATCTATCTACACTCAGTGGCCATAAATGCGTTCCCAAAACTGTTTGACGTCGTGATGTGTGTAAATCTCTAACTACATTTCCAGATCAAATTACTTAAAAATAAAAGATCCATTGCATGCTATGTTTACTCGATGGTATCGTTTATTCATTACCAATAACAAATATAGCATTTTTTCTTAGAAATCTCGTCATGCATAGCGCTGGTGTATTCTTCATTTAGTGTACCGTGGTTTTAAAAATGTCTTCACAACTCTGCGCTGGCTCACAGATGTCTTCTTATTCTGAATGATTTAGATTTTCTCCTATAATCTATATAACTTTGGTTACTCTGATGTCTTTTTAGTATGATGGACAGCTGAGAAACCAAATATGTTAACATTTTCCCAAATTGAATTAATACATTATTAGAAGTGGATGGGGAAATTCTACCCCTGACAGAAAAATAGTTGCTATGGAAACATTAATTAAGAAGGCTGCATAGTTTCTATCTAAATTAGTGGCATCCTCTCTAATGTTTCAGTCACAATCATTGAAAAGAAGTATCTGTCTTTCATATAGGAAATGTAGCTATCAACAGTGGTAAAACGTCGAGATGGGTGTTAGTCTTTATGGGGGTACCCATAGAGTTTGACAAAGTTATTGAACACTGTAATACAAAAAATGAAGTATTTTGTAAAAATATAGTCTAAAACGGTTCTTTTAATTAACAATATTTTTACAAAATTTTACAACATATTTATATCTTGTTTTATGGAGCACAAAGAGTGCACGGCTGTTCAAATAAGCCCATTGTTTCCTGGATATCCTCGCAGCTTCAATCCCCAACGATATAATCAAACCAACAGTTTTTGCTAGAAACTATGATTCAATATCTTTAAAATCAGATATAAAACAAAGTCCATTTCCTGTCTGTTTTCTTAGTGTCTGTCACCAAAAATATTTGCTTTTGGGAGATTTTGACGAATTTATGTTCCATCCGAAAGCATGTTAGATTTCCCATAATATATTGTCTCTAGGTAATACTATACTAAATCAGATTGTTTTCCAGTAGTTTGCCAACATTGCTACCAATTTATATCTAAGAAAATAAGAAATTGATAATTTTATAACTCTTTTTGTACACCTACCTTGATTTTTCAAAAGAAAGGTGCTAATCGGTATGCTGTCTGACGTTGCCATGGCAACTGATTACATTATCATTGCACTAGGTTCTGATGTAAACGTATACCCTAAATAAGTATATGGCCCAATTAGCATTTGAGTATGATTTATAATTAGGTAGAAAAATTGTAATTCTTTCAGACCATAATTTCTGGTCAGCCATTTTGGGAACTCATTTATGGCAACTGAGTGTATGTTAGACCGTCGATCGACCGTTCGGCCAGCCGGTTGGTCGGTTGTTTTATTGCAATGATGTGCGGGAATCGCGGCCTTTTTAAGAATATTTCCTTTATTGGAACAGACTGTTAATCGGAAATGGTTCCATCCGATTAAACTTGAGTAAAACCATCACTATAGCATACGTTGTAGATTTTTTTTTTTTTTTTTTTGTTGTTTGTTTTTTTTTTTTTTTTTTTTTTTTACGGCGGGTTGAGTCGAAAGCGTTAAGGAAACTCGTAATAATTTAATCATAGTTTGTCATGATATTCGTGGTTTACAACGGATGGTGAGCATTTGTTGATGTTCTATGAGTAATGTACATAGAGGATCTTGTATGACGGTCCATGTATTATTGAATTAATTGAACGAGTTGGGGAAAAGGCATAAAATGCTCGGCTTTAAAGAGTTGAGGAAAAGGGCTTTGCCGAACATTTTGTGCTTTTTCCTCAACGGGTTTAATAAATTCAATAAGTTTCTATTTATCGTATGACTTTTAAAACACATTTTATTCACGCTTTTTAAACACAACTGTCAATATTACTAAACGCGACGTCGTTAAGGACGTCCACTAGTTGATTACCGAATTTTACAGTGCGTTATTACATACTTAGACGCAACGTCATATGATAAATTTTGAATCGTATAATACGATGCGTACAATTCATATGAATGAGTCAAATGCGAACCACTCTCTGTGCAACGCATTAAAATGTCTTAAATATTTAGTATATTGTTTCATTGTTGTATAATTCACAGTTCAATGAACTTCTATCCAACGGAATCTCCTTTCAGGCTAAGATATTGCAAGATGTCCACATTCTCAAACGGATCGAATAAGGAAAAAGGTAAAACTCTTCCTTTTTTCCTTTATTCGGTATTCATGGCGCTGTAACTTCATAGGCTCTTAGTTTGTAGCTGCTTGCTGTCGAGTTTTTGACTAGTGTTACCATAACATTCAATCATTTTTATCGTTTCAACCTCAGAAAAGTCATGTTGCCATGTCGCATGTCCTTATGCCATGTTTAAAACGCTGCAGTTGCGTTTATTTAGGGGATAACTGTATTCAAAATTGTCATTTGGGGAGGTAAATCGGCGGTTTTACGGTCGGAAATTTCGTTTTACGGCGACGCGTCAGCGGAACAGCTCCGTGAAAAGAACACCCCTCTAAACCCACTTTATATAGAGAAAACGGGTTTACGGGGGTATACATTATTTTTTTATTTCTGCTCCAAGACATAGGAGGTGGGTACTCGTTAGAACCGCCTCATTGAGGCGGTTCTAAAGAGTACATACAACCTATGTTTGCAGTATAAATAAGAAAAATATCAAGAAGTTTCATCGCTAAAGTAGCCATTTTGGACATGTGGAAAAATGCAATTGGTCGCACGGATGTGTTATCGCCATGAATGACGCTGCAGCTCCGTTGATTTAGGTGCTATTGGTTATTGGCACATGTATTAAATATTGTTTTATTATTAGAGTTCCAAGGCCTTCAATGCTTTGGTATCTCACTTTCAGGCTTAGACTTTTTCACGATCTCCACATTTTCATATAGAGCGGGTAAGGGAAAAGGTAAAAGAAAAAAAAATCTTTTTCCTTATTCGATTTTCATGACACTGTAACTTCTTAGATTGAAGCTTCCTACTGTCTTGCTTTGTGGCTAGTTGTACTATGACATTCAATTTTGAGATATCGGATTTTCATGATTTCATAATTTTTCATCTTAAAATTTTCGTGTTTTTTTCGGCGGTAAAGTTTATAATGTGTTTGTATAGGCGTGTTTTCGTAACGTTTTCAGTTTACTTACTCTGTTTCTTAGTCAAATAAGAAAAAAGACACAATGAAATGGAAAAGAGGTAAAATGCTAAAAGAGAAGGAAAAAGAAACTGTTTGTATAGGTCATTTTTAGCATACACATGCCCTTATTAGCTCACCTGAGCCGTAGGCTCATTGGTGAGCTTATAGGGTGGTCATGTTGTCTGTATGTATGTCAACATTTTCAAACATCTTCTCCTCTGGAACCGCTGGGCCGATTGAAGCCAAATTTCATGTGGGGCCTCAATGGGATGGGGGAACGAAAGTTTCTTCGCGGGGTCCAGGTCACATGACCAAGATGGCCGCCATGTTCATATAAGGTAAAACCCCTTCAAAAATCTTCTTCTCCGGAACCAGTGGGCCGATTGGCCTGAAACTTGGTATGTAGCATTTGGGACTTGGGCCCATCATATTTTGTTCAAATGATGACTTTTGGATGGCCTTGGCCAATTTTAGGCCAAGGTCAAATTTGGTCGCATAGACTTTTGTATGGGAAAAAGTTAAAACCGTGTACCTTTTGGAAACTATTGCAGCCTGTGATCTGAAAATTAGTAGATGCAGTAAGCTAAATAGGTGGATGAAACCACATGAGTATTCAAGGTCAAGGTCATTCTTTGACCTTTGTTCAAGGTCATTCAGATATGAGAATTAAAACTTATTTTTATCAGAAACCACAAAGCCATTTGTAACGAAATTTCATATGAACGTTTTTGAGAAAAAGGTAATGACAATTAATCTATATGAATTTGGTCACGTGACCAAAATGGCCGCCCTGTCCATATAAGGTAAAAACCCTTCAGAAAACTTCTTCTCCAGAACCATCAGGCCAATTGGCCTGGAACTTGGTATGTAGTATTAGGGACTCGGGTCCATCATATTTTGTTCAAATGATGACCCTTGGATGACCTTGACCAATTTTAGGCCAAGGTCAAATTTGGTCGCATAAACTTTTGTATGGGAAAAAGTCAAAACCGTGTGTTTTTGGAATCTATTGCAGCTTGTGATCTGAAAATTAATAGATGCAGTAAGCTAAATGGGTGGATGAAACTACATGAGTATTCAAGGTCAAGGTCATTATTTGACCTTTGTTCAAGGTCATTCAGATATGAGAATTAAAACATTTTTCTCAGAAACCACAAAGCGATTCGTAACGAAATTTCATATGAAAGTTTTTAAGAACAAGGAAATGACAATTAATCAATATGAATTTGGTCACATGACCAATATGGCCGCCATGCCTATATAAGGTAAAAACCCTTCAAAAATCTTCTTCTCCGGAACCATGCGGCCGATTGGCCTGAAACTTGGTATGTAGCATTAGGGACTCGGGCCCGTCATATCTTGTTCAGATGATGACCCTTGGATGACTGTGACCAATTTTAGGCTAAGGTCAAATTTGGTCGCATAGACTTTTGTATGGGAAAAAGTCAAAACCGTGTATCTACTGCAGCCTGTGATCTGAAACTTAGTAGATGCAGTAAGCTAAATGGGTGAATGAATCTACATGAGTATTCAAGGTCAAGGTCATTCTTTGACCGTTGTTCAAGGTCATTCAGATATCAGAATTAAAACGTATTTTTCTCAGAAATCACAAAGCCATTTGTAACAAAATTTCATAGGAAAGTTTTTAAGAACAAGGAAATGACAATTAATCAATATAAATTGGTCACATGACCAATATGGCCGTCATAAAATCTTTTTCTCGGGAACCAGTGGGTCGATTATCATGTAACTTGGTATGTAGCATTAGGGACTTGGGTCCAGCATATTTTTTCTCAAATGATGACCCTTGGATGACCTTGACCAATTTTAGGCCAAGTTCAAATTTGGTCGCATAGACTTTTGTATGGGAAGAAGTCAAAATTGTGTATCTTTTGGAAACTATTGCAGCCTGTGATCTGAAAATTAGTAGATGCAGTAAGCTAAATGGGTGGATGATTCTACATGAGTAGTCAAGGTCATTCTTTGACCTTTGTTCAAGGTCATTCAGTTATGAGAATTAAAACTTATTTTTCTCAGAAACCACATAGCCATTTGTAATGAAATTTCATATGAAAGTTTTTAAGAACAAGGAAATGACAATTAATCAATATGAATTTGGTCACATGACCAATATGGCCGTCATGTCCATATAATGTAAAAACCCTTCAGAAATCTTCTTCTCTGGAACCAGTGGGCTGATTATCATATAACTTTGTATGTGGCATTGGGGACTTGGGCCCATGATGATGACTCCTGAATGACCTTGACCTATTTTAGGCCAAGGTCAAATTTTTTCGCATAGACTTTGGTATGGGGAAAAAGTCAAAACTGTGTATTTTTTGGAAAATATTGCACCTGGTGATCTGAAAATTGGTAGATACAGTAAGCTAAATGAGTGGATGAAATGACATGAGTATTCAAGGTCAAAGTCATTCTTTGATCTTGATTCAAGGTCATCCAGATATGAGAATTAAAACATATTTTTCTCAGAAACCACTGAGCCGTTTGTAACCAAAATTTCATGTGCAGCATTGGGGGCTCGGGCTCATCACAGTTTATTCAAATGATGACTTTCGATACCTATTTTACGCCAAGGTCAAATTTGGTCACATAGATTTTGGGATGGGAAAAAGGTCAAAACCATGATTTTTTTTTAAACTTTTGCAGTCTCTGATCTGAAAATTGAGAAATGCAGTTAGCTAAATGAGTGGATGAAACTACATGAGTATTCAAGGTCATTCCTTGACCTTGGCCTAAGGCCTTTCAGATATGAAGATAAATATTTATTTTTAACTAGAACCTCTTTGCCGTTTGTGACCAAATTTTATACAAAGCTCGTAGAAACAAGTAAATGAAGATTTAAATACATGCGTTTGGTCAAATGACCAAAATGGCCATCATGGCTATATAAGGTAAAAACACTTCAGAAATCTTCTACTCCAGAACCAGTGGGCCGATTTTCATTAAACTTGGTATGTAGCATTTGAGATTTGGGCCCACTATAGTTTCTTCAAATGATGACCCCTGGATGGCCTTAACCTGTTTTACGCAAAGGTCAAATTTGGTTGCCTATACATTTGTATTGGAGAAAGTAAAAAAAAAAAAATGTGTATTTTTTGGAAACTTTTGCAGCCTGTGATATGAAAATTGGTAGATGTAATAAGCTAAATGAGTGGATGGAATTAAGGTCAACATTATTCTCTGAAGTTGGCCCAAGGTCATTCAGATGAAATTAAAATTTATTTTTCATAGAAACCACTACTCCATTTGTAGCCAAATTTCACATGAAAACTTTTAGGAACAAACAAATGAAAATTTGTTAATAAGAATTTGGTCACATTACTAAAATGGCCGCCATGTCCATATACATGTATACCTTTCGGATTTTTTTCTTCGAACCAATGGGCCCATTATCAAGTCACATGACCGAGATTAATACTTGGTAAAAACCCTATAAAATCGTCTTCTCAGAAATAAAATGGCTCCATAAGCTCTCAGCACTCAGGTGAGCGGCTCAGGACCATTGGTCCTCTGGTGGCCACAAGTCAACCACATCTGTTCGACTTAGCTGTTGTTCGTGATTCTTTTTAAATTGCCATTCAAACGAAACTCTCGGGAGTGATTATGCCAGAGTAGATACTCTTTGATATACGAGCTTAAATCTCATCTATAATTGACCCAATTAATTTCTTATTGCGATTTCCAAAACTTTGTTTACTCTTATTCCGCTGAACACGACAACCTTTACCTTTTGCACACTGAATATTAACAGTTACTGTGAATTGAGCGGATAAATGGTCGGTTGATAATCAAAATTGGGTGCGGCTTAATTAATTTCTTGGGCTGTATTAGGGTCAACGTTACTTCGCCATAAATTATCATGTTATATATGAGCAGATGTTATTTGGTAGCAGAGCAGTGCCGGCCCCAGTGAAGACACGAGTATCAAAGCCATGTTCAAGACACACTGCCTCGATCTATGAAGATTCATGATTGAATAGCAGTCTGAGGTTTGACCATTTTTTAATAGAACCGCAAATATATAAACGTGATAAAACGAAAATACCAGTTGTTATCCCTTCGACTCGATAAGCTATACCTATCAATAGTTGATAGGCGTTTCATATGAATCAGGTGGTTTGGACATAAGTTTTGAGAGTAAAATTCATATCTACTCTTTCCCCCACATTTTACGCCGAAAACGGCAGGTTAAACACAGCAAATTTTATTTTACTGTTCTCATTCCCGTCATAATCTCTTTGAGATGCGGGCCTCCGTGACCGAGTGGATAAGAGCACTGACTCTTAATCATTAGGTCTCTCACCGCTGTGGGTTCGAGCCAGGCTCGGGTCACAAGTGAGACGCCAAGTTCTGGTTGTTTTATTCAGGGTACACCACTTTTTGTCCACCTCTGATTAAAGATCGGCTCGATATGAGTAAAACATTATGAAAACACGCCTATAAAAATACACAGTAAATCTTATGGGCGAAAAATGAAGATATTTTCCAAATTATCGAAAAATATAGATCGTGAGTACACGTTAGAACCGCCTCATCGAGGCGGTTCTAACGTGTACCCACAATTTATATTTTAGAGCAGAAGGTACAGAAATATAATTATCTCTCGGGTTGTTAAATAAAAATCAAAAATGAGTTCCTTTAAGAGCAATGAAAACATTCATAAGAAAGAAGATGGGTCATACTACGTAGTTTCGGCTAATAAAGCCTCATCAGTAACCCTGCAATGATCCGGCCAAGAAAGCCAGAGGAAACATACTGCAATTTTGCGAATTTCAAATAGGCAGTCGATTCAAAGACTGATATAAATCAAAATGGGGTCCAAATAATTAAAAACCTGTCTAGAATATGAGTCTAAACCAATAATTTATTTCTGATTTCTCAGAACATTTACGCTGATCTCAAAGGACCAAAAGTAAAATATAATCTGCACTATGGTTGATGTACGGGGAGACGTTTTACGGCCGCCACACGGCACAACACCAGCTGCAGTGAAGGCAAATAAAAATCAAAAATGAGTTCCTTTAAGAGCAATGAAAACATTCATAAGAAAGAAGATGGGTCATACTACGTAGTTTCGGCTAATAAAGCCTCATCAGTAACCCTGCAATGATCCGGCAAAGAAAGCCAGAGGAAACGTACTGCAATTTTGCGAATTTCAAATAGGCAGTCGATTCAAAGACTGATATAAATCAAAATGGGGTCCAAATAATTAAAAACCTGTCTAGAATATGAGTCTAAACCAATAATTTATTTCTGATTTCTCAGAACATTTACGCTGATCTCAAAGGACCAAAAGTAAAATATAATCTGCACTATGGTTGATGTACGGGGAGACGTTTTACGGCCGCCACACGGCACAACACCAGCTGCAGTGAAGGCAAATAAAAATCAAAAATGAGTTCCTTTAAGAGCAATGAAAACATTCATAAGAAAGAAGATGGGTCATACTACGTAGTTTCGGCTAATAAAGCCTCATCAGTAACCCTGCAATGATCCGGCAAAGAAAGCCAGAGGAAACATACTGCAATTTTGCGAATTTCAAATAGGCAGTCGATTCAAAGACTGATATAAATCAAAATGGGGTCCAAATAATTAAAAACCTGTCTAGAATATGAGTCTAAACCAATAATTTATTTCTGATTTCTCAGAACATTTACGCTGATCTCAAAGGACCAAAAGTAAAATATAATCTGCACTATGGTTGATGTACGGGGAGACGTTTTACGGCCGCCACACGGCACAACACCAGCTGCAGTGAAGGCAAATAAAAATCAAAAATGAGTTCCTTTAAGAGCAATGAAAACATTCATAAGAAAGAAGATGGGTCATACTACGTAGTTTCGGCTAATAAAGCCTCATCAGTAACCCTGCAATGATCCGGCCAAGAAAGCCAGAGGAAACATACTGCAATTTTGCGAATTTCAAATAGGCAGTCGATTCAAAGACTGATATGAATCAAAATGGGGTCCAAATAATTAAAAACCTGTCTAGAATATGAGTCTAAACCAATAATTTATTTCTGATTTCTCAGAACATTTACGCTGATCTCAAAGGACCAAAAGTAAAATATAATCTGCACTATGGTTGATGTACGGGGAGACGTTTTACGGCCGCCACACGGCACAACACCAGCTGCAGTGAAGGCAAATAAAAATAAAAAGTTTTGTGTTCACGGAGATGTTGCACTGATGAGTTAGGAGGCCTTCAAACAGACTGAACAAATTATTTGTCTAAATCGCGACGGAAATAAGGGCAAGGATTGTGGCCACGTAAAATCGATTAAAGCCTCCCAGTGGAATTCGTTTCCGCAGACCGGTCCAATGCGGTTCTTCTGTCGGGGTTTATTTTTGTTATGACTTGTCTTTGGGTGTTTGTGTCGCTTATATTATTTTATTTTGGATAACCTATTGGCCATTTTGTTGGAAAGTAACTGTCCTTTTGGCTTTCCGCTATTGATGATTCCATTAGGGTCTGTTGTTTCACGTTTGTGTTTCTTTCCCTTTGGTGTCTCTGATTGGAGCTGTGGGTTGTTTGTATCGATTCCTGATCATTGGCTCCACTTCTATTTTGCCTGAAATGCATATTCCATCAAGTCCCACAAAGGCATGCTACAGATATAATTTGTTTGAGATCGGCTCAAATCCCGCAGGTATCTTACACATTAAAAGTGCTGGCGGACGACGAAAGAAGACGATATAAGGGCCTATCATTCTATAAGCTCGCATAGAGACTTCGGCTTAGGTAATCTTAAAGTCAGATTTTGTCCTGTGGAAACCACATCGTGGTGACGTATTTTAAATGCATGCCACAACAGACAATTTTCACTAATTACTTTTGAGCTCTGCTTTAATACCACCAGGAATGGGTTTCCGAAAGTGTTTCTGTCAGATTAGCGTCAAACTCCTCACCAACAAACTGACGCATCACAGACTAGCAAATGTTTAAATGTTGAACACAACTGAGTTTTATGTTTTAAAAAGGGAACGTAAATAAGCCCCTCAACTTTAAATAAATAGTTGTTACGTACTCTATTACGTGTGCAGACATCATGGGGATTGATCGAGAAGTGTTTCTGCAGTCATGTCGTTGATTGATGAAGGGGACCTATTGAGGAAAGTGCACACTGAACATGTTGTGTGCTGACAATGTACAGAGGACCCCCGTTATAACGACAGTATTTGTTCCCTATTATTGTGCTGTTTTAATGAATTTGCCATTATAAAGAATCCCATTCAGGAGTATGAAAGTTTATAAAAGGTCTTTTCCACATCATTACTCCAAGAAACAAACTGTTAGATAAAAAAGAAGTGGAGGCAATAATCAGGAATCGATACAATTACCCTACATCTCCCATCAGAGACACCAAAGGGAAAGAAACACACACATGAAATAACAGACCCTAATGGAAACATCAATTGCGGAAAGCCAAAAGGACAGTTACTTTCCCACAAAAAGGCAAATAGGCTATCCATAATGGCGATGAGGCGATTCTAACAAATATCTTTAACATTTGTTTCTTTGAGTATTAAATTACAATAATCATTCATGACTATGGATTACGACAATGACTTCTCAGATGCGGTTATTTGATCGGCTTGACATGGCCTTTGTAGTATCCATTATAGGAATGATTTTCATTTTCGTGCGAAAAAAAAAAAAACCGTCAAGTTTTTAAACTTAGTTTATTTGTCTTCTAACATATACGTTTTCAACAGTTCTCCATCTTATAACCGAACGCTGTTGACGTCGCTTCATATAAATGACGTAACGCGCGAATTCTAAACGTGCTCTTTGACGCCAAGCTATATTACTACACGTCGCTGTGTGAAATGGTTATGAGATTCTTGCTCATGGAATTTATCGAAATATAATACTTTTATTTTAACCAATCGAATCGCTAGTAATATATATTATGATAGAGAATTGGAATTTTTATAGGGATCAACCATGGTTTTTCATGCATTAACATTTGCCGGATCCCGAGGAAGCTGTTTGAACATGAGGCCGCTAGGCCGAATGTTCAAATATCTTCTGAGGGATCCGGCAAATGTTAATGCAATGAAATAACCATGGGTGATCGTTTTTCTTGCATAAATTACGAATCCGACCGCAAATTTTGACGAAAACGCCCGTAAGCTCCATTTAAATTCCATATACACTCTTCAAATGTGACAGGCAAATCAAAATGGCGGCCAGTTCAGAATGTTGTTTACAATGACGTTGTCATGCAGTAAACCTCTGACGTCATCATAGAACCCAAACACGCTACGTTCAGGGCGATAATGTTACGTCGCTCAACGTAACGTAAACAAAGCAGGGCCCGTCTTGTGATATCAAAAGATCAAAATCCATGTTCAAACAGCACGCGAATTTCATGATTTGTATGATGGTTTTTGCTGTTTGAGCACGGCTTTCGGTCCATTTGATAATGGCTTCAAACAGCCATGCGCATAGGTATTTATGCAAGAATAGGCCGTTAATCTCCCAACAGACAAGGCAAAGAACAGAAACCCATTTGGTATCAGCCATGATGCTACTGAGCGACAACTTGTTTTTATCTTTTCAGATTAACAATGCTGACCGAATCTACAACTTTAACCCTTGCCTTATACGAGGATTCATCGGCTACAATGTATCCGTTCGATGGGTCCCAGTTTGGCGATGCTGCAACGATTGATCGCCTCGTTAATGACTCTACAACTGGATTTGTGGAAACACTGATATCTTCAACTATCTCTACGAAAGAGGCATACGTTCCAGCCATACCCCAGGCTAATGTCAAGATGTTTTCGCATGTGACAAGATCATTCGTCAATCCCATACTGGGCATTGTTGGTTGCGTAGGTAACAGTCTTGGAGTCGGGGTGCTTTGGCGACAAGCAAGACAACAGAAACTGTCTATATTTTGGTATCTTTGCGCGCTGACAATAACAGACATAATTTTCCTAGCTCTGGGCGTTATTGACGGAATTCCAAGAGTAGTCAGTGCAGTAGATGCAGAACTTTCCAAGTATTTAGTTGCGCATTTTCGTAGATATTTAGCCTGGATTGATAATACATTTTTACACACCGCCAGATTCATCGTTCTGGTAATGTCGTGTGAAAGACTGATATCTGTTGTAAAACCATTGCATGTTAAGGACTCGTGGTTTTCAAAATTTCCCGTTAGAATTGTATTACTTTGTCTCATTTTCAATGCCGTTATTGCTTCACCTATTGTCGTTAACGCAAAAGTAGTTACTCTCAGAAAGGGGAATAACACAGAATACATATTTACATTTAACAACTACGATAATTTTATGACCCAGTGGTGGGTTGCAGAGGCCATAATACACAGTTTTATTCCAATGCTTATCTTGGTCCCAATCAACATTGCGATCCCGGTACAGTTTTACAGAGCGTCTAAGAGACTACGATCAGCACTTAACAAGGAAGGGTCCAAACAACAGGGGAAAGTAACCGCAACTGTTATGGCGATCACAATCATGTACATATTTCTCTCTATTCCCCTAATTGTCATGAAGGTTTTCCAGTATCTCAACCCAGATTTCAACATGAACGGAAAATACAGGCTGTATTTCTGGTTCTTGGCTGACCTGAGCAAATGCCTTGCTTATATCAACGCAGCCAATGATTTTCTTGTTTATTTCCTGGTGTCCAATAACTATAGAGCTGTGTTTAAAGCGATGTATTGTGGGTCCTGTGGAAGAAGGGCCGCATCACAAGCGCAATATCGTACTGACGTTCACCCAGCTGGAAGTAGAGGGACTGTTTCTACATCGGTGTCAGCCTGAAGTTCATCACGAAAACACGCCCATCACGTGAACAGGTCCGTGAATTAAAGAACCCCATAAACCCTACCTTACATAGAGAAAACTGGGGTTTACGGGGGAAACATTATTTTCCTTATCTCTGCTCCAAGACATAGGTCATGGGAACTCGTTAGAACCACCTAAAACCTATGTCTTGAGTATAAATAAGAATAGTATCACAAATTTTCATCAGAAAAATTACCTTTTTGGAGGTATGAAAAAATGCACTTTATCACACGGATGTGTTACATGCACCGTAATGTATATACTTTTGACCCCCATGAACTCCACTTGTATATAGTAAAACTGGGGTTTACTGGGGTAAACCTTATTTTTCTAATTTCTGCTCTAAAACATAAATTGTGGGTACTCGTTATAACCGCCTCGGTGAGAAAAGTAGGGTTTACGGGGTATAATTTTTTCCTTATTTTTGCTCAAAAACATAGATTGTCGGTATTCGTTAGAGCCGCGTCAATGAGGCGGTTCTAACGAGTACCAACAATCTATATTTAGACTTGAAATGAGAAAATATTTCGAACATGTTCATTCGGAAAATTCTTGAAATAAGAAAGACACCATGTTTTCTCTATATAAACTGGGATTTAGGGGGCGGGTGTTCATTCCACGGACTTTGATTTCACTGTTAAGCATAGAAAAAATCTTGTGTAACCACCCACCTTAATATAAGAGGAGATATCCCTAGCCTATGTAAAAGGGAGCTTACATTTTTTGACATCTTGCTTCCTTCCCTGTAGAATTTTACTGAATTTAAAATTCACCCAGGAATATTTGAGAGAGTTTCAGTAATTTAAAATGAAATGACCACGATGTATGATTCTATTTATCAAATAACGATTCATGATATACAGTAGAATTCTTATATTGAGACCACCTTTGGCAATGTTCAAAAGTGGTCTTTAAGACCACTTTTGAACAGTCCCATAGGTGGTATCTTATTAGGAGTCACTGGGTGTAGAAAACACAAAGAATGTTTAACTGAAATCTTCTCAAAAAGCTTTTAAAAGAAGATTTAGTCTTTAATTTTAGGTGGTCCTAATATATAGCGGAATTTTACTGAATTTTAATATATCTACATGGAGTTTGTTTGTTTGTTTGTTTGTTTTGAGGTTTTACGTCCCCGCCAACACTACTTATGTCAATTTGGAGACGTTAGTTCCGATTTTGTGGGACTTTTACCCGACATTTAGATGAAATCACATTTCAAGTCCTACCGCATATTTACATGACGTAACCACATATAAAAATGTTTGTTGTTGGAAGGTGCTTGTTTGTTAATTTGTTTTGAGGATTTACGCCCCCGTCAACACAATTTAGGTCATTTTGGATACGTTGTTTCCCATCCAGTGGCACTTTTACCCGATATTGTGATAAAATGACCTCTCAAGCCCTACCGTCCAAAGAAACCGCAAGGGTCTTCAGAAGTGGTCCGACTCATACCACTTTTCTTAAGCGGGCATTAAACCTCCATGCGGTTTACCAGTACTCACGTTCGGTCGGTTTCAGCTCTGCGCGGACGAATCATGCATCCCAGTCTATTTCTCCTAGCCCCGTTGAGCGGGGCACGGAAGTGGAAGGTGTATCCATTTAAAGTAACACCTGTTGTCAATGTTAGCACATAGGTTTATAAAAAGAAGCTGTGAAGCTGCATCTATCGTGTTTTGCATATCATCATGAAAACACGCCTATATAATCTGATCCCCTTAAACCCCACTCTTACTTAGCAAAACTGGGGTTTTCCGGGTATACATTATTTTTCTTATTTCAGTTCAAAAACAAAGATTGTGGGTACTCGCGGTTCTAACGAATACCTACAATCTATTTTTTGTGCAAAGTTATTTAATCTGTCAGATTTATTATATGAAACGTTTCATTTTTCGGTGTAAAAAAGTTGTGCTTGATCTAACCAAAGCACTAACAGTACTGGTTTGTTTGATTTTGTTTGATTTGAGGTTTAACCTCCCCGTCATCACTGTATATGTCATTTTGGAGACGTTGCTTCCAATTTTGTGACATTAAGATGAAATGACATCTCAAGTCCTGACGCCCAATTAAACCAATAGTGTTTATAAGCATGGCCGGTTTGCCTGGGTAGGATTAGATCCTCTAAGCGGTTGACCAGTACTCGTGTGCGGTTTCAGCTCTGCGTGGAAGCGTCATGCAGCGCCTATCTATTCCTTCAAGCCCCGATGGGCGGGGCGAGCTCTAACAGTACTGGTTGATCGATTGTCTGTTTGTGTAAACTTAAAAAAATGGTCCTCAACGGTGATTTACACTGTTTCGTTAAACCCTAAATTCCTGTTCTGTAAGAAAACAGGGTAGACCCTGATCAGACGCCGCGTATTGCGGCGTCTGATCTGGGTCTACACTGTTTGCCAAACACAATCCATGATTCCAGTCAGATTCTATACAAAATGTAGGTAAAAATCTGTAACCCTTTTATACATCGATAAGAATAGTTTGCCTATTTTCTATAAATAACCGTTACCTGGTTTTACGACAAGTAAGTGATAGTCACGTGAACACCATCATTGCAAAGTTTGTGGGGAAACAGATTTATATAAACATATCGGCTTCTTTCTGGTTCCTATATGTTATTGTATTTTTGTAAAATGTGTATGTGACTTAACTAGAAATAAATTACATGTATGTGAAAAACAAAGGCTTACAGCGTTTTTATAACTTTGGGTAAACAATCAACCCAATAACAAAATAGCAAGAAGCGAAGACTGATACATTGCGATAACACACACGTGCGACATAGTGCATTTTTTTCACATCTCCAAAATGGATACTTTTCTGATGAAAATCCGTTATACATGTATATTTCTTATTTATACTGTAAACATAGGTTTCCCGTCCATTGGGGCTTGGAGAAATAGATGGGCTGCATGGTGCTTCCACGCAGAGCTGAAACTGACCACATATGAGTACTGGTAAACCGCTTAGAAAGTCTAAGCCTGTCCAGGACAAGTGGTGTGAGTCAGACCGTCCAATGCATATAAGCCTTTTGGTTTCTTTAGGCGACAGGTCTTGGGATGTCATTTCATCTCAATGTCGGGTAAAAGTCCCAGAAAAAATTGGAAGCAATGTCTCCAAAATGAACTTAATAGTGTTTACGGGTACGTTAAATCGCAATTCAAACTAACAAACAAAGCAAACATAGGTGTGAGTGCTCGCTACATGTAGAACCACCTCATGCGGTTCTACATGTTACTTGTACCCACAACCGATGTCTTGGAGCAGGAATATGAAAAAATAATGTATTCCCCCGTAAACCTCAGTTTTCTCAATATAAAGTGGGGTTTAGGGGATGTTCACTACACAGACTTGTTAGTATGGTGTGTCGGCGCACGGGTAGAAGTCGAAAGAGTCGTCCTTTCTTTTGTTTGTTTAAGTTGGGTTTTTACGATTTTTGTGGGACTCTTACCCGACATTGTGATGAACTGACATCTCAAGCCCTACCGCCTAATGAAAAGCACTAGGGTTCAAGGAGCGGTCCAACTCACACCCTTAGACTTTCTGTGCAGGCTTAGACCTTATCAGCGATTTACAAGGGATCGAGTTCTGTCGGTTTTCGCAGTCGTCGCTTGTATCCAGCGAGAGTAAGCAATGATATTTACAGTGGCCTAATGGATAAGAGCGCTGACTCTTAGTCATTAGG
The DNA here is from genome assembly GCA_963580285.1 of Lucinisca nassula. Classification (NCBI taxonomy): domain Eukaryota; kingdom Metazoa; phylum Mollusca; class Bivalvia; order Lucinida; family Lucinidae; genus Lucinisca; species Lucinisca nassula. The sequence continues at coordinate 54,537,829 of OY757023.1, read as the reverse complement.
TCTCTCACCGCCGTGGGTTCGAGCCTCGCTCGGGTCACGTGTGAGACGCCAAGTTCTGCAACGGAAGGTCAGGTGGTTTTTCTCCGGGTACTCCGGTTTTCGCCCACCTATGATTAACGATCGGCTCGATATGAGTGAAATAATCTTGAAAGGGCCGTAAAACCCAAACCAAAAAAAAAAAAAAAAAAAAATGATATTTACAAGACTGCTGACTGCGCATGCGGAACTTTAAATGATTATCTCATTGTAGTGGTTACGTCACAATATTACGAATTCGAGGCTTGTTTTGCAGTTTTCATCATTAGCTGTAGTTTTGTAGCTCAGAATTAAGACCCTGGGGCGTACATAAAGCACCGAAAAGCTTGTGTGGATAGTTTTCATGTGCTTTTACCAATTCAAGGTACATATATTAAAGCAGCCTTCGAATCCATCGACCTCATCAAATTATCGAGAAACAAACATTCTATTGAAATCTCAAAAACTGCTTTTTTTTCAGCGAAATTTTCAAAATAATCTTTCAAGCCAAAAATCGACGCAAAAGTGCCTTCAGTCGTTTTAGCATCTTCAGCTGTGTCTTAAATATTGATAAAAACAAAAAACGCAATCAGAAATGCCATACTTTTCGCTCACTTCCGGTGGTTTGGTACAATATTTAAATGTCGATAACATTTCAACCATTGTGAAAATTTTCATTTTGTAAACAATATTCCCAACGTTAGATGATGCGTAATAACTGGTAAAAATGGGAATCACATTCGCGACACAAAATGTTTGACTCAATAGAAACTTGAACAGCAAGATTTGGACCCTTGCTTTGAGCCTGTGGCTCTACCCGTTAAATCGTAGCTATCATTAAACACTTTATTCGATAAATCAGACATGCCAATGATGATAATTTATATAATTTGAATTCACATTTCATTACAATGTTTAGCCAGGGACAACTAAAAATGAGTGTATAGTTTCTATTTCCGGTGAGTATATTAGGTAAAATTTGTACCGCTTTCTTATATATTGTATTGTGCTTTCAACATTGATTGTGGGTGCTCGTGAAATCCCGAGGACCCACAATCAATGTTTCGAGCAAAAAAAAAAAAAAAAAAAACAAGGCAGATAATATACCACGAAAACCCCACTTGTCCTTATATAATGTGGGGTTGAGAGAATCAGCAGTAGCGTCTGAGCACTGGCGCCGAGCCAGCAGACACGTCTGATGTCTTGGCACCGAATAAAGTATTTGTGTGGCAGTGGCACTAAGGCATCACAGTCTCAGTGGCATTGAGCAACCAGTTACGTCTGGGGTAGAGGCACTGATCCATCAGTTATGCCTGAGGCAGTGAGCCAGGGGAGAGGTCTGAATGTGTAATGTAGAATTTTCCTGTTATCTTCACGTGAACAAGTCCGTGATATGAACACCCTCTTACACCCCACTTTGTATTGAGAAAACTGGGGTTTACGGGGGTAAACATTATTTTTCTGATTTCTACTCCAAGACATAGATTGTGGGTACTCGTTAGAACCGCCTCATTGAGGCGGTTCTAACGAGCACCCATAACCTATGTTTACAGTATAAATAAGAAATATATCATGGATTTACATCCGAAAAGTAGCCATTTTGGAGATGTAAAAAATGCACTATGTCGCACGGGTGAGTCATCTAATGTTATACGTCTCCAACAGTTTCACCTCCTCGATATTTTTGACAAAACATTGCTAAACGGGTCGTAAATCAAAATCAAAATTATCCAGGAATTGAAGGAGTCAGTGCAATAAGGGACTTAAGTCCACTTTTGGACAAAATCGACGTAACCAATCTACCAAATTATTTCTAATCGTTTTGCCGCAGAGATTCGAAATAAAACGAAATACACAGAGGGCCTAACTCTATTTTGGAGGTTTATGCAACTATAATTTCATTGGCTACCAATATGAGTTCTCATCCTTTTAGCTGCAATGAGCAATGTCATACAAACCATTCATTTCCAGTTCGATAGCACTTTTAACATGGATTGCTTTTTGTTTTCTTTTTTTTTTTTTTTAGATGGAAGTAGGACATTTATGTAATTAAAATCGATGCATATCTGCCAAAAGTATGCGTAACGTGTGTTGCATTCACATTGTCACTGTTTTTCTCTTAAGAAATCATCTTTGCGCACATATTCGCCTACTTTGCTATCTCTGATGTACTGTTACACCCTTTCTATATGCAATTTTCAGATTTATGAAATTCGGAGTTGGACAACTTGTTGCACAGACAAAATTGCCGAAATCAATATTTTTCCACTTTATTTGTTTACAAGCAGTGAAAAAATCACACCATCTCTTAAATTTAGCGTTTCTCAAAGTATCTTTTCATTGTATGCAAGATAAATCTACTTATTTTGCGTTTCTTAAAAAACAAAACAAAAAAAAAAAAAAAACAAAAAAAAAATAAAAAACAACAAAAAAACATCTTTTTCGCATTTTCTGGAAATAACGAAAAATGGACATAGTCTTCATGTTGCACTGGCCCATTCAATTTACATCCGACATTATCAGAAATATGCATGGCTAGACACCGTGAAGTATGATTTTCGGAATCTCTTATCAAAATATTTATAACTGCAACTGCTGGCACCTCAGCAGCAGGTTGGCACCTCCACAACAGCATCATGCACCCCAATTTTATTTCCCTAAGACCCAATGACCGATGCAAATCGGAGCATTTCATCTAAAACATGCTGGTTCTAGAGACTTGAAATGGATATTTAATCATGAGGTAAATGCAAGCAGTCTGTAATGGTACATGTGCACGTGTCACTAGTGCATAAATCACAAACATACCCGTTGCATGGTTATGACTACAGGGGAACAACCTAGGTCAGACCAGTGACGTCATAACCATTCGTAGGTTTGCCGGCGTTGACTACATAAAAAAGGCATTTGTCACATCAAGTATGCGCAGTCGGTGCACTAGGTCATAAAATAATCAAAAAACTGAAATATGTCTCAGAAATGTGGCCCTTTCTTTAAATAACTCGACACAAGCTGATTTGGCAATGATGTCGGAACTACCATTGTTTACAGCGCCGAATCAAATCTTGTGACGAAGCTATCGAAGCCCTTTCAATGTTTCTAGATGGAACTAGCTCACCGATGGGTTACAAATATTGTTCGTTACTAGCTGAAGTTTGTTTTCCGAAGACTCGTAATGTACATGTACATATCTAGTTTGAAGCATTTTATTTACCCAATTTACACCAATATGGCCGCTTCTGAAATGGGTACGACATCTCTGCTATGACGTAGGTTGTCACTCTTGTGAGTAGGCGGGTAGGATAACATGGGTATTAGAAGAATTTCTGATCGATGCACAGTGGGTAACTTTATAAAGTATTTATCATATGACGTCGCGTCTGAGAGTGTAATAACATCTTGTAATAAATTCGATAATCCAATATCGGATTAAATATGCAAATTAGTTAGTTACGCCCCGTGACGTTACATGTACGACACCCTTAACGACGTCGCGTTTACTAATGGCGGAATATTGACATTTTGTAAACAAATCGTAAATAAAATGCGTTTTATATGTCATATGATAAATAGAATCTTGCATTCGTGCTCATGTATTATTGAATTTATTAAACTCGTTGAGAAAAAGGGATAAAATGCTCGGCAAGCCTCGCATTTTATCCCTTTTTCTCAACGAGTTTAATAAATTTAATAATAGATGAGCACGCATGTAAGATCCTCTATATATATATGACTTAAACAAATACAAGAATTCCACTGCTTATTTTAGTCTACGAAGCGGGCCGTTGTCATAGCTTCGCTTCTATGTTGGCTGTTGCTTGAAATCTCTAGTCTTGAAAATTCTTCCTCCAGGGCACATTGCGGAATCTCATTAAAGCCAACTAAACTAGACAACTGTTATTCCTGCACAACAGATAAGGAAATCCATTGTTTTAGCTTGGGATAGAAATCCTGTTCTAACCCTGGTGTTCTTACCCAAAATGGAATATTCTCGCGTGTCTGATAAATGCACTAGTTGAATACGAGCTCATATGCGCCGTCGTTAAGGTTGACGTCACCACACTGACGTCACTAAACGTCAATGCCGATCAAGTGTCATTACAATATGGCGGACGTCGGCAATCTAAGTGACTGCAATATTAAAACTGCTCGCTCAGAAATGGAAGGTATGCAAGAAAAAGAATCCTACATGGGTGTGAGGGGTGAACAAAAAATCCATCCCCCGGGGATCACTCTCCGGCATCACTCGACAGCTTCGTGATGCGGACAGCGACCCTCGGAACGGAGTTTTCCATCCACACACCCATGTAAAATTATTATTATCTAACACACGTTGTTTCTGTAACAGAAGAGTTAACCCACCGAAGTGGCAGGTCGTACGGGTGCCGACATCCAGCGTCATAATAAAGACAGTGTACATCTTACATGGTCATGTCCTGGAGGCTGTCACCTTAGGAAAGTACAGTAAAATTCCGCTAGTAAGACCACCTGAAATTAAGACTATTTCTGCTTTTAAAATGTTATTTAGAAGGATGCAGTTATTATTTCATTATTTTATCAGCACACAGTGTCCCGTGTCTGGGTACCACTTTTGGGACTGTTCAAAAGTGGTCTCTAAGACCACTTTTGAACAGTTCCAAAGGTGGTCTTAAAAGAGGAATTTTACTTTACGTAGGGGTATATATCTCGAATGACCTATCAAGAACATTCACACAGACAGTATCACTGCAACTGCAAACCGCACTCAACGTGATACTAAATGTAATATAAGCCCCCAGCCCCACATCCTCACCCCCCCCCCCCCCCCCCGTTATAAACACAAAAAAAAAAAACAAAAAAAAAAACGTGACGATTTTAGCAAATCTGAATCTCCATGTCGCCCTGATGCCTCCCATCAAGGTTCAGCTCAATTCGACTTTTGGTTCGGGAGGAGATGTCGTTCGAAGAATTTCAAGACCATCTGGACTATCGGAACGGAACGATTTTAGCACGTCACCCCGATGCCTCCACAATTTAACCCTTGGTTCGGGAGGAGATGTTGTTGGAAGAATTTCAAGATGGCCGCCATGGCGGCCATCTTGGAAATCCGAACAGAACCATTTTAGCAAATCTGAATCTCCATGTCGACCCGATTCCTCCCATCAAGTTTCAGCTCAATTCGACCTTTGATATGAGAGGATATGTCGTCCAAGAGACGTCCAATGGCAGAAGTGCACGCAATGGTCAGGAATTGATCCGCAACCAGCTGGAGTATGTTGCCCCAGTTCTAGATCCCTAAGCAGAAAATACATTTGCTGAAAAAACATTTTGGGCAGAGCAGTACGCGGGACCACCAGAAACTATGAATACAGACCAAGCGTGACTTTAGAGGTGGAAAGCCTTGGATGGAGAATCCTAGAAGAGAGTCAGTCAATTTCTTTTTCTTATTATCCATGCCCTTGTGACAGTTCCGCTACCTGATTATGGATGACTTAGTGTACTGTCACACCATGGCTTGTCGTCCACTGCAAACATGCGCTGACTATCACAAATAAAAAAATAGAAGTGAAGGCAATGATCAGGAATCGATACATTTACTTCATCCCTCCAACCCAAGACACCAACTGGAAAGAAAAAACAAACACCATAACAAAAACGTCACACGCATAAAGGACAGTGCCTTTATTACAAAAAGAAAACAGACAAATATATAAGCAATACACACATGCAAAGACAAACTATAACAATAATAAACCAAAGCAGAAGAACCACTTTGGAGGGTAAATATTTTTTCTAGCCCACCTGAGCACGAAGTACTGAAGCTGAGCAATTGTGAGATGCCAGTCTTCCGTCCGTTCGTCCGTCCGTCCGTCCATCAACAATTTATTCACATGACATCTCCTCTGAAACCATAGTGCCAATTTTAAAATAATTTCACTGGAATATTCCTTGCATGTCCCGCTTCCAAAATTGTTAAAAATGGTTCTTCTCCGCTGAACAAAATGGCCACCAGCACTAAAATAGAAAAAAAAAAATAAACAAACGACATCTTCTCCTAGGCTAATTGTCCAATTTCAAAATAATTTCACAGGACTGTTCCTTGGGTGGCCTTCTACCAGAATTGCTAAAATAGTTTCGCTCTGCTGAACAATATGGCCACCAGAGCTAAAAATAGAAACAAACTTAGAAAAATCTTCAAATGACATCTCCTCCTAGGGCAATGGTCCGGTTTCAAAATAATTTCACAGGAATATTTCTTGGGTGACCCTCCACCAAAAATTGCTCAAATGGTCTCGCTTTGCTGAACAAAATGGCCACCAGAGGTAAAAATAAAACAACATTTAAACGACATCTTCTCTTGGGTTAATGGTCTTATTTCAAAATAATTTTACAGGAATGTTCTTGGTGGATCCTCTACCAAAATTGATAAAATGGTCCACTTCGATAACAAAATGATCACCAGAGCTAAAAGTAGAAAAAGTTTAAACATTTAAACGACATCTCCTCCTCGGCTAATAGACCGATTTCAAAATAATTCCACAGGAATATTTTATTAGTGGCTCCCTACCGAAATTGTTAAAATGGTTCCGCCCCGCTAAACAAAATGGCCATCAGAGCTAAAAATACCAAAAAAAAAAAAAAAAAAAAAAAACTACATTTAAATGACATCTTCTCCAAGGCTAATAGTCCGATTTCAAAATACTTTCACAGGAATGTTTCTTGGTTGACCCTCTACCAAAATTGCTATAATGGTTCCGTTCTGCTAAAATGGGCACCAGAGCTGAAAAAAAGAAATTTTAAACGACATCTTCTCCTAGGCCAATGGTCCAATTTCAAATTATTTCTTAGGAATGTTCCTTGGATGAACCTCTACTAAACTTGATAAAACGGTCCACTCCGCTGGACAAAATGGCCGCCAGAGCTAAAAATAGTAAAACCTTAGAAAAACCTTTGAATGACATTTCCTCCTAGCGTAATGGTCCGATTTCAAAATAATTTCACAGGAACATTTCTAAAATGGCCCTCTACCAAAAGTGCTAAAACGGTCCACTCTGCTGAAAAACTGGCGACTAGAGCTGAAAATAGAAAAACCTTTAAACGGCATCTCCGCTTAGGCTAACAGTTTGGTCTGATTTCAAAGTAATTTCACAGTAATGTTCCTTTGGTTGCCGTCTACCAAAATTGCTAAAAAGGCCCGGGTCCACTGAACAAAATGGCCACAGAGCTAAATATTGAAGACAAAAAAACAAACCTTTAAATGATATCTCCTAGGCTAATGGTCCGGTTTCAAAATGATTTCACAGAAATGCTCCTTGGGAAACCCTATACCAAAATTGCTTAAATGGGTGTGCTCTGCTGAACAAAATGGCCACGAGAGCTAAAAAAAAAAACAAGCTTGACGTCACTAAACATTCCTGCAGTGTCAACACAATATGGCGGACGTTGGTAACCGAAGTGACTGCAGCATTAAAAATCCGCTTTAAGAAATGGAAGGTATGCAAGAAAAAGAATCCAATATGGATGTGAGGGGTGGATAGAAAAATCCGTCCCTCGGGATCACTGTCCGGCATCACTCGGCAAGCCTCGTGATGCCAGACAGTGTCCCTCGGGACGGATTTTTCCATCCACCCCTCCCACCCATATAAGATTCTTATATCATTAGGATAACTCACACGTGCGACATAGTACATTTTTCACATCTCCAAAATGGCTACTTTTCTGATGGAAATACGTGATATTTTTCTTATAAATGCTCAAAACATAGGTTGTTTGTGCTCGTTAGAACCGCCTCATTGAGGCGGTTTTAACGAGTACCCACAACCTATGTGTTGGAGCAGAAATAAGGCAAATAATGTTTACCCCACTAAACCCCAGGTTTCTTTATATAAAGTGGGGTTTAGGGGGGTCTTTATTTCACGGACTTGTTCGCGTCATGCGTTTGCTTTACTGAGGTGCTTAAATCGAATTTACTGGGCCACAATCCTAGTCATTGTTTCTGTCGAGGTTTAGACACTAATTTGTTCAGCCTGCAAGAGAGATTTCTGACTCATCAGTGCAACATCTCCGAAAATATAAATCAAAGCACTGAGAGTACTGGTGAGTCGATCGTCTCTGGGTGAAGGTTGGAATAATAGTTCTGAACTGAGAATCGAACTGTTTGTTTAACTTTAAGAAAGCACAGATCTGATCAGAGATCGCGTTATGTGGCGTTTGATTATGTAGATTATGTTTCCCAATGTCCAAGTGCACAAGCAAAGTCGACCCGCCCCTGCCCATCGGGTCTTGAATAAATAGATGGGATGCATGATTCTTCCAAGGCGAGCTGAAACCGACCGCACACGAGGACTAGCAAACCGCATAGAGGATATAAGCCTGCCCATGCAGGCATAGCGGTGCGAATCGGACCGTCCATGCTCATAAACCCTATTTGTTCCATTGCGCGACAGGGCTTGAGTGTCATTTCATCTCAGTGTCTGGTAAAAGTCCCAAAAAATTGGAAGTGTCTCAAAATGACATATACAGTGTTGACGGAGGCGTTTAACCTCAAATCAAACAAACAAACGAGCACAGTCCAGAATTTTCTTCTTACGCTGCGCTCTGACGTCTTAGGGATGCTATAAACAACCATTACTTGGATTTTGTTCAAGGTCAGCGGCAGTCCCATTACGCAAACACGCCTATACAAATACATTGCCACCTTTATCGCCGAAAAAAGGACAATTTTATGGTTAAAATTGTGATATTTTGCCTATTTCTGCTCCAAATATAGATTGGGGGCACTCGTCGAGGCGGTTCTAACGAGTACCCACAATCTACATTTTAGAGCGTAATTAAGGAAAATAAGGTATACCCCCGGAAACCACAGTTTTACTATATAAAAGCTAGGTTCAAGGGGGTCCAAAATTATATAGGTGTGTTTACGTGATGAGATGATCAGTGATAGTCACGCGGACAAAAGCAAGCAACAGGTTCTCTGCTTTACAGCGTAGACTGTGGGTACCCGTTAAAACGCTTCATTCTTTGAAAAGTATTCAGTCAAATTTTTGTCTGGTATCATTTTCCGTCAAATTATTTACATTACTTGTCATCTGTTGTTTCCCTTCCATTGATCCATATTTCTAAATTTAGATTGCTTAACCTCTTATGCAACTCGATCTGTGCAGGAAAAATAGTACATGTTTAACATTTTATCTTGCTGCAAATAGTGAAGAGCCATCGATGGCTTCTAGTCAGCATCTACAATGTTTGTCATAGTTTCTCCTCTCTCTTTCCACTCGCTCAGTCCCATCACTGCATCCCAGTTTTGGAATAACAGTGATCTGTAACGTAACAGAGTCCCTTTAGCGATATGTTTAAACAAAAAACAATCATTTGACCTGTTGATGCAGGCCCCACACAGAGTAGGGAAGGTTCAAACGCAGCCCCCTCCCCATTTAGGAAATTATCAGATTCATGCAGTTTTTCACCATCTGCAAAAAATCTGAAATTCGCACCGTCAACCCGCACCGTCTGCGTACGGGCCTGAAAACTGTTGCTATATACATGTGGCGAACAGTGCCGATCCTGATCAGAATCAATGTTCTGTCTATTCGATCTGGGTCTACGCTGTATGTCTAATTACGGTACCACCTATAAAGTCGGGGCTGCTCATTTTTGCTCTTAAATATTTCAGGGTTCTAGCAGAAATGCGAAAAGTCTATTTTTGCTCGACTTGGCATACATTTGTGTAACAGTGTTCCGAAAGAGGTCACGTGACAGCGTGGTCTGGATTAAGAAATTTATTTCTTTACGTGAGAAACCTGGCATTCTTATTCTATTTCGTTTAACCCCCAAATGCCACTATTAAACCAAACAGTGTAATTTCTGCGCAACCTACTGAGCAGACGCCACATACCGCGGTGTCTAATGGGCATTCGGTGTTAGCCAAATCCAGCAAGACTATATAAATGGCTCTGACCTATATGTTGCATCGATAAAACTAGCGCAACGTTTCAACTTCTATTGATAAAAATTATATTGGTTTCCCAAACCAGTGACGGTCACGTGGACAACTGCATGAATTCAGTTTTGCCATTCAGTAAATTTGGATCGATCGTTAACGATCGACCCAAAAATCAAACAAATACGGAGTGGTGAGGACGAACACAAATGGTGAGAACGCGACAGCGTAAAATAACTGAAATGCTGGAGTAAAAGAAAACCAACCGTTGGACTCGAGTTGGCCATTAGCGAGGTGAACACCCGACCTATAACTTCTGATCTTTCAAGGACATTTTGCACTCCAGGCATTGATCTGAATAGTTGTTGTTTTAACTTAATTGTAGCCCACCGAACCTATCATTTTTCATCCTCTAATAATGTGTTTGTGAGGCCTTCTTATTCATTAAAGGCACTTACGCTGTAACACAAAGCCACCTAGAATGCCCTAGCGGGCAGGCGGCAGTTTGCGAAGAAAGACAGAGGCAGTATTTCGTAATTCGGTAAAAAATCCGTTTTTCAAGTAAATTTATTCCATTCTTATTTTTCCATCACGAAAACACGCCTATATAATGTTGACCACCTTTAACCCCACTTTTATATAGTAAAACTGGGGTTTTCAGGGGTAAACATTATTTTTCTTATTTCTGCTCAAAAACATAGATATTGGATACTCGATAGAACCGCCTCATCGAAGCGGTTCTATCGAGTCCCCGCAATCAATATTGTGAGCAGAAATAAGAAAAATATCACAATTTATCATCTTAAAATTTTCTTTTTACCACGGTAAAATTTACAATGTATTTGTATAGGCAGGTTTTCGTAATGACAATCGGACAGTTTGTGAACCTTCGATACAGCTGTAGAAACGAACATGAAGTACCCACAATCTATATTTAGCCCCCCCCCCCTAAAAATAAATAATAACAAAAAATAGGTCCTTACGGAAACCTAGAAGGGACATGCATTTATTTAATATATTGAGCGGACAAAATAATATCTTGCACGCACAAGATAATATCTTGTTCGCACAACTTAATATCTTGTGCGCACAAGACATTATCGTGTTTGCACAACATAGATCTTGTGCGGACAATATAATATATTATGCGCCCAAACTTATCTTGTTTGCACAAGAAAATATCTTGTACGCACGTTATTTTCATGTTCGCAAAACATATTGTCTTGTTTGCACGGCATATTTCTTGTGCAGATAACATAATATCTTGGGCGCACAAGATAATATCTTGTTTGCACAACTTAATATCTTGTTGGCATAACGTATTATCTTGTTAGCACAGTTTAACCAGACTCATAAGATTATGTTGTCCGCATAAGATCTATATTGTGCAAACAAGATAATATATTGTGCAAACAAGAAAATATCTTGTGCGCACAAGATATTAAATTATTCGAAAAAGATATTATATATGTTATGATGTCCGCACAAGATATATTATGTTGTAAGCACAATATAATATCTTGTGCGCACAGCTTATTATGTGGTTTGCAGAACATAGTTCATGTTCGGACAACATAATATCTTGTGTGCCGAAGGTGTTATGTTGTCCGCACAAGATATTTTATGTTGTCCGAATGTCTTGTGCGCACAACATCTTATCTTGTGCGCACTAGATAATATCTTGTTCGCACAGTTTAATATCTTGTTCGCACAACATATTAAAAATAAAATTGCATGTTCCTTCCCGGGTTCCGAAGTACCCTGCAAATACAGAAAAATCCCTATTAGGACCACATAAAATTAAGATTAGCACTTCAAACATATATTTCAGGGTTTCATTATTTCTTTCTAGGTGATTTCTACACCCTCTAGTAAGAAACCACCTTTGGCACTGTTTTAAAGTGGTCGTAAAGACCACCTCTGAACATTCCCAAGGTGGTTTTTTATATGGGAATTTTACTGTACCACCATACCACCTTTCACAATGTAAAGTTTGGTGTATCACATGACGTTGTTGATAAGCAGTGGATAACGTCGTGTAATAAAAATCGTATGACCACACGTGTAATAACGCGTTGGCGGGATTAAGTAACGCCATGACGACGTCCATGTCGACCATGCATTTTGGTGGAAATTTTGTCAAATTTAAAGGCGAGGAAATCCAATTAAAAGCAGTCATATGATAAACAGAATCTTACACTCGTGGTCATTTCATATGAAATTTATGAAACTCGCCGAAGGCTCGTTTCATAAATTTCATTTGAAATGACCACTCGTAAAAGATCCTCTATTTACGGGGTTGTTAATACATGGACCTGTTACAGTTCTTCCCCATACGACTCTTACTACCCACTTTGAATCGGCTATTGCATAATGCTTCTTTTCTATGTAAAGATCAAAGATATGAATAGCAATCAAGTTTCTTTTATCTTAAATATTGTCAGCCCACGCCCATAGAGGCTTGAAGAAATATATTGGCTGCATGATGCTTCCACGCAGAGCTGAATCCGGCCCGCACACTAGTACTGGTAAACGGCTTAGAGGATCTAAGCCTGTCCAGGAACCGCGGTGTGAGGCGGACCGTCCATGCCAATAAACCCTATTGGTTTCATTGGGCGACAGGGCTTGAGATGTCATTTCATCTCAATGTCGGGTAAAAGTCCCGCAAAATTGGAAGCAATGTCTCCAAAATGACCTTTACAGTGTTGACGGGGACGTTAAACCTCAAATCAAACAAGCCGGCCTCAGTGGCTCAGTCGGATGCGCGTCTGACTGGTGATCAGGAGGACGCGGGTTCGACTCCCGCCGGGGTCGGCAACATTCTTTCGTGGAGATTGATCATGAAATCTTTTCTACGGTCATTCTCTCCCTTCCGCTGATTCAAGAAGGGCAGTTGTCAGTTTCTGGCGAAAGAATGTGCACTGTACTGGTTAACCGCTTACATATAAGTCTGCCCAGGAAAGTGTTGATAGGTAAACTGACCGGCTCAAATATGACCTAAATAGTGTTGACTGGGCCGTTAAACTCCAATACAAACAAACAAACAAACAAACACAATCTTAAATATTGTGTTCACTGTTCTAGATCAAGAGCACACCCACTTGTCATTGCGACCATTGATTGGTCAATGTGCCACCAACAACATTAAAAATATTGTGTCATGGTCGTAATTGTTGAAATTTACATCAGGCACTGTACTGTTTTGAGGTCACATGTGCAAAGATGTCACACTTGGCTGACAAACATGACTGATTTGTCTTCACAGTGTTTTGTGACATATGGAGAACATTCTTGCCACCAAAGACACAAAGGTACGTGTAAGCCAAAACATGTGGATCTGACAATTGGGAAATCAATTTATTTTAGTTCATTGCGGCTGATTCAAAATTCGCGGTATGTGCTAATTATCAGTTAACCCCTATATAAAGCTCATTGTAACATATTGACACGATAAAGATATGCTATCTCAGGACAAGTGAGCTTTATCACGTCAACGTGACATTGGACTTTTTGAATGAACCGGACAACTTGAAAAATGGCCAAGGTGTTATTATTGGTAGAAAATTCGGAAAAAATTACATTGAAAATTATCAAAAGAAAAATAACGGTCAGATGATAGTAAATATACTGATCGATTATATTCCGCACCGGAATGTTGAGATGCACTGAGGACAATCGGTAAGTGATCGTAAATTGCCAATTTAAAGAGTTTACAAGGGGATGTACTGATAAATAGAATACCAGGTTCGTATCTTTTGATATCAAGTTCAGGTTCGGCTTCTACAAGCGTTCCAAAAGCCTTGCCTGACAAACTTGATATCAAAAGACACGAACCTGGCATTCTCTGTTTCTAATGAGTGTCTACGTCCCTTGATTTTTAATGACAAGCGATGTTTTTCAATACCTTTCAATTATCGTAAGGATGAGCAGTCGTGCGCCAAAACCGTTTAATTTGTATGAAGTGAAACTGTCGAACTGTATGTAGGCAAGAAATAGACCTCGCCGAACCCTTGCATGGTCTTTTAATTGGCATATCCTGAACCATTTTAAAATATGCTTGGTTATGCTTCAATAATCCAAGGCCACTTTCAAAAGGTTGCACATACTACTCTGCTATGGCCTTGTAGTTCAAGTGTGATTTCATCTTTTTGTTTTAGTTGTGAAAAACAAAAAGCCAGTAATTGACCAAGTTTTTGTTGTTTGATGTTTCTTGTATAGCCACCTGTAATTTAGCCGATTTACTTACGTGTCACATATTCACGAAACGAGGTGCGATCACCATTTTTTTCCATTTATTTATACGAAGAATTTAGCAAGCAATTTTACTATTAATTCTATAAATCAGATATCTGATTTAATATATCACATATATCTGGTATAAGATATGAAGATATCTGATATATTATTTTTGTTGTATTATATTGTTGAGATATCTTATATGTCATTAAGATATCTTATACAACATATATCTTAATTGCTATATAAGATATCTTAGTTGACATATTATACACCTAAAATAGCAGATAAGATGTCTTAATAAGACATCTAATATAACATATAATGTATCTGAATTAAAAAATAAGGTACCTGAATTATTCAAATATATCAGATATCAAAGAAAGTATATCAGCTACATAATGCGATAAATAAGATACCTGATATAGCATGTAAGATATCTAACATAGGAAGTAAGATATCCCTATTAGATAGCTGATACTGTGACTAAATTAGATATCTTATTTATTCATTCGGATATCTTATATGTTATATTAAATATCTTATAATTATACTATATCGGATATCTTATTTATGTATATATACTCGGCGGCAAACGTTTTGCATGGTTAATAAATAAAGCCTCAAAATATTCAAAATTCTTTTAATATGCAAAACCAATTTCACCATCTTTTTCTAACAGAACGGTCAAAGCTCAAAGCAAAAATGACTTAAATCTTAAAGATGAGGGCTGTAACAAAACATCTTCGCTTGATTTCAAAACGCCAAATAAACACGGTAATGTCACTAATAGCGGGTATGTTCACCACGCGCCTCTTCCACAGCTCTGGATCTTCTCGGCATGGACGAAATCAGTCTGCGAATGTATGCCAACGGAAGATTCACCCATTCCTGTTATATGTCGCGCTCCAGTCCCAGTCTGGTGTACATGTTACGTCGCCGAATCTTCATTCCCAGGCATGTTTCATCGGGTTCATGTCTGGTGACACGGATGGCCAAGGAAGCACGTCGACATTCAGGTTGTTCAAATAATCCCGTGTATGAAGTGCCGTGTGAGGCCTGGCATTAGCTTGCTGTAAAATCATGCCAACACGAGCTCGAATATACGGAACAACCGATTTATGGACATCTCGGCCCCTAACAAACTCGGCCCCTGACAAACCCGGCCCCTGACAAACTCGGCCCCTAGCAAACTCGGCCCCCATTCAACTCCGTCCCTAAAAACTCAGTCCCTAGTAGCATTTAGGTCCTAAAATACAATGTGTTTGTTTCCAAGAATCAATTAAGAAGGAGGATAGGTAGTTTCACAGAAAGTTTGAGCATATGTATCGTTTTTAATTCGAAACATTGTCCACGAAAAAAGATCACGGAATTCCATGCTGTAATTGGGACGGTGTTGGAATTGAGTGTGGCATCACGAAAACATGCCTATATAATTTTGACCACCTGAAACCACACTTTTATATAGTAAAACTGGGGTTTACAAGAGTTTATATAAATTTACTTTTTTCTTCTCAAAAACATAGATTGTTGGTTCTTGTAAGAACCGCCTCGTCGACGCCGTTTTTAGAAGCACCCAAATCTGTTTGCTCAAAAACATAGATTGTTGGTACTTGTTGGAATCGCCCTGTCAGTGTGGTTCTGACAAGTACCCAAAATCTATGTTTATAGCAGAAATAAGAAAAATATGTTTCATGTTTCATCTGAAAATTTTCATATTTGGGTGGTGAAAAATTCAATATTTTAGAAAAGGCCCATTTTTTGTTTTGTGATATTAACATTCCCAGTGTAAAACCGAATGTAAACCTATAAAAAACAATATTCGCCCCCGCCCATCGGGGCTCGGAGAAATAGTCTGGGCTGCACGATGCTTCCACGCAGAGCTGAATCTGACCACACACGAGTACTGATAAACTGCTAAGAAGGACCAAGCCTGCCCAGGCAAAGCGGTGTGAGTAAGATCGTCCGATGCATATAAGCCTTCTGGTTTCATCGGGCGGCAGGGCTTGAGATGTCATTTCATCTCAATGTCGGGTAAAAGTCCCACAAAATTGGAAGCAACGTCTTCAAAATGACCTAAATAGTGTTGACTGTGTCGTTAAACCCCAATTCAAACAAAAAAAAAAAACAAATAGAAAACAATATAGTTCATGATATACACGGTTCTCCGCGATCTGATTGTGCGTTGGCGACGTTCATTACGAAAACACTCATACAAATACATTGTTAATTTTTGGGGCCAAAAATTGTGATATTTTTCTTATTTTTGCTCGAAACATGGATTACGGGGGCTCGATGGAACCGCCTCGACGGCTCTATCGAGTACTCACAATCTGTTTTTTGAGCAGATATAATAAGATTAATGTTTTAAGAAAGAAACTTAATTTTTTTGCCGTTCATGATAGTATGAATGACAGCATAGCGCTAGCAACGTTTATATGAACCCCTCTGGTGTTAAGTTACTTTGCAGGCGATCCGCTGCTTTCATACTTTCTTGATTTGTTTTTGTTTGATTTGCGGTTTAAGGTCCCCGTCAACACTGTAAAGGTCATTTTGGAGAAGTTGCTTCCAATTTTGTGGGACTTTTACCCGACATTAAGATGAAATGACATCTCAAGCCCTGCCACCCAATGAAGCCAATAGGGTTTATAAGCATAGGCGGGCCGACTTGCACCGCTTTGCCTGGGCAGGCTTAGATCCTCTAAGCAGTTTACCAGTACTCGTGTGCGGGTCGGTTTCAGCTCTGCGTGGAAGCATCATGCAGCCCATATATTTCTTCAAGCCCCGACGGGCGGGGGCCGTCATACTTTAATGAACAGCAGAAAAATAAAATTCATTTCTTAAATGAACACCCCAGTACCTCATGGGTTTAGATCGGGTAAAAGCCCCACAAAATTGGAAGCAACTTCTCCAAAATGACCTATACAATGTTGTTGGGGGTGTCAAACAATCAAAATCATTGGTATTAATAGAAGAAATGCTAATGGCTGTGGAATGGTCAAACCCTGCAAATGATAATAAAAACAAAATGGTTCATTTTTTGTTAGTGCGCAACAGAACATACTACTAGTCTCTTTTAAGTGGCAGAGATGTAATTGCACGCCAATCAATCAATTAGTTTATTATTTACATCGGAAGGTGAATGGCATTTTACCCACAGCAGCGTGTCATACACTGGTTCAATCAATGGCATCAGGTTCATTTAACACATGTGAGATGGGTTACTCATAATTTCATCAAAAAGAGTTCAAAGGGTAATTAGGCATATGTACATTAAAAATATGTGTAATAGTTTGATTAAGTCAATTCCAACACTAATATATACATATTCTAATTTTAGGGGCCGAGTTTGTCAGGGGCCGAGTTTGTAGGGGCCGAGTTTGTCAGGGGCCGAGTTTGTTAGGGGCCGAGATGTCCTGTCACCCTGCAAGACAATGATAACGTAACTTTGTGCAGTAACGCCACGTACCCTGGCAGTGTCGAAGAAGAAGATGTCAGTCTATCCGCTGTTGTGGATGCCACCACAAACCATCACACTGATACCTCCCAATCGATCGCGTTCGGTCAGGCAGGCGTCTGTAAAACGCACACTCCGACGTCGGTAAAAGTGCTGTCTCCGAGCGCTGGAATCCACAGAGACTAAAGAGAACGTTTCTCCACTGTGCCAGCCTCCAACGACGATGGGTACGCGCCCAGTTCAAACGTCTGGTTCGATGGTATTGAGTGAGTCTTGCTTCAACGTGTGGACGTTGGCACTGAATCCCAGTAGCACGTAGATGTCTCCTCACTGTATTGGCACTATTCGACGTCCTCCACGGCCGATTGCGTTTCTTGCTGTGCTGTTAGGTACAGCAAATATGTTTCGTAAATGTGTAAGAACAATCTGACGGTCCTGACGTTGGGACGTCACTCTCGGGCGCCAAGTCCTTTGACGGTCCGCAACTGTACTAAGTAAGATATCTTATCTCCCATATTAATTATTTTATATAGGAAATAATTTATCATATATATTGGATATCTGCTTAATGATATAATATAATTATCTTATTTTACATATCATATATCTTATTTGGTACATAAGATATCTTATTTGGTACATAAGATATCTAATATTGGATATCAGATACCTCATTTAATAAAGAAAACATCTTATTTATTCACTTAAAAATATAATAAATTATGTTTTATTTCACAAATAATATATCTTATATGGTATATAGGATACCTGATACGTGGTATTAAATAGGATATCTTATATAATATACCAAATATTATATAGGCTGTATCTTATACATGATGTAAGATATTCGATCTACTAATTGAGATATCTTATATCCTAAACTAGTTATCTTATTTCCTGTATAAGATATTTGTTATGGTATATAAGATATCTATTTTGCAACAAATATTAAAGTGGCTTGCAATAGAGGAAGATAATTTCTGTGGTATCTGGTATCCTTAAAATGGGGAATCGCAGCGACGTAGTCCCCTGTTCGTGTCCCCCTTGAGGTTTTCACAACGATACCGAATTCACCAAGCGGGAAGTCAGCAGTAACAACGGTATACTGCTGTACTGCTGGCAGAAATAGAAATTTACTGTCATTTACTCCTCATTACGAAAACACGCCTATATAAATACATTGTAAATTTTACCGCAGAAAATCGAAAATTTAAGGATGAAAAATTGTGATATTTTTCTTGTTTCTACTCAAAATATAGATTGTGGGGACACATTAGAACCGCCTCATCGAGACGGTTCTAACGAGTACCCACAAGCTATATTTTAGAGAAAATATAGATTGTGGGGACACGTTAAAACCGCCTCATCGTGGCGGTTCTAACGAGTACCCACAAGCTATATTTTAGAGCAGAAATAAGAAAAATAAGGTTTACCCCCGTAAACCCCAGTTTTACTTATAAAAGTGGGGTTCAAGGGGTCAAAATTATATAGGCGTGTTTTCGTGATGTGTTACTGACAACCGTAAAGTCTTAGGTTAGTGCCCACGGGACATGTATATCTCTATATAAGATTTCTATGAGTTTAAGGGGAAGGCCCTGTTAGATATTTGCTTTTTTACTTTAAGAGATATGGCAGATCGTGTTGGCTTCCCGCTTGCTTTTTACCGAACATTTCATTTAACATTGACATTTATTTTTTTCTGATTTCTTCGATGGATTAAAAGGTAATATTCGTTTGCTATATGGTTAATGAAAAATCATATAAGCAATTCAATATTCTTAGTGTGTGTGTGTGTGTGTGTGTGTGTGTGTGTGTGTGTGTGTGTGTGTGTGTGTGTGTGTGTGTTAATTCGGGTTTAACGTCGCTTTCAACAATTTTTCAGTCATATCACGACGGTGTCTGGTTGTGACAGGGAGCTCTATGCTCACATTTATTGTGCTGCCTCACTGAAGTATCATGTCCTAGATACATTACATGATGCCACATCCAGTCACATTATCATGACACTGGGTCGACCAGTCCTAGCTGTACCCCGTAAATCTGAGTGCCAAGCGAGGAGCAGCTAGTACCATTTTTAACGACTTTGGTATGTCGCGGCCCGGGATCGAACCCGTGACCTCCCGTTCCGGTAGCGGACACTCTACCAACTGAGCTATCGGGACCAGTCAATAGTCTTAGTAACAAGCAGGATTCTTAGTAATCAAGAGGGTTATTTTATTGAAAACCACATAAAAATATCCCATTTGTTCTGAAGTTATGCTCATGAATATTTGATACATACCTATTTTCTTGTAAGAGTAACCGCCCATGAATTTTCTTTGATTTAGATCAACAATACAATAGTCTGTGATGTCAAAGAGTTTTAAACTGTTAAAATAGTTTTAAACTAACATGTTTTCTATTTAGCAGTTGCCTAATACATCTTTCCCGTGCCCTTTGGTTACCGTGTATGTTGTTTATAGTATACGACAGAAATGAGACATTTAAATTCAAAATTCACACTAAGTCTTAAATTAGAATTTAAAGGTTTTTTTTTTTAAAAATGTTTGAAACAACCATTTAGTTCATCACTAAAACACGCCTATATAGTTTTGACCCCCTTGAATCCCACTTTTATATAGTAAAACTGGGGTTTACAGGGGTAAACCTTATTTTTCTTAGTTCTGCTCCAAAATATAGATTGTGGGTACTCGTTAGAATCGCCTCATCGAGGCGGTTCTAACGAGTACCCATAATGTATATTTTGAGCAGAAATAAGAAAAAATATCACAATTTTTAATCTCAAAATTTTCATTTTTTCGCCGATAATGGTCACACTGTATTCGTATAGGCGTGTTTTCGCAATGTCAAAATAACATTAGACAACTTGAGTTATGTGTTTACATACATTTTAACTGCGCATGTCTCACATTACGATACCTAAAGCGGCTAGGACTTAAGGATTCCTTAGACGTGGTTAGGCATTTGCGCCTGGGCGGGCAGGAGGGTGGGGGTGTTGCGTGTAGAACATTGGTTCGCCCTCAACTTGAATATGCATCGCCCGTTTGGCGTCCCTGTGTTGGGGCTCGGGTTCGGCAGGTGGAGAGGGTGCAGAGGACGGCTGCTCGGTGGGCCTGCGGGCGATGGCGGGATGGAGGTGGCGTCGGTGGCGTGCTTAATGAGCTGGAGTGGCCATGCCTTGGGGCCCGTCGTTAGCGGTCCTTTTTAACCTTCTTCTGCGGGATGCACTCTGTTGCGGTGTCTGTTGTTGGAGATAGGTTCTTGACCCCTGTAACGGCGTCGGTCTGGGCAGGGGCATCAACAATAAACGGCTCACAATATCGTAGGTACCGGCCCTTCGTTTCCAGAACTGTTCCTCAATGGAATAGTCTTCGCTCCTCTGCGCTGGGTGCCGGGTCCGCGGAGGAGTTCAAAGCCCGTACAGTGTAAGATTGAGAGTCAGAGGCATGCGTTTTAGGATGCCTCTGTTGTGCGGGTTGTAAATAGTTTAAAGGGTTTACAGGGGTAAACCTTATTTTTCTTAGTTCTGCTCCAAAATATAGATTGTGGGTACTCGTTAGAATCGCCTCATCGAGGCGGTTCTAACGAGTACCCATAATGTATATTTTGAGCAGAAATAAGAAAAATATCACAATTTTTAATCTCAAAATTTTCATTTTTTCGCCGATAATGGTCACACTGTATTCGTATAGGCGTGTTTTCGTAATGTCAAAATAACATTAGACAACTTGAGTTATGTGTTTACATACATTTTAACTGCGCATGTCTCACATTACGATACCTAAAGCGGCTAGGACTTAAGGATTCCTTAGACGTGGTTAGGCATTTGCGCCTGGGCGGGCAGGGGGGTGGGGGTGTTGCGTGTAGAACATTGGTTCGCCCTCATCTTGAATATGCATCGCCCGTTTGGCGTCCGTGTGTTGGGGCTCGGGTTCGGCAGGTGGAGAGGGTGCAGAGGACGGCTGCTCGGTGGGCCTGCGGGCGATGGCGGGGTGGAGGTGGCGTCGGTGGCGTGCTTAATGAGCTGGAGTGGCCATGCCTTGGGGCCCGTCGTTAGCGGTCCTTTTTAACCTTCTTCTGTGGGATGCACTCTGTTGCGGTGTCTGTTGTTGGAGATAGGTTCTTGACCCCTGTAACGGCGTCGGTCTGGGCAGGGGCATCAACAATAAACGGCTCACAATATCGTAGGTACCGGCCCTTCGTTTCCAGAACTGTTCCTCAATGGAATAGTCTTCGCTCCTCTGCGGTGGGTGCCGGGTCCGCGGAGGAGTTCAAAGCCCGTACAGTGTAAGATTGAGAGTCAGAGGCATGCGTTTTAGGATGCCTCTGTTGTGCGGGTTGTAAATAGTTTAAAGGACGCATCCAGTGCCTCTTATTTTTTTCTCAGCTAAATTCTAATTTTAGCCCCCCCCCCCCCCCCCCCCCCCCCCCCCCAACTGAGGTAATGGCCAAATGTGACCGACTCAGTATAAGACGATAGATAGTCAACGGTAAATGAAGCATGAATAAAATCGGGTCACGAGCAATGTTTAAGCAGACATTGCTCTTGACTCGATGTCTTTAATACTTCAATGAAAGTTAAATATACAATACAATACAATCATGTTTGCTAAATGACTGAGTAATTACTTCACACCTGGATACAGACTAATAAATTTATTGAAGATGAAACAAGGTAGTTTTATAGCCATTAATCAAAGCTCTGTCACGTCTGGTGAACCAATATCTAATTTGTTCCACGCCATAAAATTGCCTCAGTGCTTGTTAGAAACAAAAACAAATCTCTGGGATTTTCAATTAATTTTACATTTCTTTTAATTGCAAGCTTAGTGGAAAAAGGACAGAAAGTCAGACTTTTAACATAAGATGTGAAATATATAAAAACAAGTTTAAACTTGTAATCTGTGACAAATGCAGAAAATATTGATATCATGGTGCCATCTTTCCTTATTCAAGAATGATACGCTGCGAGCATGTCACGCGCAGGGCGACAAAAAATCCCCCCTCCACCGACGTCACTGCATAAAAGTACAAGTCATTATACTGGTAGTCGCGGGTGCTTGTAGAATTGGGTTTAATGAAACATTGGTTGCCCTCGTGTGAGGGGACTATGACGATTTGCGTGTTATATTGCCCGAGGACGATTTGATCATCCGAACAGGTAATGTTGGCCTCAGTTGAACAAACATCATATTCCCCACACACAGGGCACCAATGAATGATGTTTGATTTAAGATATTATCATTAGAGCGTCTTGTCTTTAAGCTTAGGATTTATTGCTTAGTGGGCAACACGAATTATACACTGATAAACAATAATAATAATAAATAAATAAATAACAAAAAAAAAAATAAATAAAAAAATAGAAAAAAAAACTACACAAATAGCATCAGCAAGTAATGCGTACAAAGGTCCTGGTAAGATTTCCCATTATCTGCACCCCCTTCCCCCACTGAATATTTGTTTCATAAATGTTTTATGGTGATAGCCAAATTAAGTTTAATGAAAAGATACAACTTCACAGAAAAAACAAATCAATAAAAATGTTTGATCATTCATAAATAAGGTATGTTTTTACTGTGACTTTACCCCTGCCCACAGCTGATTTTGACCAAAAATTGAAAATTTTGCCATTTTTTGTGGCTTTCAAAAACTACCTGCCTAGCAATGCTTGTGCATATTTTATATTTTGTATACAGATAAAATTTTGATATGTTAACATGTGGTGAAAATAAAAAAAATGAAAGGTGAACTCTGTGTTTATTTTTTAATTTTTCACAACTGAATTTTTGGTCATTCTCAGAAAGTTCAACATAAAAATTGCCACAACTCTGTTCATAATAAAGATAAATATATTTTGTTATTACTCATTTTCTTCGTTAAAACCCAATGAATAATTTGGTACGTGTTTCATTTTGATCCTCTAATGTTTCATTTTTCGTATATCTCCATAATAATGCAAGTGGTTTGGGTAACTAGATACGACTCACTTAGTGTACAAATGGTAAGCAGTGCTACCTGATATATTAATGCGCCATTTGAAACCTATATAATCAGGTGCTTCCAAAGGCACTTTCTCGCGTCATTTTCTTTCGAAGGGATAAACTTTTATCACACTTCCCTCACCATTTTAGTCATAATTTATCAACCAAATACAGACACATCAAAGGTCAAGATATTCTGAATATACATGAAGACGAAATAGTTTGTTTCTATATGTTTCCATTAACTAAGTCTGTTAGCGAGTGAAACGATGCACACTGATGAGGATTTGAGTTGGGGGCCAAAAAGGAGCCAAATAATATCAGGCCCTTTAATGACCATGCAATAGGCATATCTCACGAATTTGGCGAAGTTATCTTACGTTTTTTTTTTTCAGCAAAAACATCAAGCATACAATTTTCTACGAGAAATACTGCATAGACATAGATATCATTTCTCTAATTCATGATCGCGATGAACCCAATCCATCTAACCCCCATAGAACCAAAGCAATGCGCATGCCAAGACAAGGCACACAATTTTTGAACGTTTCCTAAAGTCACAATTGGTGCTTTATACTATGTAGGACTAATTATTAAAATCGGAAAACCTAATCTGAAATGGAAATTAACCAGAGCTACGACCATACAACTACCATTTTCCCCGGAACATTTTGTGTCTTATCATATGCGTTGTACCCATTTCCTTGCCCATGGGCGTTGTATTGAAAATGGAACAAGGATTTCTCACTGTGGGCCTTCCAATTTTCCTTAAATCGTATTTACAACAGTCCAAATTATCATGTGTATATCTACAACCAACAAAAAAGTGCATGCCATCTTCAAAGAAGAGCGTTTCATGTAAATAATGAGATTTCGTGGTTGAGTATCTCCACTGTGTCCGGTTGTCCGTTTGACTGGCTGTAACTGTCGAATTCGGACCATCGAAGATAAATTTGTGAATAATGTGTGTCTTCCGTGAAGCTAATGTGAGCAGCCGTATTGATTAGTAACTATAACACGAGCTCTAGAACAACAACAAACCTGCATATGTGATGCCTATTCCGCCATTTTCTTCCTTATCCTGAGCGGAAAAAAATTCTTATCCTGTGGGTTTGTTTCTAACCCTGCGCGCTTGCCTTTACCAGTGTGAAGTATGAAGTCGCTAAAATCGCGATGTCAAAAGTTTACGCAACTTTAACATATGATGCAAAGTTTTATTAAAGCTTATTGATCAGTGTGTAGTCAATTGTTGTTTGTTTGATTTGAGGTTTAACGTCCCCATCAACACTGTAAAGGTCATTTTGGAAACGCTGCTTCCAATTTTGTGGGACTTTTACCCGACATTGAGATGAAATGACATTTCAAGCCCCGCCGCCCAATGAAACCCAAAGGGTTTATAAGCATGGACGGGCCGCCTCGCACACCGCTTTGCCTGGGCAGGCTTAGATCCTCTAAGCGGTTTACCAGTACTCGTGTGTGGGTCAGACTCAGCTCTGCGTGGCAGCATCATGCAGCCCATATATTTCTTCAAGCCCCGAAGGGCGGGGGCCGTAGGGTGTAGTCAAATCTTAGCGCTCCCTTAAATAATGTTGAACAGTGTATTAGGACACCGCGCCCATGCTGTGTAACTATTTCTAACATGGCCGTAAATACAGTCGAACTTCAATGGCTCGAACACCTTTGGGACCATGAAAATCTGTTGGAGACAGGGGTAGTGCGAGCCACTGAGGGTTACTTCCAGGAGGCATAACGAGATACTTTTGGACATCTTTTCGGTGCTCTATGATGAAAATATATGCTGTGTGTACTCATTAGAATCGCCTCAATGAGGCGATTCTAATGAGTACACACAGCATACATTTGCAAGATAAAGGACGAAAATCTCCTGAATAATCTCCCACTATTTCTTATGTAGAGAAATGTCCTAGGGACTCAAGAACGGGTTCGACTCAACCATGGTATACGAGCCATCAGTGTTCGAGCCATCGAAGTTCTACTGTAGTGTTCTTTTCCTAATCAAATTTTTCGGCATGTTTTTCTTGTTTATGTTTTAAACATACAGTAAAAGTTCGCTGACTCGAACACAACAGGCTTGTTTATCACGGCTGTTACGAATTCTTTCTTGGGTTATGAGTAAGAAAAATGCCAATAACACTAATGATAAATTTCTTGTTTGTTTCATTTGAGGTTTAACGTCCCCGTCAACACTATAGAGGTCATTTTGGAGACCCTGCTTCCAATTTTGTGGGACTTTTACCCGACATTGAGATGAAATGACATCTCAAGCCCTGTCGCCCCATGAAACCAATCGGGTTTATAAGCATGGACGATCGACAAGCCCCGATGGGCAGGCGCAATAACATAAAATAGTACAGATGTTGATATACAGTGGAACTTCGAAAATTGGAACATGGATAGCTCGTTTACCATAGTTAATTCGTACTTATTCTGCAGCCCATAGAGACTCCTTCAAATACCTCCAGACATATACATATTTGGATATTTTGATTTGATCGGTAAAAGTTATGTTGTGTGTACTCATTAGAATCGCCTCAATGAGGCGATTCTAATGAGTATACACATCATACCTTAATTGTATAGGTCTTAAAAGATTAAGTGATCCCCAATACTTTTCATGACCTCAGACTATACGATTAAACCTCATTAGTTCGACCTACTCCTATTTCGAACAAATTTGCATGGTCCCGAAGGTGTTCGAGTCATCGAAGTTCGGTTGTATTTGGGATAAGCTTGTGAATGTTCTCCTTATTTCATCTTGAAAAGGTATGTTGTGTGTGCTCATTAGAATCATCTCGACGAGGTGATGCTAATGGGCACGCACGACATACCCTTATATTAAAGGGAATCGGAAATATACCCTTTCATCACGAAAACATGCCTATATAATTCTGAGCCCATTGAACCCCACTTTTATACAGTAAAACTGACATTTACAGGGTAATCCTTATTTTTTTCTTATTTCAGAAATAAGAAACACAAGTTTTTTTTATCTAAAAATTTTCTTTTTGGCAATACAATTTACAATATCAGAAGATGATATTTATAAGCTTCTAGCTTTTTATAAAATCCTGTATCATTTACTAATGCGATGTATACTTTGGAATTTATTCTAATAAAATTGTTTAAACCAATTTATAATGTATTTTGTATACATCACGAAAACACGCCTATATGATTTTGCCCCCCCCCCCCCCCCCTTGAACCCCACTTTTATATAGTAAAACAGGGGTTTCCGGTGGTATACCTTCTTTTTTCTTATTTCTGCTCTAAAATATAGATTGTGGGTACTCGTTAGAACCGCCTCGATGAGGCGGTTCTAACGAGTGCCCACAATCTACATTTTGACAAGAAATAAGAAAAATATCACAATTTTTCATCATAAAATTTTCATTTTTTTTCGGCTATAAAGGTGCCAATGTATTTGTGTAGGCGTGTTTTCGTAATAGGCGCGTTTTCGTAACGTATGCCTCGTAATGTGGTTCCATGAATAACCCTCAGTGGTTGGAACTACCGCTACTTCAGGGTCCCGAAGATGTTCGAGTCGTTAAATATTCGTGACCCTTCCCTGTTAGAAATGAAAACACGATTATATAATTTTGACCCCCTTGAATCCCAATTTTATACAGTAAAACTGGGGCTTACAGGGGTAAACCTTATCTTTCTTTTTTTTTGCTCTAAAATATCGATGAGGCGGTTCTAACGTGTAAACCTTTATTTTGAGCAGAAATAGGAAAAATATAACAATTTTTCATCTAAAATTTTCGTTTTTTTTAAGTGTTAAAATTTATAGTGTAGTTGTATAGGCGTGTTTTCGTAATGAAAGCCCTGATTTCTCCGTATAAAGTGGGGTCTACAGGAGTATTCGTTTCACGGACGTGTTATTCCGATGTAGAAAAGAGTTGTTGTTTTTCTTGGTATCGTATCCATTCTACTAAACTGTTTTGGTCCCTGCTACCAAAGTTTATGTATTTGATCATAAGCCCTGATTTCTCTGTATAAAGTGGGGTCTATAGTAGTGTTCGTTTCACGTACGTGTTATTCTTATGTAGAAACGAGTTGTATCAATAAAACACACCTTCATCATTTTGACCCCTTTGAACCCAACTTTTATAAAGTAAAACTGGGGTTTGCAGGGGAGACTTATTTTTCTTATTTCTGCTCTAAAATATAGATTGTGGGTACTCGTTAGAACCGCCTCGATAAGGCGGTTCTAACGTGTACCCACAACCTAGATTTTGAGCAGAGATAAGAAAAATATCACAATGTTCCTCCTTAAAATGTTCTTTTTTTCGGCGGTATTGTTTATAATGTATTTGTAGAGGCGTGTGTTCGTTATGGAAGCCCTGATTTCTCCGTATAAAGTGGGGTCCACAAGAAAATTTGTTTCACGGACGTGTTATTCCAATGGAGAAATGAGAAGCCTCCGTGGTGTAGTTGTTACGCTACTCGCCTTCTAAACCAGGGATCGCAGGATCGATCCCGGGTTTCTCCAGACTTTCGGATGAGTCTTTAAACCGAGGTCCCGTCTCCGTATGACCTGAGCTGTTGGTGGGACGTAAAACTCAAACACTCACTTACTCAATGGAGAAAAGAGTTGTTTTTTCTTGGGATCGTATCCATTCTGCTAAACAGTTGATGGGAATTGTGACAGTAAAGCCAATAATCCCCTTTTACTTGATGTTATTTGAAGCTAATGGATATTAGGCGAGGTCTATAAAGATCCGCTAACTAATGTTTTAAGTACATACAAAGCAGGTGGTTCCGCTGAAAGAGTCGGAATAAATACAAATCAACCAGGTAAACTAAAAATTATCCGACAGCAATTGTCATCTGCTTTGTTGTCTGCTGGTTGCTTTGAAAGTCTTTGTTGTAAACATTGTGGGTCCAGATCAGACTGCTCCTCTGGGAGCAGTCTGATCAGGGTCCACACTGTTCGTCTGAACGCATTTTTAAAGTTTACAAGAGATGCAGCAAACGACAGAAACGGACGACATTTGCAGGTGAAAATTTTCTTGGCATTTAAGGGTTGACCCGAAAAGCGATTTTTAGAGGGCAATTTCATTCTTCAAATTATTTTCCAAGAAAAGAAGGATTGACATTTCGTGGGAATTCATGCAGACCTTTCACTTGTAATGTCAAGCCTTATATTTACTTTCAAAAATATTAAATATGTTCTAGAAAAGGGTTATTCTTCGGAAGCAAGGAATACACCACATAACTTTTAAGTATGGTGTGTACCTATTTTCTGGGCCCGACTATCTAGATTCGGTCAAAGAGGCCTCATCAGTGACCCTCGAAAATTTTCAAAATTCCATACAGACTTGAAAGTGACGCCTGAAAATGTGCAAATGTTACGACTGACAGTTGAAAGGTTTAAGGGTCTCTCTCTCTCTCTCTCTCTCTCTCTCTCTCTCTCTCTCTCTCTCTCATCACGAAAATAGACCTGATAGTATATAATTTTGACCCTCTTGAACCCAACTTTTATATAGTAAAACTGGGGTTTACAGGGATTAACCTTATGTTTCTTATTTCTGCTTTAAAATATAGATTGTTGGTACTCGTTAGATTCTTATTTTTGCTCTAAAATATAGATTGTTGGTACTCGTTAGAACCGCCTCGATGAGGCGGTTCTAACAAGTAACTACAATCTATATTTTGAGCAGAAATAAGAAAAATATCACAATTTTTCATATTAATTTTTTTTCGGCGGTAAAGTTTCCAATGTATTTGTATAGGCGTGTTTTTGTAATGTTGTCTGAAAATGGCAATTCCATATGGGAAAATCTGTTAATTTAATCATTTACAAGATTATATTGTGTGTACCTAAAATATAGATTGTTGGTACTCGTTAGAACCGCCTCGATGAGGCGGTTCTAACAAGTATCAACAATCTACATTTTGAGCAGAAATAAGAAAAAATTCACATTTTTTATATCAAAATGTTCGTGTTTATTTTCGGCGGTAAAGTTTCCAATGTATTTGTATAGGCGTGTTTTTGTAATGTTGTCTGAAAATTGCAATTTCCTATAGGAAAATTTGTTATTTTAATCATTTACAAGATTATATTGTGTGTACCTGAAATAAGTAAAGGCAAGCCATGCTTTTTGAGCAAAATATGAATATAACGCATACCCTTCCCGAAATATATAGGGGTGGGCAAATAAAGGTGGTCGTCTCACAGACCTGTTACCATTCGGGCTATCAGGAATTCAGACTTGGAACCACACAACTGTTTTATTAACCTATCACTAAAACATGCCTATATAATTTTTATCGCCTTAAACCCCACTTTTGTATAATAAAACGGGGGTTTGCAGGGGTATATATTATTCATTATTTTTCTTTTTTTTCTGCTCAAAACATATATTTTGGATACTCGTTAGAAGCGCCTCGTCGAGTTGGTTCTAACGAGTTACCACAATCTGTATTTTGAGCAGAAATAAGAAACATATCATTTTTTTTGTCTGAAAATTTTCATTTTTAGGTGGTAAAATTTTCAACATACAGTTAAATTTCTATAGTAAATCCATCTTTGGGACTGTTCAAAAGTGGTTTTTAAGACCACTTTTGAACAGCCCCAAAGATGGTCCCTGACTAGAAGACATGATGAACAGGAAATTCGAAGAAATAATAACTGCACCCTTCTAAATAATCTTTTTAAAGCAAAATTAGTCATAAATTCAGATGGTCTTAATGGCGGAATTTTACTGTATTTTCGTAATGCATGTTGAACCAAATGGAATCGTGTCCCCTGCCATGAAATAAGTTGGGTTGCATGATGCTTCCACGCAAAGATGAAACCGAACGCTCATGAGTACAACCCGCTTACATTACGCAATTACGCCTGTACAAAAAACATTGTAAACTTTACCGCCGAAAAATAACTAAAATTTTCATATGAAAAATTGTGATATTTTTCTTATTTCTGCATAAATTATAGATTTTAGGTACTCGTTAGATCTTTGAGGCGGTTCTAACTATATTTTAGAGCAGAAATACGAAAAATAATGTTTACCCAGTTTTACTGGGGTGCAAGGGGGTCAGAATTGCATAGACGTATTTTCATGATGAGATGGTCTAAGCATGCCCAAGCAAACTGATGCGAGCCGAACCGTCCTTGCATATAACCCCAATTGGTTCATTGGGCGGCAGGGCTTGAGATGTCATTTCATCTCAATGTCGGGTAAAAATCCCACGAAATAGAAAGCAACGTGTCCAAAATGACCTAAATAATGTCGACGGGGACGGTAAAAACTCACTTCAAACAAACAGCAACAACAAAAATGGAATCTTCCTCCTTATATATAGCAAAAGTCTATTTCAGAATTTAGGAGTGACATGGTGTAATACCTTTAAAATCTATTTGGAAAATGGCTGCACGTTTTGCAAAAAGTGTACGCCCTTATCATTCGGCGCGTACTGCGGCGTCTCATCTGGGCCTGTACCCTGTCTTGGGGTTTCCTGTAGAAATGGATAAAAAATGAAATTTAATTTTTCAGCGTTCTTTGATTTGTGTGGACCACGGGCGGAGCTTAGGTCTGTCTTGGTAACATCATGAATTTTAAAAATGTAATTTCTTTACTTATACACTTTATTATTTTTATTCCGGATATCCGTACTTCCGCAATGACTTCAGCGCCCAAGTTCGTAAAATCATATTTCGACATCACCTGAACAAGTCCGTGAAACGAAGACCCCGCTAAACCCCTATTTATATGGAGAAAACTGGGGTTTAAGGGGGTATAGATTATTTTTCTGATTTTTGCTCCAATACATATGTTGTGGGTACTCGTTAGAACCCGCCCCAACGGAATTTCATCAGAAAAGAAGCCATTTTGGAAATGTGAAAAATGCACTATATCGCACGGGCGTGTTATCGTAATGATATAAAACGATTTGGTACAACATAAATGTTATACATGTACGACAGACTGCATGCATTTAACCAATCACGGTTGACAACTTTGCTTCCCTCTTGAATTGCACGCCGGTGCGTCAGGCCTCAGATTCTATGACGGTTCCAGCGTAAAGGCTTACTGAATCTTATTCTATGTAATGTTAGTTGGTGCCTGATGCTCTTTTTCTGGTCGGGCCCATCGGAGTCTGAATGTTGGTTTTCTTTTGCTCCAGAATTTCTGAGTTTTCTGGCTGTCGAGTCCTCACCGTTGTTTCATCTCTGTGGTTGTTTGAGTTTTTTTTGTGTTCACGGAGATGAGTTGCACTGATGAGTAAGGAGGTCATTGTTCGGATTAAACAAATAATGTCTAAATCGCGACGGAAGTAAGCCCCAACCCCCCCCCCCCCCCCCCCCCCCCCACGCTTCGAGTGGAATTCGTTTCACTGACCGTTCCAAGGCGGTTCTTCTGTCGCGGTTAAATTTTGTTATGGTTTGTCTTTGAGTGTTTGTATCGCTTATATTATTTTGTTTTGGATAGCCAATTTGACCATTTTGTGGGAAAGTAACTGTCCTTTTGGCTTTCCGCTATTCATGTTTCCATTAGGGTCTGTTGTTTCATGTTTGTGTTAGTTTCCCTTTGGTGTCTCTGATGGGAGCTGTGGGTTAATTGTATCGCCTTCACTTCTACTTTTCAACATGGTGCAGTTAGTACCGGCTTTAGCTTTTGAAAATACAGTGAAACTTCAATGAACCGAACACAGATGGCGTTAGCCCTGGTTGAGTTAAACATATTCCTTCGTGCGACACAGTGTATTTTTACTACTCGAAAATGGCTTATTTTCTGATGAAAATACATGTACCTGATAGTTTTCTTAGTGAGACTGCAAAATAGGTTGTGGGTGCTCGTTAGAACCGCCTCAATGATGTCAATGACGCCTAGTGTCAATGAATACCCAGAACCTATGTCTTTTTGCTGGCCCGCGGCCTCCGAGGATTTTGATGTTTTACCTTCTGTTCGTTACGGGACGTGAGAGGACGTGCTTATTGGCGCCCCCTCCACACACAAACACACACTCAATCATATTGACTGGTGCAAATTATAGGGTACCGCCTCATTCTTTCACGCCCACTCTTTCGACATTGTTCGATGCTCGGTACGTGTGACCATAGTACCACGCCTAGGGGTTTTTTGCTTAAGGTGACTCGAATGGACAAGCGTAAAGTGCTAACGTTACGTTTAAATGTTAAAATAATTCATAACTTACTTGGTCTATTCTATTGTTTGCTAAACAAAGAAAGATATCTGGACTACGTCTGCGATTTTAGGGATGGGCATAGGGGCGTGCTGTTTGGACATTGGTTTCCACCACGCGCCCCTCGCCCCAGCCATGATAGTCAAGGTCATTATAACGTTTCATGTATATATTTGTGTATATGTTTTAACTTCGGTTTGTATCATAAGGTGCGGAAAATTTTATCAACAATGGGCGTACTTGATTCAGCTGTTCTTACTGTTCCTGAACGTTGCACTGTCACGTGACTGTTCTGTTTTTAAATCAAGTGCATTGCAATGTTCCCATAACGTAGGAGTGTGTCGTGTTTTGAATCAAGCACAGAACATACACAGCTTCCCTACATACGACGCTTAGTCTATTTTCTTACATGCATTTGTTTTTTTATTAGATACCTGACTGAAATCATTCAAAATCATTCAGTTTCAAAAGATGAGCCGTTCAAGTAATTAATGTATCCCAAAATCGAACAAAACATGGAACATTGCACTGGACCTTGCTCCGGTGAATCAAGTATGGTGCCGAACTTTGACCGAACCTTGCTCCGGTGAATCAAGTGTGGTGCAGAACTGTGACTAACAATTTAAAGCATACTCTTAGTGAATGCAGTTTGAAAGGTATTTAAATCAATGATTTTTTATGATCTGAAACGTGTTCAACATTTATCTACGCATTTTGATTCTGGTAGGAAACTACAAATGCAAAATGCCTTGAATTTGAAAACGAGGCTGGTGTACTGCTCCATCATCCGGGCACTTCACACCTAGTCAAGAGTAGTGTCAAAAAGTGTAGCACCAGAACACTGCACCATACCACGTGACAACTACTTGATTGAACAGAACACAGATCGGTGCAAATGGAACAGTGAATCAAGTACGCCCAATGCAAACATGCTCATACAAATGTTACACTGAGGACAATCTGTTAGTCTGTCACTCGGGCAAAATATGTTATCGTCTTGAAATAAAGTTATTATAATTATTAATATTATTTGATCAGAAAAAATAATGCATACCCCCTGTAAACCCCACTTTTCTCTATAGAAAGTAGGGTCGCGGAGTGTTCATTTCACGGACTTGTCCACGCGATGAGTCCTAAGGAAATTGCACGACCCGCAGAAAAAGCGACCGACTGAAGTCGGTTGATTTTCTAAGAGTGCCCAAAAATCACCGTGTCATTCTGTCATTCGGTCATTCTGTCAGTCCGTCCGTAACCCGTTTGTGAAAATTGGTGATAGTGACTTAACCACTTGGAATATTTAAACAATTTTTGGCATACTGATAGATATCAATGAGATCTAACCAATGAACTTGCGAAATATTACAATCCATTTAGTATAGTCTCGCCGAGGCGAAAAAATGTGAAAATTTTCGAACTGCTTCTCCTCGGAAACCGTTGGGCCGATTGAAGTCAAATTTCATATGGAGCCTCTATGGGATAGAAGAAACCAAAATTTGCTCATGGGGTCCAGGTCACATGACCAAAATGGCCGCCAAGCCATGTATGGTGTGTCTGTCTGTCCGTCCGTAACCCGTTTGTGAAAATTGGTGATAGTGACTTAACCGCTTGGAATATTTAAACAATTTTTTGCATACTGATAGATATCAATGAGATCCAACCAATAAATATGCGAAATATTACATTCCATTTAGTATAGCCTCGCCGAGGCGAAAAATGTGAAATTTTTCGAACTGCTTCTCCACGGAAACCGTTGGGTCGATTGAAGTCAAATTTCATATGGAGCCTCTATGGGATGGGGGAAACCAAAATTTGCTCATGGGGTCCAGGTCACATGACCAAAATGGCCGCCAAGCCATATATGGTCTGTCTGTCTGTCCGTCCGTAACCCGTTTGGGAAACTTGGTGATAGTGACTTAACCGCTTGGAATGTTTAAACAATTTTTAGCATACTGATAGATATCAATGAGATCTAACCAATGAACTTGAGAAATATTACATTCCGATTAGTATAGCCTCGCCGAGGCGAAAAATCCGTAACCCGTTTGTGAAAATTGGTGATAGTGACTTAACCGCTTGGAATATTTAAACAATTTTTGGCATACTGATAGATATCAATGAGATCTAACCAATGAACTTGCGAAATATTACATTCCATTTAGTATAGCCTCGCCGAGGCGAAAAATGTGAACATTTTCGAACTGCTTCTCCTCGGAAACTGTTGGGCCGATTGAAGTCAAATTTCATATGGATCCTGTATGGGATGGGGCTAACCAAAATTTGCTCATGGGGTCCAGGTCACATGACCAAAATGACACCCAAGCCATATATGGTAAAAACCCTTCAAAATAGTCTTCTCCAACACCACTGGGCAGATTTTCACGAAACTTGATAAATGGCATCTGGGACGTAGGCCCATCCTAAATTGCTAAAATGGTGACCCTGGGTTGACCTTGACCTTCTTTGTGCCTAGGTCAAACTTTGACACATATGCTTTTGTATTGGAAAATGTGAGAATGCATTTTATCCTGCAAACGATTCAGAATACAGTACTAAAGTATAAAATAAATTTTTGCTCCTTACGATAAGGTGCATTTATTGGGGGAACCGTTTTAGGTCCAGGTCACATGACCAAAATGGCCGCCATACCCATATATGGTAACACTCATAAAGCTAAAAGCATCCGGCGGGTCGTGCACTTCAGCTGAAGCACTGGTTGTTTCTATAGTTCAGATGCTAAATAGTGAGAGGTAATTCACTACTTATCCTATTCTAATATATTGGAAAAATTTAACACCAAAAAATGAAATTTTGCAGATAAAAAATCTGCTATTTTCCAAACATAGATTGTTGGTACTCGTTAGAACGGCCTCATCGAGGCGGTTCTAACGAGTACTGACACTCTATGTTTTTGAAATATGAAAAATAATGTAAACCCCTGCAAACCCCAGTTTTACTATATAAAAGAGGGGATTAAGGGGGTCAAAATTTTATCGGCGGATGTAATGAATTTGTTGGATACATGAACTGCGTGACAAACAGAGTAGATCCTGATCAGATGCCCAAAAGGCTTAATATATCAGAAAACTTTCAGACCCCCCCCTCCCCCCCAAACCATATATATCATTGTTCCTTATGATGAGACACATTCTGTGGTGCGCACGGGGCATGTCCCACTTCATAAAAAGCCATATATCTCAGAAATTATTCAGATCCCTACCCTTAGAGCATATATATTCTTATTTCTTATTCCTTATGATAAGGTGCATTCAGCGGCAACAACCTGAGAGTCCCCCGGGGTGCGGCGGGGCCATGCCCCACACCATCCACTTTATATAAAAAGCTATATCTCATAAACCGTTCAGATCCCCGACCCTAAACCATATATATTCAGGTTTCATATTAAATGACACATTCTGTGTCAAAAACCTAGGGTTAATAAAACTCCTAATATGTCAGAAACTGTTCAGATCTTCACCACTAAACCACAAACATGTATATTCTTGTTCCTTTCAGCCACACAAACTGCGGGGTCCACGGGGGTCAGGAGGCACATTTCCCACCCATCTGCTTCATACAAAGCCTAATATTTCAGAATCCGTTCAGATCCCCACACCTTAACTATATCTATTCTTGGTGCTTATGATTTGTTTTGTTTGTTTGATTTCAGGTTTATCGTCCCGTCAACACTGTGTAGGTCATTTTGGAGACGTTGCTTCCAATTTTGTGGGACTTTTACCCGACATTGAGATGAATGATATCTCAAGCCCTTCCACCCAATGAAACCAATGGAGTTTATATGCATGGATGGTCCGACTCGCCGACTTTTCCTTGGCAGGCTTAGAATCCCTAAGCAGTTTACCAGTACTCATGCGCGGTAGGTTTCAGCTCTGCGTGGAAGCATCATGCATCCCAATCTATTTTTTCAAGCCCCGATTTGCGGGGGCCAGTGGTGCTTATGATATGACACATTCAGGCGCCATGTCCGACCCCTCCACTGCTTAAAATGCCTTAAATCGCAGAAAACGTTCAGATCCACACCCTTAAACTATATATACTGGCCGGAAATAGAAACTATACACTTTTAAATTGTCTCGACTGGCAAAACAAGTGGATAATTCAGTTAAAATTTACTGATTAAGGATTTGACTAACTATAGACATGAATCCTGTAACAATTTAAAGAAAATCTGGTGGTCAAAATAAAAGTTTTTGGGGAAAATGTAAAAAAGTGCATTTTTCACAAAATCTGTTTGTAATCGAATTTTGACTTCAACATTTTTCTGTACAGGTAATAAGTTTAAAGCAAGGCATAAAAAAGAACAAAAAATCTAAAAAAAATATCGAGAAACAAACATTTTATTGAAATCTCAAGAACTACTTTTTTCAGCGAAATATTCAAAATAATTTTGCACGCCAAAAATCGACCCAAAAGTGCCTTCAATCGTTTTAGCATCTTCAGATGTGTCTTAAATATTGATTAAAACAAAAACCGCAATCAGAAATGCTATACTTTTCGCTCACTTCCGGTGGTTTGGTCCAATATTTAAAGGTCGATAACTTTTCAACCATTGTTTAAATTTCCATTTTGTAAACAATATTCCCAACGTTAGATGATAACAGTTAAAATGGGAATCACATTCGCGACACAAAATGTTTGACTCAATGGAAACTTGAACAGCAAGTTTTGGACCCTTGCTTTGAACCTGTGGCTTTACCCTTTAAATCATATCTATCATTAAACATTTTATTCGATAAAGCAGACCTGCCACTAATGATACTTTTTATAATTGGAATTCAAATTGTATTAAAATGTTTTGCCGGTGACAATTTAAAGGTGCATTATTGAGCTACCGGTAAAAAATGCTTCCAAAAATGAAATACATATAGCCGGTATTTTTCTTTAAAACAATACAAATGAATGCATTTGATGCAAAAATGCGAACAATTATGATGACAGGTAAACGAGTTTGAGAGGGATTCCCTAACTAGGTTTCGAACACTAGTTAGATCTATTTTTAGTTCGTGACAAAAATAGAATCCCCATATATGACGTTATGCGACGTTCATTTTTGGCCTTGTTTGCTTAGGCCATGCCTGAATCGGAAAAAAATATGACGCTGAATACCATGCCATAAGTAACAACACTCAGAGACGATAC
Source organism: Lucinisca nassula (assembly GCA_963580285.1). Classification (NCBI taxonomy): domain Eukaryota; kingdom Metazoa; phylum Mollusca; class Bivalvia; order Lucinida; family Lucinidae; genus Lucinisca; species Lucinisca nassula. Next base: position 54,499,887 of record OY757023.1, on the reverse strand, counting down.
TGTCGCCATGTATGTGTAAAGTGACAGATTTATTTTTAGAACAGAAATTCCGAACACATGTTCAGAGCGAAGGGTAAACACGAATGAAAACGACCATTTTCACAAAGTTCTGGTGCTGTATTTGGTTCCAAAACTGTACACATGACAAAGGAGTATGAATTGAAGATAAAAAAAAAACAGAAAAAAAAATTGAGACCCGATAGCTCAATAATGCACCTTTAAAAATGAGCGTATAGTTTCTATTTCCGGTGAGTATATATTCTTGTTCCTTATGGTAAGACGCATTCAATAATACCAACCAGCGGACCACCTGCGCTATGCCACACCCATCCACTTCATAAAAGGCCTAATATTTCAGATACAATGTCCACATGGGTGCTCAAATGAGTATTGGGCTTCGTTTGGGAGACTTTTTAATCGTTTTTTTTTATTGTTTGATTTGATTTTTAACGTCCACCTCGACACTAAATAGGTCCTTTTAGAGACGTTGCTTGCAATTTTGTTGGACTCTTACCCGACATTGAGATGAAATGACATCTCAAGCCCTGTCGCCCAATGAAACCAATAGGGTTTAGAAGCATGGACGGTCTAACTCGCACCGCTTTGCCTGTGCAGGATTAGATCCTCCAAGCGGTTTACCAGTACACGTGTGCGGTCGGATTCAGCTCTGCGTGGAAGCATCATGCAGCCCTTGTATTTCTTCAAGCCCCGTTTAAAACTGAATTAGATGGGGCAAATCAGAAGTCGTGTGAAATGACTCAGTCAAAACGACGTAGTACAGGAAAGACCACAACAATAAAAACCTATCCCGAAAACACGCCTATATAATTTTGACCCCCTTGAACCCCACTTTTTTGTAGTAAAACTGGTGTTTCTGGGGGTATACCTTATTTTTCTTATGTTTGCTCTAAACTATAGATTGTGGGTACTCGTTAGAACCGCGTCGATGAGGCGGTTCTAACAAGTACCCACAATCTATATTTTGAGCAGAAATAAGAAAAATATCACATTTTTTTTTTCATCTTAAAATGCTCGTATTTTCAGTAATTAAATTGACAATGTATTTGTATAGGCGTGTTTTCGTAATGAGCTGCAAATCGTACATAATATGATTCTTGGTAACAGTCTAAGCTGGTAGCATGAATAAGTAACAAAATTATTTCAGATCATTTCGAACGCAAACATACATTGTAAACTTTACCGCCGAAAACAACATACACTAGAATTTCAAGATGAATTGTGATATTTTTCTTATTTCTGCTCAAGATATAGATTGTGTGTACTGTGCTCGTAAGAACCGCGTCGATGAGGCAGTTCTAACAAGTACATACACTTTATATTTTAGAGAAGAAATACGAACAATAAGGTTTACCCCTGCAAACCACAGTTTTACTGTATAAAAGTGGGGTTCAAGGGGGTCAAAATTATATAGGCTCGTTTCCGTGATGTTTCAAAGGATCAAATTTGGTGAATTAAAGGATCCACGATGCACTATGTCACACGTGTGTGTTATCTTAGGATTATGTGCAGTCAACGCAAAGCCTGCTTAACTCTTATCATGCTGTTCACGACGACCCCTATTTTTGGAAACAGTGTAGATCCAGATCAGATGGCTCCATCTGATCAGGATCTACACTGTTTGACATTAAGTTTATGGCTTTGTAAGAATAAATTACATCAAGTAATCTGATTGGTTCAAAGTCAGAAATGGGTGTGGCTAAAATGAATATTCAGCATGATAAGGGTTAAGATGAGGAAGCGTAACAAAGAGTAGGTCAGAATGATACATTACGATAACACACACGTGCGACAAAGCCCATTTTGTCACTTCTCAAAAAAATGCCTACTTTTCTGATGAAAGCCCATGATACGTTTCTTATTTATACTGCACTCGTAAGTCGCTGTTGATCGTTGGAACCGGGTTCTAACGAATATCAACAACCTACATGTATGTCTTGGAGCAGAAATAAGAAATTGATGATTGTATACCCTCGTACACCCCAGCCTGTCAAAATGAAGTTGGGTGTAAGGGGAGTAAATTTCACGGACTTGATCGCATGATTTATGTTTTCTAGTGTGCGTGGGGGGGGGGGGGGCATCAGGTTAACAAGTCCGTGTAATGAACACCCCTCTAAATACTACTTTGTCATTTGATTAACATATCCATGTGAAATATGGCGTCCAACACGGTGTCAGACTAGGTGAATTTTAAAGGTTGTTCCCAAAATGGGTCCCATCAGGCTAACAAGTCCGCGAAATGAACACCTCTCTAAACAAAAGTAGAGGCAATGATCAGGAATCGATACAATTAACCCACAGCTCCCACCAGAGACACCAAAGAGAAAGAAACACAAACATGAAGCAACAGACCCCAAGGGAAACATCAACACCGGAAAGCCAAAAGGACAGTTACTTTCCCACAAAATGGCCAAAAGGCTATCCAAAATGAAATAATGTAAGCGACACAAACACCCAAAGACAACCCGTAGCAAAAATAAACCGCGACAGAAGAACCGCCTTGGAACTGTCAGCGGAAACGAATTCCACTGGTGGGGGTGGGGGAGGGTGGGTGGGGGGGGGCTGAAATCGATTTTACGTGGCCACAATAAAGCCTGCTTTATATAGAGCACTTGGATTTTCAGGGGTATATATTATATGAGGCGGTTCTAACGAACACTCACTACCTATGTTTGCAGTATATATTGGAAAAAATATCACAGATCTTCATAAGAAAAGTAGCCATTTTGAGGACGTGATAAAATGCTCAATGCGGTACGGGTGTGTTATCGTAATGATACAAAACGTGGTCCTTTGTGCGGAGCCATTTTTGATCCCATGTCTATTATTCGAATTATCTTTTTTGGAGATCCACAAGATTAAACCACATACCAAGCATCAACGACTTTGGCCTTCTGATTTCAGACAAGAAGATATTATTTTTCTACTGCAACATGTGACTCTTAAGGAGGGGTCTTTTCTGGCCCAAGGGTTATAATATGAGCAATTGTGGAAGTGGTCCGCTATATGAAGCTACAAACCAAATGTGAAAGACATGGATATTCAATTTTCATACCAGAAGGAATTTGTTTTTTAGTTTTTAGTTAATTTTCCCCTTTTTGCTGCCTTCGAAATCAGAGATCGCATGGAATGAAAAATAGAAGTGAAGGCAATGACCAGGAATCGACACAATTAACCAACGCCTCCCATATCACACCACAAAGGGAAAGAAACACAAACGTGAAATAACTACACCCTAATGGAAACATCACTAGCGGACAGCCAAAAGGGCAGTTACTTTCCAAAAGAATGGCCAATTGGCTATCCAAAGCAATAAAGATATAACGATACACACAATCAAAGACAAACAATAAAAAAAAACTGCGACAGCAGAACCGCCTTGGAACGGTCAGTATAAAGTATTTCATTGGGGGTGTGCGGGGGTGGGGGTGGGTTAAAGCAATTTACTTCCATCGCGATTTAGACCAATGATTTGTTCAATCTGCATGAAGGTTTCTTAACTCATCAGTGCAACATTTCCGAGAACACAAAAATCAAACATCCACAGAGATAAAACAACGGTGAGGACCCGACAGCAAGAAAACCATGCAATATTGGAGCAAAAGAAAATTAACTGTTACGCTCCGATGGGCCCTACCAGAGACAAAGCATCAGATACCAACCAATATTACATAAAATTAAATTTTAATTTCAAGTAAGCCTTTACGCTGGAACCGTCCTGACCCGCCGGCGTGCAGTTAAAGAGGGAAGCAAAGTTACCAATCGTGATTGGGTTAACTACTATGCATGCAGTGTGTCGTTATATTGTATCAAATTTTTTTATATCGAAGACTGATTTTACGAAATTTGGTATGTTTATATTTTTTTGAATTTATTTAATAAGTCACCATAAAATACGGGCTCCGATAGACTTTGTTGCAGAGGAGATTTAAAGGTGCATTATTGAGCTACCGGGTCTCAATTTTTTTTCTGGTTTTTATCTTCAATGCATACTCCTTTGTCATGTGTACACTTTTGGAGCCAAATACAGCTTCAGAACTTTGTGAAAATGGTCGTTTTCATTCGTGTTTACCCTTCGCTCTGAACAGATGTTCGGAATTTCTGTTCTAAAAATAAATCTGTCACTTTACACATACATGGCGACAGTATCGTCTCTGAGTGTCGTTGCTTATGGCATGGTATTCAGCATCATATTTTTTCCGATTCAGGCATGGCCTAAGCAAACAAGGCCAAAAATGAACGTCGCATAACGTCATATATGGGGATTCTATTTTTGTCACGAACTAAAAATAGATCTGACTAGTGTTCGAAACCTAGTTAGGGAATACCTCTAAAACTCGTTTACCTGTCATCATAATTGTTCGCATTTTTACATAAAATGCATTCATTTGTATTGTTTTAAAGAAAAATACCGGCTATATGTATTTTTTTTTTTTTGAAGCATTTTTTCCAGATAGCTCAATAATGCACCTTTAAGTCCAACATTGAATTTTGGAACAAAATCGGAATGGCGTCTATAAAACTTAGATAAGACCTAAACCATTAAACAACTTTCAGACAGTATCACTCTAGGATCGTTCCTGCAATATTTGGTTAAATTATGCTGAGTGGTTTAGGAAGATATGTCACATGTTAACAGACGACGACCGACTGGCCTGTCGAAATAGTTCCCCTTGAGGACTACCTGCACAAGTGACGTAAAAACTAGTCCATAGAAACATGACGAATTGCTGTGAATGACCGAATGGCTGAACATGTGTCGACTTTCCTTGTTCACGCAGATTCGCGCTGTGTCATGCGGGATTTTCGTACATGTATGGAAAAAATCATAATTACCGCTGTTCCAAGTAAAACTTGTTGTTAGCACTTTTAGAAACCCATATTTATTAGCCGGGAACAAATGATATTGTTATATTCCTTGTTAGCACTGTTTTGTTAGAATCGCTTGCAACTTGTCGAGTTCTAGGCGATTATAAGTACATATACCAACACCATTCATGTATGTGTTAGTATAGCAATTAGGCAAAACAACAACAAACAACATTATCAGTTATTCCTTTTTTTTTGCTATGCCTTGACTATGTTGCTTCTTTTGACTTAACCCACCCGTTGGGGACAAATATGCAAGTATGCCTGTTCGGTAAAGAGGCAAGTGGAGTTCACTCCCGAATTCCCGGGTGATATCATAATGAAAACAAACCCTTGAGAAATATCAGCTGTAGCAATGAATTTTTAGTAATAAATCACAGTTGGCCCGTCAGTTGTAAACTCAGTCAAATCACGAGCGCTTAGCGTGTGCGATTTGTCTACTTACAACTGACGGACAATCTGTAATATTATTTATACCCAACAATACACACATCGGAGCTGATCTATTTCAATTCTAACTCACTAAATATGGACAATAAGTATGTTTATTGTTAGAAAATTCCTGCTTAAATATCGAACTGCAGTTAAGACTTTTTGTGACGTTTATGATGCAGAAAAATGGCATAACACCGTCTAAAGTGACGTGAAAAACGGCGGCTTTCTGTGCATCACGTGAACAAGTCCGTGAAATGACGACCCCCCTAAACCCCACTTTATATAGAGAAAATTGGGGTTTACGGGGGTAAACATTAATTTTCTTATTTCTGCTCCAAGACATAGGTTGTGGGTACTCGTTAGAACCGCCTCAATGAGGCGGTTCTAACAAGTACCCTCAACCTATGTTTTGAACATTTATAACAAAAATATCAAGGATTTTCATCAGCAAAGAAGCTATTTTGGAGATGTGATAAATGCACTATGTTGCACGGGTGTATTATCATAATGGTCAACTTCTTCTTCCAGGTGATTGATTGCAGACTAAATCACAGTTCCTTTAGGCGTACTGTGTTTGAATTACACATTACGATAACACACCCGTGTGACAAAGTGCATTTGTTGACATCTCCAAAATGGCTACTTTTCTGATGAAAAAAAAATATGCCATTTTACTTATCTATACTGCAAAATATAGGCTGTTGATACCCGTCGGAAACGCCTCACTGAGTACCAACAACCTATGTCTCGGAACAGAAATAAGAAAAATAATGCATACCCCGTAAACCCTAGTTTTATCTATGAATAGGGGTTTCGGGGATGGGAGTGTTCATTTCACGGACATGTTCACGTGATGATGTATTGTTCTTCCCGTCAAACTCTCTTGGGATGACTACAACACGGGACAGTCATTACGTTAACAGGTTCGTATGCAATAAATACCCTTGTAAACCGCAGTTTATATAAGGGAAAAGAATTATTGATACGGGTATACCGGATTATATTCTTGATTCTAATGCAATTACGTATGTACCGCGACGTCTGATTGGATAACGTCAAACATTTGCGACAGTATATTCCACGGTATACTGTCGGAAATCCGAAGTCACCACGTAACGTCGTTTTCCATTGGCTGACATTTGGTTTTACGTAGCTCACAACGCCTGCCGCTTTGTGCAAAATAGTACAATTTTTAACAAAACATCCGAATAAGTGCATTAGAATGGGGATAACAGTATTAAATTTGTCATTTGGGGAGGCAAATCGTTGGGCTTTAGGGTCGCAAATTCCTTTTTTCGGCTCCGCCAATGCGTCGGCGTAAAATGAAATTTCCGACCATAAAACCACCGATTTACCTCCCCAAATGACGATTTTGAATACTGTTATCCCCTAATTCATGCTCAAAAGTGGGTATATGCAATCTACTTTTGAAACAGACATTAAAAAAAACTAATACAATTTTCATTGGAACGTGCACATTTCCGTGACCTTGAAAGAACACACTTTCCTGCACATCAGTTAAGAATATGCGAGATTTTTACACTCTATAAATATTCTAAGAAAGTTACACTGTAATTTTTCCATGCTAAATGCCCATAGACCATCGGTTGATAGTTTTTAGTATTACCCAATCTCTGATATAAAGTGTTATGATGTAATTTTGGCTATGGGGCAGTTTTAATCAGAATAAAGTATTTCACCATCCAATATATTTTATTGCTTATTAGACGGTTGAGTTGGTTTTCCGGTTATCATGTTTGTGACGCTAAACGCAGCAGAAGCAGGGAACAGTATCTGGGTAACGGCATGTGGCCAGTCCAAAGAAATGTAAACAATACCGTTTGAGTAAAATAACTGTGTGCTGGATTGGATAATAAAACAGTAATTTAGTGGTTGTTTGGACAATAGTGAATACTATTACCCCTCAGTGTTGTGGACGACCTAATTCACTATTGCCCTTGGTCTTCGACCTCGGGCAATAGTGCCTCAGGTGATACTCTACCTCAGGGCAATAGTTTTCACTTTTGTCCAAACAGCCATCAAATTATTGTATAATATCACTCTGCGATAATTTCGTCTATCACATTCGTGGAGTAGGTGTGCATACGGTTCGGTTCCTTTGGGAAAGGCTATCCCAAAACTTAAAACAGAAAAAAATACTGGTACCAAGATTTTTATTTTTATTTAATAAAGCCAACGAACATCCACATTTGCGGTTTTCATTTAAAAATGAAGATGTAGATGTTGCTGTTTCACCAGCTAAAGTCGTTAATGAAGAAAGCCCACCTTCTCTGATAATTTGGAACGCTATGGCGTCAAACTCGCGCGTGTGTTGTCCTGTATGTGTGCCCATATGGGGGACCTATTTCTTGGGACGTTCGGTGTATTAAAAATAATGTAACAGTCCTACGAGGTTGATTGTGTAAAATGTCAACCTTCGGAATACAAATATCAACCTCTGTTGATATTCATATTCCTCTGGGTGACATTTGTCACTATCAACATTCGAGAGTGTAATATTTATATACTAGCGCACTAAGTTTGTTAATTCCACGCTCTTATACCAACCTGCTGTGCACCATGAGAAAGGCTTCCTGCTAGAGAACGGCGGCACAGCTTTAACTGAAACTAGAGCCAGTGTTTATGAAACACAATGCCCCCAACTGCTTGACCCTAACACTGCTTGTCCCTAACAGTAATTGAGATATCTTGTTTTTATGTGGCTGTAATGCTGAAATTACACAAGAAAAGCTGTAGTTAATCATCTACTCATCATCCCTGACCAGTCTGTGAAGTTTCGGGGAAAAACCTAAAATAGTTTTTTAGATATCTTGCTTACAAACTTAAAACGCGAAAAATTTCAAAGGGCCATAACTCAAGAAAAAAATTTCGGATTTTTTTCAAAAGTTAATCAGTTCATCTACTCATCATCCCCAACCAGCCTGTAAAGTTTCAGGGCAATAGCTCAAACAATTTTTGAGATATCTTGCTTACAAGCTGAAAACACGAAAAAAATCAAAGGGCCATAACTCAAGAAAAAAAAATTGGATTTTTTTCAAAAGTTAATCAGTTCATCTACTCATCATACCCAACCAGTCTGTGAAGTTTTGGGGAAAAACCTCATATAGTTTTTGAGATATCTTGCTTACAAACTTAAAACGCGAAAAATTTCAAAGGGCCATAACTCAAGAAAAAAATATAGGATTTTTTTTCAACAGTTAATCAGTTCATCTACACATCATCCCAAACCAGCTTGTAAAGTTGCAGGGCAATCGCTCAAACAATTATTGAGATATCTTGCTTACAAGCTGAAAACACGAAAAAAAATCTAAGGGCCATAACTCAAGAAAAAAAATCGGATTTTTTTCAAAAGTTGATCAGTTCATCTACTCATCATCCCCGACAAGTCTGTGAAGTTTCGGGGAAAAACCTCAAATAGTTTTTTAGATATCTTGCTTACAAACTTAAAACGTGAAAAATTTCAAAGGGCCATAACGCAAGAAAAAAATTTCGGATTTTTTTCAAAAGTTAATCAGTTCATCTACTCATCATCCCCAACCAGCTTGTAAAGTTTCAGGGCAATAGCTCAAACAGTTTTTGAGATATCTTGCTTACAAGATTTCATAGTATTTTTTGCAAAGGGGCATAACTCAAAAAAGGGGCATAATCCTGACGAGAAAAAAAAACACGGGTCAATTATTTTTTCATGAGGAATCCATATATGAAATTTCAAAAACCTAGCACCCATGGTTCTAAAGTTATGCTATGCAGTAAAAAGTGGGACGGACGTAAGGACGGAAGGACGGAAGGACGGACGGACGAACAGGGCAAAACCAATATGCCAAAACGCGAAAAATTTCAAAGGGCCATAACTCAAGAAAAAAATTTCGGATTTTTTTCAAAAGTTAATCAGTTCATCTACTCATCATCCCCAACCAGCCTGTAAAGTTTCAGGGCAATAGCTCAAACAATTTTTGAGATATCTTGCTTACAAGCTGAAAACACGAAAAAAATCAAAGGGCCATAACTCAAGAAAAAAAAATTGGATTTTTTTCAAAAGTTAATCAGTTCATCTACTCATCATACCCAACCAGTCTGTGAAGTTTTGGGGAAAAACCTCATATAGTTTTTGAGATATCTTGCTTACAAACTTAAAACGCGAAAAATTTCAAAGGGCCATAACTCAAGAAAAAAATATAGGATTTTTTTTCAACAGTTAATCAGTTCATCTACACATCATCCCAAACCAGCTTGTAAAGTTGCAGGGCAATCGCTCAAACAATTATTGAGATATCTTGCTTACAAGCTGAAAACACGAAAAAAATCTAAGGGCCATAACTCAAGAAAAAAAAATCGGATTTTTTTCAAAAGTTGATCAGTTCATCTACTCATCATCCCCGACAAGTCTGTGAAGTTTCGGGGAAAAACCTCAAATAGTTTTTTTAGATATCTTGCTTACAAACTTAAAACGCGAAAAATTTCAAAGGGCCATAACTCAAGAAAAAAATTTCGGATTTTTTTCAAAAGTTAATCAGTTCATCTACTCATCATCCCCAACCAGCATGTAAAGTTTCAGGGCAATAGCTCAAACAGTTTTTGAGATATCTTGCTTACAAGATTTCATAGTATTTTTTGCAAAGGGGCATAACTCAAAAAAGGGGCATAATCCTGACGAGAAAAAAAACACGGGTCAATTATTTTTTCATGAGGAATCCATATATGAAATTTCAAAAACCTAGCACCCATGGTTCTAAAGTTATGCTATGCAGTAAAAAGTGGGACGGACGTAAGGACGGAAGGACGGAAGGACGCCAAAACGCGAAAAATTTCAAAGGGCCATAACTCAAGAAAAAAATTTCGGATTTTTTTCAAAAGTTAATCAGTTCATCTACTCATCATCCCCAACCAGCCTGTAAAGTTTCAGGGCAATAGCTCAAACAATTTTTGAGATATCTTGCTTACAAGCTGAAAACACGAAAAAAATCAAAGGGCCATAACTCAAGAAAAAAAAATTGGATTTTTTTCAAAAGTTAATCAGTTCATCTACTCATCATACCCAACCAGTCTGTGAAGTTTTGGGGAAAAACCTCATATAGTTTTTGAGATATCTTGCTTACAAACTTAAAACGCGAAAAATTTCAAAGGGCCATAACTCAAGAAAAAAATATAGGATTTTTTTTCAACAGTTAATCAGTTCATCTACACATCATCCCAAACCAGCTTGTAAAGTTGCAGGGCAATCGCTCAAACAATTATTGAGATATCTTGCTTACAAGCTGAAAACACGAAAAAAATCTAAGGGCCATAACTCAAGAAAAAAAAATCGGATTTTTTTCAAAAGTTGATCAGTTCATCTACTCATCATCCCCGACAAGTCTGTGAAGTTTCGGGGAAAAACCTCAAATAGTTTTTTTAGATATCTTGCTTACAAACTTAAAACGCGAAAAATTTCAAAGGGCCATAACTCAAGAAAAAAATTTCGGATTTTTTTCAAAAGTTAATCAGTTCATCTACTCATCATCCCCAACCAGCATGTAAAGTTTCAGTGCAATAGCTCAAACAGTTTTTGAGATATCTTGCTTACAAGATTTCATAGTATTTTTTGCAAAGGGGCATAACTCAAAAAAGGGGCATAATCCTGACGAGAAAAAAAACACGGGTCAATTATTTTTTCATGAGGAATCCATAAATGAAATTTCAAAAACCTAGCACCCATGGTTCTAAAGTTATGCTATGCAGTAAAAAGTGGGACGGACGTAAGGACGGAAGGACGGAAGGACGGAAGGACGGACGGACGAACAGGGCAAAACCAATATGCCCCCACAACTTCTTCGAAGTTGGGGGCATAATAAGGGATATTCAACATTCTTATTTGGGAAGAAATCGGCGATTTTACGGCGACGCGTCGATGGAGCCATACAACGAAATCAGCGACCGTGAAACCGACGATTGACCTCCCCAAATGACAAATGTTTTTTTTTTTTTTTTTTTTTTTTTACAATTATTCCCATTCTAATGCACTTCTTCGGTGGTTTCATTAAAAATGTACTATTTTGCACGAATCGGCAGGCTCTGTGAGCTGTATAAAACCAAATGCCAGCCAATGAAAAGCGACGTTACACGGTAACGTCGGGTTTCCCACAGTTTATCACATAATATACAGTCGCAAATGTTGATGCTACCCATTCAGATATCGTGTTACATACGCACGAGCTATTCTAATGAGTTTACACAGCATACATTTTCATTATAGAATACCGAAAAAGATGTACAAAAGTATCTCATTATGCGTTCTGGCAGGCCCCCCTGTGGCTCAAATACCCCTGTCTCGTATAGATTTGAGAGGTCCCTAAGGTGTTCAAGCAACCGAAGTGCGACTGTAATTCATTACAGTCTGCATCTTGTCTTTTTATTTTCGGTCTTGTCCCATTATATTTAAGAAGGGTTTCACTTAAAGTTTTATCGTGACCGGACGTTGCTCATAATCCAATGAATGTGAAATAAATATATTTGAATTTATGTTTGCATTATTTTCCATCAGTTATGTGGCAAACGTTCTGGTTTAAGGGCTGAAATTGAAACAAGAAAACAATAGCAGCACATTTACTCTTAACCGCAGAATCCCCTGAGAATTTAAAATATATACATGAACAAATTATAGAATAAGGATTGAAGTACAATAAACTTAATCCTTTGCTACTTGTTGTCATATTCAATTTGGTATTATTATTATTAAAAGAAAAATAGCAAAGTTTCTAACAAATTTGCTATAAGTGGTTTACTGTTTGGTTTTGAAGGACTCTGTTTCATAAGTACAGCGTCTATAATAATGTATCGATGTAGAAATCGATTGGACATACTGGAACTCAATGACAAAAATACATAACTTCTATGACATGTGTAGCATCTAGCGATTTCAAAGAACGTTTGTGCCATACATAATGCAATGCGCACATCACTGTAAAAGAAATGAATCATTTTAATGGCAGCCATCTTTACAGGGGAAGCTAACACGTGGCCGCTGTCAGAAGGACCCCCGCCCATAGGGGCTTGAAGAAATATATGGGCTGGATGATGCTTCCACGCAGAGCTGATTCCGGCCCGCACACTAGTACTGGTAAACCGCTTAGAGGATCTAAGCCTGTCCAGGAACCGCGGTGCGAGGCGGACCGTCCATGCTAATAAACCCTATGGGTTTCATTTGGCGACAGGGTTTGAGATGTCATTTCATCTCAATGTCGGGTAAAAGTCCCACAAAATTGGAAGCAACGTCTCAAAAATGACCTTTACAGTGTCGACGGGGACGTTAAACAACAAATCAAACAAACAAGCTGTCAGAAGTAACACGTTTAAATAAAGTTGCCAGGGCTGTTACAGCAGCCCCTTTCTCACTCACGAATCAACATTTATCCCGATAACACACCCACCAGTGTGACAAGAATGACACATAGACTGTGGAAGAGCACGCTGATCGGAATCTGCGCTTGGCTTAGTTGCTCGAAGATCCGTTTCGTGTGGCTAAATCTAAATCATCAAAACCACATAGCCATTTTACCATTGTTTGGAAAGAAACCGTCATTTTGGCTTTCTTTGTTTTAAATATCATGCCATTACTTTATACTTATGCTGCTTTTCCTTTCTTGTCTTGGATTATTGGGTAATGTTATCAATTCCTTACCTCTGCTTTCACTTCTATTAGACAGTCAACGTTGAGTTAGGCTATATCTACATAAACAAATGACCATTTACGCTTTCTTCTTGTGTATCAGGCATTCAATATTTTGTAAAACTTGCAGAATACATGGACAGCATAGCGTTTGAAAACCAGCCAGATAGTGTTGATAACATTCAGGGAGTCTTGAGATTGAAACCCTTGGTCTTTTGTCAGCCAGAGTTATGCATTCCGTTTAAATTAGATCTTTGCGAAACTGATATATGTAGTAAGGCCGTGTTTAAAATCTCAGACAGATTTATAGCTGGTCCGATTTGATAGTTAACGTTGGAGTAGACCTAGCCCTAAATGCCTGAAATGACAAATTTGATCCATACCGCTTGCATAAAAAATAAGGAAAGCATAAATCCTTTGAAATTTGCAAACAAAACAACAACAAATAAAAACAAAAACAAAAAAAAACAACAAAAAAAAAAAAAAAAAAAAAAAAAAAAAAATGAGTTGTACCTGCCCGCATTGTGTAGATCACAACACGTTATCTGATAATAACCACCACCGCGGTCATGAACCATGCTAAATGCTCTACAAAACGGAGCATACAATTGAAGTTCTCATAAAATTATAATATAAGATGTTCCATAAACGTTATCATATTAAATATTCAACCTCTTTTCTTAATCAGACCGGCACAATAAAGTATTTATTTTGCTCATAAACTACCGTATTTTAATTTCAATGAGTATCTATAAGCAAGACGACTTTTATGCTCATATAATTTCCAATTCTCCATCATAATGTACGAGCGATTTGATTGGTTGAAATAAACGTTTTATACTTCGATAAATTCAATGAGCAAAATAGAAGTGAAGGCAATGATCAGGAATTAACAATAAGCCCACACCTCCCATCAGAGACACCAAAAGGACAGAAACACAAACATGAACTAGACTTTGATTGAAACGCCAATAGCGAAAAGCCAAACTGGAAGTTAATGTCCCACAAAATTGACAATCGGCTAACCAAAAACAAAAAGATATAAGCGTTAAACAGAATCAAAGACGAACTATAACACAATTACACCGCGACAGAAGAACCATAATTTGTCAACCATACTCATGCATTCCGTTTGGATTAGATCTTTGTGAAACTGTCAGATATGTGTAGTAAGGCCATGTGTAAAATCTCCATTACGATAACACACCCGTGCGACATAGTGCATTTTTCAATTCTCCAAAAATGGCCATTTTTATGATGAAAATCCTGGATATTTTCCTTATAAATACTGCAAACATAGGTTGTGGGTGCTCGTTGGAACCGCCTCATTGAGGCGGTTCTAACGAGTACCAACAACCTATGTCTTGGAGCAAAAATAAGAAAAATAATGTATACCCCCGTAAACCCCAGTTTTCTCTATATAAAGTGGGGTGTAGGGGGTCTTCATTTCATGGACTTGTTCACGTGATGCAGACGGAATTTTATGGTTGGTACGATTTGTTAGTTAATGTTGGAGTAGACCTAGACCTAAATGCCTGAAGAATCCCCGAACGGTTTCAAACTGCGACCAGTAGTAATATAACGTGGCGTCAAAGAGCACTTTAAGAACCCGCACGCTACGTCATTGTATTTGGAGTGACACCAACAGCGTTCCATTGAAAGATGGAAAACTATTGAGAAGTCAAATAAACTGGATTTAAAGACTAGTTTTTTTTCTTCAAAAAAGTGGCAGTTTTTACAAGCGTGGTCGTTGGTTCATGTAAGTTCATTCTTACGCTTTCGAAAGAACTCCTAAAAATCCATTTTATGTGGCATATTTAACATTTGGATGATCAAGTTGGAATTATCAGAAACGAATTATCATTTTTTGGATTTTATCGATGTTTCAACTCAAACATAAACTTAGCATAAAGCTCATCATGCAGATTTTTTTAGTGATTTGCCTGAGTTTACACATCTATAATATCCGTAAAAATGGAATTCATTTGTATACTGAGTTTGAGCATGAAGAACGTTTTTAACTGCTGTGCCTGAAATCTTGAGCAGATGTTGATAAAACTTACAGATACTTTGAGTAGACATTTATAAAGTCTTGCCTAATGGCATTCGTTTCCGCTGACCGTTCCAATGCGGTTCTTCTGTCGCGGTTTATTTTGGTTATGGTTTGTCTTTAGGTGTTTGTGTCGCTTATATTATTTTATTTTGGATAGCCTATTGGCCATTTTGTGGGAAAGTAACTGTCCCTTTGACTATCCGCTATTGATGTTTCCATTAGGATCTGTTATTTCATGTTTGTATTTGTTTTCCTTTGGTGTCTCTGATGGGAGCTGTGGATTGATTGTATCGATTCCTGATCATTCTATTTTGGCTGAATTTGTAATGTGATGTATGCGACACCCAAACTCTGAGATATACATGTATCTCTTTCGATTGACTGTGTTGGGATTTAACGGCACGACAATCCTTTTAGGGCATTGTGGTCTCCCAGAGAAAGGGACAAAAAGATAGGAAAGATGTAAGTGAGAGACAGGAAGCGTAAGAAGAAAATGAATGGAAAATTGGAACCTGAAGACATAGAGGATCTTACACGAGTTGTCATTTCATATGATATTGATGAAACGAGCCTTCGGCGAGTTTCATTAATATCATATGAAATTACCACGAGTGTAAGATTCTCTTTATCATATGACCACTTTAAATTGGATTGTATCGCTTTTGAATTTGATAATTTTGCCACAAAAATGCATTGTTGACATGGACGTCGTCTTGACGTTACTTAATCCCGCCAAAGTGTTATTACACGTGTGGTCATACGATTTTTATTACACGACGTTATTCACTGCTTATCGACGACGTCATATGATAAAAAACAATATTCCCCTCTACACTTACCTGCTGCTTGCAGCCCTTGCCCAACTGTAAGCCAGTATCTGTTTGGCGCACAAGTGACGCAACATATACGACACGTTTGCCTCACCCAACAAGCCCGCATATTTCTTACGATGAGGAAATATGCGGTGTTTCATTTCGATTAATACATAACACATCACGAAAACACGCCTATATAATTTTGATCTCCTCGAACCCCACTTTTAGTAAAAATCGGTTTGCAGATGTCAACTTTATTTTTCTTATTTGTGCTCTAAAATTTAGATTGTGGGTACTCGTTAGAACCGCTTGTAACATTACAATAGTTTTTCACCTTAAAATTTTCGCTTTTTCGACGGTAAATTTTACTATGCATTAGTATGGGCGTGTTTTCGTAATGACATCCGTCTGATATACACATTATTTCTACCGGCCCCGATAGCTCAGTTGGTAGAGTGTCCGCTCCGGGGAACGGGAGGTCACGGGTTCGATCCCGGGCCGCGACATACCAAACTCGTTAAGAATGGTACTAGCTGCTCCTCGCTTGGCACTCAGATTTACGGGGAAGAGCTAGGACTGGTCGACCCAGTATCAGGATAATGCGACTGGGTGTGGTATCATGTAAGGGTCTGGGACATGATACTTCAGTGAGGCAGCACTATAAAAGTGAGCATTGAGCTCCCTGTCGCAACCAGACACCGTCTTGATATGAGTGAAAAATTGTTGAAAGCGACGTTAAACCCGAATCCACACACACACACACACACAGTGTTACTACAGTAACTTGACCTGTTTCATTATATAACATCGAGCGGCTGTTTCCATATCAATGTATCACACAAGACGCGGAGCGTAGAGTTGTGATGCATAGACATCTGGAAACATCCAGGAGACGTGATACTGTGCGGCAGACCAAGTTACTATAGTGATAATAATTTTTTATTATATACATTTTGCTTCCAAATAAATAGAAGTGAAGGCAATGATCAGAAATCGATCCAATTAACCCACAGCTCCCATCAGAGACACCAAAGGGACAGAAACACAAACATGAAACAACAGACCCTAATGGAAACATCAATAGCGGAAAGCCAATAGGACAGTAACTTTCCCACAAAATGGCCAATTGGCTATCCAAAACAAAATAATATAAACGACACAAACACCCAAAGACAAACCATAACAAAAATAAACCGCGACAGAAGAACCGCCTTGGAACGGTCCGCGGAAACGAATTTCACGGGGTGGGTGGGTGGGGGGCTTAAATCGATTTTACATGGCCACAATCCTCGCCCTAACTTCCGTCGCGATTTAGACAAATAAATTGTTCAGTCCGCATGAAGGCCTCCTAACCCATTAGTGCAACATCTCCGTGAACAGAAATAAAATCAAACAACCACAGAGATAAAACAACGGTGAGGACTCGACAGCAAGAAACCGCTGAAATGCTTGAGCAAAAGAAACAGTTAGACTCCGATGGACTCGACCAGAGACAGAGCATCAGGCACAAACCAACATTACATTGAAACCCTTTTCCAAACTTAAATAAGCGGGCAAATTTGACGTTATGCTCTGCCTATACATGGCGTTATCATTTCACACGTATGATTCCGCGTTACACACGGCTGCTTTTTAATGTCGCAACAAATGCAGTAACTCAGAGCTAGCAGCGATGGTGATACGGAATCGGAAAACGCAAGTATGGCGATATGTGAGTCTGCATTATAAGAATCTTATATGGGTGTGAGAGGTGGATGGGAAAAATCCGTCCCGAGGGTCACTGTCCGGCATCACGAGGCTTGCCGAGATTTTGACGGATTTTTCTATCCACCCCTCACACCCATATAGGATTCTTTTTCTTGCATACTTTCCATTTCTTAGCGCGGATTTTAATGCTGTAGTCACTTCGGTTACCAACGTCCGCCATATTGTGATGACACTACAGGAATGTTTAGTGACGTCAGGTAACCTGCATGACGTCAACCTTAACGACGGCGCATGAGGTCGCATTTATCAAGCACGCGATAATATTCGATTCTTGGTAAGAACACCAGGGTTAGAACAGAATTTCTATCCCAGGGTAAAATCACGGATTTCCTTGTCTGGTGTGCAAGAATCAGTTTTGTGTCGAAAAAACTGGTGAAAGGCAGCAGTATTTTTATAGGTATATAATAAACTGATACTGCTCTAGAACGATTCTTTCAGTTAAAAGTTGTTATAGTATGATCAATTTAGCTACAAACATAGATTATTGTCTCGCTGAGTACCGACACTCTATGCTGTTAAACACGAATAAGGAATGATGTAAAGCCAAGTTTTTCTCACATATGAATATGTTAACAAGAATATACTTTTCATGGACATGTTAACGTTGTGTGATACGGTTCTCAAGAGCATCTAGTAACAAATGCTAATATAACTGATCTAAATGCTTTTGTTTTATTAATAGAAAATAATGACTTTCCCACAATAAAAACGCATTCTAACAAAATTTATCCTTTAAAACTTGCCATAACACGCATTATATAGCGATACGATCAAAGCGACATTTCTGCTATCTAGCCTGATCCGTTTTCAAGCTTGTTTTCGCTTGTAACATTACAATAGTTTGGCAAAACCCATGAATTATGTTTATAAAACGCGCGAGACCAAGGCCACATACAAAGCGGTCTGCGGCATGTGATCTAAGTGGACTTGTTTTGGGAGGCCAGTTTATGCTTAACATTTTCTTGCCGCTCTTCGGTTCGACATGACTCATCATCATCGTCGTCGTCACCACCACCAACAACATCATCATCTGCATCATCATAATTATGTAATTGAGTTGAGTTATACGATAACAAAACTGTCTTTACCATGTATGCCACTCTTTATGACAATGTTTTGAAATTATATGTTTCAGATAGAAAAAAATGTCAACAGAGATTTCATCGACAGCGGCCGCTTACTTAATCAATATCACTGCCAATCTAGTGGCATCTACGGATGAACCATGGTTCAGCTATCCTACTACTGACACCCTACATACCGATGGATTGGTCAGATCTTTGGACAATTTATCATCTCCTGATACAAACAACATCTCTATTGTAGATAGTGGCTTGCAAACAGGGCCTGCACAGCTTGCCATAGCAGAAGCTGACGTCAAAATATTCTCTTATGTGACGCGAAGTATTATAAATCCCATATTATGTGTACTTGGTTTCGTTGGTAACAGTCTCGGTGTTGGTGTCTTGAAGCGGCAAGCAAAGCAAAACAAGCTTTCAATCTTCTGGTACCTATTTGCATTGACTGTTACAGACATAATGTTTCTGGGACAGGGCGTGATTGATAGCATTCCTCGACTGGGAAAAGCGGTCGGGATCTTTGATGATGATCTTTCCAGATATCTCATGGCACACTTCAGAACCGGCTTAGCCTTTTTTGACCTTACATTTTTACACTCAGCCAGATATATTGTTCTTGTGATGTCATGTGAAAGGTTGATCTCCGTTATGAAACCACTGCATGTGAAAGACACGTGGTTTGCAAAATATCCTTTAAGGATCGTTATTGGATGCGTTATTTTTAACGCCCTTATTGCCTTACCAATGCTTGTAAACGCAACCGTAATCACTCGCCAGAAGGGAAACAAGACTGAATACATCTTTACGTTCAAACATTACGATGAATTTATGTCACAGTGGTGGATTGTTGAGGCCACTTTTCACAGCTTTGTGCCAATGTTGCTCCTGGTACCAATCAACATAGCCATCCCGATACAGCTGTATAGGTCCTCAAACAAACTTAAGGAAGCGCTGAAGATACAAAATAATTCAAATCAGCAAAGGAAAGTCACAATTACCGTTATGGTAATCACAATATTGTACATATTTCTATCCATCCCATTCCTGGTAATGAAAATACTTCAGTACGCAAATCCTGACTTCAACATGCAGGGTAAATACAGACTGTACTTCTGGTTTATTGCCGATCTGGGACGTTGTCTTGGTTATGTCAATGCAGCCAATGATTTTCTTATATATTTCGTGGCGTCCAACAATTACAGGGCGGTGTTTAAGGCAATGTATTTTATATCCTTTGGTAGAAACCGGGAAAGTCAAACTGGAAATAAGTGTAAGGGGAGGTATTCTGGAAGTAAAGAGACGGTATCGACATCAGCTTCCAGCGTATTCTGAGGCAGGCTGCTTCGTTTGCAATTTGTTCTTGAGAAAACCAAACACTGCAAAACTGCACTCATACAAAGGTCTACATAATCGTGGAGAGCAAAAGTTTGTATCTACACAATCTCTACTTTCGTCGAATGTCTGTATTAACTGTGTAGTTGGGACATATTTGTTGAGGCACGAGTTCTTTGCCCTCGACGATAAATGCCGTAATAATTGGACAACCTGGCAATGTTTCGATTGAAGATGTTAACACCATATCTAAAGACAGTGTCTGTTACAGTTCTATCATCTTTGTTATTGTTTGTCGTCCAAAAGGAATCCCATGTATGTAACCATCTTGATATGCAAACAATAACTTCAAACCTCAGTATGACCATTGCATAAAACTTGCAGTTTCAAACTTTGGTTTTACAAGCCAGGAAAGAGAACTTACAGACCAGCTACCGCTAAAAACTCATATTTTTCCGCGGTAAAAGGCTTTTTTCTCGGAGAACAAGCGAGAAATTTCTCCGAGAAAAAAAAACGCGTTTCAAAACGGTTAATTTCTCAGCGAAACTCCGCGAAAATCGCTTTTTCTCGGAGAAAGACAATTAGTACAGGTAAAGACGTTCACGGTGTTTCTCCGCGAAATCTGCCTATACCTACATGTATATTTGTTCATGTGCGTGTTTTTTTTTTTTTTCTTTTTTTTTTTTCATGCATTCAAATTCCGTACACAAAGTTTGAAGCATAAGTTTTGTACAACGAACGACAACGCATGTTCTTTGTACAACGAACGACAACTCTAGCGATCGTAAAGTATGATTTTGATCCGGTTGGAATCATATTGATTTGCAACTCATGCACTTTACAACGCAGTGTGAACATGATGAATGTTTTCTGTGTTCCTTTTTGCTGTCGTGTAAACGCGTCATAAATTGAAAACTGTTGATTTTCTATTGGTTCACCATATTGGGATTACTTTAGTTTTCTCAAGTAAAGACTTAAGAAAAATCAAACTCAATGTACAGTATGTAATAACGGAGATCCTGCTTGTACATGTATGTGTGGGCGCTGGTCTCAATCCGCATTGTGGTTGATCGTTTCCTTACACTGCGAGTAATTAAACATCAGTGAGCGCACAGTCCAATGGACCTACAAGTCACTTCAGTCTCTCATACGATTTATAAACATATGGATAGTAAGTAAGTTAGTTAATACAGTAATGATATATTTTACGCTAACAGATATTCTGATGCAAGCCTTGGAATATCATTCATCAAATGGATGTCTAACGAGTACCCACAGCCTATGTCTTGGTGCAGAAATAAGAAAATGTATACCTCCGTTAACCTCGGGTTTCTCAACATAAAGTGATGTTTAGGTGGTGTTCGTTTCACGGACTTGTGCACGTGGTGATGCTGGTTAAATTGTCCTGAACGAAGAAGATGTGGACTGTTTCGTTGAATCCTTTAATTCCTGTATTTAAGCAAACAAGTTGTAAACACTGATCTGCGCCGCATTCTGCTGTGGGATATGGGTCCAGTGCCTAGCCCAAATACCCTGTCAAAGGTTTACATATAACCTTGTTTACACTTTACTCTGACCTCAACGGGCCAGGTGTAGCTTAACAAATAAGAATTCAACGGAACGACGCCTTGCGGATGTCAGCAATAACATACAAAACAACGCACTTTCTATACTCGCTCACAGCAGGGAGAATTATGGCTCATTAGCGTGCCATGCTTGGTAAACGACCATGTAAGAGTAAGAGTTAAGTACTGAACGTGAGATTTGCATCGAAGAAGAAAGTCTCCAGTTAAATCATTGACAATCGAATCATTACGTGACCAAGTCCGTGAAACGAAAATCCCCTAACCCCACCTTTTATAGAGAAAACTGGGGTTTCAGGGGTGGACATTATTTTTCTTATTTCTGCTCCAATACATAGGTTGTGAGTACTTGTGAGAATAAGGCGGTTCAAACGAGCCCCCACAGCCTATATTTGCAGTATAAATAAGAAAAAAAAAAACACGGATTTTCTTCATAAAAGTAGTCATTTTAGAGATGTGAAAAAAACACTTAATCGCGCGGGTGTGTTATCGTAATGCAAGGTTATCACTTTGCTTATAGCAAATCTTTTTGTACAGCAAAGCTTTTCATGTTACATGTTGTGTAGTGTGTTCATTTATTTTGAGGTTTTACGTCCATGTCAACACCAATTTGGTCACTTTAGAGGCGTTGGTTCAGATTTTGTGGGAGTTTTACTCGACATTGACACGAAATATAATCTAACTCCCCCTCTCTCCCCCTCTCTCTCTCTCCAAATGTTATGACATCTTGTAAATAGCAAGTAAAACAGCGAAGCTCGACCGATATCTCTCTTTCTTTCTTTTTGTCTCTCTCTCCCGCTCTCTCTCTCTCTCTCTCTCTCTCTCTCTCTCTGTGTTTGTGAGAATTATTAGATATTTTTGTTGATGGTCCCAACGTAACATTTTGGGAACACAATTGCATAATGACTATAAACCAAGGGGCTATATGTATACATTTATATCTTACAAATCATGAGTGATCTTTTGTGCTTCTGTGTTCTATCATATTTTGATATATTGTGGAATTGAACTCTTTGTGCAAAGTGTTGTAATGACGAAAAACGAAATAAATTAAAAAAAAAAAACATCTCAAGCCCTATCGCCCACCGAAACAAAGAAATAGATGCTGTATAAAGGGCGGCCCAACTCGCACCACTTTTTCAGGGAAGGCTAAGAATATGCTTAGAATTTACCGCTGCCGAATATCTGTTAGATTTAATTAGTTAACCTCCCAGTCCATGAACACACCATGCCTACTACATTTGTGTTTTTAAAGACATCTTAGACGTTAAGAGAAATTAGGCCACGGTAAATTTAAGAACATGCTCGTTGTAAGATATGGCATCAATGTTCTTGCTTTAGATAAAAATCAAAAATGAGTTCCTTTAAGAGCAATGAAAACATTCATAAGAAAGAAGATTGGTCATACTATGTAGTTTCGGCTAATAAAGCCTCATCAGTGACCCTGTAATGATCCGGCAAAGAAAGCCAGAGGAAACATACTGCAATTTTGCAAATTTCGAATAGGCAGTCGATGCAAAGACTGATAAAAATCAAATTGGGGTCCAAAAAATTAAAAACCTGTCTAGAATATGAATCTAAACCAAAAATGTATTTCTGATTTCTCAGAATATTCACGCTGATCTCAAAGGACCAAAAGTAAAATATAAACTACACTATGGTTGATGTACGGGGAGACGTTTTACGGCCGCCACACGGCACAACACCAGCTGCAGTGAAGGCAAATAAAAATCAAAAATGAGTTCCTTTAAGAGCAATGAAAACATTCATAAGTAAGAAGATGGGTCATACTACGTAGTTTCGGCTAATAAAGCCTCATCAGTGACCCCGTAATGATCCGGCAAAGAAAGCCAGAGGAAACATACTGCAATTTTGCAAATTTCGAATAGGCAGTCGATGCAAAGACTGATAAAAATCAAATTGGGGTCCAAAAAATTAAAAACCTGTCTAGAATATGAATCTAAACCAAAAATTTATTTCTGATTTCTCAGAATATTCACGCTGATCTCAAAGGACCAAAAGTAAAATATAAACTACATTATGGTTGATGTACGGGGAGACGTTTTACGGCCGCCACACGGCACAACACCAGCTGCAGTGAAGGCAAATAAAAATCAAAAATGAGTTCCTTTAAGAGCAATGAAAACATTCATAAGAAAGAAGATGGGTCATACTACGTAGTTTCGGCTAATAAAGCCTCATCAGTGACCCTGTAATGATCCGGCAAAGAAAGCCAGAGGAAACATACTGCAATTTTGCAAATTTCGAATAGGCAGTCGATGCAAAGACTGATAAAAATCAAATTGGGGTCCAAAAAATTAAAAACCTGAGGTTCTTTTCTCTATCAAAATTAAGCTGCGCTCAATGGAGTCGTCGTTGTGAAATTAAGCAATATCGGATTTTTTTTGGTCGATTGCTTTTTAAATTTACCTGTAATTTGCTATATGCGCTATATGCTTTTCGTTGTGTGTTTTACGTGACAATCACTGATTGTAATGGTTATTATGCTGCTCTTACACTCTGGCGAATATCCTTACGAATATGCAAGAATAGGAAAAAGTATGAGAAATTTGAACTTTGCGGAAAAAAATGCCGTATTTGATACGATTGGTCACAAGAAAAACTAAGAAAATGAATGTTTGCGAAAATGTTTTGAATACTTACCAATCCTTAAGAATTTCTTATGAATCTTACGAATCCGTAACGACAATTGTTCCGAATTCTTACGAATCATTTCTGAATATACAAAAACGCTGTTGCAAATCTTGCCAATGCTTATGAATGTAAATAAAACGATTACACTGCGTGTGCTTACCAATATTGTCTCTTCCGCAGTTATTCTTTGGGATCCAGCATGACCTTTGCCGTCTTTGTCTGCGTCTCAGTCTTCGCTGGAGTTGCCGCTGTTGTTGCTTTTGCTGTTTTCGCTGCAAAGCAACAACTGCATTGTGTGTCAAAACAGCATGTTGGGTAATAAGCACGGCTAGTGTTGCCAGTTGCCTCGTCACAGCATCGGCCATTGTCAAACTAGAAATGTATATCGGACAAGGGGATAGACGTCGTTATACCGTTGTGGTGACTTCGCCTTTTGCGAATGAGTCCTATTCGCATTTTAATTGCTAGGACAAGCAAATCATTTGTATGCCAATCTTAATATATGTAAGCCATTCTGAAGTATATGCAAGTACTCGCAATCGTTGGCAAGCCGTCCGCATACATTCGCAATTTATTCTCTTAATCAGCTGAAGTGCACGACCCGCCGGATGCTTTTAGCTTTATGAGTGTTACCATATATGGGTAGGGCGGCCATTTGGGTCATGTGACCTGGACCTAAAACGGTTCCCCCAATAAATGCGCCTTATCATAAGGAGCAAAAATATATATATATCTTATACTTTAGTACTGTATTCTGAATCGTTTGCAGGATAAAATGCATTCTCATTTTTCCAATACAAAAGCATATGTGTCAAAGTTTGACCTAGGCACAAAGAAGGTCAAGGTCAACCCAGGGTCACCATTTAAGCAATTTATGTTGGGCCTACGTCCCAGATGCTATTTATCAAGTTTCGTGGAAATCTGCCCAGTGGTTCTGGAGAAGACTATTTTTGAAGGGTTTTTACCATATATGGCTTGGCGGCCATTTTGGTCATGTGACCTGGACCCCATGAGCAAATTTTGGTTTCCCCCATCCCATAGAGGCTCCATATGAAATTTGACTTCAATCGGCCCAACGGTTTCCGAGGAGAAGCAGTTCAAAAAATGTCACATTTTTCGCCTCGGCGAGGCTATACTAAATGGAATGAAATATTTTGCAAGTTCATTGGTTAGATCTCATTGATATCTATCAGTATGCCAAAAATTGTTTAAATATTCCAAGCGGTTAAGTCACTATCACCAATTTTCACAAACGGGCTACGGACGGACAGACAGACAGACCATATATGGCTTGGCGGCCATTTTGGTCATGTGACCTGGACCCCATGAGCAAATTTTGGTTTCCCCCATCCCATAGAGGCTCCATATGAAATTTGACTTCAATCGGCCCAACGGTTTCCGAGGAGAAGCAGTTCGAAAATTTTCACATTTTTCGCCTCGGCGAGGCTATACTAAATGGAATGTAATATTTCGCAAGTTCAGTGGTTAGATCTCATTGATATCTATCAGTATGCCAAAAAATTTTTAAATATTCCAAGCTGTTAAGTCACTATCACCAATTTTCACAAACGGGCTACGGACGGACAGACAGACATACCATATATGGCTTGGCGGCCATTTTGGTCATGTGACCTGGACCCCATGAGCAAATTTTGGTTTCCCCCATCCCAAAGAGGCTCCATATGAAACTTGACTTCAATCGGCTCAACGGTTTCCGAGGAGAAGCAGTTCGAAAATTTTCACATTTTTCGCCTCGGCGAGGCTATACTAAATGGAATGTAATATTTCGCAAGTGCATTGGTTAGATCCCATTGATATCTATCAGTATGCCAAAAATTGTTTAACTATTCCAAGCGGTTAAGTCACTATCACCAATTTTCACAAACGGGTTACGGACGGACAGACATACTGACAGAATGACAGACTGACAGACTGACAGACTGACAGAATGACAGACTGACAGAATGACAGAATGACACGGTGATTTTAGGGCACTCTTAGAAATCAACCGACTTCAGTCGGTCGCGTTTTCTGCGGGTCGTGCAATACTACAAAAACACTCTTATTACATTCGCTTTATTCGCAATGGATTTGCAAGTGTTCATAACAGTTCGTAAACATTTTGCAAGGTATTCGTTAGGAAAAACCTCTGCGAATTTTTGCAAATGTCTTACGATCAATGCAGATGCCTTGCCATCTGTAAGAATGACTTCCGATTGCTTATGAATGTTTTGCGAAAACAATGAGCGTACGCTTTTCTTGCGAATATTAGGAGCATGTTTCTAATATTCGTAACACCCCGAAAACGTCGGCGAATACCTACGAACTCTTACCAATATTTGGCGCTTTCCTTACGATCATTATGAACTGGTGAAGAATGGCATTCGTAGGCTCATTTGCAACGGCATTCGCCATAGTGTAAGAGCACTATTACGAGTAAATTGAAGATAGCCATGATATTTATATCGTTGTGAGGTCAGAGTGTTGTATTATCTATGGAACATGGACTAGAACCATGCCTTTGGTTTGGCAAACAAAGTAGACCCTGATCAGATGCCGAAGAACGGGGTGTCTGATCAGGGTCTAAACTGATTGTATACAGTGCATGCATTCAAGGGTGAAAAGAACAGTCTAAGTCACCGTTGAGGACCATTGTTCGAGCCTACACACAGAGACATACGACCCACCAGTGCTCATTACGATAACACACAAAGTGCGTTCTTTCTTTTCTCCAAGATGGCTACTTGTCCAAAGAAAATGTGTGATATTGTCTTTTGTAATACTCTGAACATAGGTTGTGTGTTCTCGTTAGAACTGCGTCATCGAGGTGGTTCTTAACCTATGTCTCGGAGTAGAAATAAGCAAAACAATACATACCCATGTAAACCCCATTTTTCCCTACATTAATTGTGGTTTAAGCGGTATTGATTTCACTGACTTGTTAGCATGCTATGTCAGAGCTTTGATTATATAGACTCCTAAAGAACACGGGGATATAGATCCTGTGAGAATGGGCCTTATCGCATTATAGATCAACAAATATCCAGGCAAATCTACGCAAGTGCACAGTATCGTGTCGTTGACATGAAGCTGGGAACTAGTGGGCGTAATGCCTCTAGCCCTGTTAGTCGTCTGCGAATACACATTTGAAGAACGTTAGTTAGAGGTTGATAAGAACTTTTTATCATGTGTCGGCTCGTTGTCCTTAAGTCGTCCCCATAACGGAAATGAATACATTACGAAAATACGCCTATACAAATATATTGTAAACATTCCGCCGAAAAAGCTAAAATTTTCTTATCTTTGCTCAAAATATAAAGTTTGGCTATTCGTTAGAATGCCTCGATGAGGCGGTTCTAACGAGTATACACACTCTATAGTTTAGCGCAGAAATACGAAAAATAAGATTTACCCATGTAAACCCCAGTTGTTCAATATAAAAGTGGGGTTCAATGTGTTCAAAATTATATAGACGTGTTTTCGTGATGATTTGCAAAATTTGTACAATTCTCAAATAGATATCGATATATTTATAGCTGGTGCAATTAGACTATGCTCGCGCCATGTCTTTAGTCCTGTTGGACTACTGTTTATCTTAAACTAAATGCAATTATTGCAACTTAAGCGGATGTTTTTTTCTACTTTTTATCTTTTATTTTGTTTTTCAAAGAAAATTGAACTTCAAATTCCAAGCGAATCGTCTGTTGCAAAAATGATTCACGCCAAACACATGTACGTGACCCGATATTTTCCGAGGATTGAGGAAAATTTCTGTTGGTCGTCTGCTTAAACTTTGCATGATACTTTAAGGATTATTGGTTATATCCATAGGACATTTCTGATTAACTACATGGGTATTCATTTTTGTATACAAAAATACGGAACAAATGTTCAAAAATATCAAATATTGTATAAAAGAAATATGCTTTAAGTGAAACTGCGCCAAAATTGAAAATGAGCTTGACTACGTTTTGTGCGGAATCGTATTTCTATGGCATTTCTTAGCGCGGATTTTAATGCTGTAGTCACTTCGGTTACCAACGTCCGCCATATTGTGATGACACTACAGGAATGTTTAGTGACGTCAGGTAACCTGCATGACGTCAACCTTAACGACGGCGCATGAGGTCGCATTTATCAAGCACGCGATAATATTCGATTCTTGGTAAGAACACCAGGGTTAGAACAGAATTTCTATCCCAGGGTAAAATCACGGATTTCCTTGTCTGGTGTGCAAGAATCAGTTTTGTGTCGAAAAAACTGGTGAAAGGCAGCAGTATTTTTATAGGTATATAATAAACTGATACTGCTCTAGAACGATTCTTTCAGTTAAAAGTTGTTATAGTATGATCAATTTAGCTACAAACATAGATTATTGTCTCGCTGAGTACCGACACTCTATGCTGTTAAACACGAATAAGGAATGATGTAAAGCCAAGTTTTTCTCACATATGAATATGTTAACAAGAATATACTTTTCATGGACATGTTAACGTTGTGTGATACGGTTCTCAAGAGCATCTAGTAACAAATGCTAATATAACTGATCTAAATGCTTTTGTTTTATTAATAGAAAATAATGACTTTCCCACAATAAAAACGCATTCTAACAAAATTTATCCTTTAAAACTTGCAATAACACGCATTATATAGCGATACGATCAAAGCGACATTTCTGCTATCTAGCCTGATCCGTTTTCAAGCTTGTTTTCGCTTGTAACATTACAATAGTTTGGCAAAACCCATGAATTATGTTTATAAAACGCGCGAGACCAAGGCCACATACAAAGCGGTCTGCGGCATGTGATCTAAGTGGACTTGTTTTGGGAGGCCAGTTTATGCTTAACATTTTCTTGCCGCTCTTCGGTTCGACATGACTCATCATCATCGTCGTCGTCACCACCACCAACAACATCATCATCTGCATCATCATAATTATGTAATTGAGTTGAGTTATACGATAACAAAACTGTCTTTACCATGTATGCCACTCTTTATGACAATGTTTTGAAATTATATGTTTCAGATAGAAAAAAATGTCAACAGAGATTTCATCGACAGCGGCCGCTTACTTAATCAATATCACTGCCAATCTAGTGGCATCTACGGATGAACCATGGTTCAGCTATCCTACTACTGACACCCTACATACCGATGGATTGGTCAGATCTTTGGACAATTTATCATCTCCTGATACAAACAACATCTCTATTGTAGATAGTGGCTTGCAAACAGGGCCTGCACAGCTTGCCATAGCAGAAGCTGACGTCAAAATATTCTCTTATGTGACGCGAAGTATTATAAATCCCATATTATGTGTACTTGGTTTCGTTGGTAACAGTCTCGGTGTTGGTGTCTTGAAGCGGCAAGCAAAGCAAAACAAGCTTTCAATCTTCTGGTACCTATTTGCATTGACTGTTACAGACATAATGTTTCTGGGACAGGGCGTGATTGATAGCATTCCTCGACTGGGAAAAGCGGTCGGGATCTTTGATGATGATCTTTCCAGATATCTCATGGCACACTTCAGAACCGGCTTAGCCTTTTTTGACCTTACATTTTTACACTCAGCCAGATATATTGTTCTTGTGATGTCATGTGAAAGGTTGATCTCCGTTATGAAACCACTGCATGTGAAAGACACGTGGTTTGCAAAATATCCTTTAAGGATCGTTATTGGATGCGTTATTTTTAACGCCCTTATTGCCTTACCAATGCTTGTAAACGCAACCGTAATCACTCGCCAGAAGGGAAACAAGACTGAATACATCTTTACGTTCAAACATTACGATGAATTTATGTCACAGTGGTGGATTGTTGAGGCCACTTTTCACAGCTTTGTGCCAATGTTGCTCCTGGTACCAATCAACATAGCCATCCCGATACAGCTGTATAGGTCCTCAAACAAACTTAAGGAAGCGCTGAAGATACAAAATAATTCAAATCAGCAAAGGAAAGTCACAATTACCGTTATGGTAATCACAATATTGTACATATTTCTATCCATCCCATTCCTGGTAATGAAAATACTTCAGTACGCAAATCCTGACTTCAACATGCAGGGTAAATACAGACTGTACTTCTGGTTTATTGCCGATCTGGGACGTTGTCTTGGTTATGTCAATGCAGCCAATGATTTTCTTATATATTTCGTGGCGTCCAACAATTACAGGGCGGTGTTTAAGGCAATGTATTTTATATCCTTTGGTAGAAACCGGGAAAGTCAAACTGGAAATAAGTGTAAGGGGAGGTATTCTGGAAGTAAAGAGACGGTATCGACATCAGCTTCCAGCGTATTCTGAGGCAGGCTGCTTCGTTTGCAATTTGTTCTTGAGAAAACCAAACACTGCAAAACTGCACTCATACAAAGGTCTACATAATCGTGGAGAGCAAAAGTTTGTATCTACACAATCTCTACTTTCGTCGAATGTCTGTATTAACTGTGTAGTTGGGACATATTTGTTGAGGCACGAGTTCTTTGCCCTCGACGATAAATGCCGTAATAATTGGACAACCTGGCAATGTTTCGATTGAAGATGTTAACACCATATCTAAAGACAGTGTCTGTTACAGTTCTATCATCTTTGTTATTGTTTGTCGTCCAAAAGGAATCCCATGTATGTAACCATCTTGATATGCAAACAATAACTTCAAACCTCAGTATGACCATTGCATAAAACTTGCAGTTTCAAACTTTGGTTTTACAAGCCAGGAAAGAGAACTTACAGACCAGCTACCGCTAAAAACTCATATTTTTCCGCGGTAAAAGGCTTTTTTCTCGGAGAACAAGCGAGAAATTTCTCCGAGAAAAAAAAAACGCGTTTCAAAACGGTTAATTTCTCAGCGAAACTCCGCGAAAATCGCTTTTTCTCGGAGAAAGACAATTAGTACAGGTAAAGACGTTCACGGTGTTTCTCCGCGAAATCTGCCTATACCTACATGTATATTTGTTCATGTGCGTGTTTTTTTTTTTTTTCTTTTTTTTTTTTCATGCATTCAAATTCCGTACACAAAGTTTGAAGCATAAGTTTTGTACAACGAACGACAACGCATGTTCTTTGTACAACGAACGACAACTCTAGCGATCGTAAAGTATGATTTTGATCCGGTTGGAATCATATTGATTTGCAACTCATGCACTTTACAACGCAGTGTGAACATGATGAATGTTTTCTGTGTTCCTTTTTGCTGTCGTGTAAACGCGTCATAAATTGAAAACTGTTGATTTTCTATTGGTTCACCATATTGGGATTACTTTAGTTTTCTCAAGTAAAGACTTAAGAAAAATCAAACTCAATGTACAGTATGTAATAACGGAGATCCTGCTTGTACATGTATGTGTGGGCGCTGGTCTCAATCCGCATTGTGGTTGATCGTTTCCTTACACTGCGAGTAATTAAACATCAGTGAGCGCACAGTCCAATGGACCTACAAGTCACTTCAGTCTCTCATACGATTTATAAACATATGGATAGTAAGTAAGTTAGTTAATACAGTAATGATATATTTTACGCTAACAGATATTCTGATGCAAGCCTTGGAATATCATTCATCAAATGGATGTCTAACGAGTACCCACAGCCTATGTCTTGGTGCAGAAATAAGAAAATGTATACCTCCGTTAACCTCGGGTTTCTCAACATAAAGTGATGTTTAGGTGGTGTTCGTTTCACGGACTTGTGCACGTGGTGATGCTGGTTAAATTGTCCTGAACGAAGAAGATGTGGACTGTTTCGTTGAATCCTTTAATTCCTGTATTTAAGCAAACAAGTTGTAAACACTGATCTGCGCCGCATTCTGCTGTGGGATATGGGTCCAGTGCCTAGCCCAAATACCCTGTCAAAGGTTTACATATAACCTTGTTTACACTTTACTCTGACCTCAACGGGCCAGGTGTAGCTTAACAAATAAGAATTCAACGGAACGACGCCTTGCGGATGTCAGCAATAACATACAAAACAACGCACTTTCTATACTCGCTCACAGCAGGGAGAATTATGGCTCATTAGCGTGCCATGCTTGGTAAACGACCATGTAAGAGTAAGAGTTAAGTACTGAACGTGAGATTTGCATCGAAGAAGAAAGTCTCCAGTTAAATCATTGACAATCGAATCATTACGTGACCAAGTCCGTGAAACGAAAATCCCCTAACCCCACCTTTTATAGAGAAAACTGGGGTTTCAGGGGTGGACATTATTTTTCTTATTTCTGCTCCAATACATAGGTTGTGAGTACTTGTGAGAATAAGGCGGTTCAAACGAGCCCCCACAGCCTATATTTGCAGTATAAATAAGAAAAAAAAAAACACGGATTTTCTTCATAAAAGTAGTCATTTTAGAGATGTGAAAAAAACACTTAATCGCGCGGGTGTGTTATCGTAATGCAAGGTTATCACTTTGCTTATAGCAAATCTTTTTGTACAGCAAAGCTTTTCATGTTACATGTTGTGTAGTGTGTTCATTTATTTTGAGGTTTTACGTCCATGTCAACACCAATTTGGTCACTTTAGAGGCGTTGGTTCAGATTTTGTGGGAGTTTTACTCGACATTGACACGAAATATAATCTAACTCCCCCTCTCTCCCCCTCTCTCTCTCTCCAAATGTTATGACATCTTGTAAATAGCAAGTAAAACAGCGAAGCTCGACCGATATCTCTCTTTCTTTCTTTTTGTCTCTCTCTCCCGCTCTCTCTCTCTCTCTCTCTCTCTCTCTCTCTCTCTGTGTTTGTGAGAATTATTAGATATTTTTGTTGATGGTCCCAACGTAACATTTTGGGAACACAATTGCATAATGACTATAAACCAAGGGGCTATATGTATACATTTATATCTTACAAATCATGAGTGATCTTTTGTGCTTCTGTGTTCTATCATATTTTGATATATTGTGGAATTGAACTCTTTGTGCAAAGTGTTGTAATGACGAAAAACGAAATAAATTAAAAAAAAAAAAACATCTCAAGCCCTATCGCCCACCGAAACAAAGAAATAGATGCTGTATAAAGGGCGGCCCAACTCGCACCACTTTTTCAGGGAAGGCTAAGAATATGCTTAGAATTTACCGCTGCCGAATATCTGTTAGATTTAATTAGTTAACCTCCCAGTCCATGAACACACCATGCCTACTACATTTGTGTTTTTAAAGACATCTTAGACGTTAAGAGAAATTAGGCCACGGTAAATTTAAGAACATGCTCGTTGTAAGATATGGCATCAATGTTCTTGCTTTAGATAAA
The DNA here is from genome assembly GCA_963580285.1 of Lucinisca nassula. Lineage (NCBI taxonomy): Eukaryota > Metazoa > Mollusca > Bivalvia > Lucinida > Lucinidae > Lucinisca > Lucinisca nassula. The sequence continues at coordinate 54,466,380 of OY757023.1, read as the reverse complement.
AATCAAAAATGAGTTCCTTTAAGAGCAATGAAAACATTCATAAGAAAGAAGATTGGTCATACTATGTAGTTTCGGCTAATAAAGCCTCATCAGTGACCCTGTAATGATCCGGCAAAGAAAGCCAGAGGAAACATACTGCAATTTTGCAAATTTCGAATAGGCAGTCGATGCAAAGACTGATAAAAATCAAATTGGGGTCCAAAAAATTAAAAACCTGTCTAGAATATGAATCTAAACCAAAAATGTATTTCTGATTTCTCAGAATATTCACGCTGATCTCAAAGGACCAAAAGTAAAATATAAACTACACTATGGTTGATGTACGGGGAGACGTTTTACGGCCGCCACACGGCACAACACCAGCTGCAGTGAAGGCAAATAAAAATCAAAAATGAGTTCCTTTAAGAGCAATGAAAACATTCATAAGTAAGAAGATGGGTCATACTACGTAGTTTCGGCTAATAAAGCCTCATCAGTGACCCCGTAATGATCCGGCAAAGAAAGCCAGAGGAAACATACTGCAATTTTGCAAATTTCGAATAGGCAGTCGATGCAAAGACTGATAAAAATCAAATTGGGGTCCAAAAAATTAAAAACCTGTCTAGAATATGAATCTAAACCAAAAATTTATTTCTGATTTCTCAGAATATTCACGCTGATCTCAAAGGACCAAAAGTAAAATATAAACTACATTATGGTTGATGTACGGGGAGACGTTTTACGGCCGCCACACGGCACAACACCAGCTGCAGTGAAGGCAAATAAAAATCAAAAATGAGTTCCTTTAAGAGCAATGAAAACATTCATAAGAAAGAAGATGGGTCATACTACGTAGTTTCGGCTAATAAAGCCTCATCAGTGACCCTGTAATGATCCGGCAAAGAAAGCCAGAGGAAACATACTGCAATTTTGCAAATTTCGAATAGGCAGTCGATGCAAAGACTGATAAAAATCAAATTGGGGTCCAAAAAATTAAAAACCTGAGGTTCTTTTCTCTATCAAAATTAAGCTGCGCTCAATGGAGTCGTCGTTGTGAAATTAAGCAATATCGGATTTTTTTTGGTCGATTGCTTTTTAAATTTACCTGTAATTTGCTATATGCGCTATATGCTTTTCGTTGTGTGTTTTACGTGACAATCACTGATTGTAATGGTTATTATGCTGCTCTTACACTCTGGCGAATATCCTTACGAATATGCAAGAATAGGAAAAAGTATGAGAAATTTGAACTTTGCGGAAAAAAATGCCGTATTTGATACGATTGGTCACAAGAAAAACTAAGAAAATGAATGTTTGCGAAAATGTTTTGAATACTTACCAATCCTTAAGAATTTCTTATGAATCTTACGAATCCGTAACGACAATTGTTCCGAATTCTTACGAATCATTTCTGAATATACAAAAACGCTGTTGCAAATCTTGCCAATGCTTATGAATGTAAATAAAACGATTACACTGCGTGTGCTTACCAATATTGTCTCTTCCGCAGTTATTCTTTGGGATCCAGCATGACCTTTGCCGTCTTTGTCTGCGTCTCAGTCTTCGCTGGAGTTGCCGCTGTTGTTGCTTTTGCTGTTTTCGCTGCAAAGCAACAACTGCATTGTGTGTCAAAACAGCATGTTGGGTAATAAGCACGGCTAGTGTTGCCAGTTGCCTCGTCACAGCATCGGCCATTGTCAAACTAGAAATGTATATCGGACAAGGGGATAGACGTCGTTATACCGTTGTGGTGACTTCGCCTTTTGCGAATGAGTCCTATTCGCATTTTAATTGCTAGGACAAGCAAATCATTTGTATGCCAATCTTAATATATGTAAGCCATTCTGAAGTATATGCAAGTACTCGCAATCGTTGGCAAGCCGTCCGCATACATTCGCAATTTATTCTCTTAATCAGCTGAAGTGCACGACCCGCCGGATGCTTTTAGCTTTATGAGTGTTACCATATATGGGTAGGGCGGCCATTTGGGTCATGTGACCTGGACCTAAAACGGTTCCCCCAATAAATGCGCCTTATCATAAGGAGCAAAAATATATATATATCTTATACTTTAGTACTGTATTCTGAATCGTTTGCAGGATAAAATGCATTCTCATTTTTCCAATACAAAAGCATATGTGTCAAAGTTTGACCTAGGCACAAAGAAGGTCAAGGTCAACCCAGGGTCACCATTTAAGCAATTTATGTTGGGCCTACGTCCCAGATGCTATTTATCAAGTTTCGTGGAAATCTGCCCAGTGGTTCTGGAGAAGACTATTTTTGAAGGGTTTTTACCATATATGGCTTGGCGGCCATTTTGGTCATGTGACCTGGACCCCATGAGCAAATTTTGGTTTCCCCCATCCCATAGAGGCTCCATATGAAATTTGACTTCAATCGGCCCAACGGTTTCCGAGGAGAAGCAGTTCAAAAAATGTCACATTTTTCGCCTCGGCGAGGCTATACTAAATGGAATGAAATATTTTGCAAGTTCATTGGTTAGATCTCATTGATATCTATCAGTATGCCAAAAATTGTTTAAATATTCCAAGCGGTTAAGTCACTATCACCAATTTTCACAAACGGGCTACGGACGGACAGACAGACAGACCATATATGGCTTGGCGGCCATTTTGGTCATGTGACCTGGACCCCATGAGCAAATTTTGGTTTCCCCCATCCCATAGAGGCTCCATATGAAATTTGACTTCAATCGGCCCAACGGTTTCCGAGGAGAAGCAGTTCGAAAATTTTCACATTTTTCGCCTCGGCGAGGCTATACTAAATGGAATGTAATATTTCGCAAGTTCAGTGGTTAGATCTCATTGATATCTATCAGTATGCCAAAAAATTTTTAAATATTCCAAGCTGTTAAGTCACTATCACCAATTTTCACAAACGGGCTACGGACGGACAGACAGACATACCATATATGGCTTGGCGGCCATTTTGGTCATGTGACCTGGACCCCATGAGCAAATTTTGGTTTCCCCCATCCCAAAGAGGCTCCATATGAAATTTGACTTCAATCGGCTCAACGGTTTCCGAGGAGAAGCAGTTCGAAAATTTTCACATTTTTCGCCTCGGCGAGGCTATACTAAATGGAATGTAATATTTCGCAAGTGCATTGGTTAGATCCCATTGATATCTATCAGTATGCCAAAAATTGTTTAACTATTCCAAGCGGTTAAGTCACTATCACCAATTTTCACAAACGGGTTACGGACGGACAGACATACTGACAGAATGACAGACTGACAGACTGACAGACTGACAGAATGACAGACTGACAGAATGACAGAATGACACGGTGATTTTAGGGCACTCTTAGAAATCAACCGACTTCAGTCGGTCGCGTTTTCTGCGGGTCGTGCAATACTACAAAAACACTCTTATTACATTCGCTTTATTCGCAATGGATTTGCAAGTGTTCATAACAGTTCGTAAACATTTTGCAAGGTATTCGTTAGGAAAAACCTCTGCGAATTTTTGCAAATGTCTTACGATCAATGCAGATGCCTTGCCATCTGTAAGAATGACTTCCGATTGCTTATGAATGTTTTGCGAAAACAATGAGCGTACGCTTTTCTTGCGAATATTAGGAGCATGTTTCTAATATTCGTAACACCCCGAAAACGTCGGCGAATACCTACGAACTCTTACCAATATTTGGCGCTTTCCTTACGATCATTATGAACTGGTGAAGAATGGCATTCGTAGGCTCATTTGCAACGGCATTCGCCATAGTGTAAGAGCACTATTACGAGTAAATTGAAGATAGCCATGATATTTATATCGTTGTGAGGTCAGAGTGTTGTATTATCTATGGAACATGGACTAGAACCATGCCTTTGGTTTGGCAAACAAAGTAGACCCTGATCAGATGCCGAAGAACGGGGTGTCTGATCAGGGTCTAAACTGATTGTATACAGTGCATGCATTCAAGGGTGAAAAGAACAGTCTAAGTCACCGTTGAGGACCATTGTTCGAGCCTACACACAGAGACATACGACCCACCAGTGCTCATTACGATAACACACAAAGTGCGTTCTTTCTTTTCTCCAAGATGGCTACTTGTCCAAAGAAAATGTGTGATATTGTCTTTTGTAATACTCTGAACATAGGTTGTGTGTTCTCGTTAGAACTGCGTCATCGAGGTGGTTCTTAACCTATGTCTCGGAGTAGAAATAAGCAAAACAATACATACCCATGTAAACCCCATTTTTCCCTACATTAATTGTGGTTTAAGCGGTATTGATTTCACTGACTTGTTAGCATGCTATGTCAGAGCTTTGATTATATAGACTCCTAAAGAACACGGGGATATAGATCCTGTGAGAATGGGCCTTATCGCATTATAGATCAACAAATATCCAGGCAAATCTACGCAAGTGCACAGTATCGTGTCGTTGACATGAAGCTGGGAACTAGTGGGCGTAATGCCTCTAGCCCTGTTAGTCGTCTGCGAATACACATTTGAAGAACGTTAGTTAGAGGTTGATAAGAACTTTTTATCATGTGTCGGCTCGTTGTCCTTAAGTCGTCCCCATAACGGAAATGAATACATTACGAAAATACGCCTATACAAATATATTGTAAACATTCCGCCGAAAAAGCTAAAATTTTCTTATCTTTGCTCAAAATATAAAGTTTGGCTATTCGTTAGAATGCCTCGATGAGGCGGTTCTAACGAGTATACACACTCTATAGTTTAGCGCAGAAATACGAAAAATAAGATTTACCCATGTAAACCCCAGTTGTTCAATATAAAAGTGGGGTTCAATGTGTTCAAAATTATATAGACGTGTTTTCGTGATGATTTGCAAAATTTGTACAATTCTCAAATAGATATCGATATATTTATAGCTGGTGCAATTAGACTATGCTCGCGCCATGTCTTTAGTCCTGTTGGACTACTGTTTATCTTAAACTAAATGCAATTATTGCAACTTAAGCGGATGTTTTTTTCTACTTTTTATCTTTTATTTTGTTTTTCAAAGAAAATTGAACTTCAAATTCCAAGCGAATCGTCTGTTGCAAAAATGATTCACGCCAAACACATGTACGTGACCCGATATTTTCCGAGGATTGAGGAAAATTTCTGTTGGTCGTCTGCTTAAACTTTGCATGATACTTTAAGGATTATTGGTTATATCCATAGGACATTTCTGATTAACTACATGGGTATTCATTTTTGTATACAAAAATACGGAACAAATGTTCAAAAATATCAAATATTGTATAAAAGAAATATGCTTTAAGTGAAACTGCGCCAAAATTGAAAATGAGCTTGACTACGTTTTGTGCGGAATCGTATTTCTATGGCAGTGTAAGCCGAAGGCAGCTTGAAAATTTCTGTGCTAGCTATGAATTACAGATAGGATCCGCCATTAAAAATTGTCATTGTGGGGCGGGGGCGGGGGCAGTTCGTTGGTTTTACGGTCGGAGTTTACGTTTATCCGCTCTGCGGAAGCGTCGCCGTAAAAAGAAATTTCAGACCAAATAAACGATTTAACTTTAATTTCGAAATGACAATTTGCATACAGATATCCCCTAATTTAAACGGATGATGCTTCACACAACTTTTGACAAGATAACCAAATTCTAATATGCCTCCTATCATGCCACAAGGTGAACTGGTTATGTGTAATTAAAAAAAAAAAAAAATGAAAATACTGTTTCCTTCTTGTTCTCATTCGTGTTACATAGTGCATTCTTTCTGATGCATTCTTTCTGATGAAAATATGTGATATTTTTCTAATTAATGTCCCAATCATTTAGGCGGTTCTGTCTTCGAGCAGAAATATTTAAATTAATGAATTTCCCGAAAACCCAAGTTTTCTCTATATAAAGTAGGCTTTTCAGGGCTGTCTTTACATAGACGTATTATCACCTGTTTACAGGAAAAGTGAAAACGAAATTTCGGATGATGCAGAGTTGTGTAAAGCGTATGTAACACGCGTGTTTACATAAATGTAAAACATTTGTTGTCAGTGTAATTAATGAAAATTACTTGAGTTTTGAAACTCTAAACGACGAATTAAAATCATGACATACGCACCGCCTTGAAGTTGTCAGCAACAGAACTACTGTGTGTGCGTATGTGCGTGCGTGCGCGCTCATGCGCGTGTGTATGAAGGGGTTTATCACAAAAAAATTAAATGAAGGCAATTATCAGGAATCCATACAATTAACCCACACCACCCTTCAGAGACACCAAAGGGACAGAAACACAAACATCAAATAACTAGACCCTAATGAACACACACACTCAAACACAAAGTATAAAAAAAAAAAAAAAAAAAAAAAAAAAAAAAAAACACGCGACAGAAGAGAACCGCCTTGGAACGGACAGTGAAACGAATTTCACTGCGGAGCTTAATCGATTTAACATGCACCCGGCCGCAATTCTCGCCTTTGATTCCGTCGTGATTAGGCAAATAATTTGCTCCGTCTGCATGAAGGCTTCCTAACTCATCAGTGCAACGTCTCCGAGAACACACAATTCAAACAACCACAGAGATGAAACAACGGTGACGACTCCACAGCAACCCACCAAAAAAAAAATAAAAATAAAATAAAATAAAAATAAATAAATAAATAAATAAATAAAAACCGCTGAAATGCTGGAGCAATAGAAAACCAACAGTTAGACTCCGATGGGCCTAACCAGAAACAGAGCATCCGGTACCAACCAACCTTACATAAGTAGGTTTTTACACGGGAACCGTAATAGAATCTGAGGCTTTACCAATCGGCGTGCAATTAAAGACGGAAACGAAGTTTTCAACCGTGGTTGAATTAACTACAATGCATGCAGTCTGGCGTTTAATATTTATGTTGTACCGATCTTTGTACATCAAAGAATGATTTTACGAAAGGCACACATCAAAGTTGCTTGACGGTGGGCTCAAAGTTCATGACCTTCCATTCGCAATTATTTTCTGTCAATAACGTTATTAAAACCTGTCTGATTTTTGCAGAGGTCAATAAAATGCGAGTATGAAAGCATGCCGTTACAAGAAATTGCATTATTTAATTAAGTACACCTGATATTTCACGTATAAAGATACGCTTTTGTTTTCATTAATATAAATTATGTCCGTACAATTTGAGTCTGCACGATTCCACAGTATTTAGTTAGTAATCACCTTTATGCTAATCTCGTCTCATACTTAGCTTAATGATTTGTGAAAGCATGTGCTGTTTTAACGCATTGTATGCGAGTGGACTCTGCCGTTGCTATATGTTGGACAAGTCCATCTGTCATATAAGGGGTGTGAGGCGGTTTTTTTTTTTTCATTTTTATTTTGTTTTTGTATGGAAAAATCTGTTAGCAAATAGTGCAGGCCCTGATCAGACGCCGCGTTCTGCGGCGTCTGATCTGGGCATTGCACTGTTCCAGCATACAATGAGTTAAAACATGACGAAGTAATAAAGAATTGTGATGTTCAACGTTGCATGTCTAAATCTTTTAGTGGTAACAGAAAAAGAAAAACATATCCAACCTTTTTTAAGGACGATGGATATATCCGACCACAGGACATTGACGTTTCATCAGAAAACTTAAAAGAGCCCTCACAGTGGCCTAAATCCACTTATACCCCTATAAGCAAGCGAAGCTTGCGAAGGACAACAACGTCTGATGCAGCCAATCACTATTTTTTGTTAAACTGAGACTCATTCTGAGACATGCCATAAATGTATTTCTATCTGAATTTAATAATAATTCGTACTTCAACAAGCGGCACTAATAACTCAGTCTGAAATACATTTGTGGGTCTATAATTCCCATTTTTATCCGCTAAAATTTTACTTTCTCGTATCGGTAAATGTCCATCAAGACATCCCGCAGTAAATGGTTCAAGGGAGGTAACTGTACTGAAAATGGGTAAAACCCGTATCTCTGCTGCGCGTGTATATCTTCCTCTTAACGTCGGACAACGTCTACAGGCCGGTGTGCATTTGATGTTCCTTGCTATTTGAAAGAAATCTACACTTTTTAAAAGATATTTATCGTTCTTTTTATATATTGTTATATATTTTTGGGACTTTCTATTCCTTGTTTTTTTGTTTTTTTTTACAATATTTTTGATCGGCTTTTGCCTGAAAGTGAATGGCGTTGATTTTCGTGTGTCATGGCCATGGCTCTACTGACAGATGAACAAAAAACAGCCCTAAACCTAGCTGCTAGTGGTCATATACTGATAATAACTGGTCAGTGTGGAACAGGATGGACTCATCTACTCCGGTAAGTATATGATCAGAGGGAGAGCGTGATAACTATGTGAGCGTGATAGCTAAGTGAGCGTGATAGCTCAGTAGTTAGTGCACTTGCCGCTGATGCTAGAGGTCCCTAGTTCGATACCCGGCACGGCTATAAACTTTCAGGGCCCGAAAACACCATACTGGCATCGTTTGCATTGCATTGATGATTGTTATAAAGTGCATCGTCCTTCGAATCGAGACGTTAATTGGATACCCCCTTCGCAGGGATTACTATCCCGTTTGCAGTTTAAAGAACCCGATCTACCCAGGGATCTATCTTATACATGTCAGTGAAATCATTACATATCTGAGACAAAAAAGCGATTTTTTAATATTGTAAAAAATAACATGACAATGTTATAGTCATAGTAGCAGCCCGGAATACTTTTCTCGCCCAAATTCATATGTTTACTATAAAATAAATGGGTAAAATACCTTAAAAAAAAGCATTCTGTGAACTGTAACAATGCTGTATTAAAATGGCGATCTGTTTATGTTTTGCAACTGACATTTTTGACGTCATAGCCAAGTCAAAAATTGTGACGTAAGCTCCTATTGTATGGGGCGCCGTATTAATATTTAATCCGTATTTATAGATCACAGTAGCGTGAAGTTCTAACATGTCAAAATAGCCGAAATCGACTTTGGCGATGCTATGTAGGATAGTCGATTTCGGCAATTCCGACATGTTTTTCTGACAGAACTTCAAGCGGCCTTTGGTTTAAACTTTATTTTATTGTATAACACAGACATCAATGACAAGCATGTACATATTGAGAACATAGCTACACTAGTTGTAGTATCATACAAATGGGATCCAGAAGAAAGTCATATGACTTATTTGAATCTGTATCCTGGAGTTACAATCTTGTTGCTGTGCTAATTTACTTATTATTATTGTTATTATATATATACATACATATACATATACACACATACATATACATACATATACACATACACACACACATACTCATACATATACATACATACATACATACATACATACATACACATACACATACACATACATACACATATATATATACATATATACATACATATACACATATATACATATATACATACATATATACATATATATATATATATACATATATATATATACACACATACATACACACACACACATATACATATATATATATATATTCACTAATACAATGTCATTGAGAATTACAATTGTGTGAAATAAAGAAACAAAATGAATTGAATTAAAGAATATAATAAAAGTGAACTGTGGCTCCACGGGGATGGGTTTTGAAGTAGATACATCCTTATATTCTGATATATAAGGATCGTGTCTTAACATAATATTAGTGAAGTTATGGTTGTAGGCTGTCTCTCAAAAAAAAAAAAAAAAAAAAAAAAATTTAGAGAGAGAAATATGTGGCGTGTACAGATACCATACGGTTTGTGACGTGGATGTGCATGTGCGTGGGTGACTCAACAAAATCGTTTAGATTTCAGAATGAAGTCCTGTACTGCTATAATTATGTTGATATTATCGTTCTGTGACAGATCGGTACTGCCATGAAGTAGAATGTTTAGAGATGGTTGGCAGATCATTGAGACACGGTTTATTAAGTTCTGTCGTAAATTTCTGTACTGTTCACAAACAAGGAGGTAGTGTTTTGTATCCTCGATAGCTCCACAGTCACAAAAGGAATTATCTAGAATATTTTTTTGGAAGAGATGATGACGTAGCGAGCTGCAATTAAGTCTTAGTCTGGCATGGTGTATTTGGCCTAGTCTTTTACCAACACAAAAATACGACGGAGGGTTACTTAGGTTAGAATTTATCTTGTATTTGAAGGCTGCTACTGAGGGAGAAGCTTTCGTAAAAGCGGCCTTTGGCGAAGCTATGATAGTCGATTTCGGCTATTTTGACATGTTTTTCTGACAGAACTTCACGGTTCTGTGTTATAGATATCCATAATTATTATTATGGATATCCCTAATTCGCTGTACGGATATCCATAATTCGAAATATGGATATCCTTTATTATTTATGGACATCATTAATTTATATCGAAGTATGGATATCCATAAATCTATGGATATCCTTATTTCAAATTATTGATATCCATTATTTGGCTGACTTATTATTATTATGGATATCCCTAATTCGCTGTACGGATATCTATAATTCGAAATATGGATATCCTTTATTATTTATGGACATCAGGCTGCAAATCGGCAATAATGCTTTTGTTTCCTTCAAAATCTCACAACTTTTCGCCATTGTTAGAAACAATCCCGCTAAAATTATCGACTGAAACACATGTATTTATATCCTTTTCTAACGTTTTCGATGCGAGAAAATGACGTTACACCGTCTAACGTCAAGGAAATCGACTAGTGACGTCATAAATTTGCAGTTTTAATGGAGTCACTCGACACGCTCTTCCTTGTCGTGATTTGTTGTAGAATAAAACACAGTCATTTTCCATTGCCTATATAGGCGCGCTGTTTTAGAATAATTAATTTAAGACAAAATTGTAGGGAGGACCACAAGGGACTGTTCTTGGTTGACTGTTATTATACCTGTAAATTAATGATATTTCCACTCACATGAACTCAAAAATAATACAGTTTGCAGACGACTGTAATTGATATTAGCGTGGGAAAGTGAATAAGTTAACATTTATTTTAGAAAGGGTTTTATGGGGTACCACAAGGGACTGTTCTTGGTACTCTATAAATCTATATGTACATTAGTAATACTTCCACTGACCCAGCAGGCACATGACGTAATTATGACGTCACATCAACGTCGGTACAACTTCATGAAGTTTGTGCAACGTCACATCGACGTCGGTGCAACGTCATGACGTTGCACCGACGTTGATTTGACGTTGCACTAGCGACGTGTGCCTGCTGGGGACATGGACTCAGATATAATACTGTTCGCAAATATAGGGAGTAACCATGGTTTTTCATGCATTAACATTCGACGGGTCCCGAGGAAGCTGTTTGAGCATGAGGCCGCTAGGCCGAATGTTCAAATATCATCCGAAGGATCCGGCCAATGTTAATGCAATGCAATAAGTTCCATGGATGATCGTTGTTCTTGCATAACTTACGTTTCCGACAGCAAATTTTGACAAAAAACGCCTAAAGAAGTTAACCTTTATTTAAGACAGAATTGTTCGGGTACAACAAGGGGTCGTTCTTGATTCACTGTTATTCTACCTGCACTTTATTGACATGTCAACTGACATGGAAATAGAATTAAGACTGTTCGCAGACTACTGTATTTGCTATGCGGTGATTATAGGTTAATAATTTAAAACAAAGTAACAACTTAAAACTAATTAAAGACATAGTTATCTGGGTTAACACAAGGGAATATTGTTGGTCCAATATATTTGCTACGGGGTGATGAGGTGATAAGTCGAAAACAATGGAAGACAGAGTATTCCGGGGTAACACAAGGTGCTGTTCTTGGTCCAAAGTTATTATACCTGTACATTAATGATATTTCTACTGGCATGGGCGCTGAAATATACTGTCCACAGACAATTGTAATATGCTGTTGGGTGATAATAGGTTTAATACGTTGTATGTTACAATTATTTGAGACATAATTGCTTGGGTTCTACAAGGGACGGTTCTAGTTTATTGTTATTCTATCATGTACAATTATTATATTTCCACTGTCATGGACTCAGAATTAAGACTGTTCACGGACGGATGTATGTGCTACAGGGTTAATAGGTTATTAAGTTAACATGAATTTAAGACAAAATTGTATTTATTATCACAAGGGACTGTTCTTTGTCCACAGTTATTCAAACTGTGAATTAATGATATTTCCACTAACATTGACTCAGAAATAAGGCAGTACAAAATATTCTCCGGAGACAAATGCTCAATGATGATTCAGTTTCTTTCAGATTTTCTTGTCGGGAATACAGTAGAGCTGGTGACAATCGAATTTTGAGATGAAAAAGTAACCCTCAAGAGATATTTATATTTCAGAATGCGCATATGAACAGGCTGATCTCTAGGTACACATGCAAATGACGTTTCAATGCCTCTCCAGATTTTTCTTGTAGAGAAATAAAATCAAGCTGGTAACGGCATTGCTATTAAGGATGAGTTGATTTCAGAATTCTATTTTCGGTAAATGCGTGTAACCCCATTTGTCGGTTGTAACGGATACATACAGGGTATGTTTATGATCAGAAGGGGCCGTAAAACCAAAAAAAAAAAAAAAAAAAAAAGGAAATTGGACGTGTCACCACTAACAATGTTGATCCTGATTATGATTCAGATACTGTACAGCAAATATCCAAAGCAGAGTGACCAATATCACTGAAAAGCAACTTATATCCAGGATATGGTTACCTTTCACCATATAGGGTAACCAATATCCATGTCTATCAATAAAAAGGTAGGAGACAGTTGGATCATACTTTTATACAACGGTAGAAATGGTGCTACCATCAATCCAACAGATGACCTTGTACCCCGAGCTACGCACTGTACAAATCATCCTTCGGTGCTTAATAAGAGAATATGTGGATTTAGGCTTGTTTTAGTGTTAATGGTGAAACGTCAATGTCCTGTGATCCGACAAAATAACCATCGTATTTTACCAGGAAGACAGCGTTTTTGACTTCCCATCAGCGGAAGTGCATTTTAAAATGCGTTTTCCTAGTGTGATATCTCCCCTGGTGCGCATTACTCAAACACGCCTTTACAAATACATCGCCACCTTTATCGCCGAAAACAATGAAAATTTTATTTTGAAAAATTGTGATATTTTTCTTATTTCTGCTCAAAATATAGATTGTGGGCACTCGTTAGAACCGCCTCATCGAGGCGGTTCTAACGAGTACCCACAATCTATATTTTAGAGCAGAAATAAGAAAAATAAGGTATATCCCCGGAAACCCCAGTTTTACTACATAAAAGTGGGGTTCAAAGGGGTCAAAATTATATAGGCGTGATTTCGTGATGCGAAACAGCAAATTGTTTTTAGCTGTTTGAGACGAAGGATGCAATATTGTTAATTTACGTATTATACGAGTTGCGTCAACACACACATCTTGAATCTATGTTAGAAGAAACATCGTATTGTTCATAACGATAAAACACCCGTGCGACATAGTGCATTTTGTCACATCTCCAAAACGGCCATTTTTCTGATAAAAATCTCTGGTATTTTTCATATAAATACTGCAAACATCGGTCGTGGATGCTTGTTAGAACCGCCACAATAAGGCGGTTCGAACGAGCACCAATAACCTATGTCTTGGGGCAAAAATAAGGAAAATAATGTATACCCCCGTAAACCCCATTTTTCTGTATAAATCGGGTTAAAGGGGGGGTGGTCTTCATTTCACGGTCTTGGCCACGTGATGTGTGGTTCATTATTTTTTAGTTCGTCTTTGCATGTATCTTTTGTTTGGCCATTTTTGGGGAAAGTTACTGTCCGTTTGGCTTTCCGCATGTGAGTTTCTCATTATAGTGAAGTTGTTTTATGTTTGGGTTTCTTTCCCTTTGGCGTCTTAGATGGTAGATGTGAGGTAATTGTTTCGATTCCACTTCCTTTTTGCATGACAAATATACTTTAACGTTAAGCACAACCAGAAGTTCTGGTCCGATTAAACCGCAACCCTCTTTATAACACTATTATTGGGTCCAAAGCAGAAACCGTGTTCCTTAAACAGCCGTGTTATGCCCAGACAAAAAAATGTGTCGATTACATAGAAAAATGACCATTTATGGTAATTTCAAAAATGTGTCGATTGCATAGAAAAATGACCATTTATGGTCATTTTTCTAAATAATCTACATATTTTTTGGGATCCATCTTGAAACTGTGTTATATCATAACCGTGCTCTATTGAACCGTGAGATAACGAGATTGTGGTGTATTTTTGTGTTGGGGTTTAACGTCCCTGTAAACACTACTTAGGTTATTTTTCGACTTGTTTCCGATTTTATGAGATTTTTACCCGACATTGAGGTGAAATGACATCCACCCAAAAGAAAGGCACGGGGCGACACTCGCCTCGTTTCCGGGACAGTCTTACAACTTCTGAGCTGTTTAGCAATACAAAAACTAGAAATACAAGTCATTTTACATATGGTGTTTTTCAGACGGAGCCGTCATAGAGTCTTAGGCCCGACACTTAAGATGGCTTATTTCCTCTAGTCAGCACTTGAATGGCATTCTGTATTTAAAAAATCAGAGAAAAAAATATTCATACAATGATTTCAGTACTCCATTTCTTTAAAAATCATTCTTCGATTTAAAATAATTAGGTGCAGTATAAAAGCAACATCATAGACTGCAAGCAAGGTACAGATAAGCACGCGAAAAAAAGATTTCAGCGCACGCGCAGTTGTCTCGCATTTGTAACGCGTGAGATACGCACTAACAGCTCGATTGCCTTAACGAAAAAAAAACAAAAAAACAAAACGCAATGCTGCGCACAAATCGCGAGTGTAGAAAAAAACAATTAAAATAGAAGTGACCTGCGTGTAGGAAACACAGTAACCGCGTATTCACAGTCTCCCTAGCATTTCAAAAGCAACCAGTCAATACTGCGTAAGTACTCGAGCTTAACACCATTTTATAACCCATTTCTTCAAATGTGGGTTATGTCAGATTTTTGGACGTTTTTTTTTTTAAGAAAATCCGTCCTTTAGAATAGCGATGTCCGTGCGGGCGGGCGTCGTCCGAGGTTTACCTTTTGGTTAACCTTTTTTCAAAGTAATATATTACCTTTATTCTTCATTGGATTGCTTTCATATTAGGACTGTTGCTTCACTGATAGTATTTCTTTAATAGGCAGTCCATTAATGGCACCAAGGACTAGGGTTTCGTTGAAAATTACCATTTTTTGAACTTAAATTTATTTAAGAAATTTTCTCTGTATTACCTCCCTTACTTCCCTTGCAAGTTTGATAGTGTAGTTGAAAGAGTGCAGGACTCTGAACCGCAGGGCCCTGGGTTCAATTCCACGTGGAGGAATATTTTTCTTTTTTTTTTTCTTTCTTAAAAACACATTAACGTTATTATTACTTGCAAGTTTGTAAAATTTCTTATTTTTTGTCAACTATATAAATATGTTCTAATAAAGGGTTATCCTTAAAGTTCATTTTGTACAATGCAAAGGCTTGAACATTTCTTGTTCATTTGTTCTTAGGGGTACACAGGTTTAAAAAAAATCCTTTAAAATAGCGATGTCCGGGTGGGCGGGCATCGGGTGGGCGTCCGCAAACACACATGCATGCATGCACACACACATGCATGCATGCAAACATGCACTCATGCATACATGCACACACACACGCACGCACGCACACACACACACACTTGCCTTTACACACGCAAGGATGCAGTCATACATGTATGCCCATGCATGTACATAAACTCATGCATGCATGTACATGCACTCATGCATGCATGCACACACAAATGCTTAAATGCCTAGCTCATGCATGCATGTAAACACACATGCAGACACATACATACTCATGCATGCATGTACACACCCGCTCATTCAGGCATGCATGCACACATACATGCATGCATGCACTCACACATGAATGCAGGCATACATGCACACATGTATGCATTCACACTCATGCAAACATGCACAAATTTATGCATGCAAACATGCACACACACACTTATGCATACATCCACACATGTATGTATGCACACAGATGCATAAATGCACACAGGCATACATGCATGCACACATTCATACACACATGCATGCCCGCAGACACACATGCAGGCATACATGCACATATGCATGCATGCACACTCGTGCATGCCTGCACATATGCATGCATGAATGCATACATGCACTTATGCATACATGTATGCATGCATACATGCACACATGCATGCATGTACACACACACACACATGTATTAACGCACGCACTCACGTATGCATCCATGCAAGCACACATGCATGCAATCACACACTCATGCATGCATGCATGTACACACACACTTATGCAGTTATGCATGCACACACGCATGCATGCATGCTAACACACGTGCAGACACACACACATTCATGCATGTATGCATACACACTCATACAGGTATGCATGTGCACACACATCACATGCATGCATGCACTCACACATGCACGCATGCACTCACACATGCATGCATGCGCTCACACATGCATGCATGTACTCACACATGCAAGCAGGCATCCATGCACACATGTATGCATGCATATTCATGCATGCATGCACATATGCATGCATGCAAACATGCACGCGCGCACTTATGCATGCATGTATGCATGCATACATGCACACATGTATGCACGCACACACGCATACATGCATGCACGCATACACTCATACACACATGCATGCTTGCACTCACTCATGCATGCAGGCATTCATGCATGCATGCACATATGTATGCGTGCATGCCACCAATGCATTTATGCATACATGTATGCATGCATACATGCGCACATGCATGCATGTACGCATATGTATAAACGCACACACTCACTCATGCACACACTCATCCAGGCATGCATGCACACACACCAGCATGCATGCACCCACACATGAATGCATGCACTCATGTATGAATGAACATACACATATTCATGCATGCATGCATACATACATTCACACACAAATGCATGCATACACACACACATGCATGCATGCATGCACACACACACACATGTATGCATACATGCAGTCATGCATGCATACACACGTGCATGCCTGCAGTAATGCTTGCATGCATGTGTTCACACACTCACTCAAAAGTTGGGTTTAACACATGACCTGAAGCAATATCGACTTTTAAGGTTCAGGGCTCAAGGTCAGGGTCACTGTCTATTTTTAGGAAACCTTTGTCAGTGTTTATAAATGGATTTAACTTCACATAAATGTTGGGTATGAATTGCTGCAGTCTGTTGAGCTCTTTTCAAAACAAAATGTCACATTTTTTTCGAAGAAAAAAAAAAAAACACCTGCATAATTGAATTTTAATTGGATAACTTGTTCAACTTTAGCCCCGATAGGTGAGTTATGATGCCTTCTGCCAACTGTTGCTACATATGCAGGTTGCAGTTTTGCTGAGCTCAAAACTGTACTGAAACACCCGTCCATAATGCCGTTAGGCATTTTTGTTGTTTATTAGTTGTGAAGACCAAAATAAACCATTTTCATTCACTTACAGAGGTTTTTCTATTTACATGTATTTATTTATTTATGCATTTATCAAATTTCTTTTTGTTAGTAGGAGCTGTTTGGAATTCTCTTTATGGCGTCATTCTTGCGCATGTACAAATTTCTGGCCGTCAATCGAAACGGTCAAAGTTAATTTTAAAGTATACCCGGAATGAAAATTATAGACATTTTACCATCATGAAAACACGCCTATGTAATTTTGACCCCCTTGAACCCCGCTTTTATATAGTAAAACTGGGGTTTCCGGGGGTATATCTTATTTTTCGTATTTCTGCTTTAAAATATAGATTGTGGGTACTCGTTAGAACCGCCTCGAGTGCCTACAATCTATATTTTGAGCAGAAATAAGAAAAATATCACAATTTTTCATCATACAATTTTCCTTTTTTCGGCGATAAAGGTGGCAATGTATTTGTATAGGCGTGTTTGCGTAATGCGAGAAAATATATCTCGAGAATCGAAAGAAAGATAATGTCTAATAAAAGAATTCCAGATTTTTTTTCTTATTGATGAAAAGCTCTACGTGGTTTATCAATGTCCGCGTCCATGTCTCTGGCCTGAGATAGATATGGGGATATTTATTTTTCGATTAACTGATTTCATAAAGGCATTTAAAAGTCTGGAGGCTTACAAAATAAGTTATTAATAACTTTTTATCTTCTTTGCATTTTATTCGCAAGATCTATCTATCTATCTATCTATCTATCTATCTATCTATCTATCTATCTATCTATCTATCTATCTATCTATCTATCTATCTATCTTATCTATCTATCTATCTATCTATCTATCTATCTATCTATCCTTTTCTACTTGTTCGTCTATTTGTATGCCTATTCTAGAAAAATGTACAATAAATTGCCTACACGTTTATTTAATTGAATAAAATCGACAAGAGTGTTCCTGTAGAGAGTCTTAATTGTTTGCCATTTAATCAAGCAACGCCGCAGTATCGTTAATGCAATTCTATTGCATAGCATCGACGTTGAAATGTCAACGTCAGAGTGCATCGCCCTGACGTTGCATTGACGTTGTTCACACGCTGTATGCCTGTTCACATGAAGTTATCTCACGGCGTACGGTGTACTTTGTTTGCCTGTTGCTCTGTCTCTGGTCGGGCGCATTGGAGTCTAACTGTTGGTTTTCTGTTGCTCCAGCATTTTAGTCGTTTCTTGCTGGTGAGCCCCCGTCGTTGTTTCATCTTAATGGTTGTTTGATTTTTGTGTTCTCGGAGATGTTGCCCTGATGAGTTAGGAGGCCTTTATGCGGACTGAACAAAGTATTTTTCTAAATCGCGACGGAAGTAAGGGCAAGGATTGCTGCCGCGTAAAATCGATTTACACCCCCACGCACCCACCCCACGCTCCAGTGGAATTCGTTTCACTGACCGTTCATAGGCGGTACTTCTGTCGCGATTAAGTTTTGTTAAAGTTTGTGTTTTAGTATGTGTATCGCTTATATTTCTTTTTGTTTTGGAGAGCCAATTGGCCAGTTTGTGGGAAAGTGACTGTCCTTTTGGATTTCCGCTATTGTTGTTTTCTATTAGGGTCTAGTTATTTCCTGTTTGTGTTTCTTTCCCTTTGGTCTCTCTGATGGGAGCTTTTTGTTAATGATATCGATTCCTCATCTTTGCCTTCACTTCTATTTCATCAGTGAACACATCAGTGCCACATCTTCGAGAACACAAATATCAAATAATCACAGATGATTTGTATAAGGAGATGATCAGTATAAGCAACCTTGCTTGTTTTCAATTCCTGTTGATCTTTCTATATGTTACATTCTTGTTATATATCTGTAATTGAAAAAAAGTAAATAAATATTGTTTAAACTTAACAACCACAGAGATGTAACAACGGTGAGGACTCGACAGCAAGATACTACTGAAATGCTGGAACAAAAGAAAACTGACAGTTAGACTCCGATGGGCCCGACCAGAGACAGAGCATCAGGCACCAACCAACACAACATGAGCCCCGCCAAGCGAAATTGTGTCTTCGAGCATTCCGTCATGACAAATTTTAACTGCGCATGCCCAGCCATTCAGAGGGGCCAGGGATATGGCTTTCTGTCTGAAGGCTCCTCCTGATTCACTGCTTGTATGAGCGAGCAGCGAAGGTTCTGGCGAGACTGCGCGGATTCGCAGGCTCGCCTGAACCTTCGCTGCTCGCATAGGCGATAAGTACCAAAATCGCTTGACGGGGCCCACATAAAATTAAAGTCTCCCTAATTCTAAGTAAGCCTTTACGCTGGAACCGTCTTAGAATCTGAGGCCTCACCCAACGACGTGCAATTAAAGGGGAAAGCAAACTTATCAACCGTGATTGGATGAACTACCATGCATGCAGCCTGTCGTATAACAATTTACGTTGCACCCAATTTTTTTATATCGAAGACTGATTTCACGAGATTGGGTGCTGAAGTCATTGCAATAATATATTTTTCTGAATTTATATACTAAGTCACCATAAAATTCGGGTTCCGGTAGACCTTGTTGCAGAAGGGATTAAAGTCCAGCATTAAATATTGAAATTAAATCGGAATGACGTCAACAAAAGGCTCTGCGTAGATTATGATACCGATAACCCTGATTAAGAAGTTTAGCAGTTAACAATTCATTATGAGTGTTTAAGTCAGTGGTAATACTAGACACTCTTGCGAATCGAATTATTTGTGAAATAAAAACGCTATAGGATGCCGCACGAGAAAGGAAAATTTACAATCTCAAATCAAAATCATTGCGTTTATCATCAATTTTGCAGCAAACAAACCCATCTACGGAGAAACCGACTAAAGCGAAATCGGCTATTTTCTCCGCGAAACCGCGAGAAAAAAATAATTCTGGGCGAAAATTTGACCGATTGCTTCATTGAAAATAAATTACCCGCGTTTCTCGGAGAAAAAAACAACTTGGTTTGCGTGAAAGTTAAAGTCAAATTTTCTGCTCATTATTATTTCTTCGTTTGTTTGGCGTTGTTTTTGTAAACGAAGGCAAATGGTAGTCATTGTTAAATCATAATCAAATATGCTTTCATGTTACAAAAATACAGTTTAGTAATTTATTTCTCCATTGTAAATTCCCTTTTTAAAAGTCTCAAGACAACTTTTATATACATCACGAAAACACGCCTATTTATTTGTTACCCCCTTAAACCCCACTTTTAACTGGGGTTTACAGGAATAAACATTATTATCTAATTTCTGCTCACATAGATTGTGGTTACTTGTTAGAACCGCCTCGCCGAGTCGTTTTAAAGAGTACCCCCAATCTTGAGCAGAAATATGAAAAAAATGTCAGAATTTTTATCCGAAAAATTTTCCGCTTTTAGTGGTAAAATTTTCAATTTATTCGAATAGGCGAGTTTTCACAATGAGTCGTACATGTAGGTTATTAACACCATAATGATGTGTGACATTTACCAAAAGCTCAGCGCCCCAGCCCATCGCGGCTCGAAGAAAGAGATGGGCTGCACGATGCTTCCACGCAGAGCTGAAACCGACCCGCACACGAGTACTTGTAAACCGTTTAGAGGATCTTAGCCTGACAGGCAAAGGGGTGTGAGTCGGACCATCCATGCCTATAAACCCTATTGGTTAAATTAGACGGCAGTGCTTGATATGTCATTTCATCTCAGTGTCGGGTAAAAGTCCCACAAAATTGGAAGCGACGTCTCCAAAATTACCTTTATAGTGTTGACGGGGACGTGAAACCTCAAATAATAAAAAAAAAGCTCAGATTCGCCTCAATTATTTATGATTACAAACTGTCAAATTGGTACAGCAAGCGGTGCTTTGAATGCAATGTAAGTGACCAGTTTACGAGGAACACAATAATTCCACTGCAGGCTAGGACTATATCGCGGACAAACGGACGAAAAACCAGACACCTATATGTATATCGCTCCATGCTTCATGCAGGCGCGTGAAAAAGGAACCGCTACTTTGCATTCGCAAGCATTTATGAACACTCATTATTTGCGCTACCATAGTAGACGTAAAACAAAGATCAGGAATCGATACAATTAACTTACCCCACCCATTAAAGACACCAAAGGGAAAAAAAACACAAACATGAAACGACCAGACCATAATGGAAACCTAAACAACGGAAGGCCATAAGGACAGTTACTTTCCCACAAAATGGCCAAATGACCATCCAAAATAAAAAGACACAAGTGATACACACAGTAAGTAACAAACAACAACATAAATAAACCGCCACAGAAGTCTCACTCAACCCTAACTAATAGATACTCCCAGTTGGAGCAAACAGGTGGTGCATCAACATGTTACTAAAGCCATGTAATGTATAACCCACTATTCCCCACTTTACATGAACACTGGACTTTACAAGGTACGTACATGTATACATTTTTCCTTAATCTGTTCCTAGACGTCCCATGTAGAGAGAGAGTGTGTGTGTGTGTGTGTGTGTGTGTGTGTGTGTGTGTGTGTGTGTGTGTGTGTGTGTGTGTGTGTGTGTGTGTGAATTCGGGTTTAACGTCGCTTTCAACAATTTTTCAGTCATATCTCGACGGTGTCTGGTTGCGACAGGGAGCTCAATGCTCACTTTTATAGTGCTGCCTCATTGAAGTATCATGTCCCAGACACATTACATGATACCACACCCAGTCACATTATCCTGACACTGGGTTGACCAGTCCTAGCTCTTCCCCGTAAATCTGAGTGCCAAGCGAGGAGCAGCTAGTAGCACTTTTTACGCCGTCCCATGTAGAATGTGGGTACCCGTTACCAACTACCTCAATGAGACGATTCTAATGAGTACCCGCAAGTTGAGTTAAATAGCCGATTAGTCAAACGCATTACCAGGTCGGTATTAAAGCCGGCTAGTGCTTTGATGTTGTAAAATTCTGCTATATATTATAAAATAAGGTAAGGTTTATAATGGTTATTATTACAGTAGAACTTCGATGGCTCGAACACCGATGGCTCGTTTACCATGGCTGAGTCGAACCCATGTTTGAGCCCCAAATGAAATCCTGTACATAAGAAACAAAAAGGGGATAATTTAAGATATTTTCGCCTTTTTTACTTGCAAATTTATGCTGTGTGTACTCATTAGAATCGCCTCGATGAGGCGATTCCAATGAGTACACACAGCATACATTTTCATTATATAACACCGAAAACATATCCAAAAGTATATCGCATACCTCCTGGCAGTAACCCTCAGTGGCTCGAACTACCCCTGTCTCGAACAGATTTTCAAGGTCCCAAATGTGTTCGACCCATTGAAGTTCGACTGTACCTGGTTTAGACTGTTGTTGCTCCTAAGGAGCGTCTCACCGTATGTTTAGAGAAGAAATAAGCAAAGTGGAGTATGCTTTTATAACTCATATTTTTCTATAGAAAGGGGGTTAATAGGGTAAAACAGAATACACTACACGTATTTGTGTGTGTGTGTGTGTGTGTGTGTCTGTTTGTGTGTCAGTGTGTCTGTGTGGTTGTGTGCGAATTCGGGTTTCACGTCGCTTTCAACAATTTTTCAGATATATCACGACGGTGTCTGGTTGCGACAGGGAGCTCAATGCTCATTTTTATAGTGCTGCCTCACTGAAGTATCATGTCCCAGACATATTACATGATTCCACACCCAGTCACATTATCCTGACCCTGGGTCGACCAGTCCTATTTCTACCACGTCAATATGAGTGCCAAGCGAGGAGCAGCTAGTACCATTTTTAACGACTTTGGTATGTCGCGGCCCTTGATCGAACCCGTGGCCTCCCATTCCTCGGAGCGGACACTTTACCAACTAAGCTATCGGGGCCGGTACACGTATTTGTAAAGCGTAATATAACACAACTTCCGATGGATTGTTTACCATGGATGAGTCGAACCCCATGGTCGAACATAAATAAATACAACAGAATACTGAACAGATATCCCAAATTTATCTCTGTTATGCTTCCTGATGTGGCACTAATAGTACACCTCAGTGGCTCGAACTACCCATGTCCCGAACATTTTTAATAGTCTCAAAGGTGTTAGACCCATAGATATTCGACTGTACATTGTGCCTAAAAGAATCCCAATATTCCCAATCAAATATATCGGTGTGTTTCCTTGATCCGCCTTTTTCTTTTTTTCAGGAAACAAATATGATGTCCACCTGGAACGCAATTCGCTTTTCATTTCCTTCACACCACGATAACGAAGACCCCTCTAAATCCCACTTTATATTGCGAATAGTCGGGTTTACGTGGTATACATTTTCTGCCTTATGTTTGCCCTAAAACATAGATTGTGGGTACTCGTTAGAACCGCCTCATTGGGGCGGTTCTAACGAGCACTCAAAATCTATGTTGAAAGCAGAAATAACAAAGACGTTATCATTTTTACCCAAAATGTGTAACTTCTGATACCAAGTTGGCCGACAATTTTTCACACGGACATGTTTTCCTAATGATTTTACAGTTGTGTCCTGGGTGGCGATTAAACTATGCACTTGTTTCTTCATAAATCTAAAAAAAGACGGGATATGGCACAAGTGACATGTGACATGGTGAATATTACAGCCCATGAGTTTGATCAGGTGGGTTGCTCATCCATCTTTGGGAAGTCTAGAAGCTACAGAAATTACAACTTGTACTAAAAAAAAAGAGTATACCCACATCAAATTCAACATATGCGCATGTGAACCAAATCTTTGAGGTTCGCACGTGAAATTAAGACACAAAAAATACTTACCTGAAATTCCGTCTTTATGACTGTGAGAAAGAAGAGAAATAAACGGCAATAGAAATCCGAAGCAATTTTTTTGTAACGCTGCGCATTACTAGACAGAAGACTAATAAAAGAAAACACCGGAAAACGCAGCGTCTGTTTATTTCAAACCATTTAAAACTGTTTCTGATCAAGGAATCCAGACTCTCACGGTAGAACTGGGTAAATTTACCGTTATATATAGAAAATCCATTAGTCCAAGGAAGGAAAATCTACGTTATTTTTCTATTTTTATTTACAGAAGAATTGTCAAATTTAGAAAATGACATTGTCTTTTAAATTAGACTTAACATGCTAATTCAACTGGAATCAAAGGGTCAAATTACGACCAACGTCATCTCTTTAAATTTCATGCAAAACTGACATCAACTGTATTGGTATTCCTGGACATTCGACGTGCATTTTATGATGAAGAATGGAGAAATGGAGTCGGACTAGATATATTCTATGAAACGTCTACGCAATAATAATGCGCATGTTTTTTTTTTTGTTCATCACGTGAACAAGTCCGTGAAATAAAGACCCACGTAAACCCCACTTTATATAGAGAAAATTTGGGTTTACGGGGGTAAACATTATTTTCCTTATTTCTGCTCCAAAACATAGGTTGTGGGTACTAGTTACAACCCCTTCAATGAGGCGGTTCTAACGAGCACCCACGACTTATGTTTTCAGTATTTACAGGAAAAATATCACGGATTTTCATCAGAAAAATAGCCATTTTGGAGATGTGAAAAAATGCACTAATTTACACGGGTGTGTTATTGTAATGTTTTTGTTTTTTTTTAAGAAGAATTGTCAAATTTCAAGCTTTCAAAGTGTACATGTCCATCTATGTAAATGTTGCGGGAGGGGTAAGTACAATGAATAACAAGATGGAACACAGTGTTGTTCCTGTTGAGACAGTTTGCTGATCCTGTCGCGGCGGATTTCAAAGGAGGCCTTCATGTGGTCTGAACAAATTATTTGTCTAAATCGCGACGGAAGTAAGGGGATTGCCACCGGGTAAATTCGATTTAAGCCCACCCCCTCCCTACGTGTGGAATTCGTTACACTGACCGTTCCAAGGCGGTTATTCTGTCGTGGTTTATTTTTGTTATGGTTTGTCTTTGAGGGCGTGCATCGCTTTTAATTTTTGTTTTGAATAGCTGAAACCGACCACACGTGAGTACTGGTGAACCGCTTATAAGATTTGAGCCTACTCAGACAAAGTGATGCGAGTCGCACGGTCCCTATTAGTTTCTTAGGGCGGTAAGGCTTGAGGTGTAATTTCGTATCAATATCGGGTAAATGTCCCACAAACTTTGAAGCAATGTCTCCAACAGGACCTAAATAGTGCTGACGGGAACGACAATGCCCTCTTTAAAACTTCAAATCAAACCTCAAAACCCCAATTCAACAAAAACTTCTGACGTCACTTTCAGTTCTTATCACACCTGTGTGACATAGTGTTTTCTATCTTGCCTCCAAAACGGTTCCTTTTGGTTTCATTTTCCAACCATAGGCTGTGGGTGTACGTTAGAACCGCCTCTTTGAGTACCCCTAGACTAAGACTAGGAGCAGAATAAGGAAGCAACAGTTTACCCTTGTGAACCAGTTTCATGGGCGAGAATTGTGGCCACCTAAAATCGATTTAGCCTCCCAGTGGAATTCGTTTCACAGACCGTTCCAAGGCGATTCTTCTGTCGCGGTTTATGTTTGTTATTGTTTGTCTTTGAGTGTGTGTATCGCTCATATCATTTTCTTTGGATAGCCAATTTACCATTTTGTGGGAAAGAAACTGTCATTTTGGCTTTCCGCTATTGCTGTTTCCATTAGCGTCTAGCTGTTTCATTGTTGTGCTTCTTTCCATTTAGTGTCTCTGATGGGAGCTGTGGCTTAGAACTAAGAAAATACATCACAACTTTTCATCTTAAAAATTTCATTTTGTCGGCTTTTAAGGTTACAATATATTTGTATAGGCGTGTTTTGGTAATATACTGGGTTAGAGTTTGATGACCTTGACCTATTTTTAATATCACACAGGTCAAAAGACTGTTAGCTGTCTGCACCATATCTCGATTTGTTACAGTATAAAAACACCTGCTAGGCATTGGCTTCATTGTCATGGTCATATAGTTGTTTATTTAAGAAATAGATCAGCTCTAGTTGTGATTTGTTGAGTAATAAATCACAGTTTGGAGGTCAGTTGTAAAGTAGACAAATCACGAGCGCGTAGCGCGCGTGATTTGTCTACTTTCAACTGACCGACAAACTGTGATTTATTACCTAAAAATTCACTGGCTAGAGCTTATCTATTTCGATTCTAACACGCTGAAACGCAGCAATAATGCTGTTGTTTGCTTCAAATTCTCACAAATTTTTGTCATTGTTAGAAGAAATCCCGCTAAAATTATCGACTGAAACACATGTATTTATATCCTATTCTATCGTTTTTGATGCGAGAAAATGACGTTACGCCGTCCAACGTTAAGGAAATAACCAAGTGACGTCATAAATGTGCAGTTTTTAATGACGTCACTCGTCACGCTCTTCCCTGCCGTGATTTGTTGCAGAATAAAACACGGTTATTTTCCATTGCCTATATAGGCGCGCTGTGTTAGAATATGAAATATAAACTACCTAATTCTCCTCAAGAAGATTGTGAAGTTCTTGAATGGCTAATGCTAGCAAGATAATCTCAATTATGCGAACACAATTTGGTATCATGTTAAAAGCTTATCCTTTATACTACCTGAGACTTTCCGCTGGGGTTTGCTTTTATTTTCATTAATATGTAATTAAAATGGTCCCAATTACACAAGAGTCACGGTAGGACCTGCCATCGGGTTGTGCGACCAGGTACGAAACAAACCACCGCTCATCTAAGCAAACTAGCTACAGTCTTGAAATTGTACTTTCTGAACAGCGTACACGACGGCGCTTATCAGACTGCTTGGATCTGCCAATATGTAACTCACAAATGACAAAAACAGGTTTTCTCAAGACATCCATATATTTGTGACGTGATATAAAGTGGTAATATCAAATTTTTAATTCCCAACACAATGTAACATTATCCTAAACCATTAACCGAATCTTTATATACTTTTCGAGAATATATAATTAATTAACTTCAGACAGGAAAGATTATGCCCTTCCTTTCTAAGCCATTGATGGTCGCAAGATTAATGTTTTCAATACGTTATCCTGAAGAAAATCTTTTTACTTCGGGGTATAGGCTGCCCCTGCCCACCGGGGCTGCATGATGCATAACCGCAAACGAGTACTGGATAAGCGCCCTGCCTAGGCAAAGCACTGCGAGTCGGACCGCCCATGCTTATAAACCCTATTGGTTTCATTGGTCGACAGGGCTTGAGATGTCATTGCATCTAAATGTCGGATAAAAGTCCCATAAAATTGGAAGCAGCGTCTCAAAAACGACCTCTACAGTGCTGACGGGGACGTTAAACATCAAATCAATCAAACAAATAAAATTAATATGTTCTACAAAAGAATTATCCTTTGGAAGCAATGAATACACCACAGAACTGAAAAATATGGAGTGTATATGTTTTCTGGGCCAGGCTAGCTAGTTTTGGCCAATCAGGCCCCATCAGTGACCCTCAGATATTTTCAAAATTCCACAATGGAATCAATGATCCCAAAGGACAAGAAAATATAATCTACACTATAATGTAGGGCAGGGAGACTTTTTACCGCCGCCACACATTCTCACACACCAGCTGTAGTGATATACCTCGGGATATAGCATTAATAGCCTTAGGAGAAATGACATACGAGTAAGAACAAAAAAAAGGTCAAAAGCTTCCTGGGCCGATCGACAAGTACCATCCATCGAAAAGGCATCGGTGTCCCTCGAACTGATAGACAGGGCGCAGTACTGACGTTAGCTCACAAAACAAGCTTTCAGAGCACCCGAGCAGTTTTGACCTTCTCACTATTAATTAGTGTTGCAGTTAGTTTTCGTATTTATAGATGGTCGGGTACATTGCTAGCATTTTCTAGGCTTTGTTTGTTTTGTCTTATCAAATCTGAAGTTTCTTACATGTTTGCATGCATTACGAAACACGACTATATTATTTTGACCCCCTTTAACCCCACTTTTATATAGTAATGTGTGCGAATTCGGGTTTAACGTCGCTTTCAACAATTTTTCAGTCATATCACGACGGTGTCTGGTTGCGACACTTTTATATTGCTGCCTCACTGAAGTATCATGTCCCAGACACATTACATGATACCACACCCAGTCACATTATCCTGACACTGGGTCGACCAGTCCTAGCTCTACCCCGTAAATCTGAGTGCCAAGCGAGGAGCAGCTAGTACCGTTTTTAACGACTTTGGTATGTCGCGGCCCGGGATCGAACCCGTGACCTCCCGTTCCCTGGAGCTTTTAAATAGTAATATGTTCTAGAAAGGGTTATCCTTTGGAAGCAAGGAACACCGAAGAACTGGAAAATATGGAGTGTACAGGTTTTCTGGACCAGACTAGCTAGTTTCGGCCATTTAGGCCGCATCGGTGACCCTCAAATATTTTCAAAATTCCACAATGTAATCAGTGATCCCAAAGGATAAGAAAATATAAACTACACTATGATGTAAGGCAGGGAGACGTTTTATGGCGGCAACACATTCTGGGGTTTTCAGGGGTAAACATTATTTTTCTTATTTCTGCACAAAAACATAGCTTGTGGGTACTCGATAGAACCGCCTCATCGAGGCGGTTCTATCGAGTTTCCACAATCCATGTTCTGAGCAGAAATATGAACAGTATCACAATTTTTATCAGAAAATGTTGATCTTTTGGTGGTCAAATTTTCCAATATATTTGTATAGGCATAATTTCGTAATGATTACATGCTTGTAAAACAGAAGCTGGAGCAGAAAAGCAAGGGGAAAAAACGCTCATGTTTTTTTTTTTATACCGCAATCAGACATTCTAGTAACCTAATAAAAGGGGGTCGAATAACTGCACGCTATAATCGGTAGTGACCTATAATACCTTCTACTGAATTATAATACATAACGCAAACATGTCTGTACAAATACATTACCACCTTTATCGCCGAAAAAATTAAAATTTTATGATGAAAAATTGTGATATTTTCTTATTTCTGCTCCAAATATAGATTATGGGCACTCGTTAGAACCGCCTCATCGAGGCGGTTCCAACGAATACTCACAATCTACAATTTAGATCAAAAATAAGAAAAATAAGGTATACCCCCGGAAACCCCAGTTTTACTATATAAAAGTGGGGTTCAAGGGGGTCAACATTATATAGGCGTGTTTTGGTGATAGCAAGTTTGAGCAATAGCATGCAACCTTTTGTCCACGGGAAAACAACGAAACAGCAAGTTATAATCTTTGCAATACATATTTAAAAATATTTTCAGAAATTTGAGCCAAATTCTTACCTTCTCGGGATTTCCTGGTTTGAATGGCCGGTTGGAATAATTGCGCACTGCTACTGCGGTTGTGTCTCAACCTCTAAAAATAGTTTCTAAAGCTAAAATAAACTATTTATTTGCAGATTTGCATACAGAATGTTAAGCGCTGAGAAACTTTTATTCGAGCGTCCATGTTGTTTCCTGCGTCTCTGTGGAGCGGTGACGTCAGAATCTTTGCGCTTTTTGACGTCACGTTATACCAAGTGTGCGCGCCATGGCACTGAATGTCGTTTAACATGCCACACTCCTGCTGTCTTTTTGGCTCAAATTTGGTAAATTATTCCAAAATGTGATTGCTTTGAATTGCGGTATAAAATGAATACATGATTAGTGTCTTTAATAATAAAATATAATCGGATCGCACAATTTTATAGGGGCTCACTAAAGCTCACCCCTATAAAATTGTCTAAGGCTCACCGATTATATTTTATTATTAAAGACACTAACCATGTATTCACTACATTACAATAACACATCCGTGTGATATAGTGCATTTTTCATACCTCAAAAAATGAATTTTATCTGATGAAAAATTTGTGATATTTTCCTTATTTCTGCCCCAAACATAGGTTTTGGGTGCTCCGAGTACCCACAACCTATGTCTTGGAGCAGAAATAAGGAAATTAATGTTTACCCCCGGTCACCCCAGTTTTCTCTATATAATGTGGGGTTTAGGTGGGTCTTCATTTCACGGACTTGTTTACGTGATGTATGTATAGGCATAATTGCGTAATGCTTACATGCTTGTAAAACAGAAGCTGGATCAGAAAATCAAAGGAAAAAAACGCTACAATGTTTATCATTCTAAAATGCCTTATTTCATATACATGTACATTACATTAACATACTCAA
This sequence comes from Lucinisca nassula, assembly GCA_963580285.1. NCBI lineage: Eukaryota > Metazoa > Mollusca > Bivalvia > Lucinida > Lucinidae > Lucinisca > Lucinisca nassula. Next base: position 54,435,851 of record OY757023.1, on the reverse strand, counting down.
ATGCGGCCCCGCCAATCGGGGCTTGAAAAAATAAAAGGGGCTGCATGATACTTCCACACAGAGCTGAATCCGACCACACACGAGTGCTGGTAAACTGCTAAGAGGATCTAAGCTGGCCCAGGCAAAGCGGTGCGTGTCGGACCGTCCATGACTATAAACCCTATTGGTATCATTTTGCGACAGGGCTTGAGATGTCATTTCATCTCAATGTCGGGTAAAAGTCCAACGAAATTGAAAGCAGCGTCTCCAAAATGACCTACTCAGTGTTGACGGGGACGTTAAAATCAAACAAACAAACAAATAAATGTATACTCAAATGAGATAATACGTTGAGATGACATTTTCAGAACAATGTTGGCATATATTAAACATATATTGTGTATGCTCATTAGTTTGTTTGTTTTGGAGTTTAATGGCCCAGTCAACACTATTTAGGTCATTTTTGAGCCGGTCAGTTTACCTATCCGCACGTTTCCTGGGCAGGCGTATACGTAAGCGGTTAACCAGTACAGTGCACATATTTCGCCAGAAACTGACAACTGCTCTTCTTGAACGAGCGGAAGGAAGAGAATAACCGTAGAAAATATTTCATGATCAATCTCTAGGAAAGAATGATGCCGACCTCGGCAGGTATCGAACCCGAGTCGTCCTGATCACCAGTCAGTCGCGTGTATGCTCATTGAAGAGGTCCAGCAAGACTCTACTATGTATCTGATCCCATAAAATGGCGTCTGAATCTAGGCAGTTGCCTTTGATTCAAACGCTATTCCGCATCTATCAGTACATCCAAATTATCGAAATATTCTAAACGGGTAAAGTGTAATGGCTGTTTCCATATTTTCACATATTGTGCCTCGGCGAGGCTATTCTAAAAGAAACCTGGCATTTTAGTTCATTGGTTAGAGCTTGTCGGTATCTACCAGCCCCCCAAAAATAGCCCTTCTGATGGACGTAAGCACAGACGGAATGACAAACAGGGTGATTATAGGGTACTATATGAAAGTCGACTAAACAAAATGGGTAGATGAGCATTTCTATCTAATGTGCACATGTCAAATATCCTTATCTCGAATGCAATATTATACGACAGCATATTCCACGATATACTGTCGGAAATCCGACGTCACCACGTAACGTCGTTTTTCATTGGCTGACATTTGGTTTTACATGTACGCAGCTCTCAACGCCTGTCGCTTTGTGCAAAATAGAACAATTTTAAACAAAACAACCGAACAAGTGCATTAGAATGGGGATAACTATTGAAAATTGTCAATTGGGGATGTAAATCGTTGGTTTTACGGTCACAAATTTCGTTTTAAAACCAAATTTCCGACCGTAAAACCAACGACTTACCTCCCCAAATGACAATTTTGAATACAGTTATCCCATAATTATTAATTTGAAGAATCAAAATTGTTTAAGATAAGGAAATATTTACTACTGCAGAAATGTCCTATTGTGTTGCCTTTGGGTGCAATAGCAGACAAACAAAGGGATGTGGCCGCGTACGGGCCCGAATGTTTGTTTGAATTGAGGTTTTACGTCCTCGTCAACACTTTTTAGGTCATTTTGGAGACGTTGCGTCCATATTTGGGACTTTTACCCGACTTGGAATGGAAATGCCACCCCAAACCCTGTGGCCAAAACAAACTGGCTATATGTTAGAGCGGTCTGACTCGTAAACTTTTTTGTGCAGGCTTACACCCTCTATGCGCGTTATCAGTACTCATGTGCAGTCGGTTTCAGCCCTGCCTGGAAGCATCATGCAGCCCAATCTGTTTCTCCCCGATGGGCGGGGGCAGACGGGCCTGAATACACCCGCATTTTTCACTAAGAATGGAAGAGGATTCAGCTCCCTACAGCCAGCTATACAGCTATCAACATCGATTTCGTCAAAAATATCGCAATGTATATGGTCATTCTTTTGTTCAGATTCACTTCAGCATTTAATCTCATTCTGTCTCGGACTGCCCACGCCTATTGGGGCTTAAAGAAATAGAATGGGCTGGATGATGCTTCCACGCAGAACTGAAACCGGCTGTACATATATACTGGAAAACCGCTTAGAAGGTCTAAGCTTGCCCGGGAAAAGTGGTGCGAGTCGGCTCATCCATGCCTATAAACCCTACTGGTTTCGAATTGTTTAGATTTCAGGAAATGATTCACATAAGCGTTTCAAATCCTGTCATTGCAATTTGTACATGTACTGTTGTAACTTGCCTATTTATTTAAACTGAATAAATATTGTTTAAACCAACACTTCATGTTTGACCAGGTTGCCAAATTAAAACAAGACGTGGTCTGTGTTTTGTGACATATGCTACAATTGGCGCAAGCTACCCGGCCTTTGTTGTTTATACAGTTTCTAAACAAAATAGAAGTGAAGGCAATGATCAGGAATGGATACAATTAGCCCACGGCTCCCATCAGAGACACCAAAGTGGAAGAAACTTTGCTGAGCCTGAGGCTCACATGGATCTAAGGCTAGTAAAAATAGTATCATTTTTATGTGTTTTTAGGCGAAAACATATAAATGACTTTGTTACTGCTTATGCAACTATAATGTTTGCTTTGGGATCACTCACTGAAATGCTCACCATCCATCGATATGATTGCAAGTTAAAATATACGTTATTGACATAAATTTGCACTCGTTTGTTTATCGGATAGGCAAGCATCACGAAAACACATCTATATGATTTTGATCCCCTTGAACCCCACTTTTATATAGTAAAACTGGGGTTTCCGGGGGTATACCTTATTTTACTTATTTCTGCTCTAAAATATAGATTGTGGCTACTCGTAAGAACCGCCGCGATGAGGCGGTTCTAACGAGTACCCAAAATCTATATTTTGAGCAGAATAAGATAAGAAAAACATCACAATTTTTCATCATAAAATTTTCACTTTTTTCGGCGATAAATGTGGCAATGTATTTGTATAGGCGTGTTTGCGTAATGTCATGTATTTTAAACGCAAGACGGATTAACCCTTATACATTATTTTGAGGATCTTACACGAGTGTAGGTGTATTATTGAATTAATTAAACAAGTTGAGGAAAAGGGATAAATTGCGAGGCTTTGCTGAACATGGTATCCCATTTTTTCAACGAGTTTAATAAATTCAATAACCCAATATATAGAGGATCTTAAATGAGTGTTCGTGTATTATTGAATTTATTAAATAAGTTGAGGAAAAGGGAAAATATGCGAGACTTTGCCGAGCATTCTAACCTTTTTTCCTCAACGAGTTAAATAAATTTAAAAACAGATGAACACGAATGCAAGATTCTATTTATCATATGACATTTAAAACGCATTTTATTCAAGATTGTTTACAAAAATGTCAAAATTCCACCAATAGAAAATACGACGTCGTACATGTAACATTATGGGACCTATCTAGCTAATTTGAATATTTAATCCACTGGTTGATTATAGAATTACATGACGTTATTACATTGTCAGGCACGACATCAAATGATAAAATCATTTTATACCTCAATCAGGCATTCTAGTAACCTAATAAAGGGGGTCGAATAACTGCACGCTATAATCGGTAGTGACCTATAATACCTTCTACTGACCTATAATACGTCTAGTGACCGTTTATAGACCGGACCTACTTTTCAGGTCACTAATTTACAGGTATAAACAATAACATGCAACCTTCTATACATGGGAAAACAACGCAACTGCAAGTTAAAATCTTTGCAATATTTATTTGAACAGATGTTCACAAATTTCAGCTAAATTCTTACCTTCTCGGCCTTTCCTGGTTTGAATGGCCCATTGGAATCACTGCGCACTGCTACTGCGATTGCGTCTCAACCTCGAAAATAATTTCATAAGCTAAAATAAACTATTTATTTGCAGATTTTCATACAGAATGTAAAGCGCTGAGAAACTTTTAATCGAGCGTTCATGTTGTTTCCTACGTCTTTGTGTCGCGCTGACGTCAGAAACTTTGCACTCGTTGACGTCACGTTATACTACGTGTGCGCGCCATGGCACTGAATGCCGTTTAATAGGCCACACTGCTTGCTGTCGTTTTTGCTTTAATTTGCTTATTTAGTGCAAAACCCCTTGATTGTTTTGAATTGCGGTATAAACTAAATACATGATTAGTGTCTTTAATAATAAAATATAATCGGTTCGCCGCGAAAATTTTATAGAGGCTCGCTAAAGCTCGCCCCTATAAAATTGTCTAAGGCTCACCGATTATATTTTATTATTAAAGACACTAAACATGTATTTACTATTAGCAATGTAAGCATTTTATTTATTGTAGTATGGTTTCAAACATGCTACTTGAAACACAGGTGGAACATTATTATTTCCTTAATGTATAAAGCGGCGATGGTCGGGGATATAATTGCTCCTTGCAATGTCCCGGAAACTGTAAAACGGGCCGTAAAGTACTCGAATGGTCGGTAACTCCTCTGCAGTTGCACTGGAATTATGAATGATAATGTTCTTTATACAGCCATCCTTATCAACATGTCCTTTTATTAACTTTAGTTGAACCATAGTGACCTGAGTTAAAGCCTGATAAGGGAATGTACCAAGATCTATAGAGAGAAATGAATGTGTTATTGGTAGGACGTTATTTCCTATTGTCCGCTTTGGTTGCTGTAGCATATTCTGTGTGTCCGCACCAAGAGCATGGGCTAAAGAGATGGTCCAGGGACAGGACATGGCCCCATGGGAAGGTAAGTCTTGAGTCGGCTAGTTTAATACTTTTAATGTTAGTTATTTGCCAATCGACCCAATGCTACTACATGATTAATATTTTCTATTGTCCACAAGACCGTGCAAGAAGTGCGTTTATAGGTAAAACGGTTATGGAGCCGTATCATTCTGTCAATCTGCACGTGAGCCTGGTGTTTGAAGATTTGTTTTCACGATTTCACGTATTTCGAACCAATCGTTAATCAGAGGTGAGCGAGAACCGTAGTACCTGGAGAAAATCCACCTGAACTTATGTTGCAGAACTTGGCGTCTCAAATAAGACCCGAGCGAAGCTCGGACCCACAGCGATGAGAAGCATAATGATACAGAGTCAGCACTCTTGCCAATCGGCCAAGGAGGCCCTGTTAAGATGTTTATCTGTAACATATGTTCCAGGCGCATGTACTAGGACAATGGAAAACAGTGTTGACCAAGTTAAGATGCCACAGAACGCGGCGACAAATTAGTGTCTACAACATGGGCCCCGTCATGCGATTTTGGTACTTGTCGCCTATGCGAGCAGCGAAGGTTCAGGCGAGCCTGCGCATCCGCGCAGTCTCGCCAGAACCTTCGCTGCTCCCTCATACAAGCAGTGAATTAGGAGGAACCTTCACACAGAAAGCCATATCCCTGGCCCCTCTGAATGGCTTGGCATGCGCAGTTAAAATTTGTCATGACGGAATGCTCGAAGACACAAATTCCCTTGGTGGGGCTCATATGTGCTTAATATAAAGGGAAAGTAATATTTAAAAGAAACAGTCTAAAGTCTTCGTTTGGGGCCATTTTCCCAGCCTACCATTACGCAAACAGGCCTATACAAATACATTGCCACCTTTATCGCCGAAAAAAATTAAACTTTTATTATGAAAAACTATGATATTTTTCTTATTTCTGCTCAAAATATAGATTGTGGGCACTCGTTAGAACCGCCTCATCGAGGCGGTGGGCACTCTTTAGAACCGCCTCATCGAGGCGGTTCTAACGAGTAACTACAATCTATAAGAGCAGAAATAAGAAAAATAAGGTTTACCCCTGGAAACCCCAGTTTTCCTATATAAAAGTGGGGTTCAAGGGGGTCAAAATTATATAGGCGTGTTTTCATGATGCATTTTCCCAGCCCACACATTACAAAATCACGCATATACAAATGCATTGCAAACTTTACCGCCGACAAAGCAATTGTTTGGATGAAAAGTTGCTATACTTTTCTTATTTCTGCTCAAACTATAGATTGTGAGTACTCGTTAGAACCGCCTCATCGAGATTCCATATAACATCGTAAATTTATACTTCAGGTAAGCTCTAACGCAAGTACGTCGCTTTCGTCCAAAACAGATTAAATCATATGCACTTTTGATTCGACGTAATACCTTTTAGCTCTTTCTAATATACAGACTTGGCTGTTTGGCAAATGCAACGCGGTACATGTAATAAGGGTTTTATCTGAGCCCCGCCAAGCGAATTTGTGTCTTCGAGCATTCCGCCGTGACACATTTTAACTGCGCATGCCCAGCCATTCAGAGGGGCCAGGGATATGGTTTCTGTCTGAAGGTTCTTCTTGATTCACTGCTTGTATGAGCGAGCAGCGAAGGTTCTGGCGAGACTGCGCGGATGCGCAGGCTCGCCTGAACCTTCGCTGCTCGCATAGGCGATAAGTACCAAAATCGCTTGAGGGGCCCATCTATGAAGTAATTATACAAATGCCGTATTTCCTGAATATAAAGTCTAGACTGTCTTGTGTATTAATTATTTTTTTAATTACAATTTTCGCGAATCAAGATCAGTATACGAGAATAAGTAGATTTATCTTTCATGAAGTAATAACTAAACGTACCTGTTTGATTTTTTTAGCAGAAAATGCTTGTTAAACTTTATCAAATATGTTTGCAAGCTGAAAATAAGTGCAGCTATAAATGTGTTAAGGACGATCACACTAAAATTCTTGTATTAAGACTACCTATGGTACTGTTCAAAAGTGGCCTTTAGATATGTTCTAGAAAGGGTTATCCTTTGGAAGCAAGGAATACACAAGCTGCTTACGACTTGAGCATTTGGCACGAGCTGCACGCATTCCAGAGAAGTGTGAAAGAAACATGGCTCGGCCCCAAAGGACAAACGCATCAAAATTAAGACCGCTTTTGAACAGCCCAAAAGGCAGAAAATACAAAAAAGAACAACTGATACCTTTTGAATGTGTTTTTAAAAGCAGAATTGGTTTTATTTAGATAGCGGAATTTCACTGTATTTTGTTTTGGATGGCTTATAAACCACCAACAGCTCGGTACTATGGAGATGGGAGAAGGTTCCAAGCGTTTGGGGTCGATTTTATATCAATCGACCCAAAGTTACTACCTGCACTAGCCTAGCTTCCCGTCAGCTCTTGTCCATGTCATCACGAAAACACGCCTATTTAATTTTGACCCCCTCGAACCCCACTTTTATATAGTAAAACTGGGGTTTGCAGGGGTAAACCTTATTTTTCTTATTTCTGCTCTAAAATATAGATTGTGGGTACGCTTTAGAACCGCCTCAACGAGGCGGTTCTAACGAATACCAACAATCTATATTTTGAGCAGATATAAGAAAAATATCACAATTTTTCATCTTGAAATTTTCATTTTTTCGGTGATAAAGGTGACAATGTATTTGTATAGGCGTGTTAAAACTTGCGTTATGTGACTATTGCTGACCACGTACACTATCTAGGTGACGATTATCTATAGGATAGCTGTTCTTTCTGTGACTTCAGAGCGCTGTGTAAAAGTTGAAAAGATTGGTTAACTGCAAAACCTGGACTAGGCTCGTGCTCTGTGACAATTGGCAACCAGATCAGCCGCTGATGATCGCGGCGTCTGATCAGTGCCTACATTTTGTACCTATATCGTAGGCATTTAACAGAATAAGGCTCAGTTCAGGACTATTTTTACAGCCTACACTCAGAGACAATCGACCCACCAGTACTCTCAATGCTCTAATTTGAAGGACTGCAGAAGAGCTAGAATGGAACACGCGACATCCGATTTACATACAGAAGGACTTATTAGTCATGGCCATGCGTTTAATACATGTATTCATGCTTACGACTTGAGCATTTGGCACGAGCTGCATGCATTCCAGAGAAATGTGAAAAACCCTGGCTCGGTCCAAAGGACAATCGCAACAAAATAACACTACCATGTGAGATATCCTTTCTGCCATGACTCTAAAGATGACCTTTTATTCTTGAGGCAAAAAAATTGGTTTTCTTTATATTTTAAATATAGATCATGGATGCGAAATGAGACAATTCTATAGAGTACCCACATTCTCTATTTTGGAACAATAATGTATAAATACATTTATAAACAATAGTTCGCCACACCATCACGAAAACACGCCTATATAATTCTGACCCTCTTGAACCCACTTTTACATGTATATAGCAACACTTGGGTTTACAAGAGTAAACCTTATTTTTCTTATTCCTGCTCTAAAAAAGATTGTGGGTACTCGTCAGAACCGTTTTGATGAGTCGGTTCTAACGTGTACTCTAAATCTATATTTTGAGCAGAAATAAGACAAATATTACATATTTTTTTTATCTTAAAACTTTCATTTTTCCAGCGGTAAAATTTACCTTATATTTGAACAGCCGTGTTTCGTAATGCAAAATATGTCATGACTATGGTGAGTAGTCAGGTTTAGTTTACAAATATCTGTTAACCCATTGTCTACTGGTGGCCTCTTAAAATTGCTATATGTTGGTTTTTGTTTGTTTGTTTGATTTGAGGTTTAACGTCCCCGTCAACACTGTAAAGGTCATTTTGGAGACGTTGTTTCCAATTTTGTGGGACTTTTACCCGACATTGAGATGAAATGACATCTCAAGCCCTGTCGCCCATTGAAATCAATAGGGTTTATTAGCATGGACGGTCCGCCTCGCACCGCGGTTCCTGGACAGGCTTAGATCCTCTAAGCTGTTTACCAGTACTAGTGTGCGGGCCGGATTCAGCTCTGTGTGGAAGCATCATGCAGCCCATATATTTATTCAAGCCCCTGTGGGCGGGGGCATTGCTATATGTTGGACAAGTCAATTTATCATATAAGGGTTGCCAGACCTTTTTTTTTCTCGTTTTGTTTTCTATTTTGATGGAAAAGTCTGTTAGCAAATAGTGCAGGCCCTGATCAGACGCCGCGTTCTGTGGCGTCTGATCTGGGCCTGCACTGTTTGCCAAGATAGGCCTACCCCTTTAGGAGTTTCCCGCATGCAACGGGTTAAGATTAATTCAATGTAGCCAAGTATGTAACAACAATTACAGAAACTTAAGAATCTACGATAAGCAGCTGAATTTGTTCTTGTCTTGATGTCATAGACATCACGAAAACAAACCTATATAATTTTGAACCCCCTGAAACCCAATTTTATATAGTAAAACTGGGGTTTACAGGGGTATACATTATTTTTCTTATTTCTGCTCAAACATAGATTGGGAATACTCGTTAGAGCCGCCTCGTCGATGTGGTTCTAACGAGTACCAACAATCTATGTTTTTGAGCAGAAATATGAAAAATATACGATTTTTAACTGGAAGAGTTCATTGTTTGGTGGTACAATTTTACCAATATATTTGAATAGACATGTTTTCGTAATGGAGCAGCCAGTTTTAAATGTTTCTATTATTTGCATTCAGCCACAAGCGGGTTCCAGTGTGACAATACACAGTCATGTTTTATTAGATGAGTCACCGCCGGAACTGGATCACATTCAGATCGAGGCTAACGGAAGACTTGTCTGGAGTCCATCGGTCAATATAACATTGAAGGTAAATTGCTGAAAAAATGAAACAAAAAAGCTATAAAATTTAATGAACTTATGAAGAATTGCGATAAAAGCCACTGTAGAGCAAAGACAACGCCATATACAGACCCTGTTTGGTCATTGATTAATTATCCTGACCGGTTTGTGGCAATCGCAAATCTGACATCGTTAAGATTGCCGTCAGTAAAAAAAGCAAGACTGTTCTAAAATACGTTATAACTCTGGTTAACGCGAGATTCACAAAATACAAACCGATATAAGTTTTAAGTGACAGGCAAACATAACATTGTGCAACAATTTTACAATTACACTGCCTGAAAATTCGACCAGTTATCATAAACCTGAAATTAAGGGAATAAATAACATAATCGGCTTGCAGAATACACTTAATTGACTCATTTTAACCCTTATCTTGCTGAATATTCATTTAAGCCACACCCATTTCTATCTATCAACCAATCAAATTACTTGATGTAATTTATTGCTACAAAATCATAAACTGAATGCCAAACACTGTAGATCCTGATCAGATGGCTTCTTCAGAAGCCATCTGATCTGGATCTACACTGTTTGCAAAGATAGGGGTTGTCGCGAACAGCAAGATAAGGCTTCTTCAGAAGCCATCTGATCTGGATCTACACTGTTTGCAAAGATAGGGGTTGTCTTGAACAGCAAGATAAGGCTTCTTCAGAAGCCATCTGATCTGGATCTACACTGTTTGCAAAGATAGGGGTTGTCTTGAACAGCAAGATAAGGCTTCTTCAGAAGCCATCTGATCTGGATCTACACTGTTTGCAAAGATAGGGGTTGTCTTGAACAGCAAGATAAGGCTTCTTCAGAAGCCATCTGATCTGGATCTACACTGTTTGCAAAGATAGGGGTTGTCGCGAACAGCAAGATAAGAGTTAACAGAAGCTAGGTGGTCCATATTTTGTGTAAGACATGGTATAACGATAAATAGTAACGATGTTTGATTTCCTGTGCGCTTTAGTTTGAATAGTTTTGATTCTGTGACTTAAATCATGTAACACTACATGTCAAAATTATGTCATTTCAATAACCCATGTGAGATAAAATGGCGCCTTGTCTAACTCTTGATCTTGCAGTTTTCAAATGAAAAGGTTTGACATTTTTCTCAATTCTAGTCCAAAATTAGATGCTCCGTCTTTGGTCGGGACCCTCGGAGTCTAACTGTTGGTTTTATTTTGCTCCAGCAATTATGTTGTTGTGTGCTGACGAGTCCTCATCCTTGTTTCATCTCTGTAGTTTTTTTTTTAATTTTTATGTTCTCGGAGATGTTACACTGATGAGTTAGGAAGCCTTCATGCGGACTAAATAAAATTAGTGTATACTGCGACAGAGGTAAGGGAAGATGATGACCATGTAAAATCGATTTAAGCCCCCAGTGGAACTCTTTCCACTGACCGTTCCAAGGCGGTTCTTCTGTGGCGATGTTTGTTACTTACTGTGTGTATCACTTGTGTCTTTTTATTTTGGATGGCCATTTGGCCATTTTATTGGAAAGTAACTGCCCTTATGACCTTCCTTTGTTTAGGTTTCCATTATGGTCTGGTCGCTTCATGTTTGTGTTTTTTTCCCTTTGATGTCTTTGATGGGTGGAGTAAGTTAATTTGTATCGATTCATGATCTTTGTTTTACTTCCACTTTAAATTAGCACCAACAGACTATGTTCAAGGGTAAAATAAGTTGAATAATGAACATTTTTTCTTTATATAAAGTGGGGATTAGATGGGTTTCAATTAAATGGACCTATTATCCTGATGCTACAACGTTCAATCACCCTAATGCACCAAAATGTATCCCATAAAAACCTAGAATTCCACCGACCTCGCACCAATAATTCACATCAAAATAAGATAGATGAGATCGGCCAAGCGAATTTGTGTCTTCGAGCATTCCGTCATGACAAATTTTAACTGCGCGTGCCCAGCCATTCAGAGGGACCAGGGATATGGTTTTCTGTCTGAAGGTTCCTCTTGATTCACTGCTTGTATGAACGAGCAGCGAAGGGTCTGGCGAGACTGGGCGGATGTGCAGGCTCGCCTGAACCTTCGCTGCTCGCATAGGCGATAAGTACCGAAAACGCTTGACGGGGCCCATATTATCTTACTGCACCAAAATTTGAACATCCACTCTTTATAGATCGCTGTCGGCCCTAAATAATATGTTGTCCGTATTAACTTCATCCAGCTGAAACGAATCTACATCTCTGGTAGAATGGACATTGGTAGTGAAGGCTGTCCATATACAGGGCCGGCAAGGATTATTCTCACAGGTAAACATAGTTTCACATTTACCCACTGAGCCCAACTGTTGGGCGCATTCTCAGCTACGCGAGAACATTAGTGGTCAAAATGATAAGTGTTCGAGTAAGAACAATAAATATTCAGTAATAGTTTTGCTGAAAATATATATAAGCAAAACTACATACATTTCTGAATAGCAAAAATATTAGTGCATCTGCCACATTAAATGAGCAAAGTTTTTATCGATATGTAAACTAACGACATTGACAACTGGCCCCTTATCTGGAAACGGGTCCTTTAGAAACAACAGATACTGATTGATTAAAACTGCTCATGAACGGCACTTACGGTATTGAAGTCTGTTCACAAATATAAACGATAAACTTTTACAGTCTTAGAGCACTACACTAATATCAAATTCAAACATCGGTTGTCAGTACAATCCATTTTGTGAAGTCAGGAACAAATGGATTTCCGTGGAAGAAAAACGTTTATTGCATATTACTCAGACTAGACTTTTACACACGTCTGTAATATCGACCATATTGGCAATGATGCCTTACATACAATTTATAAGTGCATATATATGCACATTGTTATACAACAGTAATTCGTCCACACCCATTGGGGCTATGAATAGATAGGCAGCATGGTGCTTCCAGGCAGAGCTGAAATGACCACACATGAGCACTGGAAATCCGCTTAGAGGGACTAAGCCTGTCCAGTGAAAGTGGTGTGAATCAGACAGTCCAATGCATATAAGCATTTTTGGTTAAATTGGGCGGCATGGCTTGAGATGTCATTTCATGTCAATATCGGGTAAACGTCCTACAAAATTGGAAGCAAAGCCGCCTCCAGAATGACCCAGATATTGTTGAAGGCGACGTTAATCCTCAACAAATATATCTGTCATAGCAGACGTGGGTTGTCGGTATTTTTGTCAGCGTATGGACTGTAAAACAAGACTTTATATACGAGATGCGAATATAAAGACTGTCCTGCTAATTATTAAGTTAAAGACTTATCGGTCAATATTGTTCACACGTAATATGAATCTAGGGCTAATTATTGCAATTATCAACACTTCCCACATTACGGATACACGCCTATTCAAAAATATAGAAAAAATACCACCAAAAATGAAAATTCTCAGACACAAATTCTATTAGTTTCTATATTTCTGCTCCAAATATAGATAGTGGGAACTCGTTAGAACCGCCTCTGTGAGGCGGTTCTAACGAGTACTCACAATCTATTTGTTTGAGCAGAAATAGGCAAATTAATGTATGCCCCTGCAAACCCCAGTTTTACTATATAAAGATGGGGTTTGAGTGGGTCAAATTTATATACGCGTGTATTCGTGATGCAGCTGAATTGTTAGTATTTTGTCCGAATTGCAAAATGGATCCTTTGATTGCAGCACGCTTTTGAACGTGTCCGGCCTTTGCCAAGAATGATAATTTATATTTTGTTATCAAAAGGCAGAAGAGGGGAGTACCATGGAAAAGACCATCTCGGCATGACCATTGGCGGTAGAGTGATCGTGGTAGCTGATGGTGGTACAATCGAAATACATGGTCAAAAGAAACTGCCATGGACGAAGCTGACCCGCACCATACCGAAACTGAGCAATAAGACTGGCTTGCTTTTCGATCATCAGGTAGAACCATTTATGTTTACCCTTGTCCTACTGAGTCCGGATATGTCTTACCTTTCAAACAATGTAGATCCAGATCGGATGACTTATATAGAAGCCATCTGATCAGGATCTACATTGTTTGTCATTAAGTTTATGGATTTGTTGCAATAATTTACATCTAGTAATCTGATTGGTTGATAATCAGTAGAGGGATTGGCTAAATTAATTATGCAGCGGGAAGTACTTCGTCATTCTGTCTCTTGTCAGATATAGCTAATCAAACATGTGTATTGAAATATCTATTTGGATGGTAAATTTATAAGTTAAAATTAACTTTAAAAATTAAGATGCATTTTGTCAATATTTCAAGAAAGACTTACTTAAATTGTTAGGTAATGTCGGTTGGTGTCTGATGCTATATCTCTGGTCGGGCCAACAAGAGTCTAACTTGCTCAAGCATTTCAGTTATTTCATGCTGTCGAGTTCTCGTCGTTGTTTTATCTCTGTAGTCGTTTGATTTTTAGGTTTTTGGAGAGGTTGTACTGATCATTTAGAAATCTTATGTGCGTTTTTTTGCGGACTGAATAAATTATTTGTCTACACCATGACAAAATCAAGGGTACAAATTGTGGCCATGTAAAATCGATTTTAACGCCTCCCCCAACTCCTTTTCGAACGTTTTAATGACCGTTCCGAGACGGTTCTTCTGTCGTGGTTTATTATTTTTATAGTTCGTCTATGCACTTATGTATCTTTCATTTTGGATAACCGTTTGGCCTTTTGTCGGAAAGTAACTGTCATTTTGGCTTTCAGACAGTGACGTTTTCATATAATAAGTGAAGTTAGTACTTTTTCGTGTTTATTCCACTCCGATGACTTGAGTGGGGTATCTGTATCATTTCCTTCACTTGAAGTTTTAACGACGATAACTGAAAACGATCGTAGTTTGTTTCCAGGTCTGGCGTTAGTAATTGTTTTTTCCAAAGGTAATAGAAGTGAAGGAAAGCTGCCATTGTTCGTCCGCTGCAAAACTGCAATATTATGTTTATTTAATACTCCATTGTTGCATACGACCAGGTCAAAAAGGTCTGTCAGATAAGGGTGATGACTTACATAGTCAGCCTAAGAAATTTGGAAAGCTATGGGCGTGTTGTTAACCAGGCGCAGCAGACAGTTATGTACGACAGGTCATTAGCAGAAGGCACAGGCTCAGAACATGGCGTCTGATAAGGGACGCCATTGTTAACAGAAGGTCCATCCATCTTCTATGAATTTCTAAACATAACATAACTTGACAATTGTGAGTTTCAAAATGGACTCCTGCTCTCTATATAATAATAAGATCACATTCAGTACAAAATTGGTATTTGGTGTCTCTAATGGGAGCTGTGGGTTGATTGTATCGATTCCTGATCATTGCCTCCACTTCTATTTTTATTGTAATTGTGAAAATATAAATATAAATCATTTTTATTACTGTCGTTACAGGCAAGTTCCAACAGTGATGCAGAAAACTGGGAGCATGCAATAGTTGTATATGTGATCAGTATTGAGTCTCATAGTCACGTGACTGTCCGGCACTACCAAAGTTTCGAGATTATGTCAACATGGCAAGCACAGACTGAGAGGAGGAAGCTCATACAACTGATTAAAAGTAAGCAATGAATTCAGTACAATAGGGAAACAAACCCATGGGACATATAGAGGATCTTATATAAGTGTTCATGTATTATTGAATGTATTTAACAAGTTGAGGAAAAGGGATTAAATGCGAGGCTTTGCCGAGCAATTTATACCTTTTCCTCAACGAGTTTAATAAATTCAATAATACATGAGCACGAATGCAAGATTATATTTATCATATGACATTTAAAACGCATTTTATTCTCGATTGTTTACAAAAATATCAATATTCCGCCATTAGTAAACGCGGCGTCGTTAAGGACGTCGTACATGTAACGTTACGGGACGTATCTAGCTAATTTGCATATTTAATCCACCAGTGGATTATCGAAAATATTAAATGGCGTTATTGCACTCTCAGACGCGACGTCATATGATAAAGTACATTCTTTCATGACTCTCAATTTGCCTCTGATGGGAGGTGTGGGTTAATTGTTTTGATTCCTGATCATTGTTTTGACTTCTATTTTGTGATAAAAATGTGATATATTTCTTTTTACTTCTGCAAAAGCTAGATTGTGGTTGATTATGAAACCGCCGAGGGGGTCCTAATGAAAACTGAAAACCTATGCTTTTGAGCAGGACTAAAGAAGCAAATGTTTACCATGGACGGCACTACGTTTTTCTTTATAAAGTGGGATCTACCTGGATGTTCAGAACACGAACTTGTTTACGTAACGTAATTGCACCTGAATTGCACTGCAGGTCATCACGAAAACACGCCTATATAATTTTTGCCTCCTTGAACCCCACTTTTATATAGTAAAACTGGGGTATCCGGGGGTATACCTTATTTTTCTTATTCCTAACGAGTACCCACAACCTATATTTTAGAGCAGATATAAGAAAAATATCACATTTTTTTCATCGTGAAATTTTCATTTTTTTTTCGGCGATAAAGGTTACAATGTATTGGTGTAGGCATGTTTGCGTGATGTGAGGGAAAAGGCAAGTTATTGTGCAAAAAAGAATGTGAACAGCGAATGTTCATAGAAGGTTGATAAATGTGGGTCGTCGGAGTCAATTGTCCCTTGAGACAATCTGAAGCTTAAGTTTTCCAAACTGCCACACCAAGATGGTTTGTTTAAATAACAAGCTTCGAAAATTTTAGAAAAAGTTGATTACTATAAGTGCATTTAAGGCAAGTAGCTTAAAAGGATAGCATCTGTAGTGTATTGAAAACCGGTTAAATGCAAGGCGCGATAATCCAATTTTAGATATTATTTACATGCATAGTATATGCAAATATACCATTAGCTGACCTCGGCAGAAGGTACGTATTATTAGCTGCAGTGACCTCTTTGTGTCTGGCCTCCATCAATGATTCCGGCAAATGTCATTTTCTAAACCACTTTGTTCCCGTAGTAGCATTGTGTCACATCTTCTGGAATGGTTTCCCATATTTGAACAATGGAAAAGAACAATTTGAAAACTATTGCCTCTGGGATCAATGCTAAGATTTCTTTTTAAAGCATAGTCGATCGAATTTTAAAGAAATATGTTTCGAATGGCCCTGCGGCAAATCTGCTAAAATGATGCCTCTCATTTGAACAAGCTCGCCAACGGAGTTAAAAGGACTTCTCCTCTCAAACCAATAGTTGATTTCGTTACAACTTTAGACATATCTCTTCTGCAACAAGGTCTATCGGAACCCGAATTTTATGGTGACTTAGTATATAAATTCAGAAAAAATATATAACCGCAATGACTTTAGCACCCAATTTCGTAAAATCATTCTTCGATATAAAACGATTGGGTACAACATGGATATTATACGACAGACTGCATGCATGGTAGTTAACCCAATCACGGTTGGCAACTTTGCTTCCCTCTTTAATTGCACGCCGGTGGGTCAGGCCTCAGATTCTATGACGGTACCAACGTGAAGGCTTATTGAGAATTAGAGAGATTTAATTCAAGGTAATGTTGGTTGGTGCCTGATGCTCTGTCTCTGGTTGGGCCCATCGGAGTCTAACTGTTGGTTTTCTTTTGCTCCAGCATTTCAGTGGTTTCTTGCTGTCGAGTCCTCACCGTTGTCTCACCTCTGTGGTTCTTTGATTATTTGTGTTCACGGAGATGTTGCACTGATGAGTTAGGAGGCCTTCATGCGGACTGAACAAATTATTTGTGTATATCGCGACGGAAGTAAGGGCGAGGATTGTGGCCACGTTAAATCAATTGAAGCCCCCCAGTGGAAATCTTTCCACTGACCGTTCCAAGGCGGTTCTTCTGTGGCGATTTATTTTTGTTGTTGTTTGTTACTTACTGTGTGTGTCACTTGTGTCTTTTAATTTTGGATGGCCATATGGCCATTTTGTGGGAAAGTAACTGTCCTTATGGCCTTCCTTTGTTTAGGTTTCCATTATGGTCTGGTCGCTTAATTTTTGTATTTCTTTCCCTTTGGTGTCTTTGATGGGTGGAGTAAGTTAATTGTGTCGATTCCTGATCTTTGTTTTACTTCTACTTTAGAGAAATTCTCATTTTAAACTACACATGAATCTTGTCAAAAACGGTTCTGCTTATTCTGGTCATTCTGCTAGACTGAATAAAATTACCACTTTAGAAATAAATAGCCAGTTAAACATCATGCAAGTGCCGCACTTTAAAAATAAGATCGCTGTTAAAATTTCTCATTGTATGACAACTGCTCTGATCAGATATGTCATATGCTTATGTAACGGTTCCACTCTTCCGAACAAGATTATTGCCAAGTTAAACATAGAAAACAAAACTGAAAATAACTTTTCTCAAAGCAAACGCCATATATGGTCCTGCAAAGAGCCATTTTCGAATTGTTTATCTCCCGAAGCATTACGAGAACACGCCTATATAATTTTGACCCAGACTTTTATATAGTAAAACTGCTGTTTAAGTGGATATTCATTATTTTTCTTATTTCTGCTCAAACACATAGATGGTGGGTACTCGATAGAACCGCCTCGTCGAGGCGGGCGGTTCTATCGAGTCCCGGAAATATATGTTTTGAGCAGAAATAAGAAAAATATCACAATTGTTCCTCATAAAATTTATAATTTTTGACCATAAAACTGGCAATGTATTTATATAGGTATGTTTTCATAATGGTAATGTAATTCTGATCAGGGTCACCATCTACATTTTTGGCAACGGTTGAATAGATTTTTACGTTGTTGTGGAAAGCTCTTAGCATCCGAGCTAATTCTGTAATATACAGTAGTGCATGCATATATAATATATAACAATTCAAAACATTGCACTCGCCTTTCTATATGTTTTGATTTTATATTGCCAAACAAAGTCGGTCAGATGTCACATATTCCTTAGAAAAAGATATGTTCTGTTCATTTAGAAAGTTAGCTTTACACAGAAAATCATTGCAACCTCACCATCTGAACGCCCAACTATATGCATGTATACAATGCGTTTGCTGAAAATGTAATATTGAATTATTCACGTTTATTATTCCTATATTATGCATGTATACCAGGCGGTTTGCTGAAAATGTAATATGGAATTATTCACATTTATTAGTTTTATATTATGAGCGTACTCCTCACACACACAACGACACATAATGTTTTATTCAGC
Source organism: Lucinisca nassula (assembly GCA_963580285.1). Classification (NCBI taxonomy): domain Eukaryota; kingdom Metazoa; phylum Mollusca; class Bivalvia; order Lucinida; family Lucinidae; genus Lucinisca; species Lucinisca nassula. Next base: position 54,417,166 of record OY757023.1, on the reverse strand, counting down.
TGAATTGATACATAAAGAATCGTTAACCAATCACTCGCAAATGTCGTGAAATATCCCAATTCTACTTTCGGATAATTGTTTATCCAAATGTCGACGTATGTGTCATTTAATTTTGTTGACATACTGGCCGTTTTGCATTCTTTATAATAATAAATATCCCAAGGTACTGAATTGGTCACTAATCTGATCTGTCCTATATTTGCCATAATAACGTAATACTATGTTGAATTGGTGTGGCTGATTAACCCATTGTATGCGGGAAATCCCTAAAAGGGTACCTTGACAAACAGTGCAGTCCCATATCAGACGCCGTAGAACGCGGCGTCAGATCAGGGCTTGCACTATTTGCTAACAGAATTTTCCGTCACAAATAAAATAAAAACGAAAATTAGGGTTGACACCCCTTATATGACAAATGGACTTGTCCAACATATAGCAATCCAATAGCATACAATGGGTTATGGCGAAGGTGTCGTGTATCGTGTGTCACTGGGGCCTCCAACATATATTACAGTTAGTCAAGAAGAAGTGAAGGCAATTAACAGGAATCGATTCAATAACCTCACTGCTCACATCAAAGACGCCAAAGGGAAAGAAACACGAACATTAAATGTCTAAACCCTAATGATAAAATCACAAACTGAGATCCAAAAGGACAGTTACTTGCCTACAGAATGGCCAAACGACTATACAACCAAAAAGATATACTCAAGTCATACATGCAAAGACGAACTATATAAAAAATACACCACGACAGGAGAACCACTAAAAATATTTCACTGGAGCGGGAGGGGGGTTGCTTAACTCGATTTTACATGGCCACAATCCTCGCGCTTGGTTCTGTCGTGATTGTGACAAATAATTTGTTCAGTCTCCGTGAAAGCTTTCTAACTCACCAGTACTACATCTCCGAGAACATAAAAAATCAAACGACTTCAGAGATGAAACAACGATCGGGACTCGACAGCATAAAATAACTGAAATACTGAAGCAAACAGAAAACCAACAGCATCAGGCACCATCCGACATTACATAAAAAGTTTCATTATGTCTTTAGGATGGTACAGTCATAGAATCTTAGACCTTGCCCGCCGGCATACAATTTAAGAGGGAAACAAAGTTATCACAATGATTGGGTTAACTACCATGCGTGCAATCTGATGTATAATGTTTTTGTTGTGCCCAATATTTTATATCGAACACTGATTTTACGAAATTGGGTACTGAAATCATTGCAAGCATATATTTCTTTTGATCACCCGATTGGCCTTGTTGCAGACGCGATCTGAGCCAAACATTGAAGTTTGAAACTAAATCGACATGACGGCTACTCAACCTAGAAAAGGAACCCTGGTTAAGAAGTTTGGCAGTTAACAATTTATTACGAGTGTTGAAGTCAGTTGCATGTCTAGACATTCTGGCAAATCGAATTAATTGCGAAATATATACACCGTAGGATGCCGCACGAGGAAAATCATCATCCAGGAAAGAAAACTTACAATCTCAAAATCAGAATCATCGCGTTTACCATAAATTTTGCAGAAACAAAAATATATACAATAGATAAATGTAAATACAAAAACGGGACTTCGGTATCAGAAGCTTTTGTTTAATTTAATTAAATTTCTGGAAAAAGACTATAGAACTGAAAAAAAGAAACTAATTTAAACCTCTGTCAAACTTGGAGGGAGTTAAACTAACACAAAAAGGCCGAACTTATAAAACAAAAGTTTGAAATTTTGTAGTATAAACATAAATGGTATAAGAGGACAAATACATCAATGTTCAGCATTTCGTGATACTCAAAAAACACATTTTGTATCTATTATGCAAAAGGATTGACAGTTCAATAATGACTTTGGAGCTTTTCGCTGAAACTTGTCAGTACATTGTCTACAGAAAAGAAAAGAAAAAAACTTTCATGGCGGTGGAGTGAAGTTTCTCGTTCACAGATACATCTCTCATATGCCATTCATGGAACTGGAAAACGATTCAAAATCTGTTTGGGTTAAGGTTTTTGCAAATATATCTTCTCTTTTTCCGCAAGTTTGTATCGGCCACCAAATGGCACGGTCGAAAACTTGTAGTTATTTAAAGGTCAACTTGTTAGCTTGTTTTATTTGAGGTTTAACGTCCCCGTCAACACTGTAAAGGTCATTTTGGAGACGTTGCTTCCAATTTTGTGGGACTTTTACCCGACACTGAGATGAAATGACATCTCAAGCCCTGTCGCCCAATGAAACCAATAGGGTTTATTAGCAGGGACGGTCCGCCTCGCACCGCGGTTCCTGGACAGGCTAAGATCCTCTAAGCGGTTTACCAGTACTAGTGTGCGGGCCTGATTCAGCTCTGCGTGGAAGCATCATGCAACCCATATATTTCTTCAAGCCCCTATGGGCGGGGGAACGTCAACTTGTTAGTATTACGTCTCAGCATTAGGATAAAAGATTTCCAACAGCACATGTTATATGTGTCTTCAACTTCAAAAACATTGTTTGGTCCGATTGAGTAATTAAACAATTCACGCTGCTGAGTCTGCCCGAATGACAAATTTTAATTGACATTGCAAATAAGCTTGGCCTAGAACGAATTGTTAACTTTCCTATTTGCGATAACAACACTTTGGATTTGATTCTGACATATTTGCCAGACAATTTGAAGATATTCAGTCTCCATAAATACTATGGCTCCTAGCGAATATTTGCCCACTCTTTAAAAAAGGAGATATGTCTCTTGCCCTTAATTAGGAAAAGGCATAGCTGTGAACACTAAGCTGGACACGGTTATTAATGGTTTGGTAAAATCTTGAACAAAGGGGGATAGGTTGACTGATTTATTCTGAACTTCGAGAAAGCTTTTGACACCCCACCTCATGAACTACTTAAATCCAAATCTTTGGGTGATGGAATTGGGGGTAGACTCGCAAATGCATACATTCCATCTTTGCTACAGAAAACAGCGTGTTGTTGTGAATGGTGAATCTCCAGTTTTGTCGGAGGTCCACTGGTATTGTCTCTGTATATTAATGATATTTCCACTTAAACTGACTCAGGTAGCCGGTCTCGGTAACTTAGTCTTACTGGTGATCAGGAGGACGCGGGTTCGATACCTGCCGGGGTCGGCAACATTCTTTCGTGGAGATTGATCATGAAATCTTTTCTACGGCCATTCCCTCCCTTCCCCTGATTCAAGAAGGGCAAGAAAGAATGTGTGTACTGTATTGGTTAACTGCTTACGTATAAGCCTGCCCAGGAAAATTGTGGACAGATAAACTGACCGGCTCGAAAATGAACTAAACCGTGTTGACTGGGCCGATAAACTCCAATACAAACACACACTCACTCAGGAATAAGATTGTTCGCAGACGACTGTGTTTGCTATCGGGAAATTAGAGGTGATGTGGACGCACTGAAACTCCCGTACATCAACCATAGTGCAGTTTACATTTTATTTTTGGTCCTTTGAGATCAGCGTGAATATTCTGAGAAATCAGAAATAAATTATTAGTTTAGACTCAAATTCTAGACAGGTTTTTAATTATTTGGACCTCATTTTGATTTATATCAGTCTTTGAATCGACTGCCTATTCGAAATTCGCAAAATTTCAGTATGCTTCTCTGTCTTTCGTTGCCGGATCATTGCAGGGTCACTGATGAGGCTTTATTAGCCGAAACTACGTGGTATGACCCATCTTCTTTCTTATGAATATTTTCATTGTTCTTAAAGGAACTCGTGTTTTGAGTTTTATTCAGATTGATAAAGATTTGGATGTTGGCACGTAAATAGGGCATGTGATGTCAGCCCGTTAAATGCAACATTGTGCATAAAGCTAGGAAGAGAACCAATAAAAATGAGATTTCTTAGACATTAGAGAGAAAGATCCTCTAGAATGTGAATTCTATTAAATATATTGGCGCAACAATCACACACGATAATAGGTGGAAAATGTGAACGAATGCAAATAGGTCGCTTGGTTTCCCATGGCGAAATCTTCATACGTATCAACAAGATGTAAAAGAGGCAACATATAAAGACTTGTTTACGCTATCTTGGAATATGATAGTTGTATTTGGGATCCCAGTGGAGTGGTCCTCAATGAAGAAAGTGATAAAGGTTCTGAATAAAATAGAAGTGGAGGCAATGATCAGGAATCGATCCAATTAACACACAATCCGATCAGAGACACCAAAGGGAAAGAAACACAAACACGAAACAACAGACCCTTATGGAAATATCAATGGCGAAAAGCCAAAAGGACAGTTACTTTCCCACAAAATGGCTATCCAAAATAAAATAATATAAGCGAGAAAAATACCCAAAGACAAACCATAACAAAAATAAACCGCGACTGAAGAACCGCCTTGGAACGGTCAGCGGAATCGAATTCCACTGGGGGGGGGGGGGGGGGCTTAATTCGATTTTACGTGGCCACAATCCTCGCCCCTACTTCCGTCGCGATTAAGACAAATAATGTGTTCACTGCTACCAGATTTGTAACAAGCGATTACTGCTTTGAAACTCGGAGCATCACTGGAAGACCAGAACAATTAAGATAGGAAGAGGCAGCGGGCTCATAGTATTACACAAAGGATCCTTTCAGCATTCTAACAGATCACCTTATTCTCCCGGCTAGGCACTATACAAATCATCATTCAGACCCCTACTGCAAGGACTGACATCAACAAAGAATCGTTCTTCCATCGAAGCATTAGAAATTTGGAATGGCCTTCCCGATTCGCTCATTTGCAGAGCTGAAGTTGCAGAGGATAGTGAAGCTAATTATATCTTGTTGGTGAGAGCTAGGGACTAATTCCCTATTTTACAGGTTCTGGTGCATGAAAGTCGTTTGATGCTCATTCTGATGGGTAAATTTGACTGATCAAATCATCATTCACTGGCGTTTCAGACACCTACTGCAAGAACTTTAGTTTGACCCTTTCCTGCTGGCTTTATAACATTTACATATATACCTATATATTACTTACTCTTTGCTTCTCCTCGCCACACGTTTGTTGTGTGTCTCATGCAATGTTTAACTTTAATTTGTTGCGTTTTACACAACTGTATCTGAGATCTGAGCAATATCTGGTACCATTATAATACTGTTTCAAACGTGGTGTGCATTATACTTTTTCAGACATCACTGCTGGAGAGTATTTGTTAATGGCAGTACGACGTAGCATCAAATACGCTTCAGCGGATCTCTCAGGAATATATGATGCTTTTGAAACAATGGCATTTGGAAATGTAACTGGAAACAGTGTGTTGAGAACATTGGATGAAAATGACGCCTACACGGCAATTGTTCATAAAGGTAAGTTATTCATATACTTTCTTTCATCGACGTAACATTAAAATTATTTCAGTCCTACCAAATACAAAATTTTATATCCACAGTTATGAGTAACATGTCCGAATGTTAGATAGATATATGCACATTGTGCATAATTAATATTTTGGAAATAAGATACTGTGAGAAATGTTTGTCTAGAAATAAACATGAAATATACAAAAATATATAAATAATAAATAAAAAACAAAACATTTTAAAGAGTTAGGACACGTCTGTTTTTGGTGTTTTGAGCAAAGGGTTACATCTGGGGAAGTCATGAAATCTCAAGCATAGTACAAAACAGCAGAAACCGAATATGGTTAAATATTATGTTTGTGTTCAGGGCTGCACACAAAAGACTGAAAAAGCCAGTCTAATATATCTTCTCTTCAGGAAGCGGTTTATCGTCATCTGTGAAAGAAAACGTCACCCGCGCTGTCACGAAAGGTATAATGTATGCGCGATCATCGCTGGTATCTAATAATGGTAACGTCAAACTCACCTCTGAAAGTTTTATAGATTCAAAACAAAGCTGGAGAGATTATGTGAATTTTATGGCAGTGTCCAAAGAGGGTGGCTTTCCAAAGCTGAAACTACTAGAGGATGTTACCACGTGGCATGAAGGTATTCTTAATTACTTATATTATCATATTCAACATGCGGACGAATTAAAGAACGATTATTACTACCATTAGCTAGCACAAAACAGTCGGATAAACTTAAAGCAGTCGAGAAACTTGGCGAAACGTAGAGATATTTGATCATTATTTCCACATTCAAAATCTTACGTCAAACAGTAAATAGCTTATAACTAGATATTTATACATTTTGCAGCGTTTGTCAATCTTTTCCCTGGCCGTTCCAAAGCGGTTCTTCTGTCGCGTTTTATTTTTGTTATGGTTCGTCTTTGAGTGTGGGTATCGCTTATATCTTTTTGTTTTGGATAGCAAATTTGCCTTTTTGTGGGAAAGTAACGGTCCTTTTGGCTATTGATGTTTCAATTAGGGTCTAGTTATGTTATGTTTGTGTTTCTTTCCCTTTGGTGTCCCTGATATTGGGCGTGGGTTAATTGTATCGATTCCTGATCATTGCCTTCACTTCTGTTTTGAATACCTGCATTTAAGTTTTACCTACCCTATTGAAATGGATTTGTGAAAAAAAAAACACCGAACAGACTATTAGAACTTCTACCGTATATAAGGATAACTCGCTTGCTGGCAAAGAAGCGCTCAACTAAAGATATTTTCATAAGGCATTTGAAATTAGTCAAACGGACAATGTAGGTAGTTTTAGTGAATGCTCTCTTGGCACGGAAAATACAGGTTTTGAATCAATGGAATCTGTACAAGTACTAATTATTAAATTAATATAAATCTTAAACATATTGCATCAATTTTTATGCAGTTCTATTTAACTTGTAAATACGCTTATAATTAACATAGGAGTGTTTGTAAATTACTCGTGTGATTGTAAATATACCCCTGTCAAGTATATATTGCACACGTGTTTATGTATTTCCATTTTACTCGTGATATGCTTATGGTTAACATGGGAAGGGTTTAATGGCTTCTGTATTTGTGATACTCCTGTCAAGTACTTAACATGTGGCAAGTGGCAAATAGGTATAGACAGAGTAGTTTTTGAAACACCCGAATCTGTACAAGAACTACATATTAAAGACTTAACATATTACACCGGATCATTGCATTCACTTCTATTATTATGTACTTCTATTTTGCTTGTAAATATACTTATTGCTTTTAAATATGCTTATTGTTAACATGGGAGTGCTTGTAAATGACGTGTACACTTGTAATCATACTTCTGCTAAGCACTTAACAAATGGCAAATGGTCAAATTAAAGATATCTTAATATAGATACAACTCTACGCAGACATTTTAGCGTTTGTTTTTAGAACTGACCGGAGCTTCTCCTCTTTAACGTTCTCATTATATATGTTGCAACGTTATGCCGCCGTTTGTAAGAAATAAAAGACACCACTCTTTAGAGGCTCGATTTTACCTCTAGATAGTATGAAATGCTATCAAATGTATCTTGGTCATTAGTCTTCAAGTTTAACACTTTCCAAAGTGTCAAATAGATTCAAAGGTTATGAAGTGGAACTCAATACAAAATTGGGTGGAGCGGGATTCAGAGTAAATTGGAAGTAACGGCAATGATCATGATTCGATAAACTTACCTCACAACTTCCATACGAGACAAAAACAGAAAGAAACACCAACATAAAACAACTTCACCATAATGAAAACTCCACAGACCAAAAGTCAGAAGTTTCCACGAAACTGTCAAACGGCTTTCAAGAATAAAATAAATCCATTAGTTATACATACATGCAAATATTAACTATAACAATTACAAACCACAATTGAAGATTTGCCTTGGAATAGTCAGAACATGTTTTCACTGGGGGATGGGGGGGGGGGGGGCTTAAATCGATTGTGCGTGTACAGAATCCCCACACTTTATTCTTTCACGGTTTCGACAAATAATTTGTTCACTCTCCATGAATTATTGCTAACTCAACAGTACAAAACATCTCTTAGAAAAATATATATAACTAATAATAGTAATAATAATAATAATAATAATAATAATAATAATTATTATACAAGAAAAAAGAAAATACAAAGATAAAACAACAATCAGGACGCGGCCACATGAAATAACTGAAATGCATGAGCAAACGAAAACCAACAGTGTTCAATTGCCAGCAGAAATCCCTTGCGAATAGTAGTTTTCAGTTATTTTTCGCTGAAACCATACTGCTAGGAGTTTCAGTTTGCAAAGAAAAATGTCAAAATATTGACATCTCTTGTGTGTAATTTGTATTTAATCGTTCGGTTATTCTTTTCTGCATATTCAATACAGATTCACTGCGTTCAAAGACAGAACTTGATACTTCAACGGGTCTGTATTAATAATGTCAAAGCATTTTCCGTTTACAATTTTCATAAAATCGAGGCTCCCTTCATGAACATTACTGCCACTATCATCATATGATATGTAATGGTGAAACAACATGTACATGCTAAATTTCACTTGAGTCAGAATATTTAGGGTCCTGCAAAGTTTTTGCGGGTGACCTATAGTAATAACACTGTCTGTCCGTCCGTCCGTCCGTCCGTGCGGCCGTCCGTCCGTCCTTCCGTCCGTCAAAATAGAAGTGGAGGCAATGATCAGGAATCGATACAATTAACCTACAGCTCCGATCAGAGACACAAAACATTTAAACACACCAGCTTAATACTAGCTGCACTATTATTAGAATTATGGTCTTTTGTAAAAGTCCAGATTTGAGCATTATTCACCACTTTTTGCTTCATTATTTCAAAACCGTTATAGATATCATCTTTTAACTTAAACATAAGGCACAACACCGATATACAATTTTATAGCAATTTGTGTATTTCTAGCTACAATATTGTTAGAGTTATGATCCTTAGTAAAATTCTAATCTTCAGAATATTCCGCCTTTTTTTCTTAATAATTTCAAAAGCGTTATATATACGCCAATGAAACTTCCTGCACTTATTGACAGTGACAATACGCATATTTGTAGCGAAGAGCTGTCGGTCTCCCCGTTCGTCCATCCGTACGTCCATATTTTCGTGTGATTTTTCCTAATACCTTTCGAACCGTTATAATGATCAGCATCAAACTTTAAACATTAGATCAAAACAACAATATACAATGTCCGTCCGTCTGTCCATCTCTCTGTCCCTCTGTTCGTCCACAATTTGCATGATTTTTTCCCTCAATTTCGTGGAAACAATTAAACGTATCAACTTCAAAATTTCGTACATTTCTGATTGGATGGCCCGTGTGCGGGTCTTTTTGTCAGATTCTGACAGCTTTTGTTTTCTCAGCATTGATATTCAGCTATAAAACTTGATCATGTTGTGCTGTTGGTGCTGCGCAGTGAACTGAGTCGGTTCTGGTGAGGATTGAAAAACTAGGATTGGAAATCTATGTTTTATGTTAAAGAAGATAACATAGTATTCGCCCTTATGAACCCGTTTTTACCAATATAACAAACTGTTAACAAGGGTATTTATTACATTGACGTTTCTTTAGTGAATGCGACATTTAAATTCAGGCGATATGGTAGTTCTCACATCAACGGACTTTGACTGGGGACAGGCGGAGGAAGCTACTATTGTTCATTGTTCGGACTGTTCCAGCAAAGAAATTCGTGTGGACCGTAAGTTCATTAAAAGAATTCCGACATAAACACATTTTTGGTTCGCTACTGGCACAATCTCTTTGGTGCTTAGGTCATTAGTTAAATGTTTTAATCATGCTCTTTTGCAAGTAGGCCATCTCTGTTTCTTGGTCAAAACATACATGTTATTCTGTAAGATAAGGTATCATAAAGTTCGGGAATGTGCTATAATTCAAAACAAATATTTGTCTTTGGAGATTGTTGCTTCAACATTTAAATCGAAATAAAATAAAAACAAAATACATGGTGATGTGCAGATGAGGCTTTTAGTCCTGGTTGGTTTAATATGTCACCTGCCATACACAGTAGAACGTGTAAAATAACATGCCGAAATGGGATATACCCTTCCGGTACTAGATATCTTTATGCCGTGCCCTTCATTAAACGGCACGTTTATGACGTTGCTTCTATTCGTATGGCTTCTGCAGTATGCACAAGGGCTTATAGGTAGCTGTCGAAGTTCTGATTGCTTTAGTATGATTTCCACACACTTCGATGAAGAACGAGAGTAAAAACTATGTTGTAATTGTTATGTTTAAGAACTTGTACTGTTACTATTCTGTCTATAGTTGTCGGACGATTATGTTAATTTTGAATTTTTATGCCCATATATTTGCGTCTGCTTTATTTCAGTGGAAACAAAATACGAACATTTTGGAGAAATTATAGATCAAGTTGACGAACGAGGCGAGGTTGCACTGTTGACACGCAACATTGTGATAGAAGGAGAAATGGACACCCATTGTGTATCCAGTAATGGCAACTGCCACGATTGGAATATTGATACATATGGAGGACATTTTAAGGTAGAAAAATACGTGATATGGATGTAATGTGTTTGCTATCCTTCCCGATGATTTGCTGGTTGCGCTATCTTATTGTCACCCAAACACAAAATCACGCAAGTCATATATATCCACTCTATGATGTAGACATACCTATATTGTTTTGACCCCCACAAACCCCACTTTCATATAGTAAAACTTGGGTTACATCATTTTCCTTATTTCTTCTCAAAAACATTCGGGTCGTAAAACGTCATACTCAATCTATTTAGATTCGACACAACCACCGCCGTACAGCCAAAGCGTTAAGCAATAGTACCACGCTGTAAACGACCCAACAACCAAGATGCGTGTCGCAAAACATCTATACAGTTTTGTACCTGGCCAAAGTTGGGCGGTCAAAACCAGGCGTGGTTGTAACCGGTTAAAACCGTCCCAGTCAATACTCCCAGAGTGGTCAATACTGGTCGATTGAAATATTGAGTGGTCAATTGAATAATTTTAATGTAGAGAAGGATAATTTACTGAAACTATTTCGAAGTTTTGCTCTCTTTGCTGTAGGCTGATCATTTGATAAAGTTTCAGGTTCAGATGTCGTTTCTTCAAGTGGCTTCTTACCAATACTTTCTGGCTTTTTTAGCCCTAGGCATTTTTGTCTGTGACTCATCAGTCTTAAGTCCTTAGCACTAACTTCAACACCTTAATTAAGCATAGCTACATAATATTATAGTCAACCAATCTTTTTGTCACGGGATCCAAAATAAAAGAAAATAATTATATACATTCTTTTGGTTGTTGTTGTTGTTATCTCCCAAAATAGTGAAGAAGTTCCAATTTGGGTCTTTAGGTTTCATTCATTTTTGACACCTTCAGTAATAGCTTGATGATAAAATTTCACACGTTAGGAATAAAGCCTGGTGTCAGTTTATAATACCCCTATTAGGGACATGTAATTGGTCAGTTTAGCGATTAGATCTTTGCCACACCCACTGCAGTGGCATGGGTTAGTCTGTTTTAACAGCAATTTATAGTTGTTGCAGATACTTTTAAATATTCAAAGACAGCATTGAATCTTCAAATATTGTTTGGTTAATAAATAAAGGACCTTTCATAAATCCTTCAAAATACATGATACATTCAGCTTATTCATATTGCTGTAAATCAAAATATGAACAATCAATCTAACCTATAGAGGAAAAAAGAATTAATATAAAGATTGTTTGATTGAACAGGCCTGTCTACATTTCAGTGAGTTAATCCAACCTCGTCATTTGACCAGCAATAATGTCTTTTGACTTTTGATGAAATAAAAAATACCTCCAATTATTACTGTTATTAATAAAAACTATTTTGTCTTGTTCAGTGATGAAACTATAGTCTAACATCATGTACATGATTTAGGGGGTAAGCTTGTAAGACCAGTTTAGCAACAGGACAGAGGCATATACTCCAGTGATTTAATCGACCACCAATCGACCAGTATTGACCAGTAATGACCGGTTAAAACCGGTTTTAACTCTAACGAGTACCACAACTTTTGTCTATGACCAGAAATAAGAAAAATAATGTATACCCCCGTAAACCCCAGTTTTCTCTAGATAATGTTGATTATGGGTTCATTTAGAATAATTTGAAAATAGAGTTCTGATTAAGCTGGCGCTAGAGGGTGTGGCCGGTGCTTCACATTTCAGTACTGGTCAAACAGACCAATAAAACCGAGTCTGCTATTTTCGTTTATTTGCTGAATTCTTTGCTTCCAAAGGATCTAACTATTCAGAACTTATTTATGAGTGCTTTTTCACGGACTTGTTCAGGTGATGTAAAGCTAAATTCTGTAAATGATAAATTTAAGGTTCTAGCAGTCCTCGTTACGAAATAGGTTTCACAATGACGGTACAAAATAGAAAATATTTGGGCTTAATTTATAATTTTAGAAATTTTGTTCCATATTTTAAATTCATTAAAGTAATCAAGACGCCTGTATGCTCTAGCAATCGGCTTAGTCCAAAACGTCCTCATCCATCACAGAAAATAATAAGCAAATGAACCGTTTTTGCGTTATTCTAAGTGGCCAGCATACCGTAAGATATTACCAAAGTAAGTCCCAAAACCGGAAATCGGAATTGTTAGATTTGTATTTATTTAACTGATATTCTTGATAATGAATTGTGTAATCTATTTGATCAAAACAGAAATTATTGATATTCAAAAGACAATCCAGTTATCGAGAAAGTCGAATGATCGAAACCTCCGTAGACAATGCTTCAAATTTATTATCATAAAGTTAGACATAACTTAAAATAACTCCCGAAACGGGACATCGGAAGTGTTTGAAGAATTGGATTCACTTAGCTGCAGTAGAACTTTCAATATATTTGAATAAGCGTGTTTTTGTAAAGCCATTTGAAGAAAGTTTGACAGAAGAACCGCATTGGAACGGTCAGTGAAATGATTGGGGCTTAAACCGATTTACGCGGCCGCGTTCCTCGCCTTTCATTTCGTCGCAATTTCGACAAATAATTTAATCAGTCCACATGAAAAACAGAAGTGAAGGCAATGACCAGGAATCGAAACAATTAACCCTTCTCTTCTATCAGAGACACCAAAGGGACAGAAACACAAACGTGAAACAACAGATCCTTAAGGAAACATCAATAGCGGAAAGCGAAAAGAACAGCTACTTGCCCACAAAATGGCTTCCTAAAGCCTAATGCTTAAGCTGCCTACTGTTGGAATGACCAAAATAAGTTAATGACAGCTCATTGTATCTTAAACGTGAGTTTAAACAGTAAGTGAACAGTATGTCAATGATAAATAAAATAGGTAGCTGTGCATGAACAAACGAGCTTTAGTTGGATGCCAGTAAACACATATAACAGTCCGCGGCGGACCAAAACAACCAGGTCGCGGGGTTTGCGCCTGTTCCAAAAAGGATCGCGGCGGGTGCATTATATTCTTGCAATTATTCAGATCTTAATGCTTAACATAATCCCTCTAAGACGAGCGTTTACATAATTAATTTAGAATATGTACAAAAACATGTCAGCATTAACAGAAATCAGTATGAGAAGCGATTCTAAACTCAGGTGACCTTAGGTCTTTTTGAGATAATAACCCGGAAGGTGTAATCGGAAATTAATTTTGGTTATCACTGACACTTTGAATAACATTTTGTATTGTATGATACTACGATGCATTATTCCCAAGGTTTTCATGTCCGTTAATTCACAATCTACAATGCATTCAAGGATATCTATTCAATAGACGTTTTATAGAAATTACGTTGATTTTGTTATTAGCATGTTATTACATTTCAGTTTCTAAGAGGCGCGACAGTTCATGTTGAAGGGGCTGAACTCTATCATATGGGTCAACAAACAGATGTCGGTAAGTTCATCATGTCTACAATTCCGTGTAATTGACACCGGTCTTGATCCCAATTTATATCATTACGAAAACCCGCCTAAACAAATACATTGTCTATTTTTTCAGCCATAAAATGGAAATTTCAAGATGAAAAATTGTGATTTTTTTTTCTTATTTCTGCTCAAAACATAGATTATGGGGACTCGATAGAGGCGGTTCTATCGGGTACCCACAATCTATGTTTTTAAGCAGATATAAGGAAAACATTGTGTACCCCTGTAAACCCCAGTTTTACTACATAAAGGTGGGTTTAAGGGGGTCAAAATTATATAGGCGTGTTTTCGTGATGTAGAGGAAACTGGGGTATACAAATGGTGTACATTATTTTCTTATCTCAGCTCGAAAACATAGGTTGTGTGTACTCGATAGAACCGCCTCAATGAAGTGGTTCTAACGAGCATCCTTGTCCTTTGTGTGGAGTACAAATAAGATACATGTCAAAAGATTCATCCGCAAAGACACCATTTTGAGAAATTATTACGAAAACACGCCTATGCAAGAACATTGTAAATTTTACCCCTGAAAATCGAAAATTGTGAGTTGAAAAATTGTGATAGTTTTCTTATTTCTGCTCAAAATATAGATTGTGGGTCCACGTTAGAACCGCCTCATCGAGGCGGTTCTAACGAGTACCCACAATCTTTATTTTAGAGCAGAAATAAGAAAAATAAGGTTTACCCCTGTAAACCCCAGTTTACTATATAAAAGTGGGATTCAAGGGGGTCCGTATTATATAGGCGTGTTTCCCTGATGGACAATATACGCTATGTCGCACGGATGTGTTATGGTAATGTATATATTCAGCCTAATAACCCAAGACTGGCGGCCCTGCGTCGGACCGACATAGATATGACGTAGATACGTCGCATCTGTGTTGGCCCGATGTTGGTCCGCTGTTCCGCTAGCTTAGAGCAGACTGACCGATTAAATACGTGAAGAAGCTATCCGTAACGTAAACATGTTGGAGAAGACTATGATTTTTCCAATTGTAGATGTTTTTCCATAAGGGAATAATAATAACCAACCACTTGTTTTACTTTAACTCTTTACCAAATTTTCGAGGGTCTCCCCTCTTTATCCGGGTTATATGGACACCACACTACATTTTACATGACTTTCCAATATGGCATCCCAATGTTTGAGACAGCAATACCATGAAGTCATGAGATCACGGCCTCAAAACGCCATGCAACCTTTGGCATGACGTCACAAACATTGGCGGTTTCTTTCAAAGACACCAGAGGTACCGATGGCTTAATAATTAAATAAATAAACAAATCAGTAATAGCATAAATTTACTACTAAATAATCTTACAGTGACAGTATCTACTACATCGGAAACACATGGGGTCGTGCTTGATAAAAATAGATAAGTACATAAGAATGGGCCTTCGTGACCCCAGATTATTTCGGCTCAATAACGTGAAATAATCTTGAATGGGCCATAAAACAGTAAATAAATAAAGATAAAAAAGGAAATACATAAATAAATAAATTGCTGTAAACGTAACCCCAAAAATATATTACCAATATAAATAATTAGATAAATAAATAAGAATCTGAAAAAAACACACTCATACATGAGCCAGCGCACAACAAAACCCACGCCAAGGCCCGCGCGACCAGCGAAGCCCCAGATCAGCCCGCGCATTAGCGCAGAACTTTCTATAGCCTGCGGGCTATTCAAAGAGAGTTACACGGTATCTCTCGTTTGAGTAAATAAATGAGCAGACCGATCCGAGTATTTGAATGTCACACATCTCTATGTAGGCCCTGACGTGCGCTGACTCATAAAATCAATTTCATTTATAGCTTTACGTGTGAATAAACGAACGAATGATAAGCCACACCCCATAAATAAGGAATCTCTCTAAAATTACCTGGCGCCACCGTACCTCTGATGTCTCCCGACACTCATTTTATCACATTCAGATTTTAAACTCTGTGTCACTGGTATTTCACAAAATGGGCCCACCAACAACTCATCACCCCTGTGTACAATGTATGACCGCAACTCTAAAATCGCATAACATGGCACTTCATATACAGTCAAACTTCAACATCTCGAACACTTCTTGTACCTTAAAAAGGTTATTTTTGAGATTGGGGCAGTACGCACTACACTGATTTACTAATATCACTACAACATACCTAAAGGCTTTTCTATAAAATAGGGGAATCTTGCGTGCTCTCATCAGAGTCGCCTCTTTAAGGCGAACCTAATGAGCAGACAGAAACCACAGCCACAAATCTAACACATAACAAAGAATAGGTTATCACATATACATTGTGCCAGGGCGCGATGCATGGTCGCATCATTGAAAAATACCCCAAGGATCTGCTGCAAAATAGAGGAACGCTGTGTGTACTGATCAGAATCGTCTCACTGAGGCAACGCTAATGAGCACACATAGATCACCCCTATAAGGTAAATAACCCACCGACACATATGATATCTGAATAACATGGTTACTCTGAGCCCTTGGGATTTATCCCCATGCACTAGAAAATCAGTACCAAACAGCCGTGGTATCAAAAAGTGACCGTGTTCGAGCAATAGAAGTTCCAGTGCAGCCTACTGCGGGAAATGTCTGCAAAAATGAGTGAGTCGTTAGTGAACTAAATTGGCCGTCTGTTTTATATTTTATAATTCTCTCCTAAGCACGCCCCAGTGTCGCCTTTTTATTCAAACCCCACGGAGATTCTGTCTTTACCTTGTCTACCCATTCCTTCTCTCGTATCCGTCTATAATATCGTGACCCATCTATAATTCTGTCAAGAATGGTCACCTTCAGCATATCTTTATCATGACACTTCTCCCTAAAATGTTTACTAGCTGGCGTGTTCCTTCCCAGCCGTACATCTGTCATATGCTCTCGCACCCTGTCCCGTAGCTGTCGCTCTGCCTTACCCACGTATACACCATCTCAGTACACCTGCAACAGTACATTCTCAGTCTCACAGCCACTATAGCGTCTTGTCTTATAGGATCGTATGTCAAACATTTGAAGGTCATATTGGAAAGTAGGTGTAGTAGATAATGTCAGTGTAAGATTATCTAGTAGTAAATTGATGTTATTACTGATTTATTTATTCATTTATGTATCTATTTATTAAGCCATCGATGCTGTGGGGAGTGTAATGTGATAGGTCTTTGAAAGACATTGCCAATGTTTGTGACGTCGTGCCAAACGTTGCATGGCGTTTTGACGCCGTGATGTCATCACGTCTCAAACATTGGAAGGCGATATCGGAAAGTCATATAAAAGGTAGTGTGTGGTGTTCAGATAACACTGATACAGAAGGGAGACCATCGAAAACTTGGTAAAGAGTTGAAGTAAAACAAGTGGCTGACTATGATGTTTGTTTGATTTGAGGTTTAACGTCAAGGTCAGCAATGTATAGGTCATTTTGGAGGCGTTGCTTCCGATTTTGTGGGATTTTTACCTAAATTTGAGATGAAATGACATTCCCATCCCTGCCGCACAATGCAACCAATAGGGTCTATAAGCACAGACGGTCCGACTCGCATCGCTTTGCCTGGTTTACCAGTACTCGTCTGCGGTCTGTTTCAGCTGTGCGTGGAAGCATCATGCAGCCCATCTATTTCTTAAAGCCCCGATGGTAGGATACGGGAAGAAGAGCATGATAAATGAACACAATGAAATGAAATGAAACAGGAGATGATTAGTATAAGCGTTTCGCTTGTTTTCAAATCCTGTCATTGAAAACTGTACATGTATTGAACGAATTGACTTGTCAAATGAAATGAAAAAATAGTGTTTTAACCAAATGAAAATATAAAGAAACTGTACTATGCCTGGATTTGGATTTTTTTCGTAGTTTATCTAAAATAACTAACAACAGAGGGAGTCACATGTTCAATGTACACAGCACACTCCTGCTGCCTTGAGGCTTCTCTGGTGACGTGGTAGAGTGCTTGGTTATCACTCCCTGGGACCTGGTTCGATCCTAGCTAGGATCATCCAGATTTTTGTTTCAACTTTTATGTATTTATAATGTTGACTATCACACAGACGCAACTACATGTCATATATCCCCATTATGCCTTTTGATTTGACATCCTGATAAATTAAATGACTTGAACTACCGCTATCTTCAACCACTATTCAAGCCACTGAAGTATGTTCCAGACATAGGCTGTTCATGCAAAATAACGTGTTTCCAAAGAGTTCCCATGATTTATTAATTTGCGCAGCAATTGGAAATCAGTATGTTTTCACACGCAAATACAATGTTTTTCTTTCATTTTAGGTGGCCAGTCTGTGCATATTTTTATAGTGAACGCGTTGACATGCTGACGATGTGGTCAATGTCAAACCGATTAGATTACTACAGTAACTTACAACACAATGCAGAACCCTTGCAAAATTCATTTGGAGACAAATGGTCAACATGCGGACTCTCTCACATTTGATTGTTTATTCTACATTGCTAATAGTGTTTGATCTACAAGAACCGTTTGAGAACCTAAGTGACATTTGTCTTGAACTGTCAGAAAATATATATAAAACATACGCAAGAGATATTATATATGCTCATTGGTGCAGTTTAATCGGACCTCAGATTGTCGCATGGAACGAATCCTATAATATCCACTGGGTAGATATTTATTATTGCATACCCAAATATTTATCTGAAACCTAAATGGTACAGCAGGAACGTGTAAACCCGAAGTTAGTTTATGTGTTTTCCAGGTCGATACCCTTTGCACTTCCACATGTGTTTTGACATGCGCAACGCAACACATCCCCCTTATCTTCGGGAGAACTCGATTCACGATGCATTTTCCAGATGTATCACAGTACATGGATCACACGGAGTTACGGTACTCATTAAAGTATTATTATACAAAAGGGAAACATTTAACCCATATTTTGTCTTTGCAAACAATGTACATCCTGATGCGGTTCTGTGCTGTTTTTCAAAATTGACTGAATGCAACATATATAACGGCTAATTTCATTGGCAGATTGTCAGATATGGCTATGGCAAAATTAATTGTTTCAATATGTTAGGAGTTCAAAAAAAAACCTGTAGGACAGACAAGCCTCAACCTGTGCTTTGCTTTTTGGCTAGTCTAGCGGCTATAAATTTCATGCGAGAAGCAAAAACGTATTCTATTGAATAACGAGAAACTTTGCGAATCGCCTTTTGTATATTTTAGCGGCTATACAAATGGCTTACGTACAGCGAAGAATGAAGCAAATTCTTCTGATACCGAGGCCCCATGTTTGGATTTACATCTCTCTATTGCAGATGGGTTTGTTTCTTGCAAAATTTATGATAAACGATTTATGATTTTGATTTTGAGATTGTAAATTTTTCTTTTTGGATGGTGATGTTCCTCGTGCACCATACTATGGCGTTTATATATCGCAATTAATTCGATTTGCCAGAGTGTGTAGTCATGTAATTGACTTCAAAACTCGTTATAAATTGATAACGGCTAAACTTCTTAATCAGGGTTATCGGTACCATAAACTACGTAAAGCCTTTTCAAAATTCTGTAGACGTCATTCTGATTTAATTTCTAAATTCAATATTGGACTTAAATCTTTTCTGCAACAAGGTCAATCGGAAACCGAATTTTATGGTGACTTAGTATATAAATAAATAACGCAAAGACTTCAACACCCAATTTCGCAAAATCATGCTTCGATATAAAAAGATTGGGTACAATTTAAATGTTATACGACACATGCATGCATGGTAGTTAATCCAATGACGGTTGACAACTTTGCTTCCCTCTTTAATTGCATGCCGGTGGGTCAGGTTGGTACCTGATGTTCTGTCTCTGTTCGGGCCCATCGGAGTCTAACTGTTAGTTTTCTTTTGCTTCAGCATGTCAGCAGTTTCTTGCTATCGAGTCCTCACCGTTGTTTCAACTCTGTGGTTGTTTGATTTTTTGTTCACGGAGATCTTCCACTGATGAGTTAGGGGGCCTTCATGCGGACTGAACAAATTATGTGTCTTAATCGCAACGGAAGTAAGGGCGAGGATTGTGGCCACGTAAAATCGATTTAAGCCCCCACAGTGGAATTCGTTTTTGTTGACTGTTCCAAGGCGGTTCTTCTGTCGCCGTTTAATTTTGTTATGGTTTGTCTTTGGGTGTTCGTGTCGCTTATATTATTTTATTTTGGATAGCCTAGTGGCCATTTTGTGGGAAAGAAACTGTTTATTTTGGCTTTCCGCTAATGATGTTTTCATTAGGGTTTGTTGTTTCATGTTTGTGTGTCTTTCCCTTTGGTGTCTCTGATGGGAGCTGTGGGTTAATTGTATCGATTCCTGATCATTAGCCCACTTATATTTTGGAACGTCTAATGCTTCTAATTTCTATAATGAAAATTTCAGGACTGCTCATTTATGCAATATAAGGGACGGTCAGCGATTTTGCTAAGTGAACGGTTTGAGGAGCGTCATAATTTATCCAGTTTTCTCTAGAAATGGATTTTTAATCTATGTTTTCACAGCCTCTCAGCTTTATGTACTGGTAATAAGCGACTTCTTCTATTTTCATTTCATTTGCGATTACTGAACTAATCCAGGATTTTGACAAAAGAAATATTGGCTCACAGAGTAGGATACTAGTCTAGTCAAGAAAACATGATTCTTCCACTACAAATAAGAAAGCCGTGGTTTTAGCCAGGGATAGAAATTCTTTTCTTACCCTGGTTTTCTTACCCTGGTTTTCTTACCAAGGTACACTGCACAAGCATAGTGCACGGAAAATAAAACGTAAGAAATGAAGGTAAATGAAAACTTTCGGTGGTGTCGTGGAAGAAAAAAAGAATCTTAAATGGTGTTCTATTGCAGACGGGCGTTTCCAACACTCGATATGATCGTGCTGAGCGGAACTTCGGCGAAACCTCGGTTCCGCACCTCGGCGAAGCCTCGGTTCCGCTCAGCACGATCGTCCCTCGAATTGAAAATGCACATCTACAATCTGCAACAGGGCCCCGAATCAGATTCTAATTTTTCATTCATAGACACTCGTATTTTTTCTTGTTTTGTGTATGTTTCCTCTTCCTCTGTGTATCGAGAGTGAGCTGCGTCTTGTGATTGTCGCGCTACCTGGATCTTTCTTTTCAATTTATGCGTGTTTCCAAAAGCAACCTTACACACTTTATTGTTATACTGCAAAGAAATATGTAGGCTTTTGAATGGACAGAGCAATTATGTTCCATAATTATGTTGCCATGTTCAGCTGAAAAGAAATGAATAGAGCTTTTGTTAAAACCTTGTCTTTGCCCATTCGGCTCTGTATTGCATTGTTTTCCATAAGCCAACTCTCATTCTAACATGCGCAGAAACTTTCCGACTGAACACCGTGATCAACGTTGTGCATTTGATGACGGGTATGTTTAATGGCATAACTTGAAAACATGTACCTCTCACGACGTCGGCTACAAAATACAGAACGTTTATGAATGACAAACATTAGCAGTTTGTTAAAAGGATTTTTGATGATATTATAGTGTTTTGTGTATTTTGGTTTCCTCTACTGAATCTGCAATGTTACATAGAATATCAGGCACGGAATTCGGGTTGTTTGAATTATTTTCCATCAGTGGCAGTGACTTGACTAGTAAACACTTCATATCGAAAACTGCTAAAGGCCAAACGAATAAAACGTAGGGCAAGCATTGAGTAAAACTTTGTATCCATGTCGTTTTATAGGTCAAAGATAACGTTTGTTACAAAACATATGGCCACGCCTACTTCATCGAAGATGGAGGGGAGAAAGATACGATGTTTGATGGAAATATTGCTGCCAGCGTGAGGGAAGGAATGCTCCTGCCTAGTGATAAGTAATGAACGTTAACATAGTGTATATTTTTGTTATTGTTAACTTGTGCGTAATATGTTTAATCGTTTTGGTATGTTCGTTTTTTAAGCATGCGTATATCTTTTTCAGTTCAAATGACTCTTTTCCACAGTTTTTAAATTACTGTATACATATACATACGTTATTTTATCTATTTTGGTGTTTAAGGCAGAGGGTCATCATTATAACGACAGTATCTGTTCCCGAAAAAGTTGCCGAAATAAGAAATGTACCGTTGCAAAATCCTAATTATGTGTAGAGTGCCTGTAAAAAGGCATTTCTTTTTATTACTACAAGAAATAAATGTAGTGGACATTTCTTAGTATCGCTTCAGCGAGACGATTTTAACAAATATCAAAACACATTTATTGCCGCGGCGATTAAAAGTGTCCACAATAACATTTCTTGTTGTATTAGAACATTCTTGCGTATCTCCATTGGTCTCTGTCATCTTGAGCAAATGGTTCGTTCCATTGATCAACAAGTTTTGTCGATATCTAGAATGTTGCTATCAAAAGAGTTGATTGTAACATCACTAAAATGCTGCTGAAATATTCCAGTCTACAAATGAAATCAAGAAGAAAAGCAATATCATAAATGTCCCAAATACAAGGAACAAATACATTGAGAGTGAGAGAAGTGCCACTAGCCCCCTCTTCCTCGATGCCAAAGAAATAAACAAAAATAGCCATCGGAAGAGATGGCAAATCCCCTGACCAAAAGCCAATATGGCCTTCAGAAGATTGTTCACCAATAGAAAGTGCACCAGAATTAAACCAGCAATATATCACAAAAGTATTGCAGTTGTGGCCATCACAAGATTATACTGTCAGGGGAGATAACTAAACAAGAGGCCCAAGGGCCACGATGCTCATCAGAGCTCAGGCGGACACTGCCCATTGGCAGCCATTTATGGTTTTAATTTATTGATTATAAAGTCTCCCAAATGAACCCCCATTCCATGTGGACTCTGTATCTGAAATATTAGGCCTTTTATGTAGTGGTGGGGTGGGAGATGACCCAACAGAGCCCAATTTGATATCATTGAATGCATCTTATCATAAGGAACAAGAAAATGTATGGTTTATGGGTGGGGGTCTTAACGGTTTCTGAGAAATTGGGCCTTTTATGAAGTGGATGGGGTGGGGAATGGCCCGGGCACATCCCAAGAGACCCCCAGGTTGGTGTTTCTGAATGTGTTTTATCATAAGAAACAAGAATATATATGGTTTAGGGGTGGGAATCTGATATATTTCTGAGGTTTATTGCCTTTTATGAAGTGGCAGGGTGGGGCATGGCCCCGTCACACCCCTGAAGACCTCTAGGTTGGAATCACTGAATGCATCTTATCATAAAAAACAAGAATATATATGAATAAGGGGTGGGGACCTGAACGCTTTCTGAGAATTTTGGCCTTTTATGGAGTGGAGGGGATGGTGCATGGGCCGGGCACATCACAGAGGACCCCCAGGTTGGTGTCACTGGTGTCTTATCATAAGAAACAAGAATATATATGGTTTTGGGTTGGGAATCTGAAAGGTTTCTGAGATATATCTCCTTTTATGAAGTGGAGGGGTGGGGCAATGGCGCATCCCGGGAGACCCCTAGGTTGGTATCACTGAATGCGTCTTATCATCAGAAACAAGAATAAATATGGTTTAGGAGTGGGGATCTGAACGGTTTCTGAGAAATTGGGCCTTTTTTGAAGTGGAGGGGGTCGGGCTTGACCCGGGCACTTCCCAGTGGACCTCCAGGTTGGTGTCACTGAATGCGTCTTATCATAAGGAACAATAATATATATGGTTTAGGGGTGGGGATCTGTAAGGTTTCCGAGATATTGGGCCTTTTATGAAGTGGAGGGGGTGGGGCATGGCCCCGGAGCATCCCAAGGGCCCACAGGTTGGTGTCAATGAATGCATCTTATCATAAAGAACAAGAATATATATGGTTTAGAGTTGGAGGTCTAAACGGTTTCCGAGATATATGGAATTTTATGTAGTGAAGGGGGTGGGGCATGGCCCCGGCGCATCCCGGGGCCCCCAGGTAAGTGTAACTGAATGTGTATTATCATAAGGAACAAGAATATATATGGTTTAGGGTTGGGGATCTGTAAGGTTTCCGAGATATTGGGCCTTTTATGAAGTGGAGGGGGTGGGGCAAGGCCCCAGCGCATCCGGTGGGACCCCAGGTTGGTGTCAATGAATGTGTCTTATCATAAGGAACAATAATATATATGGTTTAGGGGTGGGGATCTGCAAGGTTCTGGAGTTATGGCCATCACAAGGTTATATTGTCAGGGGAGATAATTAGAAAACCAGGACACCCAGAGTCGTGGTTCTTGAACGTGACACACCTGCTTAACCTCAGGTACAACTGTACCAAGTACCATCAATATATATCAAAGAGTATTGGAGATGTGGCAATCACAAGGTAGTCATTCTATATTATTGGAAGGGGAGATTACTAAAAAACCATGGCACCCAGAGTTGTAGTTCTTGTGCATGACACACCGTCTCGGCCTTGTGAACAATTATGCCAGGTATCATCAATATATCTTAAAGGGTATTGGAGTTATGGCCATCACAAGGTAGTCACTCAATTTTATTGGAAGGGGAGATAACTCAACAACCATGACAACCAGAGTCGTGGTTCTTGTGCATGACACGCTGTCTCAGCCTTGTGAACAACTGTGCTAGGTACCATCAACATATCTCAAAGGGGAATTGGAGTTATGGCCATCACAAAGTAGTCATTCTATTTTATTAAAAGGGGAGATAACTCAAAAAGTATGGCAACCAGAGTTTTGGTTCTTGCGCATGACACACCGTCTCAGCCTTGTGAACAATTGTGCAAAGAACCATCAATGAATCTCAAAGGGTATAGGAGTTATGGCCATCACAAGGTTGCATCTACGGACGGACGGACGGACGCCAGGCTGATCGCTGTATCCCCCGAACCTATTCGGTCGGGGGATAAAAATTAACCGAAATTTCACGTTTCAAAAACCTCGCAGCAAATTATCCTGAACGTCCTGAAACAATAGTCTTTCACAATGAATCTCAGTACCTGTGCGAATGCTGTGGGTTATATTATATTTTACAAAACTCATATTCGTCTTATTGCCTATCGTTGTTCAGTACAGGTAAGAACGAATCTAAGAATTCCATATTAAAATATCCAAACATAGTATGTCGCATACATCTATTCTACATACAATTACCGTTCGGACATTTATTCCTGAACAGAACTGTGCAATTACTTGTACCAAACATTGTTTTGATATCACAAAGCAAGTGTCCAAAGAACGCAGGATCCGTCAGTCAAAGTTACAGACTAGCAGTGAATGGTAGAGTAATAAATACCAGTTTAGTGGTCAATTGTAAAGTAGATCAAATGACGAGCGCGTAGCTGATCTATTTCTATCACTAGAGCTGATCAATTTGAATGCTCACAGACTGAATATCGACAATAATTTTACTGTTTCCTTCAACTTTTTTATAATCTTTGACATTGTTAGAAGAAATCCAGCCTAAATTACGGACTGTAATGGAGGTAAGTTTTTTTAGCTCACCTGAGCACGAAATGCTCAAGGTGAGCTTTTGGGATCTGTCTTTGTCCGTCGTCCGTCGTCCGTGCGTCCGTGCGTCCGTCGTCAACTTTTGCTGTAAACAACTTCTTCTCCAAAACTGCTGGACAGATTTTGATCTAATTTCACAGGAATGCTCCATGGGTGATCCTTTACCAAAATTGCTCAAACTGTTCCGCTCGGGTGAACAAGATGGCCGCCAGAGTTAAAAATAGAAAAACATTTAAACGACTTCTCCTGCTTAACGAGTGGATGGATTTTGAAATTATTTCACAGGAATGTTCCTTGGATGACCTTCTACCAAAATTGCTCAAACCGTTCCGCTCAGGTGAACAAAATGGCCACCAGAGATAAAAATAGAAAAACCTTTAAACGACTTCTACTCCTTAACAAGTGGATGGATTTTGAAATTATTGCACAGGAATGTTCCTTGGGTGTCCCTCTTCCAAAATACTCAAACTGTTCCGCTCAGGTGAACAAAATGGCCGCCAGAGCTAAAAATAGAAAAATCTTTAAACGACTTCTTCTCCTTAACCAGTGGATGGATTTTGAAATTATTGCACAGGAATGTTTCTTGGGTGTCCCTCTACTAAAATTTCTCGAAGCGTTCCGCTTGGTTGAACAAAATGGCCACCAGAGCTAAAAATAGAAAAACCTTTAAAGGACTTCACCTCCTTAACCAGTGAATCGATTTCGAAATTACTTCACAGGAATGTTTCTTGGGTGATCCTCTACCAAAATTGCTCAAACCGTTTCGCTTGGGCGAACAAGATGGCCGCCAGAGCTAAAAATAGAAAAAAACATTTAAACGACTCCTCCTTAACTAGTGGATGGATTTTGAAATTACTTCAGAGGAATGTTCCTTGGGTGACCCTCTACCAAAATTGCTCAAACCGTTCCCCTCGGGTGAACAAGATGCTAAAAATAAAATAACTTTTAAACGACTTTTTCTCCTAAACCAGTGGATGGATTTTGAAATTATTTCACTGGAATGTTCCTTTGTTGACACAGAAGCCTCCGTGTTGTAGTGGTTACGCTGCTCGCCTTGTAAACCAGGGACCGCAGGATCGATCCCGGGCTTCTCCAGACTTTCGGATGAGTCTTTAAACCGAGGTCCCGTCTCCGTATGACCTTAGCTGTTGGTGGGACGTAGAACACTATCACTCACTTACTCACTCCTTTGTTGACCCTCTACCAAAATTGCTCAAACCGTTCCGCTCGTACGAACAAAATGGCCGCAAGAGCTAAAAATAGAAAAACCTATAAACGACTTCTTCTCCTTAACCAGTGGATGGATTTTGAAATTATTTCACAGGAATGTTCCTTTGGTGAACCTCTACCATAATTGCTCATACAGTTCCGCTCGGGTGAACAAAATGGCTGCAAGAGCTAAAAATAGAAAAACCTTTAAAGGACTTCCTCACCGTTGTCTCACCTCTGTGGTTCTTTGATTTTTGTGTTCACGGACATGTTGCACTGATGAGTTAGGAGGCCTTCATGCGGACTGAATAAATTATGTGTCTAAATCGCGACGGAAGTAAGGGCGAGGAATGTAGCCACGTAAAATCGATTTAAGCCCCCCCCCCCCGGTGGAAATCTTCCACTGACCGTTCCAAGGCGGCTCTTCTGTGGCGATTTATTTATGTTGTTGTTTGTTGCTTACTGTGTGTATCACTTGTGTCTTTTAATTTTGGATGGCCATATGGCCATTTTGTGGGAAAGTAACTGTCCTTATGGCCTTCCTTTGTTTAGATTTCCATTATGGTCTGGTCGCTTAATGTTTGTATTTCTTTCCCTTTGGTGTCTTTTATGGGTGGAGTAAGTGGACCTCTACCAAGATTGTTCAGATTATAGCCCTTGGGCCAAAACCGGCCCCGCCCCGGGGCTCACTGGTTTTACATAGGCTTATATTGGGAAAACCTTTAAAAATCTTCTTGTCTGAAACCAGAAGGCCCAGATCTTTGATATTTGTTGAGTTGCTTCGTCAAGTGGACCGCTACCAAGATTGTTCAAATTATAGCCCTGGGGCCACAAACGCCCCTGCGCTAGGGCCCACTGGTTTTACATAGGCTTTTATAGGGAAAACCTTTAAAAATCTTTTCGTCTGAAACCAGAAGGCCCAGGTCTTTGAAATTTTGGTATGAAGCGTCATCTAGTGGACCTCTACCAAGATTGTTCAAATTATATCCCTGAGGCCAAATATGTCGCCACCCAGAGACCCTTTGGTTTTACATAGACTTATAAAGGGATATTTTTAAAAATCTTCTTCTCTGGAACTGCAAGGCCCAGGTCTTTGATATTTGGTATGGAGCTTCATCTAGTGGTCTTCTACCAAGATTGTACAAATTATAGGCCTGGGGCCACAAATGGCCCCCAGGCCAGGGCCCTTTTGGTTATAGCCCCGGTGCGTAGGCTTATGTAGGGAATATCTTTATAAAAATCTTCTCTGAATCCGCAAGCCCCAGGTCCTTGATATTTGGTGTGTAGCTTCATCTAGTGGACCTTTGCCAAGATTGTTCAAATTATAGCCTTTGTTGATGTTTGGTATGAAGCTTCACCTTTAAGACCTCCCTCAACATTATGCACATTAAAGGCCTTGGACCAATAATGGCCCTCCCTGGGGCCCACTTGTTGCACTATTAATCAGGTGAGCGATCCAGGGCCATCATGGCCCTCTTGTTTTTTAACTATTTGGGTGCAAGAAAATGACTTCACACAGAGTCTTCGGATGGAGTCAAAATCGGCGGCGTTGTGTGTCACGCTCTCCTTACAAGTGATTTATGGTAGAATAATCACATTTCCTTGCGATTGCCTGAAGAAGAAAAAAAGTGTAAATGATGACGAAAATATTAAGTGAAAAAAAATATGGATGTGCGTAATTGACGATATCAGTTATTCTGCTTACGATGACGTGCTCATTAAAGTGATGAGTTTGAAGACAACACAACAGCTTACCTGTTACATAAATCCCCGTGCGGCATAGCCCTAGGGGTGCTGTCATACTAGAAAAGGAAGATTACAATGCAAAATCAAAATCATCCCTTCACTCGTAAATGTAAAATGCAATACAAACGTTTGAAATTGTACAATTAGTGCACAATGAGGCTTTGAAATAGTAAGATTGAGCCACATTGACTGCAATTATGTACCATAAATTTTGATAACCATTTCTTTGAAAAAAGAACTCGTCTGTATTTAATCGATCATTAAAGCTTTGAGTATACGAGTTGAAAGCCTCAATTGAAAAACTTGGCTATATTTTTTAAAAGGGACAATATGAATTCATTTTCATAATGCTCATTTTCATAAAGTTAACATGAAATAAACCTGCAACAAGAGGTTGACAGGTTTTGCTAATCTGAAGAACAACTGCATACTTAGATCTATATAATTCAAAAAGAAAAATAAACATTCTATCCAGTAAACTGAGAGTTTCACACCAAAATTATAAACAAAAACGCCATTAAAGATAAAAAAAGAACAACAAACTCGCATCAATTTTATTGCCAATACACATCACAAGTATGATATAAGTCTTCAACACAGAGTAAAATATTTTACCGAGTTTTTCTCTTTGTTTAACTTGTCAATTATGAAGCAATTTAGAATGCTCGACAAAGCTGAATAAAAGCAAATACTCTAGACAGTAATTGGCAGATATAATATAATAGGTAATTGATTGACGAGATTTCCTGTGAGCAAACTGAGAAGTTACATAACAATAGAACTGATTTGTATTCACTCGCATATCGAGAACAATGCTATGTGGAAATCACCGTGTGTAACTTGCAATACACCATGTGAAACCTACGCAGGGCTAAATCAGAAATGACGAATCGTTTTTTTTAACCTTTGGTTAAATCGAAAGCCCGCCAAAATATAAATCCGCTAAAAGGTCCGCTAAAAAAATCACACACACAACAAAATGTGTTGCCGCCAAATTTAAGTGTTTTACAGTAGCATAAAACCTCGGCACTGTTGCAAAAGTATCTTAAAATAAGTATTAAAATTATTGATTTGCTCAAAGTATCGGCAATACACTTTTGAAAGACCCGAATAATTGACTATTATCGGATCATTGCAGGCAGCCAGCTTGTTTCTGGATTACGAGTCCCCTAACACGGATGAGAAACAACGTAGCTGCTGGAGGAATGGTATATTATATCTAAAGTTTGCTTTTTCGCATAATTAGAATTGGCATGGTAACGCGCGAAAACAAAATTTAGATTTAAACTAAATTTAAATTTAGATTTAGACTGCATGCATGGTAGTTAACCCAATCACGGTTGGCAACTTTGCTTCCCTCTTTAATTGCACGCCGGTGGGTCAGGCCTCAGATTCTATGATGGCTCCAACGTAAAGGCTTATTGAAAATTAAAGAGATAATGTTGGTTGGTGCCTGATGCTCTGTCTCTGGTCGGGCTCATCGGAGTCTAACTGTTGGTTTTCTTTTGCTCCAGCATTTCAGTGGTTTCTTGCTGTCGAGTCCTCACCGTTGTCTCACCTCTGTGGTTCTTTGATTTCTGTGTTCGCGGAGATGTTGCACTGATGAGTTAGGAGGCCTTCATGCGGACTGAACAAATTATTTGTCTAAATCGCGACGGAAGTAAGGGCGAGGATTGTGGCCACGTAAACTCGATTTAAGCCCCCCAGTGGAAATCTTCCACTGACCGTTCCAAGGCGGCTCTTCTGTGGCGATTTATTTATGTTGTTGTTTGTTACTTACTGTGTGTATCACTTGTGTCTTTTAATTTTGGATGGCCATATGGCCATTTTGTGGGAAAGTAACTGTCCATATGGCCTTCCTTTGTTTAGGTTTCCATTATGGTCTGGTCGCTTAATGTTTGTATTTCTTTCCCTTTGGTGTCTTTTATGGATGGAGTAAGTTAATTGTATCAATTCCTGATCTTTGTTTTACTTCTACTTCAGTAGATAAGTGATTTAAAGGCAGACTTTAAAGAAATTTGACCAGATTACTGGAATTTTAAAAATTACGACATAGTAAGAAACACACCAGTCAAAAAAGAAAACCACCATACGCCATCGAATGAAAGAGGTCGTTAATCGGAAGTGGGCGAAAACCCACCCGACTTCCGTTACAGAAATTGACGTCTCTCATGTGGCCTGCTCGGTTTTTTCGGTTTTACCCATCACTGATTAACGATCGGTTTGAAATGTGTGAAATGATTTTGATAGGGCCATTTAACCAAAAACCCAAACCGAAACATCGTATCAATAGATACCCACAAAAAAATGCGCACACTGCCAAAATAGTTCCAATAGATTCTTGAGGCACTGCAAATGAACAACCGGATATTGACTTTCTTTCCACTGACCGGGTCCAGGCGGTTCTTCTGTGGCGGATTATTTATGTTATTGTTTGTTACTTACTGTGTGTATCACTTGTGTATTTTTATTTTGGATGGCCATTTGGCTATTTTGTGGGAAAGTAACTGTCCTTATGGCCTTCCTTTGTTTAGGTTTCCATTATGGTCTGGTCGCTTCATGTTTGTGTTTCATTCCCTTTTGGTGTCTTTGATGGGTGGAGAAAGTTAGTTGTATCGATTCCTGATCTTTGTTTTACTTCTACTTTCAGTAGAAAAACTGCTTGCGTCGTTTACATTGGAGGTTATGAAAGTTGAGTCCTCGTCCTTATGTCCAAAGGAAAAGGGTTGTTCAATGTCCTACAAAATCAATTTATCATATGACGTCGTTGAAAAGCAGCGGATAACGCCGTGTAATACAAATCGTATGACAACACATTTAATAACAGTTTGGCGGGATTAAGTAATGCCATGACGGCGTCCATGTCAACAGTGCAAGTTTTTAGGAAAATTATCAAATTCAAAGGTGATAAAATCCAATTTAAAGTGGTCATATGTTGAACAGAATCTTACACTCGTGATCATTTCATATAAAGTTTATGAAACTCGCCAAAATAGATCCTCTATGTATATTGCAAGAACTCATCGGCATCGCCAAATTCTTATCAGTACAAACAACATACGTGTTAAGGATAAAATCAGGAACACGTCCCTAAAATAGCGCAGTATATGAATATCTTAAGCTATTCGAGATTGGTCCTCTAGGGGCCTTAGAGTGAGTTCAGATAAACCAAGGTAATCGAGCCATCAGTGTACGAGTGCTTGATGCTTCATTACATCAGTAAACATCAGGTGACATCTACATCTTATCCAATTTTTTGTTCTTGGTTTTTCCTAGAATGTGTATAGTTCTTTTGAATATATAAAGTAAGTCTCTATCCAATTCCGATTATATGTGACAGTAATGCTTTCACATGTGCACGCCATTTATAGTTAAGAAGTAATGATGATGATTGAACTTTGATTTTTTTTGCCTTATTATGGTACCGATGAGTCTGTTTCATAAGTTCTTTGCCTGTTAGAACACATTGCGATCACCGCGGTCATCAACAAAAATATTATCTCCAGCAAACGTACTAAGTTATACAATATTCAGTCCTAAAACATAAATTGCAGGGTTTCTTTAAAAGCACGGCTTCGACGGGGCTCGGACAAGCACCGAAACACGAAGAAACAAAATATATACTTTCATCACAAACTGCCTTTTCTTTCACATCGCACGCGGTGCTACTCATTCATATACTTGTAGCTATCAACTTGTAGTCATCAAAACATTGACGCTGCCATGTTATATTTGTAGGGTCATGGAATATGGTACGTTTATCCTGTACATCCGCTAGGACCTTCCGCAGACAAAGGCTTTCTGCAGGATCATGAAGCCGACCACACAGCTATCTATGAGTTTGACAATAATGTGGCGCATTCCAACTTGGTTGTGAGTTTTTTTTTCCTGTTCAACACCACAAATAGGGTTCTTCATCAGGGTCAAACCTTCTTCGCCGATTTGAACTGCGATAAATTTTTACAGTTTAGTGCGTAACATAAACTTGCTTCGAACACCTCTTTTACTGAAAACCATTTATTCCAAAATATCTCTGTCTAGTACAGGCCCAGTTTCTTTCTACTACTTTAATCACAAATATTTAGTTCTTTATTTGTTTCTTAAGACTGTATATATCTGTGGTCTTGTAAAAAGACCTGACCAAGACTCCTGGGCTGGCTAAGGCTGCAAGTCGATTATCTGTTTCTCACTCAAAAAGGGTTTGACAGTTTTTTTTTTTAAATTCGGATATGAAAAGTCTTCTGTCTGCCCGTCTGTTCGTCTTGGCACATCATAACTAACCAACTTGACGTTTATTATGCCCCCAACTTTGACCTTCGAAGACCTTGTTAGGGCATATTGCATTTGTTTTGTTCGTCCGTCCGTTCTGCCGTCCGGTAGTCCGTCCGTCACGCTTTTTGAACCATGCATGCTAGGTTTCTGAAAGTTCATATATCCATATATTTGACCCGTGTTTTATTTTTTATTTTTATAAGGGTTATGAGGTTTTTTTTTTTTTTAGTTTTGCTCCTTTCCAATATATTGCAATGAAATCGTGTTAGCAAAATATCTAAAAAAATTAGAGCTTTTATGTTGAATCTCAATCTGCTGATAGAGGATAATGAGCAGATGAACTGAATAACGTGAAAGAAAAATCCAAAAATGTTTTCTTGTGTTATGGCCCGTTCAAACTTAAGGCATTTTAAGCTTGTAAACATGTTAGCTCAAAAATCATTTGAGGTATTGCCTTGAAGCTTTACAGACTGTTGGGGGATGATGAGTAGACGAACTGTTCGACTTTTGAAAAACACTCAGTTTTTTCTTGAATTATGGCCCTGTGCAATTCGGGAATGTTAAGTTTGGCGTCAAAATGTCTCGAAAATTAGTCGAGCTATTGTCTTGAAACTTGACAGGCTGATAGGGGATGATGAGTAGATGATTTATTAACTTTTTTTCTCCTTCAGTCATGGCCCTTTGAACAAATTGACATTTTAGTCTTTTAAGCAAGATATCTCGAAAAGTTTTGGAGATATTGCCTTGAATCTTGACAGCTTGAAAGACTGATAGAAAATGACGAGTATATGACCTAATAAACTTTAGAAAAAATCTTAAATTCCCTTCTTGAGTTATGGCCCTTTGAACATTTTGGCAAGCAAGATATCTCAAAACATGTTTAGGTATTGCCTAGAAGCTTTACAGACTGACAGAGGAAGATGAGTAGATGACCTGATAAACTTTTGAAAAACAAATCCGATTTCTGTTTTTGAAAATTGGGCATTTTAAAATTGTAAGCAAAGTATCTCTATAACTATTTGAGCTATTGTTTTGAAACTTGACAGGCTAATAGGGGATGATAAGATGACCTGGTTAACCTTTGAAAATAATCTGGAATTTTCTTCTTGAGTTATGGTCCTTTGAATAATTTATCACTTCAACCTTGTAAGCAAGATATCTTGGGAACTGTTTAAGATAGTGCCTTGAAACTTGACATGCAAGATTGGGAATGATGATTAATGGCCTGGTTAAATTTAAAAGAAAAAAAAAATCCAGAAACGTTTGTATGGGCCAAGGCCCTTTGAACAATTCGCCATTTTAATCTTGTAAGCCAGATATCTAAAAAGCTGCCATTGCCTTGAAACTTGTAAGGCTGATAGGGATTGATGAGCAGATGACCAGATTAACTTTTGAAAAAAATCTGAGAATTGTTCCATTACGATAACATACACGTGCGCCATAGTGCATTTTTTCACATCTCCAAAATGGCTACTTTTCTGATGAAAATCTGTGATATTGTTCTTGTTTATACTGCAAACATAGGTTATGGGTGCTCATTGAGACGATTCTAACGAGTACCTACAACCTATGTCTTAGAGCAGAAGGAAGAAATAATAATCTATACCCCTGTAAACCCGAGTTTTTTAAATACAAGGTGGGGTATAAGGGTGTGTCCATTTCACGTACTTGTTCACGTGATGTTTTGTTATGGCCATTTGAATAGAGGCAATCGTGTCGTTGGGGGCATAGTGTGTTAAAACACAATTTCTAGTTTAAAATTAACATGGCAAACCCATGTGAAATGATAATGCTATCTATTATTAGCATGAACGTG
Source organism: Lucinisca nassula (assembly GCA_963580285.1). NCBI lineage: Eukaryota > Metazoa > Mollusca > Bivalvia > Lucinida > Lucinidae > Lucinisca > Lucinisca nassula. The sequence continues at coordinate 54,382,910 of OY757023.1, read as the reverse complement.
ACCTTCTTACTGATAGAATCTTTCGAATACCTTTGCTTAACTAAGTCTGCTATTAATATATATGGATTGATTGTGTTTGTTATTACCGCAAATTAAAAAATAAATGTATTGAGAAAAATAAGAAACATCTGTGAACCCACTCTTTTATAATTGAAAAAAGAGGATAAAGCGGTGTTAATCATAAGGACTTGTGAAAGCGGTTGCGATTGAAAGGTGTATCGTAAAGCTGTGATTTGAGACAAAAATATGATAATAACCGACACCGTTTTAAATTGTTCTTTGCTATATACACTGAGAGGCTTACAAATGCAATGATTTTAATTTCGACACAGTTAATTTTCCATTTTAGACGGCGAAGTTCCCGCACCAATTAGTTTGCATGATTCAACTTATTTGCTTTGCTAGGGTCTCTAGTCATCCCGCTGATTTCAATATTCGTTATAAAAGTTTAACTGCCAAACTTTCACTACAAGGGTATCGTTACCATGAACTGCGGAAAGCTAATTCTATATTTTAATCGCAGAAATTTTAAATTGATTTCTGGGTTTTGGTGTCTTTTATGGATGGAGTAAGTTAATTGTATCAATTCCTGATCTTTGTTTTACTTCTACTTTTAATACTTAATTAAACGCTTGTCGGAACTTGAATTGTATAGCGACTTTGTATATATAAGTCGAAAAATCGTAGGGAAATATAATTTGCTGATATCATGCGATATAAACAAAAAGGTTATAATATAGATTTGATGCGGCATTATGCATACATAGAGGTTACACAATCAGGGTTGACAACTCTGCTGTCCTGTTAAATTTTCAAGCCGATAGCTCCAACATAAATCTAAATATATGCATAGTGTAGTTTATATTTTCTTGTCCTTTGGGATCATTGATTCCATTGTGGAATTTTGAAATATTTAAAGGTCACTGATGAGGCCTAATTGGCCGAAACTAGCTAGTCTGGCCCAGAAAACATGTACACTCCGCATTTTCCAGTTCTGTGGTGTAAACCTTGTTTCAAAAGGATATCTCTTTTATAGAACATATTTAACGTCACCACAGCTGGTGTTTGGGAATGTGTGGCGGCCGTAAAAAGTCTCACTGCCCTACATCATAGTGGAATTTTATTTTCTTGTCTTTTGGGATCATTTATTCCACTGTGGAATTGTGAAAATAGTTAAGTGTCACTGATGAGGCCTTATTGGCCGAAACTAGCTAGTCTGGCCCTGAAAACATGTACACCCCGCATTTTCCAGTTCTGTGGTATATTCCTGGTTTCCAAAGGATAACCCTTTTATAGAACATACGGATCTGTTTCTTGGCTCATCGGGATACAGTTGGTAGTCTTCTTTTACTCAAGTGTTCGTTGGTGTCGCTGATGCCCCAGAGTCTCCAGGTGTCTCAGTGCGTCCTCATCTTTCCTCCATCAAAGCCCTTTATTGAGTTTAATTATTACCCGCAATGACATATTAATGCCCTAGGAGCCCTCTATGTGAGCAGAAAAGCCACTTACATGTACATTGTGAAAACCGCGGCTGAAGTTGAGCCTGACTTTTGAGGTCCCGTAAATTACCAACGGTAAATATTATTAGCCGTCCCTACGCGGCACATGCGTTGCGGTTTCATCTGTTCATTTGTGTCACGTTCCATTTGTAAATATGTTCATTTTTAAACTTCTCTGTGTCCTAATTGTTTAGTTCAGTAAATGTAACTCTGTTTCCACCCGTTTTTTGAAAGGGCTGCTAACTCGGCTAGTCGCCTGTGGTTTTGTTGTTAAGATGTGTGTGTACGTCTTTCCCTTCTGAAGATTAATATAGGCTTTGGGTTTTGATATGATCAGTTCCTGAAGTATTTTTACACAATTAATTTACGAGTCAAAATGTGCAACTAGCAAACTAGCGCAGATTGAAAACAACCTATCAGCGTCTTAACATTGCTAGGGGTAACTGTATTCAAAACTTCCAATTGGGGAGGTAAATCGGCGGTCTTTCAATGCAATGAATTCAATAACCATTTTCGTAAAATTATTCTTCGATATAGAAAGATTGGGTACGACATAAATCTTATGCGTCAGAGTGTATGCATGATAGTTAACCTTATCAAGGTTGGTAACTGTGCTTCCCTCTTTAATTGCATGACTATGTGCCAGGACTCAGATTCTGTGACGGACCCAGCGTAACATAGAAGTGGAGGCAATGATCAGGAATCGATACAATCAACCCACAGTTCCCATCAGAGACACCAAAGGGAAAGTTACACAAACTTGAAACATCAGACCCTAATGGAAACGCCAACGGCGGAAAACCAAAAGGACAGTTAGTAAGTTGAAGTTGAAGTTTGAACTAGGGGTGTAACGATGCATCGATAGTTCGATGCGTCGCGATAGGGACTGCCTCGATAGCAATGCATCGATAGTACTTTGGACTATCGATAGCTATCGCCGATAGTTCACTCAACTATCGATAGTTTCGATTGTTTTTGTATTTTTCTTGAATATACTTTGAAAATATACCTGTACTGTTGTGTAATTACGCAATTTTTTTTGCTTAGGAAATCCATTCAGCTGTAATCAGGACAGACTGATAAGCCTTCACATATGTGCATGATGATCTGAGTCTTCGCTGGTCGCACATGTTTATCATAGTTTTTTGCCGTGTGGTGAATTTCTCGCGGCGATGAATTTCCCGCCGTCATTTTTGCACGTGCAGTTGAGGCAGTCAGATATTTTCCCGCGTTTTTCAATAACAAAACGTCAATGATAGTTTGATCACGCGTTTGTTGCATGCAACTTTTTGAAAACATGACAGTGAAACCTGTGCGATATGTGAAGGCTCAGATCAGCCTGCGCAATCATATATAAATGTTTGCTGTTTGTACTATCCCTGCGTAGTATAACTTCTGGGACAAACGCCATTTCCCTGTTCAGTTTCGAAGACATTTGCAAGATGCACAAGCTGATCTTTTGTATGAAGAAATGTTTGTTTTTGCTGTGTGCTGACTTATTCATATAGGTAAATAAATGCGTAATAAATGACGGTATTATGCAGTTGAACTTGTTGTATATGTGACTCTTTTTGCGCATAAGGACCAGACTATTAAACCGCACTTTTGTGGTCTCATTAGAAATGCATTTCTCGAAAAATGCACAGAATGTGCATGCGAGTACATGATAGACTCAGATAAGTCGGCAAGTATGCACAAATGCATAGATGATGATGTCATCAGTCGGCTGGCTTGACCGATTGGGATTGAATTCTTGGGGGAATATTTAAGCAGACAAAGTTTTATTTTCATGTCGTCATCCTGTAGGGGGAAAAACGTGCAGCGCGAGGCCTTAGGTCTCCGTCTATCAAGTACTTTCTTAAGGTGATTCTGGACGTTTTGATGGTGGACACTGGACAACCTGGGACAAATTGGGGTTTTTATTTTTCGTGGGTCTTTCTGATTCTATTTTTGGTTGTCTTTGTATTATAATAGAGGGATATTCCAGAAAAAATAACATGTCGAAACGGCCAAATTTCATTACATGAAAATTTGTTTTATTATTGCTGCTTGTCTTAGCTGTCTTTTGTGCAAGGACTAAATGTCCACAGAGTCAAAGAGCCTAGGTCAAGCCCTGTACATATTGCTAAATGAAAAAACCGACTTGATAATTGCTTTACTTCTATTTTGATAGTCTAGCTTTTGATGCTAACTACAAATAAAAAATATGTAAGTTCAAGTTTTAATGCAGTTTGTTAGATTCATGTCGCCCTTAAAGATGTGTTTAAATAGCGTGCTGTGATTACGTAATACTATGTAATAATCGGGTTACCTTATTAACTGAATCCACAGATTAATTTAACACAGGCGGCAAACATCAAAGATCGAAGAACGATCAGCATGTGTCAGTTTTCACAAGCAGAAAATCTCAAACACTGCAAAGGTATTAAAGCTATGATAACCATCACTTACAGGCATATATACTGGAAGCAGCAAACTATTTTTAGGCGGTGGTGGGGATATATATAAAGAGCCGTCTCCCCATGATTTTTTTTTCTGGAATAGCCCCGAGGGAATGAATGCTGATATTGAAACACACAATAAACATACAATTTTAGGCCATTGGAATTTTCCCAACTCGTTCTGTCACTCTTAGCCATTTTATGTGAGTGATATAACATCTATGAATCATTTATAAGTGTTCCCGATAGTATCACGATAGTATCGTGATAGTATGCCACGATAGTGATAGTATCGTGATAGTAGTTTCCACGATAGCAATACTATCACGATAGTCAAAATTGGCATCGATAGTCAGCCCCAACAGTTACTTTCCGACAACATGGCCAATAAGCTTTCCAAAATAAAATAACACAAGCGACACAAACACCCAAGACAAACCATAACAAAAATAAACCGCGACAGAAGAACCGCCTTGGAACGGTCAGCGGAAACAAATTCCACGGGGGGGGGGGGGTTTAAATCGATTTTACGTGGCCACAACCCTCGCCCTTACTTCGTTCGCCATTTAGACAAATAATTTGTTCAGTCCGCATGAAGGCCTCCTAACTCATCAGTGCAACATCTCCGTGAACACAAATAATCATTCAGCCACTGGGATGAAAAAAGGATGAGGACTCGACAGCAAAAAACCACTGAAATGCCGGAGCAAAAGAAAACCAACAGTTAGTATCCGGTGGGCCAGACCAGAGACAGAGCATCGGGCACCAACCAACAATTCCTTGAATTAGATCACTCTAATTCTCAACAAGCCTTTACGTTGGAACCGTCATAGAATCTGAGGCCTGACCCAGCTTATTTGGAATTAAAATGTATGTTTATGTAATGTCGGTTGATACCTGATGCTCTGCCTCTGGTCGGGCCAATCGGAGACTAAATGTTGGTTTTCCTTTGCTCCGGCATTTCAATTATTTCTGGCTGTCGAGTTCTCAGCATTATTTCATCGATTTTTGTGTTTTTGGACATTATGCATTTATGAGTTGTGAAGCCTTCCTGTGGACTGAACAAATCATTTGTCTAAATCGCGACGGCAGTGAGGGCGAGGACTGTAGCCGCGTAAAATCGATTTAAGCCCCCTAGTGGAGTGTTTTGCGCTGACCATTCCAAGACGGTTCTCCTGCCGCAGTTTATTTTTGTTATTGTTCGTCTTTGAATATGTGAATCGCCATATCATTTTGATTTGGATAGCCAATTGGCCATTTTGTGGAAAAGTAACTGTCCTTTTGGCTTTCCGCTAGTGATGTTTCCATAAGGGTCTAGTTAATTCAAGTTTGTATTTCTGTTCCTTTTGTGTCTCTGATGGGAGGTGTGTGTTTGTTATATCGATTCCTGATCACTGCCGTCACTTCTATTATGTTCATTAGTTAATAAATCGGAATTGTAAACTATTTTTTTTTTCATGAAGATTCTATTTTGCACAAAGCTTCATGTGCGCCGAGTTTGTTCCAATTAAAAGTGACATTACGTGACCGCGTCAAGTTTCCGACAGAATGTATCGCAGAATATCCATCGCAAAATTGTAAAGTTATGCAATCAGATGGCGCGTTACATTCGGCTGATCCAAGGTTTTGCTGCTTGCCAATTCCAGTTTGCATATTAACAATGTACGCACTAATGTATGTAATGTTTTATTTGCAGAGTGGTCTCATGGCTGACAGGCGACTATTGGCTGATGGAAGTGCGGCAGATGGGCAGTTTTATGAGCCAAAAGTTGACCCACACAATAAATCATCACCAGCAAAAGAAGTACTGATATATCGATTGACCGGTACTTTATCGTAGAATTTACTACATGATTGCACTGGCCAAAGAGAGAGAGAGAGAGAGAGAGAGAAAGAAAGAGAGAGAGAGAGAGAGAGAGAGAGAGAGAGAGAGAGAGATGTGATATTGTCATAGATTACATATCAGTTCGAGAGCCGTGGTTCTGAAAGGTAATGACATCTATTCGGGAATGCCAGATACCAATTGTTTCTTAAGTGGCCTCTCTTATCTTTGAAATTCGGATTGTCTTTTCTTGTAAAATAGGGGTTCAGTACATAACCATTAACGGAAAGCAAGCAGTGAAGACCATGAAGTGATGGCCCACTATTAGTCATTTTATATGGATTTATTTTGGTGTCTATAACACCACGTATCTTAGGTCTCATTGTGTTCATTTTTGTAAGCTACGAAAGAGACATGAACAACCTTCCTTTTTTCTGTACTGACCACTGTTGTTGAAGAAGCAAAATTTCTTGGTGTTATAATTTATCAAAAGTTATCTTACATTCCCCATGATAAATATTTAAAAGCTAAATGCTTGACAGATTTGAATCTTCTCAAAGTACAAGCTCATACAAGCTAGGAGCAGATAGGTATACCTTATTAAATTTTTATCAGATCTAAGTTAGTTTATGGATTTGTGGAATATGGTTCTTTTGAAAAGTCCTATTTAAAACCTTTAGATACTATCCATCGTTAAGGAAGTCGTCATTCTCTGGGTTCTTTTCGTACTTCTCTCATTCAAATAAGTTCTGAACAGTTAGTTCCTTTGGAAGCAGAGCATACACTAAACAAACGGAAACGAAAATAGCAGATTCGGTTATGTTGAGTCTGTTCATGACCAGTACTAAAATGTACAGTACCGGCCACGCCCTCTAGCGCCGGCTTAAGCAGAAGTCTTTCTTTAAATGATTCAAAATGAAGTCAATTATCCCAAACGACCAGAAAATATTACCTGTATTAGGATGATGTACGGGAAGACGTTTTACGACAGCTACACGATACAACACTAGCTGCAGTGAAGATAAAATAGCTCTGAACAGGTAGGTCCTTTGGAAGCAAAGAATACACCAAACAAACGAAAAAAGTAAACTCGGTTCTATTGAGTCAGTTCATGACCAGTACTGTAATTAAAAACACCGGCCACGCCCGCTAGCGCCGGCTTAAGCAGAACTCTATCTTCAAAATGATTCTAAATGAATACAATGATCCCAAAGAACCAGAAAATATAATCTGCACTATGATGATGTACGGGGAGACGTTAAACGGCCTCCACACGGCACAATACCAGTTTCAGTGAAGATAAACATGTTCCGAACAGTTAGATTCTTTGGAAGCAAAGAATACACCAAACAAAACGAAAATAGCAGGCTCGGTTTTATTGAGCCTGTTTATGACCAGCACGGAAATGTGGAACATTGTCCACACCCTCTAGCGCCGGCTTAAGCAGAACTCTATCTTTGACGTTTTACGGCCGTCACATGGCCCAACACCAGCTGCAGTGTAGACAAATAAGTTCTGAACAGTTAGATTCTTTGAAAGAAAGGAATACACTGATAAAGGCTTCCTAGTTCATCAGTGCTACATCTCCGAGAACACAAAAATCAAACATCCACAGAGATGAAACAACGGTGAGGACTCGACAGCAAGAAACCACTGAAAAGTTGGAACAAAAGAAAACCAACATTTAGACTCCGATTGGCCTAACCAGAGACGGAGCAATTTAGCATTTTGGATTACGTGTATTACCACTGCTAGAAAATTCAAACATTGACCTTTAAAAGATATTCAAACATTAAACCGTCGAAGTTCCATCTTGGTGTTAACCAATTGTTTTGTTTGGCCTGCATATTGGAAAGAAAATCTTAATCAAATCCAAGTCTACTCAAACTAACCTTGCATGTATTGCAGTCACATTATAACGATTACCAGCAAGTTTATACTGACGGTTCCAAAGAAGGAGATAAAGTTGGTTGTGTGTATGTTTCGAAAGGCACACACCAAATCTTGCGCCTTCCAGATGGTTCGCCTATTTTCATATTCAAAAATCCTCTAATTCAAAAATAATCGAAAAATATCACGAAATTTCAAAAACACGACGAATCTTATTTTGTTGGCCCCAAGCCAAATTGGCATTAATGGCAACTAATATGCTGTTACGAAAGCAAAGAAATCAATCAATCTTGTCCAGCCTGGTTTTAAAATCCCTTTTACCAATTTAAAAAAAAAATATCAACAAATACATCATGTCTGAATGGCAGAGCGAATGGGACGGGGCAATATATAACAAATTCCTTAAAAGTAAACCTGACGTCGGGAAAAAATGCTCTCCTCCATGTTTTTCTAGGAAAAGGGATGTAGTTTTAACCCGACTGCTAATTGGTCATACAAGAGTTACACATTCTTACCTTTTAAATCGTGATGATCAGCCTACATGTGTAGGCTATAATTAGGCTTTCACTGTTCAAAATATCTTAATAGACTGTGTTGACTTTTCATCATGACGAAACTTAAACTTAAATGCTAACACTATACCATATTTTGTCAAGATGTTCCTTATGATAATATTACCTCATTCTTGTAGAAAGACATCCTCAAAATACTTCTTTTTACGGAAAAATAAAAATCGATCTTACACTGACAAAAATCAAATCTCCTCTGTTTTCCCCTTCATCGAAATAGCATCAAGATTACCCCTCTGGTAACGTTTCATGAAGATTGAAGCCAAACTGCGGCTTCTAGATGGTGAACAAGGTTTTAAAAGTGGAGCTAGTGACCTTGGTTATCACCCGACACAATCCATATTTGAACTTGATCAAGATATTAGTTAGATCGTTTCATGACGATTAAAGTTAAAGCAAAACTATGACCTCTTGTAGGTGAACATTGTTTCAAAGTAATTGGAACTAGTAACCTAGATTTTGACACGACATGACCCATATATGGACTGATATGTTCAAGTAAACCTTTCCGGTATTTTTTACAAAGATCGAAGGAAAGCTGTACCCCAAGTGTGGACAAGGTTTTAAAACAATTTGACCTCTTGTCCTTATTTTTGATTCAACAAGAACCTAATTCGAACTTGTCCGAGATATAATCAAGACAACAATTTTGATATATTTGAAAGAATATTGAAGCAAAACAATGGCATCCAAAGTGTAAAGAATGTCAAATGCAATTTGACCTAGTGATCTAGTTTATGATCTCTATTCAGCTTTAATCAAGATATCATCAGGACATGCATTCTGATATAGTTTCGTGAAGATTGAAACAAAGGTGAACAATGTGTTAAGACAATTTGACCTAATGGCCTAGTTTTCGATCTGACGTGCCCATATTGGAATTTGAACTAAATATCATGTAGATAAGTAGTCTTGTATAGAAAATAGAATTAGTGGCAATGAGTCGTGTATAGCTTCATGAAGACTGAAGCAAGAGGGTGAAAAATGTTTTAACGCAGTTTGATCATGTTGCCTAGCTTATATTTGACAAAACCTGTATTCAAATTTGATCAAGGTATCATCTTGACACGCATTCGCACATAGTTTCGTGAAGATTGAAGCAAAACTGTAGTCTATGGAGGTTGAATACCTTTTAAACCGACTTGAACTACATGTATAGTTACCTAGGTTTTGACCCGACATAACCCATTTCGAACTTGACCGAGATATCATCAAGGTAACCATTATGCTTAAGTTGCATGAGGATTCGATAGAAACTTGGCCTGTAGAGGGTGAACAAGGTATTTAACGCAATCTTACTTCGTGACTTAGTTTTTAATTCGACGCAAATCATATTTGAACTTCATCCCTAACCTACCAATGCTAGTTTCAGGAAGTGCCAATCAAATCTAAAGGATATATGGTGATCGCAAGGAGACACAACTCAGTATAGGCCAACGATATTAGTTTTCGAACGGATTCGTACTTTCAGCCCTAACTTTGTAATATATGAGTTATTGGAAGTTCCGATCAAACCTTAAGGAATTATGTTGATGACACTGCCAAAATAGTCAGCCTCGATAGCACAGTGGTTAACCCGTTCGACTTATGATCGAGAGGGTGTGCGTTCGAATCCTGCCACCGCTATCGAGGTGTGTCCTTGGGCAAGACACGTAATAACACCGCCCTACTCCACCCAGGTGTAAATGGGTAACAGTGATGTAAAAACCAATGCCTGTCTCTCCCGCGCGCACATTAAAACACCCGGAATGAGTTTTCGAGAGCGATTCAGTAAGCTTGAAGCGTTCATCGCAATCGAACTGAAATAAATTAGTCTAAACTAAAATGTGTCATAGCTCCATGATAGACAGGCCGACTTAGCCAGTTTTGGAAGACATATAAGGCGTTATCCGCTACCTACTTATAACTAAGTTTTAGGAAGATAAGATTAAAGCTATAGGACATATGGCAATGACAAGGTCCAAGTATGCCATTTGCAGCGAAACAAAGACATAACTTTATGAGGGACAGGCTATGATGTCCTGTGTTCGACCTCGTTAGAGCATTTATTCCCAAATAACTTATAAGTTAGTTTAAAGAAGATCCGATCTGAACTGAAGGGTCTACGGCGATGACAAGGTCAAAATAGGCATTTTCACCAATCAAGTGGTCGTTACTCTATAATTAATAGGCCGGCTTTTTTATTTTTTATTTTTTTGTGTTCACGGGGATATTGTACTGATGAGTTAGGAGGCCTGCATGCGGACTGAACAAAATCATTTGTCTTAATCGCGACGGAAGTAAGGGCGAGGATCGTGGCAACATAAAATCAATTTAAGCCACCCACCACGTGTAATTCGTGTCACTGACCGTTTCAAAGCGGATCTTCTGACGCGGTTTGTTTTTGTTATGATTTGTCTTTGAGTGTTTGTCGTATCGCTTATATTATTTTGACTTGCTTCATGCGAACTGAACAAATTGTTTGTCTAAATCGCGACTGAAGTAAGGGCGAGGATTGTGGCCACGTAAAATCGGTTTAAGCGCCCCAGTGTAACTCTTTCCACTGACCGTTCCAAGGCGGTTCTTCTGTGGCGGTTTATTTATGTTGTTGTCTGTTACTTACTGTGTGTATCGCGTGTGTCTTTTTTATTTTGGGTGGCCATATAGCCATTTTGTGGGAAAGTAACTGTCCTTATGGCCTTCCTTTGTTTAGGTTTCCATTATGATCTGGTCGCTTCATGTTTGTGTTTCTTTCCCTTTGGTGTCTGTGATGGGTGGAGTAAGTTAATTGTATCGATTCCTGGTCTTTGTTTTACTTCTTCTTTGGATAGCCAGTTGGCCATTTTATGGGAAAGTAACTGTCCTTTTGGCTTTCCGCTGTTTATGTACCCATTGGGGTCTGTTCTTTCATGTTTGTGTTTCTTTGCCTTTGGTGTCTCTGATGGTAGCTGTGGGTTAATTGTATCGATTCCTGATCATTGCTCTCACTTCTATTTTGCCAGTTATCGAATTCTTCTAAGCTTTTATCCTCAGTCTTCTTGTATGAAAATTCGGGAAGATCTGATAAAAAACTGAGGGCACTACGGTGATGACAAGCATTTCCAATCGTGAGTATGTTGTCCTTGCGGTTGCCTAGCAACCAAAGTTTTCGTTCGATTTCTATAACAACCCCTACCAGGTATGTACTACAGATGAGAAATGATTTAGATAAGCCTTCAGGCTGCGGAAATATAACGCTGACGAACGGACGGAAGAAGAATGAGGTACCGTAACCATACTTTAAGCTCCCATAGCGGTTTTGGCCAAGGTGAGTTGAACTTAATAGGATGAAGAGCAGCAACTTGTGCTTATTTCACTTAGCTAAGAAACAGACCAGTACACATTGATACATGTGCATTTACATTCTGAAATCGATATCCTTCGCGAATTAATGCAATAGCGGTCTACTAACATTGATAATTTTCAGTATTTTAAAGCTAAAAGCGCTTCATAAACCAAGTGTTCAAATCCGCTTATGTTATTTTCACTCTTTGCAGCTTATAAGAACTCCTATCAGAATGCCTGGCTGAGAGGAGGATGGTTTCACATAAAAGAATCTTCGTAAGTTTCTATTTATTTGGAGAAGTCAATCGTCGTTGCCTTGTGTGCAATTGAAAGTCACGGTGGACAAATTTGCTGTACCTGTTGTTTGTATATATCAAGGGTTTAAAGAGTCGGGTTTGTGCGGTGGTATGTGAAGTCAGTCATCTGTTATGAAGTATATATAAAGTTGTGTAAAGTGTGGTGTTCATTAAACGGACTTGTTCACATTGTGTTATAATAATTGTGCACGTTAATAATTTGTTATCAATGATTCTATAAACGTTACAAATATTATTTGATGTTCATCAAATACATGCAATCGATATGGGTTTTCTTACTCTCTTCTTTGTCAGAAATACGCGAGGATTCATTTAATCAACCACGAAACTGGCAGGACTACGCTGATATTTAAGCCTATCTGACGCTTTGTTAATTACATCCGAAAATACATTTGCGTTTGTGGTGGCTCACGTTTATAATACAACGGTTTGGTGAGGTTCTATCAACTCTGGCGAGTATCTTTCACATAATAATAAATGACCACAAGTGTAGGATTCTGCTAATCATATAACGGTTGGTTTTAATCGTGGTTTCTCCAATGAGTTTAAATAGAAAACATAGCGTTGTCACGCTAGGTACCTGTGTTCTAACGGGTATAGTCGAATCATTTTAAGACATTATGTTATTCAATACGTAACAGCAACTTTATATGATAAATAGTTTTGTGAAGTTGATCTAAAACCAACATCTAAGGACTGGCTTTTAAAATGATTCCACCAGTATGCTACTATTATGCTATTTAGTGTCGGCTGGCGACCGTAAAAAGTATCTTCATGCTTTATCATAGTGCAGATTAAATTTGCATTTCCTTTGGGATCATTGAGCCCATTCTGGTTGCTTTGCAAATTGAATATCGCTTAAGCCAGTGCTAGGAGGCGTATGCAGCCTTGCAAACTATATTGCTGTTTATGCAGAGACTCAATAAAACCGGTTCTCCGATTTTTGTTCTTTTATGTGTTTTTGTTTCAATTGGCAACCTTTTAGCTTTTTTTGTGTTTTATAATTTTAGTTATTCTGAATTCACAATTACAGATTTGCCGACAGTTTGAAGGCGCTAACATTCGCTAGGTACGTATGATGATATTTTTATTTTTGGGTGTCAAAATGTTACAGATGCCATTGTTGTAAAACAGAAGTTGAGGAACATAAGTCTATCAGGAATCGATATAATTAAACCACAGCTCCCATCAGAGACACCAAAGGGAAAGAAACACAAACACGAAACAACAGACCCCAACAGAAACACCAACAGCGGACAGCCAAAAGGACAGTTACTTTCCCACAAAATGGCCAATAGGCTATCAAAAATAAAATAATACAAGCGACACAAACACCCAAAGTCAAACCATAGCAAAAATAAACCGGGACAGAAGAACCGCCTTGGAACGGTCAGCGGAAACGAATTCCACTGGCGGACTTAAATCGATATTACGTGGCCACAATCCGTCGCAATTAAGACAAATAATTTGTTTAGTCCGCATGAAGGCAACCTATCTCATCAGCGCAACATCTCCGTGAACACAAAAATCAAACAACCACAGAGATGAAACAACGATGAGGATTCGACAGCAAGTAACCACTGAAATGCCGGACCAAAAGAAAACCGACAATGAGACCTCGATGGGCCCGACCAGAGACAGAGCATCAGGTACCAACCAGCATTATGTCATAATCCTTTACGTTGGAACCGTCATAGAATCTTAGGCCTGACCCACCGGCGTGCAATCAAAGAGGGAAGCAAAGTTGTCAACCGTGATTGGGTTAACTACCATGCATGCAGTCTGTCGTATAACATTTATGTTGTACCCAATCTTTTTATATCGAAGAATGATTTTACGAAATTGGGTGCCGAAGTCATTGCAGTTACATATTTTTCTGAATTTATATACGAAGTCACCACAAAATTCGGGTTCCGATAGATCTTGTTGCAGAAGAGATTTAAGTCCAATATTGAATTTTGAAATTAAATCAGAATGACGTCTATAAAATTTTGAAAAGGCTTTTCGTTGTTTATGGTACCGATAACCCTGATTAAGAAGTTAAGCCGTTAACAATTTATTACGAGTGTTGAAGTCAGTTACATGACTACACACTCTAGCAAATCAAATTAATTGCGAAATATAAACACCATAGGATGGCGCACGAGGAACATCACCATCCAAAAAAGGAAAATTTACAATCTCAAAATCAAAGTCATCGCATTTATCATAAAGTTTGCAAGAAACAAACTCACCTACAATAGATAGATGTAAATCCAAAAATGGTGCCTCGGTATCAGAAGAATTTGTTTTATTCAACTGAAGTTCTGGGGAGTAAATATGACTAATCAAACCATCGAAATAGGTATTAGCAATATTTAATAAATCATCCAAATATCTAGAAATGGAGCTAAACGCTTCAATGATTTCAGACTGGTTTTCAGCAGAAAGGGACATCATGAAGTCTCTCTCATAACAGAACAAAAACAGATCAGCCACAAGTGGTGCGCAATTAGTACCCATCGGAATACTCACAACTTGTCTAAATAAATTAGTACCAAATCGTATTTAAATATTGTCAAGTAGAAAGGTGAGAGCTTCACACACTTTCTGACATGACCATAAAGTATAATTTTTATGCTCTTCAGAAGTGAAAAAGGCATTTCTTACATTACATGGCAGACAAAGGGAGTCTTACCTATTAAAAGCCCATCCAATTAAATCATTGAGTTTTTCTTTTATAAGATTATGAGGAAGTGTAGTGTAAAGGATGGAAAAATCATAAGTAGGCAGACTTGAAGCAAGAAAACGCCGGGATATCATTTTATTTAAATCTTCATTGGAATTTTTTATAGACAAAAACAGATTTCTACCTGATCTTTCGAAGACTTTGTCTTCATATTTATCACAAGTTTTTTGATGGCAGTAAAACATGAAGTTAATAATTTGGAGTGTTCAGTGGTGGTACAAGAGCTTGAATTTTTAATAAACCGTGCTTTGTATGGTCTTTTATGAAGTTTAGGTAACCAAAATAACGTAGGAAGCCTGTCTTGGCCTTCTGTAACACAGACAGCAAACTTCGTGGCTTAATGACAAATATGGTCATCAACTAAAACCCTCTCTACAACTAAAGGTTGAAGTTCATAGGCCTTAGTACCACCAAGTTCTTGCTGAAAAGTGGTAACAACGTCAAACAACGACCGCATTGCTAGCGGCCTTATCAGCTGGAGCCAAAACAAACTCCCCATGTAATTCTTGAATACCTAGTTTAAGGTGACGTAAAGACGTATTAGGTTTAGGAGGTAATACGTTCGTATTTTGCGAATAAAAAGAAATGCGTGTGTCACTAATTTCAGAATGCTAAGTCTCCATTCTTTTAGAGCTTCATGCTCAACATACTCTCGTTAAGTTTGTAATATATTAATGAATTTGCGTACACTTTATTTCATACGTAGCAGGTGAATTTAGTGGCAGCAGGTTACTTAAATAGTTTTATAAGGGAAGGCGACAAAGAAGAACATTAGGGCATCCGACTGTTATTGGCTTGTTTCTGTCTTGAAAAATAGGAGTGAAGGCTATGATCAGGACTCGATACAATTAATTATTACAGTACCCAGTTTCGTAGAATCATTCCTCGATAAAAAAATGGGTACAATATAAATGTTATACAACATATTGCATGCATGGTAGTTAACCCAACCATAGTTGATAACATGACTTCCCTCTTCAATTGCAAAGCGATGAGTCCGGTCACATACTCTATGACGGCTCCAGCCTAAAGACTTACTTCAAGTTTTGAGACAAGTGTGTTGGTGCTTAATGCTCTGTCTCTGGTCGGGCCAACTGGAGTCTAACTGCTGGTTTTCTTTAGCTTCAACATTTCAGTTATTTCATGCTGTCGAATCCTCATTGTTGTTTCATCTCTGAAATCGTTTGATATTTGTGTTCTCGGAGAAATTGCACAAATCAGTTACGAATCCTGCGTGTGGACTGAACTAATCATTTGTCGAAGCCACGACAGAACCAACGGCGAGGATTGAGGCCACGCAAAATCAATTACCCCATACCAACCGAGTATAGGAAACATTTTACTGACCGTTCTTAAGCGGTTCTTCTGTTGTTGATTACATTGTTATAGTTCGTCTTTCCATTTATGCATTGCTAATATCTTTCATTTCTATTTTGGTTAGGCGTTTGGCCATTCTGTGCGAAACTAGCTGTCCTTTTTGCTTAACTCTTGTGAAGTATTCATTATGTTGAAGTTGCTTGATGTTTGTGTTTCTTTCCCCTTGTTGCCTTGGAAGGGAGGTCTGAGGTAATTGTATCGATTCCTTGGCATTGTTTTCACATATTTTAAGGTAATTGTTGCAATTTCTGATCGATCATTGCCTCCACTTTTATTTTATGATGTTGATGAACCCCTTTGAAAGGCTGTTTACTAGTCGGCATGAAAGTACTACAATCATCAAACGCCCATAAATAGTCACAAACTGGCTGTGAAAACATATGGCTGAAATCAGATTCTCTCTCGATGTATTGTTATTTGTGTCTTCATAGGTATTCCATGCGTTTAACATCTGCACAATACTGAAAAAAAAAACGGCTACCATATTTTCTACCTGATGCAATGCCTCTGGTCGGGCCCATCGGAGTCTATTTGCTGGTTTTCTTTTGCTGCAGCTTTTCAGTGGTTTCTTGTTGTCGAGTCCACACCCTTGTTTCCATCTCTGTGTTTGTTTGATTTTTGTGTCTTCGGAGATGTTGCACTGATGAGTTAGGAGGCCTTCATACGGACTGAACAAATTATTTGTCTAAATTGCGACGGAAGTACCCCCAAGTGGAATTCGTTTCACTGACCATTCTAATGCAGTTCTTCTGTCGCGGAATGTTTTTGTAATGGTTTGTGTTTTGAGTGTGTTTATCGCTTATATAATTTTGTTTCGGATAGCCAATTTGATATTTTGTGGGAATGTGACTGTCCTTTTGGCTTTCCGCTTTTGGTGTTTCCATTAGGGTCTACTTATTTCATGTCTGTGTTTCCTTCCCTTTTGTGTCACTGATGGGAGCTGTGGGTTAATTTATCGATTCCCGATGATTGCCTTCACGTCTAGTTTGATGTTTCAACTTGTTTAGACATGTTACAGAAGGCCTATGAACTGCGGCAACTGCGACTGAATAAGATAATGTGGTATTTTTCTGACTCACATCATTAATGCTTTGTGTATATATAAAACTTGAAATAATCCTTTTTAAGGCAAATGCATGTATTTCTCATACTTTCTGAAAATGGAGTCTACACTACAGGAAATAGATACAGGATCAAATTTCGTCTTCAAATTACTTGAAGTTGGTTTAAAGGCATTGGTTGGTTAACAGGCAAGCATTCAGGGTGCCAAAGCATTTGTATCGTTTGCCTATCGTCAGAAATATACAATCACCTAATCAAATGGCTCGAATGTTCTGATACATTTGTTTAATGGCTGTTTTTTGTCGAGTCGAAAGTTTTTTCATTCTCATATTGTCGTCTTTTCTTTCATTCTCTCAGATCAAGTTCTCAGGAACAATTTCTCAGTGACAGTGTGATAATAGGAATGTCCAAGAATCTTGGCAAACCAGCGGTAAATTGGACAAGATCCCATGCACTATCCTATGCCCCGTAAGTAAAGCAGCATTAAGTCTATTTGTTATTTTATGAAGATTTATGTTTCGTCGCAGCACTTCATAGCTGTATTCAGCTCATCTGGAGCACAACTCTAGGTCAGCTTATGACGTGGTTTGTTGTCCGCCGTCCGTCCGATGATAGCGATTTCATTTTCTATCAGATTCTCATCAAACTTGCAGGTCATGAGGACAGCGATAAAATCTTGGACGAGTTTGATTTTAGATTTGAGTTATTTTCTATTTAGTCCCCCATATATAAATTATGGGGCAGGCTGAGCTGAAACTAAATGGGATACATCCGTCTGACTTGGAGATACAGAATTTCTAAACTACTGCATTCTGATATCAAAGGTTCACAAACATCAATTCTTCCTGAATTCGGAGTCGAATTGAACTGCTTTGAATCTTAATCAAGATAATATGCAGATTCAGAATTGTTTAAGAGGCAATCTGATATGATAGTCAAGATGGCCTTACTGGCACCATTTAACGTATCGTCCAGTCAGCGTTATCCAGATGTGAGTTTTCTGGCACATTTGGGTCTCTAATTTGAATCAGAATATAATTATGTTGAGGCAAATATGTCAGCTTAACAAGTCTGTTAAATAAATGCACCAACGCATTTTATAACAAACTAGAATCTCAACGGAATAAACGAATTTGGATGGTCAACAGATAAGTTACTGGCGGGAACCAATGCCTGAGTTTGAAAGTCTTCAACCCTTACCTGGAGACTTGACTCAGCCTTTGTGTACGCAGTCAAACCGAAAACCTTGTTGATAATTCAGTGCCTATTCTTGCACACATATTGGAAAGACGCGGACGCACAAAATACGGCCTCTATATTGTAATGAAGTTACGATCAGGGAGTCGTGTTACATACGGTGTAGATATGTTTATCAATTTATTCATATGTGTGTGCTGAAAAGGCCTGTAGCATGTTCACATTCTTATTCAAAATGGTTTTGCTCAGCACACGAGTCATCACACCACGAAAATGCGCCTAATTCTGACCCCCTTGAACTCCACTTTAATATACATGTAGTAAAACTTATTTATATATTTATACAGTGAACCTTATTTTTCCTATTTCTGCTTTAAAATATAGATTGTAGGTATTCGTTAGAACCGCCTCGATGCAGTTCTAACGGGTACCCACAATCTATATTTTGAGCAGAAATAAGGAAAATATCACAATTTTTTCATCTGAGCATATTTATTATTTTCCGCGTTAAAAGTTTCAATGTATTTTTAAAGGCGTGTTTTCGTAATGACACATATGCAATAGGTACCTTCGCCGGATATCTTTCAAACATCTTTTTTATCTGTACTTAGAGCAAGAACATCGGCTTGTCGGAAGGACAAACACGTGCTGTTGCTTTATTTTGTAGTTTTAAGGCACAGTTATTAAATGTTTGGTCTTTTCGAATCACGATTAGGCTGAAAACACTGCTTTTAACTCTAAAACAATTTAACGAGGACTGTGGCCACGTAAAATCGATTTAAGCCCCCCAGTGTAATTCGTTTCCGCTGACTGTTCCAAGGCGGTTCTTCTGTCGCGGTTTATTTTTGTTATGGTTTGTATTTGGGTGTTTGTGTCGCTTGTATCATTTTATTTTACATTGCCTATTGGCCATTTTGTGGGAAAGTAACTGTCCTTTTGGCTTTCCGCTATTGATGTTTCCATTAGGGTATGTTGTTCCATGTCTGTGTTTCTTTTCCTTTGGTGTCTCTAATGGGAGCTATGGGTTAATTGCATCGATTCCTGATCATTGCCTCCACTTCTACTTGACAGTATCTAGTTCACAAATATTTACCAGTATATGTGTGTTGCTTTTCCTGTAGTAGGGGCGGACAAGCTGTCGTGATCACTCCACGATCAAAGTTATAAAGGTGCGCTGTATTTCACATTTGTGGCACCCTTGACGTGCAGTCAGCTGAGCAGCAAAATTCGTTGTTGAACCCATCGAATTCGCCTTTAATACATACATATGTTCTTTAAAAGGGTTATCCTTTGGAAGCAAGGAATACACCACAGAAGTGAAAAATATGGAGTGTATATGTTTTCTGGGCCAGACTAGCTAGTTTCGGCCAATTAGGCCTCATCAGTGACCCTCAGATATTTTCAAAATTCCACAATGGAATCAATGATCCCAAAGGACAAGAAAATATAATCTACACTATGATGTAGGGCATGGAGACGTTTTACCGCCGCCACACATACCCACACACCAGCTGTAGTGGAGTTAAATATGTTCTTTAAAAGGGTTATCCTTTGGAAGCAAGGAATACTCCACAGAAGTGAAAAATATGGAGTGTATATGTTTTCTGGGCCAGACTAGCTAGTTTCGGCCAATTAGGCCTCATCAATGACACTCAGATATTCTCAAAATTCCACAATGGAATCAATGATCCCAAAGGACAAGAAAATATAATCTACACTATGATGTAGGGCAGGGAGACGTTTTACCGCCGCCACACATTCCCACACACCAGCTGTAGTGGAGTTAAATATGTTCTTTAAAAGGGTTATCCTTTGGAAGCAAGGAATACTCCACAGAAGTGAAAATATGGAGTGTATATGTTTTCTGGGCCAGACTAGCTAGTTTCGGCCAATTAGGCCTCATCAATGACACTCAGATATTTTCAAAATTCCACAATGGAATCAATGATCCCAAAGGACAAGAAAATATAATCTTCACTATGATGTAGGGCAGGGAGACGTTTTACCGCCGCCACACATTCCCACACACCAGCTGTAGTGGAGTTAAATATGTTCTTTAAAAGGGTTATCCTTTTGAAGCAAGGAATACACCACAGAAGTGAAAAATATGGAGTGTATATGTTTTCTGGGCCAGACTAGCTAGTTTCGGCCAATTAGGCCTCAAAGTCGTACAGAACCTTAAACTCGTTTCGTTATATCCGTCGTACTATCGTACGTATCATATAAACGCACACGTTTAAATAATGATCATACTACCTTGCGTTTAATTGCTTTTTAGACAAGCGAGTCTGATATGTGAATTATTTCCTTCATATGCGAGTACATCAACCCTAAGTTAAGTTACGTCATGTATTGTGTGGGTAACAACCGTTCAATTGTAACTAGAGAATTTGGTATAATAAGCAGGACATTGCAATAGATGTTGTATTCAAAAATATGATCAGTGCACTAAACAGGTACACATCTAGGAGACATGTTTTGATGTAGAAAATTTCATAAGGTTTCTTTTTGTTTCTAACACTTCGACCAAATTCGTCATTGTGTTTTGCTACCTATTTCAGAAGGATGTTCTTGATATTGACAAAAAGTTATCCGTGTGTATTTTGTACAGTCACTTGTTTAAATACCGTGTATTGTATGTATCAACGTTTGAAAGCGTAGCCTACCTTTGAGAAAAAAAAGCCAATGTCCAAACTTTTGTGCCAGTCGAATAACAAAAATCCACAACAGTCTACGCCATCGTGACGTAGGTTGTTGCCATTGTTACATGCACTTTCTAACCGCTTAGTTGACCCATGTCAGCACAGTTACGTGTACATGGTTTACATGGCGGTTAGGCTTTTTTCTGTGAAATGAAACGGCATAACAAAGCAAGCTATTGCATAGAAGAACAACGTAAAACATGCTACTGCTCTCATTTTCAGCCATCATCCGGTGCAAGGATTTACATTTTATGACGGTCCTGTTTGGGCCAGAAACATCTGGTTTGATAGTTTTATTTCAACATCACTATACAAAGCAGGAGCAATTGGCTATGAACTACTCAACGACTTTACAAGTTCATCCGTCAGTGGCATACGCAATGCAAAATTTGGATTTACTGATGGGGTACGTGTATTAAAATGCAAACGTCTGAATTGTCCGGCTTTCAGTTCCAACGAGCTCATCTCGACATGATTCGTACTCCTTCTTTATGATTATGATTATGAAACCTCTTCAGGATATATAGGAGACATTCGAGTACAGTGCATTTTTGTACTGCCAAGAAATTTGTAGTCTTTCATTAGACAGCGCAAAGTCAATTAGTTTCCGTAAATCCATTGAAGACCAGACAATAATGCCCATTCACGCTCGCCTTTGCTGAATTCAGATAACCGCCGTTTTGAATAGTGAGTGAGTGAGTGTTTCAGTTTTACGTCCCACCAACAGCTAAGGTCATACGGAGACGGGACCTCGGTTTAAAGACTCATCCGAAAGTCTGGAGAAGCCCGGGATCGAACCCGCGACCCCTGGTTTACAAGGCGAGTAGCGTAACTACTCGACCACGGAGGCTTCTTCGTTTTGAATAGTAACAGCTCATGAGAAATATAGGCAGAATAATTTCAAGCACCACAATAGATAAATAAATATTTAATTAAATAAAAACATTGTATTGATTTTAATAAATTCGGTACATTTTCATTTTAAAACGCTTTTAATATGGCGTAAACGTTCTCCTTCTGACCACCGAAATCAACATAGTTCATGCAGAACGGCGCGTTTTATGACGTCATATGTATTGGCATGAAACATCTACTTCTCACGACGTCCGAGAGAATAAAAATTCTGAAAAACATTGCAGTATGATACATTCGTTATTTTATGTTCCTCGTCAAGAATCAAAATAACGCATAATATAACGTACAAGATACAGTTCGTGTTTGTCTTACTTGTGCAAGGCTCTTGCAAGCTTCGCAAATTTATTTAAAGATTATCGATCAGGGTTTCATTGCGAGGGTAGACAGTATCCCAAATGCAGTATCTGTACCGGATGGCGTTTATGCCTGTCAATCGATTTACTGTCAAGCCTTATTGAATCGTCTAAAGGAATTGCTTTTTTGTTCAGTCGACCACAGGTAACCGTGTGTATGATGGGGATGAGGGTGTCTATGGTTTCTCCCGACGTGACGGTGACAAGGCAGCGACGTTTCGAGATTACGACGGTTCAGTTACAGGCCACCATGTTGCACATGTCGTAAAACCCTGGCCGTTTTACACGACGTCACAATGTACTTATAGAGAGAACTGGAATATGGCTATATGTCCACATACTTACGGCAAGGTTTGTAGTTTAGTTAATGTATAACCTTACTGTCCGAGTACATTGGAAACTATTAAGCCGTCAAAATGCTCAACAACCCTAGTAATTACCTTAATGTTCAAGTCAGATTTCTCGAGAGCTATGCAAGTTTTATTAATGACGCTTAGTGAAAACTTGCATCTAGGGATAGCAACTTCAGTCAATACAAGCGTCTTTATTTAACGTGGACCTTCATTTCATGGTTCATTGACTTTGTGAACTCATGGTCACCACTTGCTTTGCATGGACTATCTCGTGAAATCCAGGGTTAACCTTATGTTTAATGTATTCTATAAAGGGGATATCCTTTGAGGGCACGGGATACACCACAGAAGTGAAATGTATGGATTGTACTTTTTTCTGGGCAAGAAAAACACATTTCGGCCATCTGGGTCTCATCATTGACCATCAAATATTCCCAAAATTCCTCAATGGGATCACTGATCCCAAAGGACAACAAAATATAAACCACACTATGATGGAGGGAAAGGGGAGCTGTAGTGACGTTTAACCAGAACTATAAGAGCTTCATTAATGATACTCGATACAAACTAGCATCTAGAATTGGCAACTAAAATATAATCATCCGCAGACCTATATGCTTTGCGTCTCGACATCCGCGACAATGACTTCGGTGGATTTTATCGCTTTCCTTCTTTCTTTTTTTTTTATTGTGTTTTTTTTTTTTTTTTTTTTTTTTTTTTTTGGTTCTCGTGTGTGCCAACGTGGTTTCTTTCGTCCCATCCTTCGGTGGTTTGAGATAACAGTGTCTACCGCTATTGCTTTTCCTGTGCAACAACACATGCACATTTTCAGTAGATTCAATGGGAGCTTTCGGTGTTTATACTTAAGCACGTGTTCTTTCATCTTTTGTTTCTGTTTTGCAACTACATTAAAACACCAATAGCTGGAACTCGCTGTTGAGTAGTTACAGAATTATATCAAAATCATCGGTAATATGTACAGAGGATCTTACATGGGTGTTCATGCATTATTGAATTTACTGAACGACTGTAGGAGAAGGGATAAAATGCGAGGCCTCGCCGAGCATTGTATCCCTTTTTCTCGACGGCTTAAATAAATTTAAGAATACATGAAAACGACTGCAAGTTTCTATTTATCATATGACATCTAAAACGCATTATATTCACGATTTTTAAACAAAGCTGTCAATATGTCGCCATTAGTAAACGCGACGTCATTAACGATGTCGTATGGGCAAAGTAAAGGGGCGCATCAAACTAATTTGCATATTTAATGCACTAGGGATTACATAATTCATTACACAGCGTTATTGCATTCTCAGGTGCGACGTTATATAATAGAATTAGAAGGATAATTTAAGGAGTGTGTTTCATTTCACCTTGAAACGTATGATGTGTGTTCATATTGATATCGCCTTTAGAATCGTCTCATTGAGGCGATTCAAATGAGTCAGCGCAACATTTCTTTGTTATGTATATCTATAATATTGAACAGAATCTCCATTATATCTCCTAATCTGGTACTATGATAAGCCCTCTGTATTTCGAAATATCCTCATCGCCAACATTTTAATGGAGTCAGTGGTACGCGAGCTGTAAAAGTTCGACTGTAGGCATGTTTTATAGCGAGTAATAGTTAAATATGCTTCGAGATGAGGGCCAAATATGACTGTACAAGATACGTGTTCGTATATATACTCGGAATAAAAATTTCTAATACGTATATTTCCTTTGCTACTCTTACCAAAGTTACTTCAAATACATGCTATACAAATAAAAATAAAAAGGTTGTATTGTTTGGTTAGAGGACTAGTTTTTTTCAATGCAAAGCCCAGTTCGTTGCTGTTTACTTAATGCAATTGTGGTAAGCTATTGCTTTAAACTGTGTCACGTTTGCAGAGACCACCATTAAAATAATAAGATTTAACTTAATGCAAGTAACACTATACTCATGGTTTCTTAAATTAGATTCATATTGCATTTCCATAAAAAGTAGAAGTAAAACAAAGATCAGGAATCGATACAATTAACTTACTCCACCGATCAAAGACACCAAAGGGAAAGAAACACAAACATTAAGCGACCAGACCATAATGGAAACCTAAACAAAGGAAGGCCATAAGGACAGTTACTTTCCCACAAAATGGCCACATGGCCGTCCAAAATAAAAAGACACAAGTGATACACACAGTAAGTAACAAACAACGACATAAATTAACCGCCACAGAAGAACCGCCTTGGAACGGTCAGTGGAAAGATTTCCACTGGGAGGCTTAAATCGATTTTACATGGCCACAATCCTCGCCCTTACTTCCGTCGCGATTTAGGCAAATAATTTGTTCAGTCCGCATGAAGGCCTCCTAACTCATCAGTGCAACATCTCCGTGAAGACAAAAAATCAAAGAACCGCAGAGGTGAGACCACAGTGAGGACTCGACAGCAAGGAACCACTATAATGCTGGAGCAAAAGAAAACCAACAGTTAGACTCCAATGGGCCCGACAAGAGACAGAGCATCAGGCACCAACCAACATTACCTTGAATTAGATCTCTCTAATTCTCAATAAGCCTTTACGTTGGAGCCGTCATAGAATCTGAGGCCTGACCCACCGGCGTGCAATCAAAGAGGGAAGCAAAGTTGCCAACCGTGATTGGGTTAACTACCATGCATGAAGTCTGTCGTATAACATCCATGTTGTACCCAATCGTTTTATATCGAAGAATGATTTTACGAAATTGGGTGCTGAAGTCATTGCGGTTATATATTTTTCTGAATTTATATACTAAGTCACCATAAAATTCGGGTTCCGATAGACCTTGTTTCAGAAGAGATTTAAGTCCAATATTGAATTTTGAAATTAAATCAGAATGGAGTCTATAAAATTTTGAAAAGTAAATACACTTTGTGTCTACACACAATATATTTTGATTTATTTACATCGGGTACGAGAAATAATCGATCACGCAAGGTTCTCGGATTCTTTGAAGTTGTGTGTAAAATACTGCTTCCAGTGGAAACTCCGAGAAAATTGCAATCGGTTGTATTGCATGCTACGTGATTGTTCGGCATATTTTATATTATGGTTAACAGCAATGCTGGTCACGAAGATAGTGTTATTTTTAATTGCAACAAAATGATTGACCGGTAAAGAAATAACAACAGTTCGACAATTGCTATATTTCTAATTGAAAGGGAGATAATCTGAGCATTTCACAAATTAAAACCTTTATTACGACGCAAGACATTGAGGTGTTGTAAAGGCAAAGTGTTGTCCGATTTCCAGTGGATATGGTCTTCCATCTAAGACAACAAAATATTATCTGCGCATGCGCAGTGCCCATTTCCTTGCATAACCTTTTTAGGCACATACTGCTAGATAAGTGCTTTTGCAGAAACGTATTAGGTCTCTGTGATGATGCATTGATTGAGTTAGGAAATCAGTATGCAACCCGAATATTAAATGATTATTGTTGGAAACAACATCTTAACCTAGGGCGAAGATTCGGCCGGTAAAAGATCTTGAAGCCCCCTGTGACATATACTGCTGACCGTTCTAAGACGGTAGTTTTGGTTTTGGGCTTTTTTTTTTTTTGCTGTATGTTTGCGAATTTGTTGTGACTTGTTATCTGGTGTTTTCTAATAGTCTGTGATCACCCCGTGTGGGGAAGAGGGGGCTGATTTTTTCCATTTCATAAACATTCGTATTTTTTCTTCTTTGTGTATGTTTCCTTTACCTCTTGGTGTCGAGAGCGGGCTGCGTCTTGTGATTTTGACACTTCCTTGGTCTTTCTTTTCAATGTTAGCAAATGAAAGTCTTTGCATTTTCTAGTTAAACGTCCAGTTCACATGTCTACAGCCATCTTTAAGTTACCGGCTAGATAGTGGTTTGACTCGAAAGTTGGTATACTAAAGTCATACTGTTTTAACTTAGGAATACCAAGTCTTAGAGTATTCCGGTATTCCTAACAGCAAACCGTCTTGGATTTCTTAGCCAATGATGTTTCGTTTTGACATTTTGTCTTATCTCTTTATCAGATACGTATAGGAAACTTTGCAGCTGGGGACACAGGTCATACCTATCCAATAATGATTCGAGAAGACATTCCTTATATCAACGAGACTTTGACAATGAAAGTTCACACAGCTGATTTTGTCGTTATTCTTGGTGGTAGTCATACCTATACCCTGCACTGGACTGACCATGTACCGCAGGAAATTCATATATACAGTGATGGAATTGAAAAGTATGTACAATAACATCTGCAACAATTACCACATCATTGCAGGCACCACAGTATTATAACGCTAATGCATTATTTTGATATAAGCTGCGTGAAATATGCTTGTAATCAACAGTATCCACAATGGAGAATATAAGGTATAAAATAGCAGTGTTTCTACCAACATGAGAAACTTTTTTTCATAATTTTATTTTTTCTCCCGAAAATAAAAAATACAGGGTCGCCTGTATTTTTGATGTGTTTTTGTTTTTGTAAATGCATGATGCTTCCACGCAGAGCTGAATCCGACCACACACGACCCATTGTAAACCGTTTAGAGGATCTGTTCCTGCCCAGACAAAGCGGTGTGAGTTGGACGGTCCATGCTTAGAAACCCTATTGGTTTCATTGGGCTTGAGATGTCATTTCATCTCAATGTTGGGTAAAAGTCCCACAAATTGCAAGCAACGTCTCCAAAATGACATAGAGTGTTGACGGGGACGTTAAACCTCAAATCAAACAAACAAACAAAACATGAAGTTTGTTAATAAAATTGTCATGTTGAGACTTGCAATGTATATCATAATTCATTTTTTATGCTAAAAAGTCAGGTCTATAATTTGGAAGGTACTAAATGCCAAAACCTACAGAAATGTATTAAAACGCGAAAGTATTATGGGAAAATACAAAGACGACACTGGATAGGGTCGGAAATAGAAACTGGTAGGGTCGGTGTTTTAAGCTTTATTTTGTTCTTTTACTTATAAAAATAGTAGAGTCGGGGGTGGATCTGAAGCAGGGTCGGTCGGGTTAGCGGACACACGGCTATATTTTTAGGCCTAAAAATCTTACATTGGTGGATAGAAAAATCCGTCCCTTGGATAACTGCCCGGCATCGGAGGCTTGCCAAGTGACGTATGACAGTGATTCCGATAGAGAAGTTTTCTATCTATTAAACAAACCTATGTAAGAATCTTTTTTCTTGCATACCTTTCATTTCTGAGAGTGTATATTTTATAATGCGTCACCTCGATTGTCGACGAGCGCCATACTTTGATGAGCGTAATACGGCGTTTGTTACGTACGTACATTGACGTTGAATTAAACAACTGCCTACGTTACGTCCTTTTTAACCAGTGCACACCAAACACGTGAAAATTCTCGATTTTTATCCTATCCCTGAGAAGGATCACCTGGATAGGATTATAAGAATCGTATATGGGTGTGAGGGGTGGATCGAGGATCACTGTCCGGCATCACGAGGCTTGCCGAGTGATGCCGGACAGTGATTCCGAGGGACGGATTTTTCTATTAACCCCTCACACTCATAAAGGATTCTTTTTCTTGCCTACCTTCCATTTTTAGCGAGGATTTTTAATGCTGCAGTCACTTCGGTTACCAACGTCCACCATATTGTGTTGACATCAAACACGCGATTATATTCGATTTTGGGTCGGAACACCAGGGTCAGAACATAAATTTCTATCCCATGTTAACATCACGGATTTCCTTGTCTGGTGTGCAAGAAAAAACATTATATCTCAGCGCTAAGTCCATGTCGTATCAGTTACAGAGGGACAAGTATAAATATAATTTAGTTTGCTGAAAATAACATCTAACTGTTATAAAAGCCAACATACTATACAGTCTAATGAAAATACTTGAGACTTTATTCTGTTCTGTATAAATGAAAGTCTTAGAGCTTCTAAGCATTGAACCCACGCGTTATTTATTTAACTTTTTGTAAAAGAAAATTTATTTCGCTCTTACATATTATATATTCGTTGAATATTGAACATATTAAAAACACCATAGTTAAAATGAATTGATAATCGGCTAAACTTAAAATGCAGTCAATAAAGACAAAATGGGAAAGGAATATCTAAGAGCCTCTATACGGGCCAGCGCTCGTATAATTAAACTTTGTGCGACTAGCGGCGACACAGGTCAGTCTGCATCTGCGCGAAGCATGATCATAGCCTTTGTTGATCGGTAAAAGTAGATAAACGGCAACGTTTGCCAAAGTTGGTTGGTGTGAACACAGATCTACGGTTTTGTATGTCTCAAGTTTTGTCGTGTGCCTGTTTAATTCTATGGAAACAAACAACCAAATAAATGTGTCACGTATAATACAACACCCGTGTCCACCAATTAAATTACTCGATATAATATATTCGTTCAATTCACAACAGCATAGATCCTGTCTCTTCAGAAGCCATCTGATCTGGATCTACACTGTTTGCAAAGGAACGCTTGCCGTGTTCAGTGGGATAATGGCTATATATCAATGCAAAAGCCTTCTTGACAACGTCCAATAAGTGCACATTTTGCCATAAACCTACTGTTTTTCATTTCGGATAATACACCAGCAAGTGTATGCACTTTCCGCGTCAAATAAAATATCTGAAGTTGGAGCCTAGATGCAGTTACAATATTACACTTTATGTTACATGTTTGAAACACAACCTATTGATATTATTGGTATGTAGATTGGATAAAAAGCAAGCAAGTTTACCAGTCAAACAGCAGACGTCCAATATAGCTTCGCCATCTCTGGTACGTGTTTACACCTCACGGTTAGCCATCACGTGAACAAGTCCGTGAAATGAAGACCCCCCTAAACCCCGCTTTATTTAGAGAAAACTGGGGTTTACGGGGGTAATCATTATTTTTCTAATTTCTTATCCTAGACAATGAGGCGGTTCTAACGAGCACACACAACCTATGTCATGAGCATTTATAAGAAAAATATCAAGGATTTTCATCAGAAAAATAGTCATTATGGAGATGTGAAAAATGCACTATGTCGCACGGGTGTGTTATCGTAATGGGCCTCAGTGGCTCAGTCAAAAGCGCATCTTACTGGTGATTGGGAGGCCGCGGATTCAATCCCTTTCGGGTCTGCAATATTCTTTCGTCAAGTTTTCTAAGATTATTCCCTCTCTTCCGCTGATTAAGAATGCTGTCAGTTTCTGGCGAAAAACATGTGCACAGGAACGTTTCAACCACCTGTATAAAATGAGCCTCGCTAAGCGAATTTGTGTCTTCGAGCATTCCGTCATGACAAATGTTAACTGCGCATGCCCAGCCATTCAGAGGGGC
The DNA here is from genome assembly GCA_963580285.1 of Lucinisca nassula. Taxonomy (NCBI): domain Eukaryota; kingdom Metazoa; phylum Mollusca; class Bivalvia; order Lucinida; family Lucinidae; genus Lucinisca; species Lucinisca nassula. The sequence continues at coordinate 54,353,060 of OY757023.1, read as the reverse complement.
CAGTGATATGGCTTTCTGTCTGAAATTTCCTCTTGATTCACTGCTTGTATGAGCGAGCAGCGAAGGTTCTGGCGAGACTGTGTGGATGCGCAGGCTCGCCTGAACCTTCGCTGCTAGCATGGAAGATAAGTACCAAAATCGCTTGACGGGGCCCAAATAGAAGTGGAGGCAATGATCATAAGTCTGCCGAGGAAAAGTGTGGTTTGGCGACCAGACCGGCTCGACATAACCCATGGCATAACCTTTATAGCGCTGACTGGGCCGTTAAACTTCAAACCAGAACAAACAAAACAAATTAAGGTTACATGTATGTCTTCACACACATGTAGTCATCATAATGAAAACTTACAGCACAAAATTGTAAATGAAGACAAAGGATCACGTGACGTTACGCATTTTACGAACATAAAGTATGGTTCTCCACATTTGCATTGTAAAGCTGCTTGTTAGGCTTGCATTATCAAAAGGGACGACTGCCTTTATTTTTTTCTGAAAACTGTGAGAAGATAAAATGTGACTATATAAGAACAAAAACTGATATGATCTCATCATAGAGTGTAGTTAGTGTTAACAAAATATCTGCTAAATGAGCTCTATGTTATAATTCACCACAGGAATAAGTACGTGAGATTTGGCGTGTGCCTTCCAGTGGGAGCCACTTTTGATCTATACACCTACGCACCATATTGGCAACCTCATCTCAACAAATGGCAGTCTGTTACATCATTAGCTGATCTTGACAACACTGTGAATGATGGCAAGAAATACTTTCATGACAACGCCACAGGGTATGAATGACTTTGCTATGAGACAAATCTAGATTTAATTAAAGGCGCGTAAACTTCATAAGCAAATTAGTAATTAATACGCATGTCTGTTATCAGGGGCAATAAATTCTCCCCAGAAATAATATTTGAACCTTGAAATGGTATCTTTACGGGCGCCAATTTCAAACTCACACGTTACAGGAATTGTGCAAACATTGGCAAGAACATATCAGGTAATAAACTATATGTATTTACCTTTAGCACAGTCGTGCACAAATTGATATACGTATTTTATCAATATTAATATGATATCCATATGCATATTTCTTTCTCGATTAAGTTCACTGGGTGCTATTTAACAGCCCAGTCACCAAATGCGTTATGTATTTTTGGCTTTGAGTCGGTGGTCTATAATTGCCGTTCATTTGAAGTAAAAGGGAAATAAATAACCACTACGATAACACATCCGAGTCACATTGTATGACAGTTGAATACTAAGTCATTGGACATGATGTGAAGTCGATCAGAGTATACCAATATTGACCGAGTCGAAGCCGAAGTCGGTATTGGTATTTTCTGGAGACATCACATAATGTTCAATAGTCAGCAATTTCTTCATTATGTAATCACAAAAGTAAATGATTGATATGGGCCTTCACTTTTTGCCATTGTGCCCGCTCTAGGATTGCCTCATATAAAATGTGTAACGTACATGTAAATTATGTGTAAAAGGATGTGAACGGCTTAGCGCTTGGAATACTGCATTGGGAGAACACGCCCATGTAATGTTATACGATTACATTACCATTGTCAGGGAAAATGGATCAAACTATAAGTTTGTTTCTATCTTTTTTAACTGCTGAGTTTTCGTCTACCACTATCAGAAACAAAATGATCAAACTACAGCAGTGATGGTTTTTGTATTAGTAATGCAGATAAAAGAGCAAAACAAGGACCGACTCACTGTTACGTAGCGTCACATATTGCGCTTTCAACAAGTGATGAACGTTTAAAATATATTTTATCGTATCTGAAAAACATTTTCTTGCGAAAATTTGTGATAATTCTTTTTTCTACACCAAACATAAATTGTGGGTACTTTTTTAAGACCGCTACACTGAGCCAACTCAACGAGTACCAACAACTAATGATTTTAACAGAAAAAGGAAAATAATGTATACCTCTGTAAAACCCAAGGGTTGTCTATATAAATCAGGTGTCTTCGTTTCACGGACGGACTTGTTGACGTGATGAAATTAACTTCTGTCTGGTGGCTTGCCCTTCATTAGGATAGCACGCCAAAGTGATAAAGCCAGCCTTGGTAGGTCAGTCGGATGCTCGTCTGACTGGTAATCAGAAGGTCGCGTGTTCGATAACTTAGTGAGTCGGTAACATTCTTTCGCGGAGATTGATCATAAACTCTTTTTTACAGTCATTCTCTCACTTTCGCTGCTTCTAGAAGGACAGTTGTCAGTTTCTGGCGGAAGAATATGCACTGTATTGGTTATCTGCTTCCCAGGAAGTGTTGTTAGGTAAAATAACCGGCTCGATATCACCTAAATAGTGATAAATTGCCTTTAAACACCATGCACACAACAAAATGATTAATAAAATCTAACATTCATCCCCGCTGCAGAAAAAATCCAAACCCCAGAGATTTGATGGGATATATGTTGAACTGTGTATTAATCATTGGCACTGGATTGTACGCAGACGGACAGAAGCTTCGCTTTAAATAGTGATAGTAATGTGTGGGTTCCTCTGTGCAGGAATTGATAAAGCCGCACTTCAATAGCTCAAGTACCTTTTGGACCATGACCATTTGTTTGAGATAAGTGTAGTTCATTCAAACCACTGATGGTTTATCATAACGCCAGTCCATGATGTGCGGTGGTGATGACTAATAGTGGCGGTCGTAAACGTTGTCCCTGCCCTTCATTTTGATTTGCGTTTATTTTTTATTGACTCCATTGCGAAATTTCGAAAATATTTTAGGCCCACTGCGTATGCCTAATTGGCTAAAACTAGTCAGATAGCTTGCAAACTGCACGGTTTTCAGCTCTGTGTTGCTTCCAATAGCTTTCATTTCTATAGAACATTAAAATATTTTCGATATTATATAAAATAAAGGAATGCTGTGTGATTAGCCTCAGTAGGTCTATTCTAATGAATGCAGACACTATTCTATTACATTTTTTTTTTAATTTAGGTTGAACATCCCCGTCAACACCATTTATGCCGTTGCTTCCAATGTTGTGGTAATTTTACTCAACGCTGAGATTGATTGACATCTCAAGCTATGCCGCCCAATAAAACCAAATGGCGGCCCACGCCCATCGAGGCTTGAAGAAATATATGGGCTGCATGATGCTTCCGTGCAGAGTTGAAATCGACCCGCACACGAGTACTAGAAAACAGCCTGCCCAGGCAAAGCGATCCGGGTCGGCCCGTCCATGCTTATAAACCCTATTGGTTTCATTGGGCGTCAGGGCTTGAGATGCCATTTCATCACAATGTCGGGTAAAAGTCCCACATAATTGGAAGCAACGTCACCAAAATGACCTTTACAGGGTTGACTGGGACGTTAAACCTCAAATCAAACAAACAGACAAACAAAAACTAAATGGGTTGGTGCCTGATGCATTGTCTCTGGTCGGGCCCATCGGGGTCCAACTGTTGGTTTTCGTTTGCTCCAGCATTTCAGTGGTTTTTTGCAGTTGAGGCCTCGCCGTTGTTTCATCTCTGTGGTTCTTTGATTTTTTGTATTCATGGAGATGTTGCACTAATTAGTTAGGAGGCCGCCATGCGGACTGAATAAATTATTTGTCTTAATCGCGACGGAAGTAAGGGCGGGGATTGTGGCCACGTAAAACGTAAAATCGATTTAAGCCCCCCACCCCCAACCCCCTCCCCCCACCCCCAGTATAATTCGTTTCACTGACCGTTCCAAGGCGGTTCTTCTGTCGCGGTTTATTTTTGTTTAGGTTTTGCTATGGTTTGTCTTTAGGTGTTTGTGTCGCGTATATTATTTAGTTTTGGATAGCTAATTGGCCATTTTGTGGGAATGTAACTGTCCTTTTGGCTTTTTGCTGTTGATGTTTCCATTAGGGTTTGTTGTTTCATGTTTGTGGTTATTTCCCTTTAGTGTCTCTGATGGGAGCTGTGGGTTAATTGTATCGATTGCTGATCATTGCCTCCACTTCTATTTTATATACGTTGGAGGGCCCGACTTAAATCACTTTGCCTTGACAGGCTTAGACCTTCGATTTACATGTATGCAAGTGCGGTAGGTTTCAGCTCTGCGTCAAAGCACCATGCAGCCGAATCTATTTCTCTAAGAACCGATGGGCGGGGGCCATTACATATTCTATAACATTCAAACACATTTTAGATATTCAATAAAAGAAAGGAGTGCTGTATGTACTCAGAAAAATGAGTCGATTCTAGTGACTACATACACTATTCCATGTTCAGTGATTCTTGAAAAAATGACCCAATTTTGAATATACCCTGTCGCTAATATTTGTCCCTTCATGGTGGCTAAACAACGCAGTCTATGGGTATAAATAAGCCATATAAGCCAAGCGGCATATTCAGGAACGTACTTCCAATCCTAAAACCAATGCCTTCTAGTACGAGTTAGCATCATTAATATACCCGTGGAGTATGCGATGTTGCCATGTCACAAGGCATGGTTACATACTGAAGTGCAAATATCTAACCTATTATTGTTTAGATGGAATGGGATTGCAATTGCGGTTCAACGATACGATGCTTAGGAAACAATTAGCAGAATTAAAAGTCTTATTGCATTCAGTGTCTGGACACAATGCCGTAAAATTAGGGTGTCGCTAAAACAGCACTCACGTACCGTAACGGATCTATATCTGGTCACAGTGTGCAAACAGGAATAATTCTCTGCTTATAACTATGTCTTATATCTAACCAAAGGAATGTTCTGATAAATAAACCATTAAGTGTTTGATCTTCTTTTGAAATAAACATAATATGAAATCTGAAAGTGGATAATTAATTTGTCACTTTTCAGATCCTCACCTCCGTAACGGTGCTTTCAAAAGATCAATGGAGGGAAAGGAACACTTTAAGCTAATTGCCCTATATTTTGCATAAGATTGTACTGGCATGAAACATAATATTGACCATTGGGCCAACAACAACGGTTTGGTTGATAAAAAACAAACTGTCCTCCACCTCCATAACTTCTCTCCTCCGTAACGTAAAAACCTAAGCTGATATAGGTATCGGAACATCTTTGTGTGCATCGAGTGCTATTTGTGCTAGTAATATCAAATCACTAAAGCAAAACTTTGGATTTTGGTCTAGCTCGGACTGTGGGGAGAAATCTATCATTACGGAAGAGATGTTACGGAGGTGAGTTAAAATGTTACGGAGGCGAGCAATTTTAGAAGTGAGCGTTACTTATTCAGACAATCAGTAGCCCAAAGAAGTGTTGTTTGTTGGCAAACGCTATGAGTTTAACTTTATAAATATACCCATTGGGTTAGCATAGACTGTTGGATGAAACAGACACATGGGCTCACAAATATAAACTCTCCTCCGTAACGAGCATGTTTTACTGTTAAAAACTCAAAAACTATTGAAATGGTGTGGGTAAAAGTTTGGGTCAAATGTTAAAATGTGGAAATAAACCGAAAGAAAGCATATCAGTAGAAATTCCATAAGGTTCATTTTTCCACCTTTTTGGTTTCATAATTGGGTCATTTTTTCAAGAATCACTGTGTTTCTTGATAAGATTCTACATATATATAAATATAGGGGGCCAGTTGTTCAAAGCACTATTAGCTTAACGAGCTAGTAAGTGGTCAAGCTGTTAACTATTATGTCAAGTACAATATCCAATATAATGTTACATGTATGTTTCTGAAAGAATGACAGCAGATTTTGCATTTGCAAAAGTGCTCACATTATTCAGCAAAGCTATTAGCATATTTGCCATATTATACAATCAAAGTGTTAACTACGACGACGTTTATTTTGAACAACTAGCCCCTGGAGTATTATGGAAAGCATTCTCCGTGGTCTCCAAAACGAGTTCAAATTAGACATCGAAAACGAGCAATCCGTTTTCGAGTTACCGAAGTGTCACCGTTTCTATTTCCATGATTGCAGAATGCTTTATTTCAAGTTCATAAGTTTGTACGACCGAGCTGGCAACGAAACACACCCGTGCCCTAAGAACAGATGTCCTATGGTTCATATTAAACATATCCATGGCAACCGTAATGATGGTGACTGCAGAAGTCGGCTTTATCATAGCATAAGACAAACGGATGTAAGAGTTAATAAATTTAAATACAATTTTATATAATCATCACGAAAACACGCCTATATACTTTTGACCCCCTTGAACCCAACTTTTGATAATAAAACTTTGGTTTACAGGGGTAAACCTTATTTTATTATTTCTTCTCTAATATATAGACCATGGGTACTCGTTAGAACCGCCTCGATGGGGTGGTTCTAACGCGTGCCCACAATCTATATTTCGAGCAGAAATAAGAAAAATATCTCGATTGTTCATCTTAATTTGTTCGTTTTTTCGGCTCTAAAGGTTAAAATGTATTTGTATAGTCGTGTTTTGGTAATATATGAAATAAAAGTTTATTTATAAGGGAAAACAAACGGTTACTCGTTCACAGAAAAACATTATTTGCTCAAGGTAGAGTATTGCGTTCTTGTACAGTGATTCGTAGAACACGGCCAAGATGCTAGCGGTTCCCAAACGGCAACATGTGACGGTTTTGACGGATGGTATTTACGCAACTTGTACTATTGCTATTAATAGTAATTTGGTCATTATTGGTGGAATATTTAATCATGTGGAACTGCAAATTAAATAATTATCTTTATTTAATTAAATTCCTGCAACCATAATTGAATATTTCTAAGAAAAACATGTTTGTAACAAGATGCATTTGTAAAATGAGCTAAGGAACGTTTTTTTTTTATCATTTTGTTAACATACTGACCACTCGTTTCGACAGACAGTTTTCTGACAACTAAAATTGATGAAAGTTTCAGACTGCCTACAACAGTAAAATGTGCGAAAACGAAATGACGGCAGTACGAAACTCATCTAATGTTCGGCCTTTGTCAGATATTTCCTGCCTGTCTGCGGAGTTTCACCGCATTTGTGGTCTTAGAGAAGGAACTGTGTTGTTTCATTACGATAACTCACCCGTGCGACATAGTGCATTTTTTCAAATCTCACAAATGGTTACTTTTCTGATGAAAAACCGTGATATTTTTCTTATTTATACTGCAAACATAGGTTGTGAGTGCTCGTTAGAACCGCCCCATTGAGGCGGTTCTAACGAGTACCCACAGCCTATGTCTTAGATGTCTTAAATTAAAAAAAAATAAATGTATACCCCCGTAAACCCCAGTTTTCTCCATATGAAGTGAGGTTTAGGGGGTCTTCATTTCACGGACTTGTTCACGTGATGTTTTTTCTTAATTATTGTCTATCATTAAACAATATTTACAGATAATAAAATACACGCAGTCTTCAGCAGCACATTTCTTTTAATGAACGTATGAGAATGCGATTTTTTCGTGTTTCATCAATTTCGTGATTTTCTTTGTGTACGTGTTTACATCTACAGACTAAAAAGTCTTTAAATTTACAGACAGTCTTAAAATTTATAGATTCTCTTTAAATAAAACAAAAGTTTCTTTGACCTGATAATCAGCATGGAGACATTTACTCCTTTTTATTTTGTTTAGTCTATATTAATTTACAAAAAAAAATGTGAATATAATTTAAAAAACAATAATTTAACTGTAATTTCAGAATCGCCATATATCACTGCGCAATGACACCAGTCGATTACAGGCAACTAGCACTCATCCGCCGGCGGTAAGCCTCTTTTATAATAATAATAATAACAATGCTTTACCACATAGAGGATCTTACATGAGCGCTCTATATTATTGAATTTATTGAACTAGTTGAGGCAAATGGATAAAAAGCGAAGCTTTGCCGAGCGTTTTTGTCCCTTTTCTTTAGTGAGTTTAATAAATTCAATAATACGTGAGCACGAATGCAGGATTCTAAATATCATATGAATTTAAAACGCATTTTATTCACGATTGTTTAACAAAACTGTCAATTTTTCGCCATTAGTAAACGCCACGTCGTTAAGGACGTCGTACATGTAACGTTACGGGACGTGTCTAGCTTTTTTTGCACATTGAATCCTCTAGTGGATTATCAAATATTACGCTCAGACGCGACGTCATAGGATAAATTACATTACATCATGATAACAAGACAGTATGTGTAATGAACACCCTGTAAACCCCACTTTATGGAAAGAAAACTGGAGTTTCGCAGCCATAGGGTGGTTACTGGTTCGAACCGACATAATGAGGCAGTTCTAGCGGGCACCCATAACCTATGTCTGGAGTATAATGTACTTTTGTTTCATAGAATACACACACACAACAGTACATCACGCATTTACTCAATATTTGCAATTGTTAATATACAGTGGAATTCCGCCATTAAGACCAGCTTAAATTAAGACCAATTCTTCTTTCTCAACATATTTAAAGGCGTCCTTGTCCGCCCATCGTGCCTTGTAGAAATAGACGTACTCCCCATAGCACCAGATATCCATAAATTTGGGATAATCATGGACAGTCAGATTGGTTACGTGTCCGCGTGATCATTAAGTGTTTTTTTGCCTACCTGGGCCTAAAACTTATATGTAAGGTAGCTGGGGATAAAACACTCGGATAAGTTCGAAAACCGGTTAGGTCGGCCCATTAATCATAAGAGTTGCGTCTCGTTGTTTGCTGAAAATGCCTATTTTCGACCTTGTCATCACCGTAGCCCCTTCAGTTTTGATCAGATCTTCCGAACCTTATATACAAGTAAGTCAGGATTAAAAGGAGGAGTTCGAATACTAGCAACGTCAGTTGATTACTTACGGAGTTATGTCCCGTAATTTTCTGGAAATACTTATTTTTGACTTTGTCATCACCGTAGCCCGTTCAGTTTTGATCGGATCTTCTTGAATCTTCCAAACAAGTAAGTCGGGGATAAAAGCTTGGATGAGTTCGCAAACGGAAGAGGTTGTCATATCCATCGTAGAATTACGTCCCCTTGATTGCTGAAAATGCCTATTTTTGACCTTGTCATCACTGTAGATCCTCCAGTTTCCATTGGATCTTCTTGAAACTTCCAAACAAATAAGTCAGGGATAAAAGCTTGGATGAGTTCGCAAACTGAAAAGGTTGGCAAAGCTATCGTAGAACTACGTTCCCCTTGGTGGCTGAAAATGCCTATTTTGACCTTGACATCACCGTAGCCTCTTCGGTTTTTGATCAGATCTTCCTGAAACTTACATACAAGTAAGTCACGGTTAAAAGCTCTGATGAAAACTAGAGATGCCAATTGATAACTTACGGATTTATGTCCCGTACTTTGCTGAAAATACTTATTTTTGAACATGTCATCACCGAAGCCCCTTCAGTTTTGATTTCATCTTCTTGAAACTTATAAAAAAGTAAGTCAGGAATAAAAGCTCGAATGAGTTCGAAAACTGACGAGGTTGGCCTATTTATCGTAGAATTACCCCACCTTGCTTGCTAAAAATGCCTATTTATGACCTTGTCATTACCGTAGACCCTTCAGTTTCCATTGGATCTTCTTGAAACTTAAAGATAAGATTGAGAAGAACTTTACAGCGCACACGCATTTGTTTCGCATTTGTAACGCGCGAGATTCGCATTCGTGATTCACGCGTTTCACTTGCGAATGACATTTTAGCCAATCAATTGCTTTTATGAATAACGCGATATTGCGTGTAAATCGCGATTGTTGACCAGCCAATCAAACATGAGTGTCGAAAACGCAGATAGTGCACATTCACAGACTGCTTCGCATTTCAAAAGCAACCAATCAGTGCCGTGTAACTATTTCACACTTTTTTGTTTCTTTTTTCAATTTCTTCAAATTTTCCTTATTCCAGATTTTTTTTTTTTCAGTTTGAACATAACAAATCTGGCGAACTAGTCAATTATCCATTTACAATTGCCTGGGGGTAAAGGGTAAAATACAGGTACTGAGTCGTGATTGAAGTTGACTGTCAAAATGCAGGATGTTTATTGACCAAACGTTTTATGACACCCAGGTGCAACTGGGGGCTATAAAGATAGCTGTTTAAAACAACATCTCATTATCGTCATTTATTCTAGATGTCCGAAATAATCAATGTTCTTTCACTCACAGAAGCGGCCCAATTTTCAATTAATTATTTTTGTAATTTCATTTATTTTTTTTTATTAACTCAGAGAATCAAGTTGCGTTTTCTTCGATATTTATTTGGAAATGCCTGAACCTTTTGCATAAAATATAGGCCCTGATCAGAGGCCTACGTCTGCTGCGTCTGATCTGGGTCTGCATGGTTGTTGCCATTTGGCAACAAATGGAATCTTCCACCTTGATAATAGTGCAAGTCCATTTAAAAATTAAAGAGTATGAAGTTTTCTATGTTTATTTTGGCAAACCGAGTAGGTCCTGATCAGACGCCTACTTCTGTTATGTCTGATCTGGATCTGCACTTTATTTTGCCATTTGGCGTCAACTGGGATCTTTCACCTTGTAAAAAGCACAAGATCGTTACAAAATTTAAGAGTGTGAGGGTGCGGTTTTTTTTTTCAAAATTTATTTTGAAATTATCTGAAGCTTTTTGAAACAATGTAGTCCCCGATCAGGTGTCTATTTCTGTTCCGTATGATCTTGGTCTGCACAGTTTGCTAATTGGCACCAAATGGCATCTTCCACTTTGTAAATAGCACAAAACCATTTCGAAATATAAGAGTGTGAGGTTGTCTTTTCTTCAAAATTTCCGAAATAATTGATGTTCCGTCACTCACAGAAGCAGCTCATTTAATTAATTACGTATTGCTGTAATTTTCATTCATTTTGTTTTCATTAACACATTAGTTTACCAAATGGAATTTTCCACCTAACATACATTTTGTTCGAAATTTATTTGGGAAATAACTGAATATTTCGTAATCTTCTATAATCTAGGCCCTGATCAGACGCCTACTTCTGCTGCGCCTGACCTGTGGCATTTTCCTATTACCATTTTCCCCATTTTTTCTTCAAATTTAATAAATTTGAAAAAAAAAAAAATGCCTGAACGTTTTGCAAACAGTGCAGTTCCTGATCAGGCGCTAATTATGTTGCCAAATGGAATCTTCCTCCTTGTAAATAGCACAAGACAAGTTCAAAATTTAAGAGAGTGAGGTTGTGTTGTTTTCAAAAATATTATGAAAATGTCTGAAGCTTTTGAAAGCAATGTAGGCCCTGATCAGACGCCTAGTTTTTCTGCGTCTGAACTGGGCCTGCACTGTTTGCCATTTGGCGCTAAACTTTAAGAACTTTAAGAAATGTGCTTATTTCGGCCTTTACCTTTTCCTTATTTTTAGTTATGTGCTTATATATTCATTTATTTGTCTTTGATCCAAACAGAGATTGTTGGAACTCGCCTATACAAATCAATTGATTTTTGTTTTACCATCGAAACTGAACCATTTCCGTTATTTTAAATATTTCTTCACAAGACAAAGGTTTTTGTATTCGTTAGAACCGGCGCGGCGAGGCGGTTCTGACGAGTACCCACAATCTATATTTTGTGCAGCAATAAGAAGAATATATACCCCCTTAAATTCCAATTTTACTATTTAAAAGTGGGGATTAGCGGGGTCAAATATGTATAGGTGTGTTTCAAGATGTGTTATAAACGCCATAAACACCCATTAAATGGCGGTTCTGATGAGCGCCCACAAACAAGTAAATAGACGTGACTATGGTGTACCAAAAGGGTCAAAATGACCGATACCGGTCTACCCGCATTTTAGATATACGGGTATACCCGTAAATTTGCAGGTACACCCGTAAATTTGCAGGTACACTCCTATTTTAAGTGCGGGTGTACCCGTAAATTTGCAGGTATACCCGCATTATACCCGTAAAAATAGGAGTGTACCCGTAAAATGCAGGTCTACCCGTAAATACAAGTAGACCGCTATTTCTTATTTTCCAATTATCCAATCAAAATACCGCTTACATATCCACATTTTTTGGTTAAGGCTCTTATCTTTCTTGCGGCATCTTTGATATACCTGTCCAATTCATGCTGTGTAAACACTCAACAATTTCAAATTTTTTATGAGAATCAAGTGCGTTTATTGCACCCTTGAAAAAATCACGGGCTAATCAGTCTGATTTTATATATTAAAATTTAACTTAGAGTATAATAAAATGTTTTGCATTTACTTTCCTGTCACTTATTTATTTATTTACACAGATTATCATGTGGGGTTTAGTTCCAGATATACAATGGTGAAGCATCAAGAAAACACGCCTATATATGTTTGACCCCCAGAAACCCCATTTTCATTTTGTGAAACTTGGGTTTATTGGGGTATACATTATTTTCCTTATTGTTGCTGAAAACATAGATTGCTGGTACTCTTTAGTACTCTTTATCTGAAGCGGTTCTAACGAGTACCCACAATCTATGTTTTGGAGCAGACTTGACAAAAATAAAGTATACCCTTATTAATCCCCGATTTTCTTTATGTATGGTTTGGTCTTCAAGGGTTTCAAATACGCATGATGAAGATGACTCGAATCGCCCCCGCCCATCGGGGCCTGGACAAATAAAATGGGCTACACAGTGCTTCCGCGCAGAGTTGAAACCGACCGAACTTGAGCACTGGTAAACAGCTTAGGTCTAAGCATGCCCAGGAAAAGTGATGCGAGTCGGACGACTCCTTAAACCCCAGCAGTTTCTATTGGCGGTAGGGCTTGAGATGTCATTTCATCTCAATGTCGTGTAAAATCCCACAAAATCGGAAGCAACATCTCCAAAATGACTTAAATAGTGTTGACGGGGACGTAAAACCTCAACTCAAACAAACAAACAGATAACTCGAAAAGCTTTCTATCAAAGAAAAATGTGTGTGTGTTGGGGGTGGGGGGGGGGGGGTGGGGGGGGGGGGGGGAGGAGGAGGGCGGCAAACTCATTCGTTTTTGTCTGAAAAAAAAACCCCGAAACATTTCGTTTTTGGGTGGTAAAATTTTCCAGTATATCTGAAAAGGCGCTTTTTCGTAATGTCTTGTGATATTCAAGCAAAGAATAAGAATGTGCGTAAATACTGCGCGGAAGCGCAGGCAGATGCATGTATGTGTGTGCGGAGTGCGTTTATGTTGTAAGTTTCACAAACAATTAAGGTAAAATATGTACAGGCCTACTACCACTACCACTATATATTTAAATACCACTATTAATACCACTATTATATCTGCCATAACTACTACAACTACAGCTATATAAGCCTGCCCAGGAAAAGCGTGGTGGATAGGTAAGCTGACCGGCTCAAAATGACCTAAAACAGTGTTAACTGGACTGTTAAACTCCAATACAAACAAAACTACTACCGCAACTATTCATGCTACCTTTGTAACCACTACTTCATCTATGTCTACCACAGTCACTAGTACAAGCAGTTGTAGTAGTAGTAATTGTAATAGCAGAAGTAGTACAAGTATAACTAGTAATAGTAGTAGTAGTAGTAGTAGTAGTACTAGTTGTTGTAGAAGTAGAAGTAGTAGCAATAGAAGTAGAAGTAGTAGGTATAGTAGTAGTAGTTGCAGTAGTAGTAGCAGTTATACTCGTAGTAGGTGCAGTAGCATAAGCAGCAGCAGCAGTAGTAGAAGTAGTAACAGTAGTAGTTTCTTTGGTTGAATTTTGATTTAACGTTACCGTCAACACTACTTAGGTCATTTTGGAGATGTTGCTTGCAATACACGCCACCTTTGCCTCACCCACCACTCCCAAAGAAGTAGTAGTAATACAAGTGGTTAGTGTGTTAGTAATATTAGATGGTGATGACTTCATGTAATACCGCGCGGCGTGAAGGTAAAAGCAGTAGTAGTAGTAGTAGTAGTAGTAGTAGTAGTAGTAGTAGTAGTAGTAGAAGAAGAAGAAGAAGAAGTAGTAGTAGTAGTAGTAGTAGTAGCAGTAGAAGTAGTAGTAGTAGTAGTAGTAGTAGAAATGATAGCAGCAGTTTTTGTTTGTTTGATTTGAGATTTAACGTCCCCGTAAACACTGTATAGGCCATTTTGGAGACGTTGCTTCCAATTTTGTGAGACTTTTACCCGACATTGAGATGAAATGACATCTCAAACCCTGTTGCCCAATGAAACCAATACTGTTTATAAACATGGATGACGCGCACCGCTTTGCCAGGACAGGCTTCGATCCTCTAAGCGATTTTCCAGTACTCGTGTGCGGTCTGTTACAGCTCTGCGTGGAAGCATCATGCAGCCCATCTGTTTCTTCAAGCCCCTATGTTCGGGGACCCGACTGTAGCAGCAGAAGCAAAAATAGAAGTAGTAGTAGTAGCAGTAGTAGTAGTGAAAGTAGCAGTGGTAGAAGTAGTAGCAGTAGTATTAGAAGTAGTAGTAGTAGATGTTGTCGTAGTAGTAGAAGTTGTAGTAACAGTTGTTGTTGTAGAAGTAGTACTAATACTAATAGTAGTAGTAGCTGTTGTTGTTGTTGTTTTTGTTAAAAAAGTAATAGAAGTGGCAGTAGCAGAGGTGGTGGTAGTAGTAGTAGTAGTAGTAGTAGTAGTAGTAGTAGTAGTAGTAGTAGTAGTAGTAGTTGTTGTAGTGGTAGTAGTGGTAGTGGTTGTAGTAGCAGTAGCAGTAGTTGTAGAAGTAGTAGCAGTAGAAGCCATAGTTGTAGCGATTATGAGAAGATTAGTAGCAGTTAAAGTTGTAGTAGTGTTTTAAAATGTAGAAATGTTTGGAACAGAAGAAGCCATTGTAGCAGTAGTAGTGTTGTTATATTATTGGCAGAAGTCGTATTATTATAACTTCTATGATTATTATTATTATTATTAGTAGTAGTAGTTGAAGTGGTAGTAGTTGCAAAAGAAAAAGTAGTTTTAATTACAATTGCAGGTGCAGTAGCATAAGTATTAGTGAAACTTGTAGAAGTAGCAGCTGTCACAACAACTACATCATAGTGTAGATTATATTCTCTTGTCCTTTGGGATCATTGATTCCCTTGTGGAATTTTGAAAATATCTGAGGGTCACTGATGAGGCGTAACTGACCGAAACAAGCTAGTCTGTCCCAGAAAATATGAACACTCCATATATTTCAGTTCTGTGGTGTATTCCTTGCTTCCAAAGGATAACCCTTTTATAGAACGTTTTACCTCAACTGCTACAACCATTACTACTACAGGCACAATCATTACTACTTCTTTCTACTAATGATTGTAGCAGTAGTAGTATTTTACTACTACTACTACTTCTACTACTTCTACTACTACCATTTCTGGACTTCTACTACTGCTTGTTCTATTATTTATTGTACCATACTTCATTACAATTACTGCAGCTATTATAACAGCTACTTCTACAATTGCTTTTAGTAGAAGTTGTAGCCGTAGTGGCTACATTGGTAGCACACGTAGTGGTAGTAGTAGTTCTAGTAGAAGTAGTACTATTACCACTACTTCTACAATTATAACTAGTATTATTATTTTTATAATTGTGCTAGTAGAAGTAGTAGTAGTAGTAGTTGTTGTTATAGTATAAGTAGTAGTAGCAGCAGTAGTTGTAATAATAATAATCGTAGTAGTAGTTATAATTGTAGAGGTAGTGGAAATTGTATTAGTAAAGTAGAAGCGGAAGTCATAGAAGAAGTAGAAGTGGTAACAGTAGTAGGCGTAGCAGCAGCATAAGTAGAAGTAGTAGTAATGGTTGTAGACGTAGTATTAGTTGTTGGTGTAGTAGTAGCAGTTGTAGTAGTAGGAACAATAGTGCTATTATTTCTGCCATAATTAAGTACACTACTAATGCTACTACCATTACTAGAAGTAGTGTTAATAGTAGTAGTAGAAGCGGAAGTCATAGAAGAAGTAGAAGTGCTAACAGTTATAGGCGTAGTAGTAGTATTAGTAGAAGTAGTAGCAGTAGAAGTAGTAGTAGTGGTAGTTGTAGTACTAGTAGTAGTAGTAGTAGTAATAATAGTAGTAGAAGTAGTAATAGTTGCTGTTGTAGTAGGTAGTAGTAGGAACAGTAGTACTATTATTTCTGTCATAATTAAGTCCACTACTGCTGATACGACTACAACATCAACAACAACAAAATCTACTACTAGAAATACTACTACCACTACTTGTGCTACCAATGTAGCCTCTACGGCTTCAACTTCTACTAAAGGCAATTGTAGAAGTTGTTGTTATAGTAACGGAAGTAATTGTAATAGTAGTAGTATGGTACAATAAATAATAGAACAAGCAGTAGTAGAAGTCCCGTAATGGTAGTAGTAGTAGTAGTAGTAGTAGTAGTAGTAGTAGTAGTAGTAGATGCAGTAGTAGTAGTAGTAGCAGTAGTAGTTATAGTTGTAGTATTAAAAGTAGTAGCAGTAGTTGAAGTAGAAGTTTCGGTAGTAGTACTGGTTATAGTAGAGGTAGTAGTATAAGTAAATATTGTAGAAGTAGTAGCAGGAGTGGTATTGAAAGAAGTATTAGCAGTAACAGAAGTATTAGTTGGAAAACAAAAATTAAAAGAACAAACAGTAGTAGAAGTCCAGTAGTAGAAGAAGTCGTAGTAGTAGCAGTAGCAGAGAAGAACTTTCAGTAGTAGTACTGATTATAGTAAAAGTAGTAGTATACGCAAATATTTTAGGAGTAGTTGCAGTAGTCGTTTCAGTTTCAGCTCTGCATGGAAGCACCATGCAACCCCATATATCTCCAAACCCCGATGAGTAGTAGTAGTAGTAGAAAAAAATAGATGTAGTAGCAGCAGTAGTAGAAGTAGTTCCAGTAGTAGAAATAGTGATAATAGTATAAGTAGTAGTAATAGAAGCAGAAACAGTAGTAGCAGAAATAGTAGTAGAAGTTATAGTAGTAGTAGTAGAAGAAGAAGTAGAAGTTCAAGTGGTTGCTGTAGTAGAAGTAGTTACTGAAGTAGTAGTACTAGAAGTGGTAGTATTTGTAGCAGTTGTTGTTAAGTAGTAGAAATAGTAGTAGTTGTTGTAGTAATAGAAGTAGTATATGTGGCAGTGGTAGTGGTAGCAGTAATAATATTCGTCGTAGTTCTACTACTAATACAACAACTACAGCATCTATTACAACTATTATTTCTACTGTTACTGCTACTACTACTACTACTACAACTACTAGTACGACTACTTCTACTACTGCTGATACTGCTGGACTTCTACTACTGCTTGTTCTTCCTACTAATAATTCTGTTACTGCTAATATTACTTTCAATACCACTGCTGCTGCTACTCCTACAATATCAGTAATACCACCGAAACTTCTACTTCTACTTCTGCTACTTCTACTACTGCTCATCTACTTCTAGTACTACTACTACTACTACCATTACTGGACTTTTACTACTGCTTGTTCTATTATTTATAGTACCATACTACTACTATTACTATTACTGCAGCTACTATAATAACTACTTCTACAATTGCTTTTTATAGAAGTTGAAGCCGCAGTGGTTACATTGATAGCACAAGTATTGGTAGTAGAAGTTCTAGTAGTAGGTTTTGTTGTTGTTTATGTTGAAGTAGTAGCAGCAGAAGTGGACTTAATTATGGCAGAAATAATAGTACTACTGTTCCTACTACTACCTACTACAACAGCAACTATTACTTCTTCTACTTCTACTACTATTATTACTACTACTAGTACTACTACTACCACTACTACTACTACTTCTACTGCTACTACTTCTACTAATACTACTACTACGCCTATAACTGTTAGTACTTCTACTTCTTCTATGACTTCCGCTTCTACTACTACTATTAACACTACTTCTACAATTATAACTACCACTACTATGATGATTATTATTACTACTATTGCTACTATACTAATACAACAACTACTACTATTACTACTTCTTCTACAATAATAGAAATAATAATGATAAAAATAAAAATTGTTCGACTGTTTATACTGCTGCAGCTACTACAATTATATCTACTACTACTACTGCAGCTACTACTTCTACTATTATTACTACTACTACTTCTGCTACTACTTCTACTATAACTACTATTACTACTTCTACTACTATTACTATTATTATTACTTTTACTCCTACTACTACGACGACGACTACTACTACTACTACTACTACTACTACTACTACTACTACTGTTACAACTATCTTAATTGAATGTGTAGAGACTTTTCACAATCCCGTAACTTATACTTCAAAGCTGACACTTTGAAACAATTGTTTCAAGATGTACCTGTTGATAATACAATTTTATTCTTAAAAGAAATTGGACTTTTTCATAAGATTTAACTGTTTAAGATTTTTATACATATCTACGGAACCCGGGAAGGGACATGATTTTTTTTTTATTATGTTGTGCGAACAAGATAATATCTTGAGCAGACAAGATATTATCTTGTTCGGACAACATATTATCTTGTGCGGACAAGATATTATCTTGTGCGGACAAGATATGATCTTGTTCGCACAACATATTATCTTGTCCGCACAAGATATTATCTTGTTCGCACAACATATTATCTTGTTTGCACAACATAGATCTTGGGAAGTTGTGCGGACAAGATATTATCTTGTGCGGACAAGATATTATCTTGTGCGGACAAGATAATATCTTGTGCGGACAAGATAATATCTTGTGCACACAAGATCTATGTTGTGCAGACAAGATATTATCTTGTGCGGACAAGATAATATCTTGTTCGCACAACTTAATATCTTTTGCGGACAAGATAATATCTTGTCTGCACAAGTTAATATCTTGTCTGCACAAGATAATATCTTGTTCGGACAAGATATTATGTTGTGCGGACAAGATATTATCTTGTTCGGACAAGATAATATCTTGTCCGCACAAGATAATATGTTGTCCGCACAAGATAATATCTTGTCCGCACAAGATATTATGTTGTGCGCACAACTTATAAAATAAAAAAAAATCATGTCCCTTCCCGGGTTCCGTACATATCAGACTAACTTTTTCACTTTTAATATCCTCATAATTCTTCATGCCGTTTAACCATTTACCTCTTGACGCTTATGACCCACAAAGAGGGTTGGCGCATCGTTAAACACAAAATCATCATCATCATCATCATCACTGTTTCAACTGCAAATACTATTACAAAAAGTAGTAGTATAACTAGTAGTAAAAGTGGTAGTAGTAGTAGTAGTAGTAGTAGTAGTAGTAGTAGTAGCTGCTATTGTAGAATGTGTAGTTGTTGTTACAGCTGCAACTTCTATAAGTTTCACTTATGCTTATGGTACTGCACCTGCAATTACAATTTAAACTACTATTACTTTTGCAACTACTACTATTACTATGACTACTACTACTACTACTAATAATAATAATAATGGTAATTGTCAGCCTCGATAGCGCAGTGGTTAACGCGTTCAACTCATGATCGAGAGGTTGTGCGTTCGAATTCGGCACCCGGTATCGAGGTGTCTCCTTGTGCAAGACACGTAATGACACTGTGGTGCAATAGTCACTGCCTCTCTCTCGCGCGTGTGAAAACATCCGGAATGAGTGTTCGAGAGCGATTAAATAAGCTTGCAGTTTCCATCGAATTCGAAATTAACTAAATTAGTATAAACTAATAATGGTAATGATAATACGACTTCTCCCAATAAGACAACAGCACTACTACTACTACAATGGCCTCTTCTACTCCAAACACTTCTACATTTTAAAGCACTACTACTACTATGATTGCTACTAATATTGTCATAATCGCTACAACTATGGCTTCTACTGCTACTACTTCTACAACTAGTATTACTACTACTACTTCTAATGCTGATACTACTACCACTACTTCTTCTACTACTACTGCATATTCTAATACTTATAATACTTCTACTATAACAACAGCAACAACAACTACAACTACTACTACTATTACTACTACTTCTACAACAACAACTACTACTACTTCTACTGCTGCTACTACTTCTTCTACTACTACAACTACTACTGCTACTTCTTATTCTAATACTACTACTTCAACAACAACAACTTCTACTACTACGAAAACTACTATCACTACTACTACTTCTGCTACTACTGTTACTATAACTCCAACTCCTACTATTACTACTATTAATACTTTTACTACTGCTACACTAATACTACTTATACTACTCTTCTACTACTACTACTTCAGTTACAACTGCAACTACTATGATCAAAATAGTAGTAGTAGAAGTCGAAATAGAAGTAGTAGTAGTAGTTGTGGTAGTAGTAGTAGTATGATTAGTAGTAATAGAAGTAGAAGTAGTAGTAGAAGCTGTTATTGTAGAGTTTGTAGTTGTTGTGGCAGAAGTTTCACTTATGCTTATGCTACTGCACCTGCAATTCTAATTAAAACTACTATTTCTTTTGCAACTACTACTACTACTACTTCAACTTCTACTACTAATAACAACAATCATAAAAGTTATAATAATACGGATTCTACCAATAATACAACAACACTACTACTGCTACAATGGCTTCTTCTATTCCAAACACTTCTACATCTTAAAACACTACTACAACTATAACTACTACTAATATTGTCATAATCGTATGTGTAGCCAATTTTATTTCTCCTGGCCCCGATGGGCGGGGGCGATTCGAGTCATCTTCATCATGCGTATTTGAAACCCTTGAAGACCAAACCATACATAAATAAAATCGGTGATAAACAAGGGTATACTTTTTTTTTTGTCAAGTCTGCTCCAAAACATAGATTGTGGGTACTCGTTAGAACCGCTTGAGCTAAAGAGTACTAAAGAGTACCAACAATCTATGTTTTCAGCAAAAATAAGGAAAATAATACATACCCCAATAAACCCAAGTTTCACAAAATGAAAATGGGGTTTCTGGGGGTCAAACATATGTAAGCGTGTATTCTTGATGCTTCACCATTGTATATCTGGAACTAAACCCCACACGATAATCTGTGTAAATAAATAAATAAATGACAGGAAAGTAAATGCAAAACATTTTATTATACGCTTAGTTAAATTTTAATATATCAAATCAGACTGATTATCCCGTGATTTTTTCAAGGGTGCAATAAACGCTCTTGATTCTCATTAAAATTTGAAATTTTTGAGTGATTACACAGCATGAATTAGACAGGTATATCAAAGACGCCGCAAGAAAGATAAGAGCCTTATCCAAAAAAATGTGGATATATAAGCGGCATTTTGATTGGATAATTGGAAAATAAGAAATAGCGGTCTACTTGCATTTACGGGTAGACCTGCATTTTACGGGTACACTCCTATTTTTACGGGTATAACCGCATTTTAAGATGCGGGTACACCCGTAAATTTACCTGCAAATATAGGGGTGTACCCGTAAAATGCAGGTCTACCCGTAAAATGCGGGTAGACCGCTAATTGCGGGTGTACCTGCAAATTTACGGGTACACCCGCATTTGAAATAGGGGTGTACCTGCAAATTTAGGGGTGTACCCGCAAATTTACGGGTATACCCGTATATCAAAAATGCGGGTAGACCGGTATCGGTCATTTTGACCCTTTTGGTACACCATACGTGACTTGTCAAACAAATATCCCAGGATAAACGATTACCCTCTTGGTTCCCTACACCATATGCATTAGAATACCCCGAGTGTTTATTATCTCTAAACTGCCAGACATTTGGGTGTTATGCAATCCAAAATATGTCTTTAAAGGTAAATATTATTGTGTGTGTTTATCCGAAGAAATCACTACTGATAAGAGAGGCCAATAGCGCCATTAATTTGTGAATGAATTTTGATTGGTCCGTGCTCTTTCGCATTCACGCGGTTTATCTACGCTTACGTGTCTTATTCTTATTGGTTGGAATTCTCTCGCAAAGAAACGCGTATTGAGTTAACCTAACGCGTTACGAATAATCACTTTCATTGGCTGATATTAAACGCGTTGCAATCGCGTATGAACGCGATGAACCGCGTATTGAAACCCGAAAATTTTACACGCACGCAATGCGCGTATGTCCCGCGGACAAAACGCGAAAATGGTTAGGTTCTTCTCGAGCTTATCTGTACTTATAAGTAAGTAAGGGATAAAACCTCGGCAGAGTTTAATAATTGGTGAGGTCGGCATATATTTTAGAGAGTTATGTCCCCCCTTGATTTCAGAAAACGTATATTTTTGACCTTGTCATCTTCTGTTATTAGCGGATCTTCTAGACACTTACATGTATGTAAGTCAGGGATAAAAGCTTGGATGAATTAAACAAATTATGAAGTCAGCCTATTTATCATAGAGTTACATCCCTTTGATCGCAGAAAATGCTTTTTTTTACTTTGTCATCGCCGTAACTCCTACAGTGTTCAACCTTTCTTCTTGAAAATTACAAAACAAGTAAGTCAGGGATAAAAGCTCAGATGAGTTCTAACACTAGCGATGTTGGTCGATTAGTCACGGAGTTATGTCCCCTACTTTGCTGAAAATGCTTATTTTTGACCTTGTTCGCACCGTAGTCCCTTCAGTTTTGATCGGAACTTCTTGAAACTTACATATAAGCAAGTCAGGGATTAAAGCTTGAATGAATTTGAAAACCGGTGAGGTCGGCTTATTTATCATAGAGTCGCGTCACTTTGTTTACAGAAAATTCCTGTTTTTTTGACCTTTTCATCACCCTAGCCCCTTCAGTTTTGATCGAATCTTCTTGAAACTTACATGTAAGAAAGTCGGGGATAAAAGTTCGGATGAGTTAAAACAACTCGTGAGGTCAGCCTATTTATAATAAGAGGTATGTCCCTTTGATTGCTGAAAACGCCAGTTTTTGATATTGTCATCATTATATGTCCCTAAGTTTTGAACATACATTCCAGAAACTTAAACATAAGTAAGATAGAGATAATAGCTTGAATATGTTTGCAAACTAACATTGTTGACACATTACTCATAGAGTTAAGCCCCTTCTTTGCTGAAACTGCCTATTTCGTACATTGTTATCACCATTAGTCCTTTAGTTTAGAATGAATCTGTCTGCAACTAGCATGTAAGTAGCTTGGGAATAACTTTGAAAACTGGTGATGTCTGCCAATCTGTCATAGAGTAACGTCCCCTTGAAAGCTGAAAATACCTGCTTTGACCTTGTCATCAGCATACATTCTTCGGTAAAGATTAGAACTTCTT
This sequence comes from Lucinisca nassula, assembly GCA_963580285.1. Taxonomy (NCBI): domain Eukaryota; kingdom Metazoa; phylum Mollusca; class Bivalvia; order Lucinida; family Lucinidae; genus Lucinisca; species Lucinisca nassula. Next base: position 54,330,018 of record OY757023.1, on the reverse strand, counting down.
GAAATTTTGAATCTGTTAGCTCAGGTGAGCGATATAGATCATCATGGTCCTCTTGTTTGTTTCTTACTGCACCGTAAGATATTAGAGTTCTTTCCCTTGCCTAAAAAGTTAAAGTCGATCCATTTCGAGACTTAGCATTCAACATTTATCATGGAGTACACCACTTGAGTGGCTGATCCACCAAACAAAAGTCACGATTACAACTGTTTTAAGCAGGTACCCTAATATCTTTATGGAATGCGCGTCGGGATTTCTAACCCGCGCGTATAATACTATATATAGTTTTCTTTGTTAAAGGTATGAAACATGCTTAAAAATTTCCGCCACTTTGTGGAACATTCGTTAAATGTTTGCAAATAGCATTCGAAGTTGACTAAAAAATCAGGAAAACTGCCTTATTTACCTCTTTTTCTCCAAAATTCTTACAAACTTCTTTTTGCAAGCTATGCATAAAAACATCAATGTGCTCGTGGTGATTTGGGACTATTGTGAGATAGACGGTAATTTCTACAATTTACAAATTGAGCAAAGATATAGTCTCAAGTATTAATTGCATATTTTCATGTTACGTCATTAGGTGATATTATTGATCACGCGTACAAGTAACCAACCTGGAGGGAGTCTACGTTTATTTGAGAAGGTATTTTTGTGTCTACTCATTAGAATTGCCTCAATGAGGCGATTCTAATGAGTAAACACAACATACCAATTAATTTATTTTGAAAAAAAAAAAATGAAAATATATCCTTGGGCCATCACCATTTTGCCTTATCATCGCGAAAACACGCCTATATAATTTGACCCCCCTTGAACCGCACTTTCATAGTAAAACTGGAGTTTACAGGGGCTAACCTAATTTTTCCTATTCCTGCTCTAAAATATAGATTGTGGGTACTCGTTAGAACCGCCTCCGTGAGGTGGTTTTTACGAGTACCCATAATCTATATTTTGAGCAGAAATAAGAAAACAATCACAATATGTCATCTGGAAATTTTCATTTTTTTCGGCGGTACAGTTTACAATGTATTTCTATAGGCGTGTTTTCCAAAGGTATCCTGGCGGTATGAGTAACCCTCAGTAGCTCGAACTACCCCTATCTCGAACAAAACGTTACGGTCCAGAATGTATTCCAGTTATTGAAGTTTGAAGTTCGAATCTAGCGATGATTGTCTACACTTTTTGTATTTTAAGAATTGGGGTGCAGGCGCAACAAAGCCGTTTAAGAATCGTATACCAGTGGATGGAGGATTTGGTCATTGGTCAGCCTGGGGTGTTTGTAGCAAGTCTTGCGGAGGTATATGCTTAAACTTGATCAAAAGGTTATAAAAGAAACACATAAGAATTGGCTGAAACCTGTTTCTTGTTGACTAATCATTTTAACAAGATCCCTATAAATGCCACCTTAAACAGGGTATAGTGCGGGTTACCAAGGGATTTGTGTGGGTGGCGGTTCTATCAAGCATTGATGCTGTATTTTTAAAAACAAATCGGGGTAAAAACACCAAATTGTTTGCGGTAGAAGCATCATCGCGATGATTATGTGCAAGTTAGTATAATTTTTGTTTTCCTGTGCGCCGACCAGAGTCTTGATTGTTACGGACCTCGAAAAGGTACCTCATAAAAATTTCAGATATGCACGCTGAATCACATGATCATATTCAAACTAATTTAATTCAGGGCTCAGTTGTTTATAGCATCGCTTGATGTGTTCTTTAGTGGTCGAAATTTTAACTCATTACGCAAACACGCCTATACAAATACATTGCCACCTTTATCGCCGAAAAAAAAAATGAAAATTTTATGATGAAAAATTGTAATAAAAAAAAAATAAGGTATATCCCCGGAAAGCCCTGTTTAACTATATAAAAGTGGGGTTCAGTGGGGTCAAAATTATATAGGCGTGTTTTCGTGATGTGTTCTAGCAAGTACAATATCAGATACGCGTACGGTTTTATTTTTGCTGAAAAATTAAAGTTGCTACTCACATTTCTTTTCAGCAAAAATGTTAGTGTATTTACCATGATACTAAATAATCAAATGTTTTAACCATTATATTTATTAGAAATTTCATGACACACAAATATATGCAACAGAACACGTCAGTAGGTCATTGGATTCAAAGGTATATCGATGTGTTTTGTTTGTTTGATTTGAGGCTTAACGCCCTCGTCAACACTATTAAGGTCATTTTGGAGACGTTGCCTTCAATTTTGTGGGACATTTACCCCCACCTTGAGATGAAATGACATCTCAAGCAACGTCGCCAAATAAAACCTATAGGGTTAATATTCATGGACGGTCATACTCTCACCAATTTGCATGGAGTCCCGATGGGCGGGGGTCTCGATGTGTGCATAAGTGAATGTTTATGTGTCATGTTTTTTTGTTTAAAAATGATCAAAAATTTAACAATATATTAAACTAAATTGACATCGTTAGTTTTGAACAACTTGCCCTGATTTTGAATTTGAACATTCATAATATTCATGGTAGGGAGGTTTGAAATGTGCTATTTTAGGTGGTCGACAAGAGAGGTCTAGGAGCTGCGACTCACCGATGCCAGCACATGGAGGCAAGGACTGTCAGGGTAATCATAAACAGACAAGGAGTTGTAATACTCACAACTGTGGTAAGAACTATAAAATAAGCATATATTTATTTAAGGCAATATAAACATTCTAATGTTTTTCGACATATAAAGTGTAACGGTTCTAGTACATAGTGAATTAACACAGCGAGTAGAAAATGAAGCCCTGTTGTACATTGTAACGACACTAAGACGCAAGCAAAGTGTGCATGGATATAGCCCCTGTAAAAATGCAAATGAACACCAAGGCAATGGTATTCATTTCTCGCTTAACCAGAAACAAGAACCAAGAACTCTTTGTTTGATGCATGCCGCACTACTGTGGGTCGAGTCTCGCTCGGGTCACGTGAGACGCTAAGTTCTGCAACGGAAGGTCAGTTGGTTTTTCTCCGGGTACAACAGATTTCGCCCAACTCTGATTAACGATCGATACGTATTGTTTGTTTGTTTGGTTTGAGGTATAGGTCATTTTGGAGACGCTGCTTCCAATTTTGTGGGACTTTTACCCGACATTGAGATGAAATGACATCTCAAGCCCTGCCGCCTAATGAAACCAATAGGGTTTATAAGCATGGACGGGCCGACTGGCACCGCTTTGCCTGGGCAGGCTTAGATCCTTTTAGCGGTTTACCAGTACTCGTGTGCGGGTCAGTTTCAGCTCTGGGAGGAAGCATCATGCAGCCCATCTATTTCTTCAAGCCCCGATCGGCGGGGGCCGTCGAAAAAGGTAGGAAGGATGCTCTCGAAGGAGGAAACATCATGTTAACAAGTCTGTGTAATGAATATCCCCTAAACCCCATTTTATATTGAGTAAACTGGGGTTTACGGGGGTATTCATTATTTTTCTTATTTCTGCTCCAAGACATAGGTTGCGGGTACTCGTTAGAACCGCCTAAATAAGGCGGTTCTAACGAGCACCAACGACCTATGTTACGTTGCGGGTACTCGTCAGAACCGCCTCAATGAGGCGGTTCTAACGAGCACCCACTACCTATGTTGCGATAATGATCGGGACTGACAGTCTGTTTCGAAAAATCCGGTAGTTTCGAAAAATCAGCGTTCGAATCACCGCGATTCTACTGTAAATAGAAACAATTTCACGGACTTTCTTAATTTGAAGATGTGAAAACGACACTATGTCGCACGTAGTCTTATCATAATGTATTTTCGCGCATCCAAACTGGTCTATCTATATTTTTAGCTGCATGGATAGCAGAATACCTTGCGGATCCATATCTTAACATTTTGGATTGGGTCGTTTTTAACGGTCAACAACAATCTGTATTTTGATCCTAAGTTGCAGAAATGTGACGCAGTTTCTCATGTGACTAATGTCGTTCTTACAGACATTGAAGACAGTACTTCGCGTACGTTGCACAGATATTTCATCATAAAGTGAGATCGTTTAGATGCTTAGACATTGTAAGAGTTAACATTACGAACTCAAGCTTATTCAAATTTGACCAAAACAAAGATATCGCATAAAAATCTGACATTTTTCTTATTTCTTCTCAAAACATAAGTTGTGAGTACAAGAGTCGGTTCTAACGAGTACCCACAATCTATGCTTTTGAGCAGAAATAGAAGCAATAATATATAACCCTGTAAACCCCAGTTTAACTATATATACTGGTGTTTCCGGGGTTGGGGGTGGGGTCAAAATTATTAAGGCGTCTTCAGGTTAATGTCTAAAACGTAGCATAACCATAATAATTTTCTTCACAGCCATAGATGGTGGGTTCGGTAACTGGTCTCACTGGAGCGCATGTACTAAAGCTTCTGGTTGCCATGGATACAAGAAGCGGTCAAGATCATGCACTAATCCTGTTCCACAGTATGATGGGGAATATTGTCATGGGTCTGACGAGGAAGTAGACAGTTGTGTCGTCTGCTAAACTACATGTACTATACACTGCTCAAGATAATAAAAGAAACCCAAAAAAATCAGAACAAAAAATCGAAGTGTTCGTTTCTTGTATATTTACCCAGATGATATCTCGTTTTGCATTACTTAGACATGCCTATATAATTTTGACCCTCTTGAACCCCACTTTTATATAGTAAAACTGGGGTTTACAGGGTATAAAATATTTTTCTTATTTCTGCTCCAAAACATAGGTTGTGGGTACTCGTTAGAACCGCCTCGAGGTTTTGAGCAGAAAGAACATATATCACAATTTTTCTTCTTAAATGTTCTTTTTTTCGGGCGGTAAAGTTTACAATGCATTTTAATAGGCGTGTTTTCGTAATGGGCCTTGTCAACGAAAGGTAAGCTTTGGTGTTTGCCGCTCCAATGGATGCATGCAGATGTAGATATGATTGACAGGGCGGAGCGGTCCTTTGTACTTACATTTGGGATCTTATCTATTACAGAAAAGTCAAATATGTGAAATCAACAGTAACACAGACAAATATATGGTTTATATGGCCATTTCATTCGCTAGAAAAAAGCATGCAGTGGGCACTCTACCGAATCATCTTGTGGACAAAGCGAATTTGGCTGTTTGGCATAATATAGACAACACATGAATTGTCCACGACTATACTGTTCTCGCAAATTTCCGTGGACACATCCGTTTACCAAAGTGCCATTGTTTAGCCTTGCTGTCAACGATAGTTCCATCTCCGTTTAACGAATTCTGTCCGATTGATATCCGTCGACCCTGGATAACATTAACCCTTTTTGTACCAAATGGAGTCTTCCTCCTAATGTATACCAGGAGTACATTTCAAAATTTAGGAGTGTCAGGTTCTGTTTCATTCAAACTTTATTTGGAATATGGCTGAACTTTTAGCAAACATTGGCGGTCCTGTGGGCCTGCACTGTTTGCAAGGGAACCCGTTTTGGGGTTTCCGGTACTAAATGGGTTAACGTCTAGTGCCGCGGCCCTCCATGGCCTAATGGGAAAGCTTAGCGCTGACTCTTAAGCATTAGGTCTCTCACCACTGTGGTTCGCGCGTCACTCAGGCCACATATGAGACGCCAAGTTCTGCAACGGATGGTGGGGTTGTTTATCTCCGGGTAGTCCAGCTTTCGTTCACCTTTGGTTAACGATCGGTTCGAAATAAGTGAAAGATCCGTTAAACAGAAACAAAAAAGTAAATAAATAAACATCCAGTGCCAAACCTCAATGCCTACAGTTCAGTTTAAGTGCTAATATATGCGTAACAAAATTTTGTGTTCCCTTTATTATTTCGAGCAACGTTTTCTTTTGTGACTTTCATTGTTTGTTTGTTTATTTATTTGAGTTGATGATCAGTTTTGAGACGTTGCTTGTGATTTTTGTTTGTGGTGCTTTTACATGACATCGAGATGAAATAACATCTCAAGCCCTGCCACCCAAAGAAAACGCTAGAGTTGAAGGAGCGGTACGACTCGCACCAATTTTCTAGGGCAGGCTTAGACCTAAGCGGTTTACCAGTCGTGGTTTATTTTTGTTCTTTTGGTTAACCATTTTGCCATTTTGTGGGAAAGTATCTGTCCTTTTCGGCTTTTTGCTAGTGATGTTTCCATTGGTGTCTAGTAATTTCATACCGGCCCCGATAGCTCAGTTGGTAGAGTGTCCGCTCCGGGGAACGGGAGGTCACTGGTTCAATCCCGGGCCGCGACATACAAAAGTCGTTAAGAATGGTACTAGCTGCTCCTCGCTTGGCACTCAGGTTTAAGGGGTAGAGCTAGGACTGGTCAACCCAGTGTCAGGATAATGTGACTGGGTGTGGTATCATGTAATGTGTCTGGGACATGATACTTCAGTGAGGCAGCACTATAAAAGTGAGCATTGAGCTTCCTGTCGCAACCAGACATCGTCGTGATATGACTGAAAAATTGTTGAAAGCGACGTTAAACCCGAATTCACAAACACACACACACACACACACACACACACACACACACACACACACACACACACACTAGAAATTTCATGTTCATAGGGAACAATCCTCGTAGTTTCACAAAAATATCCGATATCGATTTGCGACAGTCGCCGCAGACTTACCTGTAAACATCACCACCAAAATTATATAGAAATTAATAGGAAAGCCGTATTAAATTGATTAAATTACAATTTTAGAAGAATGCGACAAAAAATTATAAGTTATTTTCAAAAAGTTCTGTTATTAGTGATGAATTATATATAAAATTTGTAAAAATAAATTAACGACTTAGTTCTTCCATTTTACTTTGAAGAGTGGAAGTCGTATTCCTATTCATCTTATATATCTTTTGGCAAAATGCTCCTGAACCTACATTCCAATGCTAATTTAAAACTTATTACTTTCTAATTGATTTTTTTATAAGTGATGACTAGGATGAAACTTTCTCAAAGTTTGCAATGATATATACAATTTTATACTCAATTAAAAAAATAGTTCTTCCATTTTGATTTGAAAATAAGGAAGTCAGCTTTTCGGCACCTGCATTTTCTCTCGTGAAAATGACTAAGTCCACGAGCGCCAGCAGGACAAGCTAGTCATGGGTAGAAATTTACTTTAGCGCAGTCTCATAATGTTTATTTATTTATTTATAAATATTATTTATTTATAAATATTATTTATTTATAAATATTATTTATTTATTTATTTATTTGTAGATTTATCAATTAATAAATTAATTTATTCCATTTGTAGGAAGAACTCGGGATATGCATGATAATATGTGACGAAAAGCTGTAAAACTTAGGAAAGAAAGAAATGAATGAATGAATGAATGAATGAATGCGTGATTTTCCTTAATTCTTGGTAATGCATGGTATCATGTCTAAAATATGAAATAAGTTCGAATGACTGACTGTGAGACAGACATGCGCACAGACGAACGGAAAGAAGAAAGGACGGATGAAAGAAGACCCTAAGTTATATAAAAAGGCTGAATATAATACGTAGAAAAACTACAATTGGCTACCATTATGTAGAATTTAAATTAAAAGGCATTGAGAAAAAATTATAATTAGATGTTTGGCGTGATAATTAGGAGCGTGATAGCTCAGTGGTTAGTACTCTTGCCTCTGATGCTAGAGGCCCCCGGTTCGATCCCCGGAAGCGTGGGTTATTTCGGTATCCGAACACGCTCCATTGGCATCATTTGCAGTGATGAATGCCAAAAAGTGCGCCGTCCTTCGGATCGGGACGTTATCTGGAGGCCCCTGTACCATCTCTTGTGCAGGTTAACCCATTCAGTACCAGAAACCCCTAAAGGGGTACCTTGGCAAACAGTGCAGGCCCAGATCAGACGCCACAGAATGCGGCGTCTGATCAGAGCCTACACTGTTTGCAAAAATTTAAGCCATTTCCCGAATCAATTTTGAAGAAAACACAACCTTACACCCCTAAATTTCGAAATGGACTCGTGCCATATATAAGGTGGGAGATTCCATTTGGTACAAAAGGGGTTAACGACCCCTACCGTAATTACATGATTACTGTGTAGGCTTTCAATCCTGCAAACAAGGTGTGTATGTAAGTGATGCGAGTGATGGTCAAATGTGACCGATTGCAGTTTTGGATGAAAGAAAGAAAAAGAAAGAAAGACAGTTTTATTGCAATCATTTTAAGTAGGCCTTCGCAGAGCCGAACTTTGTTTGCCGCTTTGCCCGGCGGGCGGACTTATCATATGAAGAACATCATTAATTGACATATTGGCTCATTAACAATTTGTTGACCCAAAGTTGCAGACATGAATTCAAAAACTTTAACATAATGAAAACACACCTATACAAACACATTGTAAATTTTACCGCCGAAAAAAAGGAAAAAATTTTAGATGAAAAATTGTGATATTTTTCTAATTTTCAAAATATAAATTGTGCGTACATGAGTACCCACAATCTATTATTTTAGAGTAGAATTAAGAAAAATAAGGTTACCCCTATAAACCCCAGTTTTACTATAAAAAGTGTGTTTAAAAAGGGGTAAAACTTATTTTTTCTCATTTCTTCTCTAAACTAGAACACATTGTGGGTATTCGTTACAACCAGTTCTAACGAGTACACACAGTCTACATTTTGAGCAGAAATAAGAAAATAACCAAATTTATTATCCTAAACTTTTCTCTTTTTTTTCGGTCTGATCTGCAAAAGCAATAGCAGACTTTTGGGAGAAAGAAAAGGCTAAAAATCAAAACTGAAAAAAAGAAAGAAAAGGCTGAAAATCAAAACTGAAAAAAAAAAGCAGAATAACAAATGAACTAAATACTGCAGACCACAAATATCAGCAATTACTAAAAGAAAATGAGAAATCTAAGGCTATGACAATTTCAGAATTAAAAGAAAAAATAAGATTCTTGGGATTGTAACAAAATTAAGAATACGCGAAAAAATGATTTCACTGATTAAGGACACCTTGAAAGAGAACCGACACGAGTCCCGCAATAAACACAGTTTATGGTCAGGCGACCGAATATCTTAACCCATCAATGGCAAAGGAATCCATCCAGATATAAAGTATATAGTGGTCCATTTCCAATGTTTGGAGTGTTAAAACGATTTCTTTTCTTTGTCAAAAGTTTCACAAAAATATGTAGTATAAGCAACCAGTGTAGACCTTGATCAGACACCAATTTCTGTGGTGCATTATATCGTTTACACTGCTTGCGAATGCCTCCCAAAAGGGACGCTTGGCATATATGGGTCAAAACTTGTTAGTTAAATAGCTTACAGCTAAAAAGACAGTAGACGACTCAGTCATAACATATCACTAATAGGGATAACATACCTATGTTAGATTATATACTATTTTTCAGGATTTGCCTGATGGTAATTTGGGACGTTTTCCTAATTCTTTTCAAAAAGTATATTGTGGGCACTCGTAATCCACCAAAAACGATTTTTCTTTTCAGATAAAAATCGTGATATTTTTCATATTTGTGAAAAATTATATAAGCATGATTGCGTGATGTGTGCCCATTTTAACCCTGATCCTGCAGAACACGACAGCACCAACATTTACAAACAGTGCATGTCCCGAAATATCTGATCAGGATCTACAATGTTTACTAGTACACATATTCGATCGGTTTTAGCTCTGCAAGCACGCTCTGTCTGGACAGGCTTAGACCCTCTAAGTGGTTTACCGGTACTCGTGTGCGGTTGGTTTCAGCTCTGCATGGAAGACTCATGCAGCCCATCTATTTCTTCAAGTCCTGATGGGCGGGGCCCAATTGTGCTGTGATTCTTCTCTAAAATGCTAAAGGAATACGTACAGACACAGACTAGACAATATAGCAGTCCGATCAAAGTCTACACGAATGATGAAAATACTAGGTGGTTGAATCGGCCGCTGATGATTGTTTTAATATTAATAATAATTATCATATAATAACCAATAATTGCTCTTCTTAACTTCTGACCTGAGCTTATGACACTTTTTCATGTTCGACTCATCTGAGCATGAAATTAATTGTGTTTATAAATGCTAAAGTTTTGTATGGGCTGAAGTTGTCTATCCTCCCATTACGAAAACACCCCTATTCATATATTATTGATATTTTTTCAACTTTTTTGATAAAAGATTGATATTTTTCACACATCTACTTAAACATAGATTGTGGGATCTCGTTAGAACTGCTTCATTGAGGCAGTTCCAATGAGTACTATACCCGTAATCTTTGTGTGTGTGTGTGTGTGTGTGTGTGTGTGTGGCGGGGGTGGGGGTGCGCAGAATAAGAAAACTAATGTATACCCCTGTAAACCCAAGTTTTACTATCTAAAAGTGGGGTTTAATGGGCTCAAATTACAAAGGGGTGTTTTCGTAATGCTAAATAATGTTGAAATGTTGAAATTGTTGGTATCTTAACATTTAGTAGCGGGATAAATTACATGCCCAGTTGAGTAATGCAAAAATACGTTTCAATATCACGACCCACGATTTGGGTAAATGCATGTATTTTGCGCCCTGAAATGAAGTTTGTCACTAAATTGAACCATAGGGGCTTGAATCATGAAAAAAAATGGTACTATATTAGAGACAAGTCTCTAATATAGTACCAAAAAAAAAAAATCATTTTTTGTTATGAATCAAGCCCCTATGATTAAACCGAAGGCAAGGCACCCTGATCATTAACTAACAAATAATCAGTTGGTGATTCTCTCCATCTTCTACCTGTTCAGCGTAGGATATAATCCTATAATTATAGGATTATATCCTACGCTGGACAGGTAGGAGATAGAGAGAATCCGATAACTGCGAAAGTGACTCTAAGGGAAATAACTTCATTTTTTTGCCAGCAGCTTATTGCGGCTTAATACATATTTGTCTCCCATACTTATCTGACGAAGATTGTTCCAGATGCGTGTTTCTTTCCCTTTGGTGTTCCCTTTGAGTTAATTGTATCCATTCCTGGTCATTGCCTTCACTTCTATTTTTACGATTACTCAAGTTGAGTCAGTTTCATATCTGCGCGGGAGCACCATGCAGCCAAATATATTTCTCCAAGCCCCGATGGGCGGGGATGCCTGTGATGCAATTGTATCAGGGAAATTAACCATAAATGTACTACAAGTCTTCTGTTGTTTGTTCTTTGAACTCTCCACATCCCTGTTCATCATATATAGATATGTACATAAATGCATGTAACGGACCCGAGTTTTCTCTGTTTATCATATGAACTCGCGTCTGAGGGTGTAATAACGCCATGTAATAAATTCGATAATCCACTAGTGGATTAAATATGCAAATTAGTTAGATACGTCCCGTAACGTTATACGTACGACGTCCTTAACGACGTCGCGTTTAGTTATGGCGGAATATTGACATATTTGTAAAATAAACGTGAATAAATAGATTTTAAATGTCATATGATAAATAGAATCTTGCATTCGTGCTCATGTGTTATCGAATTTATTTAACTCGTTGAGGTAAAGGGATAAAATCTTCGACAAAGCCTCGCAATTTATCCATTTACCTCAACTCGTTTAATAAATTCTATAATACATGAACACTCATGTAAGATCCTCTATTTATCATATGACGTCGCGTCTGAGAATGTAATAACGTCATGCAATATTTTCGATAATCCACTAGTGGATTAAATATGCAAATTAGCTGATACGTTCCGTAACGTTACATGTACGACGTCCTCAACGACGTCGCGTTTACTAACGGCGGAATGTTGACATTTTTTTAAGCAACCGTGAATAAAATGTGTATTAAATGTCATATGGTAAATAGAATCTTGCATTCGTGTTCATGTATTATTGAATTTACTAAACTCGTTGAGTAAAAGCGATAAAATGCTCGGCAAAGCCTCGCATTTTATCCCTTTTCCTCAACTCGTTTAATAAATTCAATAATACATGAACACTTATGTAAGATCCTCTACATAAAATATATTTTACAATCAAATGATGACAAAAACATGATTTTCACAGTAATGCCTGGGACAGCAACGTCATATAACCACTGTTTCATAATGAATAGTCTGTTTTACATCAAACTCGGCAGGAAAGTGCCTTTCAAATATAACCTTTTTAGGCTAAATCATTGTGCCATGGTGCATGTAAAGAGGGAGCATCTCAAAGATGTCAAAAAGTGTGATTTCATAGGTATTTTTTCTGTCGTGGAGATTGATCATGAAATCTTTTTATGGTCATTCTCTCCCTTCCGCTGATTCAAGAAGGGCAGTTGTCAGTTTCTGGCGAAAAAATGTACACTGCACTGGTTAACCGCTTAGGTATACGCCTGCCTAGGACAAGTCTGGATAGGTAAACTGACCGGCTCAAAAATGACCTAAATAGTGTTCACTGGGTCGTTAAACTCCAATACAAACGAACACAGGTATGTTTGACCAAATCTTAATCTTCACACTGCTGTCAATAATTAAAGGGTATTGCACTGGCCATTTTCACTGTCTGCAGCATGTTTTGCCAGCGTCAATGTCGAGGCATTTTTGACCCCAGACACCCTCAGATTTCATTTCAGCGGCCGGCTGGGCCATACTCCCATTCTTCAGGCAGAGAGGGGGCTGCCGCCCCGCCCCCCTTTAAACCCCATAGGTATATTTTTAGTGGAGAGCCGCGCGAAAAAACATGCAATGTTTAGGACAACTAATCCTAATGCAAACATAGCCGTCCAGGGGTGGGGAATGCCGATTTTATGGTGGGAACATTCTCAATTTATTTGAACAGGGGCGCTTTCCTAATGGGATTAGAGGAAACTACAGCGCTCCTTTCAAGGTTATTTCACTCATACGGTGCCGAGGTTGGCGAAAACCAGATTACCCTGAGAAAAGTCAACTGACCTTCCGTTGTAGAATCTTGCGTCTCACATCTGACCTGAGCCGGGCTCGAACCACTGCGGTGAAAGACCTAATGATTAAGAGTCAGCGGTCTTATCCACCAGGCCAGGGAGGCCGTAAACAACAGATGGTGTACCTAGACAAAGACAGATGACACCTACCAATTATTTGACAAGGTTTATTATGTGAGCAACATAGTCATAAGTATAGTAATTATGTGACAATTCATTTGTCTCTCTAGTACAACTTCCTTGAGATGAGAAATCCATAAATCTACAGTACTGTGGACAGGACAAGTGCAAAGATAAAAGCAGTGCGAGTTATCTTAACGCATATTATAATATACATCACGTGAACTAGTCCGTAAAATGAAGACCCCCCTATACCCTACTTTATAAAGAGAAAACGAGGGTTTACGGGGGTATGCATTATTTTTCTAATTTTAACTCCAAGACATAGGTTGATGGTACTCGTTAGAACCGCCTCAATGAGGCGGTTCTAACGTGCACCCACGACCTATGTTTGCAGTATTTATAAGAAAAATATCAGGGTTTTTCTTCAGAAAAGTAGCCATTTTGGAGATGAGAAATATGCACTATGTCGCACGGATGTGTTATTGTAATGTTTATCCGCCCTTGCGTCATTATGATAACTCACCAGTGCGACATAGTGCATTTTTCACATCTCCTAAATGGCTACTTTTCTGATGAGTGAGTTTGTTTTAGTTTTACGTCCCACCAACAGCTAAGTTCATACGGAGACTGGACCTCTGTTTAAAGACTCAACCGAAAGTCTGAAGAAGCCAGGGATCGATCCTGCGACCCATGGTTTACAAGGCGAGTAGCGTAACCACTACATCACGGAGGCTTCTACTACATTTCTGATGAAAATCCGGAAGCATTTGCTTATAAATTATCAAAACATAGGTTGTAGGTGCTCGTTAGAACCGCCTCACCGAGGCGGTTCTAACGAGTACCCACAATCTATATTTTAGAGCAGAAATGAGAAAAATAAGGTTTACCCCTGTAAACCCCAGTTTTTCTATATAAAAGTGGGGTTCAAGGGGGTCAAAATTATATAAGTGTGTTTACGTGATGAGATTAGAAACACATAAATCTACAGTGTTGCGGACAGGACAAGTGCAATGATAAAAGCAGTGCGAGTTATCTTAACGCATATTTTAATATACTTTTTCCGCCCTTAAGTCATTCTGATATAACTCACCAGTGCGACATAGTGCATTTTTCACATCTCCTAAATGGCTTATTTTTGATGAAAATCCGTGATCATTTGCTGATAAATTATCAAAACATAGGTTGTGGGGCTCGTTGGCGGTTCTAACGAGTACCGGCAAGCTATATTTTAGAGCAGAAATAAGAAAAATAAGGTGTACCCCTGTAAATCCCAGTTTTTCTATATAAAAGTGGGGTTCAAGGGGGTCAAAATTATATAGGTGTGTTTACGTGATGAGATCAGAAACCCATTATAAATCTACAGTACTGCGGACAGGACAAGTGCAATGATAAAAGCAGTGCGCGTTATTTTAAAGCATATATTAATATACTTTATCCGCCCTTGCGTCACACAAGGCATATTGCTGTTTGAGTGACACGCCTTGTTATGTGGGCTGTGCCAATCGAAAGTGGGCTTTTGAGCATGTTTGCCCAACGAAGTCTCTAATGGGACTCCGTGGCCTAATGAATAAGAGCGCTGACTCTTAATAATTAGGTCTCTCACCGCTGTGGTTCAAGCCTGACCATTTTGCATTTTCTATTGGAGTTTAACTGCCCAGTCATCACTATATTAGGTCATTTTTGAGCTGGTCAATTTACCTATCCACACATTGCCTGGGCAACCTTCACGTTGCGTCAACCTGTACAGTGCACATTCTTTCGCCAGAAACTGACTGCTGCCCAACTTGAATCAGCAGAAGGGAGAGAGATTTCATGACCAGTCTTCACAAAAGAATGTTGCCGACTCCTGATCACCAGTCAGACGCGGTTCCGGCTGAGTTACCGGGGCCGGCATCCGTGACTGTATGAAGAAGCTATGGGACACACGTAGTCGGCCCCACGCACATCTTGGCTTGGAGAAATAGATCGGGCTGCAGAGCTGAAACCGACCGAACATGAGTTATGGTAAACCGCTTAGAGAGCTAAAGCCTGTCATGGCAAAGTGTTGCGAGTCGGGCCGTCCAAACACATAAACTAGTATGGTTTGTTTGGGTGGCAGGATTTGAGATGTCATCTCAACTCAGTGCCGGGTAAAAGTCCCATAAAATTGGAAGAAACGTTCCCAAAATTACTTGAATAGTGTAGGCGGGGACATAAAATCTCAAACTCAAACAAACAAACAAAACTACGCAGTTCATAAGCGCACAGTGAAGACGCTGATCAGACTGCGCGGTTGCGCTGGCTGACCTGAGTCTTCGCTGGGTGCGAATTACCCAAAGACCCCACGTCCCTAATTCTTTAATTGCCGTAAAACACATTTAGATATATAACGTTTTTTTTTTTCTCATCTCCAAAATGGCTACTTTTCAGATGAAAATATGTGATAGTTTTTATGATTTTTATGGCAAACATAGGCTGTAGGTGTTCGTTAGAACCACCTCAATGAGGTGGATCTAACGAGTACCCTGAACCTATGTCTTGGAGCAGAAATACGAAAAATAATTAATACCCCCGTAAACCACTGTTTTCCCTATACAAAGTGGGGTTTATGGGGTGTTCATTTCACGGAGGTTTTCCCGTGATGTGCTCATATTTGTGTTGAAAAAATATGAGCATCTTTTGCAAATGCAAAAGCTTCTCACATATTATTCAGCAAAAAAGCACTGTATCAGATATTATCAGTTACCCCCTATATATTTTGCATTGTAACGCATTGACCTGATAAAGCTATGCTATCTGAGGACAAGTGAGCTTTATCACGTCAACGTGACATTGCACTTTTATGAATGAACCAGACTACTAGAAAAATGATAAAAAATTATTGTTACTGGGAAAAATATAAAAATTGCTTGAAAAAAAAAACATAGGAAAAATATGGTCAGCTGATAATAAATATATTGACTGCCAGGATCCTGGGACGCACTGAGGACAATCAATAACTGATCGTAAATTGCTAATTTAAGAGTGTACAAGGGGATAAACTGATAAATAGAATACCAGATTCGTGTCATTTGATATCAAGTTTATCAGGCTCGGCTTCGAGAGCGCATGTAGAATCGCTCGGCAAGCCTCGCGATTCTACAGGCGTTCTCAAAGCCTTGCCTGATAAACTTGATATCAAATGACACAAACCTGGTATTTTCTATTTTTGATTACCAGAACAGGTAACACTTTGATCACTAACGAGCTCTTTAAGCTAACGATGCTTTGTGCAACTGGACCCTAATCAACTTAGTTTCCTGGATAGTTAATTTGTTGAACCAAGGCGTATTGGGATGACACACTGGACCGTGTGGCATTGCGCATGCAGTCTTAACTGTAATAATCCCGCAGGTTTCTGATGAAACCTTTGACTTGACATTCTGCTTATTTCTTCTATAAACCTATGTTGCAGGCCCCCGCCCATCGGGGCTTGGAGAAATAGATTGGGGTGCATGGTGCTTCCGCGCAGAGCTGAAACTGACCGCACACGGGTACTGTTACACCGCTTAGGTATAAACCTGCCCAGGCAAGGTTGCGCGAGTCAGGTCCGCCATGTATATAAACCCTGTTGGTTTCATTGGTCGGCAGGGCGTGATATGTCATTTCATCTCAGTGTCAGGTAAAAGTCCCATAAAATTGGAAGCAACGTCTCCCACATGACCTAAATAGTGTTGACGGGGATGTTAAACTTCAATTAAAGAAAAAAAAATATAGGTTGCGGGTACTCCTTAGAACCGCTTCCGTCAGCCGGTTCTAACAAGTACCCAGCATCTATGTTATCGAGCGAAAAAAGGGATGGAAACAAATATTAAAACGTGTTCGCCCTACATTTTTCTACTTAAAGTGGGATTTACAAGAGCGTTAAAGTTCACGGACTTAGACTTGCAAACCTGATGGGATATCCACGGAAATTTTTACATGCTGGGTCGTGCTGCAAACACACATATTGATATTCAGAGCATTTTCCCTAGGGACCCAAATCGGCGAACCTTATCTGGGTCATCTAAGGTCAGTGGTTTAAATGTATCACTTATGTCACAATTATAACTACTTTCATTGCAACCTGTCAGTTTTAAGTGGTAATTATATCATTTAAATGCAATACACAGTGGACAACGACGCCGGACAATAAAATACATGTGCAGTACATTGTAGGTACAGGTGCATAGGCGCTCAATATGACAGGCAATTGGCGAATGTTCATATAAAATTATTTAATTACGGACATTTTTTTCTCTCAAATCTGCATAGAAATGTAGCATAAAGTGTAAGTACATGTACATGTATGTTAATATAGTTTGCTACATGTAATCATTCCATCACACCATGTTAAAAGATTCCGTGAAAAGAAAACCACCTTAAGATCCTATATATGGTCATTTTTTCTATAAAATCTATACATTTTTGGGATCCATCTTGAAACCGTGTTATATCCGTAACCGTGTTATAACGAATAGTGTTATAATAAGGTTGTTGTGTAGTTGTTCGCCCTTCTGCGACAAACTAACAGGCTGTTTTGGTACAACACGTTAACAAGTCCGTGTAAGGAACTCCCCGGTAAACCCCACTTTATATAGTGAAAATTGGGTTTACAGTTTTTCTTATTTCTGTTCCAAGACATAGATTGTCAATACTCGCTGGAACTGCCTCAAACGAGACCCACAACATATGTTTAAAACATTTATAAGAATAAATATCACAAATAAAAAAAAACGTCTTGGAGAAATGAAAGTATGCACTGTCACATGGATATAGTATCGTAATTGAGCCAGCGCACGACAAAACCTACAATAAGACATGTGCACCCATCGAAGCCTCAGATCAGCCTGCGCATCCATAAAGTCTAACCAGATACTTCTCTTGCTGCATGAAGGAGCACTGGGCCCTTAGCTATCCTTAGAGCGCACAACGAAGACTTTGATCAGACTGCGCGGATGCGCAGGCTGATCTGAGTCTTCGTTGGGCGCACATGTCTTATTGTAGGTTTTGTCATGCGCTGGCTCAATTGTCTTTCATTCCAAAATACATGTAAGTGTTCAACAATTTTTTATCAATGACAAACTAACTTGTAAGCTTTCAAATTTAATGTTACCGTTGACAGTGCGGTTTAACAGGTATGTACAAACAACATGGCGCCTTCTGCGTCTGACAAAGACGAACGACTTAACAAATGTCCTTTGACGTATTTGGCACATCGGTTTCATTCCATGTGGTCAAGACTGGACAAATGTGATCTATTAATATTTTTAGGGGCAGAATCTGGAGCCAGTCGGACTGAAAAGAAGAAAGTAGCGCATTTTTAAGACACAACTGTCACATTCATGTATATTTCAACATCACATCTTAACCATAAACCTATTTCTCTCACGCTTGTTTCAAGAAACCGTTTCTACATTAACAAATGCTGACATCTGTCACATCACGTTAAGAAGTCCGTGCAAAAACTAACTCACAGTTTATATAGGGAATGTTGAAAATAGAGGAACATTCGCTTTGTGTTATATTCAAAGTCAAAAACCATTAGGCAAACACGTCTATACAAATACATTGCCACATTTATCGCCGAAAAAACATGAAATTTTTAAGATGAAAAATTGTGATATTTTTCTTATTTCTGCTTAAATATAGATTGTGGGCACTCGTTAGAACCGCCTCATCGAGGCGGTTCTAATGAGTACCCTCAATCTATATTTTAGAGCAGAAATAAGAAAAATAAGGTATACCCTCGGAAACCCCAGATTTATTATATAAAAGTGGGGTTCAAGGGGGTCAAAATTATAAAGGCATGTTTTCGTGATGACAGATTGTGTGTAATCGTTAGAACCGCCTTAATACGGTGGTTCTAACGGTCACTCGTAACCTGTGGGTTAAGCTTGTTTAGAACAAAAGTCACAAACTGGCATCAGAAATTTCTTTTTTGAGAAATGCCAGAGTACACTTTTTATTTATCCCCAAGCGTATTATCAAAATCGTTAATTTTAATCCATATTTTATCTATCTGTCTCTCATCATATATTGAGTCAGTCATGTTTGACCATTACCTCATTTTTTTAATGCAAAGGTGGCCAAGAAAACATCTCCGATCAATAAAGACTGAAATTACATGTAAGAGACATAAAGGTCGTTTAATTTTATTACCCAGTCAAAGATATAAAATGTTATGATGTCTTTTTAGCTATAGGATGAGCTTAAACCAGTTTCAACCAGAGGGAACTTTTTGATCGTGCAATATTGTTTAGTACTTGACGGTTCTATTGAACAGTTTGTGGTATGTATAACATATGGATTTTTGGAATCCATCTTTGTACCTTGGTATATCAGAAACGGCGTTATAAAGAACCAAGTGTAAAACACGACGTCTAATGTGTTCCTTATAAAATTATGTGTTGTGTTTACATACTATTAAAGTCATAATTATAAGAATTGAAAAGTGTCGTTTTTGTTTGCTAGATCTGATGTAGCATATCTTATATAGGGAAAACCTTTAAAGATCTTCTTGTCTGAAACCAGAAGGCCCAGGTCCTTGCTATTTGGTGTGAAGCTTCATCATATCGACTTCTACATGTACTAAAATTGTTTAAATTATAGCTTTGGGGCCAAAAATGGCCTCGTCCTTGGGCCCACATGTTGTGCATAGACTTACATAAGTTAAACCTTTAAAAATGTATTTTCTGAATCCAAAAGGTCCAGACCTTTAATACTTGGTATGAAACTTCATCTAGGTGACCTCTACCAAGATTGTTCAAATTATTGCCCCGCCCCGGGGCCCACCTCTTTAACATAGACTTATATAGGAAAACCCTTTTAAACACTTGTCGTCTGAAACCAGAAGGCCCAGGTCTTTGATGTTTGATATGAAGCTTCATCTAGTGGCCCTCTACGAAGATTGTTAAAATTATAGTCCTGGGGCTAAAATGGCTCCGTCCCGGGGCCCACCGGTTTTACATGGACTTAATTTTGGAAAATCTTTAAAAATCTTTGGTATTTGGTATGAAGCTTCATGTAGGGGACCACTACAAAGAATATTAAAGATGTAGCCCTAGGTCAAAAATGGCTCCATCCCGGGGGCGACCGGTTTCACATAGACTTATAGAGGGAAAACATTTTAAAATCTTCTTGTCTGAAACCAGAACGCCCAAGTCTTCGATATTTGGAATGAAGCTTCATCTAGTGGCCCTTTACCAAGATTGTTCAAATTATAGCCCTGTGGCCAAAAATTTACCTGCCATTGGGTCCACTGATTTTATGTATAGTTAAGGCATTGTTAGTTAGTGTGAGCCGGTTCACATCCCTCTGGTGTACTAGGAACTGGCCCTCAATGTCCACAAAGTGCCCAAATAGTGAAATGCATGTCAACTCTGTATTGTCAAAGGGAACCACCAACCCGTAAGTCTACAAAACCCTTGGGCCAATTTGATTCAAACTTCACAGTACTTGTGCCTATGTGTCTCTCTACCAAACGAAGCTCAACTGGTTCCACTCCGATGAACACGATGACCACCAGAGCTAAAAAAAGAAAACATCCTTTAAATGACTACTCCTCCTATACCCCTGAGCCAATTTGATTCACACTTCAAAGGAATGTTGCTTAGGTAATCCTATACCACAGTAGCTAAATCCGCTTCGCTCTGATGAGCAAAACGGTTGCCAGAGCTGATAATAGAAAAACGTCAACAATTTGCTTCTTTCAAACTTTGCAAGACTGTTGCCACGGTGACCGTCTATGGAAGTGCAACAGATACGCTTCACGAAATAAGATGGCTGTCAGTTATTCAAATGACTTTAAAGGCATTTATTCTTGATTATTGAGGGCTATCATTTCATTACATAATATTATGTAGCCCTCAGTGCTGATTGAAGAGAATTCTCTGTTTGCAACAGGTAAGGGGCCTACTTGGAGGAAATCAATAATTGACTAACTGTTAACTAGAGTGTACCTTACTGATTTTCCCCTTTAGTGCCTCAGTCAGGGAATGCTACAGGCGCTACTAATCACCCTATTAAAGGCCGTCTTTGATCTGCTATATACAGTATATCACAGGGGCAATAAAACAATTATGGACACACGGTGTGTCCTACCGTCTAAGAATAAATGCCTTTAAGAAGCTATGTGGCATCTTCAAATCAGGTGAACGATACAGGCCGTTTTGGCCCTCTTGTCAATTCTTTTTTTTTCTATATCGAGTGTCCTCTGGTAAGAGACCACCCGCGGGATTGTTAAAAAAAGGTCCGACCAATTTTGAACGGTGTAAAAGGAAGCACCGGTTAGCAAACTGAGATTTGCCCGACCGATTTTTCAACTTTCGCCGCCAAAAGTGTCTTTCGCCGACCAAGAGAGAAGTCGCTATCTCCGTTAAGGTCTAGAGAGGAGTCGCAATCTCCGTTAACGCAGATCTTGATATCTGATGTTGTTGGCTAGAACACCTGGAATAGAAGGAAAACACACATCAGCAAAGAGCCAATAGATTTCTCCGTAACATATTACCTTTCCGCCTGGTTGCCGTAAGGTATTAAAGGGAGGACCGAACACAGGGTGAGCGTGCCGACCTCTTGGAAAGGATTGTACGAGAAAAAAAAAGCAATCAGTGATGTATCACTATTACATGTACGCATGCGTGTTAACTTCTGTGAGGTCAACGAACACCAAACATGCATTCACCTTATGCGACACAATATAAATTGCACAGTTTCATATTAAGGTGGTATGACTGAAACCCCGCACTACTCTCAAAGACCCACATTGTTTAACCTATAATAAATCATTTTAATTCTACAGGTGGAATTAATTTCTCTTAATATTGAGAAAGCATATGTTGATATCTGTACCGAAAAACGAGTGTGCATGAAGTATAATAATAAAAAGGTACTAAAAGAGACGGACAGGTAGAATTTAAAATGTACATCACGAAGTCTGTATGTCATTCTCCTGTAGTATATAAGTCATTACAATGTGTCACGTGAACAAGTCCGTGAAATAAACACCCCGCTAAACCCCACTTTATATAGAGAAAACTTGGGTTTACGGGGGGTGTATACATTATTTTTCTTATTTCTGCTCCAAGACATAGGTTGTGGGTACTCGTTAGAACCGCCTCAATGAGGCGGTTCTAACGAGCACTCACACCCTATGTTTGCAGTATAAATAAGAAAAATATCACAGGTTTTCAGTAGAAAAATGACCGTTTTGGAGAAATGAATAGTGTACTACACGGATGTGTTATCGTAATGGCGTCATGCTTATTTGTATTTCGAACTGTGTCTATTCTTTGCTGTTATTTTCACTTGGCATCATTATTTTGATTGGTTGGTGGGAAAGGGCCGTTACTAACGTTGCAAGAAGTTGTGGCCCAATCCCACGGCTTAGCTTGTTTGCAATAAACCTCCATGGACTAGTGAGTACATGTAAGAGTCATTATGATAACACATCCGTTTGATATAGTGCATTTTTTCATACTTCAAAAAAGGCAATTTTATGGTGAAATTGTGTGATATTTTTCTTATTTCTACGCAAAATATAGATTGTAGGTACTCGTTAGAACCGCCTCATCGAGGCGGTTCTAACGAGTACCCACAATCTATATTTTCGAGCAGAAATAAGGAAAATAAAGTTTACCCATGTAAACCCCAGTTTTACTGTATAACAGTGGGGTTCAAGGGGTCAGAATTATAAACGCAGGTTTTCAAGATTTGATGCGAACTAATTCCACATTTCTTCAACGATTGAGCTGAAACTTTGCACATGCATTCCTTGTGAGGTGAAGGGATGCCTAAACCAATTTTCACGTTGGTCCTATCATTTTCGAAGGAGTTACGCCCTTTCCTCAAATTGGCTCCCACGGGGGCATCGCTCACTTGTAGTGACAGCTCCTGTTTGATATATTTCTTATTTATACTAAAAACATAGGTTTTGGGTGCTCGTTAGAGCCGCCTCAAAAAGGCGGTTCTAACGAGAACCCACAACCTATGTCTTGCAGCAGAAATAAGAAAATGATGTTTACTCCATAAACCCCAGTTTTCTGTATATAAAGTGGGGTTTAGGGGGTGGTCTTTATTTCACGGACTTGTTCCCGTGATGGCTCACTCTTAGTAATTACATTTAGGTCTCTCGCCGCTGTGGCCCGAGCCTCGTTCGGGTCCAATGTGTACGCAAAGTTCGGAAACGCGTAAGGCCAGGTGTTTTCTCCGGGTACATATTCTGCAGTTTTCGCCCACGTTTGATTAACTATAGGCCCGAAATAAGTGAAGTAATCTTGAAAGGTTAAATCTTGGATCTTAAAGAAATCTTGGAGCGCAGTGGTGCAGTGGTGCAGTGGTAAAGCATCGGATTTGAGATCGAGAGGTAGCCGGTTCGATCACCGCAAGCACCAAGTGTTGTTTCTTTGAGCAAGAGACTTAATCCACATTGCTTAGTACTGGTTCCTACCGAGGAAAAGAGGGCCACATGGAAGATAAGTACTAGTACTAAATGTGTTATCCTCTATAAATAAGGTCGGTTATTATTTTTATTATTATTAAAATCAGGACCGGTGTACAGGAAATTTTACTAGTTGTTTTTTTAAACACTAGAACATTCTAATCGACTTGCGTGTGCAGAAAGTTCACCATCGCATGTAGAGGGCATGGATCATATCTCAACGTGAAAACGCTGTTCCATGTCAACGAATACAAAAGACTAGGCACAAGCCCGCATGCTAATCGGCGTATTCCTAAGTCATGCGAGTTCAGCAAACTGGACCCGTTGAGCGCATACATGCGCATCTTTGCGAATATACATTAAAATTCCTATATTAAGACCACCTTCGGGGCTGTTCAAAAGTGCGGCCCCGCCCATCGGGGCTTGAAGAAATAAATGGGCTGCATGATGCTTCCACGCAGAGCTGAAACCGACCCGCACAAGAGCACTGGTAGAGGATCTAAGCCTGCCCAGGCAAAGCGGTGCAAGACGGTCTGTCCATGCTTATAAACCCTATTGGTTTCTTAGGGCGGCAGGGCTTGAGATGTCATATCATCTCAGTGTCGGGTAAAAGTCCCACAAAATTGGAAGAAACGTTTCCAAAATGACCTCCCGAAACCCCAGTTTTACTATATAAAAGTGGGGTTCAAGGGGATCAAAATTATATAGCCGTGTTTTCGTGATGTCATCTACCATCTTTCCTATTCCATTCCCCCCTTTCTCGTGTAGTTAAACCCGATCACATTCAACCGCGCCCCTATGAAGTGTCTATTCAATTAAATCATTAAGGTTTTCTTTTATAAGGTTGTGAGGAAGTGCAGTGTAAATGGTGGAAAATCGTAAGTAGACAGACTTGAAGCACGAAAACGTTTGGATTTCAATTTATTTAAAACGGCATTACATTATTTTGCAGATCAAAACAGATTTCTCCCTGACCTCTCAAAGACTTTTTCGCAATATTTAATCACGTGTATGCAAGATGCAAATTAAGCTACCACGTACATGCAACATATTTTGCAGGTACAGTACCAACTGGAATATGATGTCGGGAGTACATTGTTGCTCCGTGCAGCGTCATTTGGGAAAAAATGTAACGTTCAAAGCTGCCAACAGAAAGCTTCTATTTTTTTTTAAATCATCACCAAAACACGCCTATATTACTTTGACCCCATGAACCCCAGGTTTATACAGTAAAACTGGAGTTTGCAGGGGTAAAGCTTATTTGAGGCAAACGTGACCCCAATCTTCAAAAAGGACGACCCTTCGATCATATCTAATTATAGACCAATTTCTCTCTTAAGTACTGTAGGCAAAGTCCTAGAAAAAATCGTTCATAAACACCTTTTTAACTTTATTCGTGACTATAATAAACTAACATCTCTTCAGTCAGGATTTATTCCGGGAGACTCAACTGTTAATCAATTAGTTCATATCTATAATACATTTTGCAAAGCTCTCGACGAAGGTAAAGAAGTACGTACGGTCTTTTGCGACATTAGTAAAGCCTTTTACAGAGTATGGCATAAAGGTCTTCTATTCAAACTACACAGCATTGGTATTTCTGGCTCGCTACTGAAATGGTTTACAGATTACTTGAATAATAGACAACAAAGAGTAGTGCTACCTGGAGCTGCATCGTCTTGGTCTGTTATCAAGGCAGGAGTCCCACAAGGCTCCATCCTTGGCCCACTTCTGTTTCTGATTTATATTAATGACATAGTTGTAGACATACATTCTTCTATCAGGCTCTTTGCAGATGATACTAGTCTGTTCATAGTGGTGGAGAACCCCATCCAAGCGGCAGCCCAGATTAACTCTGACCTGGCTAAGATTAACTCATGGGCAACGAAATGGCTTGTTTCTTTCAATCCTGCGAAATCCGAGTCAATGATTTTTTCGCGAAAAATAAATAAACCCTATCATCCTCCAATATCAATGAACCAGCAAAACATTAACGAAGTACACTCTCACAAGCATTTATGCCTAACTTTTTCGACCGATTGCACCTGGCACGACCATATAGACAACATCAAAACGAAAGCATGGTTTCGGATTAATATAATGCGCAAACTTAAATTCACACTCGATAGAAAATCCTTACAAACAATATATACTTCTTTTATAAGGCCACTTCTTGAATATGCCGATGTTGTCTGGAACAATTGCACCCGATACGAGGCGAACGAATTAGAAAAAAATCAAAATGAAGCCGCACGAATCGTTACTGGAGCAACAAAACTTGTATCAATCAACTCCCTTCTCTATGATCTTGGATGGGAATCTCTGGAAGCTCGGAGGCAAAAACACAAACTTGTACTTTATTACAAAATGCAGAATTTTCTCACACCCGAATACCTATCTTTACTAGTACCACTCACGGTAGGCAGTAGCACAGTTTACGAATTGCGAAACAATGCCAATCTACAGACTGTCAGAGCTAACTCGCAACTTTATTATACATCTTTTCTCCCGTCGGCGACTCGCAACTGGAACGACTTGCCAGATGACAAGAAAAATGCACCCTCATTAGCATCTTTCAAGTATAAACTAAAGTCTAACGAAAGAAAACCACCGTTATATTTTTGTGCAGGTAAAAGATTTGCGCAAGTACATCATACCAGACTAAGACTTAATTGCAGCTCGTTGCACGATCATCTCTTTCAAAAAATATTCTAAATAACTCCTTATGTGCTTATGGAGCGGTTGAGGACACGAATCATTATCTCATGGCATGTGAACAGTACACTGACATAAGACAGGACATGATAAACATTGTCTCAGCTATTTGCCAACCTGCTTTAAACATTGTTCTGTGCGGCAGTACTGATCTCTCTGTGAATGATAACATACAAATATTCTTAGCAGTACAAGATTTTATTATTAAGTCTAAACGATTTTGTACTTCAAATTTATAATCACAGATTTCAAATGCCTTGCTGGTACTTATCACAGATGTACAAATATGTGTATTTTTTTCTACACGGGCGCACATACATACATACATAAATATATACATGCACGTTCATATAAAAAAAAGGTTGTGAAACACATCTACAAACTCGAGCCAAAGATAAACAGCTACAGCGTCCAATCCAACCGATCATCAGTCTTTGTCTCACAACACGATTCGAAGAGCGCTACTGAGTTTCTGTAATGTATTGTTTCTCTTAAGACAGCCCAAAATCACAAGACTTGATTCGTCAGTGCTAATTACCCTAAAATCCATTCCCCGTGGAGCCATATGCTTTATTTCACTACTATTCATTTTGTAACCAAAGTGAAATTCACTTACAATATCTTCACAACAACTTGCAAATTCGAGAGTTACAACTATAATTAGTACATTGATATTGTAATCGAGGGATACAGATTTGAATAAGTCAGTTGACTTTTTTCTGAATCCCTTTGTATGATACTTGTATTTTTGTCAACATTATCTGTGTAAAAGATGTATGTACAGTGGAATTCCGCTAATAAGACCACTTACTAGACTTTTAAAAAGCGGTCTTATTAGCGGGGTGGTCCTAATAATGGAATTGGTGAAAAAATATTGTTGGCAAGATGGATTTAAATTCTTTTTACTTGTATTGTGTCTATTTTATTGCTATTTGGTAAATTGTTTTCTGTTCTGTAATTATAGGCAACATTACACCAATAAAAATCACATTCATGATTTCAATTGTTCCAAAATAATCTTCTTAATATCTGAAGAAAACAGAGCTGCATATTACCAACATTATTAAAACTATTTATTCAATATTAGCCTTGATAGTGATACTCATAACACATGTTGTTAAAACAACACACAGATTAGTACAGGTAAACTGCTGTTATTCACACCTTTAGGGATATGTGTGAACATTAACAAGAGCTGTTGTAATGGTGAAAAATCCAGTAAAAATTTATACCTGACCAGTCGACTAAGAGATATAAATTAACTTGACGTGACCAAAAAGTGGTCTCAATAGCGAACAGTAATGACAAATTTGGTTTTTTGAAAGCGGTCTTAATACTGAATAGCGGGGTGGTCTCTTTATCGGAATAAATAGCAATTAATTATATAGGAAATAATTTGGGTCTGGCAAAAAGCGGTCTTAATAGCGGAGTGGTCCTAATATAGGGGTGGTCTTTAAGCGGAATTCTACTGTATTATACAAAGAAATAAAGTTTAAACCAAAGCTTATTTTTCTTATGTCTGCTCTATAATATAGATTGTGGGTACTCGGTAGAACCGGAGGCGGTTCTAAAGAGTACACACACTCTATATTATGAGCAGAAATAAGAAAACTATCACAATTTATCATCTTAAAAATTTCATTTTTTTCGGCGATAAAGGTTGCAATGTATTTGTATAGGCTTGTTTTCGCAATGGATTAAAAAGGTTCTTAAAAAGTCATCTCTCTCTGAGTATCAATTTGTCCAGGGCTTGCAAAGACTTACATGTAATTATCTCAAATTTGGCCTTGACCTGTGAATATGTATTTATTCATACGTTTTTGCACTCGCCGAAACGTTTTATTGAAATAATGCATTTTATCACAAATTTGCAACAACCCTTCTTCTATATTTAGCCTATTTTAGCTTGAAGCATGACAGTTATGACTTGTAAATATTTAAAGTCGGGCAGCAAAAACGGAAATGCTGGGCCACAAAGGGCGTTTTGTAATAAATGCCAAGTAAACATATACCCCGCGTCATGAGAAAACTTGTTTTGCCATTTGCGAAAAACAAAGGTGGAGTGTACACATTAAACCCCAATTTATGTAGAGAAAGCTAGGGTAAGGTGTTAACATTGTTTTCTTATTTCTACTCCAAGACATATGTTGTGGGTACCCGTTAGAACCGCCACAATAAGACGGTTCTAACATGCACCCATAACCTATGTTTGGAGGATTAATAAGAGCAATATTACGTATTTGTATCGAAAATCTAACCACTATGCTCAGGGTTGTGTAATCGAAATGCTTCGTTGATTGTGATGACGTCTTTCGGCACAATTGGTACGCATACTATATTCTGACAGCCTCCGCCCATCGGGGCTTGATGAAGAAGATGGGCTGCCTGATGCTTCCACGCAGAGCTGAAACCGACCCGCACACGAGTACTGGTAAACCGCTTAGAGGATCTACGCCTGCCCAGGTCGGCCCGTGCTTGCTTTTAAACCCTATTGGTTTCTTTGGGCGGCAGGGCTTGAGATGCCATTTCATCTCAATGTCGGGTAAAAGTCCCACAAAATTGGAAGCAACGTCTCCAAAATGACCTTTACAGTGTTGACGGGGACGTTAAACCTCAAATCAAACAAACAAAACATATATTCTGATAACATGCTTATTTTGAGGCTTGACTACTGGTTATGACGCAAACTCTTTGACCGTAGATGTATATTATATAAGTTTATTGCGATGACTTTATCTCGCAAGCTCTTGTTCTTCATTGGGACAGTGCAATAACCCTATAATGACACGTATGATACATAGAGGATATTTACTTTTTTGAGATGAATATCAAAATATTTCATCGAGTGTGTTGAAAATATCAGAATTTTCACGAGTGCGAAACACGAGTGAAAATTCTGATGCTTTCAACACACGAGATGAAATATTTTTGATATTTATCGAAAAAAAAGTAATTTTTCTTTTTATTTGATAATATTTTAGGACACTTACTGTAATTGATTAATCGGTTCTTACCTCACGATTTTTGACTTGGCTATGACGTCACAACTGTCAGTTGCAAACCATAAACCGTCGCCATTTTTAATACAGCATTTTACAGTTCAGAGAATGCTTTTTCAAGGTATTTTACAGAATTATTTTATAGATAACATATGATTTTTGGCTAGAAAATAGTACGGGCTGCTACTGTGAAAATAACATGGTCATGATATTTTTCACAGTGTGAAAATATCATTTATATTTTCACAGTGTGAAAATATCACTTTTATTTGTTTCAGATATGCACTGATTTCACTGCTATGTATTAAATAAAAGTAAGTGACTTATTTCAAGGGCTATGAAACCTTTTGGCGAAAGTTCAGATTACGCTGATCGTAAAACAATACACGACAAATGGGGCTATCAATCAAGTAATGCAAGTCGGTTAATTTGCAATTGGGTATAGTAAGGCGTCCGGCAGCGGCCGTATTGAACCATCTGTGTCGAAATTCAATGCAAATTTTGGGGGTGTCAAGGTGAAGTGATCAATCGATCTTGCTTACGAAACTTACTAACTGCGTTTAGAGTCTTAACTCTGTTACATGTACATGTAAGGCTCCGTATCTGCTGATAGCGAAAGTAAATTTCAAGAGTTGTAACATTTAGGAACAAATGGGTGTAGCGATGCTTAATCAATTAAGGTGTTGTCAAGGATAAATTGCACTTTGACATGAACATAATAACTGATGTCTCGGTATAACGACGTCATTTATTCTCTCTCTCTCTCTCTCTCTCTCTCTCTCTCTCTCTCTCTCTCTCTCTCTCTCTCTCTCTCTCTCTCTGTTCGTATTTGTATTTATTAATATGACCTGCCAGTACAAAACAGGAACAACATACAACCGAAAAATAGAAGTGAACGTAATGATCAGGAATCGTTACAATTAACCCACAGCTCTTGTCAGAGGCACCAAAGGGAAAGAAACAAAAACATGAAATATCTAGAATCTAATGGAACATCAGCGGGAGGAGAACGTGAGACACGTACAGCTTCATGCAAAACGTCACATCATGTTAACAAGTCCGTGTAATAAACACCTCATAAACGCTTTTTTATAAAGAAAACTGGGGTTTATGGGGGTATACATTATTTTTCTTATTTCTTCTCCAAGACATAGGTTGTGGTTACTCGTTGGAACCGCCTCAATGAAGCGGTTCTAGCCGCCTCAACGAGGCGGTTCTAGCGAGCATCCACAATCTATGCTGTAAGTAGAAGTAAGAAAACTGTCATGGATTTTCATGCAAAAAGTAGCCCTTTTTTGAGAGGTGAAGCACGGGCGCTATCGTATTGTAAGGGTCTTTTTTCTCTCTCAAGAGCTGTCTCAAACATATGTATACGTCAACTATGCCCTATATAGCTAGAATGCTTGCCTGAGGGGTTTCTTTTAAAATTTGTGGATTTGTCAGTTTTCTTGAAGTTTATGAATAAGTTAGCATATTTTGATTCAAATCGTGACATTTTGAAAGACATTTTTACTGTTGCCATTCAGTCTTCAAATGGTGAAGTAGTCTCTCTGGGTTTGGTCGCTTTTGTAGGCGCGCCATCAACATGAAATATCTTGGGGTTATTTTAGTTCTGTGTTTGATAGGGATTGAACATTCATATGGATTTTCGCGAGAATACGCGCGTAAGTACAAGCAGGTTTACGAATGGCGTTCATTTGATTGTGTAATCAATGGCCCACAATACTAAGCAAGTGGAAACTGCGTTGATTTCACGGTTTGTTGTTTTTTTTTGTTTTTTTTTTTTTTGGGGGGGGGGGGGGGGGCTGGGAGGTGGGAGGGGGTGATTTTCTATAATATGATTTAATTTGGGTCAAATCCTTTCAGTCTTTCAAAATATTGAAAGTTCAAGTTGGTTTAGTCATATACACTCTACACTTACTGTATTTAAAATGTATAAAGGTTCCTTTTAAAAGGAAAGGCTTGCCTGGTTTTAAGGGTACTGTTCCTGGTGTATATGTAGCCATATTGCCGCCAGATGGATGTACGAGTTGCTGTAGATGAAAGTACTGGTGAGGAATCAAATTGCACTGTTCTTGTTAATGGGACATAGACTTTTGATGCAGTGTACTCAAAGGCAATATATGGTTTATCTACACATTGGAATGGACAAACCCATGATGTGTCAATTTTCTATGTGGCACTACCCTGACATTTATTGGAAGAAATATTTCAATGTTAAGGTAACTGAGGCATTGACATGTGACCTAATGATCACATTCTCACTTTTGACCAACTATGATAGTAAGGGATCATTGTGATGGCCCTGTTTTATTGAAATTTGCTCAGTAGTATCTGAATAGTAGTTGGAAGAAGAAATTGTTAACAGACAGACAGGAGGAATAATGGACTTATGGAGCACGGACGATATGCGATTTGGCAAGTAGAAATGGACAAACAAAACAAAATAAATGTCCGTAACATATTTATGAGAGACAATAATGTGGTAGAACACATCATACATACTGTTTGTTTTGCTAGGTTTTACGCCCGTTCAACAATCGTTCAGTCATATACAGGCGGATAGTTTCCTAACCATCGTTCCTGGAAAGTACCAGTACCAGACCCCGATCCTCCGACACAAACTACCAAATGTTCGCACATTAACGATCATGGCCGGTAGCGGGGCTCGAACCCATGACCCTCCAGTGATTGCAAGTCAGCGACCTTAATCACTGGATCACGGAAGCGGTCTTCCATACATACTGAGTATACATTCATGTCATGTGGCCAGTAAACATGTAATTGTTAGGTGACGACACAGATATACATACAAGGGAGTATAAGACGAAGGAGGAAGAGACATTAAATGTTAACATCTTTTATTAGCAAAGTATAAAAATATTATAAACAAGAGACAACCAAAGTAAACAATGTTACCAATGTTAACAGTTTTTGTCTGAAAGTCTAAAAAGAAATAAACAGTATAAAGCTATTTAAGGTGAATCTTAATCTTGATAAAAACTGGACCAATTGACAGTCAGTACTCCGTAAACTTTATTGGTGGCAGTACCATCAATATAACTAGAGCTGTCAGCCGGCAGCGCTATCAGAGGAGTAGGAAAATGTTGATGTTAAAAAACTATAAAGAACAAGGAAATGAAAGAACATAGCTCAAAGAATCATTTTGAACATGAAAACTCGGTTTTAGAAACCAACCTGGGTTTTGCGCACAACACATCCTCTTATGATGATTAACATTACTGTCAAGTTATTCTAAAACCAATCCAGGAATAAGAAAGATATTGGTCGGACACGATAAAAAAGACGTTTTTTTTTTACTTTTTACCTTTCACCTCTAAGTATGACCTTGAACTTTGCGGTACGGACCTGGGTCTTGCACGTGACACACTGTCACATTATGGTTAATATTTCTGCTAAGTAATATTTAAATCCATCCAGGTATAAGAAAGTTATGGGTTGGACACAATAAAAAAGACGCTTTTTGGCCTTTTATCTCTAAGTATGACCTTGCCCTTTGAGGTACGGCTGTGGGTCTTGCGCAAGACACTCCGTCACATTATGGTTAACATTTCTGCCAAGTAATATTTAAATCCATCCAGGAATAACAAAGTTATGGAGGATAAAAAAAAATTGTGGACCGACAGACAGACGAACGGACAGAGTGATTACTATAGAGCACCCACACTTTCAGTGCGGGGCCCTAATAAGTTTGTACATATACATTATGATTCAATGGAGGTTTCAGGCAGGTAAATCATAATTTTCAGTAAATGCTATTATTCTAATTTCTGACATGAAATTATTCAATTTCATTCGTGCAGGTAATTGAAAATGTGGAAAGTATAATATTCACCTTTATGTCCAATATGTACTCGCATATGTTATTGAAGGTCTCCATAGTTAAAATATTTCCGAACTCTGTGTGTCCACAATTTATCCATTTTTAGAATGCATTCATCTGTTCGGAAATATTTGAAACATGGAGTGAGTGAGTGAGTTTTAGTTTAACGTCCCACCAACAGCTAAGGTCTTATGGAGACGGGTCCTCGGTTTAAGGACTCATCCGAAAGTCTGGAGAAGCCCGGGATCAAACCTGCGATCCCTGGTTTACAAGGCAAGCAGCATAACCACTGCACCACAGGGGCTTCTAATTTGAAACATGGAAACCGTCAATAACATGTGTGAGTACATACTGGACATAGTGGTGAATATTATACGTTTCACCATATGCAATAGCTGGACGAATGAAATGGGGTAATTTCATGGGTAAAATTAGAATAGTAGCATTTAATGAAAATTATAGTTTGCCTGCTTGAAACCTCCATTGTATCATAAGGTATATGTAGGAACTTATTAAATTGAAGGTACTTCCACTTATAAGCGAAAATGACATTTTTAAAGCGTACTGCAAATGTATTGACGATCAGTTGTTTCAGTTTTTTAAAAATATTATGAATCAACTTAACAAACTAAGTTGCAAGATGTAATATTCTCTAAACACATTTACAGTGAAGTGGTAATGCGGGGAACCAGTGTGAATCGGGTCACACACTCGCAAAATCACGGCGCAGCAGTTCAGTTGACCTACTCTAGTAACACTTCTGACGTCAGGAATCTACCCTATAAAATTTCAACAAAACCCATCGAGTTTTGACCTTCGAGTGAATTGTAAACTGCTACACAGATGATTTATGAATGTGGTCAGGTAAACTGTATTGACGGTAGTGCTGAGTAGACCGTGGCCTAGTGAATAAATTCGCTTCGGTGTTTAGTTAAACTTTCGCACAGAAACGATAGCTCTGTCACTAGACCATCTCTCACTAAACTGGTACCCTGTATTCTATTACAATATGCGAAAGCTATTGAGCTATAGGGTGTGGGAACCAGAACACCGGAAAAAAACTGACTGTATCTCTGATTTTTGCTTCAAAAAAACACCTGAGGATCCAAAATAACATAGAAAGAGAAGTCTAAACCCGGAACCACTTTTCCAATCTAACTGGCTTGCAGCTTGGATACATTGCTCAAATTCTCGTACCAAACTGCAAGACAATCACAGATACAGATCGAAGACTGTTGACTGAACAAGCCCGTGAAATAAACACCCCCGTATACCCCATTTTATATAGAGAAAACTGGGGTTTACGGGGGTATGCATTATTTTTCTTTTTTATGCTCTAATACATAGATTGTGGGTACTCGTTAGAACCGCCTCAGTGATTCTTCTAAACCCGAGATGTCTCTGTATAAAGTGGGGTTTACAGGAGTGTAATTTCACGGACTTGTTAACACGATTGAATGGTTGTAATATTTAGTCGTGACTTTCCCTGCGTAATTTGTGCACTGTTATATAATATTTTGCCAATCACGTTGAAATTACATTAATCTCAGTATGTTAAGATTTCATTTTACCTCAGAATACCATTAACACGCCTATTCATATATATTGAACATTTAACAGCCCCCCCCCACACCTACCCCCCCCCCCCCCCCCCCCCAAAAAAAAAAAAAAAAAAAAATATATATATATATAAAAGATAAAAAATGATATTTTTCATATTTCTGTTCAAAACATATATCAGGGGCTCTCATTAGAGGCGGTTCTAACGGGCACATGCAATCTATGCTTTTAATAAGAAAACTAATGTACACCCCTGTAAACCCCAGTTTTACTATATACAAGTGGGGTTTAAAGGGTCAAAATAACATAGGTGTGTTTTCGTAATCTTGCGCACTTTCGTATCATAAGTTTCCCATCATGTTGAATTTAATTTTACAGGGGAATTGTTTGTTTGTTTGTTTGATTTGAGGTTTAACGTCACTGTCAAACACTATTCAGATCATTTTGGAGAAATTGCTTCCAATGTTGTGGAACTTTTACCCGACATTGAGATGAAATGACATCTCAATCCCTACCACCTAGTGAAACCTATGGGGTTTATATGCATGGACGGACCGACTCGCACCACCTTGCCTGGACAGGCTTTCACCTTCTAAGCAGTTTACCAGTAATTGTGTGCGGTCGGTTTCAACTCTGCGTGGAAGAATCATGCAGCCCAGTCTATTTCTTCAAGCCCCGATGGGCGGGGGCAATTACACAGTGGAATACACACACCTGGCATATATGTACCTTCACTATAATTAGTAAGGGAAAGACCATGCGGCACATCCTGGTCGCTTTATGTGCACTTTGTACCACCGTAAAAGCAAACGCTGGTTCATATTTGTATTGACAACGGGGACAAAACCATTTCCCATCACGGAAACACGCCTATACACATACATTGCACACTTTACCGCCGAAAAAAAAAAAAAACGAATATTTTAAGAGGAAAACATGTGACATTTTTCTTTTTTCTG
The DNA here is from genome assembly GCA_963580285.1 of Lucinisca nassula. NCBI lineage: Eukaryota > Metazoa > Mollusca > Bivalvia > Lucinida > Lucinidae > Lucinisca > Lucinisca nassula. The sequence goes on along the minus strand of OY757023.1, from coordinate 54,294,554 downwards.
CTCAAAATATTGATTGTGGGTTATCTTAAGAACCGCCTCATCTTTATTTGAGGTTTAACGTCCCCATCAACACTGAATAGGTCACTTTATGAGACGTTGCTTCCAATTTTGTGGGACTTTTACCCGACACTGAGATGAAAATGACATTTCATGCCGTGTCGCCCAAAGAAACCAATAGAGTTTATAGGCATGGACGGTCCGATTCGCTCCGCTTTGCCTGGGCAGGTAAAGATGGGCCTGTTTCAGCTCTGCGTGGAAGCATCATGCAGCCCATCTATTTCTTCAAGCCCAGATGGACACGTTGAAATTACATTAATCTCAGTATGTTAAGATTTCATTTTACCTCAGAATACCATTAACACGCCTATTCATATATATTGAACATTTAACAGCCCCCCCCCCCACACCTACCCCCCCCCCCCCCCCCAAAAAAAAAAAAAAATATATATATAAAAGATAAAAAATGATATTTTTCATATTTCTGTTCAAAACATATATCAGGGGCTCTCATTAGAGGCGGTTCTAACGGGCACATGCAATCTATGCTTTTAATAAGAAAACTAATGTACACCCCTGTAAACCCCAGTTTTACTGTATACAAGTGGGGTTTAAAGGGTCAAAATAACATAGGTGTGTTTTCGTAATCTTGCGCACTTTCGTATCATAAGTTTCCCATCATGTTGAATTTAATTTTACAGGGGAATTGTTTGTTTGTTTGTTTGATTTGAGGTTTAACGTCACTGTCAAACACTATTCAGATCATTTTGGAGAAATTGCTTCCAATGTTGTGGAACTTTTACCCGACATTGAGATGAAATGACATCTCAATCCCTACCACCTAGTGAAACCTATGGGGTTTATATGCATGGACGGACCGACTCGCACCACCTTGCCTGGACAGGCTTTCACCTTCTAAGCAGTTTACCAGTAATTGTGTGCGGTCGGTTTCAACTCTGCGTGGAAGAATCATGCAGCCCAGTCTATTTCTTCAAGCCCCGATGGGCGGGGGCAATTACACAGTGGAATACACACACCTGGCATATATGTACCTTCACTATAATTAGTAAGGGAAAGACCATGCGGCACATCCTGGTCGCTTTATGTGCACTTTGTACCACCGTAAAAGCAAACGCTGGTTCATATTTGTATTGACAACGGGGACAAAACCATTTCCCATCACGGAAACACGCCTATACACATACATTGCACACTTTACCGCCGAAAAAAAAATACGAATATTTTAAGAGGAAAACATGTGACATTTTTCTTTTTTCTGCTCAAAATATTGATTGTGGGTTATCTTAAGAACCGCCTCATCTTTATTTGAGGTTTAACGTCCCCATCAACACTGAATAGGTCACTTTATGAGACGTTGCTTCCAATTTTGTGGGACTTTTACCCGACACTGAGATGAAAATGACATTTCATGCCGTGTCGCCCAAAGAAACCAATAGAGTTTATAGGCATGGTTGGTCCGATTCGCTCCGCTTTGCCTGGGCAGGTAAAGATGGGCCTGTTTCAGCTCTGCGTGGAAGCATCATGCAGCCCATCTATTTCTTCAAGCCCAGATGGACAGGGACCGACTGTGAGACAGTGGGTTTCGAGTGTGGATTTACAACCACTCGAATACCTTTTTGCTTTTAATCATCAACATTCCTTTCGCTGTTTCTCTACTCATAAAAAAAAACAGAAGTTTCGCCAAAGCTCATTTATTTCACTTACAATTACTACTTAGCGAGTGGTTTCGTCTAATTACGATGTATTTTATACTTGTCCAAATTCACTTAGATAGTTGACTTCAATGGACACGAAGGTAAAAAAAACAAACAAAAAAAAAACAGATGTTGACAATTTGCACAGATGATGTGAAAATAAAATAACGGCATGCACCAACATCATTACAAAAACACGCCTATTCAAATCTATTGAACATTTTACCATCAAAAAATGAAAATTTTCAGATAAAAACATCCGATATTTTTCATATTTCTGCTGAAAACCGGCATTGTGGGCACGCGTAAGAACCGCCTCAGTGAGGCGGTTCTAACGAGCACCCACAATGTATGTTTGTAAACAGAAATAAGAAAAAAATAATGTTCACCCCTGTAAACCCCAGTTATACTATATAAGAGTGAGGTTTAAGAGGGTCAAAGTTATGTAGGTTTGTTTATGTGATGATGATTTCCGGTCAATAAATAAATAACTAAATAAATTGATTGTTGTTGTTTTTTTCATTCCGTACTTTGTTTCATAGTTTCCATCATTCGGCATTATACAATTCTCATTCTAACATGATGAAAACGTGTTCCCAGTGGGCAGGACATGTTTGATGACGTCACAATGTAAGGTTTTACTTCTCAGGACATCGCTACAAAACAGGTTTTTGGCAAACTTAGCACTGATATATAGGATGTCGGGAACAAGCCGTGAAATGAACACCCAACTAAACCCCCCTTTGTAAAGAGAGAACTGGGGTTTACGGGGGCAAACACTATATTTTCCTATTTATGCTCCAATACATAGTTTGTGGGTACTCGTTAGAACCGCCTCAATGAGGCGGTTCTAACGAGCAACCACAACCTATGTTTGTAGTATTTATAAGAAAATTATCAAGGATTTTCATGAGAAAAATGACCATTTTGGAGATGTGAAGAAATGCACCATGTCGCACGGGTGTGTCATCGTAATGAGAATGTCGAGAAAACGTATAATACCATTCGTTATTTGGATTTTTTGACGGTTACATGTAACTTGGGATCGCGTTCCCAGCCTGAAAGCGTTAGGCGAGGGAAATATATCTCTCAGGCGGAGAATGTGTCAAGAATCAAAATAATTTCTAATGTTGCCAGCCTCGGTAGCTCAGTCGGTTGCGCGTCTGACTGATGACCAGAAGGACGCGGGTTCGGTGCTTGCCGGTGTCGGCAACATTCTTCCGTGGAGATTGGTCATGATTTTTTTTTATTCGGTCATTCTCTCTCTTCCGCTGATTCAAGAAGGGCAGTTGTCAGTTTCTGTCCAAAGAATGTGCACTGTTGGGTTTGATTGTGTGCCTGGTTTAATTATGAACTAAGTTTTTGAAATCTTCTAAATTCATAATGCTTTCTGGCTCTACAAGGCTATCAAACATTGTTTCTGGTAAATAAATCCTCTGTTTATTAAAATGAATGTGATAATGCAAGTCAAAACTTTCATAAATAAGTGGTACCTCTTCAGACCTACGTGAAAATATATACATGTACATGTAAATAATGTCTATAAGCGCAGAGACACGATGACAAAAAAAAAAAAAAAAAAAATAACAATTTCCTCCCCGTACAGTTATCGAATTATCAAATGTGGACTTTGACTATCGTTGGGCCCATTATGGTCTAACTGTTGGTTTTCTTTTGCTCCAGCATTTCAGTTATTTCAAGCTTTCAAGTCCTCATCGTTGTTTCATCTGTGTAGTCGTTTGATTTTCAACTTCATCATCCATAGCATGTATGCCAATGCACAATTCGTGAAAAATTACTTAAGACATTCAAGACCTGTCACATTTACAAGTTATGTAGGTGTCAGTCAAGGTAATATATTTTTTAATATGTTAAAATTTCCAGCAGTCTTAAATGGCTAAATAATTAAGTGAATTTTTCATGCTGATGACGGTTGGACTAATATTACTCTTTGAACGTTATGGCAAGTAACGGTGCCACTGAAGTTTATCCACAACTGTTTATCCTGCTGTATACCGATTATACACAGATGACACAGTGATTTTGCTGAGTCTACTGCAAAACGTCGTGTTGCTCTAAATACTATTTATCTAAATTGATTATCATTGGCTCTTGAAGTTAACCGAACCAAGACTTAAGGTACCTTTTCCTGCAGAACGCTGTTGCAGTTGTCGAATGTTCGACATTCATAATGATATTTGTAAAATTACAGGTAAACAAACTAGGTCTGGCAGTGACGTCAAATCAATAACAAAGCTAAAAATGGAATGGATTTTCCAGTATAAATTTGCGCTTGGGTTTATCGTATGAACAGGTCACGCCTGTTGATTATACAGCAGTCACAACGGTACAGGGGATGTTAACGCTGCTTGTCATGCTGACAGTCCGAGTTCGAATCTCACTTATTGCAGTTTGTTTGTTTTATCGTTTTGAAGTAAATTAAATGTTTATTGTTTCATATTTATATTTTACTGGTTTAAAATCTATAGTAAATTTTGTATATATATATTTTTTTTTCTATTTCACTTTCTTATCTTTATTTCTCATAAACAAGTTTTATGCAGTCAAGTGTGATGTGCTTCAAAATGAACTGTACACGTCGTAATTATCCACTTTTAACATGCCACACGGGTAAAGCAAATTTCACATGTCGTGTATATGTGTGTATTACGAGGTAAAAAAAAATCATTCGACACGTGGGTTTCGAACCAGCCACGTCTTGGTCTGTAGAACAACCCCTCTACTCTTTCGGCCACGAAATCCACAAAACTTAGACGGTTGGTAAATTAGTCCTAGGTTCCACGTAAAAGCCATATCATATGAATATTCGAGTAAACTAATTATGACGTAACTGCCAGGAATTCCTTGTCGGACTATAGGTGCACGGTTTTCTCGCAGGAGCATAACAAAGGCTAGTGGACAAAGCCTGTAAAGCTTTGCTTGTTGTGATTAGCGAAACCAGAAGATTATTAATATTTTAATTTGAAACTTACAACTTCAACTTTATGATGGTAAAGTGAATCCTATTTTACATTATGTCTTGAGGTTTTGAGGTACGAGGATACTGCTATTCTCAAAAAAGTTCAAATTTAAATGTGATTTTTAAACCTAAAATTCAGCACCAAATGTTATGCTTAAAACTGAGCTTGGCAGGTATTCAATTATCATTGAAGTTAACTATCGTACAATTGGATTCTGATAACACATGCTAAACTGGACAAAATATAAACCAGATCGCACAGTCGATGGCACGCCATCGCAAATCCACACATGTTCGACAAAAATTGCAAAAGTACAAGACATCGGTTTAAAAAAATAGCTTTTGACTCCGCTCAAGGGCCTCAATCTGACTCTAGGGTCAAACGGTTACTTGTTTTGTATTCTACTCGTCACCCCCCCCCCCCCCCCCGCCTCCACACAATAATATGTTCTGAAAAAGCCCCCTTAGCCCAACCCCTGGGTCACATTCGAAATCCCTTTCAGTTTGTTTTACATTTTCATAACTAAGTAAATGTACATGTGAAAAGCTTGACACCAAAATCTATAAAAAATGACTTCGTAATTAATATGTAATTACATAATTACTGTCAAATTAAAACTTATATTGATTACAAGGTACGAAAAAATAATGGACCGAAATATCGATTTCCTTCTAAATTCATTCCAATAAGTTAAATGCATTTATTCTGTAACAGTAGAACACACCGTGTGTTCATTATTGTTTTATTGCCCCCTGTGATATACTGACTATAGTAGATCAAAGGCGGTCCTTAATAGGGTGATTAGTAGCTCCTGTTGTGTCCCCTGACTGAGGCACTTAAGAGGAAAATCAATAATGTACACCAGTCAACAGTAAGTAATTTATTGATTTTCCCAAAGGAGGCCCCTTACCTGTTGAAGGCAGAGAAATTCTTTTCAGTCAGCCTTGATGACTACATAATATTATGTAATGAAATGATTGTCCTCAATAATCAAGAATAATTGCCTTTAAGAGAAGACCCCGCTGCAGCCTTGAATGAAATCGTTTATTGATGGTGTAAGTTAGAGTATGTGGAGCATAACGCCCTTAAAGAATGGAACCCCAGCATTTTGAAACGGGTGAAGAAAAGCATTGCATTCTATTATCAAAATACTAGCTTAGTATGCGTCATTACCACATCTTAAACTAGGTATTCGAAAATTTCATAAGTACATGTATGTTTTGGCTCCAGCAGAGAATGCCAATATAGTCGTTGTTTGGTGGCTCCATGCAGCAAGGTCTTGATGGTACTAAGGCTTATAAACTACAGCCTTTGTCTGCAGATGGGGCTGTAGTTACTGACAGCAAAAATTTTGACATTCAGACACCAAGTTTGCTGTATGTGTTATAGAATGCCAAGACAAGCTTCTTACGTTATTTTGGTTACCTAAACTTCATAAAAGACCATACAAAGCACGGTTTATTGTAAATTCTAGGCCTTGTACATCCAGTGAACTTTCTAAATTATTAGCTTCATGTCTTAGTGTCATTAAAATTGTGATTAAATATTGTGACAAAGTCTTTGAAAGATCAGGGGGAATTCTGTTTTGTCTACAAATATTCGAATGATGTTTTAAATAAATTGGAATCCAGACGTTTTCGTGCTTCAAGGCTGTCTACTTATTATATTTCCAGGCTTAACACTACACTTCCACATAATCCTATAAAAGAAAAAAAAACGTAATGATTTAATTGAATGGACTTTTCATGAAGACGATTCCCTCTGTCTTACATGTAAAGTAAGAAATGTTTTTTCGCTTTTTCACTTCTGAAGAGCATAAAAATTACAAATTATGCTAAAGGAGACCACAATACTAAGATATCCCTGTTCGGGGACAACAACGACACAGGCTAAGGAACTCCACCTTGAGATGGACCCCGAACGTGGTTATCTAATTTGAAGGCCTCAGTCAGAGTAATTTGTACCCCGATCAGAGACATAGACGTTTTTGACAGAAGAGTTAAACAAGCAACTTTGTTGATCAAAATCATTTAAAAATCTGAACGGTGTAAAGTTAGCACTTTATGCCTTTCAAAAGTTATAGTTGTCATCTGTTTGATCGAAGAAGTAACTTTTTGCACAGGCTGAATTCTGGTAACCGGCCCAAAATGGCCATTTTACCCCGCGATCGGGGTACAAGTTACTAATAATGGAAACAAAATGCACAGACAAAAGGGGATTATCCTGACTCCGATCGGTTCTTCTCTTCTACTATATTAAATTGACCGTTTGACATGCCCGAAAACGATACATGTAACATGTCGTTAAAGGTAACCGATTTCCTTCTAAATTCACATCACGAAAGCACGCCTATATAATTTTGACCCCCTTGAACCCCACTTGTATATTGTAAAACTGGGGTTTACTGGGGTAAACCTTATTTTTCTTATTTCTTCTCTAAAATATAGTTTCTGGGTACCCCGGAGAACCGCCTCGATGAGGCGGTTCTAACGTGTACCCACAATCTATATTTTGAGCAGAAATAAGAAAAATATCTCAATTTTTCATCTTTTTTTTTTTTTTTTTTTTTTCTGCGGTATAATTTCCGCTGTATTTGTATAGGCGAGTATTCGTAGCATGGGGTTGCGTGTCCGCCATGTGAATGAGCGCAGAATAGTTCACAAATTTAAGTCGGCTACATTTTTGTTAAATAATATTGAGTAAGTGTTTGAGTTTTACGTCCCGCCAACAGCTAAGGTCATACGGAGACGGGACCTCGGTTTTAAAGACTCATCCGAAAGTCTGGAGTAGCCCGGAATCGATCCTGCGACCCCTGGTTTACAAGGCGAGTAGCGTTACCAATACACCATATAATATCGATGTATATATCACGTTTACAAATCCGCCTTATGAATAACCCCGCAACCTCCACTTGATATAGGGAAAACTGGGATCTAAAGGGCCATTGTTTGGTTGAAAACCATGTACTTTGGGTACTCATTAGCACCGTCTCGGTGCAGCGGTTCTAACGAGCACCCACAATCCATGTATATATATGTTGCACAAATAAGAAAATAAAAAAAAAAAAACATATCACAAGAAAAAAACGACTGTTTTGGTGATCTAAATGAATGCCCGATGTTACATCGATGCTTTCAGAAAAGGGAAATCTCACCCTCGGGGTCTGAATTTCAACCAGGGACTCGGCAAAGCCTCGTCCCTGGTTGAAATACAGACCCCTTTGGTGAGATATCCCTTTCCTACATAAACATAAACAGTCATGATGGATTCTTATACTCTTATATACACATACACTTTAAGTATGCTATTCTTACCAATTTCGCCCCGGAAACATCAAAACGAGTAATTGACTAATAGTGCAGGCCAAGATCAGATGCCGAAGGACGCGTCGTGCGGCGTGTGATCAGGGCCTACACTGTTTGCAAATCATTCAGCCATTTTCATGATATCTTTTGAATACAACACAACCCAGCATCCCTAAATTTTGAAATGGACCTGTTCTATGTATAAGGTGGCGTATTCCACCAAGTACAAAATGGGCTGCTGGACATGGCTATTATGACACTAATGCAATAGTACTGGCCGTAGTGTTTTATGTATGGTCTGCTGTCATAATTTATGACGTATTAAGAACCTTTTTGCGGGCATTTTTTTCTAACGGTATTCAGTTACATTTAAGACAGCTCTTAGTAAGAAAGGATCTTCCTTTAGGACTAACAGAATGCAGTATCTGAACATAAAACATTTGTGTTTTTGTTTGTTTATATGCCTGCTAGGGATAGATTATTCTCATGGAATGTTTCAGAGCTTACAAGGCAAGTGACAAATTGATACCATTACGCAAACACGCCTATACAAATACATTGCCACCTTTATCGCCAAAAAAAAAAAAAAAAAAAAAATGAAAACTTTATGATGAAAAATTGTGATATTTTTCTTATTTCTGCTCAAAATATAGATTGTGGGCTCTCGTTAGAACCGCCTCATCGAGGCGGTTCTAACGATTACCCACACTCTATATTATAGAGCAGAAATAAGAAAAATAAGGTATACCCCCGGAAACCCCAGTTTTACTATATAAAATTGGGGTTCAAGGGGGTCAGTATTATATAGGCGTGTTTCCGTGATGAGAGGACCCGCGTTATAACGACAGTATATGTTCCCTATTATTGTGCCGTTATAATGATTATGCCGCTATAAAGAATCCAAGTTAGGATTATGATAGGTTATAAAAGGCCTTTTCCACATAATTACTCCAAGAAACAAATGTTATAGACAAATGTCTATAACATTTGTTTCTTGGCGTATTAAATAACAAGAATCTTTTATGACTATGGATTCGATTTTTGGGCATTTCTTACCCATAGGGAAGCCCACGTCGCTCGGAATCTAGGCTAAACCGTGAGCTAAGAATTCATTCCATTGAAATTGTCCTCATAATGAGTTTTGCCATTATATCGAATGTCTTTATGACGCGGGCGATCTGTTGTGGATAAAATTATCCTTCCCTTTTTAGTCAACATCAGGTTAGTAAGACCGTGTTATGAACACCACTCTAAATCCCATTTTATATAGAGAAAAGTGGGGTTAACAGGGTTGGATATTGTTTTCCTTGTTTGTGTTCAAACATAGATTATGGGTACTCGGTACTCGTTAGAACCGTCGCGGTGAGCACGAACAATCTACATTGTATGTTAAGACTTTTGTATTTTAAGACTATACGGCCCCCGCCCATCGGGGCTTGAAGTCATATATGGGCTGCATGTTGCTTCCACGCAGAGCTGAATCCGACCCGCACACGAGTACTGGTAAACCGCTTATAGAATCGAAGCCTGCCCAGGCAAAGCGGTGCGCATGAGTCGGACCGTCCATGCTTATAAACCCTATTGGTTTTATTGGGCGACTGGGCTTGACATGTCATTTCATCTCAATGTCGGGTAAAAGTCCCACAGAATTGGAAGCGACGTCTCCAAAGTGACCTTTTCAGTGTTGACGGGGACGTTAAACCTCAAATCAAACAAACAAATGTTAAGACTATTAAAGAAAAATATAGAACATTTTCGACTTAAAAATGTCAGTCATTAGGATAACACGCCTATACAAATGTATTGGGAGATTTTACTACCCAAAAATGAAAAATTCCAGATAAAAATCTGATTTTTTTTTTTCTTATTTTTGCCCAAAACATAGATTGCAGGGACTCGATAGAACCGCCTCGGCGAGAAATACCAGGTTCGTGTCTTTTGATATCAAGTGTATCAGGCAAGGCTTCGGGAACGCTTGTAGAATCGCGGGGCTTGCCGTGCGATTCTACAAGCGTTCTCGAAGCCGAGCCTGATAAACTTGATATCAAATGACACGAATATGGTATTCTGTTTATTAGTTTATCCCCTTGTAAACCATTTAACAGGTAGTAGAAAGCATTTTATTTAAAGACTGTCTTTAAATTTAAAGACTGTCTTTAAATTTAAAGACTGTCTTTAAATTTAAAGACTGTCTTTAAATTTAAAGACTTTTTTGTCTGTAAATTTAAAGACTGACACAAATACAATAATGAAAATGGTGTAAAACGGAAAAATCGCAATTTGCTGTTTATAGTAATATGACCGTTATCTATGGAATATGTAATTATGTGTAACTGCAAATTATATAGTTGTCTCTATTTAATTAAATTCCTTCCACCATAATTGAAGAGTTCTCAGAAAAACAGGTTTTGCAAAATGATTCATTGGTAAAATGAACTCAGGAATGAATGTGTATAACGATTCTATGATTTTGTCAATTTTCCGGCCACTCGCTTCGACAGACAGTTGTTCTGACAACTAAAAGTGATGAAAGTTTCAGACGGACTATAACATTAAAATGTCCGAAAACGAAATGACGTCAGTACGAAACTCCTCTTATGTTCGACCTTTGACAGATATTTCCTCCCTTACTGCGAACTTTCACGGCATTTGTGGTCTAAGTGAAGGAACTGGGTTGTTTTATTTCTTTTTTTTTCTATCAGTAAAACGATATTAAAAGACAATAAAATACATGCAGTCTATAGCAACGCACCTTTTATTAATGAGATGAAGACTGAGGCTGCGTATAAGAATGCGATTTTTTCGTGTTACATCATTTTTATGATTTTCCTTTGTGTTACTCAGTGTTAGTCTTTAAATTTACAAACTAAAACGTCTTTAAATTTAAAGACAGTCGTTAAATTTAAAGACAGTCTTTAAATAAAACAACTTTCTTCTACCTGTTTAAATCACTCACCGATTGTCCTCAGTTCGTCCCAACATTCCGGTGCGCAATATAATCGACCAGCATATTTACTATCATCTGACCGTTATTTTTCTTTTGATAATTTTTAATGTAATTTTTTTTTCGATTTTTCTAGTATTAATAACATTTTGGCCATTTTTCCGGTTGTCCGGTTCATTCAAAAAGTGCAATGTCACGTTGACGTGATAAAGCTCACTTGAGTTAGCATATCTTTATCAGGTCAATGTTTTACAATGCACTATATATAGGGGGTAACTGATAAACAATCTACCCGAAAATGAGCAACAAATACCGTTTTATTGCGATATTTTATACGTATCCGCGTGATAAATCGGTGCCAATTTTAGCTCATTTCTAGATAAAGCTTTTTTTTTTTGCCCAAAAGATGGATTGTAGGTGGGCGTTAGAACCACCTAGTTCATTTGACAGTGGCTTCATACACTTATATGCATCAGTATAAATGTCAGAATACACTTTATTGCTACAGTAACTTTATCCGCCACATTGTTTTACATTGAGTGGGTGTTTCCACATCAATTATCACACGAGACGCGGAGGGTCGAGTTTGATACGTAAGATCAGGAAACATCAACAAGACGTAATACTGTGCGGCAGCTCATTTCCTGATGCATCACGTAAATAAGTTCGTACAATGAACACCCCTAAACCCCACTTTATATGAGCCCCGCCATGCGAATCTGTGTCTTCGAGCATTCCGTCATGACAAATTTTAACTGCGCATGCCCTGCCATTCAGACGGGCCAGGGATATGGCTTTCTGTCTGTAGGTTCCTCTTGATTCACTGCTTGTATGAGCGAGCAACGAAGGTTCTGGCGAGACTGCGCGGATGCGCAGGCTCGCCTGAACCTTCGCTGCACGCATAGGAGATAAGTACCAAAATCGCTTGACGGGGGCCATATAGACAAAACCAGGGTTTTAGATGGTATAAATTATGTTATTTATTCGCGCTCCAAGACATAGGTTGTGGGTACTCGTTTGAACCGCCTCAACGAGTATCCACAGCCTATGTTCGCAGTATAAATAATAAAATATCACGTCGGAAAAATAGGCAATTTTGAGGTGTGAAAAAAATGCATAATGTCGTACTGAGCCTACTATATTTTCACACGTATCTGTACCGGTCTATAGGACTAAAAAGATTCAGCCTTATAGCAGCTACATGTTTGTAAAGAAAACTGTCGTGTTGTTTGTTTTGGGGAAGACATTTCATTACTATTTTTTCCGAAATGAAAATTTGAAAAAAAAAAAAAAAAAAAAAAAAAAACAGCTTATATTTAGTTGTGATGCCAGCTGCTAAATAGTGTTGACGGGGACGTTAAACCTCAATTCAAACAAACAAAAGACCTGCTTATATTTAAATGTAGAAAGTGAAATATTTATTTCATTTTATTTACTTATTTATTTATTTATTTATTTATTTTATTTTTCTTTTATTTATTTGTGGCATACGGGACAATTAGGATCATCATGCCTCATGTCAAATCAAGGTACCTTACCTGTACTGGCAGTTTTTCCAGCTCCGAAATTCCCGAAGAAATTAAAACAACCTCAAAATGACCCAATTTGTTTTATTTGATTTTCTCAAATTTAACATTGGAGGAAAGAAAAATCATTTTTCTACTTAAATGTTCAGCCACATTTTTCATTGCATATTGAATGTTTTAATGACTGCTGTTTAAAATCAGATACTGTCGCGTATTTTTCCTAATTTACTATTAAAGTACATTGGACATAGGGTCCTATTTTTATTCTAAAATTTACCAATCTTAATTTGATGAAATATATATATATAACTTTATTCAAATTAACGGTAAGATATTGAATTTTTATAATTTTAAACCACATTTTCGCTATCTAGCGTAGTAATGCTAAAATTTATGTCAGAGAAAAATGATCCCTATTAACTTCTATATATTTTGTCCCGTAACTTTAATCGGACACAGGTAATTTAGTGCATGGATAACAATTGTCCCACATGGAGCCTCGTCTTGTAAAACCATGTTATAAACTTTAGAGACTCTCGCTGTGTTGCCTTACAAATTCTTTGATACTGTATGTATAGAGTAGTATAATGGGTAAATAAAGAACTTTTTGCACTTAATAACTCCAAGAAACAAATGTTGTGGGTGTTTGTTAGAATCGCCTCGGCGAGGCAATTCTAACAAATGCCCAAAACATTTGTTTCTTGGATTAACAACTAATTACAATATTCGTGAAATCTCCATTGACATGTCTCATCATGGGCTAAGGATATGCTCCATTGAAATTGTCGTTATAACAAGTTTTTGCGTGATATCGAATGTCGGTATAACGAGGTTTGGCTGTGTTTGGTACATAAAAAGGTGCATACCCATCTGATCAGCCCCTATGTGCGCGCTGCGATAACAGAATTTGTGTTTCTTTGTCTTGAAATTTACGGCCCTAACAACGCTGTTTTGGTAATACCGATCCAGTCAGGTGTAAACACGTTCAAAAACGGTAACAGCGCAAACTAGTACAATGTATCAACGAGGCGGTTCAAACTCATACATGAACCGCAACCTATGATTTTGAGCAAACGAATAGACACGTAGACCCCACTTTTCTCTATATACATGTTAAGTTGTGTTTAAGTGGGTGTTAATAACACGGACTTGTTAACCCGACGTATACCTGCCGTGTTGTTTCACTTTGCTTGACGTTTTTATTATGACATTATTGCCACATTAACCGCAGTTACTTGGCGCTGAGACGAGGAAAAAAACTAGGTTCTCGGACTTTTGTAGATTTATCGCACGGTCCTGTCGTGAAGGCGACGTCATAGTACGTTTTTCTTTAGGCAAGCGTCTTTCCTGCGGAAGGCTCATCCGGACTGCGTGTGGGCTGACCAGACTTCGCTTGTGCGAGGACTGACCATAGTCGTCTCTAACCGTACTCGTTCAGTTTAAGCATGTTTTTGTCCGACGTGAATCAATTATCATGACCTGTCCAAGAACATGAAAATAGGTAACACCTTTGACACAGGTGATACGTTAATAAATCATATAATTATTTTGTTCGGTGAATATAAAGATTCTGCGTCAACGTCGATGCGATAATGATACGAAGTTTTATTATAAGCCTAAACATCATGATAACAAGTCCGTGAAACGAAGATCCCCCACCTAAACCCCACTTTATACAGAGAAAATTGGGGTTTACGGGGGTAAACATTATCTGCCTTATTTTTGCTCAAAAACAGATTGTGGGTACTCGTTAGAACCGCCTCATTGAGGCGGTTCTAACGAGTACCCACAATCTATGTTGAAAGCAAAAATAATAAAGATGTTATCATTTTTACCTAATATTTACCATTTTCTTACACCATGTTGGACGCTATTATTCCTACGGACATGTTTTCCTAATGAGACTACCAGTTTTAATACCCCGCCCGAGTTTTCCAGCGCGCCGGCATATTATGTGACGTTAGAAAAGACTTTATTGGCAGCAAAAAGGCATATTATCTAGTAATTTCATCTGCCGTACAGTATCACCGCACCCCCCCCCCCCCCCCGCCCATCTGGGCTTGGAGAAATAGATTGGGCAGCATGGTGCTCCCACACAGAGCTGAAAATGACCATACACGAGTACTGGTAAACCGCTTAGAAGGATTAAGCCCCCCCGGACAAAGTGATGTGAGTCAGACCGCCCAATGCATATAAGATTTTTGGTTTCATTGGGCGACAGGAGTTGAGATGTCATTTCATCTCAGTATAGAGTAGATCTAAAGGTCTCACAAAATTGGAAGCAGCGTCTCCAAAATGACCTAAATAGTGTTGACGTAGACATTAAACCTCAATTCTAACAATCAAACAAACACATCTCTTGGATTGTCCCAGATCTTCCGCATCACCTATTATGCTAATACATCCGTGTACCATATTGCATTATCATACCTCACGTGACTTTACCATACAAAAACCCCATAGGCCTGAGGGTGATAATTTCTACTAGGCCCTTTTCACACTCCGATAATTTCGACTATCCGATAGAACCAAACCGAACGCGCTTTCAATTCCGCGCATGTGACATGCGCGGAATTGAAAGCGCGTTCGGTTTGGTTCTTCTGTGAAGCTGGAGAAAATGAGTCTAAACCAAAAATTGTAGCAAAGTCGAGAAATTTTGGTACCAAAATATTTCTTTTGATTTAATTAAGAAAACATTTACCCACACTTTAGGTTGTGCCGTGTGGCGGCCGTAAAACGTCTCTCCGTACATTTTATATTTTACTTTTGGTCCTTTGAGATCAGCGTGAATATTCTGAGAAATCAGAAAAAAATTATCGGTTTAGACCATATTCTAGACAGGTTTTTATTTATTTGGACCCCATTTTGATTTATATCAGTCCTTGAATCGACTGCCTATTCGAAATTCGCAAAATTGCAGTATGTTTCCTCTGGCTTTCTTTGCCGGATCATTACAGGGTCACTGATGAGCCTTTATTAGCCGAAACTACGTAGTATGACCCATCTTCTTTCTTATGAATGTTTTCATTGCTCTTAAAGGAACTCATTTTTTATTTTTATTTGCCTTCACTGCAGCAGGTGTTGTGCCGTATGGCGGCCGTTAAACGTCTCCCCGTACATCAACCATAGTGCAGTTTATATTTTACTTTTGGTCCTTTGAGATCAGCGTGAATATTCTGAGAAATCAGAAAAAAAAAATATTGGTTTAGACTCATATTCTAGACAGGTTTGTATTCATTTGGACCCTATTTTGATTTATATCAGTCCTTGAATCGACTGCCTATTCGAAATTCGCAAAATTGCAGTATGTTTCCTCTGGCTTTCTTTGCAGGATCATTACAGGGTCACTGACGAGGCTTTATTAGCCGAAACTACGTAGTATGACCCATCTTCTTTCTTATGAATGTTTTCATTGCTCTTAAAGGAACTCATTTTTTATTTTTATTTATTTAGAAGTAACGAAGTTATAGACGTTTGAACTTCGACAATTCTGTTCCAACACATATTGTCGCTTATGTAGAAAGCCGACGTTATCAGAAAATTTTGAACGTCATTGCGTCAAAAGTCGCACGCGAGCTGTCCTGTATTTTTCATTAAATATCTCTTAACATGTGCAGTTTAATAAAAACAAAAAAAAAATACTACATTCATGAGAGGGTAAAAGTGAAAAATGTCACCTTTCGAATGTGAATAGTCCTCAGAGTGATATTTTTCACTGTCAGGAATGTAATATTTTATAATAATTTATACTCTTTCATGCATCCAAAACGGTTAATTTCTGATGAAAATTTGTGATATATGTCTTATTTGTACATCCAGCATAGCTACACATAGTGGGTGCTCGTTAGAACCGCCTCGTTGAGGCGGTTCTAACGAGTACCCACAACCTATGTATTTGAGCAAAAAGAAGAAACAATAATGTACATGTATACCACTGCAAACCAATTTTTCTGTTTATAAAGTGGGGTTTAAAGAGGTTTCCATTTCTCGGACTTGATAATGTTCGCGGCTTAGTTAGTACTCCAAAGTTTTGTTTTCCCCACATATGAGCGGCCGCTAACAAAACATATATCTTGGAAGTTTAACGACCAAGTCACCACCAGTTAGGTCATATCGGGACGGTCAGTTTTTCCTGGGGATACTAAGATTAAAGCGAATGTCCAGTATAATACACATTACTTCGGCATAAACGGACAACTTCCCTTCTTGGATCAGCGGAAGGGAGAGAGTGACCGTAGAAATGTTTTCATGATAAGTCACCACGAAAGAATGTTGCCGGCTCCAGCAGGTTTCGAACCCGCGACCTTCTGATCACCAGTGAGTCGCGGATCCGACTGAGCTACCGCCCTTTGTTATAATGAATCTTTGGTCCAGCGTACATCTGTTTGTTTGAATTGGGGTTTAACGTCCCCGTCAACACTATTTAGGTCAGTTTTGGAGACGTTGCTTTGTGGGTCTTTTACCCAACATTGAGGTGAAATGACATCTCAATCCCTGCCGCCCAATGAAACCAGAAGGCTTAAATGCATTTGGCGATCTAACTCACACCGCTTTGCCTGGGCAGGCTTAGTCCTTCTAAGCGGTTTACCAGTAATCGTGTGTGGTCAGATTCAGCTCTGCGTGGAAGTAACCCAAACAATTTCTCCAAGCCCCGATGGGCGGGGGCGATCAGCGTACATCTTTTAAAAAAACATCCATCACGATAGCACACCCGTGCGACATAGTGCATTTTCACATCTCCAAAACGGCTCTTTTCTGGTGAAAATCCGTGATATTTTCTTATTCATACTGCAAACATAGGCCTCATTGAGGCAGTTCTAACGAGTACCCACAACCTATGTCTTGGAGCAGAAATAAGAAAAATTATGTATACCCCCGTAAACCCCAGTTTCCTCTATATAAAGTTGGGTTTAGGGGTATTCATTTCACGGACTTGTTCACAAGATGGTTACAAAAAACACACCTATACAAATGCATTGTTAATTTAACGCTGAAAAAAAAAAAAAAAAAAAAAAAACACGAAAATTTTAAGATGAAACATTGTGATATATTGTCTTATTTCTGCTCAAAATATAGATTTTCGGTACACTTTAGAACCGCCTTATCGGGGCGGAGCGGCCCCGCCCATCGGGGGCTTAAAGAAATAGATGGGCTGCACGATGATTCCACGCAGCGGTGAAACCGACCGCACATGAGTACTGGTAAACCGCTTAGAGGGTTTAAGCCTTCCCAGGCAAAGCGGTGCGAGTCGGACCGTCCATGCTTATAAGCCTTATTGGTTTGATTGTGCGACAGGGCTTAAGATGTCATTTCATCTCAATGTCGGGTAAAAGTCCCACAAAAATTGGAAGAGACGTCTCCAAAATGACCTGTACAGTGTTGACGGGGACGTTAAACATCAAATCAAACAAACAAACAAAGCTACTTGTATAAATAACTGCATTGCTATGTGAACATCCCCTTGTAGCTGTGAACACGGATATTCAAACTCAGTTACCTCTTTTCAGATGGCGTAGACCTGACGTTATCGCCTTTAACCGTTTTTGTACCAAATGGAATCTTCCTCCTTATATATAGCAGGTATCCATTTCAAAATTCAGGGGTGTCAGTTTTGTTTTCTTCAAAATTTAATTGGGAAATGGCTTAACGTTTTGCAAACAGTGTAGGCCCTGATCAGACGCCGCGTTCTGTCGCGTCTGATCTGGGGTTGCACTGTTTGCTAAGGTACATGTACCCCTTTAGGTTTCTAGTACTGAATGGGTTAAAACTAACAATGGTTTGTTTGTTTGTTTGATTTGGGGTTTAACGTCCCCGACAACACTGTAAAGGTCATTTTCGAGACGTTGCTTCCAATTTTGTGGGACTATTACCCGACAGTGAGATCATAGTGAAATGACATGTCAAGCCCTACCGCCCAATGAAACCAATAGAGTTTATAAGCATGGACGGGCCGCCTCGCACCGCTTTGCCTGGGCAGGCTTAGATCCTCTAAGCGGTTTACCAGTACTCGTGTGCGGGTCCGTTTCAGCTCTGCGTGGAAGCATCATGCAGCCAATATATTTCTTCAAGCCCCGATGACTAACAATGGTAAAATGTATTTAAGGCCTAAAAAAATAGCCGTGTTTCTGCTTCCCCGACCGACCCTAATTCAGCTCCCCCGACTCTACTATTTTTATCAATAAAGAACAAAATAAAAATTAAAACACCGACCCTATCATTTTCCATTTCCGAACATACCCAGTGTCGTCTTTGCATTTTCCATAGAAATTTCGCGTTTTATGTACATTTTTGTAGTTTTTGGCATAGTACCTTCCAAAATACAGTGCTGGCTTTTTTAGCATATAAATTGAATTATGATATACAGTGCAAGTCTCAGCATGACAATTTAAAAAAAAAAAAAAAAAAAAACATCTACAAAAACAAAAACACATAAAAAGTACAGGCCCGACCCTGTTTTGTTTGGGAGGAAAAATAAAATGAAAAAAAAAAAAGCTTCTCCTACATACCGACATTTTTTTTTTTCAGCATGTTAGTAGACACACGGCTATTTTTTAACCCCTAGTTGTCTGAAATGTTATTACATGTAAAACTGCTTGAGAATGACTGGCCGACTGTTGAACAAACAGACTGATCGAGCGACGGCTCGGTCTACCGATGTATCGATCGATCAATCGGGGGCACAATCAGTTTATGATTAATGAATTTATCATTTGGTTGATCGGTAGATATTTTAAAATCTTTTTCAGAGATGAAAAATGACTGTTCACTCGAGGGTGGCTACTGTATAAACGTGATACCTCCACCTCCACCCCGGCGATATCGGCCACCAAGACGACGTGGTATGCGACGAAGGGGTCCTAAGACAAAGACTAGGAAAGGAAGGCGCACGGCAAAAGTTGGTGGTGCTGCGCGTAAGGCTGGAGGTAAGACGCTTATAACATAGAATGTTCAATTATTATTGAATTTATTAAACGAGTTGAGGAAAATGGATAAAATGCGAGGCTTTGCCGAGCATTGTATCTCTTTTCCTCAACGAGTTTAATAAGTTCAATAATACATGAGCACGAATGCAAGATTCTATTTATCATATGGCATTTTAAACGCATTTCATTCACGATTGTTTATAAAAATATCAATATTACGCCATTAGTAAATGCGACATTCAGGACGTCGTACATGTAACGTTACGGGAGGTATCTAGCTAATTTACATATTTAATCCACCAGTGAATTATCGAATTTATTACATGGCGTTATTGCACTCTCAGACGTGGCGTCATGTGAGGGGTGGATGGAAAAATCCGTCCCGAGGGACACTGTCCGGCATCACGAGGCTTGCCGAGTAATGCCGGACAGTGATCCCGAGGGACAGATTTTTCTATCCACCCATCAAACCTATATTGGATTCTTTTTCTTCCATACCTTCCATTTTTTGACGCGGAATATTAATGCTGCAGTCACTTCGGTTACTAACGTCCGCCATATTGTGTTGACACTGCAGGAATGATTAGTGACGTCAAGTAACGTGCTGTGACGTCAACCTTAACGACGGCGCATACGAGGGCGTAATCAACCAGTGCATTTATCAAACACGCGATTTGACGGAACACCAGGGTCAGAGCATAAATTTCTATCCAAGGGTAAAATCACGGAATTTCTTGTCTGGTGTGCAAGAAAGTGTTTTCCATGGTGTTTATACACATGTTATGTCCTGCTTCAACGACTCGGCGCCCCCGCCCATCGGGGCTTGGAGAAATAGTCTGGCTGCATGGTTATTCCGCTCAGAGCTGAAACTGACCGAACATGAGTTCAGGTAAACCCGGGGGCGCTGCCCAGGAAAAATAGTGCGAGGTGAACCGCGCCTGAAACCATAGCATTTTCTTTGGGCGGTGGGGTTTCAGATGTCGTTTCCTCTCAAGGTCTGGTAAAAGTCTTACACTATCGGAAGCAACGTCTTCAGAATGAACTAAATAGTGTTGACCGGGACGTAAATCTTCAAGAAAAAAAAAACTTCAACGACTCGAATACCTTTTGCTCGATGATCATCACGTGAACAAGTCCATGAAATGAACACCCCTCTAAACCCCAATTTATATAGAGAAAACTGGGGTTCACGGGGGTATACATTATTTTCTTATTTCTGCTCCAAGACATAGGTTGTGGGTACTCTATGAGGCGGTTTTAACGAGTAGAGGCGGTTCTAACGAGCACCAACAAATTATGTTTGCAGTATAAATAAGAAAAATCTCACGGATTTTCATCACAAAAGTAGCCATTGTTTGAGATATGAAAAAAGCACTATGTCGCATGGGTGAGTTATCATAATGTCAATTTGTTCGAGGCAGGGGTAGTTTTGAGTCACTGGGGGTTACTCTTTGCACTATGTCAGGAGGGATAATCGGGCTATCTTTTCGATTTTTTTTCTCTAAATAAACGTATGTCGTTTGTGTAGTCATAAAAGTCGCCTCACCGAGGCGATTCTAATGAGTACACACAACATACATTAAAATAAGAAAACCAAAGTTATTCCAAGTATATTTACTATGTCAAAACAGTTCCTATACATAAAATTGCTTCTATTACCACAGTTACTACACAAAGGAAAAGTACACAAAATTTGGTTTGTTTTTGTTAGAGGAATCATTTTTCCATGCAAAAGTCCAAACTGTTTTTGTTTACACCTGTGGACACACATCTGTTCAAACTTTGATGAGCTTGATTCAATTTTGATCTGATGTTTCAGTCAACATTTCCTTACATCCTTTTTGTCAACTGCAAGACAGAAATAAATTCAAAACACAAAGTGATGTTCATTTCACTGTAGACCTTGCACTGTCCAATCAGAATACATCTGGAGTGTCAGTCAGATCTAAAAATGGAAAAAAGAACTTGCCACAATAAGACCAATAAAATGTATATTTCTTGATCCAGTTTTGGACTGCTTTGGTGAATGACATTTGCTTGTCAAACTACAGTCGAACCTCGATGGCTCGAACCGCTTTGGGACCATGAAAATCTATTCGAGACAGCGGTAGTTCGAGCCATTGAAGGTTACTGCCGAGAGGCATACCGAGATACTTTTGAACCTCTTTCGGTGTTATATAATGAAAATGTTTGCTGTGTGTACTTATTGGAATCACCGAGGCGATTCCAATGAGTACACACAGCATACATTTGCAAGATAAAAGACCAAACTCTCCTTGATCATCCCCCACCATTTCTTATTTTGAAGATTTCCCTAGGGGCTCAAGTACGATTCGACCTAGCCATGGTAAACGAGCCATCGGTGTTCGAGCCATCGGAGTTCAACTGTAACTTGATGCAAAGAGATTCATTGTAAGATACTTCATCGGAGTTTGAAAGCTTTTGTGTCCACAGGTGATACCCTGTGTATCTATTCACTTGTTTTCCATTTGCTGAGAGAAATAGGCGATCACGTATAGGCCTCGAATTCTTTAAATTTGTGTGAAAAATGTTGCTTTCTATTGAAATTCCATAGAAAATCGAAAGTGGTAGTGCTACGTACTTGCACTACATGAATTTTCTACATTATTTTCCATCATGGTTAACAGCAATGGTGACAACAAAGTACTTTTTAAAGACATTGCAAAGATTGAAATTGAATTGAATCGAAAAAAAAAAATAAATAAATAAACAGTTTGAAAATTGTTATCTTTTATATTTGCAGGGAACCGGGGACGTGGTGCCGCAGAGCCTGCTGTCCAAACTCCGTACCAAGCGCCGCAGCAGAACTGGAACCAACCCCCGCAGCAGAACTGGAACCAACCGCCGGCACCTCAACCACAGCAACAACAACAACAACACGGCTTATTCGGGAACTTCAATCCAATGTGGCTGCTTTTCGGCACCAGAAAAAAGCGACAGGCGGCGGAGCCCCCGGAACAAGGGGAGATGCCACGGCGTCGGCGTGGTGAACCTATGATGGGATTCTTAAACAGAAACTGTCGTAAAACAGAAATGAGTTTGTTCAGTTGCCAGGATACAGGCGGCGTTTGTTGCTTCCCGCCCCTATAAACTTCCTCCACGAATGTGGCACACAACTGAGTAAGTACAACTTTGAAGGAATAGTGTAAATTGTGAACTAGAAGTGACTGGACTGAGAAAAGGATACACTTCTTTTTTGAAAGGCAACTCTTTCATCACGACAACACACCTATATAATTTTGACCCCCTTGAACCTCACTTTTATATAGTAAAACTGGGGTTTACAGGGGTAAACCTTATTCTTCTTATTTCTGCTCTAAAATAAAGATTGTGGGCACTCGTTAGAACCGCCTCGATTAGGCGGTTCTAACGAGTACCCATAATCTATATTTTGAGCAGTGAGTGAGTGAGTTTTAGTTTTACGTCCCACCAACAGCTAAGGTCATACGGAGACGGGACCTCGTTTTAAAGACTCATCCGAAAGTCTGGAGAAGCCCGGGATCGATCCTGCAATCCCTGGTTTACAAGGCGAGTAGCGTAACCACTGCACCACGGAGGCTTCTATATTTTGAGCAGAAATAAGAAAAAATATCACAATTGTTCATATAAAAACTTTCGATTTTTCACAGGTAAAGTTAACAATGTATTTTTGTAGGCGTTTTATCGCAATGGGGACCCAGTTTTGTCCTGCTTCCAGCACAATACTTTGGAGATATAGCATGGTGCTTCCACGCAGAGCTGAAACAGACAATACATGACTACTGGTAAACCGCTTAGAAGGACTTAGCCTGCCCAGGCCAAACTGTCCATTGCGTATAAGCTTGGGCGGCAGGGCTTGTGAAGTCATTTCATCTCAATGTCGGGTAAAATTCCAACAGAATTGGAAGTATCGTCTCCAAAATGACTTAGATAGTGTTGATGGGGCCGTTAATCCTCAATTCAAACAAACAAAACCCTGCGCATGAGATAGGCGTTTTATTATGAAAAATATATTGTAAAATTTTGCCGCCAAAAAACGAAAATTTTAAGATTGAAAAATTGTTATCCGTTTCTTATTTCTGCTCAAAATGCAGATTGCGAGTCCTCGTTAGAACCGCCTCGATAGATTTTCATTACGATAACACACCCGTGCGATATAGTGCATATTTCTCATCTCCAAAATAGCTACTTTTCGGATCAAAATCTCTGATATTATTCTTATAAATACTCCAAACATAGGTCGTGGGTGCTCGTTAGAACCGCCTCATTGAGGCGGTTCTAACGAGTACCCACAACCTATGTCTTAGAGCAGAAATAAGGAAAATAATGTATACCCCCTTAAACCCCAGTTTTCACTAGATAAAGTGGGGTTTAGGGGGGTCTTCATTTCACGGACTCGTTCACGTGATGTGGGTACGCGTTACAACCGCCTCATCGAGACAGTTCTAGCGAGTACCGACAATCTATATTTTAGAGCACATCACGATCACACGTCTATATAATTTGACACCCTGAAACCTCACTTTTATATACAGTCGAACTTCAATGGCTCGAACACCTTTGGGACCCCGGAAATATGTTCGAGGTAGGGGTAGTTCGAGCAATTGATGTTACTGTCAGGAGGCACAACGAGATACGTTTAGACATCTTTTCGGTGTTCTATAATGAAAATGTATGCTGTGTGTACTCATTAGAATCGCCTCGATGCCTCATCGAGGCGATTCTAATGGGTACACACAGCATACATTTGCAAGATAAAGACTAAAATCTACTTAATTATCCCCCACTATTTCTTATGTAGAGGATTTCGCTAGGGGCTCAAGAATGGGTTCGACCCATCCATGGTAAACGAGCCATCGGTGTTCGAGCCATCGAAGTTCTACTGTAGTAAAACTGGGGTTTACAGAAATGGTTCTAACGAGTACCGACAGGCTATATTTTATCGCATAAGAAAAAAAAATCACAATTGTTCATCTTAAAATGTTCATTTTTTCGGCGGTAAAGTTTACAATTTATTTTTAGGCTTGTTTTCGTAATTGGAAATAAGAAAAAATAAGGTTTACCCCTGGTAACCACAGTTTTACCATGTAAAATAAAAGTGGGGTTCAAGGGGGGGGGGGGGTGCGTCAGAACTACATAGGTGTGTTTTCCTGATGTGTGTCGGATAGTTTTTCTTTGTTTGTTTTCACTTGATATAGCTGTCACTTGTGTCCATAAGGAAACATGTCCGTTTGAAATTATGGCGTCCACCATGATGTCAGAAATGACATATATGAGGTAAAAAATGGAACATCTTTCTGATTTCTGCTTTCAGCATAGATTGTCGGTGCTCACTAGAACCGCCTCAATGAGGCGGTTCTAACGAGTCCCCACAATCTATGTTTTTGAGCAAAAATAAGGCAGATAATATTTACCCCTTTACACCCCACCTTTCCAATATACATGTAAAGTGGGGTTAATAGGGGCCTTCGTTTCCCGAATGTGGACCCTCCAGTGGAGTTCATATCACTGACCGTACCAGAGCGATTCTTCTGTCGCGGTTTATTTGAATGTTTATTTTTGTGAGTGTGTGTATCGCTTTGTTTTTTTTTTTTTTTTTTTTTTTTTGCTTTGGGTAGCCAATCGGCCATTTTGTGGGAAAGTAACTGTCCCTTTGGTTTTCCGCTAGTGATGTTTATATTAGGGTCTAGTTGTTTCATGTTTGTGTTTCTTTCCCTTTGGTGTCTCTGATGGGAGCTGTGGATTAATTATATCGATTCCTGATCATTTCCATCACTTTTATTTTGTCATCGTGCATACGTCTATTTCCTGAGATCTTAAGAGGCCGAGTCAGCGCCATAGAAAGCCCTTAAGTATGTGCCCGTGGGCCGGCGATGTTACATGTATCCATGCAATAGGAAGAATGTTTTACTCATTCATCCTTTTGGTTTCATTCGGCGACAGGGCTTGAGGTGTCATTTCATCTCATTGTCGGGTAAAAGTGCCACAAAATTAGAAACAACGTCTCCAAAATGACATTTACAGTGTTGACGGGGACGTTAAACCTCAAATCAAACAAACAAACATAGACCCATATACGTATACTTTATGTGCCCTCTCATAAGTATTAATACGAGGACTGTTCAAATATGAATGCAAGTAGAACGTTTTCTCATGCACTAATGCGAAAATCTCCTGGAAATAAATATCACAGCGTAGAAAAACATTTTACCTATACATTGATACCAAACCTGTTAAAATCCGTCCACTTTAGCCATGTATATTGTTCGATAAACACTGTCTACTCTTGTATACTAATACAAAACATGGTTGGAAGAAGGTCAGAGTACGCCGTTGAAATACGGTCCTGTATTAAGAATCGTTGTATTCTTGGTATACGGTGCAAAGACATTTTTGATGAAATATGTTCGGTTTTGGGGCATAATGAAATGTCTTTTCCGACAGTTTTTCGTTGGTGTAAGAAATTCAGCTGTGGGCTTGGCTCAACAGAAGATGCACCACATGATCGTCGGCCGAAAAGAGCAACATCTGCCAAGATGGTTGCTAGAGTGAAAGAAATAGTTGCTACCGATGCACGATACACCACTAGGCAAATAGCTAGGAGCAGCTCATATAATTCTGAAACGGGATTTGAAATGAGAATGATCTGTGCTAGTTGGATTCCCCATCTGTTGACAGATGAGCAGAAAAAGACACGCGTTCAGTGCGCCAAGAAGTTGCTTAAAAAGTTTCCAAATTACAATGCACGGTCTTTCGCTAATGACGAGACATGGATTCACTTTTTTGAGCCAAAACAAAAGATTCAGAACAAAATATGGGCAACAAAGTATTGCAAAGACCATGCATTGCAAAGCGGACCATGAGCGTCAAGAAGGTAATGTATGCCATATTCTTTTCAAATCAGGGCTCTGCTATTCAGGCGCTGCGCCTAAAGGCAAATCTGTAAATGGGAAGTTTTACAAGAATAAAGTTCTTCGAAAATTGAAGAAATATTACAAAGAACGAAGACCCGCAACTGGTTTGGCCAATATCAGATTGTTACATGACAATGCGTCATCGCACAAGGCGTTCATTGTGCAAGACTATCTGAAGCAGGAAAAGGTTGTTGAATTCCCTCACCCCTGTATTCCCCTGACCTTGACCCGTGTGACTTTTTTTTGTTCCCGCGGCTGAAAAAAATATCTTTCTGGTCGAAAATTTGTACAGCGCAAACACATCGGTTCTGCAATATTCCAGTGCCTTCATAGTATACCTCGAAAAGACTACCAAATGCATTCACTGATTGGATCAGAAGACTGAAAGGTTGTATATCTGTTAAAGGGGAATACTTTGAGGGGGACGAAATAAATTTTTCATCGAAATCTATCACGGAATCATTTTTATGTGCTTAGTTGCATTAATATTTGAACAGTCCTCGTACTGTTTGCTATCATAAAAATGACATTGAATAACCTCCTATATACAGGAACGAACGCGTCGTAAATTTCAAGATTAATTTAAGTAAGAGTTATCTTCAGAAACTCAGAAGTGACACATCAAAATAAGAAATGCAAACTTGCAATTGCAGGTTCACATTATATCTCTTCATCGTGTAAAATGCATAATTATCTCTTGTCGAAGAACAATTCAGTTTAAAATGAGGTTCATTGTCATTACAGTATATAATGCAATATACACACATATAATGCATTATACACACGTTTAAGGTACATGTAGTAGAAAAAGTTGGCTATATATCATTCCATTGCGAAAACACGCCTATACAAATACATTGTAAATTTAACCGCCTAAAAATGACAATTTTCAGATGAAAAAATTGTAATATTTTTCTTATTTCTGCTCAAAATATAGATTGTGGTGATTCTAACGAGAACTCAAAATCTATATTTTAGACCAGAAATAAGAAAAATAAGGTTTACCCCTGTAAATCCGAGTTTTACTATATGAAAGTAGCGTTCGACGGGGTCAGGATTGTATAGGCGTGTTTTCCTGATGCCTCCCAGTTTGCGATGGCCTGCAATCCTGTCAATATGTTTTGATGTCGTTTAAACAGGAAATAAAGTCGATTTTTATCTTTTTGCCTCGTTTTTCGGCGATAACTTCATTATGTTTGATTTTTGATCAATACAACCAGCGAGAAAGTTGTAGACGAGACGCTCCGCCAACTTCTCAAACAGAGTTATAGGAGCATAGGTGTATACAGATGGAGCTTTCTTTAATTTCACGCTTGTGCGATTTTTTTTCTGTTTCCCATAGTCCCGCCTTGGCGGTGTGGTTTGATAATTTGTCGTCTGTTCAGTTCTTGACTGAATGATAATTATAATATGGGCTATTCCAATATCTTGCATGTTTACAATGTGCACAGACTCCAATGACTGGTGTAGTATTTTAAACATCGAATATTCATCTTTGTTCTGTTTGATTTGAGGTTTATCGTACGCGTCAACACTGTGTAGGTCATTTTGGAGACGTTGCTTCCAATTTTTGGGGACTTTTACCCGACATTGAGATGAAATGACATTTCAAGCCCTGCCGCCCAATGAATCCAATAGAGTTTATATACATGGATGGTCCGACTCGGAACACTTTTTCTGGGCCGGCTTAAAATCTCTAAGCAGTTTACCAGTTTTCATGTGCGGTCGGTTTCAGCCCTGCGTGGAAGCATCATGCAGCCCAATCTATTTCTTCAAGCCCCGATGGTAGGGGGCCAACAAAGGCGATTGATATGTATTGTCTTTACTAATGGTTTGCCGACGGGCCTCCGTGGCAAAGTGGATAAAAGTGCTGACTCTTAATCATTATGACTCCCTGGCACCGCTGTGCTTCGAGCCTCGCTCGGGTCACCCGTGAGACGCCAAGTTATGCAATGGAAGGTTAAGAGGTTTTTCTCCGGGTACTCCGGTTTTCGCCCACCTCTGATTAACGATCGGCTCGATATGAGTGAAATAATCTTGAAAGGGCCGTATACCCAAACCACAAAACCACCATGGTTTGCCGACTTAAACCACGTTTTTTCATGTTTTGACTGTCTGCACTCTAATGCTTAGTACAACGCCCAATCAGTTGGACGCATCGTTGACTGCACGGTTTGTATCCATATTTATCATATGACGTCGGTCTGAGAGTGTAATAACGCCATTTATTACATACCTACTATAGGAAAATTACATTAAAAACCTTTCAATACAGGCTCATTTTTCGCTATTTTGATGGCACAGTCACGTGACGGGGCCAAAAATCCATATAATATGGATTTTTGGCACTGCCTTTCCACATTGGCACTGCTCCACTCGGTTACTATAGCAATAGAACGTTAATGTCGTACTTCATAGGCTTCAAAATGGCCGCGGAAAAATCACTTGAAACAATGTCAACCCGACTTCTGGACCTAGACAGAGCGATAGAAGACATTGATAACAATATATTTTGAGAAAAATCTGATATTTCGTTGCATGCATGAAAAATGAAAAACACTGAAAATACTTTTTAAAAGAAGTTCACTCACATTGTGAAGGACGTTGCTTTCAAGCACAGCAGGGATGTCCCAACATTTGAAACAATAAAGTCTTGCCAACAACCTTAAACGAACAGATCCCTTCACTTATGAGGAGCTGGAAATTGTGCGGAAGAAATCTGTGGGAGGGAAAAATGTCCCCAAAAATTGTCTTGTATTTTAACGTAAACAACCACCGCGACCGACTGCTACACACGGAATCGATTATGCAGTAGCTTGATGAATGACACTAAGAGCCTTTAAAATATAAATGGTCTTCAAATAAGCACAAAACATTCTGTAAAATACCTTAAAAAGCATTCTTTGAACTGCAGAAAATCTGTTTGTAAAATGGCGATTTGTTTTGGTTTTGAAACTTACAGTTGCGACGTCACTTGTGACGTAATTTGCTGCGCACTACTATGTTACTGTATTACCGTGAGCATGGTTAGTGTAGGCCTACTAATCAGTTATATAATTTAAAAGGAATTTCTTCTTTTTGTTTTTCGGCGGATACCGAAAATATATCCTCAACACACTCGATGAAACGTTCCCGGCATCAACCTTAAAGAAGTAAATATTCTCTTTGCCCTCATTTCTTCACGTTGCAATATATAAACTATGCTATATAAATGATGTAATAAAGAGGTTATGATATGGTGAAGGTGTGCCTCTAAGTCATATTGGCACCGGAAGTCATATTGGCCCTCGGGCTAAAGCCCTCGGGCCAATATGACATACCGGTGCCAATATGACTTAGAGGCACACCTTTACCATATAATAACCTCTATTTATTACATACCTACCATAGGAAAATTACATTAGAATCTTTCAATACAGGCTCATCTTTTCGCTATTTTGATTGCACAGTCACGTGACGGGGCCAAAAATCCATATAATATGGATTTTTGGCACTGCCTTTCCATATTGGCACTGCCCCACTCTGTTACTATAGCAACAGAACGTTAATGCCGTACTCCATAAGCTTCAAAATGGCCGCAGAAAAATCACTTGAAGCAATGTCAACCCGACTTCTGGACCTAGACAGAGCGATAGAAGACAGTGATAACAACAGATTTTGAGAAAAGTCTGATATTTCGTGGCAAGCATGAAAAATGAAAAAGAAAATACTTTTTAAAAGAAGTTCACTCACGATTGGGGAGCATTGTGAAGGACGTTGCTTTCAAGCACAGCAGGGATGTCCCAACATTTGAAACAATAAGGTCTTGCCAACAACCTTAAATGATCAGATCCCTTCACTTATGAGGAGCTGGAAATTGTGCGGAAGAAATCTGTGGGATGGAAAAATGTCCCCAAAAATTGTCTTGTATTTTAACGTAAACAACCACCGCGACCGACTGCTACACACGGAATCGATCATGCAGTAGCTTAATGAATGACACTAAGAGACTTTAAAATTAAAATGGTCTTCAAATAAGCACAAAACATTCTGTAAAATACCTTAAAAAGCATTCTTTGAACTCCAGAAATTCTGTATTTAAAATGGCGATTTTTTTTTAAACTGACAGCTGTGACGTCACTTGTGACGTAATTTGCTGCGCACTACTGTGTTACTGTATTACCGTGAGCATGGTAAGTGTAGGCCTACTAATCAGTTATATAATTAAAAGGAATTTCTTTTTTTTTTTCGGCGGATATCGAAAATATATCCTCAACACATTCGATGAAACTATCCCGGCATCAACCGTTAAAAAGTAAATATTCTCTTTGCCTTCATTTCTTCACGTTGCAATATAACTATGCTATATAAATGATGTAATAAAGAGGTTATGATATGGTGAAGGTGTGCCTCTAAGTCATATTGGCACCGGAAGTCATATTGGCCCTCGGGCTAAAGCCCTCGGGCCAATATGACATACCGGTGCCAATATGACTTAGAGGCACACCTTTACCATATAATAACCTCTATGTAATATTTTCGATAATCCACTAGTGGATTAAATATGCAAATTAGCTAGATACGTCCGGTAACGTTACATGTACGGCGTCCTTAACGACGTCGCGTTTACTAATGGCGGAATATTGATATTTTTGTAACCAATCGTGAATAAAATGCGTTTTAAATGGCATATGATAAATAGAATCTTGCATTCGTGCTCATGTATTATTGAATGTATTAAAATCGTTGAGGAAAAGCGATAAAATGCTCGGCAAAGCCTCGCATTGTATCCCTTTTCCTCAACTCGTTTTATAAATTCAATAATACATGAACACTCATGTAAGATCCTCTATATAGATATTATTGTTACAAATAAGCTAGTCATTTATTTACATGTCGACGAGAGCGTGAGTGACAGAATTGGAATTTATTTCTGTCCATCACATTAGACCAAAAAGTATACAACTCTTGGGCCTGAATCCTTCACGAAAACACGCCTATATAATTTTGACCCCCTCGCACCCCACTTTTATACAGTAAAACTGGGGTTTTAAGGGGGTATACATTATTTTTCTTATTTCTGCTCAAAAACATAGATTATGGGTACTCGATAGAACCGCCTCGTCGAGGCGGTGCTATCGAGTCCCCACAATCTATGTTTTGAACAGAAATAAGAAAAATATCATAATTTGTCATCTTAAAGTTTCTATTTTTGGCCAAAAAAAAATGGCAATGTATTTGTATAGGCGTGTTTTCGTAATGCCTTTACGAGAAATTGACGCAGCTTCTCCTCCACAACTTACTCGCTGGAGATTAAGATAACTCACCCGTACTATAACGTGCATTTTTGATGAAAATCCTTGATATTTTTCTTATAAATACTCATAACATAGGTTGTGTGTGCTCGTTAGAACCGCCTCACTGAGGCGGTTCTAACGAGTTCCCACAACCTATGTCTTGGAGCAGAAATAAGAAAAATAATAAATAGCCCCGTAAACCCCAGTTTTCTCTATATAAAGTGGGGTTTAGGGGGGTCTTCATTTCACGGACTTGTTCACGTGATGGATGTGTCGATCACAAATCAAAAGTAAAAAATGCTATCGCAAACAAACAAAAAAAAAAAAAAAAAACAACGAAAAAAAAAACAAAAAAAACTAGAAATGCGTCCATAGGACACGGATGCCCCCGCCTGAAAATATGTCTATGTTCGTATTCATCAATAGAAAGTCATTGACCATGTTTAAGTTTTGGACCCTTTTTTCACGTTTGATCTCTAAGTATGACCTTGACTTTGTAGGTAAGGACATTGGTTTTGTGTGAGGCAGACTGTCTCATGATGGCCAACATTTCTGCCAAATAATTTCAAAATCCATCCAGAGATAAGAAAGTTATTGACTGCGTTTAAGTTTCGGACCATTTTTTTACCTTTGACCTCTAAGTATGACCTTGACCTTGGAGATACGGATCTGGACTTGCACATGACATGATGGTTTATAATTCTTCAAAGTAATTTTAAAATCCATCCAGAAATAAGTAAGTTATTGACTGTGTTTAAGTTTTGGACCCCTTTCTTTACATTTGACCTCTAAGTATGACCTTGACCTTGGAGGTATGGATCTGGGTTTGCACGTGACACATCGTTTCATGATGTTTAACATTTCTTTAAAATAATTTTAACATCCATCCAGAAATAAGTAAGTTATTGACCGTGTTTAAGTTTCGGACCCTTTTTTTGACCTTTGACCTCTAAGTATGACCTTGACCTTGGAGATACGGACCTGGGCTTTGCACATAACACATCGTCTTTTCAAAAGTAATTTCAAAATCCATCCAGAAATAAGAAAGTTATTGACTGCGTTTAAGTTTCGGACCGTTTTTTTTACCTTTGACCTCTAAGTATGACCTTGACCTTGGAGGTACGGACCTGGGTTTTGTACGTGACACGTCGGCTCATGATGGTTAACATTTCTGCTGAAAAATTTTAAAATCCATCAAGAAATAAGGAAGTTATTGACTGCGTTTAAGTTTCGGACGCACGGACACACGGACGGACGGACGGACGGACAGGGGCAACCCTATATGCCCTTTCCACCATTCTTCGAATGGCGGGGGCATAAAAACGCATGCGGCAAAAAAAAAAAAAAAAAAAAAATCGACTTTAGTTTCCTGTTAACAGGCGCCTTATAAAATAGCGAACTCTAAGTGTAAAATTTTGCTTGACAGCTTATGTTTTCAGTTTCACTTGGTTGTCAAGTTAGACCTGATTAATAACCAATCAATCAATGCCACCAACACATTCACAAACAAAAATAGATAAAAAAATCGACTTTAGTTTCCAGCTTTTATTTCCATTTCATTACGATAACACACCCGTGCAACATAGTGCATTACTAACATCTCCAAAATGGCTACTTTTCGGATGAAAATCCGTGACATTTTTCCTATTTATACTGCAAACCTAGGTTGTGAGTGCTCGTTAGAACCGCCTCAGTGAGGCGGTTCTAACGAGTACCCACGACCTATGCCTTTGAGCAGAAATAAGAAAAATAAGGTTTACCCCCGTAAACCCCAGTTTTCTCTATATAAAGTTGGACTTAAGGGGGTGTTCATTTCACGGACTTGTTCCGGTGATGCACTTGGTTGAAAAATAACCAATTAAGTAATGGCACCAATACATTCACAAGTCTACGTTAACTAGAAACGTTGGTTGAAAAGCAATCTGCCCCAAACCGCATGCTTTCAACTAAATGCCAAACTTTTCAAAGGGCAATAACTGAAAACAAAATTCAGATTTTGTTTTTCAAAATTTGACCAGGCGTAAAAATAGCTGTGTTTCTGCTAACATTCTGAAACAAAAAATGGTCGGTAGGTAGAAGAAACATTCTTTTATTCTACCCCCTCCAGAAAAAACAGGGTCGGGCCTGTATTTTTATGTGTTTTTGTGTTTGTGCATGTTTTTGTTGATAAAGTTGTTATGTTGAGTCTTGCACTTTGTATCATAATTCATTTTAGGTGCTCAAAACTCTGTTATTTGGATGGTACTAAATGCCAAAAACTAAAAAAGTATACTTCAAACGCGAAATTACTGTGGGATAATGCAAAAACGACACTGGGTAGTGTAGGAAATTGAAAATGATAGGGTCGGTGTTTTAATTCTTATTTTGTTCGTTTACTGATAAAAATAGTAGAGTCGGGGGGTGGGGGCGGGTATGTAGCAGTGACGGTCGGGTTAGTGGAAACACGGCTATTTTTTCAGGCCTCATCATTCTGGATCAGCCTGTCAAGATTCAAGTTTTTTTTCCTATTCCAAAATGCATGAGTCCACAAAGGGGAATAATTTGGTCATAGTTTGATTAAATTTAATCAAGTCATTTTTCATTCAGTTCCAAAGGGCCTGCAACATTTCAAGGGCCTAGGCCGATGCGGTTCTGGAAATATTTTGCTTACAAGCTTGTTTCTGTGTTTAAATGCATATATGTTATAAGTCCAAAAGGGGCAATGTTTGGTTAATTTTCATAAAATCTTACCAAAATTTACTCAGGTCATCTACCACCCCGGTGGGGCTTGATGAAACAGACTGGGCTGCACGGTGCTGCCACGCAGAGCTGAAACTAACCAAACATGACAACATGTAAACGTCTCAGGAGGACAAAGCCTTCCCAGACAAAATGGTGTGAGTCAGACCGTCCAGTGTATATCAGCATTTTGGTTTCATTGGGCGGCAGGATTTGAGATTTGTCATTTCGTCTAAATGTCGAGTAAAAGTCCCACACAATTAGAAGCAGTGTCGCCAAAATGACCTACATATTATTGACGGGGACGTTAAACCTCAATTCAAACAAACAAACAAACAAACACAGACCATCTTCATGTTCGTTTCAAATAGCCTGTAAAATTTCAAAAGTCTATAAAACTATGTCAGTATTTAAGCAGGTGACTTTCACATAGGTTCCAAACAGCTTGAAAAATTTCAAAAGCCTAGTCCAAGCGTTTCTTGAGATATTTTGCTTAGAAGCTTTTCCTATGCAAAAATGCCATTCCCAGAATTATTTCTGATATGTTTGCCAATGGATAGCCATAAGAAGACTTCCAAAATCTCGGACATACCCTTCTCGGCATTTACACCTTTTCTTCGTTCGGGTCGATGGGCATGGTGGGCGAAGCTTGCTTACCAAATACTGCTTAATATCCGCGGACGCCTGATTACACGCTTCTGGAGTCAATGTCTGTTGATCTGAACATTGATATTTGCCATTTTGTCTACGGATTAATGATTTTGGATTAACGCTTTGGTACAACGACCTAAACTACTCTGCAAAGGTCAATTGCTCTACAACCAAATGCCTGACTGAAAAAAAAAAAACCTATATATGTTCCTAAGATATTATACATACTATAGTGCCTGACAGACGCAAGGGCGGATAGAATGACGGACGAACAAAGCAAAAGGAAAATGTCCTGACAACTTCTAAGTTTAGAGCATAAAACGTCTCCATATAGTTTATACTTTATTTTGCATTATTTTGCATAATTTATGAGCATTCTTTCAACTCAGAAACAAATGATGGTGTGGGTCTAATTAACACCAGCAGTCTCTGCTTAAGAGAAGAATAGGCAAAGTAACAGAGAAAGCTACGCACTAACTTCGGGATATAGGTTGTTGAAAACATATCCTTTGGGAAGGTCAACTGTTCGATTACTGCTCTGAAATTTCGTATTACGGCGACTATTTACGGCAAGACGTAATTTGCGACCGTAAAATCGAAGCTTTACACCCCACCACCAAATATAAAAAAATCAAAACAGTTATCCCTGGCCTAATGCCTATACTCATTTGTGTTAGAGCTGGGTGAAACCAAATCCCGTTGATACAAAATAACCTCTGGTTTCCAGTGTGCCGCAGAATATACTGTTAGTTGCAAATTAGGATGTTTTCCAGTCAGACGTTGAGTTACTTACCCGATGACATTTAGAATTTCAGTTTCTTGGTCACTCGGTCAATTTCTGTATTCAGTTTCACGAATCGAAATGTTAGAATAAACGACAGTCTTTCATAGTTCACAAAATCTTTAAATGGTTAAAATCGATTATAAAGAACGTTTGTACTAGCAATCACGAGAGGGACTTGTCTTTGGCAGTGCAAGCCGGATGGAGTCTGATTTTGCAGAATGCTGTCATGCAATGGTGTTGCTTCGGCACAAACCACTGATTTTGGAATGTCGTCAGTTAATAAAAGCAAGGGTTGTGCTATATTTGGGTTGGTCATACCATAAATATATCTCTCAAGATTTGAAAATTCAATAAAACATAATACTTTTTTGGTTTAACGAATTCGTTCTAGACCGAATTCCAGAATTTCACGGACAAGATAAATTAATCTAGAGCAAATTACAATTCACAATGAAGATAAACTATACAGTTTTAGGCCCTTGTTACTATGTAAGTGTCAACCTGGGAGGGAGATAAGATTTTAGTTTCCTGAAATCCATTCTCAACCGTTCTAGTTTGTACCATAAAAGTCTAAGTAAAATATTACTAAATGCTGCTTTTACGATCTATATTAATATTAATCATGCTTCCTAAGGGACGAAAATAGTCTGGTCGTTTATACCTGTCAACGTACATTTCCAGTATACGAATAAATCATTTACTTTGTGTCACTTTCTCTCATAAATATATTTATTAAGAATGACAAAAATCTGTCTACTTGATTCTAAACGCCCTGTTGTTTTAAAACAACAATATGCTTGATTGTATAAATTCTAAATAACAGTTAAACTCTTTCGTTGGTTTCTAGGTAATTCTGTAAGAATAATTTTGTGAGATTTGTCTTATTTTCTTAAAATGGTATGTTGTACATGCATGTCCTGATTTGAATCACTCAGATGAGGAGATCCCAATGAGAAGCACAACACTTTTTTTTCAAAAGAACGAAACATACCCTTTATTTATCTCCATTATGCTTCCTTAACTAGGTAATAGCCATTTATTGCCAGACGTACTCTTGTCAAGATCAGCTTTCATATGTCCCAGGTCTTTTATAGGCCTTTAAAGGTCCTATGATATTAGTTTACGCATTGCAATGTGTTTTGCGTGCGCATTCATGTCAGAAATAGAAGTGAAGGCAATGATCAGGAATCGATACAATTAACCCACAGTTCCAATCAGAGACACAAAAGGGAAATAAATACAAACACGAAACAATAGACCCTAATGGAAACATCAATAGTGGAAAGCCAAAAGGACAATGACTTTCCAATTGGCTATCCAAAACAAAACAACAAAAAAAAAAACACAAGCGATACAAACACCCAAAGACAAATCATAACAAAAATAAACCGTTACAAAAGAACCGCATTGGAACGGTCAGTGAAACGAATTTCACTGGAGGGCTTAAATCGATTTAACGCGGCCACAATCCTCGCCCTTACTTCCGTCGCGATTTAGGCAAATAATTTGTTCAGTCCGCATGAAGGCCTCCTATCTCATCAGTGCAGTATCTCCGTGAACACAGAAAAATCAAGCAACCGCAGAGATGAAACAACGGTGAGGACTCGACATCAACATCCACTGAAATGCTGGAGCAAAAGAAAACCAACAGTTAGACTCCGATGGGCCATACGAGAGACAGAGCATCAGGTACGAACCAACATTACATAGAATTATATTCTCTCAAATTCTCAGTAAGACTTTACGCTGGAACCGTCATAGAATCTGAGACCTGAAAGTCTTCTTTTTTTCTATCGATAGCTTTGGATAGTTGGGCTTGATGACCAGATACTAGATTTGTATGGCAAATGTCTTAATTCCTCTTTGTTTATCATGTTTTCGCGTCTCTGAAATGGACACTCTTGCACAATCAAGTTTACAATTGGAAAATAAAATGGCTCACAGTAGACGATATTTTTTGTTTTGTTTGATTTGAGGTTTAACGTCCCCGTCAACACTGTAAAGGTCATTTTGGAGACGTTGCTTCCAATTTTGTGGGACTTTTACCCGACATTCAGATGAAATGATATCTCAAGCCCTGTCGCCTAATGAAACCAATAGGGTTTATTAGCATGGACGGTCCGCCTCGCACCGCGGTTCCTGGACAGGCTTAGATCCTCTAAGCGGTTTACCAGTACTAGTGTGCGGGCCGGATTCAGCTCTGCTTGGAAGCATCATGCAGCCCATATATTTCTTCAAGCCCCTATGTGCGGGGGCTTCAGTAGAAGATAGAGAAACCGTGAAAATACGATTTTTATCCACTGCGAATTCTAAATATTTTATTGCAAGGCATAAACATCGCTGTTATATGTCAGAATCAAGATTCAGTATAAAACCGTCTTAGAGCTTTGAATGATAGCATTGTCCCACATGAGTGTATTTCTGATTTCTCTCACTATAATAGTGTGGTTACAATATAGAAGCAGTAACAATCTATGATTGCAGCAGGAAAAATATAAGAATCTTACATGGGTGTGTGGGGTGGTTGAAAAAATCCGTCCCGATGGTCAATGTCCGGCGTTACTAGGCTTGCCGAGTGATGCCGGACAGTGATCCCCAGGGACGGGTTTTTTCTATACACCGCACCCATCAATATAGTATTCTTTTTCTTGCATACATTCTATTTCTGAGCGTGGACTTTTAATAGTGCTGTCACTTCGGTTGCCGAAGTCGGCCACATTGTGATGACACTAGAGTAATGTTTAGAAACATCACATAACGTGCTGTGACGTCACCCTAAACAACGGCGCATATGAGCTCGTATTCAACCGCATGCATTTATCAATCACGCGAGCATATTTGATTTGGGGTAAGAACACCAGGATTAGAACAGAATGCCTATCCCAGGATAAAACTTTGGATTTCCTTATCTTGTGTGCAAGAAGGAAAGTATCATAGTTTTTTCAACATTGATTTCTATTTTTAGAAAATTGTAAGAAAGATTTATGTCAGAATGATTTGTAAGCGCGGGAGTCCGGGGTTAGTCCGGCCTCGGGGCATGTTCGACATATGGTTATATTTAGCATGTCAGCCAGGATCAAGAGCAGGGCATCATATTGTGAAGTCACTTATGACGATTCCGTCTAGGTCAGTACACAATGACCGCCTTGGAGAAAATGGCATAGATTTTGGAACCGAAATCTCGTTTTCTTGTATGATGAGTAAATTTTCCAAAGTAATTTCAGTTTTTACATTTCTTAATATGTGTTTAGATTCCGATTTAATTTCCATACGTTTATAAAGGTAGGATAATGCGCTTTAATCTGATACATTATTAATTTCCATTCCTGTACCCTACAAAGATATGTCACGTGGTGTTTCTGCAAAGTCTATCAGGGGCTAGTTCGGCCATTATAACCCGATCTCTTTGACTAAAAGTGCCCTTAATCGGAAAGAGACATATGAAGGCGTATAAAGGCCTTACATGCACGATAGGTTTCGGAGACCCAGTTGTAATAGTAATTCCAAAAGTGAACGTTTTCTAAAACGGGGCCGTACTAGCCCCGGTCTCACCTACTTCTCTCACGTTCAGGTACATTGTATTTAGACCTTTGGAAAAGTTAATGTTTTAGATACAGAACTGAAACTACATGATGGTTGCGTTATATATTTACATTACTCTTGCTCATTGTATGTTAATTCTGTGAAATATATTAATAGTCAAGGACCGTTTCTGTGAGATGAACATCCCTCGTGGGGTGGCCAAACTTGCCCCTAGGATTTTCCTGAGCTTTCAACATAAATTGCTCAGATAATTTATAACACTTTCCCTGCAAAGCTGATGTGTGTTTTTCTTTCATACGTTTTCACCTGTGTCTATATGAATGTCGTAGTCCAAATAGGAATTTAGCCAGATCCGGAATCTGGCTAGGCCAAATAAGAATTGGCTAGGCAGATTCCGGATCTGGCTAAGCTAGTCAGACCAAATAGGAATATTGCTGAATTCTTCTTTCCACACTAGTGTTAGGGACAGAATTATGGTTATGGTAGCACTGTGACAATCCTTAAAAAATTGTTAGGGGAAATAAAAGGAGAAACGCTATATAATATTCCATTCTGAGAAAAAAATATAAATTAATTTTCACAAACAGCCATAAAATTGTTTGTGTAGGTAGTTAAGTTTCACTGAGTCGGTAGAGTGACAGCAAACAGCTATTTTAAGGTTTGTCTCATGTTTTTAAAAGACAAATAAATAAATTAAAATATTATTTTTCATTTTTATAAGAACAAATTCAACAAACAATTACCTTCTGACATCATTTATTGTTATTATCTACTCAAGTAAGACTTAGAATATTGATATTTGCCTTAGAATACCTATATTTTAGAGCAGAAATAAGAAAACTACAAACATTCCCATTCCATTGATATGTACAATATTTACAGTAATGAAGTTACTGAAATACTGCTCCTAAGACACTCTCATGTACAGTTCTTAACTGAACTCTTAGATACTTAAGAATGAAGAAGAAACATGGTATCTGTCAGTTGCAAGTTTTTAAAACCATTTGTAGGGATTAAACTTTAGGACATAAACAATTTTTCTTTCATCCTTTGTTAGTATACAAAATTGTTTTTGACACTTATCTGAAACAGGCAGATTATCAATGAGGCATGTAAGACAAAAATTTCAGAAGATGAAACGATTATTATTACAGTAATTAGCCAGGGTGCTCTTAGTTTAAATGTTTATTTATTTGTATAATACATGAAAACATATAATTAAATAAATCTTTAAAGACAATATTGTACAATGGGATTCAGAAGGAAGTCTGTCTCCCACGAATGTGCTCTTAACAACACATTATTAAAGACAAACAAAAAATCTTTTAACATTAAAACTGTTATTGAAGCAAATTAATAAATATTCAATGAAGGTTTGTTAATATTACTTAAACCAAGATTCCTATTTGGCCTGAGCAGCTTAGCCAGATCCGGAATCTGCATAGCCAAATAGGAATTCTTATTTGGACTAAACAGAGTCTAGCCAGATCCGGAATCTGGCTAAACTAAATATTGCTTTAGCCAGATCCGGAATCTGCCTAGGCCAAATAAGAATTCCTATTTGGTCTAGCCAGAATCCGGATCTGGCTAAATTCCTATTTGGACTACGACATGTACATCTTATTTTGTTCTCTGTGTTTGCTACATAAACTTATGTCCGATAAGATTATTTTTACTTTTCAGGTGACAGTTGCCAAACAGCTGAGGAGACCCTTCCAAGACCTATGCATCTGACACCAATAACTCGGAAATGTAGCAAGATATAAAACAATAATTGTAAGAAAAAAAAAAACTCTAGACGTCCAAGACTGCAGCTTAAATTGCCCATGGTCTGGTTTGTCTATTTTCGCAATGCGCATTACTCACTATGAAAAGGGCGCATCCAGTAGTAGACTTATTTCACGTGTGGAGATATTCACTATTCCAATGCAAGTAAATACGCATAAAAAATGCGGTCTCGTCAGGTCGTCTTAATCTGTTCTTATCATCAATCTTTAGGATACAGGTGATGATGTCGGCCCCGCCAATCGGGGCTTGGAGAAAAAGATTGGGCTACATGGCATCACGCAAACACGGCTATATAATTTTGACCCCCTTGAACCCCACTTTTATATAATAAAACTAATAAAACTAGGGTTTCCGGGGGTATACCTTATTTTTCTTATTTCTGCTCTAAAATATAGATTGTGGGTACTCGTTAGAACCGCCTCGATGAGGGGGTTCTAACGAATGCCCACAATCTATATTTTGAGCAGAAATAAGAAAAAAATCACAATTTTTCATCCTAAAATTTTCTTTTTTTCGGCGATAAAGGTTTCAATGCATTAATATAGGCGTGTTTTCGTAATGAGTAGTAGACTTGTTTCACGTGTGGAGCTATTCACTATCCCGACATCAACAACAAATACATGCAAGCAGTAAATGCGCCGAAAAAATGCAGTCTTCTTCATCTGTTCTGTTTGTTCATATTTAGGATACAAGTGACGATGACTATTTTCCCTAAATACATGTTACTAGTTTTGCCTTTATACAGAGGACCCACGTTATAACGTCATTCGTTATAATGGCAAAACTCGTTATAACGATACTTTCAATGCAATAAATTCTTAGCTCAAGGTTTAGCCTCAGTTCCGAGCGGCTTATGCTGCCCTCGTATTGGAAATGCCCAAATTCGAATCCATAGTCATGAAACATTGTTGTAATTCAATACTCCAAGAAACAAATGTCTTGGAGTAGTGATGTGGAAAAGATCTTTTACAATCTATCTAAATCCTAACTGGGGCTCTTAATAACGCCACAATAATAGGGAACAAAAACTGTCGTTAAAACGTGGGTCTTCTGTTATACATATGGTGCCGAACTTGGCGACTGATATTTATCAAATAATTAGTATTATTGTACAGTTGAGACTCCCTAAAATAGCACCAGAAAGGACTTTAAACTTTTAGAAAAGGGAGCCAATTAAATTCCTTTCTTTTACAAAAGTCATCCGCTTGTAAATATTAAACTTTAGTACCATAATGGTGATTGAGTTTTATTGCTGTTGGCATGTCTCATTGCAGTTTTATGTTTAAGCGGCATTACGCAAACACGCCTATACTAACACAGTGTAATTGTTTTAGCAAAAAAAAAAAAAAATATATATATATATAGGATGAAAAATTGTGATATTTTCCTTATTTCTGCTCAAAATATAGATTGCGGGTACTCGTTTGAACCGCCTCGATGAGGCGGTTGTAAAGAGTACCCACAATCTATATTTTAGAGCAGAAATAAGAAAAATAAGGTTTATCCCTGTAAACCCCAGTTTTACTATATAAAAGTGGGGTTCAAGGGGATCAAAATTTTATAGGCGTGTTTTCGTGATCGGAATGGGAACACCTGGCAGATTTTTCGCCATTTTTCAGAGGGAGAAAACTCTCGGGACTTCCTGTCCGCTTTTCTATAAGCCCTGTCCCACTGGAAAAAGGGGTCAAATGCTTTTCTTTAAGAGTTGACCCCTATTGCCATGGGAAACAAAAATACTTTTGCTGGAGTTGCCTCCCCTGAAAGTGTACCCATTCCCCTTAATGCAGACTGAACACGGAATGTCTTATTGCTTGTTTTTGCACGATGTAGACGTAAAAAATCTGTCAAGAGAATAAAAAAAATAAATAAATAATACAAGTGGCAATTTTGCAGGGAATATAATTCTAACTACAGTAGAACTTCGATGGCTCGAACACCGATGGCTCGTTAACCATGGCTGAGTCGAACCCGTTCTTGAGTCCCTATGGCATTTCTCTACATAAGGAATAGAGAGGGTAAAATTGAGGATATTTTCGTTTTTTTATCTTGCAAATGTATGCTGTGTGTACTCATTAGAATCGCCTCGATGAGGCGATTCTAATGAGTACACACAGCATGCATGTTCATTATAGAACACCGAAAAGATCTCTAAAAGTATCTTGATATGCCTCCTGACAGTAACCTCAGTGGCTCGAACTACCCCTGTCTCGAACAGATTTTCGAGGTCCCAAAGGTGTTCGAGCCATTGAAGTTCGACTGTACGTTATAAAATGCAAAGCATTATCTGCTTGGTTGGTTTCATTACTGGACGGATATTGTAATATTATGCTTTATGTTTGTATTATGTCTCCTTTAAATTTAATTTTCTTGTGTAAATACGAAGAACAATTTTATACAGTGAAACGCTAGTGTCTGTACCGATTCGCTATCACTGTACCGTAAACCGCTTAGTGGATCTAAGCCTGCCCAGGCAAAGCGGTGCGAGTCCATGTTTATAAACCCTAATGGTTTCATTGGGCGACAGGGCTTGAGATGTCATTTCAGCTCAATGTCGGGTAAAAGTCCCACAAAATTGGAAGTAACGTCTCCAAAATGACCTTTACAGTGTTGACGGGGACGTTAATCCTCAAATCAAACAAACAAAAAAAACTATCACTGTATACGGATTCGCTATCGCCGTTTCGTCTTTCCTGTAGGATATCATGTTTGCATGCAAACACGCCCTTCATGCACATAATATCATGGTTACGGTACTACGTACATGTGTCATGCGGTGTACTTACGCATCCAATATATTATGATTTGTGCAACTTAATGGCATATTCAGTGACATGGATGAAAAAAACTTATTCTTGCACACCAGATAAGGAAATCCATAATTTAAGCTTGGGATAGAAATTCTGTTCTAACT
The DNA here is from genome assembly GCA_963580285.1 of Lucinisca nassula. Classification (NCBI taxonomy): domain Eukaryota; kingdom Metazoa; phylum Mollusca; class Bivalvia; order Lucinida; family Lucinidae; genus Lucinisca; species Lucinisca nassula. The sequence goes on along the minus strand of OY757023.1, from coordinate 54,250,578 downwards.
CTGGTGTTCTTACCCAAAATCGAACATTCTCGCGTGTTTGATAAATGCATTGTTTGAATACGACCTCATATGCGCCGTCGCTGTATTATCAAAAGTTCACGCTCAGAAAAGGTATGCAAGAAAAAGAATCCGTCCCTCGGGATCACACGGCAAGCCTCGTGATGCCGGACAGTGACCATCGGGACGGATTTTTCCATCCACCCCTCACACCCATATGTGATAGAAACTGCCATCCCTCCGCAAGCCTCGTGATGCCGGACAGTGACTCTCGGGACGGAATTTTCCATCCATTTCTCACCCAATGTAAGACACAGCCCGCCTTTGATACAGCAATCAGTTCAACTTTCAGTCGCAAGGCAGTAAAACTTGCAGTTGATTGTTAATTCTGGTATTTATGAACACATATACTGTAACATCCTGCGAAGAATTTAAAATCGTTTGTAATTGTCGAAAAGTTTTCAGGTGCTACATGTAATTTATTTTCAAACAAGACTGAGGTTTTACTTATCAAATGTACTTTTTACCTTCATCAGCACCCAATCATAAAACGTACAGATTATTTCATTCTCAAGACAGATTGTTTCAATAGTTAAGCGTGCAAATATTAAAAAAAAACTGTGTTTATTTCAGTTTGGTATGTACGCAGATATGTCGTCAACAGTGTTTTATATACATGTATACATGTAGAAGAGGAATCGTTTTTGGATAATAAATGGATCATTATATGAACACAATACTTCCTTGTTAAAATGGTAGCATACCTATGCAATAGAATGCTATCTTTCATGATCCCAGTAAAAGATAATTTTTCATATTTTTCATTTCATTTATACGGGCCTCCTGGCCTAATGGATAAAAGCGCTGACTCTTAATCATTAGGCTGTCTAACCTCTGTCACTGGTGCCTTGCCCGGGCCACATATATATGAGACACCAAGTTGTGCAACTCGGGAGGTAAGCTGGCGTCTCCAACTATTTTAATACTGGCACATTTACCTATAAATCAGGGGAATTAACGAATTTTATTGATAATACATTAGGTCACCAGAGTTGTGTAGCGTGACAGTCTAGAACAGGTATTCTTGCACAGCAGACAAGGAAATCCGTGATTTTACCCTGGGATAGAAATTTATGTTTTGACCCTGGTGTCCGCCCCCGCCCATAGGGGCTTGAAGAAATATATGGGCTGCACGATGCTTCCACGCAGAGCTGAATCCGGCCCGCACACTAGTACTGGTAAACCGCTTAGCGGATCTAAGCCTGTCCAGGAACCGCGGTGCAAGGCGGACCGTCCATGCTAATAAACCCTATTGGTTTCATTGGGCGACAGGGCTTGAGATGTCATTTCATCTCAATGTCGGGTAAAAGTCCCACAAAATTTGAAGCAACGTCTCCAAAATGACCTTTACAGTGTTGACGGGGACGTTAAACCTCAAAACAAACAAACCGACCCTGGTGTTCCGACCCAGGCAACTAACATAAATGCGCTTCAATTCTATTCAACTGCCGAAACTACTTCCGCACTACTTTTATTTTGTAAACAATATACATGTGCGAGCTGTCAAAACTAACCGAAGGTGTTGTGCAAGAAAAAGAATCCAATATCGGGTTCTGTTGTAGATGGGCGTTTCCAACCCTCGGGATGACCGTGCTTAGCGGAACCTCGGCGTAGCCTCGGTTCCGCTCAGCACGGTCTTCCCTCGGGTTGGAAACGCTCATCTACAACAGAACCCCATATCAGATTCTTATAATCTGGGCCCAGGACTACAATGCATACTTAAATCTCACGTACCTACTTAAACTAAGTAATTTATGTTTTTCAATTCAGTTGCTTTTTCCGTGGTACTCGCGTTTGGCCTAAAAAGTGGGGGAAAATAATCCATCATGAGTCTGTTTATGCAGGATAAGGGAATCCTACCCTAGGGGCCGAATTTCAATCAGGACGAGGCTGTGCCGAGTCCCAGGTTGAAATTCAAACCTCTTTGGTGAGATTTCCCTGTCCGACATGAACAGTCATAATGGATACTTATACGTAATCTTCCCTTTCTATACTGTCAGTTACTTTCCCTCATTCTCGTCTGTCTTCCACTGTCTTCTACTCTTTTTCATCTTTCCCTTTTCTCTCTTTCTCTGGGAGTTGACAAAAAAGGAATCATAAGGGCTGACTTGAAGTTAAACAACAACGCAACAAAACAAATTCACCGTGCCAAGCCAACACCTCCCAACCCCGTTATACAAATTTAATCCTTTTTGTATCAAATGGAATGGAATTAAGGAGTTGTCAGTTTGTGCTTTCTTCAAAATGTATTTTGATATTGGCTGAACGTATTGCAAACAGTATATACCCTGATCAGGCGTCTGATCTGGGCCTGCACTGTTTGCCAATTACCCTTTTAGGGGTTTCTGGTACAAACAGGGTTAACAAGTAAAATGCACGATCAAAATATGATGTGACATTCTGTATCATACCCCATATCTGTCCTCGTTTTATGGCCCGTCACGATAATACACCCGTGAGACATAGTGCGTCCATTCTTTGACATATTCCTGATAAACAAAAAATGTGATATATTGTTTAATTTTACTCCAAACATAGGTTGGGGGTGCTCGTTAGAACATCCTTAATGCAGCGATTCTAAAGGTACTTTCAACTTATGTATGAGAACAGAAATAAAGAAAATAACGTATACCCCGGTAAACTCCAGTTTTCCCTATATAAAGTTGGGTTTAGAGGGATGTTGATTTCACGGTCTTGTTAACGTGATGCCTCGGGCTGATATTGGAGTCTTGGATGGCTAATGGGGTACGATATGAATCATGTCTTGGAACAGTCTTAAGGAAAACAATGTATACCCCTGTTGACCCAATTTCCTTTATGTAAAACGGGGTTTGCAGGGATGTTCATTACGCGGACTTGTTCCTTGATGTCTTGCGTCGATCGGAGTATGTAAGCAGATTTCGTTTCTCACACATGCACACTAACAACAAGATCACATAGTATATTGCTCGTCTTATCCGGCATTCATGGAAGGGGTTCGGCCCCCGCCCATAGGGGCTTGAAAAAATATATGGGCTGCATGATGCTTCCACGCAGAGCTGAATCCGTCCCGCACACTAGTACTGGTAAACCGCTTAGAGGATCTAAGCCTGTCCAGGAACCGCGGTGCGAGGCGGACCGTTCATGCTAATAAACCCTATTGGTTTCATTGGGCGACAGGGCTTGAGATGTCATTTCATCTCAGTGTCGGGTAAAAGTCCAACAAAATGGGAAGCAACGTCTCCAAAATGACCTTTACAGTGTTGACGGGGACGTTAAACCTCAAATCAAACAAAAATCAAACAAACAAATTAAAGGAAGGGAAGCAACGACGACACCTTCGGCCTGTATAGTATACGCTATTACAACCCTTATACTAGAATAATAATGGTATTTACCTGGTGGGTCATTTTGTGTCGTCTCCAGAAAAGGGAGAACAGAAACTGAAGAGTCAGTAGATGATATTAAATTGTGATGGATAAGGGAGAAAAGCGAAAATGAATGGAAGTGTAGAACAACTTTGCAGGCCTCGCCACACCGCTTTCAAATCGCACAGCGACGTGACTGCACTTTTAATTGTTTTAGGTAAAGTAGAAGTAAAACAAAGATCAGGAATTGATACAATTAACTTACTCCACCCATAAAAGACACCAAAGGGAAAGAAATACAAACATTAAGCGACCAGACCATAATGGAAACCTAAACAAAGGAAGGCCATAAGGACAGTTACTTTCCCACAAAATGGCCATATGGCCATCCAAAACCAAAAGACACAAGTGATACACACAGTAAGTAACAAACAACAACATAAATAAATCGCCACAGAAGAGCCGCCTTGGAACGGTCAGTGGAAGATTTCCACTGGGGGGGGGGGGGGGGGGGGGGGGGGGGGGGGGCTTAAATCGATTTTACGTGGCCACAATCCTCGCCCTTACTTCCGTCGCGATTTAGACAAATAATTTGTTCAGTCCGCATGAAGGCCTCCTAACTCATCAGTGCAACATCTCCGTGAACACAAAAATCAAAGAACCACAGAGGTGAGACAACGATGAGGACTCGACAGCAAGAAACCACTTAAAATCTGGAGCAAAAGAAAACCAACAGTTAGACTCCGATGAGCCCGACCAGATACAGAGCATCAGGCACCAACCAACATTATCTCTCTAATTTTCAATAAGCCTTTACGTTGGAGCCGTCATAGAATCTGAGGCCTGACCCACCGGCGCGCAATCAAAGAGGGAAGCAAAGCCGCCAACCGCGACCGGGCCAACCACCATGCATGCAGTCTGTCGTATAATATCCATGTTGTACCCAATCTTTTTATATCGAAGAATGAACCCACGAAACCGGGTGCTGAAGTCATTGCGGCCACATATTTTTCTGAATTTATATACAGTTACTAAGTCACCATAAAATTCGGGTTCCGATATACCTTGTTGCAGAAGAGATTTAAGTCCAACATCGAATTCCGAAATTAAATCAGAATGGCGTCTATAAAATTTTGAAAAGGCTTTGCGTAGTTTATGGTACCGATAACCCTGATTAAGGAGTCTAGCCGTTAATAATTTATTACGAGTGCCGAAGTCAGCCACACGACCACACACTCCAGCAAATCGAACCAACCGCGAAACATAAGTCGCCTTTTGCTGGTAATTTACAATGGGCGATATAGTTTTCGTGAGATTCGTAGTGCATGACGGTAACTTCTTTGCCACAACATCAACATAATGACATTATCAAAAAACTTGTATATTTCTAAAATCCTGTGAAAGCAGATATCCGAAACCAATCACCCCTAAAATACAGAATAGTCTTGTCACGCTTCATCACGTGAACAAATCCGTGAAATGAAGACCCCCTATATCCCACTTTACGTAGAGAAACTGGGGTTTACGGGGGTATACATAATTTTTCTTATTCTTGCTCTAAGACATGGGTTGTGGGTACTCTTAGAACTGCCTCAATGGGGCGGTTTTAACGAGCACCCACAACCTATGTTTGCAGTATTTATAAGAAAAATCACACGGATGAAAAATATCACGGATTTTCATCAGAAAAATGGCCATTTTGGAGATGTGAAAAAACGCACTATCTCGCTCGGGTATGTTATCGTAATGTGAACATTGAACGCTCATAAACTATATCTGGGGCCAGTTTCATCAAAGCATTTGCGACGTATTTTCGTTGTCGTATTTCTGAGATGAATATATAGACGTCGCACATTGACATTTTCGTCTTTAACGTTGGACATGTCACGGAAAAAGATAACGCGCAGCATAGGTTATAGAAACCTACGCTCGTTGTTAAAAGAATGGTGCGTAAATGCCATTTCGCTTACCTTCGCAGACCACGCCCATTACTTATACAAGCCCATGCAATGAAGACACCTTATATAATCTTTAGTTTGGGTTTGGGTTGGGGGTTGCCTTATTTTTGGACGGGTTTTCCAAGGAAACATTCCGTCCGTTAGAATAGCCAGGTTCGGGCCGGCGGGCGGCCGGCCGGCCGGGCGTCCACGTCCCGGTTTACCTTTTGGTTAACCCTGTCAAACCCGTCCATAATGCCATTTGGCGTTTTTCTTATTTTCTAAATAGAGACGGGGGGCACTCGTTAGAAGCGCCTCTTTGAGGTTGTGCTTACGAGTACTCACAATCTATATTTCATCTGACGCTGGCTTTCGACCATCGGGGCTTGGAGACATAGAGCTTCCGCACAGAGCTAAAACCGTCTAGACTTGATTACTGGTTAACCGCTTAGTTTGTAAAAGCCTACCCATGAAAAGTGGTACGAGTTGGACCGCTCCTTAAACCATAGCGGCTTTGGTCTGTTAGGGTTTATAATGTCACTTCACCTCAAGGTCGGGTAAAAGTCCTTCAAAATCAAACGCAGCGTCTCCAAAATGACCTAAGTACATGTACATTGCACCAACGGTTGGCGAGGTGCAAATAAAAGAACCAACGCGTTCAGGTAGTTCTAACGATTACCCACAATCTGCGATTAGACTTTTGATTAAAATGAAGTTTCAGTGTTCCGCAAATCGACACATAAAACAAGAATTGTGAATACGACACAGATTCCCCCGCCCAGGGACCACCCTCACCAAAAAAAGCATGTTTCCAAAAAAAAAAAAAAAAAATACAAATAAGACCGCATTGCTCGGCTGGAAAACTGTCCTTGAGAACAGGCGTAGGTGTGGGTTAATGTCGTTTAAATCTTGGAAAAAGTGTGTATCATCATCCAGATATGCATCAAATCCATAAAAAAAAAATAAAATACTAAGTCTGTGACATTGACCTTGAGTTTTGGTTTTACGTCGCTTTCAAGATTATTTCTTTTATTTCGAGCCGATCATTAGTCAGATGTGGACGAAAACAAAACGGAGTAGCCGGAGAAACGACATGTATCTTTCTTCATACCAAATATGAAGTAAATGCATTAAATTGGTTGGGAAATGTGAGCTCTTATTAAAAAAATGTTGACATTTAAATTAATCTGAGTCTGTAATCTTTACCTTGAGGTCATTGGCATTGGGCGCGATTACGTTGAAAATTATGAGTCCGTGACCTTGACCTTGAAGTCAAGGGCATTGGTGCGGGTATGCTGAATTAACTTCAAATGTGTATCTATCATCGTACCAAATATGAACCATATCCATTATATATGATTTAAAATTATGAGCTCTTAAATAATTTCAGCTTTTAAAGTTTTCTAAGTCCATGACTTGATCTAGAGGTCATAGGTAAGGGTCAGTGTATTGCTGAATAAACCTTTTGACCTATGTATTATCACAATTTCATCATATGGTCTGGAAAATATGAGCTCTTAAGAGTTTAAGTTCTTCCTGGTACAATGCCTTAAACCCGAGGGTACAGGAACGCGTACGTTCACCCATACGGAGGGACGTACGTACATGTGCGTACACTCGTATGTACGAAAACCTTTAATGTCGACGGCGGGGAAGGGGATCATGGTCTTGCGTACTGTCATTTCGTCTATGTGCAGACGATTGTATAATGGTGTATACATCTAGCTAAAGAACAGGTTCTTTGTAATTTAAAATCAGTCATTCTGTAGGCTCTATGTTGCAAATGAACTGAATTTATTTTTCATGGTAAGGCTGGACGGCCTGACAGACGAACAATCAATAAAACAATATTTGCTACAGACCATTGCCAACAACAAACCGGAGCTGAAAACTGATATACGTTAAATACGAACACTTACAGAGGCTACGCCATGTAACGTTATCTGCGGTTCCTTATTAATCGTCATATATTGACGTTTTGTGTTAAAACCGTGCATAACCTGTGTTTTAAGTTCATACGGTAAATTGAATCTTGCATTACGAAAACACGCCTATACAAATGCATTGTAAACTTTACCGCCGAGAAAACGAAAATTTTAAGACGAAAAATTGCGATAATTTTCTTATTTCTCCTCAAAATATAGAATGTGGGTACTCGTTAGAACCACCTCACCGAGGCGATTGAGGCCCACAATCTATATTTAGAGCAGAAATAGGAAAAATAAAATTTACCCCTGTAAACCCAAGTTTTACTATATAAAAGTGAGGTTCAAGGGGGTCAATATTATATAGGCTTGTTTTAGTGACGTATCCGTGCCCTTGTATAACTGAATTTATTAAATTGAGCGTGTAAAGGTAATACAATGCTCAGCGAAGTCTCACATGTTATCTAATATTATAAACTCAACAATACACGTGCATTGATGCTGACCCCCCCCCCCCCCCCCCACACACACACACACACACACCGCATTTACTGACAAACACGCTTGTTGTAAAAGGTTTACTATCAACGATAGTCTGACGACACGACGTCAACAAAGCAGACCAACTCGCCAGTAGTACAGTGGGAAATGGGTCTAGATAATTAATATCTGTATCTTACGATAATGAAATGGAAACACAAGTTTGAAACAACGTAGAAACAACGTTGATTCAACGTTGTTTATACTGAATGTACATCTACATCCACTGGAATAATAATTTTAAAACGTGTTATCTACTTTACACGGCTATTTCAAGACGGCACGTGACCACGCATGTGACAGTTAGTGGCCCCGTTTAAGAGCATATTCAAAATTGCGACATATTTTAGTGAAACGCAAATTTAACTCATACGAACACTTTGCGATGTTTTGATGAAACTGACGTACGCAGTTCTTACAAACTGCGTAAGAACAATTTAAGATTAATCGCACGATGTTTATTGATGAAACTGGCCCCAGGGACACAAAATACATAACACCTGACATATGTTGAGTCTAATAGTGCGCTGACGCATTTGTTTTATTTTCTGGGGCTAAATCATGAAGCACTTGCACCACATGTGGCAAGTTTATCTCACTGGGGCCAGTTTCATCAATAAACATCGTACGATTAATCTTAAATTGTTCTTACACACTTTTTAAAGAACTGTGTACGTCAGTTTCATCAAAACATCGCAAAGTGTTCGTACGAGCTAAATTTGCGTTTCACTAAACTACATGTACGTCGTAATTTTGAATATGCGCTTAAACAGGGCCACTAATCCTGATAATTGTTCCAGTGGGCCTAGATGTATATTCAGTACAAACAACGTTGAATCAACGTTGATTCTATGTTGTTTCAAACTTGTGTTTCCATTTCTTTATTGTAAGATACAGATACTAATTATCTGGACCCCCTTCCCACTTTACCACTGACGAGTTGGTCTGTTTGTGAACGTTGTAACGTCAGACTAGCGTTGATTTAGCTGCGTTTAATGAACCTTTTACAAGCACGATTGTCAGTTAATGCGGGTGAGCGGGGTGGGTGTGGCTGTTCCATGAGTGCACGTGTGTTGTCGAGTTTATAATATTAGTTGAGGAAAAGGGACAACATGTGAGACTTCGTTGAGTCTTTTCTAACCTTTTCTCGCCCATTTTAATAAATTTAGTAATGCAGGAGCATGGATATAAGAATCAATTTATCGTATGAACTTTAAAACACAGTTTGTGCACGACTTTAATACAAAACGTCAATACATGACGTCGTTTATTTAATTAGGATGCCGCATATAACGTTGCGTGATGTAGCCTTTGTAAATGTTCGTATTTACATGTAACGTATGTCAGTCTGCTCCGGTTTGTTGTTGACATTGGTCTGTAGCAAATATTTATCCATTGATTGTTCAAGCACAATATATACAATCGCCTGCAAAAGTATACACTTACATATACGAAAAGACAGTTCGCAAGACTATGATCCATCGTCATGATGCCGTGAAGATTTTCGTACATACGACCCTACGCACATGTACGTATGTCTTTCCGTATGGGGTGTACGAACGTGATCCTGTAACATCAGGCTAACGCATTGTTCCGGCCCGCTCACGGGCAGCCGGATATAAGATAGGAATTTCGCAAAGAAATTGCAAAGATATCCAAAACGTTCCAATTGGCAAAAGGAGTTGTTTCCTGGCTCAGTCTCTTTCTCTTTCTAAGTAGATATCTGTAGCCACCTAGCGGAGGTTTTGTTTACATCACGATGGTTAAAACTGTACACGTTACCAGGTAACAACGGGTATAGCTAAACAGCGAAAGGAAGCTTCCTTTCCCGAAAAGAAGCTTCCTTTCGCGAAAGGAAGATTTTCCCACGAAAGGAAGATATTTATTAGGCCTATGGTGGTATTTCATGTATATAGGGATACTTATGACACATTTTTAGTGGATATTGGGTACTTTTGCAAAAAATATAATAAATAATAATAATAATAGACAGAATCAGAATTGTTACTGGTGATACGTCAAATGACATTCATACACCAGACATACGGGCTCAATCTGTAACAAAAATAGAAAGAAAGAAAGGTTGGATACACGATGTAGACAAACACACGGAAATAAGCAACAAACAATAAAGGCGCTGATCAGGCTGCGCAGATGCTTTGCACGTGCAATTTTCCGGTTTTCTCACGACGTAGCTCAATTCTAGATGAAAGTTGGATACACGCAACAAGAAAGAAAGGAAGAAAAGCATGTGTACTTCACAATTTTCAGTTCTGTTATGCATTTCTCACAGAATCGGAATGAATGTCTACAAAATGACCTTAATAGAGTTGAGGGGGACGCCAAACCTTAGCATAAACAAATAAAACAGGTTCAGGTATCTTAAACAGGTTGAGAAAATGTATGAGTTATTACGTATGATTTAAAGAATGTTTCATGAGAACTGTTCATGACAGTAGAAGTAAAACAAAGATCAGGAATCGATGCAATTAACTTATTCCACCCATCAAAGACACCAAAGGGAAAGAAATAAAAACATTAAGTGACCAGACCATAATGGAAACTTAAACAAAGGAAGGCCATAAGGACAGTTACTTTCCCACAAAATGGCCATATGGCCATCCAAAATTAAAAGACACAAGTGATACACACAGTAAGTAACCAACAACAACATAAATAAATCGCCACAGAAGAACCGCCTTGGAACGGTCAGTGGAAAGATTTCCACTGGGGGGCTTAAATCGATTTTACGTGGCCACAATCCTCGCCCTTACTTCCGCCGCGATTTAGACAAATAATTTGTTCAGTCCGCATGAAGGCCTCCTAACTCATCAGTGCAACATCTCCGTGAACACAGATAATCAAAGAACCACAGAGGTGAGACAACGGTGAGGACTCGACAGCAAGAAACCACTTAAAATCTGGAGCAAAAGAAAACCAACAGTTAGACTCCGATGGGCCCAACCAGAGACAGAGCATCAGGCACCAACCAACATTACCTTGAATTAGATCTCTCTAATTCTCAATAAGCCTTTACGTTGGTACCGTCATAGAATCTGAGGCTTGGCCCACCGGTGTGCAATTAAAGGGGGCCTCCAGGGATGCCTCTCTAATTCGTTAAGCATGTAACAGATGCTAATTAATCAGTCATCACCAATATTCATACACCGAGACTGTGATATTGGAAGTTGATCCCAGTCTCTCGCCAAAGAGATTAACTTAGCTACACTATCCTCAGCACCTTCAGCTGTGGAAATGATTGAATCGGGAAGGGAATTCCAACCTCTAATGGTCTGAGGTATGCAATTCTTTGTAAATGTCAGTTCTGAAACACCAGTAGCTAAATAATTTGGATTTCAGGTGCTCCTGAGGGAGTGGTGTCAAAAGCCTCCTCAAAGTCCAGAATAAATGTGTACACCGGTGTGTCCATTGAGCCGGGGTTTGTATCACATTCAAAACAACTAGAACATTAGTATTTCTTAGACTTACTGTGGCTTTTGCATTCAGGCAGACAAAGGATAATGGATATGAAAGTCTGGTTCTCCTTCACCTAAGGTATAGCTAACATCCTAGTCGACCTATATCATCCTGAAGTTCCACAGAGTCCTCTGTATCTCTAATTTCCTGGTAGAAAACACAGTGGTCTTATTTCTGAGTCAATGTCAGTGGTAATGTCAATAATGTGCAGGAAGAATAACAGTGGACCAAGACCAGTCCCTTGTGAGACCCCAGACAAAACTAGCGCCCACTCCTGAGATTCACCATTAGCAAGGACTCGCTGTTTTCTTTAGCAAAGGAAGTAATGTATGTATTTGAGAGTCTTCCCCCTAATGCCGTAGCCAAATTATTTGGCTTTCAGGTGCTAGTGAGGAGGTGGTGTCAAAAGCCTTCTCAAAGTCCGGATTAGATGTGTCCACCTGCGTGTCCATTGAGCCGGGGTTAGTATCACATTCAAAACAACTAGGGCATTAGTATTTCTTAGACTTAATGTGGCTGTTGCATACAGGCAGACACATGATAATGCATACGAAACACTGGTTCGCCCTCGGCTAAAGTATGTATTGGCGGTTGGGCTTCCCAATGTTATTTCAGATTTAACAGGCTGAGAAGGTCAAGAAGACAACAGTCAAGCTTGTCAGCAATGGTGATGCCAAAAATGCGGATTTAATCTGACCTTGCTTTTTGCTGGTGAAGTGAATATTTTGTGAGTTGCTGTGACAACCTCGTTGGATATAAGCCACATTGAACTATATCTATCTATCTTTTGTTCTTTCTTTCTTTCTTCGTATACTGCCGACGCCGAAAAGGGCATTTTCGGCAAGCGTATATTACATATACTCCAGATTTTGCAGGATGAAAGCCTACACTGTAAGCATGTTACTACGGTAGGGATCTTTTACCTGCACAGGGGACCTCCAGTTAACGTCGCGATCCGAAGGACGGTGCACTTTGTGACATTCATCTGTCAGCCTATCCAGGTTATCTTGTAGAATGAGGCAGTCATAAGAATATATAGGACGCAGGAATCAGCAACAATGGATAGATGACTTGATAGAATCAAGAAGATCATCAATGGAACACCAAGTAAAGGACCGGTTCAAGAATCCACCCTTCAGGTACACCTGACAAAAAAGGGAATGATACTTTAAATAGCTTACGCTTGGCCATTTAGCACAGGTTCATTGTTGCGAGCGCAGAAAGAATGATGCTCTTATCCACCTTTGAATGGATCATCACATCATGTAGAAGTCTTTTTGATACAAATTTCTTTTCTCCTACCGACAGGTAGCGAATTAGGTCCGTCGTACCGTTTTACCTTCTGGTAACGCCTGCAATTGACTCGATGTTCATGTTTAAAAGGTCAAAGCTAAGGCCGGCGGAAAGAAATAAACCGATTCGATTGTATATCGAAAGGGAACATAATACATTCTTTCACACACCTTGCCAGGAAATGAAAGGTTAAAAAAACAACATCGTGACCCAGGTGGCAGCTGTAAAGTTTACTTGTGGTAATTCGATGGACCGGCCTATAGTACAAGTATTAGTTTTTACAAAACGCTAAGCACATATTAGTTTGTGTAGTTATATGATTGCATAGTCAAATAACAAAGCTGTTCATGAGTATGCTTTATTAGTGTGCATGTAAATATGGAAACGTGTATAATAGCCAAAGATTCCAAAAGTTGATTCCAGTTGCATATATAAACTAAACTAGCAATCTTGTACTATGACAACCAGGAAACGAAAAACAGTAGAACAGATACATCTGCTTTCACATTGATGGTTAACCTTATTCCACGTCAGCCAGCTAACATTTTTTCACAAAAGTGAAAATAAGCGTGTTAGCTCAGTGGCAAGTTCCCGGCAGCGGTAATAAAATTGCGGTGTCCGAACATGCTCCACTGACATCATTTGCAAGGATGAATGCCACAAAGTACACCGTCCTTCGGATCGGAACGTTAACTGGCGCCCCGGTGCAGGAAGACCCATCCCGTGTGCAGGTTAAAAAATCCCTATCGTAATTACAAGATTACATTATTATCCTTGTGCGTCCCCAGCTAGAGTATGCTTCAGCCAAATGGGACCCCATATAAAAAGGAACATCCATAAGGTTGAAATGGTCCAGAGACATGCAGCTCGATGGACCATGGCTAACTATGCCAGAAAAAAACTAACGTCGCTTCATAATTACACAAGCTGGACTGGCAACCCCTTGAAGAAAGACTTTCAGCGGCATGTCTTTGTCTTTTCTACAAGGTAGTGAACGGCCTTGTAGTTGAGTCCCTTCTTGATTATATCCAACCTCGTACTCATAGGATTTCAAAGTACTGTCATTCTACGACATTTCGCCAAATTCATACTGGCAAGTATATCATATACATAAGTATTCCTTCTTACCACTGAAAAAGGCAAGGCAATGAACTTTCAAATTCTATCGATGCCTATGACATGCAAGTAGAATTCAGATGAATGAACTTTTATAAATACAAAAAGTTAAGATCTTTTCTAGATCTTTGTCCGGAATACTACCGATTTAGTTATTTTATTTTCGCCGCTTCTGAAACTACTGGGCTGAATGGACGAAATTTCACATGGAGCCCCCCGGGATTGGAAACTGAAAGTTGTTCATAAGATCTGGGTATCATGATCAAGACGGTCACCATGCCCATACCCGGTAAAAAATTATAAATATTCTTTTAGGAAGCTTGAAGCTTGGTATGCTGCATTGGGAGACTGAAGCCCTACCGGATTTATTAAGTTGGTTTACCTTGCCTAATTTTACGTCAAGATCAACTGTATTTGAATGGAAAAGTGGCAAAACAGTGTATTTTCCCAAAAGTTACTTTTCCAAAAACAACAATAAGACACGCAGTTTCATTTTCACTTCATTGCAGCTGGTATTAAGTATCGTGTGGTAGCGATCGAACGTCATCATAGTATAGTTTATATTTCTATTTAAATAAAATCACCGAGCCAATTTTGATGTCTTTAAAAATATATGAAATACTGCTCAAATAATCATCTTAGAGCATAAGCAGTCCTACGACGTAAAGTGATGCTTTTTATGAATCTTTATAAAATCTGTGTATATTACTTCCCCGTTTCTTAAGGCACTTTTATACAAAAAAAAAATCAGATTTAGTCCCACATAATTAACGTTACCACCCGATTAATAAATGTGCCACGAATTATTTTGTTTTTGTTTGTTATTCAACATTTAACGAACCGCATCTTTCATACCAAATGTTCCATGAAAAAAACGTTGAAGAAAAAGTTGAAATATTCATTCACAGCTGTTACGTTTATTGATAAAACATGGGAATCAAATGCTAAGCGGGCCGTTTCAGCTTTTTTGAAAGCTATCCTTGTACCAGTATATGATGGGATTGTGATTATACGTAAGGGTCAAAAGGTTTATTCAGCAATACACTGGCCCTGACCTATGGGCTCTATGTCAGGTCATGGATTCAGAAAACTTTAAATGTTGAAATTATTTAAGAGCTCATACTTGTAAAATCATATAATGGATTTGGTTCATATTTGTTTAGATTATGGATAAAGGTCTAAAGTTTTATTCAGCATCCCCGCGCCCATGCCCATGACCTCAAGGTCAGGAACACGGACTCAGAATTTTCAATGTCAACGTTTAAAATAAGAGCTCTATTTTCTCAACCAATATAATGTATTTAGGTCGTAAGATACAGGTGCTTTCTTCGGCTAATCCGTTCAGTTTTCGCCCACATCTGATTAATGGTCTGCTCGAAACAAAAAAAATAATCTTGAAAGGGTCTTAAAACAAAAAAACAAAAAACAACAACAAAAAAAAAAACGTCAATGTCACAGACTTGGTAATTTACTTTTTATGAATTCGGTTCATATTTGGTATGATGATACATGTACAAACTTTTTCCAAGATTTAAACGAAATTACCCCAATCTACGCCGATGTCCTCAAGGACAGTTTACCAGGCGAGCAATGCCGTCTTTTTAATTTTTGCAACATTTTTTTTCTTGGTGAGGATGGTCCCAGCGCGGGGGCAACTCTGACGCATTGATGTGTCGATTTGAGGTACTATGAGTCTTCATCTCATTCAAAAGTCTAATCGCCGTTAAAACTACCTGAACGCGTCCGTTCTTATGTTTGTTTGTATTGAGGTTTTAACTCCCCAACAACCGTTGGTACATGTATTTAGGTCATTTTGGAGACGCTGCTTCCGAGTGTGTGGGGCTTTTACCAGACGTTGAGGTGAAATGACATTTTAGAACCTACCAATCAAGAAAATGCTAGGGTTTAAAGAGCGTCCACTTTTCTTGGGCAGGATTTTGCATTCTAAGCGGTAAACCGTGTTTGGTCGGTTTCAGCTCTGCGCGGAAGTACTTTACTATTTCTCCAAGCCCCTATGGGCGAAAGCGAGCGTCGGTTCTAGGTTACACCATGAAATGTAGATTGTGGGTACTCGTAAGCAGAACCACAACGAGGCGCTTCTAGCAAATACCCTCAAACCCCAAACGCAAACCCATAGTAAAGTTTATACAAAGGGTGTTTCGAGGGGTCTTCAATGCATGGGCTTGTTAAAGTATTGGGCGTGATCTGCGAAGGTAAGCGAAACGGTATGGTATGCACCATACATTTAACAACGTTACTATAGAGATACATGTAAGCGTAGGTTTCTTTAACATATGCCGCCCGTTATCTTTTTTCAGCTGTGACATTTCCAAAGTTTAAGACGAAAATTTCAATGTGCGATGTCTAAATTTTCATCTCAGAAATAAGACAAAATGTGCGAACATCGCAGATCTCGAGCATTTGATGAAACAGGATTTTTGTCGTAAAAACTTCGTACGATCTTTCTAAGACGAAAATACGTCGCAAATGCTTTGATGAAACTGGCCCCAGAGCTGTTGCGATTCACAATAATTATATTTTATTGTATTAAACAATAGAAAAGTTTTCGGCGGCAGTATATTTTACAGGAAAGAAAACAAAAAATGAACCCCTGGTAAATTTACCCAAATTACTGAAACGCAATTTCCTGAATTATGGTTATCTCGGCTAAATTGAAAGTGCATTTGTCTTAATATCCATAGTGCAGGCATCATTATGCATTTATAACACACGCCTATACAAATACATTGTAAATTTTACGGCCGAAAAAAAAAACTGAAATGTTAAGACGAAAAGGCACAGGACACTGTAGTGCTAGATATTTATCCATGGCCCATCACGAAAACACGTCTATAAACTTTTGACCCCCTTGAACCCCAGTTTTATATAGTAAAATTGGGGTTTACCGGGGAAAACCTTATTTTTCTTAGTTCTGCTCAAATATAGATTGTGCGTACGCGTAAGACCCGCCTCATTGAGGCAGCTCTTATGAGTACCCATAATCTATATTTTAGCACAGAAATAAGAAAAATAAGGTTTTCCCCGGTAAACCCCAATTTTACTATATAAAACTGGGGTTCAAGGGGGTCAAAAGTTTATAGACGTGTTTTCGTGATGGGCCATGGATAAATATCTAGCACTACAGTGTCCTGTGCCTTTACCGGCTGTGCCACGATGCACCTCACCACACTCCTCCACCCTGCCCCGCTGCCCCAGCCCCCTTCCCCCTAAATACTCAAGTAGGGCATATAAAGTTATCTTTATCTAACACTACAGTACATTCAGTACGTCGGCCCCCGTCCATCGGGGTTTGAAGAAATATATGGGCTGCATGATGCTTCCACGCAGAGCTGAATCCGACCCGCACACGAGTACTGGTAAACCGCTTAGAGGATCACAGCCTGCCCAGGCAAAGCTGTCCATGCTTATAAACCCTATTGGTTTAATTGGGCGACAGGGCTTGAGATGTCATTTCATCTCAATGTCGGGCAAAAGTCTTACCAAATTGGAAGCAACGTCTCCAAAATGACCTTTACAGTGTTGACGGGGACGTTAAACCTCAAATCAAACAAACAAACATTCAGTACGTGTATCAACTGTAAGAGGGCTTTTATACTTTTTGGCGACATCTTAAGTCTTTACAATAAGTATTTTAAGGGATTTAGCGGAAGCGTAGTTGGTAAAGACGGCATACATTGCGGTGCTACATGTACATGTAGTGGCGTAAACAGGATTTCATACTTCTCGGAAATTAGATAAATCCTTCGGATTAGTTTGGTGCGGAGATTAACGTTACAAAGAGTTTTTCCCAGACAGGTTTATACGTAAGCGGTTAACCAGTACAGTGCACATTTTTTCGCCAGAAACGAACAACTGCCTTTGGCGGGCTCGGTAGCTCAGTCGGATGCGCGTCTGACTGGTGATCAGGAGGACGCGGGTTCGATACAATGTACCTGCCGGGGTCGGCAACATTCTTTCGTGGAGATTGATCATGAAATCTTTTCTACGGTTATTCTCCCCCTTCCCCTAATTGAAGAAGGGCAATTGTCTGTTTCTGGGGAAAGAATGTGCACTGTACTGGTTAACCACTTACGTATAAGCCTGCCCAGGAAAAGTGTGGATATGAAAACTGACCGTCTCAAAAATGATATAAAATAGTGTTGACTGGGCCGTTAAACTCCAAAACAAATAAAACAACTTTTTGAATCAACGGAATGGAATGGGTGCCCGAAGAACAATATCCACGAATCACGGCGGGGTTTGAACCATCAGTCAGATTTGATTGCTGAGATCGGACGTTTGCATATTTACTTTGCAAATCAACAATAACTATTAATTGGCACAGACAATACATACTTATAAACAAGTTGACAACCGTAACGTTAAAAATATGGAATGGTATTTCGACCGAATTCCAATTGCGATGCAATTGCCATCTACGGTCTAATATAGTAAGAGACGCTCATTTATCACCGCAAAGGGTTGGCGTTTCGCTATCTATTTTGATGTTGACTCATAATAAAATGCACACACTGTTGACCCTGCTTGTTTTAAATAAAACTGAATCTGACATAATAGTAACAATTAAGTAACAATTAAGAAGAATGGATGTTTATTCATTCAGGGGAGTGAAGTCTTTAAGAAATATAATTCTCGTCCATATCATTATAAATAATTCCATCCTTGTGGAACAGATTCTTTCCCCTTTTGGCGTCTAGCAGAGCACCCTAGCGGTTTTTATTCAGCGACCGGAAGTACGGGTATGATCCGCCCTTTACATCAACACATTAATGGTAATAACTACATGCATACCTGTAGCTCTAGTATATTGCAATTCGTTAAGTAAGATCTGTTTTTGACAAAACAATCTTTTATTTAAAACATGGTCGTTTGCTTTTAAACGGGTTTAAGTTGTAGAGAATCCCGGAAGTAAAATTTAATTTGGCACTGGGGGTTATGTTCAGATATCAATTTGGCACCGAAAACGTTAAGAATAGACCCCGTAAATCGACGATGCCCAGCCCGTAGGAAAGTAAACCCAAATCATCATGAAAACAATCCTGTATAAGTTTCAACCCCTAAAGCCCACTTTAATACAGTTAAATAGGGGTGTATATGTACGTATTTTTCTCATTTCTGCTTTTGAGCAGATAGATGAAAACAAAAATCATAATTTTTATCTGAAAAGTTTCATTTTGTGGGGTTGTAGAATTTGCAGTATATACAGTAAGATCCCTAGATTAAGACCTCCTTTGGGACTGTTCAAAAGTGGCCTTTCGACCACTTTTGAACGGTCCCATAGGTGGTCTCTTACAAGAGGACACTGAATGTAGAAAACACAAAGAAAGAATAAACGAAACCTTCGAATTATGCTTTTAGAGCAGTCTTGCAGAATTTTACTGTATTTGAAGTAATATAAATTGTCTCCCTTGCAATATTAAATCAAAGCGCTAAAGGCACTGAAATGACAGATTCTATGAGAAAATCAAAAAACTGTGAAAACTTACAGAGAACCATTCTAAAAAATCTTAAAATTTAGAAAAGTAGTTCTGCAAATTCCATTGTATGATGTGTTTGCAGATGTCTATACACCAGTGGTATCATGAAATGCCATTCGATGTTTCAAATTTTGGAAAGAAACTATTTACGTTTTCAAAACCAAACATTAAAATTCAAGTTTTAACAATACTACTCGCAATTAGTAACATTTTTGTCTGGTCGGTTGTGGATACCTCCCCCCAAAAGATACTCTATTGTTCACAAAGAGATCAGAGGAGAAAGGCTGGTCAGTCCAGTACATGAATCACATTGGCTTGAAGACATTTTTGAGTAAGAACAGCACTATGAGCCCGCTCGTAACCCTGCTGGATTAGATATCCCGGATTCTGAGCGTAAACAAATAAATGGAACCACTTGAGGCCGACGCACTTGATTGATGTAACGTCTCGCTGTTCAGTTAATGTCTCAGTCATGATCTTGAATGTTCTTAATGTCGCTAGCTACAATAGCTCGACATACCATTTCGCTTATTCCATCCGATATGTCATGCTCTATTACGCACGCGTCGCCTCGGCATACCTTACACCTATGTGTCGAAACATCCCGAAACGACAATCGGCGTGATTCACGCTGAAGTGCGATGTGTCACTGAAACGCATATCACGCGAGTCGTTTAGACGCCAATATACATGTACGTATATCATGCACCAGCGTAAGTGTTCCGTACTGTGTCGACGTCTTAATGTTGGTCACAACAGGGACGTCTAGCTCTCAAAAGTGCATCGCATAAGTGCGACGAACAGTGCCAGTGCTTATTAGTCGGTAGTTGAAACCCTTTGTTTATCTACAGGTACAGTGTAGCAGATGTCGGCGGAAATCTGCTTCGCATATGCGTCTGTCGGATGAATCGATCTTGACGTACTGACGTCGGTCTTCCGCTACTCCGACGTCCACTAGCGTCTTCTGTTGATAGTAAGATGTCGCTCCAACAGACATATAGATCACACACTTGTGGCACCCAAAATCAGAGTCAACGCCATCCGCTTTCCGACCAGCTTCTAACTGTCCATTAGAAGCCTCCGTGGTGTAGTGGTTATGCTACTCGCCTTGTAATCCAGGGATCGCAGGATCGATCCCGGACTTCTCCAGACTTTCGGATGTGTCTTTAAACCGAGGTATCGTCTCCGTATGACCTTAGCTGTTGGTGGGACGTAAAACTCAAACACTCACTCACTCCCTCTAACTGTCGTCCAGGGTTTAATGAAAAATGTTGCAATACGTTCTCACTTGATGCTTTTTGAGAACAAAATTTCTAGGCACGACCTTACAACACACATCAAAAGTTTGATCCTGAACATGTGGTTTCTATCAGTGCTGGTGTGAAGGTGGTACACAGGATCGTTGGCCCCCGCCCATCGGGGCTTAAAGAAATAGATGGGCTGCATGATGCTTCCACGCAGAGCTGAAACCGACCCACACACGAGTGCTGGAAATCTGCTTAGAGGATCTAAGCATGCCCAGGCAAAGAGGTGCGAGTCGGACCGTCCATGCATATAAACCCTATTGGTTTTGATTGGGTGGCAGGGCTTGAGATGTCATTTCATCACAGTGTCGGGTAAAAGTCCCACAAAATTAGAAGCAGCGTCTCCAAAATGACCTATACAGTGTTGATGGGGACGTTCAACCTCAAATCAAACAATACAAAACACAGGATCGTGGCCGGACTTGTCACCATACGTCACGGTTGATTGATTTAACCTTTTTAGCTTAAGGGCATGGTGCCTAAGCGTGTTGTAATCCTGCGATCGTTTGGTTTCAAAATCAAAGCACCGAAAGTGTTGGTGGGATGTAGGTCGGGGTAAAAGTCCTGGGCTGAGATTAAACTGTTTAATTTAACTCAGAAATTCCAAACCAATAGTAAAGAAGCGCGTTCTGCAGCGTCCGAACTTGGTCTACACTGTTTGCCAAACTCACCCTATGATTCCAGGATGACCCTCTTACCCTCATCTCACTGCGGCTATTTTCTGCAAGAAAAAAGGTTATTCTGAGAAGTCAGTGATAGTCACGTAGACGTTAGCTCTGAATCGCTTTTTTATTAGTAACTTCGGGTCGAATGCCAAACAATCAACCCGAACATAGCCGGGTCGTTTGTCAGTCTTGGTTACATGTAAGTGTTATCTGTAAAATCTGCACTTGAAAAAATGTTCGATCTGGCACACCATGTAGACTAAGATCAAACGCCACAGAACACGGTGCTGATCTTGTTCTACATTTTTTTGCATCAGTTACTAAACTTCCGTTAAGTTTAAACGGATCAATCCAGATCCTCGTTCATGACCAACCTGCATTTAGAGACAATCGGCATGAGTGTTGTCAGTGCTTTGATTTATTCACTGCCTTGAGTTTCTGGAGTGTACTCTTCCATCACTGAAGTTGGGCTCGTCCATTCTGCTAAATATGGCACCTAGAATTATATCACAGGACCTACACTGTTTGCATAGGTATCTGTACCATATTCCAGGGTTGAAAGGGACAGCCTTTCTCGCAAAGTCTGATATACACCTAGTTGTAACTGACCTAGACTTGACCTCGAATGTCGGAAAACCCATTAATATTCTGGTCTGCAGCTGACCGGCTGGTCTTTAAGGATTAAATGTTGACAGCACTGTTAGAAAACAGTGTAAAACCTGAGCAGACGTCTAAGCAGATGCCGCATTGATCTAGGCATACAGTCTCGCATGATGCAGCTGATTCATATGAAGTGCTGAATATATTCTCTGAAAGGTAAGATAAAATCGTCAAGTCGTCTGCTTCAAAAGTTTGTATTGCGATTATAGGATGTACAATTTTGATAACTGCGCCTTACCGGACTACATTTTTTTTGCGGACTCATATTTCTTTGGCGGTCAAAGCCGGAAGAAAGTCGTAAGAAAGCCGGAACTACTTTACAACACGCAGGATAGCTAGAGATGACAGATAGAATCTGTCATTAAAAAGTAGTGCATATGTAACTAGTCATCCCACATGCTTACATGTACGCCCCTTCCCATAAATTGTACGATTTCGGCGCATTAATCTGAGCTGCAATAAAAGACGTCACTTCTGAAATCCGATTTTTCAGCATCTGAACAAAGGGGTATAAAAGGCCAGACTGTTGACTTGATTCAAATTTTCTAAAGAAAGACGTGAGCTCACGTGAGTCCTAGGAAATGTTGGCTGGACTATTAGCATTGAAGCTCTAAATATTTGGTTTAAGTTGTACTGAACAGCCCTGGTAACATCACTTTATATGAAGAAAAGTGGGGTTTGCAGGGGTAAAAATTATTTTCCTTATTTTTGCTCAAAATATTGATTGCTTGTGCCCGTTGGAACCGCCTCCATGAGGCGATCCTTACGCGCACTCAAAATATGTATTTGGAATAATGAAAAAAAAAACATATCAACAATTTTTATCAGGAAATTACGGAACCCCGGAAGGGACATGAATTTTTTTTAATATGCTATTATCTTGTGCGGACAACATAATTTATCTTGTGCGGACAATATATTATCTTGTGCGCACAAGATAATATGTTGTTCGATCAAGATAATAACTTGTCCGGACAAGATAATGTGTTGTTAGATATTATTTTGTGCGCACAACTTATATAAAAAAGTCATGTCCCTTTCCGGGTTCCGTAGAAAATTGACCATTAGAGCACACTTTGCCACACGGAAGTTTTACCGCAATTTTGGATATTCTTGCGATTTCAGAAATTGTTAGGATAACATGTCCATGTAGGATATCACGCCCATGTAGGATATCACGCCCATGTAGGATAACAAGCCAATGTAGTATAGCATGCCCATGCAGGATAACACGTCCATGTGAGATAACAGTTTCCTTCCTGGCTAAAAAATGATATTTTTCTCACTTACATTTTTAATCATTTTCCTGTTAATGTTTCAAACATAGATGAAAGGTGCTCATTCGGACCGCCTTTTTTGGGCAGTAACGGATGACCATAATGTTAATTTTAAACTTCTGCTCCTAGACATAGGTTGTCGGTATCCGATAGAACCACCCATGGCAGCCTCGATACCTGAGTGGTTAGCTCGTTCGACTTGTTATCGAGAGGTTGCTGGTTCGAATCCGGCCACCGGAACCGGAGGCGAGATGTGTCCTTGGGCAAGACACATAATGCCACTGCCCCACTCCACCTAGGTGTCAATGGGTAGCAGTGCACATGGTGTAAAAGTCACTGTCTCTCTCTATCCACACTTTTCCTGGGCAAGCTTACACATCTACTAATTATGTAGTCACTATGTAGCAGGTTATGTGAGCATATGCGCTGTATTTATTCAAACTCTTAAGGGGAATGGGAACACCTGGAAGATTTTACCGCAATTTTTTCAAAGGGAGACAACATTTGGGACTTCCTGTTCACTTTTCTATAAGCCCTGTCCAAATATAAAAGGGATCAACTCTTAAACAACACCTTGGTGTTACATGGTGTTACATGTACTGTGAATCTGGGTGACACTTGGTGCTCCTGAGGAGCAAATTCTTTCCTTTAAGAGTTGACTCCTATTGACATTGGAGACAAAAATACTTTTGCAGGAGTTGCCTCCCCCGAAAGGTGTTCACATTCCCCTTAAGTTAGTATATGTGCCAAAAAGAAAAAGGAAAGTCGGAAACCAACCTTAGAAACTGTGTTCCAATAGCCGGCCTTTTAGCGCATACCGAAGACTCAAATCAGCCTCCATATGCTCAAAGACCTCTTCTAGCTTGACACGGTCAAAATGCCATATTATTCGCTATATTCGTACTTTTACTTGAGTGTTTCTTTGCAGCTGTAATTGTTCAATGTCCACCTGTCGTGTATCTTGTCCAGCTGTTAACAGTTGGGCAAGGCTTGCTGTCCTGGCAGCAGGTAAAGGTTGAGGCAGGAATTATTTTTTCTGTTTCTCTACTTCCATTTAGTTTCCTTTTTCTCAATTGTCACTGTCTTTCACCTCCTCTACTATCTCTTCTGTGCTATGGGAGACGATATAACATGACCCACAAGGGTTGCATCACTTGAACAAGTCCGTGAAATAAAGAGCCCCCCCTAAACCCCACTTTATGTAGAGAAAACTGGGGTTTACGGGGGTAAACATTATTTTCCTTACTTCTGCTCCAAGACATAGGTTGTGGGTACTCGTTAGTACCGCCTCAATGAGGCGGTTCTAACGAGCACCCAAAACCTATGTTTTGAGTATAAATATGAAAAATATCACAAATTTTTAACAGAAAAAAATACCTTTGATTTGAGGTTTGAAAAATGCACTATATCACACGTATGTGTTATCGTAATGGACTTGTCGCGAAACCCAAACACAGTCATTCAACAAAAAAACCAAGTCAAAATCAAACCTCCCCCGATAGAATCGTTTCAATAACCCGACATGCTCTTGAGTCCCTGCATTTCTTCAAATACGATGTCGTAGCTCCATATACAGCAAAGTTCCCGCCATATGCTTAAGAAAGACCACTTTTGAAGAGTCCCAAAGGTGGTCTCTTACATGTACTGTGAATCTGGGTGACACTTGGTGTTGAAAAAAGATAATACTAATAACAGAAACCTTCTCAATAAGCTTTAAAACTGATCTAGTCTTAATTTTATGTGGCCTTGATAGCGGAATGTTATGTGGTTCTTCTGTCGCGGTTTATTTTTGTTATTGTTTGTCTTTGGGTGTTTGTGTCGCTTATATTATTTTATTTTGGATAGCCTATTGGCCATTTTGTGAGAAAGTAACTGGCCTTCCGCTGTTGATGTTTCCGTTGGGGTCTGTTGTTTCATGTTTGTATTTCTTTCCCTTTGGTGACTTGAATATATGTATGTTGCCTGTACTTATTATCCCCTCAATGAGGCTATTCGAACAAGTATGTGTACACCCTACATTAAAGGTATATTTCGCGTACACATTAGAATCGCGTACACATAACATACCTTTTCATTTGCTTTTCTAAGAAGATCGCAAATACACCTTTAATCATCCACAGTATAGAGGTCTCCGCGGTGTAGTGGATAAGCTACTAGCCTCGAAAACCATGGGTCATGGGAACGATTCCGGACTTCTTGAGACTTTTGGATGAGTTTTCCAAAGTTAACCTTTTTCATTTATTTAAACGGAGGTTCCTTCTCAATATGATCTTAGTTGTTTGTGGAACGTAAATTTCAAATACACACACACGCGCGCGCACGCACGCACTCGCATACACACATCCAAAGTACGCCCCATGACCTGACGTTATGATTTATCTCAGTTACTCGAACTACCCATATCTCGAAAACAAACTTTCTTTGTCCCGATAGAAGCCTCCGTGGTCGAGTGGTTACGCTACTCGCCTTATAAACCAGGGGTCGCAGGTTCGATCCCGGGCTTCTCCAGACTTTCGGATGAGTCTATAAACCGAGGTCCCGTCTCCGTATGACCTTAGCTGTTGGTGGGACGTAAAACTGAAACACTCACTCACTCTTTGTCCCGAGGGTATTCGAGCTTTGGAAGTTTCACGGTGTAATAAATTTGCTCTTAGGCACAACTAAAATGCGGACATGGGCCTTGTTATTTACGTCTAAGTGACTATTGCTGTTGGAGGTGTTGATAGATAAACGCTTTACATCCGTCCAATGGCACGCCGAGTCGTTGGCCCACGTGAGGTACTGGCTTTTACCAGTAATTCTTTTTAAGCATGGTCACAGTGATGGCGTTCACGAGCTTTTTGCTTTTGTTAATTGCTCACAGATTAGAATACTGTTAGTCAGGACAGGGAACATATATATGAACATCTATAAAAAAGATAGTCAAAATCAGTGAGGTTTTGGACTTGTGGTCTACTCGAACAAAGGCAAACATTTAATGTGGAGGAAGAAAACGTTAACCAGTCCGAGACAGTTGTTTCGCGAAGTCTCGCACAGCCTTAACGTGATTGGACCAGAAAATAAAGTTCCATAGACAAGTCAGGTTCTTATGAGTTAATCTGTAGGCGGCCATGAGCCGCGAGGCCCTACAGGCGTCGGATATTTTCAGCATCTGCTTTTGTCCATATTATACTGTTCCCAGACTCACAAGAAAAACATGAGAACAGTCTCGGCTATATTAGTTTAATAGCCGGCGATGGCAACGGCTAGAATAAACACTTATGGATTACGCCTAGTAATAACAATCATATAACCAGACATGTAATACATGTAGGCCCTGCCGAAGCAAAGCGGACCATGTTTATAAACGCTATTGGTTTCATTGGGCGACAGAGCTTGAGGTGGCATTTCATCTCAAATATCGGGTAAAAGTCCCACAAAATTGGAAGCAACGTCTCCAAAATGACCTATACAATGTTGACGTGGACGTTAAACATCAAAACAAACAAACAAACAAACAAACAAACGTCAAGTAATAACAATCATATGGCCAAACTTGTAATACATGTAATCCTTGACACATCGTTACTGGCGCGTAACGTGACAACTCCGTATTCTCTATTAAAATATTTCTGAACTTCCTCGCCAATAAAATCCGATTTAGAATCGCTATATGAAAACATTTTTACACTCGTCATTTCATATACATTTAAAAGAAACACTCGCCAAAGGCTCGTTGCATAAATTTCATACGAAATGACTACAAGTTTAAGATCCTTTATAATCTACAATCGAACTACAGTGGTTCAAACACCGTTTGAGACCATAAACATGTCTGAGAAAGGGATACTTCGAGTTACTGAGGGTCAGTTATTGTGCCAGATTCAGTGGCATAATGTGGATAATATTATTATCTTCTATAAAATAACGGTAAGTACTGTTGAGTGTACTCATTAGAATCGTCCATTTAGGCGATTCTAATGAGTATGCACAACGTTTAAAAAAACGAAACAAAAATAAACCTACCTAAATGACCCTAAAATATGAACAGGTAACTCAATATTGTTGACTGGGTCGTTGAACCTCTACAGAAAGGGAGGGAGGTAATCATTTGGGACGCAAGACTAAGTTCCAATTAACTGTGGTAAAGGAGCCATCCTTGTTTTAGCCTTTTAAGATTTAGTGTTAAAGTAATAAATGTTTTCGAGGAATAGATGTATTATATTTCTGCTTTTGAATTTTATAGGTACATGTAGAACAACAAAGAACTAATGCCGACGACATCAATCGACTCGAAACCGACAAACGACGACTGCCAGTTCGAAATCGCTCCAACTGTCATGATCCATGAATTTGAGAATTTTCATTGTATATATGTCATATTAAAATGTGTATGCTGGATTATATGATTGTATCATCCTTTTACTTTTTATGCCCCGCCATTCATTATGTTATACTCTCCGAAGTTTTGGGTGTCCGTCTGTATGTACGTCCGTCCGTCAGTCAGCGTCTCATAGTTTCGTTTCCACTCCATAACTCTGATACCATTTTAGATATTTTTAAGAAACTTCACAGATATATATAACACTATGAGACGATGTGCAGAACGCATGAACCATAACTCTGACTTTCCTGCCTTTGGAGTTGTCATTACTATCATAGGATCGTGTCCGCTCCATAACTTCAATACCGTTTGAGATGTTTCCATGAACATTCACAGATGTGTAAAGCACCATGAGACGACGTGCAGAACATATACACCGTAACTCTAATTTTCCTAATTTTGGAGTTATTACACTTTGAACTTTGAACATAGCTGTTGCTATCACTTTCGTGTCCGTTCCATAACTATGATACCATTTGAGATATTTTCACGAAACGTCACAGATATGTAGAACACCCTGAGACGACGTGCAGAACATATGAACTATAACTATGATTATCTTACTTTTGGAGTTAACGACCCTTGATTATTAAACATAGCCGTTTCTACCATGTAGTCTGTTTGAGGCACTATACCTCCTGAACCTTATTCTGACCAAACTTGCTTGGTTACTCACTAGGCTTGGGGAAAGCAGCTTTTAGGTTTGGATGATCTTGACATTATTTTCAAGGACACAGGCCCCACAAAAATGTCAAGTTTTGGCCAAACATGTCTTTTTTCTACCCAATCTCGCGAACACATCGATGAAATGTTTTCTAACTTGGTACAATATATCCTTGTAATTGGCCAAAGATTTTATTAGAGTTTGAAGACCTTGACTTAATTATAAAGGTCACAGGCCCCTAAAAACTGAACATGAGAATTGTAATTATTTTGTACTTTATTTTGGAGCCATGGCTCTTTGAACATTGAAAATAGTCATCTCAGTCATGTATTTTTTCAACTGTAATAAGAGATGGTTAGATATTGAAGACCTTGATTTTATTTTAATTATTGTCTAATTTGTTGCATTGTAATTGACCAAAGAATTGATTAGATTTTGAAGACCTTAACTTTATTTTAAAGGACACAGGTCACCAAAAACTGAAAATGAAAATTGCTGGTTTACTTTCTTTGGGACCCATGGCTCCATAAACATTGAAAATAGTCATCTCAGTCATGTATTCCTGTCAAATGTTTCAGAGAAAGAGAAATGCACCCATACTTTGAATTCCTTTTTGGCTGTTATATGACACTTGCTTGATGTAATTGTAGTGGCGGGGCATCATGCAGTGCTTTCAACTTTTATTTCACACTGAAAATGGGGAAAATACAGGAGAATTTCAATAACTCGTTTAACGGTTTATAAGCCATGAACATGTGTTCGAGATAAAGGTATTTAGAGCCACTGGAGTTCACTTATAGGGCGATCAGAAGGCATAATATTCAAATAGATTGTTCCAGATAACTATTTGGGATTGGAGAAATTGATTAGGCTGGCTGATGTTTCCATTCAGAGCTAAACCCGATCGCACATGAATACTGGTAAACCGCTTAGAATGTCTAATATGTTCTATAAAAGGGTAATCCTTTGGAAGCAAGGAATACACGACAGAACTGAAAAATATCGTACCGCCCATGTAGATAAACCCTTAAGGTTTCACTTGGCAGCAGGGCTTGCGATTTTATTTCATCACAATGTCGTGCAAAAGTCCAAACGACAGGAAGCAACATCTGAAACATGTCCTAAATAGTGTTGATGTACGTTGTATGTATTCATTAGAATCGCCTCATCGAGCATTCTAATGTATACATCCAAGACACCCATATTTAATAGAAGATTAAAAAGTTATCCCTAAATAATTTTTACAATACACGCAACCTTCCATTGCTCTAACTAGTACCCCCGTCTCGAACAAATTCTCAGCGTTCCAAGGCTGTTCGGTTCATTCAAGTTTCATGTAAACACATTCATCATATAGACAGTGGGTGGCTTCAAAGACGAGTATTTGGACATTAATATATTGAAATTGTATGAACATTAATATTTAACAATGTTTTTGAATTTCAAAGCACTTTTTTGTCTTACATTATGCAAGTGCAAATGTGTATGCTGTAAATCATTCTGTCAGTAACATTGTTTTGCAGTTCGAATACTAAATGGTGTCAAAGTGTCAATTAACTGCGCCTTGAAATAGGGCAACGTGGGTTAACAATTTCTTTCTTGCGGTTCATCGTTGTCCTGTTGAACCAGAATATGAGCTATCTTTTGCAAACAATGTAGCAGGCACCTGATCTGGTTATATTACACTGTATGACATTAAGCTCGCCAATTTGTAGGAATTAATTACATCAAGGATGCAGTTTATTCTCTTTGAAATGAAAAGAAAACAACACTGGTTCGGAAATAAGAAACCACACAATTGCAAATGACGGAGCCTTAAACGCGTTACCTTCATGCGGGCTGAACAAATTATTTGTCTACATCGCGACGAAAATAAGGGCGAGGATTGTGGCCACGTAACATCGATTTAAGCCAAGCCCCCCCCCCCCCCCCCCCAAGTGAAATTCGTTTCACTGACCGTTCCAAGGCGGTTCGTCTGCCGCGGTTTATGTTTGTTATGGTTTATCTTTGAGTGTGTGTTTCGCTCATATTATTTTGTTTTGGATAGCCAATTTGCCATTGTGTTGGAATGTGACTGTCCTTTTGGCTTTCCGCTGTTGATGTTTGCGTTAGGGTCTAGTTGTTTTGTCTGTGCTTCTTTCCCTTTGGTGTCTCTGATGGGAGCTGTGGGTTAATTGTATCGAATTCTGATCATTGCCTTCGCTTCTATTTAACAAGTTTCCCAATTTGGAAGTTTTTGAACCCCTTCACCTCTACCATCATGTGTACAAGTTATTGAAATAACCAGCCTCTTAAATCCCTAGTTTTATAGAGAAATATGGGGTTTACGGTGGTATACATTATTTTTCTGATTTCATTATTTTTGAGATTTGAAAAAGAAATGTTTTTGTTTCTACTTACTGTTTTACAGTTTAGAAAACAA
Organism: Lucinisca nassula; assembly: GCA_963580285.1. Lineage (NCBI taxonomy): Eukaryota > Metazoa > Mollusca > Bivalvia > Lucinida > Lucinidae > Lucinisca > Lucinisca nassula. The sequence continues at coordinate 54,220,033 of OY757023.1, read as the reverse complement.
ACACTTTTTGAATGTTAATACTTTTGTCAAATTTCTTTGTCAACGCGATTCTATATCCTGAACTGGACCCAACCAAAGAGCTTCCGCTTCTTCGAACATACACTTAATAAAACTAGTCCTCAGTACTGGGATGAGCATGGAACTTCGGAAAAGGTCTACATATTTAACATGCTAATTATCTTTTACAAATCAACTGGAACAGAACGACGAGCTCTGAAACGGAAACAATACTCCGAAACTGTTTTTTTTCTACGCGCTTTCCGATGATATTATATAACCGGTTTTAGAGTTTCTGCTTTTTATCCCCGAGTTTCTGAATAGGACTCTTCTAGCTTTAAATATATTCTTATAGAAAGAGATTTCGGATTAGTTTAATGACATGATGGCAAACAGGGTACATGTAGATTCTGGCGAGACTACTCTCTACGTGCCGTCTAATCTGGATCTACAAGGTTCGCTAAGGTACACTGTATTTCCACCTCGGGATCTGCACCGAACTACAGGGTTAAAAGAGTTAAACATCGTTAGGTCTCTTCTCTTTGATTATCAGTGACCAACTAAACAACCCTTTACTGACCGCCATCGTCTACTTAACCCGATCACCCGCTTTAGAGAGCTATGATTACACCCGTACTTTGAAAATCGAATATCGATTCAGCCGATGCAGCCTTGAAAACTATATTGCTGTGTATGATGAGACTCAATAAATCCGAGTCTCCGGTTTTCGTTATTTTATTATAATGTCAACAAGACCGTGAATTGAAGACCCCACTAAACCCCACTTTGAACATAGGTTGTGGGTTATCGTTATGTTTGTAGTACATTACGAAAACACACCTATACAAATACATTGACACATTTATCGCCGAAAAAAATAAATTTTTCTGATGAAAAATTGTGACATTTTTCTTATTTCTGCTGAAAATATAGATTGTGGATACTCTTTAGAACCGCTTCTAACGAGTACCCACAATCTATATCTTAGAGCAGAAATAAGAAAAATAAGGTTTACCCCTGCAAACCCCAGTTTTTTACTTTATAAAAGTTGGGTTCGAGGGGGTCAAAATTATATATGTGTGTTTTCGTGATGATAAATAAGAAAAATATCACAGATTTTCATCAGAAAAGTAGCCATTTTGGAGATGTGAAAAAATGCACTTTGTTGCACGGGTGTTTTATTGTAATGTATGTCCTTTGTTTCCAAAGGCAACCTTTGAGCTGTGTTATTTTAACTGTTTGCGAATATCCCAGTGTTGGATCAATTGACATTTATGGGTAAATATTTTTAGGACCTGTAAGCTTCAATACCGTACAGGTTGGAATAATTAATGTATTCTTATTCGCCTTTGGTATATCGAATCGGTCAGCCGAAGTTTGCTGAACGCGGCGTCTGATAAGGGTTATAATGTCTAAATCAAATCATTAAAAATGCTTTTTTTCATCAAGTTAGTAACCATTTTATGTCCCCACGCCCGAAGGAGCATAGCTCTTAGCGGCCGCACAGCGAATGTACATCCTCGTTGCTAAGACGTCATGTGTCAGCTAGAAGAACTTATCTGTAAGATTTTTAGCAGATGGGAAAAACACAGAACGTACTGAGCTAATTTTGAAATGTATGGTTTTACCATGAATCAAGAGGGCCATAGTGGTCATGGATCGCTCACCTGATGGTTATTGTAGAATCGAAACAAAACTGTGGCCTATAGTGTGTTCACAAGGTTTTCCTATGATCTGACCTACTCTTTGACCCGACATGACCCATATTCAAACTTGACCGAGATATTGTCAAGATGATCATTTTGATCAAGTTTGAATATGATCGGACCAAAACTGTGGCCTTTACTGTGTTCACAACGTTTTTCAATGCTTTGACCTACTGGCCTACATTTTGACCCGATATGACCGATATTCAATTTTGACCGAGATATTGTCAATATGATCATTCTGAACAAGTTTGTTGATGATCGGACTAAAACTGTTGCCTCTAGTGTGTTCACAAGGTTTTTCTATGATTTGACCTACTGACATACTTTTTGAACCGACATGACCCATATTCGAACTTGACTGAGATATTGTCAGGATAATCGTTCTGAGCTAGATTGATGGTGATTGGACCAAAACTGTGGCTTCTAGTTTGTTAACAAAGTTTTTCTATGATTTGACCTACTGACCTACTTTTTAACCCGACATGACCAATATTCAAACTTGACCGAAATATTGTCATGATGATAATTCTGAATAAGTTTGATTACGATCGGACCAAAACTGTGGCCTCTAATGCTTTCAACACGTTTTCCTATGATTTGACCTACTTTTTGACCCGACATGACCCATATTCAGACTTGACCTAGATATTAACAAGATGATCATGCTGAGCAAGGTTGATGATGATTGGACTTAAACTGTAGCCTTTGGTGTGTTCAGACGATTTTTCTAACTTTTGCTGAAAAAAAAAAAATACAAAAAGAAAATGAATGTTGGGGTACTCGTTAGAACCGCCTCATTGAGGTCTGTTCTCACGAGCACTTACAATCTATATTTGGACTAGGAATAAGAACAATATAAAACATTTTTCCGTGTAAACTGTTAGTGATATGGATAAGATGGAAGTCAGTTTAGCCCAGGGGTGTGTTATCGTAATGTATTTCAGAATTTCAGCAGGGAAATGAAACGATGAATGCCATAAAATAGGCACACTGCAAAATGTCCCTGCTGATGCCAACTGCAAACAAAAAAGGTGCAAATTAGCCTTCCAGTCAGCGCCTTTGTGTTTGCGATGTATTTTGTTTCTTCATCTAAAATTTCTTGACTCTTGCTAGTCTGTCCCTGCTAGCATTCTACATAAATCTACAGCGGGCCGTTAGCGGCCCGTCAGCTACCCTGACGGGCCACGAACGGCCCGCTGTAGATTTATGTAGAATGCTTACTGGGGACTGTAGCTAACCAGTCCAGTTAGTCTCTTATCTGGTCGGAAACTTTCATGACATGTTTATAGTAACGAGAAAATCCAATCCCCTGAATTAGCATTCAGAATGGACAAGAACAGCTGCGACTATTGTTGTCATTTTATGCCTCATTAATATTTATTAATATTTAAAATTTCTTCGTGCATGAGGGCTTGCCACTGCAAGAAACAGCCATATTTTTAAGTAGGTCATTCACGTGCAGCATACTTAAAATGAAGATATTTTGTTCAACTATTGAGGCAAAGACAGACAGACAGGCAAGCAGACACATAAACACACACACACACACACACACACACACACACACACACACACACACACACACACACACACACACATAGAGAGAGAGAGAGAGAGAGAGAGAGAGAGAGAGATGGTGATGATGATGATGATGATGATGATGATAATGGTTATTTTTCATACTTTTACACACACTTATCAAATATTGTAGAAAATGTGTTGCAAAGGCTAAGGGGCGATAGTGATTGGAAGAAGCTGGTGTTTAGAAGCGATCCTTTTTTTTCATCTGCCACCAATTGCGACAACAAATCCATGTGACATAGTGCATTCTCTCATATTTAAGAAATGAATTTAATTTAATCAACGTTTTTTTAAGTACTTTACATGTGCGCACAGCGAAGAATTAGATCAGCCTGCGCATCCATATAGTCTAACAAGAGACTTCTCTTGCTGCATGAAGGAGCATTGGGCCCTCAGCTATCCTTGGCGCGCACAACGAAGAGTCTGATCAGACTGCGCGGATGCGCAGGCTGATCTGAGTCTTCGTTGGGCGGACATGTCTTATTGTAGGTTTCGTCATGCGCTGGCTCCTATATTACTGTATCTCTACTACTTACATTGAGATTTTTCCAGCTATAATGTGACGAAACATTCTGGTATGGAGGGCTAAAATTGAAACAAAAAATAATTGTACGAAGTTTTCCTTTTAACAACGGAAGAGCACCGTTGACATTATATTTCGTCACCATCGTCAAATCATATCGGAGAGAACCGTGATATATTTTGACGTCATTTAATGATCATGTGACGTCGCGTGAGTCAAAGTGATGAGAGTGAGTTATGAACACCATTGCATTTCAATAGTTTACTGTAGGGGGTTTTCGATAAATGCACAGAGAATGCAAATATTCAAAATAAGCATTTTTCAAATATATACATGTATCAATGTCTTTGAAAAAATTTAGGATTTCTTACATCTACATAATATAGGACTGTTTCTTGTTGTGGACCGACTATCACAGTGGGAGGCCGATTGGCAGATGAAGTTCAGTGTGATCAAATGCCATTCAATGAGTATATCAAAACACCTTCCTGACAAGCTTATTAAGTTTGGTTGTTATCTACGTGACCAATCGAAGCCACTGACTCTTTTGTATGAAATTGATTGCAATAAAATTTTCCATCCATAAACTCGACAATGCATGATATGAATGTCATGCCAGCTGTGTGTTTTGTAACGGATAATCTATAAAATCAAAGTACTGAAAGTACTAATAGAAGGTGATGGTAGAAAACTGTTAGTTTTTACATTGGGCTATTTCATTTCATTACCTTTTTTTAATTTTTAAAACAGTCAATGGTTTTGTATGATTGTAGTAACGCGAGGAGCAGACAAATTAAATATCAAAAACAAAATTGAGGACTGAATGATACATCTTGTGAATCCCTTCTTGTGTCAATGAGAATAATTCTGGAGACAATTACATACACAGACTCTAGGAAACAAGATAATTTACTCAACACTGTATACGTGCTAGCAAATGGCTTTCTAACACCAATATTCCGGGACACTGGCTGGTTTTTATCTGAGGCTTCGATCACAAGTTTAAAAGTTTGTTGGTTTCTATATTTGTCAAGTGTTTGAAAGACGTCCGTCGACCCAGTGAAACCTGGATTAAACAAGAGGGCCATAATGGCCCTGGAACGCTCACCTAATCCTTATTGAACAGATAAAGTGGTAGGTAATATAAGGTGGAGTGGATGGTTTGAGCCATTTTGGTTGAGAGTGACCAAAGGAACGTTCCTGTGAAATTATTTCAAAATCAGTCTACCTGTTTAGTAGTACATCACGTGAACAAGTCCGTGAAATGAAGACCCTCTACCCCCCAACCCCTATATTGAGCGAACTGGGGTTACGGGGTGGGGGGTTTACATTATTTTTCATATTTCTGCTCAAAGACATAGGTTGTGGGTACTCGTTAGAACCGCCTCATTAGGGCGGTTCTAACGAGCACCCACAACCTATGTTTTGATCATTGTTAAGAAAAATATCACGGATTTTCATCAGAAAAGTAGCCATTTTGGGGATGTTTAAATTGCACTATTTCGCATTGGTGTGTTATCGTAATGAGAAGTCTTATTGTTTCGTTTGGTTGCTTTTATGTTCAGTGGAGCGAAGCTATTTTAAGCAACTTTGTCAGAGGGTCACCCATGGAACATTCCTTCCAAATTATTTCTTTCTGCATGAGGATGAAGTCTTTTCAAAGTTCCCTTCTAAAGAGCTGACTTATATGTTACTATCTGGACATTTTCCGGAGATTTAGGATCATGTCCTAGTGCACGGAGATGAATTTGCTCAGCATCACGTGAACAAGTCTGTAAAATGACCCCCTTTATATGGAGAAAACTAGGGTTTAATACGAGGGTATACATTGTTTTTCTTATTTCTGCTCCAAGACATAGGTTGTGGGTACTCGTTAGAACCGCCTTACTGAGGCGGTTAAAACAAGTACCCTCAAGATATGTTTTGAACATTTATATAAAAAAAATATCAAGGCTTTTCATCAGAAAACTATCCGTTTTGGAGATGTGAAAAATGCTCTATGTCACACGGATGAGTTATCGTAATGGTCTAACTTACAATGCCTCGCTGTGACAATTGGCGGGGTGGGAGCGCGGGGGCAAGAATTGTCATAAAATGACAGTCATTGGTTCCCTTTGACAATACAGAGCTAACTTGTATGTCACTATCTGGACATATTGTGGACATTGAAAGTCAGGTCCTAGTGCAACAGAGGGAAATGAAGAATTAGTTTTACTAATACTGTCAGATGGTGACAAAGGGAGGATGGTTATGTGTCAGTGGTTCCCTTTGAAAATACAGAGCTGACTTGTATGTCACTGTCTAGGCACCTTGTGGACATTGAGGGTCAGGTCTTAGTGCAGCAGAAGGAGATGAACCGGCTCAGCCTTAACCCTATATAAAACCAGTGGGCTCCAGGCAGGTCCAGTTTTGACCCGCTGGGGTAATAGTTTGGACAATCTTGGTAGAGGGCAACTAGAGGAAGTTTCATTCCAAATATCAAAGACTTGGACCTTCTGGTTTCACACGAGAGGGTATTTAAAGGTTTTCCGTACGTAAGTTTATGTGCAACTAATGGGCCCTGAGGCGGGGCCATTTTTTACTCCAGGGCTTTGATTTGAATAATCTTGGTAGAGGTCATCCGCATGAAACTTCTAGCAAAATATCAAAGACCTGGGCCTTGGGTTTTTTAGAAGAACATTTTAAATGTTTTCCATATATGGCTATGTAAAACCGGTGGTCCTGAGGCGGGGCAACCTTTGGTCCCAGGGCTATAATTTACACAGCATAGTAGAGGTCAACCAGATGAAGCAGCATACCAAATATCAAAGACCTGGGCCTTCTGGTTTCAGACAAGAAGCTTTTTAAAGGTTTTCCATATATAAGTCAAAATAAAACCAGTGGGCCCAAGGGCGGGCCATTTTGACCCAAGGGCTATAATTTGAACAATCTTGGTGGAGGTCTGCTAGATGAACCTTCACACCAAATATCAAAGACCTGGGCCTTGCGTTTTCAGAGAAGTTTTTAAGATTTTCCCTATATAACCCGATGTAAGACCAAAGGGCACCCCGGTGTGTGTGTGGGGGGGGGGGGGGGGGTGGGGGGGTGCAATTTTGGCACAAGGACTATAATTTGAAAATCTTGATATAGGTATATAGACGAAGCTATATACCAAATATCAAATTTCTGAGATCGGAGGCTTTTAGTTTCAGACAAGAAGATTTTTGAAGATTTTCCCGCGAGATGTCTATGTAAAACCAGTGGGCTACAGGGCGTGGGGGGGGGGGGGGGGGCATTTTTGGTCACATGGCTATAATTCTAACAATCTTGATAGAGGTCAACTAGACGCAGCTTCATATCAAATATCAAACACCTCAGCCTCCTGGTTTCTGTAAAGAAGATTTTCAAAGGGTTTCCATATATAAGTCAGTGCAAAACCAAAGGGCCCCGGGGCGGGGGCATTTTTGGCCCCAGGGCTATAATTTGAAGACGGAAAGTCCATTGGTCTCACTCATAGTGTGGCAAGGCTTTAAATGCCATTTCATCACAATGTTAGGTAAGAGTCCAACGAAATTCGAAGCACGTTTATACAGTTTTGTTTATTTGTTTGATTTGAGGTTTAACGCCCCGTAAACACTTTATAGGTCACTTTGGAGACGTCGCTTCCAATTTTGTCGGACTTTTACCCGGCATTGAGATGAAATGTCAACTCAGCCTCTGCCGAACAATGCATCCAATAGAGTTTACTTGCATGGGTGGTCCAACACGCACCACTTTTCCTGAACAGGCTTTGAATCGGAACCTTTAAGCCGTCTATTTTCTGACCTCGGCTCAAAAAAAAAAACAAAAAAAAAAAAAAAACACCCACCGCCCGGATTAAATATATATTATCCCGTACTATAAACGTTAAGATTAAGGAGTTTAAGTTATAAAGTTATATTTTTTGATGGTTCAGAGAAATATATCCATGCAACAGTAAATCGGCCCCCTCCCATCGAGGCTTGAAGAAATATATGGGCTGCATGATGCTTCCACACAGAGCTGAATCCGACCCGCACACGTGTACTTGTAAACTGCTTAGAGGATCTAAGCCTGCCCAGGCAAAGCGGTGTGGACGAGTCGGACCGTCCATGCTTAAAACCCTATTGGTTTCATTGGGCGAAAGGCCTGGAGATGTCATTTCATCTCAATGTCGGGTAAAAGTCGCACAAAATTGGAAGCAACGTCTCCAAAATGACCTTTACAGTGTTGACGGGGGCGTTAAACCTCAAATCAAACAAATGCAACAGTGAAGGCAACTTCGCTCTATCCACCCCCCATGGGGGCTTGAAGAAATATATGGGCTGCATGATGCTTCCACACAGAGCTGAATCCGGCCCGCACACTAGTACTGGTAAACCGTTTAGAGAATCTAATCCTGTCCAGGAACCGCGGTGCGAGGCAGACCCTCCATGCAAATAAACCCTATTGGTTTCATTGGGCGAGAGGGCTTGAGAAGTCATTTCATCTCAATGTCGGGTAAAAGTCCCGCAAAATTGGAAGCAACGTCTCCAAAATGACCTTTACAGTGTTGACTGGGACGTTAAACCTCAAACAAACAAACAAATAAACAAAACTGCGCTCTATCTGTATAGTCTTTCAAAACGCAGTGAGACGTGACTGCACTTTTAATTTTGGACTAGTCCGTGTTTTAGATAAGTCGCATTCAGTTGGGATTTAACATTGGGCGATATAGTTTTACTGAGACTCGTACTGCATCATTTTAACCATTTGACCACGACTTCTATATAAAGGCATTATCAAAAAACTTATTTATACTTTTATAATCCTGTGATAAAAAGAAATCCGAAACCTGCTTCCCCTAAAACATGGAATAGTCTTGTCACGCTTGAACGTTGAACTCTCAAAGGTCGTTGATAAACTATAGTATAGCAAGTCGTAGTATTCCATTCATACTGTCAACTCATTCATTGAATTATTAATACGCGATCTAGATTAGAGCGAGTTCAGTTGACGTGCTAGAGTTAACAAGAGTTGACTTGCTCCAAAACGCGCCATGTAGGAATATTGCGACTGCGAGAGTTAGCTTGGTATGAGAGATGGAAGCCTTGCCTAGTAACAACGATTACGATGGAAGGTGAAAAATTGTAGGTTAAATGCAATCCGAAAATCGATTATTTCCAACTTTTTGAAATTTTGGCCATGAGTTGGGAAAATCACGTCCAACTTGAAAACATTTTTATACTTTCGATCTACTCGATACGGAACCCGGGAAGGGACATGATTTTTTTTTATTTTATAAGTTGTGCGCACAAGATAATATCTTGTGCGGACAAGATATTATCTTGTTTGGACAACATATTATCTTGTGCGCACAAGATATTATCTTGTTTGGACAACATATTATCTTGTGCAGACAAGATATTATCTTGTCCGCACAAGATATTAAGTTGTGCGAACAAGATATTATATTGTCCGCACAAGATAATATCTTGTCTGCACAACATAGATCTTGTTCGGACAACATATTATCTTGTGCGCACAAGATATTATCTTGTGCGCACAAGATATTATCTTGTCCGCACAAGATAATATCTTGTGCGCACAAGATAATATGTTGTCCGAACAAGATAATATCTTGTCCGCACAAGATAATATCTTGTGCGCACAACTTCCCAAGATCTATGTTGTGCAAACAAGATAATATGTTGTGCGGACAAGATATTATCTTGTTCGCACAAAATAATATGTTGTGCGAACAAGATAATATCTTGTCCGCACAAGATAATATGTTGTCCGAACAAGATAATATCTTGTCCGCTCAAGATATTATCTTGTTCGCACAACATAATAAAAATAAAAAATCATGTCCCTTCCCGGGTTCCGTAACTCGAGGGCAAACGATGACATTTTCTTGACGTCAGTAGAGTTCTGAATCTGAATCGTTACTGGTGACGCATCAACTGACATTTGATGCTTCCTGTCGCTTCTAATTGTAGGATCGTGAAGAGGGGCGTGGGGGGGGGGATACAGTCATTGTACAACTTTGTACAAGAGTAAGCCTACTGTCTCCCCTACTATTCTTGAGTTAACTTTAATTGGTCAACTGAACTCGCTCAAAGCAAACTAGGTCATGACAAAGCTGCGAATCGGGAGCAATTTGAACCATAGGGTTAATTTAACATGTTTAATGGCATTTTACTCTGAAGTTAGTTGTTTGTGTAATTGGCTTCCTCAGTTTGACAATCAGCATATCATTTTCACTTATCAAATGATACATGCGCGTCTATTGATAAATATATGGAGACTTATTTTTCTTGAAGCATAGGAGTTATTCGTCATCGAGGGGGTGGGGGGGGGGGGGGTCCAGTGTCGATTGACATAAGAAGGTGAGACCTGAAAGGTCATCACCTTTTAATAAGCTTATATTCATTTCTTAATTAACCTACGACTGTCCCCCTGCCGTCGTGTTTTTGTTGCTAGACAGAACTCCCAACTCCCAAAGCAAGCTTGATTGAACTCAAGTTAACTCTTATAGTGCGGCGCAAGCCATTACCCGCGTGTTTTGGTTTAACTATAGTGAACTCTAGAAAGTCAACCGAACTCGCTCTTAATAACTAGGCCAGGTCAGCTGCGAAACGAGACCAATTTCGAATCTAGATCAATTTAATGACATTTAACTCTGAAGTTCATTATTTTTGTATTTTGCATCCACAGTTTTTTTCAATCTGCATATTATTTTCACATATCAAATGATACAGGCGCATCTCTTTACTGATTTATGAGGACCTATTTTTCTTGAAACAGAGGAGTGATGCGGTATCAAGGGAATTCTCTGAGTGTTGCCATAAGAAGGTGAGACCTGAAAGGTCATCACCTTCTAAAAATCAGTGATATAACATTTCTCTCAAACGTGCTGAAGCAGTCTGTAAATACTTGAAGCAACACTTGAGATTACAAATATAATGTTAAAAAAAGGCATGCAGTACTTTTTAATGGGGTCTACAAATTTTTATCCTTCCAGTTGGGTAATATGCTACTGGCAAGTATTATTATGCAATATTTGATATTTATATTACACGTTTTAAATTGTAGGTTTAGCATTCTGTTGGTTTTCTTCTGCTCCAGTATTACAGTTGTTTCATGCTGTCGAGTCCCCATCTTATTCTTTAATACCCTGCCGCGAAGCGGAGCGGGGATTATAGGAATGACCTTCGTCTGTCCGCCCGTGCTTGCGAGAGGGCGCTTGTTGGAATAATTTTGAGTTCATCAAGCACATGAAGGGTAAGTTTTGCTTGTTTGGAATACCAAACAGTAAATCGATCTAAACGTAGGCGGTGGAAGGGTAGGGTGTCTAGATTTATTTGGTAACTACCCAACAATACCTCTTGCCCATAAAATGTCCAAACTGTCCATAATTTTATTGGGTCTGTCCATATAATTTATTGACTGTTTCCATATATTTTGTTTGGTTGTCCAAAATATTGTTTTTAGTTGGTTAATTTTTCGTACAACAGGCTTTTATTTGGTATTATCCTTGGACAATTTTGTTTCGTTTCTATTTTGTTGGACATTTATCCTGTTGGGTTATTTTTGTTTGTTTCTTACCCAATTAAGTTGGACAAAGTACCCAATAAAAATACCCGATTAAACCATGGACAGTGTACCCAATTTATAGCCATTTGTGTGGTTCGTCCGTCCGTCTGTCCGTAACACTTTCCCATCCGCTCCGTATCTCCTGAACAATTTGATATATTTCATTAAACTTTGGTCAAATATTCTTTTCAGTGAGCTGATCTGCAGAATTCATAAGTGAACCATGCCGACTCAAGGTCAAGGTCACATTTAAAGGTCAAGAGTTGAAACTTTTAATTTTGTGTCTGTTTCATAACTTCTTTACCCATCAAAGGGTGGTCAATTATCAGTGAGCTGATGTGCAGAGCCAAAAATCGAATCATGCCAACTCAAGGTCAAGGTCACATGTGAAGGTCACAATTTTAAAACTTTTATTTTGTATCCGTTCCATATCTTCTTGAACCCTCAAATGATTTTCATTAAACTTTGTTCAATTATCCCCCTCCCTAAGCTCATGAGTAAGCTCATGTGCAGAGTCAATAAACGAATCATCCCAACTCAGGCTAAAATGTCAAGGCCGCTAGATAAAGGTCGCGGGTTTGAAACTGCATTTTGTGTCTGTTCCATATCTCCTTTACCCCTTGAAGGATTTTCTTTAAACTTTGATCAAATACCCCCTCTGTGAGTCGATGTGCAAAACCTATTAATAAACAATGTTGGCTCAAGGTCACAATTGAAGGTCACGGATTTGAGTATTTGAACGAAAGTTTTAAGATGAAAAAATTCTGACATTTTTCTTGTTTCTGCTCACAATTAAGATTGTGGGTACTCGTTAGAACCGCCTCATCGAGGCGGTTCTAACGAGTACCCCAATCTATATTTTATAGCAGGAATAAGAAAAATAAGGGTTACCCCTGTGAACCCAAGTTTTACAATATAAAAGCGGGGTTCAAGGGGATCAAAATTATATAGGCATGTTTTCCTGATGCCATGCGCAAATGTCTGACATCCTTGATATGATAGCTTTCATCGAATTTAGAATGCATTTTCATGCAGAGAAAAGAAAATATGTTTTTTTTTAATATAAATAGTTCAAACATAAAATGCGGGACTCGCGTTATAACGACATTCGTTATAACGGCAAACTCGTTATAACGACAATATCGATGGAATGAATTCTTAGCTCAAGGATTAGCTTCGATTTCGTGGGATTCCCTCGGGTAAGAAATGCCCAAATCGAATACATAGTCATGAAAGATTCTTGTAATTTAATACTCCAAGAAACAAATGTCATAGGAATGTGTTAGAATCGCCTAACCGAGGCGATTCTAACAAATGTCTATAACATTTGTTTCATGAAGTTATGATGTGGAAAAGACCTTTTATAACCTATCATACTCCTAACTGGTATTCTTTAAAACGACAAATTCATTATAACGGCACAATGGTAGTTAACAAATACTGTCGTTTTAACGCGGGTTCTCTGCAGTACAGCCTCGTTGAGAACGCACAATATCTGTCTTATGACAAGAATAAGAAAACACTGCGCATACTTGAAAGCCCGAAAACATAGTTTTCCAGGGCAGTCACATTACGATAACACACCCGTGTGATACAGTGCATTCTTTCATATCCCCAAAATGGCTACTTTACCAATGAAAATGTGTGAAATGTTTTCTTGTTTTATCTCATAAGTTGTGGGCGCTGAGGCGGTTCTAACGGGTAACCAAAATCTATGTGTAGGAGCAGAAATGAGCAAAATAAAATGCATGTATACCTCTGTAAACCTACCTGCCGGGGTCGACAACATTCTTTCGTGGAGACTGATCATGAAATCTTATCTACGGTCATTCTCTCCCTTCCGCTGATTCAAGAAGGGCAGTTATCAGTTTCTGGCGAAAGAATGTGCACTGTACTGGGTAACCGCGTACGTATAAGCCTGCCCGGGAAAGTGTGGATAGGTAAACTGACCGGCTCAAAAATGACCTAAATAGTGTTGAATGGGCCGTTAAACTCCAGTACAAACAGACAAACAACACCTCTGAAACCGTGTTTTAGAGAGGTGTTCATTTCACGGACTTGTTGTCATTATGCAGACTCGCAATCGTGTTAGTTTTAATCAACAGTTCAACGCAAAAGAAATACCAAGTATTTATATTTTATTTTACAACGAGCAAATGAATGAATAAAAACACAAAAATGTAGCGTATAAAAGTCTAACAGCACGGAACAGAACAGAACACGAATAAATAAGAGACGCTGGATTATTGCAACATGTATCCGCTTGAGCACTTCCATCGGTTTTCTTGCGTGGACATCTGAAAATATAATGATGATGATGATGATGATTTCGTGTTTAACGACGAAAAATATAAAAATATAATGAAAATATATAATCAAAGCACTGAGAGTACTGGTGGGTCGAGTGTCTCTGGGTGTAGTTAGGAAAAATGGGCCTGAGCGTGGACTGTTTCGTTTAACCCTTAAACTCCTTTACTGAAAGCAAACCGTGTAGACCCTGATCAGACGCTGCGTTTTTTGGCGCCTGGCCCTTAAATTCCTATACTCTAAGCAAGCAGTGAAGACCCTGATCAGACGCCGCGTTCTGCGGCGTCTGATCTTGGTCTACACTGTTTACCTAGCCCAACCCATGATTCCAGCCCAGACTTTACAGTTAACCTTTTCACGTAAACACGCTGACCTCACTGCGATAAAATTCTAAAAAATAATCTGCGTGGATTCCTACAAATCAGTGATAGTCACGTGGACCCCAGCACTAATATAGGTTTTGTCCTTTATACCTTTGGGTCGATTGATAAACAATCGACCCAAAAATCAAATGAAACTGTGTTACAGCCCAGCTTTGTTAGGTCGACGGCCCCTGCCCATCGGTGCTTGAAGAAATAGTTGACCTGCATGATGCTTCTACGCAGAGCTGAAACCGACCGCACACGAGTACTGGTAAACCGCTTAAAGGATCTAAGCCTGCCCAGGCAAAGCGGTGCGAGTCTGACCGTCCATGCTTATAAACCCCATCGGTTTCATTGGACGACAGGGCTTGAGATGTCATTTCACTAAATGGGAAGCAACGTCTCCAAAATGATCTATACAGTGTTGACGGAAGCGTTAAACCTCAAATCAAACAAATAAACACACCTTAAACCTCAAATCAAACAAACAAACAAAATCAATAGGTCGAGTAGCTTTCGGACCATTGACAGGGGTAGTGTGAGCCAATGACTCGCGGTGCAGTGGTTACGCTACTCGCTTGTTAAACCAGGGGTCTTGGGTTCGATTCCGGTCTTCGCTATACTTTCGGATGAGTCTCTAAACCGAGGTCCCGTCTCCGTATGACCTTAGTTGTTGGTGGGAGGTAAAACCCAAGCACATTCACACCCGATTCAGTAATCCAGACCCAAGAGTTAACGGATACAATCTGGATAAAGGTTTAGATTTCTCAGTCTGAATCGGAGACGAGATCCATGCATGTGGTTCATGTTTCTTACCAAGGGCATATAATGTACTTGACCGGTGAGTGTCAGTTTACTGTTCGTATCGCAAACAATTATGTTCTCCGTGGGGGTTTTGTTTGATTTGAGCTCTAACGTCCCCGACAACACTACATAGGTCATTTTCGAGACGTTGCTTCTAATTTGGTGGTTCTTTTACCCTATACTGAGGTGAAATGACATATGAGTAAAGCCCTGACGCCAAATGAAACCTATAGGGTTTATATGCATGGGCGGTCTTACTCGCAACACTTTGCCTAGGCAGGCTTGGACCTTCTAAGCGGTTTACCAGTACTCACGTGCGGTCAGTGGAAGTATCATGCAACCCTCTCCAAGCCCCGATGGGCGGTGGTCCTTCTCAATCATAAGTAGTAAGGGCCCCACTTTAGCCCCACGAACTGCGCATGCGCAGCATTTGTATAACTTCCGGTGAAACGTAAGCGAAACGATTAGATGACGAAACTACCCTAAATATCGGACGTGTGTTCGAATGACGTAACTCGCGGTAATTACGCCGTAAGTATCCTAAATTTTGAGGCGAAAGATGTTCCCGCGGATTGGCGAAGTTCGCCGTCCCCGATTTGGTCGGGGTGATCGGGGTCTACCCCGTTCGCTCGAGCGATCCTATCCCAATATTTAGGGAGATACTACCCTGTATAGTATCGATGAAATTAAGTCTCTCACCCGCAAACCAATTATCGCCTCGAAAACCGGGAAAACAATGGAAGGTGTTGGAAGAGCTCGACTCGATGCGAGAAACTAGTAATGGACCGCGTCCCGGAAAAAAAAAAGTTTGGTTCGTTCGATTTGAGGTTTCACGTCCCCGTCAACGCCGTATAGATCATTTTGGGGGCGTTGCTCCCAGTCGCGCGAGACCTTTTCCGGACATATCTACGACATTTGTATCTCGGAGAATCTTTCTCGGCTACGGAATTTATACGGATATCAGGGGGGCGTAGCCAGTATGCATTATGAGAGTGGAGCGTAAAATGAGAAGCAAATGATGATAGGATTTTTGATCAGCTGTAATTACCCTAAAAATTGGGGCACCTGAAGGGAGGTCACCGTAAATATCCTAAAGTTTGATCTCAAGCGATGTAGCAAACGTGTTCTGGTGGAATAGTGGAATGACAAACAGTGCAGACCCTGGTCAGGGTGATCGGGATCTACACCGTTTTTTTCTGTCCCAATATTTAGGGTAATACTACCCGGTGCAGTCCTGCGATATTGACAAATCGATTGTCTCCGACACTCAGTGCGAAACGCTTATCGCCTTTAAACTAGAAAACAATGAAACTCGCTGGAAGATAGCGTTTAGAAGGCTGATGTTGTCGTTTAAATTTCTAAACACGCTCGCTTCTGAATGGGCTGCGTCCCGGGAAAAGAAAGTTTTGTTCGTTCGATTTGAGGTTTCACGTCCCCGTCAACGCCGTATAGATCATTTTGGGGAGGTTGCTTCCAGTCGCGCGAGACCTTTACCGGACATATCTACGACATTTGTATCTCGGAGAATCTTTCTCGGCTACGGAATTTATACGGATATCAGGGGGGCGTAGCCAGAGCAAAAATACTTTAACACGAAACTCTCGATACGGAAAGAATTTGCTCCGCTTCTATCGCTACTATAAAATTCGTAAAATCATCGCGAAAACACGCCTATATAATTTTGACTCCCTTAAACCCAACTTTTAAACCGTAAACTTTGAGTATGCAGGCGGTAAACCTTATTTTCCTTATTACTGCTCCAAGACATAGGTTGTGGGTACTCGTTAGAACCGCCTCATCGAGGCGATTCTAACATATTTAAACCCAACTTTTATACAGTAAAATTTGGCTTTGCAGGGGTAAACCTTATTTTCCTTTTTAAGACATAGGTTGTGGGTACTCGTGAGAACCGCCTCGGCGAGGCGATTCTAACGTATATCTATAACATTTGTATCTCGGAGAATTTTTCTCGGCTATGGAATTTATACACTCATTTCCAATCAAGCTGATCAGATCGATGCTTAGTTTTGAGGATTCGTACCGTTTAAATTATCGTTATAACGAGTTTGTCGTTATAACGAATGTCGGTATAAAGAGGGTTGACTGAGGGCATAGCGGAAATAGATGCGCTCGATCGGGGTTAGCTCCGTTTGGTCAGGGGCGGTCAGTCCGTTTGTTTGTTTGTTTGTTTGATTTTGAGGTTTAACGTCCCCGTCAACGTTGTATAGGTCATTTCGGAGACGTTGCTTCCAATTTTGTGGGACTTTGACCCGACATTGAGATGAAATGACATCTCAAGCCCTGTCGTCCAATGAAACCAATAGGGTTTATAAGCATGGACGGTCCGACTAGCACCGCTTTGCCTGGGCAGGCTTAGATCCTCTAAGCGGTTTACCAGTACTCGTGTGGGGTCGGACTCAGCTCTGCGTGGAAGCATCACGCAGCCCATCATTTTCTTCAAGCCCCGATAGGCGGAATTTATACGGATATCATAAACACACACACACACACACGCAAGAACACACGCACAAACACATACATACACACACGCACATACATACACACACGCACATACATATACACACGCACATACATACACACACGCACATACATACACACACGCAAGAACACACACACACACACACACTTGCACACATACATACATACATACATGCATACATGCATACATGCATGCACGCACGCACGCACGCACGCACGCACGCACGCACGCACGCACGCACGCACACACACACACATACACACATACATACATACATACATACATACATACATACATACATACATACATACATACATGACTCACACTCATGTACATACATACATACATACATTCATACATAAACACACACACACACATGTACATACGCACATACATACATACACACACTCATGCACAACGCAAACAAACTGCTTCAAACCCTAATAAAAAGCTTAAAACGACATACCCGATCAAAGCTCTACGCCATTCTAACAGACAATAACTTCTAATGGCTAAAGGCCTATGTTTTAATATGGCTACGACATATTTTGATTGGTTGCTATTAATAACCGACTTATAATACTTATGCTGTAAACAGTCAGTAGGGGTCTTTGAGATGGAGGTGGAGCTTTGAATGCGTAAAACGACAAAATGAACAATGCATTATGTAGCTGTAGCGAAAATATGCCTCACAGATACGTATATGAATGTCCTATATGTCATAGAAAGAATGTGTTGTATATCGTTTCTCATTTGAGAAAAGTACACCGTGTGACTGTAGAAGACTGGTTGGAGAAAGTAAAAAGAAAACGTGTAATTATTGTAGGTAGTGTTAATAGTTGACCTTTCCAATAGAACGTATAATCTATAATCAAACGTGACTTTCAAAAGCTATTTGAGTTCTAAAATAAAAACCAATCAAAAAGAAGTATGGGACGTAAGAAGACGAGTTGACGTTTTCATTATGATTCTGACTTTGTTGTGCCTCTGTCACGAATACATAGCCAAACCTCTGATACCCAATTACAAGTTGCGATTCGAAGCTAGAGAAGGCGCAAACTGGTTTATCTACTGTTGGAAAGAGGAACTTGACGAGCATGACGAGCAATCAAAAACAAACTTATAAAGTCCAACAAGAACAGCTGTGGCGTCCTATAAGAACCGTCAAATGGATAAGCGTTATTGGTATTATCGTTATCACGCTTTCCTCTCCTATATTTGTCTTGGCTAGTATCGACTGGAGTCAAGACCCTCCCTTGGATTACCATGTCAAAGTGGAAGCTAACCAGACGGCTTGCTCGTATTTGGAACAATTTTATCTAACGGACAATGTAATAATCTCGGTGTGCAACAGAGACGACGACATCGTTCTCGACATTCGTCTCTTCTTAAACCGAACGGCTACCATTTGCGGTATTCCTTTGAACTTGAGACAGTGGAGGACTCTAGAGAAAATCTTGCCCGGCGTGAATCGAGCTATCGAAAAAGCAAGTCGAGATGCGAATGACAGGTAGCGGGGAAAAGAATGGATTAATTTTAGAAAGATTCACCCAAGAAGCGAATTCGGACATGTCATTAACCCATTTTTTTATCATCGACCTATTCGGCTAACGAATTTTTGATTCAGTGGTTGTTAATATATCAACTAAGCAGCCATTCAAGTCCATTCGAAAAAATACCTGACTGTATCCTGACTGTATCTCCTTTGTATCCTGACTGTATCCTGACTATACCCCCACTGTATCCTGACTGTATCCTGACTGTATCCCCATTGTATCCTGACTGTACCCCCCGCTGTATCCTCACTGTATCCCACTATACCCTGACTTATTGAATGCTCAGAGACCAAGGACGTAAGAATGGAACGAGTGAATAAAAAGTTAATCATGCCGTACAAATATACACGCGTGTGTCCAGTGTGTCAAAGGCCAGGTGTTATTAATTTAAGCAGTCATCTGCAAATGGTACATCAGCTCAACGATGCGAGAGAACGCGCTGATTATCTCAAGTGTGCAGTATTATGTCCTCCCGCTCCTACGCTACAAACAAGGTTGCCAAGCTTAGCAGTAAAAAACAAAGCGAACAAAATCAGGCGTAAGCATGACCGTCAGATACTAGAACAATCTCACAAGTCCACAGAGAGAAGACTCGACATTTTACCAGAGCCATACCCGATGTTTCGATTCCGTCACAAATTCTCTCTTATGGTGGTGGGGCCAAGTATGTCGGGAAAAAGCTATTTCGTCAAACAACTTCTAGAAAGGGATTATATTGAATACGAAGTGGGCAACAAACCTCGTAAAATACAGTGGTTTTATGGTCAGTATCAAGATATGTTCAAAGAAATGAAACGAACATTGAAACAGGAAATTACCTTTCGAGAAGGCCTTCCAGAATTTCAAAACAACCTGAGTGATTTAGACACGAGATATAATAACATCGTTGTCTTGGACGACTTAATGGATCTCGCCGTAGACAGTCCGATCATTTCCAAATTATTTACTCAAGGCAGACATAGGAACGCCAGCGTTATCTTGTTGTTACAAAACGCTTTCCATAAGGGTAAACATAACACTAGTATCAGTAGAAATGCCCAGTATATGGTTTTATATCGAAGTCCAGCCGACAGACGACAGATAGGAATAATGGCGGACAGGATATTTGATAAAAGCAAACCCACGTTCATGAAGATTTACAATGACATTACGTCAAAACCGTATTCGTACGTCCTAGTCGACAACAAAGCCGATACCTTGTCAGACAGACAAGTCGTCAGTGATGTGTTTGGCGTTTGTGTCTCGTACGCTCTTTCAGGAACAAAACATCGGATAGCAGGTGATCGTATTTCAATAGAGCCTCGGACCAGTGGCCCATGTTCTTCGGATCAAGACATTGAAAGTGATTTGGACGCTAGTGTACTCCAGAATGATCAAAGGAAAGGTCCAATCGTCGTTTATCTAAGCAATAGTCAATGGGCGAAAGTGGACCACTTGTTTCGAGAAACGGAAACCGTTGGAAACCTACCATTTGGATGGAATGTATGGAGGATATATAAAATGGACACGGACGCCTACTATCTTCCCGTTCTTTTAAAGGATTCCAGTGCACAAATGACAAAGATGTATCGTGTATATAAAGACTGGTTAACATATACATTCCCGATGCTGAAAGATCAGTTGTAATTACATTGCGATCGTAAAAAGTCAGTGTATATATATATATATATATATATATATATATATATATATATATATATATATATATATATATATATATATATATATATATATATATATATATATATATAGACAATGGCGATGTAGATGTGATAAATGGATTTAAAGTATGAAAAAAGCATATATTTGCCTCATCTAACACGTATGTATCACTGTATTGCACTGTCGCGTTCTCTTGTATTCTTTTTATGTACTTATGCATGCCTTGCGGTTCAATAAACATGTAAACTTATGCGTTTTCTGGCTCCTTGTTTAATTCCCGTAATTTTAAAACGCCTGCTGTTTATGTGAGTCATGTATGTATGTATGTATGTATGTATGTATGTATGTATGTATGTATGTATGTATGTATGTATGTATGTATGTGCGTGTGCGTGTGTTCTTGCGTGTGTGTGTGTGTGTTTATTATGTATGTGTGTGTGTGTGTGTGTTCTTGCGTGTGTGTGTGTGTGTGTGTGTGTGTGTATGAGTGTGCGTGTGTGATGCTGATTCATTTTTCGCAATACGATAACATACCCGTGCGACATTTTTCACATCTCCAAATATGGCGACATTTTTATGAAAATCCATGATATTTTTCTTTTTTATACTGCAAACATAGGTTGTGGGTACTCGTTAGAACCGCCTCTTTGTGGTCTTGGAGCAGAAATAAGAAAAATAATGTACACCCAGATTTCTTCGTAAAAAGTGGGGTTTAGTGGGGGTGTTCACGTGATGCGATCTTTGAGTTCATCACCAATACTTAGTATACCTTTCAATTTCGAGCCATTCTATAGGGAGTTAAAAGCGATTTCCCGCATTTTGGCCACGGTTTGATGATTTCATCTCCTTAAGACGATTCGTTTGATACCCAGATCACCCAAATCGGTTCAGGCATAAGGGAAATAGAGCCATTTAAAGGTTACCCAAAGGGAGATAATTTGAACCGTCAAGGAAGATAATTACGCCAAGGTCCGATGATTGCGTCGCGTAGGTCTCCTTTAGACAATTCGTTTGATACCCAGATCACCCAAATCGGTTCAGTCATAAGGGAAATAGAGCCATTTAAAGATTACCCAAAGGGAGATCATTTGAACCACGAAGGGAGGTAATTAGGCCACAGTTGAATGTTTTCATCGTGTAGGCCTCCTTTAGACGAGTCCAAACACGATCCCCTTCGGATAAAAACTAAGACCGTTTGGTTTCGCAAACATTGTAGATCCGGATCAGACGCCACACAACATCTGATCAATGTGTAAACTATTCGCTTACAGTGCAGGGTATAGTCTTCCCTAACTTGATTTATGTCGCTCTGTATTGATCAATATTTTTTTTTTTTTTTTTTTTTTTTTTTGCTCTGGCTACGCCCCCACGATATCCGTATAAATTCCGTAGCCGAGAAAGATTCTCCGAGATACAAATGTCGTAGATATGTCCGGAAAAGGTCTCGCGCGACTGGGAGCAACGCCCCCCAAAATGACCTATACGGCGTTGACGGGGACGTGAAACCTCAAATCGAACGAACCAAACTTTTTTTTTTCCGGGACGCGGTCCATTACTAGTTTCTCGCATCGAGTCGAGCTCTTCCAACACCTTCCATTGTTTTCCCGGTTTTCGAGGCGATAATTGGTTTGCGGGTGAGAGACTTAATTTCATCGCTACTATACCGGGTAGTATCTCCCTAAATATTGGGATAGGATCGCTCGAGCGAACGGGGTAGACCCCGATTACCCCGACCAAATCGGGGACGGCGAACTTCGCCAATCCGCGGGAACATCTTTCGCCTCAACATTTAGGATACTTACGGCGTAATTACCGCGAGTTACGTCATTCGAACACACGTCCGATATTTAGGGTAGTTTCGTCATCTAATCGTTTCGCTTACGTTTCACCGGAAGTTATACAAATGCTGCGCATGCGCAGTTCGTGGGGCTAAAGTGGGGCCCATACTACTATCATAATCGGAAATCAGATTCATAATTTATATTTCTAACCAACGTCATAAAAGGTATTTGACCGGTTAGTGTCCTAGCGATCTCCACAAAAATGTGAATTGGTTTTACAAGGAAATGCTTCATACACATATACATGTATGACAATTGTATCTTCGGGTGGTCTATAACCCAATTATAGGGGTGTCAGGTTTGGTTCGTTAGTGGTAAATTTTACATAAACGTATGTACTCTAAGCAAACAGTGAAGATGCAGATAAGGTGCCGCATTATGCGGCGTCTGATCTGGGTTTACACTGTTTGCCAAGGCCCCACACGTATGCCGCTAGGTATACATAAATCAAGTGACGCTATTTATACATTCTGACGTCGTTTTTAAAGCTGTACATGTGTAGCGTGTACCGGGTCGTCCACGAAGTCAAGCAACGCGGTCACCCATCCAGGTACTAACCGCAATATTCGTTGCTTAACTTCATGAATAGGCCAACCACTCTACCCGCGTCGCTAAAAGAGCCGGCTTCTACAGCAAGGCAGTGGTATTTATCCGTAACCGTTACATCTCTCCCCCTCATCTCTTGACTTCGTCCCGAAGTCACACATGCCTCACAAGGTTAACCCGAGGGCGGAGTCTATGTAACAAACCAGCGGCACTGTTTCCATCCCACCGCTTCCACCAATGTAGCGTGTACCGGGTCGTCCACGAAGTCAAGCAACGCGGTCACCCATCCAGGTACTAACCGCAATCTCCGTTGCTTAACTTCGCGAATAAGCCAACCACTCTACACGCGTCGCCAAAAGAGCCGGCTCCTACAGCAAGAAGTGGTATTTTTCCATAACCGTTACATTTCTCCCCCTCATCTCTTGACTTCGTCCCGAAGTCACACATGCCTCGCAAGGCTAAACCCGAGGGCGGAGCCTATGTAACAAACCAGCGGCACTGTTTCCATCCCACCACTGCCACCAATGTAGCGTGTACCGGGTCGTCCACGAAGTCAAGCAACGCGGTTACCCATCCAGGTACTAACCGCAATCTTCGTTGCTTAACTTCGTGAATAAGCCAACCACTCTACCCGCGTCGCTAAAAGAGCCGGCTCCTACAGCAAGGCTGTAGAAGTGGTATTTATCCGTAACCGTTACACATGTGTATGAGCCGTCATTCATGGTCGAGACTGAATTTTCCTGCAACCATCAGAACGCATTGCTAGAAAGATAAAAATCGTGCATGGGCGTGAGTGCTGGATAGAAAATTCAGCACCCAAGATCACAGTCCGGCATTACTATGCTGGTCGAATAATATAAATACTATTGATGCCGAATGGTTATCTCAAGGGACTGCTTTTTTCTGTCTACGTCTCACAACCATGTACGTTTTTCTTTTTTCCTTGCTGAGCGTAATTTTTGGGTCGATTGTTTGTCAATCGACCCAAAGGTATAAAGGACAAAACCTCTATTAGTGCTGGGTTCCACGTGACTATCACTGATTTGTAGGAATCCACGCAAATTATTTATAGAATTTTATCGCATTGAGGTCAGCGTGTTTACGTAAAAGGTTAATTGTAAATTCTGGGCTGGAATCATGGGTTGGGCGAGGCAAACAGTGTAGACCCAGATCAGACGCCGCAGAACGCGGCGTCTGATCAGGGTCTTCACTGTTTGCTTAGAGTATAGGAATTTAAGGATCAGGCGCCGAAAAACGCAGCGTCTGATCATTGTCTGCACGGTTTGCTTTCAGTAAAGGAGTATACGGGTTAAACGAAACAGTCCACGCTCAGGCCCATTTTTCCTAACTACACCCAGAGACAATCGACCCATCAGTACTCTCAGTGCTTTGATTAATAAATGCCGATATCCCCCATATTGTGATGATAATTCGGTGATATTTGATGACGCTACGTTACATTTACAGGCACTGACGTCAACCTTTGCGAAAGCGTACATTCTCGATCTTTATCCTATTCTTAGGACAAACTGGGTAAGATAAGAATTTTTGATACAAGATACCGCTTGAGCAGAGAAATCATTATATTCAAACGCGGGAAAGTTTCTGTCACATCGGAGTTATTCATGTCGTCATATGGACAGACGTTCACAATGCGTGACATTTGAGTTGGATGCTACGTTGAAACAAAGAAAACATGGGTATGACCATTGAATTGGAAGTTTATTCTCACATTTTATTTGTTTTCAACTGAACCACTTTGTTTATTTTTTTTTATCAAAAGTGTAGACAGCACTTTCAAAATGGCGCCCATCACGACTCGTATTTCTTCCCGCCAGCTTTTGTAACACTGCGCTGATTGAACCGTTAACATGAGCTGGCGGCAGTCAACTGTACCGAAATTCAGATCCAATATTCAAGATCCAAATTGCACTAAAAGTCTATAAAAGTGCAGGTAGTGTACAGATTATTTATTTCTCCTATTTAAAAATAGAAAAAATGAATAAACGCTATATATTACACCTCAAATCCAAGACAACAAATTGAGAGAAACACCAATATATATATTTACATTTCAAGTGTAAAGCCTAATGTAAACCAAAAGAAAACAATGTGGTTCATACTTCCATGAACACATCGAGTCACGTGATTTCATTGACGTCAGTCTAAACAATGGCTCTCTACAATCTGATTGGAAGTTGGCGACGTCAACGCTATTCCACTCTTTGTAAAAAAAAACAAAAAAACAGCGTGTAAATGTTTTTTCAGCTTTAATAGTTTTCCCTATAGGATTTTTTTTGCCCAGTAATGAGGAGCAGAGAATGTAAATATCAGAAATAAACTTCATTTTCTGCTGTTCATGAAAGTATGAACGACAGCAGGTCGTTATCAAAGTTTACATGAACCCCTTTACTTTGCAGGCAACCGACTGCGTTCATACTTCCCTGAACAGCACAAAAATAAAAATCATTTCTTAAAAAAAACAACGACACCACAATGTAAACGTCACAAGCGGAAAGCCAAAAGAACAGTTACTTTCCAAACGGCTATCCAAAATAGTAAAAAAATATTTGCAATACATACATACATGCAAAACCGCCCCCGCCCATCGGGGCTTGGCGAAATACATGTAGATTGGGCTGCACGATGCTTCCACGCAGAGCTGATACCGACCGCACATGAGTACTGGTAATCCGCTTAGAATGTCTAAGCCTGCCCAGAAAAATTGCTGCGAGTGGGCCCGTCCAGGCTTATAAACCCTATCGGTTTCATTGGGCGGCAGGGATTGAGCTCAATGTCGGGTTAAAGTCCCATAAAATTGGAGGCAACGTCTCCAAAATGACCTATACAGTGTTGACGGGGACGTTAAACCTCAAATCAAACAAACAAACATACATGCAAACACGAGCTGCAATAACCACAACCGATGTCCCGCCTGGGAACGGTAAGTGGGCTTACATTACATGAACAAGTCCGTGAAATGAAGACCCCCCTAAACCCCACGTTATATAGAGAAAACTGGGGTTTACGGGGGTCTTCATTATTTTTCTTATTTCTGCTCCAATATATAGGTAGTGAGTACTCGTTAGAACCGCCTCATTACACAACCTATGTTATGAGCATTTATAAGAAAAATATGGCAGATATTAATCAGAAAAGTAGCCATTTTGAAGATGTAAAAAATGCACTGTGTCGTACGGATGTGTTATCGTAATGAATCGATTTTACGTGGCCACAATCCCCAACCTTTCATTCTTTTGTGTCTCATTAGGCGTTTTTGACGACAACATGTACCCACAACCTATGCTTTAGTTTTATAACAAACACAATAATATTCATATCCTGGTAAAACAGTTTTATTAGTTAAACTATGTTTCTAACAGCATTAATTCCACTGGCTTATTAAAATCAAGCAGATTTGTTGGATATGTAAGACAATAGTCTGTCTGTTAACAAGTTAAATATGCACTTTTAACGTGTCAAGTTGTCATTTCGCTTCAACTTAATATGCGTAGGATATATAATTTTGCTCAGTGTGACACTCAAGAAGCACTTTTTTTCCTTAGCACAATAAGGTGGTTATGCACCGGAAGATCATGTCGTCTTTCTCTGGGTACTCCGGAATTCACCCACCTCTGATTAACGATCGGCTGAATAACTAAAATAGGTTTGTGAGGGTAGTAAAACCAAAACAAAATAATAATAATGAAACACAAATAAAAATAAATAATAATAATAATAATAATAATAATAATAATAAAAGATAACAACAACAACAAAAAAAAAAAAAAAAAAAATAAAGTGAAATTTAAAAAAAAAAAAAAAAAAAAAAAAATAAATAAATAAGGCGGTTATAAAGACTATCCACAACCTATATGTCTGTGCAGAAGTAAGGCAAATAACATCACGTGAACAAATCCGCGAAATGACACCCAATAAACCCTAATTTATACAGAGAAAAATGGGGTTCAAGGGGATAACTTTATTAATTTGTTTTCTTGTTTCTGCTCCGAGGCATACATGTAGGTTGTGGGTACGCCTTTGGACCGCCTAAATTAGGCGGTGCTAAGGAATATCCACAACCGATCTTTGCAGTGTTAATGAGAAAAATATCACAGATTTTCATCAGAAAAGTAAAAAAAAAATGCAACCTGTTAGTACGGAACCCAGGAAGGGACATGCATTTTTTTATAGGTTGTGCGCACAAGCATGATATTATCTTGTTACCGCAACATATTATCTTGTGCGGACAAGTTATTACCTTGTGGGGACAACATAATATCTTGTGCGCAAAACATATCATCTTGTGCGTACAACATATCATATTGTGCGCACAAGATATTAAGTTGTGCGAAGAAGCTATTATCTTGTTCGCTCAAAATAGATCTTGTGGGGACAAGATAATATCTTGTGGGGACAAGATAATATCTGGTGCGGACAAAATATTATCTTGTTTGCACAACTTTCCAATATCTATGTTGTGCGCACAAAATAATATATTGTGCGGACAAGATAATATCTTGTGTGCACACGATATTAAGTTGTGCGAACAAGATATATTAAGTTGTGCGAACAAGATATTGTCTTGTGCGCACAGGATACTATGTTGTTCGCACAAGATAAATTATGTTGTCCGCACCATATAATATCTTGTACACACAACATATACTTTTGTTCGCACAAAAAATAATAATGAAAAAAAATTCTGTCTTTTCCTGGGTTCCGTATGTTAGCGCAACCTGGTTGGATCTTAAGTTTGCGACCAACCGGTACCTTAAGCTTTTTACGGTCCGCTTATAATTTGGTCAGCCTGCGCGTGGCCGCGGCTTGGTAATTTATGTTTATTTTATTTTTATTTTTTTTTTTTTTGTTTCATTTTTTTTTTTTTTTTGCCGGCCGTTGTTTCTTGTTTTGCGGGTCTTTGTTATTGCCTCTACGAGGGTTTCAGTGCCTAGGCTGGTGATAATTTTCCGGGATGCGGCGATTCGTTAGATTTACATGCGCGCCCGGTTATGACTCGAATCAGTCTGCGCATATGCGCAGTTTGATCTGGGGTTTTGCTTAGCGCGCTTTGGGTAGCTAGAAACTTAGTAACCTTTTTTTGTGGCCGATGGCTGATCCGCGCGGCCTTGCCCCGGGGTTATGGTACTTATTGTACATTGCTGCTAATTTTTGTGTAACGTAACTGGCGTGGTGCGCACCGTGTTACGTTTTCGTGTGTAACGTCATCTATGCATATTTTTAACATCCTGAAGAGCCAGTGATGGCGAAACGTTGATGTTAATACATGACAAGATTAAGTCATGTTGATGCTGATTTACTACACGGAATTTTATCAGAAAAGTAGCCATTTTGGAGGTGTGAAAAATGCACAATATCGCATGGGTGTGTTGTCTTATTAAACCCACTTTCTTTGCGTAAAGTGGGATTTTTGATGGGGACGTTTGATTCACGGACTTTGGTTTTTATTTTCAAAATGACAACGTTTTGATACTACTTGTTTCACTAAAACACAAGTACCGTAAAACTACAATCAATCGCCTATAAACCCTATTTGTATCATTGGGCGACAGGGCTTGAGATGTCATTTCATCTCAATGTCGGGTAAAAGTCCCGCAAAATTGGAAGCGACGCCTCGAAAATTGACATTTACAGTGTTTACGGGGACGTTAAACCTCAAATCAAACAAACAAACAATCAATCGAACACTTTTGGGACCCGGAAAATTTGTTCGAGAAAGGGGCACAGTAGAACTTCGATGGCTCGAACACCGATGGCTCGTTTACCATGGATATGTCGAACCCATTCTTGAGCCCCTAGCGAAATCCTCTACATAAGAAATAGTGGGGTATGATTAAGGAGATTTTAGTCTTTTATCTTGCAAATGTATGCTGTGTGTACTCATTAGAATCGCCTCGATGAGGCGATTCTAATGAGTACACACAGCATAGATTTTCATTATAGAACATTATAAAATATGTCTAAAAGTATCTCGTTATGCCTCCTGGCAGTCACCTCCGTGGCTCGAACTACCCCTCGAACAGATTTTCGAGGTCCCAAAGGTGTTCGAGCCATTGAAGTTTGACTGTATTTCGAATTACTGAGGTTTATTCACAGTGCCAGGACATGAGGTAAAAGAGACATAATGGAGATCACATTATGATATTTTACGATCTTCAATAAAAAAGTATGTTATTTGTTTGACTGATTTGATATTTATCGTCCCCGTCAACAATATATAGGTCATTTTGGAGACGTTGCTTCCATTTTTGTTGGACTTTTACCCGACATTGAGATGAATTGACATCTAAAGCCCTTTCGCCCAATGAAACCAATATGGTTTATATGCATGGACAGTCCGACTCATACCACTTAAGGTCGTGCGGTCAATACTGTTTAAGTTATTCCCCTTTGTAATTCTTGAAAATTTGTCCGTGACACTTGATTTTCTTGTATATCTTGCTTAATAATTTTAATAACTTTTGTATTTATTGTTCTAGATTAATGAAACTTATATCACACTTGGTGCCAGAGGTAAGAAATCTGTTGTAGTAAAATATTTATCAAGGGCCCATAACTCTTGGAGTTATGTCCCTAGATAGCTTTTCCTTTAACATAGCCATTTTTGAGGTCTAATAATAGTAAAGTGTATAGGGAGTAGGTACCTTGTTAGAGCAACTACTCTCACAGTTTAAGGGTGATCATTTTGAAACTTTGCAGGTGTTTTCATATAGGTCTGAAGATGTGCATGTGATTTCTTTCTTACTCCTTAAATTATTTCTTTCACTTTTTTCGTCCTTTTCAACTTAACCATTCCGTCTGTCCGTCCGTCAGTCTGTCCGTAACACTTTGGTTTTCCCTGCATATCTTGCTTATTATTAATAGTTTACAGAATCTTATCATTTTTGAATAAATGTTGATATTGATGAGATGCTGCTGCTACATTAAAATAAAGGTCGTGCGATCCATACTGTTAAAGTTATTCCCCTTTGTAATTTTTGAAAACTTGTCCGTGACACTTTTGATTTTCCTATATATCTTGCTTAATAATTTTAATAACTTTTGTATTTATTGTTCTAGATTAATGAAACTTATATCATACTTGGTGCCTGAGGTAAGGAATCCATTGTAGTAAAATATTTATCAAGGGCCCATAACTCTTGGAGTTATGATCCTAGATATGTTTTCATTGAACATAGCCATTTTTGAGGTCTAATAATGTTAAGGTGTATAGGGAGTAGGTACCTTGTTAGCGCAACTCCTCTCATAGTTTAAGGGTGATCATTTTGAAACTTTGCAGGTGTTTTTTTTATAGGTCTGAAGATGTGCATGTGGTTTTTTCTTACTCCTAAAATTATTTCTTTCACTTTTTTCGTCTTTTTTAACTTAGCCATTTTTGTTTTGGTCTAATAATGTTAAAGTGTATAGGGAGTGGGTACCTTGTTAGCGCAACCTCTCTCACAGTTTTAGGGGTGATCGTTTTGAAACTTTGCAGGTATTTTCATATAGGTCTGAAGATATGCATATGCTTTCTTCATACTCCAAAAGTTATTACTTTTACTATTTTCGTCTTTTTTTAACTTAGCCAGTATTTAGGTCTAATAATATTAAAGTATACAGGGAGTGGGTACATTGTTAGCGCAACATCTCTCACAGTTTTAGGACGATCGTTGTGGAACTTTGCAGGTGTTTTCTTATAGGTCTGAAGAAATGCATGTGGTTTTTTCGTACTTCTTAAATTATTTCTTTCACTTTTTTGTCCTTTTTAACTTAGCCAGTATTTAGGTCTAATAATATTAAAGTATACAGGGAGTGGGTACATTGTTAGCGCAACATCTCTCACAGTTTTAGGACGATCGTTGTGGAACTTTGCAGGTGTTTTCATATAGGTCTGGAGATGTGCATGTGTTTTTCCACACTCCTAAAATTATTTCTTTCACTTTTTTTTTCATCTTTTTTTAACCTAGCCATTTTTGAGGTCTAATAATGTTAAAATGTATAGGGAGTGAGTACCATGTTAGCGTGAAGTTGAACAGATGCTTAAAACTCATCAAATAGATTTTGTGTTTCAATAATTTTGGGCCAAGTTGCTGGCTATGAGTTCAACTTCTTTTTAACATGTCTGCTCTTTTTTATTATTGATCATTGTCATGTGGGGGTATCTAATAAGCAGTGCTTATTCACTTTTTTTGTTTCCCCTTGATTCACACCCACCATCTTTCAGCAACTAGTGGACAGGTACATGTAACGGCTGCGTGACAGCTTAAGTATGACCGTAGCTATCCTTGTCATTTGCACGACAGATCATGGGGTCACAAAGCCGCTCAGAACATGATTAACATGTAAATCTCGACAAAAAACAGTAATTATGTTTTTAAAATTGATAACAAAAAGCGTTATGATGCGTGGGCAAGTTGTTTATATTCAATCTTTTTTAATGAGAATGGGCGAAATTCTCACCGCAAAAATTTGATAATTTGCGGTTTTCAGTTCAGTTTGTAAAAAAGGCATCATCGGCAATCTCTACAATAATAACCTAAGCTGAGGGCTCTACCTAGACTTATGGACTGCCCAGGGCCGAGACAGGAAATCCTGGGCTGATTTGGCCCGAGCCGCATGCGAGTATGAATAAATTACCTAAAAGTATACTTTTTCATCCTCCTGACGCAATCCATTTAAACCACCAGGATAACAACTCATTATTTTGAACACCCCTCTATTTACAGAAAAAGTGGGATTTACGGGGATATTCACTGTTTCCCTTAGTTTTGCTCGAAAACATAGATTGTTGGTACTTGTTATAACCGCCTTGTTGAGACGGTTCTAATAAGTACCTGCAATCTATATTTAGACATAAATTGTTGGAACTCGTAAGAGTCCCCTCGTTGAGGCGGTTCTAATAAGTACCTGCAATCAATATCTAGACCTAAATTGTTGGAACTCATTAGAGCCACCTCTAATACAATCTATATATAGCCTAGGAATAAGAGATATTAAAGATGCTTTTTACCCGTTACGGATGTGTAATAGTAAAGCGTAACGATCCATAAGAAGCTCGGCCCCGCCCATCGGGGCTTGAAGAAAACGATGGGCTGCATAATGTTTCCAAGAAGAGCTGAAACCGACCGCACACGAGTACTGGTAAACCGCTTAGAGGATATAAGCTTGCACATGCAAAGCGGTGCGAGTCGGACAGTCCGTGCCTATAAATCCTATTTGTTACCTTGAGCGACAGGCTTTGAGAAGACATTTCATCTCAATGTCGGGTAAAAGTCCCACAGAACTGGAAGCAACGTCTCCAAAATGACCTATACAGTTTTGGTTGGGACGTTAAACCTCGAATCAAACAAGTAAATACATAAGAAGAGCGATTTTATTGTATTTCATGGATGTGTTATCAAATTGGTTGGCCAACACATAATGGGGTTCATCATCTATTTTACCGTTTATTTAGAACCAGTCACCAAAGAAGTCACCGAAGAAGCCACCAAACAGGTCGCCACCACCGAACCAGTCATCTCCAATACCGAAATCACCACCGAAGTCTCCAAAGCCCCAGTCGTCATCATCATCATCATACCCGTTTGCTGAAAAACAATTAGTACCATGTTAAGGGGAATGGGAACACCTTCATGGAAGGCAACTTCTGCAAAACTTGTTTGTCTCCCATGTGAATAGGGGTCAACTCTGAAAGGAAAGACTTTGCTCCTGATGAGCAAATTCCTTCATTTTAGAGTAGACTCGCTTTTGAGTGGGGCAGGGCTTTCAGAAAAACTAGCAGGAGGCCACGAAAGGTGTCTCCCTTTTAAAATGGTGAAAAACCTACTATGTGTTCCCATTCCCCTTAAATATATACTTTTGCTGGCAAAGAAATACCAAGAAAAAATACCCAGATTTCAGATAGTGTTTCTTTCTGTTGAGTAAAATTTCCAGCTGCGAATTGGTTAGAACTACACCACTTGTTTGTTAAAATTGAGGTTAAATGTCCCCATTAACACTATTTAGGTCATTTTGGAGACGGTGCTCCAAATTCTGTGGGACTTTTACCCGACATTGAGATTAAATGACGTTTCAAGCCCTGCCGCCCAATGAAACCAATAGGGAGTTGTACGCATTGACTTTGCCATAGCAGGCTTAGTCCTTATAAGCGGTTTCCAGTACTCATGTACGGTCTTTTTTATCCTTGCCTGGAAGCATAATGCAGCCCATTCTATTTCAACCCACTGAAAACCCACTTTTAAATGGATGTAGAAAAACTAGGGTTTATAAGGGTAAACATTTTTTTCTGCTCAAAAATATAGATTGTGAGTACTTGTGAGAACCGCCGCGCTGAGGCGGTTCTCACGAGTACCCATAATCAAGTTTAGAGCACAAATATGAAAAGTATCGGATTTTTTATCTGAAAAATAAAATCATTTGTTGGTGGCAAACTTTTCAGTATATTTGAATAGGTAATTTTCAAAATGAAAATTAGAGTGTGGATGTGTTTTTCGCGGTAAAATTTTCAATATATTTAAATAGGCTTGTTTTCATAATGAAACATATACAGTAGAATTCCACTATTAAGAAATTAAGACAAAATCTGCTTTTAAAAGCTTATTGAGAAGGTTTCAGTTATTCTTTCTTCGTGCTTTCTACAATCAGTATCTCCTTATAAGAGACCACCTTTATGACTGTTCAAAAGTGGTCTTAAAGACCACTTTTGAACAGTCACAAAGGTGGTCTTAATATAGGAATTTTACAGCATATCCAGTTTTCAACAGAACACGAGACGCATCACGAGAAAACCTGCCTACTTTCTTTGTACCATGGTAACACACAAAGTTGAGTGTTAAGCCTCATAGACTTGTGCAATGGTAAGACACAAAGTGGATTGCTAAGCATCATATTGTTATAATAGATGTACATGTAGCAACTACCGACCTTGTTCTTTCATAGAAACACAATGGTGTTGATCAGACTGCACGAATGCACAGTATGATTATTACCTTTGTTTTTGCAGAAAAGGTTTTCTCATGACGTCGCTCCGTCGTGACGGAAAGCCTGATAACGAAATCCTTAACTCAACACTGGACCAGAAGCTCATATCCTATCCAGGTTATCCTGCCTATGCATAGGATAAAAACCGATCTCCCCCGCCCAAAGGGGCTTGAAGAAATATATATTGGCTGCACGATGTTTCCACGCAGAGCTGAATCCGACCCGCACACTAGTACTGGTAAAACGCTTAGAGGATTTAAGCCTGTCCAGGAACCGCGATGCGAGGCGGACCGTCCATGCTAATAAACCCTATTGGTTTCATTGGGCAACAGGGCTTGAGATGTCATTTCATCCCAATGTCGGGTAAAAGTCCCATACAATTGGAAGCAACGTCTCCAAAATGACCTTTACAGTGTTGACGGGGACGTTAAACCTCAAATCAATCAAACAAACAAACAAACAAACAAACAAGGATAAAAACCGAGAATTTTCACGAGTTTGATTTGCACTGGATGAATAGGACGTCATGTACGACGTCTTTACGTTTCGCGTTACTACGATTACAGTGCCGTAAAAAGCCACATCATTGTCATTAAAATATGGCGGACGTCGGCAATCGTAATGACTGCATTGTACAAGGAACCCACTCTCAGAAATGAAAGGTATGCAAGAAAAAGAATCTTACATGGGTGTGGTAGACAAAAAGTCAGATCCTCGGGATCACTCTCCGGCATCACTCGGCAAGCCTCGTGATGCCGGACAGTGACCCTTGGGACGGATTGTTTTATCCACCCCTCATACCCATGTAAGATTCTTATAGTCCAACAGATACGTTGCAAAACCATTACGAAATCACGCCTATGCAAATACATTGAAAACTTTACCGCCGAAAAAAACTAAAATTTTAAAATTAAAAAATTCGATTTTTTCTTATTTCTGCTCAAAACATAGATTGTGGATGCTCGTTAGAACCGCCTCGGCGAAGCGGTTCTAACGAGTACCCACAATCTTTGTTTCTGCGCAGAAATGGGAAAAATAATGTATACCCCTGAAAACCCCAGTTTTACTTTATGAAAGTGGGTTCAAGGGGGTCAAATTTATATAGGCGTGTTTGCATGACGTGAATGAGAAACAAAAGGAGAAATAAAACTGAAATACCTCGAGCAGTTGCTGTTAAACAACCCAGGACGATTAAAGCTAACAGGCACACTAATTTTGCAACCATTGTCCCCTGCAAGTATAACTATCTCAATCCAAGTTCTTTTGAACAACTCTGCAAGCGAACTGATGGGAATGGGAATAGTTCTTACCCTTTATTCTTAGGAATATTAATTTATAAAACAAAAATGATTGATTTTTATGATCAATTAGTTATACCGTTACTCGTCACCTGAAGTAGGCGGTCACTCATTTTTAACAATTCTAGGCCAATAAAATTCGCTTCGATTGACATCCATTGCGATCTTTCTATAAATATCACAAAACAAGCCACTGTCGTCGAATGTATGCATGTCTAATATAGTGTTTTCTTTTAATATGCTGATTCGTTAATATTCATTGGCAATATTATTAACCAATACATATCATAAAAACCTATAATAAGAGAATAATTATGATGTAATATATCACTTTTATATGTCATGATTGAAAGATGTAAACATTCCGAATGAAGAGAGAGATGATTGGAGATCATTTGTTTTCAATTACTTTATGTATGTCAGAGTTCACTCCCGCCTATCCTGGCTGGAAAGATAGATTGGGCTCCTTGGTGCTTTCGCGCAGACATTACGAAAACCCGCCTATACAAATACACTGTAAACTTTAATGCAGAAAAAACGAACATTTTCAGATAAAAAATTGAGATATTTGTCATATGATTGCTCAAAATATAGATTGTGGGTACCCGTTGAGGCGGTTCTAACGAGTACCCACAATCTATATTTTAGAGCAGAAATAACAAAAATAAGGTTTACCCCTGTAAACCCGAGTTTTTCTACATAAAAGTGGGATTTAAGGGGGTCAGAATTATATAGGCGAGTTTCCGTGATGGCTGAAATACCGCACATCTGAGTACTGGTCAACGCTTAGAAGGTCTAAGCCTGCCCAGGTAAAGTGGTGCGAGTTGAATTGTCCCTTAAACCACAGTGGTTTCTTTAAGTTTGGGTGTGAAGTAGTGTGTGTGTGTGTGTGGGGGGGGGGGGGGCAAACTCTATACGGGAAAAATCCAGTCGAACGCCCCGACCGGAATCATATAAACACGACCCTTTGGTTACAAAACGAGCGACATTCTGCTTCCAATTTTGTGGGACTTTTACCCGACATTGAGATGAAATGACATCTCAAGCCCTGTCGCCCAATGAAACCAAAAAGGTTTATAAGCATGGACGGTCCGACTCGCACCGCTTTGCCTGGGCAGGCTTAGATCCTCTAAGCACCGCTTTGCCTGGGCAGGCTTAGATCCTCTAAGCGTCCTACCAGTACTCGTGCGCGGTCGGACTCAGCTCTGCGTGGAAGCAATACTAGTATGCAGCCCATCTATTTCTTCAATCCCCGATGGTATGCAGTCTTTATACATATTTAAATATTGCGCACGCGAAAAGGCTTAATTGATCATTGATTCCATTGTGGAATTTTGAAAATATTTGAGACTCACTGATGAGGCCTTATTGGCCGAAACTAGCTAGTCTGGCCCAGAAAACATGCACACTCCATATTTTTCAGTTCTGTTGTGTATTCAGTGCTTCCAAAGGATAACACTTTATAAAACATATTTAACGTCACTACAGCTGGTGTCTGGGAATGTGTGGCGGCCGTACGTCTCCCTGTCCTACATCATTTTATATATTTTCTTGTCCTTTGGGATCATTGATTCCATTGTGGAATTTTGAAAATATTTTAGGGTCACTGATGAGACCTAATTGGCGGAACTAGCTAGTCTGGACCAGAAAACATGTACACGCCATATTTTTTCACTTCTGTTGTGGTGTATTCCTTGCTTCCAAAGGATAACCCTTTTATATAACATATTTAAGACGTTCTGTAGCCTGTGTTTAAGCCCTGTACACGTGCTCAAAATTTACATCTATAATTAGATATTCATTTGTGTCAAATTTACGCACGTGTCAGGTATGTAAAACAAAGCCATGAGTGCATTTGTATAGCGTCGACGTAGATTTTATTGCAATGTGTATTTCTCAATTTACAACAGTCGTTGATTGAATATGTCTGCTCACAACACTACATGCGAAGGCAAAACAGCAAGAACTTCCTTCAAGGAGATCTTATAGGCCTCATTTTGGCATATCCAGAGAGAAAGAGGTCTTCAAAAGATATATAAATATCTAATGGTGCGACAGAATTGTGCTAGAGATTTTAACTGAGGCTAAATAGATTGAGAACTTCCTTATGGGCAAGGAATCATTTGAAACCCTTTGCTCAAAAGTGGAAGCATAATTGAAGGACAGGGACAATGCTGTGGTAGAACCGCTAGATGTGAAAGGCTTTGTGGTCAGCTGGACACTTGTTTGGAATATGAAAGTCAACCTCATACAATTGTGCTTCACAGTAAGGCAAAGAGAATGTATAATTTACAGTAAGGCAAAGAGAAGTGGTTTGATAGGTACATGTATGTTCGTCTTCCCAAAGATGAAAAAGACATCATTACGGGATATGAGGAGAACTGGGATTTCCAATTATAGAGGGACCATTGATGATACACACATTCCTATAAAAGCACCCCCCCCCCCCTCCCCCAACGTGCACATAGAGGCTGTCTTAATAGAAAAGGATTCTATTCTGGAATAAGACAGGGTGTTTGTGAACTTCAATCTACGCATTATATTCATTCTCTGCCAGGCCTTTTTATTTTACATAATCAATATAGGCATGAAAGTTGGTACTTGAAATAGCCGTTTTCAGATTTTTTTTTAAATAAATGAAAGTTTGATAGAGCGAGATCAGGTGAATAAGGCGGCTGCTCACTCAGTTAAAGCCACAATGGTGAATGGCACCCATAGCAATGGAAGACTTGTTATCATTAGCATTGTATTGATGGAAGAAGACACCTTTAGTGTACGTTTAATATTTTATCGTAATTGTGTCAGAAGTGAAGCATAGTATGTGCCTTTGATTGTTTGTCCTTTTTGGAGATAATCTATTAGCAGAATACCATCTGCATCTAAAAAATCGAGGCCATAACCTTCCAAGCTGATGGAACAGTCTTTGCCTTCTTTGGTGTGGATGAGCCAGAGTAGTTCCATTGTTTCGATAGTTGTTTGGCTTCTGGGGTAAAATGATGGACCGATGTTGCATCCATAGTGACAAATCTCTGAAGATGGTCAGTAGAATCTTCCTCAAAAAGAGTAAGATTAGCACGCGATAATGTGCGCCTGGTGTGATTCTGATCAACTGTCAGTGGTCTTGGTACCACTCGGGCAATTGCAAGATCCTCCGTCAGAATGGAATGTACTCTTTCCTGTGAAATGCTCTCTGGCTATACATCTTCCTGTGACCCGTCTGTCAGTCATAACAATATCATGGACTTTATTGGCCATTTCTGGGTTTGCAACATTGACAGGCCTTCCATGACGGGGAGGGGGGTCATCCTCAAGGCTCTGTCTGTCAATCATAACAATATCGTGGACTTTATTGGCCATTTCTGGGTTTGCAACATAGACAGGCTTTCAATGACGGGGAGGGGGTCATCCTCAAGCCTCTGTCTGTCAGTCATAACAATATCATGGACTTAATTGGCCATTTCTGGGTTTGCAACATTGACAGGCCTCCCATGACGGGGAGAGGGGGGGGGGGGGGGTCATCCTCAAGGCTCTGTCTGCCATGCTTACAATCCACCACCAACCTTTTCACTGCAGCTTATGAAGGGGCATCTTTCCCTAGTGTTGCTACGGTATCATTATGGATATCCTTGGGGGTTAAACCTTTTTTATGTAAATATTGAATCACTGCTCTTTCGCTCTTTCACCGATTTTGTTCATTTTGCAAAAGTTGCTTGTCTTGTTTACCTCGTCGATATAAACTGTCAAAGTGAGACCAATCCTTGGGTACACGGCCCTACACAGTAAGAGAATATTAGGACTTAAAAAAGAACATCCGTGAGTACCTCCTTCAATACGAGGCTCACAACTCGTATATTGCTTAATAGGGATATGGGTGTATAATTTGGGACCAAGGATAAATCTCCTTGCTTTAGAACTGGGGACACATTGGGACCATATCCATGATACAGGGAAAATACTGGATGATAGCGATTAAGGCGTAACTATACCAAATTTAGTGACACAGAGGCCTTTCTGGTATTTAATCTTCATCAGTTCAACCCCAAAGTTCTGAAACCGAAATGGATGACGGGCAAGACCCGGCAAACACAGCACATCCCCCTCCGAGCACACACCGACCGACGTAGCCTATGAGACAGGTCAACTGGAGGCATCAGGCAAGAGACGTCAACCCGCGGACTTAAAGGCATCCCTAACCGAGCCAACATCAGCAAACATGACCCACACTCCACGGAAGTCCCGGGCATCAGGAAGGAGATGTCCAAAGTAGCGGGACTTGCAACATTTAAAATACAGTAAAATTCCGCTATTAAGACCACCTAAAATCAAGACTAATTCTGCTTTATAAAGCTTGTTTAGAAGGATGCAGTTATTCTTTCTTTGCGTTTTCTGCACACAATGTCCTCACATTAGGGACCACTTTTGGAACTGTTCAAAAGTGGTCTTAAGACCACTTTTGAACAGTCCCAAAGGTGGTCTTAATATAGGAATTTTACTGTATATCAAAAAGTGTAAAACAAATAAATTAAAAAAAAAAAGATCACAAAGAGACTACGAAAGGCTTTAACACGTGACACCCATGCAAGATTCTTTTGATTGCTCCTCTTTCATAATTCCGATTGATGACACGTCAACTCTTGTGGATCATTTTATGTCGTCTCCCAAAAAAAGGGAGAACAGTGATCGAAGGGATCAAGAAATGGAAGAAATAACAAAAAATCCCCCTTTTCCCTTACATATACATGCTACAAAGTCAGATAGCCTTAGTTGTAAGCGCCGATGCCGTACGGTACATGACACCCTTTTAATAATGCAGCCACTTGGATTTCCGATGTCCGCCATATTATGTTGATGTTGTTGTGTTGAGGGTTTACATCCCCATCAACACGATTGGGGACATTGCGGAGTCTTTGCTCCAAAGTTTGTGGGGCTATTGCCCGATATTGAGATGAAATGACATACCAATCCCTACATTCTAAAGAAACCGCAAGGGCGATCCGAAATGCAACACTTTGTCTGATAAGGCTAAGACCTTCTAGGCGGTTTATAAGTAGTCAACTGTTCGGTTTGGTGTCAGCTCTGCGCGGAAGCAAAATGCTGTCTAAGCCTTTTCTCCAAGCTCCGATGGGCGTAGGCACTCGCCATATTACATGTATGACGACATTAGTTTGATGTTCTGTGACGTCACGTGACGTGTTATCATTCCAACGCGTGAAATTGTGTTCCGCTAATGTAAATCAAACAAGTGAGAATACTCGATTTTCATCTTGGCACTGGATATGATAACAAGGGTAGAATGAGCATTTTCATCCCAGCTTAAAAATCTACGACTGTCTTGTCTTGTGGGCAATAAAATTATTGGCTGCCACCAGCTTATTTATCATCATAAACAAAATGACTAAATTATAAAATCCAGCATCATGAACAAAAGCATACCAAAAATACCTATACATATTTATAAATCATTCATATAAATGTCAGAGGCTGTTTATATCAATATTAAATCGTAAATGGCAATGTAATCTTCCCCCTTATAAGTATGGAGTGGTCTATTTCCAATAATACGGCCCCCGCCCATCGGGGCTTGAAGAAATGTATGGGCTGCATGATGCTTCCACGCAGAGATGAATCTGACCCGCACACGTGTACTGTTAAACCGCTTAGAGGATCTAAGCCTGCCCAGGCAAAGCGGTGCGAGTCGGACCGCCCATGCTTATAAACCGGGCCCTATTGGCTTCATTGGGCGACAGGGCTTGAGATGTCATTTCATCTCAGTGTCGGGTAAAAGTCCCACAAAATTGGAAACAACGTCTCCAAAATGACATTTACAGTGTTGACGGGGGCGTTAAACCTCAAATCGAACAAACAAACAAACAAAAATTCCAATAGTAGGAGTTTCAGGGATTTTTGTTGGTCTTAAGTTTTTCTAAAATGCATTCGTTCCATTCATGATATTCACTATTATGCAATTGACGCTCCATTACGAAAACACGCCTATATGATTTTGATTTTGACCCCATTGAACCCCACGTTTTTATAGTAAAACTTTGGTTCTTCTGTGGCGGTTTATTCATGTTGTTGTTTGTTACTACTCACTGTGTGTATCACTTGTGTCTTTTTATTTTGGATGGCCATTTGGCCATTTTGTGGGAAAGTAACTGTCCTTAGGGCCATCCTTCGTTAAGGTTTCCATTATGGTCTGGTCGCTTCATGTTTGTGTTTCTTTCCCTTAGGTGTCTTTGATGGGTGGAGTAAGTTAATTGTATCGATTCCTGATCTTTTACTTCTACTTTACAGGGATAAACCTTATGTTTTCTTATTTCTGCTCTAAAATATAGATTGTGGGTACTCGTTAGAACCGCCTCGATGAGGCGGTTCTAACGTGTACCAACAATCTATATTTTGAGCAGAAATAAGAAAAGTATCACAGTTTTCCATCTTAAAATTTTTGATTTTCGGCGGTAAACTTTTACAATATATTTGTACAGGTGTGTTTTCGTCATGCAATCATATTTGTTCATTTCAACAATAGAACATGATTTATCAGAGGTTTTGATGACGATGGAAATATAAAAAAAAAATGTCAGCACTTTAAAGCAAACCGTGTAGACCAGATCAGAATCCGCGTTCTGCGGCGTCAGATCTGGCTCGACACCGTTTCCCAATGTCTCGCAATTATACTATCACACCCGTGTGACATGGTGCGTTCATTCATAGTTTCAAAATGGCTAATTTCACGATGAAAACTTGCGATATTTTTCTTATTCATTTGTTTTGTTTGATTTGAGGTTTAACGTCCCCATCAACACTGTAAAGGTCATTTTGGAGACGTTGCTTCCAATTTTGTGGGACTTTTACCCGACAAGGAGATGAAATGACATCTCTAGCCCTGTCGCCCAATGCAACCAATAGGGTTTATTAGCATGGACGATCCACCTTGCACCGCGGTTCCTGGGCAGGCTAAGATCCTCTAAGCGGTTTACCAGTACTAGTGTGCTGGCCAGATTCAGCTCTGCGTGGAAGCATCATGCAGCCCATATATTTCTTCAAGCCCCTATGGGCGGGGGCAGTTTTCTTATTCATACTCCAAGTATAGGTTGTTGGTGCTCGTTAGAACCGCCTCATTTAGGTCAGTTCTAACGAGTAACCTCAACCTATGTCTAGGAGCAGAAATAAGCAAAATAATGGGTACCTCTTGAACCCCAGTTTTTGCTATATAAAGTGAAGTTTAGTGTGTGTGTGTGGGGGGGGGGGGGAGGGGTGGTGTCTTCATTTCACGGACTTGCCGGCCTGATACCAAGTGGCCGCTAAGTATATGGTTAATAGCAATATTTGTAACAATTACATAGTGTGAGCTTTATGAAATGTTTGATGGAACTGAGGTTGAGGCAAGAAAATCTTGTTTTCATAGTACATGTATTTTGTTTTATTCCAGACATAATCGAGGACTCAACCCCATCATATTTCCCAACCAACCTTTTTATAGAAAATATAAAATCTCACTAAAGCTGGTGTTAAGGGAATATGTGGCGGCCGTAAAAAGTTTCCCTGTCCTTCATTATAGTGAAGATTATATTTTGTTGTTCTTTTGGATCATTGACTCCATTGTGGAATTTTGAAAATATTTGAGGGTCACTGACGAGGCCTAATTAGCCGAAAGTAGCTAGTCTTGTCCAGAAAACATGCACGCTCTGAACTATTCAGTTCTGTGATGTATTCCTTGCTTCCAAAGGATAACCGTCATTATCTGCACACTAACCCTCTTTTATTAAACAAATTAATAGATCTGGGTAAAAGATATGCCCAAAATACAATATTAGATACTAATTCGTTAGGGTCTAGCCCATTGGGGCTTGAAGAAACAATTGGGCTGCACGAATCTTCCACGCAGAGCTGAAACCGATCCGCACACGAGTACTGGTAAACCGCTTAGAGGATCTAAGCCTGCCTAGGCAAAGCGGTGCGAGTCGGTCCGTCCATGCATATAAACCCTATTGGTTCCATTGGGCGACAGGGCTTGAGATGTCATTTCATCTCAATGTCGGGTAAAAGTCCCACAATATTGGAAGCAACGTCTCCAAAATGACCTATACAGTGTTGACGGGGACGTTAAACCTCAAATCAAACAAAAAACTAATTCGTTAACTAGAGCTGTCAGAGGATCTGACTATAGCCCCGCTTCAGCTCCGTCAGAGAAGAAAGTTATTTAAGCTGCAGAGAAAACAGTTATGAACAAGAAATAACTGTTGAAAATTTTACATTATCTGGAAAAACTCTAAGAGTTGTGAGCCCTTGTCCCTCATTTCAATGAGCATGATACATTTCCAGAATGTCCATGTTTATACTAAATTTCATCTTCCATTTTTCAATGTTCAAAGGGTAATAACTCCTAAAGTAGGCAAATCAGAGTCAGGGTTCCTGCGCTCTGCACATTGTCTCATGGTGCTTTACACTTGTGTGAAGTGTCATGAAAATATCTCAAATGGTTTGTGAGTTATGGAGCCGACACAGTCAAAATTGCCTTTTTAAATGTTCAAAGGGCAATAACTCCTAAAGTAGGCAAACCAGAGTTATGGTTCCTGCACTCTGCACATCATCTCAAGGTGCTTTTCATTTATTTGAAGTTTCATGAAAATATCAGAAACGGTTATGGAGCGGACATAGTTAAAATTGCCATTTTTTAATATTCAAAAGCCTATAACTGAAAAAGTAGACAATCCAGAGTTTGGGTTCCTGCGCTCTGCACACGTAATATGGTGCTTTACATTT
Organism: Lucinisca nassula; assembly: GCA_963580285.1. Classification (NCBI taxonomy): domain Eukaryota; kingdom Metazoa; phylum Mollusca; class Bivalvia; order Lucinida; family Lucinidae; genus Lucinisca; species Lucinisca nassula. The sequence continues at coordinate 54,176,026 of OY757023.1, read as the reverse complement.
GTGTGAAGTTTCATAAAATTATCTCAAACGGTTTTTGAGTTATCGAGCAAAGACGGCTAAAATTGATATTTTTCAATATTCAAAGGGAAATAACTCAAAAATTAGGCAATCCAGAGTTATGGTTCCTGCACTCTGCACACCATCTCATGGTGTTTAATGTTTGTGTGAAGTTTCATGAAAATATGTGAATGGGTTTTAAAGTTATGGAGCGGACACGAAAATTGTTAACAGACACAGACAGACACACAGACAGACACACAGAAAATACGAAAACCAGAGTTATGGTTCTTGCGCTCTGCACATTGTCTCATAGTGCTTAACATTTGTGTGAAGTTTCATGAAATTATCTCAAACGGTTTTCGAGTTATGAAGCGGACACTGTTAAAATTGCCATTTTTCAATGTTCAAAGGGCAATAACTCCAAAAATAAGCAATGCAGAGTTATGGTTCCTGCGCTCTGCACATCGTCTCATAGTGCTTAACATTTGTGTGAAGTTTCCTAAAAATATCTCAAACGGTTTTCGAGTTATGAAGCGGACACAATTAAAATTGCCATTTTTCAATGTTCAAAGGGCAATAACTCCAAAAGTGGGCAATCCACAGTTATAATTCCTTTGCTCTGCACATTGTCTTATGGTGTTTAACATTTGTGTGAAGTTTCATGAAAATATGTTAAGCAGATACAAAGTTATGGAGCCAACACAAATTAACGGAATCACGGAATTACGGAATTACGGAATTACGGAAAATGTTCAAAGGGCAATAACTTCAAAAGTAGGCAATCCACAGTTATAATTCCTTCGCTCTGCACATTGTCTTATGGTGTTTAACATTTGTGTGAAGTTTCATGAAAATATGTTAAGCAGATACAAAGTTATGGAGCCAACACAAATTAACGGAATCACGGAATGACAGAAGGTTATGGCAAATCCAATATAGCCCCACTTTTTCAAAGCGGGGCTATAAATATTGCCAATATTAATAGTTTCGACATAAGTTTCTTTTGATTTAATGCAGAGCAGAGGTCGTGATGTTTGGGATTTAAGACAATTATGTATGCCATGTTCTCTCGGCTTCTTTTCAAAAAGGGTGTGACAATTTTGCGAATTGATTATCAACAACGGGTATTACTAACATTGTACATAGTACAGTAGACTTCAAATTTCCCCAACTTCTGTTCGAGAATGGCAGCTCTGAGTTTGGGAGAAACTGCTGTCAATACAGATCATTTCGAATGAAACTTTAGTAGTCGCAGATAAAATCGGCTCGGTTACATCACGTGATCAAGTCCGTGAAATGAAGACCCCCCCCCCTATACCCCACTTTATATAGAGAAAACTGGGGTTTAAGGGGGTGAACATTATTTTTCTTATTTCTTCTCCAAAACATAGGTTGTGGGTACTCGTTAGAACCGCCTCAATGAGGCGGTTCTAACGAGCACCCACAATCTATGTTTGCAGTATTTATAAGAAAAATATCACGGATTTTCATCAGAAAAATGGCCATTTTGGAGATGTGAAAAATGCACTATGTCGTACGGGTGTGTTATCGTAATGATATTCAATATATGTCAATTTCGTTTTCACAAGAAGATTCGATACGATGAACGGTCGTATACACCATAGCTTAATTTGTATAACTACTGAATTCATATAAATTATGGCAGACAAAACGAGATATGTTGCGTAGAGACAATTGCCATTGATAAGTGTTACGATAATTGCAGTAGAACGTCGTGAACTTTTATCCTGCGCATACACGGGTCACTGTATAGTATTGCACATAATTTGTTTGTTTGTTTGTTTCGTTGTTTCAATGTTTTACGTCCCCGTCAACACTGTAAAGGTCATTTTAGAGACATTGCTTCCAATTTTACCCGACGTTGAGATGAAATGACATCTCAAGCCCTGTCGCCCAATGAAACCAATAGGGTTTATATGCATGGACTGGCCGACTCGCACCGCTTTGCCTGGGCAGGCTTAGATCTTCTAAGCAGTTTACCAGCACTTGTGTGCGGGCCGGATTTAGCTCTGTGTGGAAGCATCGTGCAGCCCATTTATTTCTTTAAGCCCCGATGGGCGGGGGTCAATTGCACAAAATATATAAATAGCCACTTCAATAGCCAATTACAGTTTACATTACGAAAACACGCCTATATAAATCTGACCCCACCCCCCCCCCTCGAACCCCACTTTTATATAGTAGAACTGGGGTTTACAGGGGTAAACCTTATTTTTTCTTATTTAATTTCATATTAGATTTATTAAACTCGCCGACGATTCGCTTTCTGAATAACATATGAAATGACCACTCGTGAAAGAGTATCTACATATTAATAATATGCGGCTGGGCGACATAATCTGACATAATACATGTAGTATTGGCGGTTTCTAGTCACGCGACCTCTATGAGGACCAGACTGACTTCAATGACACTCATCACGTGAACAAGTCCGTGAAATGAAGACCCCCTAAACCCACTTTATATAGAGAAAAGTGGGGTTTACGGGGGTATATATTATCTGCCTTATTTTTGCTCAATAACATATATTGTGTGATCTCGTTAGAACCGCCTCATTGAGGCGGTTCTAACGAGTACCCACAATCTATGTTGAAAGCAGATTTGAGAAATAATAAAGATGTTATCATTTTTACTTAATATTTATCATTTTCTGACACCATGTTGGACGCCATTATTTCTTACGGACATGTTTTCCTAATGGATTACAGCAAACCCCAATTTCGTCTACAAAGTAACTCAGCATGTGCTCAACATTTAGTCAACTTTCAGTCAACGTCATAGATTTGCAGGCCGTATTACCAGTGTTCATTATTCATTGAAAAAAGAAATGGTCAAGATGTTCGATATTTAGCTAATTAGGAACATGTGAGAAAACTATATATCCTGCATGTACTATGTTAAAACAAGCAACAAAATAGTCTTTGCGATAACACACTTGTGCGACATAGTGCGTTTTTTCACATCTCCAAAATGGCCATTTTTCTGATAAAAATCCGTGATATTTTTCTTATAAATACTGCAAACATAGGTTGTGGGTGCTTGTTAGAACCAATGAGGCGGTTCTAACGAGTACCACAACCTATGTCTTGGATAAAAAAATAAGGAAAAGTAATGTATACCCCCGTAATCCCCAGTTTTCTCTATATAAAGTAGGTTTTGGCGGGTCTTCTTTTCACGGGCTTGTTCACGTGATGATATGGTAATCAGCTGTGGAAACTGTCGAACAAAGTTTAGTGCAAATTATCACAAGTTGTCAGAAACTGTTTTACAATCATCGATACGGAGTGTTAATCACAAGTTAAGGTTTGAATGACAGTTACAGTCGATGAACCCACAATCCATCATTCGACGCAAGAACATTAATCAAGACGTCAAGTTAAAACAAAAAATAACTACGTGACTTGTCAAACAGTAAAAAGTATATTGACATGCGCTGAAAGTGATGTTAGACTGTTTGTTGCCAGACTCCGGTGGTACAATGTAGTTGCATCACAACAGCTTACTTAGTCTAACATTTTGGTTTGGGGCCGACAAGTCAGCTAAGACTCCGTGCTATGGCCAATCAAAAATGAGTAGATAATAGAGAAAATTACCGATACAGGAATCCATATAAAACCATCTTATTTTAATGTCATAAAGAACACCTCTTTAAAACGTTTATGTGTATAATACAGAGCCCGTTTTTTTCAAATGAGTAGTGGGTTAAAATGAGCATGGCTGAGCATTAGTCGCCTTGTTGATGGTCGGTAATATGGCTTGAAGGTGCCTGTTATGACCGCATTGACGAAGCGTTCATGCGGGTATCCGTAGTCTGTGTTAAAATGTTTTTTAGCTCGCCTGTACGAAGTACATGGAGAGCTATTGTTGTCACCTCGGATGGCGTGCGCGTGCGTGTGCGCGTGCGCTTCACACTGCGTTAAAGTTTTTCAAATGCTTATATCTCAACAGTCACTCATCACAGAGCACTCATATTTGGAACTTTAGTACCTGGGAGGGTCTTCTGATGTTCAAAGATAACAGACCCCTGGGGTCATGCCCCGGGGTGGGGCTTGGGGTCAAAATCTAGAACACCTAATGCGCTTCACACTGCGTTAAAGTTTTTCAAATGCTTATATCTCAACAGTCACTCATTACAGAGCACTTATATTTGGAACTTTAGTACCTGGGAGGGTCTTCTGATGTTCAAAGATAACAGACCCCTGGGGTCATGCCCCGGGGTGGGGCTTGGGGTCAAAATCTAGAACACCTAATGCGCTTCACACTGCGTTAAAGTTTTTCAAATGCTTATATCTCAACAGTCACTCATTACAGAGCACTCATATTTGGAACTTTAGTACCTGGGAGGGTCTTCTAATGTTCAAAGATAACAGACCCCTGGGGTCATGCCCCGGGGTGGGGCTTGGGGTCAAAATCTAGAACACCTAATGCGCTTCACACTGCGTTAAAGTTTTTCAAATGCTTATATCTCAACAGTCACTCATCACAGAGCACTCATATTTGGAACTTTAGTACCTGGGAGGGTCTTCTGATGTTCAAAGATAACAGACCCCTGGGGTCATGCCCCGGGGTGGGGCTTGGGGTCAAAATCTAGAACACCTATGTAATACTATGTTAAAGTTTTTGAAATGCTTATATCTCAGCAGTCACTCATCATAAAGCATTCATATTTACAACTTGGATACCTGGGAGTGTCTTCTGAGATTCCAAGTCAACACCCCCCCCCCCTGGGTTCATGCCTGAGAGTGGGGATGGGGTTGGGCTAGGGGTCAAAATCTAGGACAACTTTGTAATTTGTTGTATACATTTCCCTTATGCTAACAAGTTATAGACAGAATTGGTTATACATCAGCCAACCAAGTGACATTGGTTCAAGTGTAAAAGGGTGAAGGTCATGGTGACCTATATTTCACGGTCCAGTGATTTTGCCTTTTATCTTGAAGACTATTTGTTGGAGAAATGTCATACCTGGGATATTAGTTCCATGTGACCCCATGATTGACCTCAAAATAAATCTAGGTCACTGTGACCTATATTTCATGGTTCAATGATTTTGACTATTATCTCGAGTACTATTTGATGGAGAAATGTCATACCTGGATTATTAGTTCCATGTGACCTGATAATTGACCGCAAAATATATCTAGGTCAGTGTGATCTATATTTCATGGCTCAGTGATTTTGCATATTATCTCGAATACTTTTTGATGGAGAGATGCCATACCTTGATTATTAGTTCCATGTGACCCCATGATTGACCTCAAAATATAGTTAGGTCAGTGTGACCTATATTTCATGGTTCAGTGATTTTGCCTATTATCTTGAATATTTTTCGATGGAGAAATGTCATACCTGGGTTATTAGTCCCATGTGACCCCATGCTTGACCTCAAAATATGCCTAGGTCACTGTGACCTATATTTCATGGTTCAGTGATTTTGTCTATTATCTTGAATACTATTTGATGGAAGAAATGTTACACCTGGATTATTTATTCCATGTGACCTGATTATTGACCACAAAATAAATCCAGGTCATTGTGACCTATATTTCATGGTTCAGTGATTTTCCCTATTATCTTTATTACTATTTGATGGAGAAATGTCATACCTGGGCTATTAGTTCCATGTGACCCCATGATTTACCTCAAAATATATCTAGGTCACTGTGACCTATATTTCATGGTTCAGTGATTTGCCTATTTTCTTTAATAATTTTCATGAAGAAAACATCCTGCCTGGATTATTTATTCCATGTGACCCCATGACTGACCTCGAAATTATATCTTGGTCAGTGTGACCTAAATTTCATGATTCAGTGACTCTGCCAAATTGACTACTATTTTTTTTTAGAAACTTCAGTCCTGAATTATAAGTTCCATGTGACGAGATGATTGACATAGAAATATATCTAGGTCAGTGTGACCTATTTTCATGGTTCATTGATTTTGCCTTATAAGTCATACACATTGTGATTCTGAAATGTAATATTTGGCATATGTTCCATGCGACCTGGTCACTGACCTCAAAATGTATCTAGGTGTGTGTGACCTATATTTCATGGTTCACTAATTATACCTTCTATGCTGAAAACGCGAAACAGGCGAGATATGCTGTTGCCGGGCGACAGCTCTTGTTTTTTTTTTTTTCAAAATCAGGTTCTAGATACTTAAACAGCAGTGGAACTTAAAATGCAAACAAGCCTGTAGTTGACGATATATTGAAAAATCCCCTCTCCTTCACAGCTTGGACGCTATCAATAGCTCAATCAGATGACTGGTGCTTAGGAGGTCGCGGGTTCGATCTCCACCGGATCCTGCGACATTCTTTCATGGAGATGGATCACGAATTATTGTTTATCATATGACGACGTGTCTGATAATGTTATAACGTCATGCATTAAATTCGGTAATCCACTAGTGGATTTAATATGCAAAATAGTTCGATATTTCACGTACCGAAAAACGCACGTCGTCTTTAACGACGTCGCGTTTGCTAGTGGTGAAATATTGACATTTATTAAAAACAAAAATCTTGCATTAGTGCTCATGTTTTAATAAATTGATTAAACTCGTTGAGGTAACAAAATGCTCGGAGGTAACGGGTTCGCCGAATCAGACTCTGAAAGGGCAAAGGAACTAGTTATTCAATTCAATGACGTGTTTAATAAAATTGAGTTCAAGACGCATTAGGAAAATATACCTATATAATTTTGACCCAATTGAACCCCACTTTTATATAGTAAAACTGGGATTTACAGGCCCTGGGGTAAACCTTATTTTTCTTATTTCTGCTCTAAAACATAGACTGTGGCTACTCGTTAGAACCGCCTCAATGAGGCGGTTCTAGCGAGTACCCACAATCTATGTTTTGAGCAGAAATAAGAAATATAGCGCATTTTTTTCATCTTAAACTGTTTGTTTTTATCTGCGGTAAAATTTACAGTATTCGTATAGGCGTGGTTTCGTAATGGGTTGCGTTGCTGGGAAGATCGGCCCATTTCATGGATAATATTGTTGTGTCATCGGCGGGAGTGACCAAGTTACTTAAAGGCTTGAATTCATCTTAAGCTTTCGGACCTGACGAGCTTCATGCCAGAATCAAATGATTTAGCTTTATTTTTGCACACCTGTTTCAACAGTCTCTTGATATAGGTGAAATCCCCAAAGAATGTTTGCTAGCGAACATTTGTCCACTCTTCAAAAAGGAGATAGAACTCTTGTTCGTAATTATTGCCCTGTGTCCCTGACTTGCGTTCTGTGTAAAATGTTTGAGCATGTAGTCTGTTCAAACAACCTGGCCCGTTTGGATAACAGTTAACATGCATAAACAGTTGAAAAGGCACAGTTGTGAAACTCATTTGAGCACGGTTACATGTATTAATGATTGAGGAAAAAGCTTGGACAAAGGGGGGCAGGTGAACGTATTTATTTCGGATTTCGAGAAGGCTTTCGACACCCCACCTCATGAACTACTTAAATCCAAATTATTTGTTTAGGGAATTAGGGGAGGGTAGAGTTGGAGACTCATTAAAAGATATATTCCTTTCTTTGCTACAGAAAACAGCGCGTAGTTGTTAATGTTGAATATTCAGACTGGGCTCCAGTTTTGTCTGCGGTCCCACAAGGGAATGTTATCGGTTCACTGTTATTCTCCCTGTACATTAATGATATTTCCACTGACATTGACTCAGAAATAAGACGAGTGTGCTTGCTACCGGGAAATTAGAGATTCAGATGACTCACTGAAACTTCAGAATGATATACTGTAGAACTTCGATGGCTCGAACACCGATGGCTCGTTTACCATGGCTGAGTCGAACCCGTTCTTGACTCCCTAGGGAATTTCTCTACATAAGAAATAGGGAGGGTAAGTTTTGGGATATTTTCGTGTTTTATCATTGAAATGTATGCTGTGTGTACTCATTAGAATCGACTCGATGAGGCAATTCTAATGAGTACACACATCATACACTTTTCAATACTTAACACCGAAAAGATGTCTAAAATTATCTCGTTATGCCCCCTGACAGTAGCCCTCAGTGGCTCGAACTACCCCTGTCTGGAACAGATTTTCATGGTCCCAAAGGTGTTCGAGCCATTGAACTTCGACTGTAGATAGTTTATGATGGTGAGCAAGAAAATGAGGCAGACGATGAACAGATTTTCATGGTCCCAAAGGTGTTCGAGCCATTGAACTTCGACTGTAGATAGATTATGATGGTGAGCAAGAAAATGAGGCAGACGAGGAACAGATTTTCATGGTCCCAAAGGTGTTCGAGCCATTGAACTTCGAATGTAGATAGATTATGATGGTGAGCAAGAAAATGAGGCAGACGAGGAACAGATTTTCATGGTCCCAAAGGTGTTCGAGCCATTGAACTTCGACTGTAGATAGATTATGATGGTGAGCAAGAAAATGAGGCAGACGAGGAACAGATTTTCATGGTCCCAAAGGTGTTCGAGCCATTGAACTTCGACTGTAGATAGATTATGATGGTGAGCAAGAAAATGAGGTAGAAGATTTCAGCCCGTTAAATGCAATATTATGCATATAACTAGGGAGGGAACCAATAAAATCGAGGTTTTTGAAAATATTTGAGGGTCACTGATGAGGCCTAATTGGTCACAACTAGCTAGTCTGGCCCAGAAAATATGTTCACTCTATATTTTCAAGTTCTGTGGTGTATTCCTTGCTTTCAAAGGATAACCCTTTCTAGAACTTATTTAACGTCACCACAGCTGGCGTCTGGGAATGTGTGGCGGCCGTAAAATGTCTGCATGCCCTACATCATAGTGTAGTTTATATTTTTCTTGTCCTTTGGGGTCATTGATTCCATTGTAGAATTTTGAAAATATTTGAGGGTCACTGATGAGGCCTAATTGGCCGAAACTAGCTAGTCTGGCCGAGAAAACATGTACACTCCATATTTTCCAATTGTCTTTTGTATTCCTTGCTTCCAAAGGATAACCCTTTCTTGTACTTTCTTACACTTTAGAGGGAACGGTCCTCGAGAAGGTATATTCCATTAAATACCTTGGTGTGACAATCGCACACGATTTGAGATGGAATACACACATTAGCAACATTTGATCTTAGGCAAATAGAACGCTTGGTTTCCTGAGGCGAAATCTTCAGTTGTGTCCTCAGGATGTAAAAGAGGCAGCTTATAAAGGTCTTGTTCGCCCAAACTTGGAAAATGGTAGTTATATCTGAGACCCAGTGGAGTTGTCCGTAATGAAGAAATTGAAAAAAAAGTTCAGAATAGAGCTACTAGATTTGTAACAGGCAATTACTCCAAGGCATTAGACTAGGGGCTCGATTCCAACTGGGCACATTGCTGCTGTGGCCTTTGTGCCCACTGGGAAGAGCTAAAGGAAGTACCACCCGTTTGCCGTAGGTGGTGTCCCGTAATCAGGATGAAGGGGTTCGACGGGCGGACGTGCGGTCCGGCACGATCATTCGGCTGGTCCTGCCAACCCCGAGAAAAAACATTTTTCTTTCTCTTCCTAGTCTTTTATATCAACCTGAATACACACCGTTTGCTCATAAAGTTTTTTTTTTCACAACCTTTCCATTACTAGAAGGCGGCGGCTAAACGGACTAATCGTGCAGCGTTTTGCTCGTACGAGCATATCTTCTGTGTATCTCTAAAACTTGAGGTAGAAAAGCCACTCACTAAAATTGTTCCCTTGTAGGGCTCCACGGTGGGCAGAGAGCACGGAGGACGAATTTTGGAATCTTTTTATCATTGGAAAAGATGATAAAATAAAGAAGCCGACCCAATACGACATACCATATGCTAATATATCGGATAACGGCGAGAACATTCCAACAACAAGCAACAACTGAATTCAACTTTTCCCGCGTTTCGTTATCATAGAAAGTAGAGATGACAATAAACCTATTACTTCCCTTTTACCTTGTGGTATACAGGAAGTCATCTCCAGTATTGCTGTCGAACCGAAAAATATAAAAAAAATATACAGAGCTAAGCAGTTACTCGTTGAGATCAGTAAAAACATCTCAAGCAGAGAATCTCCAGAGTACGACAGATTTTCATAATTTGCAAGTTAGAGTAGTTCCTCATTCCTCACTGAACTCCTTAAAGGGGGTAATCCGTTGCCCAGATTAGAGGAACTCCAGCGAGGAGGAGATTCTCGAAGGCACTTGATCTCCAAGAGTGACTTCTGTGGCGAGCCGCCAAATGGCAAATCTCAGGAAACAAATGTGTAAAAACGAACCACACTGTGTTAACTGTGGGGAAAAACACAGCGCCAACTCTGAAGAGTACCACGTTTGGCACAAAGAAAGATAATATTACAAGTAAAATTCACCAGAAACATCTCGTTCCCTGGAGTGCGGAAAATTTGTGAGACCTCTATCCCTATTCCCGGAGTAAGCTATGCCAACATCGCACAGTCACCTTTTAAAACGGTACCTGTTGAAGATGCTGTCACTCAAACTGATCCGGTTCCTTATCTCGAAGCTTTACAAAAAGTAAACCCAAAATGCAAAACGGAGCATCAAGCCAACAATGAAACAACTTCAAACATCCCCACCACAGCCAATACAGGAAAACAATCATAAAAACTATTGAAAAAAGCTACTTTGGGAATGATGAAAAATGATTTAAAAACAGCAACAAAAACAACATTTCCCGCGCTTACATCCGACAGACAACGCAAATGCTCAAGAGACAACTTGAAAAATCAGAACAGATTTGGATCTTTGAGTGCCAGTGATATGGATTTTACTGAAACTCCAACACCACGAAGTGGTAATACTAGATCGAGGTCACCAACACCACGAAGTGGTAATAACAAATCGATATCACCAATTACACCTCCTAAATAGATTTTAGTCTTATAAAAATCTCTCCATAAGATGGATTTAAAACACAAAATAATACAATGGAATTGTCCAGGTCTTAAGTCAAATTGTAAATAACTCTTATGTCTTCATTCTTTATTAAACCCATCGGTTTTTTTTTTTGTTTACAATAAAAGTTTTTAAAAACTTCGTGAGAAAAAAATCGATACCAGGGGCTTCATATAAATATAACTACATCTGTTCTGATGGTAACAGACCATCTGGTGGTAGTTCAATTTTTGTTATGCCCCCGCCATTCGAATAATGGTGGAAAGGGCATATTGCGTGCCCCTGTCCGTCCTTCCGTGCGTCCGAAACTTAAACGCGGTCAATAACTCTCTTATTTTTTCATGAATTTTAAAATTACTTGGCAGAAATGTTAACCATCATAAGACGAGGGGTCACATGCAAAACACAGGTCCGTACCTCCAAGGTCAAGGTCATACTTAGAGGTCAAAGGTTAAAAAAGGGTCCGAAAAATAAACGCAGACAATAACTTTCTTATTTCTGGATGGATTATGAAATTACTTTGTAGAAATGTTATCCATCATGAGACGATGCGACATGTGCAAAACCCAGGTCACGACCTCCAAGGTCAAGTTCATACTTAGAGGTCAAAGGTAAAAAAGGGTCCGAAACTTAAACGCAGTCAATAACCTACATATTTCGGAATGGATTTTGAAATTACTTTGAAGAAATGTACCATCATAAGACGATGTGTCTTGTGCAAAACCCAGATCCATACCCTCAAGGTCAAGGTCATACTTAGAGGTCAAAGGTAAAAAAATGGTCCGAAACTTAAACGCAGTCAATAACTTTCTTATCTCTGGATGGACTTTGAAATTACTTGGCAGAAATGTTGGCCATCATGAGACAATCTGCCTCACACAAAACGAAGATCCATACCTCCAAGGTCAAGGTTATACTTAGCGGTCAAATGTGAAAAATGGGTCCAAAACTTAATCACGGTCAATAACTTTAGATGGATGATTACGAACATAGACATATTTTCAGGCGGGGGCATTCGTGTCCTATGGACGCATTTCTAGTTAAATCTTGTTTACCACAAACAGAGATTAAACTAACAACACAGCTGCAAGCAGTGGCAGTATCGGGTTCTTTGGATAAAGGAACTACAATTTGCTCTCTATATATACCACCTTCATTTTCGTTAGCGCGCATCTTGAATCATTGCCGGGTCAGCTTCCATCGCCACATCTTTTAGTTGGTGGCTTTAATGGTCACAACGTTCTATGGGGTTTTAAAGATAACAACAACAGCTAGAGGAGCACTAATTGAAGATTTCTTGCAAGAACGACCGTTGCCTGGCGAATGATAAATCTCCTACATACCTTCACCCTGCGACGGGTCTTTGTCTTCTTTGGATCTCTCTTTGTGTCACCCATCTCTCTTCTTAGACTATGATGATCAGTGCGGACGTGATCACTTACCTGTTATAATTTAGAGCGTAAACGAGCCAGTAGCGGACTGTAATCCAAAATGGATAATGAATAAAATAGAAGTGCAGGCAATGATTGGGAATTATTCCATAATTTATGTGAAGAAGAGTTATCAGTTGACCACTTTTATTTATCATCTGACATTGTTTCGGATTTCACGGATTCGCTTATTAAAATATCAGAACAATGCACCCCAAAGACCTCCCCAAATGCTAAGAAAAAACAATTTTTGGTTTAAATAAGTTCTGCAAAACTTAAGCTACGGAAAGTTTAAATAACGTAAATGGTTTAAGAGCAAAACTCGGCGAACAATAAGAGCTTCAAAACGAAAGGAATGGAGGGAATATGCTTTAAAATTGAACTACAAAACACACATTGAAAAGGATTGGGATATTGTACAAACATATCAGGAACAACACGTCTCCTAGTTACACACATTCAAATACTGGTTTTGTCACAAAAACGTCAACAAAGAAAGATATTTAAGATACTCTCTGCAGCACATTCTTGAGAAATTCATCATCGCGAAATTAAAAAGGACTGAGAGAAAAGAAATCTAAACTTTAAATCCCTCAATCACGAAGTATACAACAAACCTTTTAATTTATCCGAACTAGCTGAAGCCATTGAAAAATCACATGATACCGCAACCCGCGTCGGAAAAGGGGTGGCAGGGGCGGCGACCGCCGGCCCAATATTTTTGTCGATCGTAAAAATCGGTACATATAGAAAAACGAAAATGAAAAAAGGATGAAAAGTTTGTTTCCTCGTGCAACGGTTTTGCCAAATCCACAGGTGTCATCTTCGCTAACCGCGATAATTGTCCAAAGTGGGTGAGTGAGTGTTACGTCCCACCAACAGCTAAGGTCATACGGAGACGGGATGTCGGTTTAAAGACTCATCCGAAAGTCTGGACAAGCCCGGAATCGATCCTGCGACCCCTGGTTTACAAGGCGAGTAGCGTAACCACTACACCACGGGGGCTTCCTACCCGCAGGGAGTAAAGGATTAACGGTGAAAGATTAAAACCGCCTCATCATTGGAAGGCGTATTTTCGCATTGTCAAAACAACGTGATTAAGTCGTTAAAATAAACAATGACCCATGTTTAACTTAATCAGTTATATTGGGGAGTCGGCTGCTTTAAGGTCTGTACCGCCGGACGATCAAAGGCGCTTGTCAAAGGCGATTCCGTTACTTTTGATTGTATAACAAACAAAAAAATATTATTTTTAAACACTAATTAAAATGAGTAAAAGCAAAGATTTTATATTCAAATTTTCTCCTGTCTTCTCCGAATACTTCTTTGGGTGTCATCATTGATGATAAGCCATACCAGCCAGGAAATTTTAAATTTCCAAAACGTTCCTTTGGGCATAGGAATACTGAACTAAGGGCGTTTAATCCTCAATGGTTTATCCAGAGACCGCGGTTGCATTACGATGAGGTATTTATAATTCAGACAGTTTTCACTATATACGTCTTAAGTCTTACCCAAGCAGGCACATGACGTCGTAATCTAATGGTGCTCCGTGTTCACATAGAACAGACAGACTGTTTGTCTTTGAAACAGATCGCAGATGAATTTTGTACTGGGAATGTCAGACGTTTATTTCATTTTGGAAAATTTACACGATCCGCAAAAATGAGTCTTGTGGCGTTCGCATGAATTGCCGGCTAAAAGAACTGAAGTGGTATTTTCCCTGACGTATTAGAAGAGTATTTCATTGGATGCAGTACATTATTAGATAACTAAAACTAAAACAATGGACAGAAAATGACACACACGCGCTTAAGTATGGAGAAAAGAAAACTGCAATAAAAACTGATACAGACCGCAAAACGAGTCTTGTGGCGTTCTAAGGAACTGCCGGCTCATACCCGTGTCTAACCGGTGGCTGTGAAAAACTACATGTATATATACGTTAGTAAATAAAAGTGACACTGGAGGAAATAAACCAAAAAAGCAAAAACACAACAACAACAACAACAAAAAATTGGGCCATGATTAGAGGACTCCTCAACGTGTTGTGGCCTGGATGCATTTATAACATTTATAGATCTATTGTATAAACGTTATAAATGTAACTAAACACTTCTACCTGGACGGTTTATAGCTAATGAAAGTTAATGAAAAATCTTGGTACACAGTGCCTATTACATTTAGTATGCATCTTCTGCGTATAAATGAGACAAATTCTCGATAGAAAAATGAGAAAAAAATATTCCAGCAATTGCTCAGAATGCATCTACAGGTGTCATAAATTTCAAAACTTTCTCGGGGAAGCCCCCCTTAACCCCCCCCCCCCCCCCCAAAGAGAGGTGGCACCCACTCTCGTGCTCTCCCCACGAACACTCGCGTCTTCGGCACTCGTCAAACACGCTTCCCCAATGTCAAAATCGTTCCGACGCCCCTGTAACCGGTCCCGACGCTTAAGCATCTGCCAAAAAGGTCTCATTCAACGCTTTTCATATCTTTTATAATATTTGGGAAACTCGTGTCTGTCCTGTAAGCTTGCGTTTAGCTTTAGTTATACCAATTCCAAAACCAGGGAAAGATCATGCAGAACCTACGAATTATCGATTGAAAGTTTTGACAAGACTTTTGTGTAAAACAATGGCGAGAATGATGAACAAGAGATTAGTTTGGAACTTAGAGTCCAACAACCACATTTCAGAATAACAGTCAGAGTTTCGTTCGGAACGTAGTACCAACGGCAATTCAATAAGTCTAGAAACATTTATACGTAATGCTTTTATTAGTAAAGAACACGTGGTGGCTATCTTTTTCGACTTGGAGAAAACATATGCTTGCACGCCAGACAAGGCAATCCGTGACTTTACCCTGGGATAGAAATTTATGTTCTGACCCGGGTGTTCCGACCAAATATCGAATTTTCCCGCGTGTTTGATAAATGTACTGGTTGAATACGACCTCGTATGCGCCGTCGTTAAGGTTGACGTCATGCACGTTACGTGACGTCACTAAACATTCCTGTAGTGTCGTCACAATTTGGCGGACGTTGGTTACCGAAGTGACTGCAGCATTAAAAATCCGCGCTAAAAATGGAAGGTATGCAAGAAAAAGAATCCTGTATGGGTGTGAGGGGAGGATAGAAAAATCCGTCCCTCGGGATCACTGTCCGGCATCACTCGGCAAGCCTCGTGATGCCGGACAGTGACCCTGGGGACGGATTTTTCCATCTACCCATCACACTCATATAAGAGTCTTCTATTCCTCATTCCTGCTCCAAGACATGTAGGTTGTGGGTACTCGTAGCGGTTCTAACGAAGGCCCGCAGAATAAAGAAGAAAAATATCACAGATTTTCATGGAAAAATGCATTTTGGAGATGTGAAAAAAAATGCACTATATCGCACGGGTGTGTTATCGTAATGTTAAACAATGACAGCGGGGAAGACATAATGATCAATCTTAATGATCCGGCAGTCGAGTGGGTCAATGTATTCAATTTCTTGTCCTCTGTAAATACATTGAACATGTAAATATATCAAATTTATTGCCATTGTTTGAAGATTTGTTCGCCGTTAAAATATCACATTAAAGCATCACTGACACAGCGCATTTCATTTTATTTAAAGTTTGAAATGAATCACGGACATAAAGCCACACAGATTGGTTGTTTCTAAATGAAATTATGTCATATAAAAGGTTATTGTTTGTGAGGCAAACCAGAAACAGAAAATGTAATACGTCATTTCTTTCTTTTTTTTTTTTTTTTTCTTTTTTTTTTAATTTCTTTTAATTTAACAAGTATGTGAATTAAACATCACTGTAAATGTCAAGTTTAAGAGCAAACCACAGAGTCTACATTTTCCTTTCTTTGTCTAAAACACACACCGTGGGTATTTGTAAAAACCACGTGAATGACACCACTTGAACAAGTCCATGAAATGACCCCTCTTAACCCCTCTTTATATAGAGAAAACTGGGGTTTAAGGGGGTTTAGCATATTATTTTTATTTCTGCTCCAAGACATAGGATGTGTGTACTCGTTAGAACCGTCTCAATGAGGCGGTTCTAACAAGCACCCACAACCTATGTTTGCGATATAAATAAGAAAAATATTACGGATTTTCATCAGAAAAGTAGCCATTTTGGAGTTGTGAAAAATGCAATATGTCGCACGGGTGTGTTATCGTAATGAGGCGATCAGAAATAAGAACAAATACTGTATCATGATAGCAGCTATAGTAGCAATAGTAGTTATATGTACAATATATACAATTACACGCAAATGGGATTCAGGGTAATTTCAAAGCAGTTTAAATTTTTAGAGAACCTATATTCTCTTTGTTATACCACAGAAGCATAGCCTCCCTGCTTTATATTATTTACTGTCTTCTTAATCTAATGAACCATTGTGGCATTTGATAAAAACACAGATCATTACGAGACAAAGTGCATTTTTCTCATCTCCAAAATGGATACTTTTCTAATGCAAAATCCGTGATATGTTTCTAATTTATAACATAGGTTGTGGGTGCTCGTAAGAACCGCCTCATTGAGGCGGTTCTAACGAGTACCCACAACCTATGTCTTAGAGTAGAAATAAGAAAAATAATGTTTACCACCCCCCACCCCCGTAAACCCCAGTTTTCATTATATAAAGTGGGACTCAGGGGTGTGCATTTCACGGACTTAATATCGTGATGTGTATGCGCACATTAGAATCACAAATACATGTAGTTCTGAATCTTGACGTGGAGTATTTTGCTTATTCTTTATTTCCAATATTTAAAGCAAACCGTGTAAACTTTGATTAGACAGTCCATGCTTTCGCATCTGATCCTGGTCGTTATAGTTTATAAAACTGGGGTTTACAGGGGTAAACCTTATTTTTTTCTTAATTCTGCTCAAACATATAGATTAAAGGTACTCGTTAGAAGTACCAACAATCGATATTTGGAGCAGAAATATCTCAATTTTTCATCTGAAAATTTTCGTTTTGTTTTTCGGCGGTAAAATTTACCATCACGTTAACAAGTCCGTGAAATAAAGACCCCCCTAAACACCACTTTATATAATGGAAACTGAGGTTTACGGGGGTTAACATTTTTTTCCTTATTCCTGCTCCCGGCCATAGGTTGTGGGTACTCGTTAGAACCGCCTCAATGAGGCGGCACTCGTTAGAACCGCCTCAATGAGGCGGTTCTAACGAGCACCCACAACCTATGTTTGCAGTATTTATAAGAAAAATATCACAACTTTTCATCAGAAAAATTACCTTTTTGAGTTATGAAAAAATGCACTATATCACAAGGATGTGTTATCATAATGCAATGTATTTGTATAGGTGTGTTTTCGTAATGGTTTGGGACCAATTCAGATTTGGATTAACGGATTCGATATTGAAAAAAAAACTGTCTCGTCCATTACGCTCTTTCCATTTAACAGAAGACAGAACTTTGAATTTGCGCGAGGTTTCTCTTTATTAGACAGAGATCGTCACGTTGAAACTAGAAGTGAAGTTGCTGGAGTATCATTAACTTTGGGTTAAAAGTGATGTTGTTTCTGATTTTCTTAGGCCCTTACAAAGAAGTTTTTTTTTCAATGAGAAAACGTTAGATGTGCCGGAGCAATTTATTATGTTCGAAAAAGTAAATTCACTCTAATTGTTGTTCTGCTAGCCAACTGTAGACTTTAATCTACAAAGCTCAGTTTTAACATCAAATTAAATCTGAAAACTTCAATCCTGTGTTCAAAAGCTTTAAAAGCAAGTTTTTAATTAAATTGTGTTGCATTTGGCTCGGTTTTACGGTCCCTTCAAGCAAATCTCACTTATTTTGAGCCGGTCGTTAGTTTTATTGCCTGCGTCTGATGTACCGTGATCACCTCTTGCAGGGAACAGGGAGCTGGTGTGGTTCGTTTATTTGCTTTTTATTCCTTCTCTGTTAGTTACTTTTCCTCTTGGTGCAAATTGTAAGGGTGCAATCTTCGTCTGTGGCTTTTCCTATTACTTTTGGCATACATTTAATGCTAATATATTTTCCATTGATTTTTGGATAGCCTATTGACCATTTCATGGGAAAGTCACTATCATTTTGGTTTTCCGCTTGTGACGTTTTTATTATGGTGAAGTTGTTTTATGTTGGTGTTTCTGTCCCTTTGGTGTCTTGGATGGGAGATTTGAGGTAATTGTATTAATTCCTGATCATTGCCTTCAGTTCTGTTTTGCACATGCAACTACGCTGGTCTAGAAGCCTCCGTGGTGCAGTGGTTAAGCTACTCGCCTTGTAAACCAGGGATCGCAGGATCGATCCCGGGCTTCTCCAGACTTTCGGATGAGTCTTTAAACCGAGGTCCCGTCTCCGTATGACCTTAGCTGTTGGTGGGACGTAAAACTAAAACTCACTCACTGGTCTACATGGTTATCCATTAACCTTTTTGTACCAAATGGAATATTCCACCTTATATTTAGCAGGAGTCCATTTCAAAACTTTGGGGTTTCATGGTGTGTTTTCTTCAACCACAAATCGGAAAATGGCTGAACTTTTTGCAAACAGTGTAGGAGACAGATCAGACCAGACACCGTGTTTTCCGATGTCTGATCTGGGCCTGCACTGTTTGCCAGGGTACCCGTTGTGGGGTTTCCGGTACAGAATGGGTTAAAATATTTCAGGAATACGCGATCTCAAGTTCGATTGTCTTCCTGAAAATACACCGGTGAACCTTTGGCGCCCTTAAGTCTGTCCTCGGAATTCTATCCTAGAAAATGCAAACGAAAACTCGTCAAACACAAAACAAAAAACTCCAAACGGATGACTGCCTTCGAAAAAAAAAAAAAAAAAAAAAAAACAATAAAAAAAATACGTTAAACAAGAACAACTAAAAACAAGTTTATAAATAGTTTACTCGCGCCAACAAAATCAGTGCAGCTTCATACATACGGTCAAACTTCAATGACAAGCACACTTTTTGGAAAACTATAAAAAGTTTTTAGGAATCAACAGCAATCGGACTTCATGACAGAAGAAAACCACATGTTCTGGCATAAAACTCTATATACACTGGTGTTTCAAGCTGTTCTGGAATGCGCCTAAAGCGGTGTTCAAAAGATTTAACCCACTTTCAAATCCTGAAATAACCCACTTTCAAATCCTGAATTTTTTGCACTGTTAAACTTTTGATGTTACTAAATGGACCTTGCTTTCTTTATGTTCCGCTGAGCGACCTAAGGTTGTCACCCAGAACATAGAGCATTAAATTTATTGGGTCGATCGTTTACGATCGACCCTAATTTACTAAATGGCAAAACGGAATTCCTGCAGTTGTCCACGTGACCATCACTGATTTGGGAAAACCAATATTAATAGAACTTGAAACGTTTCGCTATTGTTATCGATGCAACATATAGGTCAGAGCAGTCTGAGCTGTCAATAGAGTCTTGACAGGAATCGTGTGAACACTGAATACACAGATCAGACGCCGCGGAATGTGGCTTCTGCTCAGCAGATTGCACAGGGACTACACTGTTTGCTTAAATAGTGGCATTTGAGGGTTAAACGAAATAGTATAAGAATGCCAGGTTTCTCACGCAATGAACGAAAATCAATACACGCTGTCACGTGACGTCTTCGGAATTACACAAATGTATGCCAAGTCGAGTAAAAGTAGACTTTTCGCACTTCTGTTTAGAACCTCGAAATGTTTAACAGCAAAAATGAGCCGCCCAGTCTTTATTAGTCTGGCTCCAGACCCTTTCTTTACTTCTCTCTTTCTTTTTTTCTGGAAGGGACATAAAGCTTGCATAGCTAATAGAATTTTGTTTTACTTCAGTCTCTTGGCTAGGTTTTGTTCAGGGAAAGGTAACTTGAAATTGGATTAAAGAGGAACAGGATAGAATGAGAGAAATGGATATAAAACAAAAACGACTGGCGCCAGTCTGTCTTTATAGGTGGTACCGTCATTAGGCATACAGCGTAGACCCAGATCGGATAGACACTACATTCCTTAGTAAGTCGATAACATTGATACTCACCAGCCTATAGGGGAACACCTTCAGGGGAGGCAACTTCTGCTAAGGTATTTTTGTCTCCCATGTCAATACGGGTCAATTTGCTGCTGTGGTGGAGCAAATTGTTTCCTTTAAGAGTAGACCCCTTTTACAGTGAGACAGGGCTTTCAGAAAAGCGTACAGGAAGTCCCGAAAGTTGTCTTCCTTTGAAAAATGGCGGAAAATTCTGCCAGGTGTTCCCATTCCCCTTAAATGTTACAAGTGACATGTATAGGTATGTAGTGGGAATATACTACTCAAACGAAAACTGGCGTGGGAAAATGCATTAATATTTTTTTTTCTAATAATGTTTACAAATGTACACCTACAATATAACTTTTAACAATCTAATTTGACAGGTACATCTGACATCAATGGTATTACCGTAACCCATGACAGAGATTAGGTTAACGATTTATAAATGATCCATGGGAAGCGAAAATTCGTTTTGAAATTCCATCGAAGACTCTGGTACAGCTGCTCATCCAGCCAGTCTGAACAGAGTCTTTGGCACAATATTGTGTATGAGTGGGCATGTGTGTTATATCTTTTTACTTATTGCTTAATGGTGGTTCTTGTGACATGGCTTGGCAAACGGGAGTACTTTGTGTGCGTTGACATATGAAAAACAAGAACAAAATCAAAAGACTTACATGCTCCAAAGACATGTCACGTTTGTGGATATTTTTACATCGCTGGTAGGAGACGTCTAGAACAGGTTTTGAGCTTGTAAATACAACAATGTATCGATTCGGAAGCATATTTGCCTGTCAAAAAACTAATCCTTTGAATATGCCGCTTTTCTCTTCCCTCGTAAGACAGAAACCAGACCTGAACAAACAAGCCAATTGCATCACTATTTGAGCCCCGCCAAGCGAATTTGTGTCTTCGAGCATTCCGTCATGACCAATTTTAACTGCGCATGCCCAGCCATTTAGAGGGGCCAGGGATATGGCTTTTTGTCTGAAGGTTCCGCTTGATTAACTGCTTGTATGAGCGAGAAGCGAAGGTTCTGGCGAGACTGCGCGGATGCGCAGGCTCGCCTGAACCTTCGCTGCTCGCATAGGCGATAAGTACCAAAATCGCTTGGCGGGGCCCATTTTATGTTGCAAAAAAATTCGAATCGCCTGACCATTTTTGTAAGGTCATGTGGTCACAACATAAGCTATATAGGAGAAATTTTTGATAGAAAAGTAAAACAGAGTCGGCCTATGATATTAAGCTCAATAGGGCAAAATGAACACAAGAAATCTGCGCGGGTGGGAATAATTTCAACCGTCCGGAGATGTAAAGTATATTGACACTCTCAGTGCATTTACAAATCAAAGCACTGAAAAGAGTGGTGGGCCGACTGTATCTGAGTGTAGGCTGGGAAAATAGTCATTAACTGTAACTTTTCGTTCAACTCTTAAATACCAGTATTTTAAGTGAAGCTCTGATCAGACACCACTTGATGTAGCGTTGTGTGATGTCTGTTTAGGTATCTAATGCGCAGTCCAAGTTGTTGTTGTTGCACTGGTAGCATTTCGGAGTTATCCAGTTTATTTATCTTTTATTTTCTGTGCATTTATTTATTTACTTTCTTGTTGACATAGCCCAAAATCTTTTCAGCTGCATAGTGTGCCCTTCTTTATACATGTATGTATTAAATAGGACCAACACAACATGTTCATCTTACTGCATTGGCAATATTCAATTGATAGTGCTCAAATGCAAACCAAGCTTTGGTGGAAGGTTTTTTTTTTTTTTTTTTTTTCGTGTTAAAACGTTTTGACCACATGCTTAAATGTATCTATGCTCAATAGTTTCCGTACTTCGGTTGATTTCGTCTACTTACGATGAACGCTTAAGATGCCAATCACACCATTCTCGTCTGCTTTGTTTTCTACTGGGAACTTTAGAAGTTATTGTTACAAACTATGTGTACCAAGATCGAACAGCTGTTCTAGGAGCAGTTTTATCAGCATCCACACTGTTTGCTTTAATGACAAAAATAAGTTTGAAAGTTTGAAAAGTATACAAAGCACACAGCATAAACAGTCGTATCTTAAGGGTTGTAGTGACAACACTGATGTCGACAGTCCTGCACTGATGTCGACAGTCCTGCACTGACCAGTGTCGACAGCACCGATGACGACAGTTATTTAATGTTTGTTCTTTTTTCCCACTGGTGTCTCTGATGGAAGGTGTGGGTTAATTGTATCGATTCCTGATCATATAATTCTATTCTGAACTGCAACATATGCTGTTTCGTTTTATCCTGAAATACCAGTATTTTAAGAAAGAACTGTAGACAGAGATCAAATGCTGTGTTCTGTGGCGTCTATCTGCGTCGACCGCGTTTGTCAAACCAAACACGTGATTCCTGTCCAGATCATTGCCTTCACTTCTATTATCTTGGCGTGCACTGACTGCCTAGACCGGGGCTTAGACCTGCATGTCTAAAATCTTAGGATCATTTTTGTAGATGAAAAACAAACAGCTGAATTCATCAATTTTGTTCTGGCCTCTGCGGCCTATGAATATGTTCTAGAAAGGGTTATCCTTTGGAAGCAAGTAATACACCACAGAACTGGAAAATATGGAGTGTACATGTTTTCTGGGCCAGACTAGCTAGTTTCGGCCATTAAGGCCTCATCAGTGACCCTCAGATATTTTCAAAATTCCACAATGGAATCAATGATCCCAAAAGACAAAAATATACAAACTACACTATGATGTAGGGCAGGGAGACTTTTTACGGCCGCCACACATTCCCAGACAACAGCTCATTACGATAACTCGCCCGTGCGACATAGTGCATTTTTTCACATCTCCAAACTTGCTACTTTTCTGACGAAAATCCTTGATATTTTTCTTATTTATACTGCAAACATAGGTTGTGGGTGCTCGTTAGAACCGCCTCAATGAGGCGGTTCTAACGAGTACCCACAACGTATGTCTGGGAGCAAAAATAAGAAAAATAATGAATACCCCCTAAACCCCAGTTTTCTCTATATAAAGTGGGGTTTAGGGGGTCTTCATTTCACGAACTTGTTCACGTGATGTGTAGTGACGATAAATATGTTCTATAAAAGGGTTATCCTTTGGAAGCAAGTAATACACCACAGAGCTGGACTCTTCATCATTAAGTCTCTCACCGCTTCGGCCACATGTGAGCACGCCGAGTTTTGCAATGGAAGGTCGGCTGTTTTTTCTTCGCCGGGTGCTCTGTTTTTATGCCTCCCCCACGAAGTGAGGAGGGTCTTATAGTTGTCCGTACGTAAGTGAAAATGTACTCACACATTGTAGTAATGTTTCCTCCTACATTATTTTATGTAGGGCATTGAAACTTGCAACATAGTCCAGACATGCATGCGCATGTGTAATAAGGAATTCAAACATAATTCTGATCCACCCCTCTTTGCTGAATACTGACCCCTTGAGTGAGTGAGTGAGTTTTAGTTTTACGTCCCACCAACAGCTAAGGTCATGCGGAGACGGGACCTCGGTTTAAAGACTCATCCGAAAGTCTGGAGAAGCCCGTGATCGATCCTGCGAGTAGCGTAGCCCCTGCACCACGTAGGCTTCTACTGACCCCTTGAACGACCTAATCCTTTTCTAGCATATGAGGTTAAATGGTACTGTTCGTATCTCCGCAACTCTTGCTACAGTATTTGAAAATAAAACTTTGATCCAGCTCCTTATTGCAGACGTATGTCCCCTTGAACTATTTAAACAAGTTTGGTCATATGAGTACCATAGGAGGTTAAACAGTATTGTTCTTGTCTCCATAGCTCGAACAGTATTTGATGCAGTACATTCAAAATTGCAACATAATTCCGACAGTTACGGAAGTAAGGGCGAGGATTGTTGCCACGTAAATTCGGTTTAGCCCCCAAGACGGTTCCTCTGTCGTGGTATATTTTTGTTTTGGCTTGTCTTTGAGTCTGTGTATTGCTTTTATTATTTTGCTTTGGATAGCCATTCGGCCATTTTGTGGTAAAGTAACTGTCCTTATGGCTCTCCGCTAGTGGTGTTTACATTAGGGTCTAGTTGTTTCATGTTTGTGTTTCTTTCCCTTGGTGTCTCTGATGGGAGATGTGGGTTGATTGTATCGATTCCTAATCATTGCCTTCACGAACAAGTGGATTCCGATCCACTGCTTTTTCCTGAATCATGTCTCCTTGAACGACAAACATTTTAGCCGTATGTTTCTTTAAGTATGTTGGAATACATAGTTTAGTTAGAAAGTGTGCCTGTCTACTCCATGTGTCAAGCAAGAGACATATGGCGGGAACCTTCATCATCTTTAGTGATTGGCGACTGTTTTTTTTTTTTTTTTTTTTTTTTAATTTTGTTTTTTTCACATCGATTCACGATTAATAAAGTGTGGTTTGTTTTGTAAAGAAAGTGAAAAAAAAAAATGTAGCGGAGATACTGGCAGACAGTGTAGGTCCAGATCGGACATCGCAGAACGAGGCGTCTGAACAGTCTACATTATTTGCAAATACTGGTTCCGTAGTCACCATGACTGAGAACATTAGAGAAAACCGTGAAATCTGATTTCGCCTTTCAAATAATGCATCGTACACAGTGCTTGCTCAGAAATCGATGCTGAATGATGCTAAAATTAGTGCCGTGTATAACATTATTGGATTTCGTATAGCCACTGACCTAACATCGATAAAAATATTACAAGACTATTAATAATCGTATTTTCGTTTCCCAAAAGTGGTCAGATGGACAACAGCATGAATTCAGTTTTATCCTGTAAAACTTTGGGTCAACTGGAAATCAAGTCGACCCAAAAATCAAACGAGGACCTAAAGTTAACTATTGAGAAGTAATGATGTTCATTCTTCAATGAATACTGCGCATCACGCGACGTCACAACATCATACAGGGGTGTAAAATTCAACCATCGCTCTCTCCAACATAAGGTCAACCCCTGTTTTGATAAAATTCCACTACTTATTTCTTTAATCACAATGCAGTTTCATGCATAACAACACTAATAAATTCGGCCCCCGCCCATCGGGACTTGAAGAAATAGATGGGCTGCATGATGCTTCCACGCAGAGTTGAAACCGACCCGCACACGAGTATTGGTAAATTGCTTAGAGAATCTAAGCCTGCCCAGGCAAAGCGGTGCGAGTCGGACCGTCCATGTTAATAAACCATATTGGTTTCATTGGGCGGCAGGGCTTTAGATGTCGTTTCATCTCAATGTCGAGTAAAAGTCGTTCATCCATAAGCATGCAACAACAAAATGACCTGATAAAGCTCACTTGTCCTGAGATAGCATATCTTTAGTAGGTTAATGTGTTACAATGCAATTAATATAGGGGAGATTGGTAAACTTATATATATGTCAGTAGCAGTTCACTAGTTCATGTGGCTTTGGACCAATATATCTTGCTAAAGATGTGGTTTTGAATATTTATTGAACTGTTATAAACCTTCATTACATTAATATTGCGTGAATAGATTAATCTCGAACATAACAGTGCGGGCTCTTTTTATTTATATTGAGACATAGTTACGGGTGCAGCTCTTTCGGTCGTTACAAATTGCTTTTTCCGAAATATTTTAAGTTAATTGATATCTGTGAGTTTTTTGGGCTATAACGCCAGAGTATTGAAGAGTGATTTTGGCACTACCTTTTGCATTAATGCATACGACCTATTCACCACCAAGAAACACTGTGAGAATATATAGCGCAATATTCGAAACATATTCAAAAGTTCCTCATAAAATGAAAAAGCCGATGGAAATAAATATTATAACTTGAATATTTTATAAATTTATCCTTACAGTTAAACGTGACAGGGATTCAATGAGGGATTTCCGTGTAAAAATAATGTGAATGAAAACAATGTAGACTAATACGTCATTCAGCGTCTTTTTATAGATCAGTACAATTAGCCCATTTTACAGCTCATTTTGTACCGGAATTCCCAAAACTGGCAACTAGCAAACAGCGCAGGCCCAGATCAGATACCTCAGAACGCGGAGTCTCATTAGGACATACACTGCATGTTTGCGAAAGGTTCAGCATTTTCCAGATAAATGTTAAAGAAGCCACAACCAGACATCCCTAAATTTTGAAATGGACTCGTTTCATACTGCTATAAGGTGGATGATTCCATTCAGTACAAAATGGGTTAAAAGTTCGCAGTGTGGATCGATTATGTAATTCTTTGTGTCATTAACCCACATAAGACAATTGGTATTTCCCAGTTAAGAAGATTGAAGTGGCCCATGCCCAATTGTAGGGGAGCCAGGTTTGTATTGTTAGCAGCAAATTTTGCAAAAATTGTATGTACTTTCAGCAAACAGTTTAGACACAAATGGGATGCCAGGTGTTGCGGCGTCTAAATTCGGTCTGCATTGTTTGCAAATGTCCCACAAAAGGCTGCTAGGCAAACATTGGTTAATGGCGTGTTTATATCAATAACGAAGAAGACCTAATGGTTAAGTGTTAGCCCCCTAGGCATGTGCTCAGTCGGATGCGCGACTGACTAATGATCGGGAGGACGCGGGTTCGATACCAGCCGAGGTCGGCAACATGTGTCTTGGAGATTGATCATGAAATCTTTTCCACGGTGATTATCTACCCTTTGCTGATTCACGAAGGGCTGTTTGAAATTTCTTGTTCGGCTGTTTATATTGGAGTTAAAGGTCCAGTCAACAGTATTTAGGTCGTTTTTGAGCCGCTCATTTTACCTATCACCACTTTTCCTGGACAGGCTTATACGAAAGCGTTTAACCATTACAGTGTACTTTCTTTCGCCAGAGACTCACAACTGCCCTTCTTAAATCAGCGGGAGGGAAAGAATGACCGTAGAAAATATTTCATGATCAATCTCCACGAAAGAATATGGCCGACCCGGGCAGGTATCGTACCCGCGTCTTCCTGATCACCAGTCAGACGCGCATCCACTGAGCTACCGAGACCGGCTGGAAGTTTCTGGTGAGAGAATGTGCACTGTACCGGTTTACGGTTTACGTAAGAGAAGTGAGGCTAGTAAAACTGACCAGCTCAAAAATGGCCTAAAAAGTGTGGACTTGCATATTTTTGTTTAGAACTTTATCTGGATAATAGCTGTATGGTGACGTATCTTCACGTTAACAGGTCTGTGTAATGAATATACTCGAACATTCTAGATTACGTACTAAAATGTCACATGCTTCAATCTAGTTTCAGTATATTGCGCTTAATGTCGGATCCTTTGACAGTTCTAGTTTCTTCTTCTTCTACACTTTTATCTATTTTCCTCTTTCTCATCTGTCCCTCACTTTCATCTTTCTCTCTACTCTATAATATATCTCGAGTATCCCTTTCTCTGGAAGACAACACGAATGGCCTGCAATTGTTGATCTGGTGCTAACCCCCAACATAAACAAGAAGTTCATATATCACAAAAAAAAAAAAAAACAACACACACAAAAAAAAAAACAAAAAAAAAAAAAAACATCACGAAAACACGCCTATATAAATTTGACTCCCTTGAACCCAACTTTTATATAGTATAATTGGGGTTTCCGGGGGTATACCTTATTTTTCTTATTTCTGCTCTAAAATATAGATTGTGGGCACTCGTTAGAACCGCCTCGATGAGGCGGTTCTAACGAATACCCACAATCTATATTTTGAGCAGAAATAAGGCAAATATCACAATTTTTCATCATAAAATTATCATTTTTTTCGGCGATAAAGGTGGCAATGTATTTGTACAGGCGTGTTTGCGTAATGACACAGTAGAAACTTTTAATGAAAGGCAGCATACGCTAACATGGGCGTGTATGTCTATCTTAAGCTCACATGGGTGTTTATGTCTATCTTTTTTGTTTATCTCGTCTTAATCACGATGTAGTTAATGTATTAATGTAGTTAGGGGTTCTTAACCTGCACAGGGAATGACTCTCCCTGCATAGTTAACGCCCCGATTCGAAGAAAGGTAAACTTTATGACAGTCATCCCTGCTAATCATGCTAATGAAGCGTGTTCGGGCCTGAAAACTTTTTATTACCGCTGGCGGGGATCGAACTGGGGGCCCCTTGTATCAGCGGCAGTTGCACTAACCACTGAGCTGTCACGCTCCTGTATGAAAAAAACTATCTACTGCATGAATGCGTTGGTTATATTAAGGCATCACGAAAACATGCCTGCATAACTCTGACCCCCTTGAACCCCACTTTTATATACTAAAACTGGGGTTTGCAGGGGTATACATTATTTTTTTCACATTTCCGCTCTTAAATATAGATTGTGGGTACTCGTTAGACTTATTTCTGCTCTAAAATATAGTTTATGGATGCTCATTAGAACCGCCTCCATGGCGGTTCTAAAGTGTACACCCAATCTATATTTTGAGCAGAAATAAGAAAAAAATCAATCGAGAGGTTCTAACGAGTACCCTGAATCTATATTTTGAGCAGAAATAAGAAAAATATCAGTGTTTCAATTGAACATTTTCGTGTTTTTTTTTTTTTTTTTTTTTTTTTGTTGTTGTTGTTGCTGTTGTTGTTTTTCGTTAAATTTACAATGTATCGGTTGGGCGTGTTTTCATAATGCATTATGTAGACAACCCCGTGTAAACTCCGCTTTATTTGTATAAAAGTGGAATTTTATTTAGTAAACATGTTATTATTATTTATTGCACACAAACGCAGATAACCCTTGAAACCCCCACTTTATTTACAGAAACCCGGGCCCAGTTGTTCATAATTAACGACGTCGTTAGTTAACGTATCGTTAAAACTTTGATCATTTATTATGGCATATACGCTAATATTTTTGCTGAAAAATGTGAGCAGCTTTTGCAGATGCAAAAGCTGCTCACATGTTTTCAGCAAAAATACAAAAATAAAAATATTAAACTTCCTAGAACAGTTAACAATATTACCACTAACGAGTTCGTTAAACTAACGATGCTTTGAACAACTTGCCCCTGGACATTAATTTTACTTGGGTATACATTGATTTGTGTATTTATTGCTAAAACATTGATTATTTGTGCTCGCAAGTACCACGCCAATACGTCTGTTATAACGAGCATTTGAAACAGAAGTATTGAACGAAATATAGTGGAACTCCGATGGCTCGAACACAGACGGGTCGTTTGCAGTGGCTGTTTCAAATTCATTCTTGAATCCTTAGGAAACATTCCCGAATATCACGAAAACATGCCTATATAATTATGAACCCCTTGAACCCCACTTTTATGTAGTAAATCTGGGGTTTACAGGGTTAAATCTTATTTTTCTTATTTCTGCTCTAAAGTATAGATAGTGTGTAACGAAAACCCACAATCTATATTTTGAACAGAAATAAGAGAACTCACAATTTTCATCTTATTTTTTTTTCGACGGTAAAGTTTATAATGTATTTGCATAGGCGTGTTTTCGTAATGAACTGCAGATATAATTATAGTTTGTATAATTTAGGGAAAGTGTTCTTGTCTTATCTCGAACATACATGTTGTGTGTACTCATTAGAATCGCCTCGGAGGACATTCATTTATCTTTAAGAAAATTAAAACAAAAACTGCTTTGCCTCACGACCTGGCGCTACTTATATGATTAAAGTTCAATGGCCCGAAATACACCTGTCTGGAATAAGTTGTCATGGTCCCAAAGGGGTTCGAGCCATTAAGGTTCTAATGTTTCCAGATTTGTCTCAAAACGGTCCCTTTTTGAACCATGAAATATGCCAATATAACGTATCTCTCACATGGTTATCTTTTCTTAACGGGACAGCCACAGTGGGTTTCTATATCCATACAAGCTGCACGTATTGTCTTGTCATTAGGAAACCATGCCCACGTGAAATGATGGCGTTCAACAGGGCGTCAGAAATGACAAATATCAGGTAAAAATGTGACAGCTTTCTTATTTCTGCATTTAACATAAATTGTAGGTTGTCTAACGAGTACCCACAATCTTTTTTTAGCAAAATAAAACAGATAATGTATAATCCCATAAACCCCAATTTTCTCTATATAAAGTGGGGTTTTAAGGGGTCTTCGCTTCACGGAAACTTGTTATCGTTATGTTTTTTCAGCTGAAAAATGTAATTTCTGGAGATATGATAAACGCCATTTTAGTACGCGGGGTGTTAGCGGATGTGCCTTCGAATTACAAGGACATTACATCTTAGCAGATGGAAGCAATAAGAATTAATTATTCATCACTTTGAAATGCACCAAATAAAAACTGAATAATTTTCCTACATCAGGATAACAGTGACTTTTCTCTAGCGTTAAGGATAACTAAGATACGAGGAGTTTATATTTTTTTCCTTCAAAATTTTAATATAACAAACCTTCAAAATATACAGGTAACTTTAACTGTCGATTTCCTACGGAAATCGATATTCAACTCGGTAATTTCCGGCGAATGAAGGAAAAAGGTCCAACATGTTTTCTAATTTTATTGTATGTAGGTGAAAATGGGTATTTACAATATGGAGACTTAGTGAAATTATATGCATGAACATTGATTACTATTATGCATAACTGTACAATTTTGTTTTCAACTGTGTATAGTTTCAGTGTCTGTTTAGTCAGCCATTATTTTCCAATCTAGATTCAACGAATGACCACACAGTAGCGTTGACAAGTCTTGAAGCATGCAACACAAAGTCGGAAAAACTGTCAGCGCCTTTCCTGAAACAAAACGAAAAGGCCACTTAGAAAATTACGCATGTAATTGTCTCACAAAGCCTTGTACATTTCCCTGCAGGCACAAAACGTTGACTCAACGTTTAACTAACTTCGAAACAACATTTTCAACGTTGTTTCAACGTTCGTTCAACGTTGAATGCCTGCTGGGAATTATACACGGTCTGGAAAAATAAACAAATTTCAACAGTCTAAAAGAGTTCTCATGTTCGGTCCAGTATAATATGATTGTTATAAAACACCATTTTAATGCTCAAAACTGAAGGCAATGTAATATGTGCTGATACTATACAATAACGTGTAATCAGATGCAGACATACAGACAAACAAACAGACATACACACAGACAGTCGCAGAAACAAACGAGAGTCAAACACAGACAGACATAATTTAGGTGTAAATGTAAAAAGACTTAGACTGGTGGTCCTTAATTTCAAGGACGGTCCGACACTTGTTATCTCGTCATTGGAGCGTTGTGGTGCAGTGGTTGACCATCGGATTTGAGATCGAGAGGTAGCCGGTTCGATCACCGCAAGCACCGAGTGTTGCTTACTTGAGCAAAAGACTTTATCCATATTGTTTGCTACTGGTTTCTACCAAGGAAAAAGAAGGTCACATGGCTGATTAGTACCAGTACTAAATGTGTTACCCTCTATAATTAAATAAGGTCGATATCCCGAACAGTGCCCTTGTTGATGCATGTAAGAAAGTCAAAGAGACATTCCCGTTTTCCTTAAAAGAATTATAAAGACATTTTTGAAACAGACGCACGTAGTCTTAGGGTCTATATGAAAATATCTAAATTCATAGGAATGCATATTAATAGACTGTGTGTCCCTTAACAAAGGCAGTTCACGCACCAAGGGGCATTTATAGGTTATTGACTTTATATTGTGAAATATTCGGCACGAGTTCATATGGCGAAGGACGCACGAGCTTGCGAGTGCGTCTTCGCAACATGAACGAGTGCCAAGCTCGTGCTTCTTCGCCATATGAACGAGTGCCGAATATTTCACAATATAAAATCAATAACCGTTTTATTATATACCCAAACTTGGACTCTGTGCCAGAATTCAGGATTGCCTGGCATGTAAATTTGAACGTAAAATAAGGTTAGACATCATTAAGTGCTTTAAAATGGAAAATAATGCACGCCGAAAAGTGTCTTCCTACACTATGAAAAACCACGCCCAATGGCGCCAAAGTGAAGACGACGTTAACGTTGGTTTTTGTGACGTCATTAAAAACATTAACGTTTCCCAACGCAGGACGCCATGTTTACCGAAGTGTAAGTTTTGTTTCTTTCAAAATATTCTTGATTGCCTAAAAGAAATTATTGAATATCTGAACAGATTGCAGGTAGGTCATATTTGCTAGCATAAAATGCGCTTTATGCACCTTGTCACAGCCTATATTCATTTTGTTTTAGGTTATTTCAGTCGATACGCAAGACAAGATGGCTGCCGATTTTTAGTATCGAAGTGGACAAATTTAAAAGTAGTTCTATTTTGAACGTGAGTGCTTATCTACGGGCAATATGAACTTGACAACGGGCAATATATATAGAATATTACACGGTTGTTTTGATATCGGCCCTGGTCTCGGCCCGAGTTGCCTGTCTCAGCCCGAGCCGTAACGGCGAGGGCTGAGACAGGCCGAGGGCCGAGACCAGGGCCGATATCAAAACAACCGTGTAATATTCTTTTTATCATATACTTATTTGCGTAAAATATTCTAAGATAAAAGAAACATCTCCGTTAAAGCGAGTTTATTTCTTAAGAACGTGTTACTAATGATGAACACACCCTGCAGAGGCCCAAATACTTGTTCAATACAATCCTTATATTTAGACGCGGGAAAGTTTAATTCACGTCGACGCGTGTTCTTGACTTGACGTCAATGGCGTCTCAGAAGATGTAAACAATGTTCAAAATGTATGACGTTAGAATCGGAGGCAGCGTTGAAATACAGATTACGCGGACATAACCATTGAATGAGGCGTAAGTTTGGTTATTGTAATCTCGCATTTTCACTGTTTAATCACGATAATCATTTTTGTTCTTCAATTTTTGTTCTATTTTTATTCTTCTGTCCCGGCCCTTGTCCCGGCCCTTGTCCCAGCCCTCGAGTCAGCTAGTTTGACTGTGTAGGCGAGATGCCTGTCACTAGCATAGTTGGGATAGGGGGTGCAAAATCTGTTGTCTCAAGGGCAATACAAGAATAAGTATATGATAAGGAAAAATATTGACCGTTAACTTCTGTACAAAGTAAACGGGACATTTTCTGGGTATATAATAATGTCCTATACATCACGTTCACAGGTCCGTGAATTGAACACCCCTATAGAAATGAACATCCGCTTTTTTAAGAGACAACAGGGGTTTACAAGGGTATACATTATTTTCTTATTTTTACTTCAAGACATAGTGGTACTCGTTAGAACCACCTCAGTTTGGCGCTTCTAATGAAAACTCATAACATATGTTTGGAATATGAAATAAGAAATGTATCACCAATTTTATCGGCAAAGTAGCCATTTTGGATATATGAAAGAATGCACAATGTCTCATGGAATTTTCGGAGGGGTTCACAATATAGAAGAGCAAACCGGAAGTCTCAGAAGTTGTCTTCATTACCAGCAACAAAAAAAAAACATATCGGTCGTATCAAATTCCCTTACACTCCATGCTTTTTGTCGATTGATACCCAAAGTTATATACGTGCGAAGTTATATTGCTTATTGCCCATTGACTATCGCTGGTCTCCTCCCAAATACCGTTTGTACGAAATCGAGGCAACAGTTATTTATGACAGCAACATTCAGGAGAGGGCCGTGTAAAAATGGTCGGTTATGGGTAAAACCTGTACTGGTCTCGTGTATTGGGACATTGACAAACAGTATAGACCCAGATCTGTTGCCGCAGAAAGTGACGTCTGATCAGGCGCTGCAGTGTTTGCTTTAAATAGTGGAATTAAAGTGTTAAACAAAGCAGTCTATGTCTCAGTTCCGGGCTCTTTTCCCATCCTTCATTCCAGTGTTGTCAATGGGGCTGGGAAATCAGATCTGAATCATTCCTGTAATTGAGATTATAATCGATTGGTGATCACTGAGAATTTGATCATAAATATTGTCTTCTGTTCAAGCATGACTCTAACCATATGCCATACTTGACTGTATATTTTTACGGACCAACAGGCGTGTGCAAAAAGAGTAGACCCAGATGAGACGCGATGCAGCGTCTCATCAGGGTCTACCCTATTTTGCAACTCATACAGCTTTGATAGACACAAAATCGGGTATTGAATTGCACTAATCAAATAATCGATTACAAACAAATCAGTAACGACAATCATATATGTGGAATTTATCGCTGAATTAATCGATTTTCCGATTACTCGTGCCAGCCTTAATTGTCAGTGCTTTGATTGAGCTATTGGACTGGAGATTATCTTGAACAAAAGCAGCCCCCGCCCATCGGGGCTTGAAGAAATATATGGGCTGTATGATGCTTCCACGCAGCGCTGAATCCGACCCACACACAAGTACTGGTAAACCACTTAGAGGATCTAAGGCTGCCCTGGCAAAGCGGCGTGAGTGTCGGACGGTCCATGCTTATAAATCCTATTGGTTTCCATCACGAAAACACGCCTATACAATTTTGACCCCCTCCAACCCCACTTTTATATAGACAACCTGGGGTTTACAGGGGTAAACCTTAATTTTCTTATTTCTGCTCTAAGAAATAAGAAAAATATCACAATTTTTCCTCTTGAAATTTTCATTTTTTTTTCGGCGATAAAGGTTACACTGTATTTGTATAGGCGTGATTTCGTAATGATTGGGCTTGAGAAGTCATTTCATCTCAATGTCGGGTAAAAGTCCCACAAAATTGGAAGCAACGTCTCCAAAATGACCTTTACAGTGTTGACAAGGACGTTAAACCTCAAAATAAACAAACAAAATCTTCAACAAAAGACGTAGTAACACAGTATCTTACCTCGTGAGCATGCGTGTTTTTTCCAGTATTCACCGTCTGAAGAAACCGTCAAAGAAGAACGGGTTCCAGCAGGGTACTCCTATTGCACACCAGATAGGAAAATTGTCAAAGTCCATAGAAAGGTCCATGTCGCCTGAAAGCGAAATTAATTGTGCATAAGCAAATTATATACTGTACATGTTGTTGGATTTGAGGTTTAACGTCCCCGTCAACACTGTATATGTCATTTTGGGGACGTTGTTTCAAATTTTGTGGGACTTTTACCCGATATTGAGATGAAATGACTTCTCAAGCCCTGTTGCCCAATGAAACAGACAGGGTTTATAAGCATTGACGCTCCGACTCGAACCGCTTTGCCTGGACAGGCTTAAATCCTCTTAGCGGTTTACTAGTACTCGTATGCGGTCGGTTTCAGCTCTGCGTGGAACCACCATGCAGTCCATCTATTTCTTCAAGCCCCGATGGGCGGGGTCCAATACTGTACATGTATGTATAATATAATGCCACTTGTCGAATGAATACATGATTTGAAAATGACCTTTTTTCCTGGGAATATGACTGTTGTAAGTTGTACGAAAATGTACGTACTTCAAGCAAACATTGTAGACCCAGATCAGACGCTGCGTTCTGCGGCGTCTGATCTGGGTCTACACTGATTGTCAATGTCCAAATAATTGGCCGCTATGCATGTATGGGCTAAATGTATCATTTGCACCAGGATAACACGCCCACGCGATATAATACTGTCATTTATAGCCCTAGATTAGCCCTAGATTTGCCTTTTTTCAAGGTGAAAATGCGACATAGAGGATCTTACATGAGTGTTCATGTTTTATTGAATTTATTAAACGAGTTGAGGAAACGGGATAAAATGCGAGGCTGTGCCGAGAATTTTATCCCTTTTCCTCAACGAGTTTAATAAATTCAATAATACATGACCACGAATGCAAGATTCTATTTATCATATGACATTTAAAACGCATTTTATTCACGATTGTTTACAAAAATGTCAATATTCCGTCATTAGTAAACGCGACGCCGTTAAGGACATCGTACATGTAACGTTACGGAACGTATCTAGCTAATTTGCATATTTAATCCACTAGTGGATTATCGAAAATAATGCATGACGTTATTACACTCTCAGACGCGACGTCATATGATAAAATGATTTTTGTTCTTAATAACATTAGATAACACGCCAGTGTGTGCAAAGTGCATTCTTTCATGGCCCCCAAAAATGACATTTGAAATATATTTTTTTTTCTGACGCAAATGTATGATCATACATTTATTCCTGAGGAAAACGTAGATTGTTAGTGCTCTTTAGAACCGCCCAATTGACAAGACTGTAACTGGTATCCACCTTTTACTTTCTTTTTTTCCAAAAATTAAAAAAAAAAAACCTACTAAACCCCATTTTGAGTGTACAGCTGGGGTTTATAACGGTGTCCATTTAAGAACTTATTGACGTAATGACACTGTAAGTTTGTTTGTATTGTTGTTTAACGGCCCAGTCAATACTATTTTAGGTCATTTTTGAGCCGGTCAGTTTACCTATCCACAATTTTCCTGGGCAAGCTTATACATAAGCGGTCGACCAGTACAGTGCACATTCTTTCACCAGAAACTGACAACTGCCCTTCTTGAATCAGCGGAAGGGAGAGAAAGACCGCTAAAAAGATTGCATTATCAATCTCCGCGAAAGAATGTTGCCAACCCCGACAGGAATCGAATCCGCGTCCTCCTGATCACCAGTCAGACGCGCTTCCGACTGAGTAACCGAGACCGGCGACAGTGTAAGCATGTATCGACAAGTTAGCCCAGACTCCAGCGTTCCCTACAATCTGTGCTTTCGAAACAAATTACTCTTTTAATACATAAACATAACATAACTTATTTATTAAAGTTTCACCTCTACATATACAAAAAAAATGTATGTATAAAATGTATGACCGCATTCTAAACGTAAGCCAGTATGAGACGCTCTATACAAAGCTATGAGAGACTAAAAGATGTCTGTACATTACATACATTAAATCAGTTATCACCCATTACCGAATAAAGAATTATGCACATTATTTACATATACAATACCAAATTAAAATCATATGCAGATTTTGGCAACTTATGTTCTCATCATTTAAAAAGTGAATTCCTCCGTAATGTCAAGACATCAAAACAATATTTTGCAGACTCTTTTTTACATAATTGTTTGTTTGTTTGAATTTGAGTTTAACGGCCCAACACTATTTAGGCCATTTTTGAGCCGGTCAGTTTACCAATCCATACTTTTCCTAGGCAGCCATTTTGATTTATATCAGTCTTTGAATCGACTGCCTATTCGAAATTCGCAAAATTGCAGTATGTTTCCTCTGGCTTTCTTTGCCGGATCATTACAGGGTCACTGATGAGGCTTTATTAGCCGAAACTACGTAGTATGACCCATCTTCTTTCGTACGAATGTTTTCATTGCTCTTAAAGGAACCCTTTTTTGATTTTTATTTGCCTTCACTGCAGCTGGTGTTGTGCCGTGTGGCGGCCGGTAAACGTCTCCCCGTACATCAACCATAGTGCAGTTTATATTTTACTTTTGGTCCTTTAAGATCAGCGTGAATATTCTGAGAAATCGGAAATAAATTATTGGTTTAGACTCATATTCTAGACAGGTTTTTAATTATTTGGACCCCATTTTGATTTATATCAGTCTTTGAATCGACTGCCTATTCGAAATTCGCAAAATTGCAGTATGTTTCCTCTGGCTTTCTTTGCCGGATCATTACAGGGTCACTAATGAGGCTTTATTAGCCGAAACTACGTAGTATGACCCATCTTCTTTCGTACGAATGTTTTCATTGCTCTTAAAGGAACTCTTTTTTTATTTTTATTATACGTAAGCGGTTAACCAGTACAGTGCGCATTCTTTCGCCAGAAACAGTTTTCTGACAACGGCCCTTCTTGAATCAGCGAATCCGTTTTATATAACGTTTCAGGTGCTCATTAAATATCCTTGTTGCTTCACTTCACAATAATCAAAGTACTGAGAGTTCTGGTGGGTCGATTGTCTCTGAGTATAAACTGGAATAATGGTTCTGAACGGCGACTCAGACTTTTCGTTTTACCCTTAAATTCCTGTAATGTAAACAAATATTGTAGATCCTGATCAGACGCCGCGTGTCGCGGCGTCTGATCTGGGTCTTCACTGTTTGCCAACCGCGGCGTCGGAACTGGGTCTACAGTGTTTGCCAAGCCCAACCCATAAATCCAGCCCAGATTCAATAGATCACCCTACAGCGCAACAACGGCCCCCGCCCATCGGTGCTTGAAGAACTAAATTGGCTGCACGATGCTTCCACGCATGCACACGAGTACTGGTGAACCGCTTAGAGGATCTAAGCCTGCCCAGGCAAAGCGGTGAGAGTCGGACCGTCCATGCTTATAAACCCTATTTGTTTCATTGGGCGACAGGGCTTGAGATGTCATTTCATCTCAATGTCGGGTAAAAGTCCCACAAAATTGGAAACAACGTCTCCAAAATGACCTTTACGGTGTTGACGGGGACGTTAAACCTCAAATCAAACAAAAAACAAAACAGCACAACACGGTGACCTGCCTGCGATAAAGTTAACGCTACTATTTTCTACAAACAAGTTGCATGTACATATACCTAGATTTCCTACAAATCAGTGATATTCAAAGCGGCGAGAGTCGGTATATAGCACTGAAGAGTTTCTATGCTTCGTAACTTTTGATCGTTTGATAAACATTTGATCCAAAAAGTCGGTCAAATGAACATCCTTGTTTTGTTTGTTTGAACTGAGGTTTCACGTCCCTGTCACCACTATTTATGGCATTGTGGAGACCTGACGTCCAATTTTGTGGGACTTTTACTGGCATTGAGATGAAATGACATCTCAAGCCCTGCTGCCCAAACACACCAAAATGATTTATATGTTGCGACGGTCCGACTTGCACCACTTTGCCTGGGCAGGCCTTGACCCTCTAGGTGGTTAACCAGTACTCAAGTGTGGTAGATTTCAGCTCTGCGTGGAAGCACCTTGCAACCCGATCTATTACTGCGAACCTCCAATGGCGGGGCCCTTGTAATTTCTTATCTTATATAGAGAAATCAGGGCTTTATATATTTCTTATTTCTGCTTCAAGATATATGTTATGGCTACTCGTTTTAACCGCCTCGACGAGGTGGTTCAAAACATCAACAAACCTGTGTTTTGAGCAGAAATAAGAAAATGAATATAACAAATTTTCGACAGAAAAAAAACAGCAAAGTTTTGTATGAAACTGCAAAGTTTAATTTCATATAATTTATATTATGACAGCACACCCGTATGACATAATGCTTTCTTTCATATCTCCAAATTAGTGAATTTTCTTATGAAATTATCTGATATTTTCCTTATTTATACTTCAAACATAGGTTGTGAGTGCTCTTTAGAACCGCCTCTTTGAAGCGGTTCTAACGAGTACCCATAACCTATGCCCTGGGGCAGAACTAAGAAACAAATCTTATCCACCGTAAACCCCAGTTTTGACTATATAAAGTGGGGTTTAGACGGATGTTCATTAGACAGACTTGTTGTTGTTAACTTGATTAAATTTATCCTTTACTATATTGTTTGTCGTACATTTATTTCGCCTAGGCCTCCGCCCATCGGGGCCTGAAGAAATTGATGGGCTGAAACCGGCCGCACACGAGTACCGGTAAACCGCTTATAGGACCTAAGCTTGCCCAGGAAAAGCGGTGCGAGTCGGACCGTCCATGCTTTTAAACCCTATTGGTTTCATTGCGCGACAGGGCTTGAGGTGTCATTTCATCTCAATGTCGAGTAAAAGTCTTTCGCCTGTTTAATCGGTCTGTTATTGTATACTACGGAGGATCCTCGTTATAACGACAGAATTTTTTCACTATTATTATGCCGTAATAAAGAATTTTCAGTTATAAAGAATCCCAGTTAGGAGTATGACAGGTAATAAATGGCCTTTTCTCAGACATTACTCAAAGACACAAATGTTGTAGACATTTGTTAGAATCGCATCGGCGAGGCGATTCTAACAAATATCTACAATATTTGATTATTGGAGTGCTCGAATACAAGACCCTTTCCTGACTATAGATTCGATTTGTGCATTTCCAACCCGGGGGAAGCCCAAGCCGCTCGGAACCGAGGCTAAGTCTTTAGCTAAGTAGTCAATCACGAAAACTCGCCTATATCATTTGGAGCCCCTTGAACCCCACTTTTATATAGTAAAACTAGGGTTTACAGGGGTAAGTCTCATTTTTCTTATTTCTGCTCTAAAATATAGACTGTTGGTACTCGTTAGAACCGCCCCATCGATAGATTGTTGGTACTCGTTAGAACCGCCTCGATGAGGCGGTTCTAACGAGTACAAACAGTCTATATTTTGAATATAAATTGTTGGTACTCGTTAGAACCGCCTCGATGAGGCGGTTCTAACGAGTAACAACAATCTGCTTTTTGAGTAGAAATAAGAAAAATATCACATTTTTGCATCTTAAAATGTTCGTTTTTTCGGCAGTAAATGTTACAATGTATTTGAATAGGCGTGTTTTCATAGCAATTTCATTCAAATTGCCGTTATAGCGAGTTTTGTTGTTACAACGAATGTCGGTATAAAGAGGATTGACTGTACTTCAACCTAATTTTTGTTATTTTTTATATTCTTATATTCTTACCGAAGAAAAACAGGATCACAAATAGTAAATTAATATACAGAATCCATCTCCATGTGACTGCATCCATTTCTTGTTTGTTAAACAGAAAGAAAAATAAATAAATGATTTTATTTATGTCGAATATCGATGAGATACAAGAAAACAATTAATCATATTTGTTTACAGCGCATTTATATACCACACCACGTTACACATAAACCTGGGCGGACCTGTCATTATGGTTAAGGTTTTTTGTTCTCACAAAAAATATAATTATAAATTTGGTCATTACAGGTTATAATTAGTAACTGATGGACAAGACAAAAGAATCATGTTAAACAAGTTAATGGATTTTTGTATTTTTTTTTTTTTTTTTTTTTTTTTGTAGTTTTTTGCTTTTCATTTCTTTTCACATAGTGACCGTTACGTCAACTTACATTCGCAAAAAAGTTTCATTTTATTGCTCAACGAAATAGTAAACGAGTTTAAAGTTGGTAGCTTGTTTTCATTGCTGAACTGTGATCTTTTCTTGTTGCATTATCTGCCCAATTTTAGCTTAATTAAGACGAAGTCTCGCTGTGGATCCTATAGTATGGCAAGGATCCGTTGTCTGTCGTCCGTCTGTCTGTAGTCTGTCTGTCAACATTTTCAAACATCTCCTCTGAAACCACTGGGCCGATTAAAGTCCAATTTCATGTGGAGCATCTGTGGGATGGGGGAACGGAAGATTGTTCCTGTGGTCCAGGTCACATGACCAAGATGACCACCCTGTCCACATAAGGTAGTTACCCGTCAAAACTCGTCTCCTCTGGAAGCAGTAGGCCAATTACCACGAAACTTAATACATGTATGTAGCAGTGGGGACTCAATCCCATCATATTTTGTTCAAATGATGACTCTTGGATCACCTTGACCCATTTAATGCAAAAGTCAAATTTAGTGGCCTAGACTTTAGTGGGGAAATCTCAAAACCGGATTTTTTTACAGACAATTTTGCAACATTTGGTCAGAAAATTGGTAGATGCAGTTAGCTAAATGAGTCATTTCTTGACCTTGGCCCAAGGTCATTCAGATATGAATATTAAAACTCGTTTATCTCAGAAACCACTAGGCCATTTGTAACCAACTTTCATATAAATAAAAATCAAAACTGAGTTCCTTTAAGAGCAATGAAAACATTCATAAGAAAGAAGATGGGCCATACTACGTAGTTTCGGCTAATAAAGCCTCATCAGTGACCCTGCAACGATCCGGCAAACAAAGCCAGAGGAACCATACTGCAATTTTGCGAATTTCGAATAGGCAGTCGATTCAAAGACTGATATAAATCAAAATGGGGTCCAAATAATCAAAAACCTGTTAAGAATGAGTCTAAACAAATAATTTATTTCTGTTTTCTCAGAATATTCACGATGATCTCAAAGGACCAAAAGTAAAATATAAACTGCACTATGGTTGATGTACGGGGAGACGTTTTACGGCCGCCACACGGCACAACACCAGCTGCAGTGAAGGCAAATAAAAATCAAAACTGAGTTCCTTTAAGAGCAATGAAAACATTCATAAGAAAGAAGATGGGCCATACTACGTAGTTTCGGCTAATAAAGCCTCATCAGTGACCCTGCAACGATCCGGCAAACAAAGCCAGAGGAACCATACTGCAATTTTGCGAATTTCGAATAGGCAGTCGATTCAAAGACTGATATAAATCAAAATGGGGTCCAAATAATCAAAAACCTGTTAAGAATGAGTCTAAACAAATAATTTATTTCTGTTTTCTCAGAATATTCACGATGATCTCAAAGGACCAAAAGTAAAATATAAACTGCACTATGGTTGATGTACGGGGAGACGTTTTACGGCCGCCACACGGCACAACACCAGCTGCAGTGAAGGCAAATAAAAATCAAAACTGAGTTCCAAAGCTTTAAGGTACAAGTAAATGCAAAGAAATTTAGATGAGTTTGGTCATATGACCAATATAGCTGCCATACTCATATATGAAAAAAAAAAAACACTTCAAAAATCTTCTACTCCAGAACCAATGGGCCGATTACCTTGAAACTTTGTTTGAAGCAATGGTGACTAAGGACTATTATAATTTATTAAAATGATGGCCCTTGGATGACCATGACATAGTTTAAGCCAGAGTCAACTTTGGTAACATAGGCTTTTGTATGGGAAAAGTCCAAAACATGTATTTGTCGGACACTACTGCAGCCCATGTTCTGAAAATATGTAGATGCAGTAAGCTCAGTCAGTTGTTGAAACCGTGTATATGCAGTCAGCTGAATGAGTTAATGAAGCTAATTTGTACCAAAAGTCAACGATACTCATTGACCTCGGTACAATGTCATTCAGATATCAAAATATAAACAGCTGGGCAGATATTAAGGCCACATTTCATATGGAAAGTAGAAGTAAAACAAAGATCAGGAATTGATACAATTAACTTACTCCACCCATAAAAAACACTAAAGGGAAAGAAATACAAACATTAAGCGACCAGACCATAATGGAAACCTAAACATAGTAAGGCCATAAGGACAGTTACTTTCCCACAAAATGGCCATATGGCCATCCAAAATTAAAAGACACAAGTGATACACACAGTAAGTGTAAGTAACAAACAACAACATAAATAAATCGCCACAGAAGAGCCGCCTTGGAACGGTCAGTGGAAGATTTCCACTGGGGGGGGGGGGGGGGGCTTAAATCGATTTTACGTGGCCACAATCCTCGCCCTTACTTCCGTCGCGATTTAGACAAATAATTTGTTCAGTCCGCATGAAGGCCTCCTAAATGGGAAGGAAGAATACA
This sequence comes from Lucinisca nassula, assembly GCA_963580285.1. Taxonomy (NCBI): domain Eukaryota; kingdom Metazoa; phylum Mollusca; class Bivalvia; order Lucinida; family Lucinidae; genus Lucinisca; species Lucinisca nassula. The sequence goes on along the minus strand of OY757023.1, from coordinate 54,132,482 downwards.
AGTTTGTTCAAATGATCTGAGACAGCAACTGAATGGCACCACATGCATGCACCACTTAGGTGAGCGGTTCAAGACCGTCGGGGGTCCTCTGGTTGCTTTATATAGTCAAACTTCTTCATGGACTTGTCTTTGAGTGTGTGTATCGCTTATATTATCATGTTTTCGATAGCCGCTATTGATTTGTCCATTAGGGTCTGGTGGTTTCATATTTGTATTTCTTTCCATTTGGTTTCTCTGATGGGCGCTATGGGTTAGTTGTATCGATACCTGATCATTGCCGCTATTGATGTTTCCATCAGGGTCTAGTGGTTTCATGTTTGTGTTTCTTTCCATTTGGTTTCTCTGATGGGAGCTATGGGTTAATTGTATCGATTCCTGATCATTGCCGCTACTGATGTTTCCATTAGGGTCTAGTGGTTTTATGTTTGTGTTTCTTTCCATTTGGTTTCTCTGATAGGAGCTATCGGTTAGTTGTATCGATTCCTGATCATTGCCTTCACTTCTAATTCGATTACTCGAACAGAGATAACTCGTTCTGGAATCCCTAATAAGATTCTTTCCATGTGGTTATAATGCATGCTGTGCGTACTTTTTTGCATCGCCTGAATGAGGCGATTCTAATGAGAGCACAAACCATGTCTGTATTTTATAGAAAATGAAAATTTTAACTTTAGGATATTTATCAAATGACGTCGCGAATGTAATAACGTCATGTAATAAATTCGGTAATCCACTAGTGGATTAGCTATGCAAATTAGTACGATACGTCCCGTAATGATACACGCACGATGTCCTAACGACGCCCCATTTACTTATGTTGACATTTTTGTAAAACAATATTGAATAAAATGCGTTTTAAATATCATGCGATACATAGAAGCTTGCATTCGTGCTCATGTATAATTATTGAATATATTAAACTCGTCGGGGAAAAGGGATAAAATGCTCGGCAAAGCCTCACATTTTATTCCTTTTCCTCAACTCGTTTAATACATTCAATAATACATGAGTACTCATGTAAGATCCTCTATATTCTTTCTGGCACACGACCTTGAGCTATGATTATAACAGAATGAATTTAATTTTGTTGTGGATTTTATCGATGTGTCGCTGTTACACAATTGGTACATTTTAGGAATTCTGGAATGAATGTACCATCGGCCACGGCGGAATGATTATTCAGTTTGGAGCTGTAATCTACGGAACCCGGGAAGAAACATGTTTTTTTTTCTTAATATGTTGTGCGCAAAAGATCTTGTTCGGACAACATTTTATCTTGTGCGGACAAGATATTTTCTTGTGTGGACAATATATTATCTTGTGCGCACAAGATGTTATCTTGTGCGGACACCATAATCTCCTGTTTGCACAACATATTATCTTGTGCAAACAAGATATTAAGTTGTGCAAACAAGAGATTATCTTGTCCGCACAAGATAATATCTTGTCCGCACAAGATCTTATCTTGAGCGCACAACATATTAAGAAAAAAAGCATGTCCCTTCCGGGTTCCGTACTTCCCGGGTTCCGTAGCAATCTTCGAAAACAAGCGAAAAAAAAAAAAAAAAAGAACGTCATCTTAAAATTCAGTTTATGCCTAAAAAATAGCTGTGTTCCCGCTAACCCGTCCGACTCTGATTTTTTTTGTACCGACCCTGCAGTTTTAATGGCCATCCAGAAATAAAAAATAAAAATAATTTCTTACTTACCGACCAGAATATTTTCTAGCACTTTTGATAAACTATCATAAAACTGTCGAGAAAGCAAAACTAATACTTAAAATCATGTTATTTTGCTTCATTGATGCTCAGAACCTCATTATTTGAATGTTTTTTGGTAATATGGCTGGAATTAAGCCCTTTTAAAGATTTTGCTCTTTGTCCATCAAATAAAAGCTGTCAAAAAATAAAAAGTTTAATCGATCTACCGACCCTATTTTGTTTCGGCATGTGTGCGGAAACACAGCTATTTTTAGGCCTTATTTGTCTTTTAACATTTGCTTTTAACTTTCAGCGTGATGTAGGCGACTTTAGTCGCCGAAGCGGGGTTGTCCAAATTGAGCAACTTTTCACGCTCATAACAAAGCAAGTAAACTACATCCGATGAGGTTCCGCGATGCAGGAGGGATCGCTCTGTCTTACAAAGGAACAGGTTTTACCCACATTACCGGCTGTTTGATTTTACATCGCCGTTAAACATCGACGATTTCTCAAGTAACAGTCTTCAACAGAATCCCCCTTACCTGTTTTATCACAATTTTGTGCACAGTAGACCCAAATCCATCTTAACAACTACTGGTGATAAATATGTAGCCATAATATAGGTAGCTACTCAAGCTATCTATTTTATCCTTCAAAGCACACACTGAGCGCTATTGTCTTTGTCTTGTAGTTTGTTTGTTTATTGTGTTTTTGTGCATTCTAGACCTAATCCATCTTAACAACTACTGGTGATAACTATGTAGCCATAATATAGGTAGCTACACAAGGTAGCAATTTTATCCTTCAAAGCACACACTGAGCGCTATTGTGTTTGTCCTATAGTTGTTTTTTTTGTTTTTTGTTGTTGTTTTTTTTTTTTGCATACTAGACCCAATCCATCTTAACAACTACTGGTGATAAAATGTAACCATACTATAGGTAGCTACACAACTATCAATTTTATCCTTCAAAGCACTCACTGAGCGCTATTGTCTTTGTCCGGGAACCGTTTTAAGGCACTTAAAAACAACAGCACAAACTATGATGTAACGCGTGGGCTCTAAACGTGCTCTTAGCGTCACGTTATATTACATGTCGCTGTGTGAAATATACTCAGATTCAATGAAAACGCACCACTTTTAGAATTTTGATTTCTTTAGGTAAAATGACTGACTTTTTCAACTGATAAATAAGGCATTGTAAAGTTTTCACCGAAGCATGAGTTTGTTTGACACGATTACTGTGTGGTTTTCATTATGTCATGTTCACGTGCAAAAAGCATAAGTTGCAAAATTTTCGTAATCACCATATTTTTGGCACTTTCTATACTGTCATCATAGGGTCCGGATTCTTTACATTAATAGACAGCAAAACAGCTCATAAGAACAAGCCAATGGGGCATCTAAGTAACGTCGATCCTCATCGTGACCTCGGTATGGTTGAACAGGTAGAAGAAAGTTGTTTTATTTAAAGACAGTCTGTAAATTTAAAGACTGTCTATAAATTTAAAGACTTTTTAGTCTGTAAATTTAAAGACTCACACAACAGTGCACAAGGAAAATCATGAAAATGATGAAACACGAAAAAATCGCATTCTCATACGCAGCCTCATTCTTCATCTCATTAAAAAATAAAGAGTTGCTGAAGGCTGCATGTATTTAATTGTCTATAAATATCGTTTTAATGATAGAAAATAATTACAACACAGTTCCGTCCCTTAGACCACAAATGCGGCGAAACACGGCAGAAAGGGGGGGGGGGATATCTGTCAAAGGTCGAATATAAGATGAGTTTCGTACTGAACATTTTACTGTTTGAAACTTTCATGAATTTTTAGTTGTCAGAAAAACTGTCTGTCGATGGGAGTGATCAGTATGTTGGCAAATGATAAAAGCGTTATACACCTTCATTTCTTAGCTCATTTTACATATGAATCTCTTTACAAACCTGATTTTCTGAGAACTCTTCAATTATGGTTGAAGGAATTTAATTAAATAAAGACAACTATATAATTTGCAGTTACACATAATAAAATATTCCACAGATAACGTTCAAATTACTATAAAAAGCAAAGTGCGATTTTTCCGTTTCACACAATTTTCATGATTTTATTTGTGTCAGTCTTTAAATTTACAGACTAAAAATCTTTATTTATCGCATTAATTCTTCACCATCTCCGACGTTTCGGCTTTTGACAGCCTTTATCACGGAATTGTTCTTTCAAGCTAAATTTACAGACAGTTTTTAAATTTACAGATTTTCTTTAAATAAAACAACTTTCTTCTACTTGTTGAAGGTGGGCTTTCATACCGCCAAGTTGCAGAGCGTATGGGTTGTTCGCAAACTACGATTGCTCGACTGGTTGAAAGGCACAACGCTACGGGGTCTGTGGACGATATACACTGCCCTGGGTGTGAATGTGTTATTACACGTCAACAGGACCGGTACATTGTTTTGAGTCATTTACGCGACCGATTCAGGACGTCTGTGGAAAATGCCCAGGAGACACGGGGAACCCATAACCTACACGTAAGTGCCTCAACTGTACGACGGCGAGGAACGTGGTATTTTTAGCCATAAGGCGTATAGGGGGAACATTCAGTCGCTTTAACTGGTGTCGGCAGCGTATCCGATGGACACAATAGCGTTCGCGTGGTGCACTGTCCAAGGACGATTCCGTTTTTGTGTTGAAATGTTTGATAGTCGGCGTAAAGTATGGCGTCGACGTCGGGAGCGATTTTAAAACTGTTGTGTTAAAAAGGTGTCACGTTGGGTTGGTGGTAGCGTAAGTGTAAGGAGGGATCACATGGCGCCACAAAACCCAACTCATCGCTGTTGATGCCAATGTGACTACACGTCGATCATCGATGAAATCTTAGAGCCTGAGGTGGTACCGTTTTTACGCAATAATGGTGACGTTACGCTTTTCCAACAGAACAATGCACGTGCTCATTCTGCGAGGCTAACCATGGATGTTTCAATCAAAATGGTGTGCAAGTTCTTCCTTGGCCCGCGTTTTCGCCGGATTTATACCCTGTTGAGCACCTTTGAAGCACGGGTGAAAATTCGGATGTTTTCGACACATGGGATAAAATACTTTTGGTATCCGCCGAAAAAAGTTAATTTTCCTTTTATTTTATAATTTATTAGGACACTTACGGTAATTGATCGACCGTATCGTACGTCACAATTTTAACCTTGCTATGACGTCACAACTGTCAATTTCAAAAACATAACAGATTGCAATTTTGAATACAGCATTTTTACTGTTCAAAGAGTGCTTTCAAGGTATTTTACGGAATTATTTTATCGATAACATATGACTTTTGGCGCGAAAAAGTAGTCCAGGCTGCTACTGTGAAAATAACAAGGTCATGTTATTTTTCACAGTGGAAAAATGTCATATATATTTTCCAAGTGTGAAATCATCATTTTTATATGTTTCAGCTAGACATTGGTTTCACCGCAAAGTATAAAATAAATACAGTTATCCCCTAATTTTCTCGAACTATACCTGTCTAGAACCAATCTTCATAGAAGCATATGTGTTTGAGCCATTGACACTAGATTGTTTCTCCTTGAACAGTTGTAAAGAAATGTACAGGTGGCGTTATGTTTTTGTTTTGAACACGAAAAGCTGACCCGCCATGTTTCAATTTGGTTACGATCTTTGTGAAAATTGTAGAAACCACGGTAATATTTGATCCATTCTGTGTGAAACATTCGGTTTCACAAACACATTTTCAAATTAATCGAGTCATCGATATGACATTTGTCTGTCATATCTGGTATTGTTTCTTTACAGAGTCCTATTTACAAGCTCGTTCGCTTCAGGGGCTGGTTGGGTGTGTATCTTGCGTCACTGGGGCGTCCCAAATAATATTGGATTACAGATGGACAAGACCTGCTTCCTTGCAGTAGGTAGGGGTAGAAAAGGAGCATTGATACTTTTTCTACACTTCCATTCGTTTTTCTCGTTCCTGACGTTTCGTTGAATCCAAAACAATCAATCAATCAATCAACCGTTCGTTTCAGGGACCTGTTTACAGGTGGAACCAGGGAAACATGATGATTATTGGGCCGGCCTCGGTAGCTCAGTCGGATGTGCGTCTGACTGGTCATCAGGAGGACACGGGTTCGATACTTGCAGTAGTCGGCAACATTTTTTCGTAGAGATTGACCATGAAATCTTTTCTACGGTCATTCCCTCCCTTCCGCTGATATAAGAAGGGCAGTTTTCAGGTTCTGACGAATGAATGTGCACTGTACTGGTTCTAAGGAAAAGTGTGGATAGGTAAACTCACCGGCTCAAAAATTAACCAAATAGTGCTCACTGGGCCGTTAAGCTCCAATTCAATCAAACAAAGAAACAAAATTATATTATTGGGCGTTAGTAAGTTAGAGGCCTAAATACGGACTTTTCAAGCGACGCTGTGAAAACAGTCTAGATCCCGATGAGATGGAAATAATGTGAAGCTAATCTGTTTACCATTCTTTGACTGACATTCAATAAAGTGTTTAGCAGCATCAATGCGCGTTACTATATTTCATACAGTTCACTAGAAACTAAGTGAGGAGTGGGTAACGAAAAGCGCAGTGTTTTGTAACTTTGTGTAGTTCTGGTCGCAATCTTTCCTTAACGATGTGCGGTAAGAATCATACTGCAGTCATTTTAAATTATTTAATTTATAGCATTTAGCAGTTGATGTAAGGCAGGCATGATTTTTTTATTGTGCTACCTTTCCTTGTAGCTAAAGAAATGGGCTTCCATGGCCTAGTGGATAAGAGCGCTGACTTTTAATCATCAGGTCTCTCACAGCTGTGGTTCGAGCCTGCCTCGGGTCACATGTGAGACGTCAAGTTGTGCAACGGAAGGTCAGGTGGTTTTTCTCCGGGTACTCCTATTTTCGCCCACCTCTGATTAACGATAAGCTCGATATGAGTGAAATGATCTTGAAAGGGCTGTAAAACCAAGACAAAACATAGAAAAAAATAGAAATTCGTCCACAGGACACGGATGCCCCCTATTGAAAATGTGTTGATGCTAGTATTTGTCCTTCGACCGCTAAGAACGACCTTGGTGTTACATGTATGGACCTGGGGTTTTCGTGCAACAAATTGTCTCATTGGGGTTACCATTTCTACAAATCCATCCAGGAACAACAACGATATTGAACAGACACACACACACAAAAAAAACTTTTCTTTACCTTTAACCTCTAAGTATAGCCTTGACCTTCGACGTACCAACCTGGGTCTTGCGCATGACTTTTCGAATCATGATGGTAAACATTTCAAAATCTATTCAGAGTATACGGACGCAAGAAAAAGACATTTTTCTATACCTCTGACCTCTAAGTATGACCTTGATCATAGAGGTACCAACCTGGGTCTTGGGCACGACACATCGTTTCATGATGGTTAACCTTTCCGCCACGTAATTTCAAAATCCATTCAGAAATAAGCAATATATTTCTGTGTTTAAATTTCGGATCTTTTTTTTTTTTTTTTTTTTACTTTTGACCTCTAAGTACGAACTTGAACTTGGGGTTACGGACCTAAGTATTATGCGACACAAATTGTCTTATAAAGGTTAACATTTTAGCCAGATAATTTCAAATTTTATCCAGAAATAAGAATGTTATTGACCGTATTTAAGTTTGGAACACTTTTTTACGTTTGACATGTAAGCACGACCTTGACGTTGGAGTTACGGACCTGGGTTTTGCGCTCGACAAATTGCCTTATAGTGTATATTATTTCTGTTAAGTAATTTCAAAATCTGTACTAGGGTCTAGGTAATCTGGGACACATCGTCATGAAGATTAACATTTGTGCAAAGAAATTTCAAAATCCATCCAGAAATTAGAAAGTTATTGACTGCATTTAAGTTTCGGACGAACGAACGGATGGACGAACTGACGAACGGACGTACGAACGAACAGTGGAAACGCTATATTCTCTTCCATCATTCTCCGAATGGCGGTTGCATTAAAATGGTACAACATCAATGAGATAACACATTCCTTGTGCAAAATGGCGTCTCTTCTCTCTCTACTTTTCAGATGAAACTGTTATGTTTGCATTTTTTTCTGGTTTTGCTCAGTATCAGTTCCTTAGTGCTGAGGTTGATACTGCGGTGTTGATAGTCCGGGATTTGAGACCAGATTTCGAAAAATTTAATGCACCCTAAATTCTCACTCTTTATTTGTGCCGTTTCATTGAGATAGGAGCCTCATCTATATGACATGTGATTATTTAGCAAATCTGGTGGGTAAAAAGGGGTTGAAAATTCTATGAGTTTACACCCACCCCCATGCGGATGGTATAGTTGGTTTGAGTTTATTTATGTGTAGCTTGCGCTTACATATGAAGGTTGATTTATTGCATTAGCCAAAATATATGTCAATACTCGAAGACACCAAAATTCATAATATAACGTAATTACATCCGGTGTTACCATAAATTTTGACCATTGAAATTTGACCCCAAAATTTTGGTACATTTTACACTATTTTCGCGCTAAATAATTTTTAGTACTTTTTGAAACAATTTCGTTTTCGTCAGGATGAAGGACGGTTATTTGCACGTGAAACTTAATGACTCTGTTTCAATCCGGGCATGAACAAGGGACTCCGATACCTATGGACCATTTTACCATTTTTTCCTGTTGTGTCACACATCGTAATAAAAATTTATATCAAAACCAACATAAACTAAATTATTTTACTGGCTGGTCATAGATGTATCATAACAGGGACCGATAGATATTTTTTGAAAAGTTACTGATGGCCATTTCCTTCCGGTTTATATTTAGTGAGGGGAATATACATCACCAAGCATATTTGTCAGGGGTGAACTATCAAGTGATTCTCTAAACTGGTGACTTGAAACAATCAACATTTAATTAATACATTGTATATTTCAAGAATCGTTATCCAAAGTTTCCGGTTTCTGCTGAAGGCTCCCCAAGTAACATCGACACTGTTATATTTTATACACGTAAATGTTACTGGCCACTTGAAATCATACTGGGTACCTTATTTTCTGTTAAGTCGTCGACTAAAAATAAATTGTACCCGAGGTTTAATGTAACGTAAAGCCATCCCCTAAACATTCTTCTATCTTCCCTTTTCCCAGAGGTGTGGTATAACCTGTAAACGTGCGTCTTAAGATGTCACCTGCACTTACTTTCTACCATTTTGTTGGGCAACCTACCTACGATAGCCCTGTCCCTCTATTCACCATTAGCTCTTAATCATCCTGTATCTCTTGTCACACACTGGTTAATCTGTTCTTCGTCTCCTTTATCACTACTTCCTTTTTCTGACATTTGTCCCATATGTTGATTGTTTTTGGTTTAAAGGCACGTCACCCCTTGTTGGTCATTTTTGTCCTCTCTCCAGAGAGGGAGAAAAGCGACAGAAGAGATAGTTGAGCAGATGAAAGTAAGGGGCAAACGAAGAAATGGGAAAATGGAAAAGCGGAAACAGAAGAAATAACAGTATTCCCCCTCTACCCTTAACTGCTGGAAGAACAGCAGGTCTTGTCCAGCTGTAAGCCAATATCAGCTGGACGCCCTATTAACGCAAGATAAACGTCACCTTTGCCTCACCCAACCACTCCAATTGTCCCATATAGATTGGCCAAAAAGGCCTTCTATGACAAGCCATCAGGAGTTATCACGTTTGAAAAACAGAGTGTATGCAATGATCAGGAATCTATACAAATTATCTCGCACCTCCCATTCAAAACACCAAAATGAAAACGTCATGGATGGAAAGCCAGAATGACAGTTATCTCCCCACATGACCGAACGGCTATCCAAAATAAAAAGGCATTAGCAATACATACATCTTAAGGACTAACTATGAAAATAATTAAACACCAAAAAGGAGCGACGACGGAGTCAGTAAGAAGTTTTACGGGGACCGAAGTGGGGTTGGACACTTTAATAGATTTTAGGTGGTCACACTACTCGCCCTTGATTGTTGTGGTTACAACCGATACATTTCTTCACTCTACATGGTAGAGTTCTAGCGCATCAGTGCAACGTCTCCTAGAACAGAAAATCAAACGACTAAAGAGACGAAACAACGATGAGGACTCGACAGCATGAAATAGCTAGAATTCTGCAGCAAAGGAAACCAAACAGTTAAGCTCCGGTTAACCCTACCAGAGGCGGGTTAATATAATTGAGGTTGAAACCTAATATGTCAGATATATTGAACAGTGAACAGGGACGATGTTTGGCATAATAAATGTAACGATTCCTACGCAAAATCAAGCTTCTTCTCTCCGCCTTTGTCAAGAAGGGTGGGAACATCGGGTTCAACACAGACCCTCGACTGAACTTGTCTGCATCTTCATGTAACTTGGTAACCTCCATTTGCGCATGTTTGCCAAAAGATCGACAAAAAACCAAAGTCATTCAATCAGCAAATAAGCTGGAGTATATCAAATCCGCAGCTGGAGAATTAGATGCCGATATTTAAATTTAGTACAGTATCTTTTTTAATGCAATTTAATGTTAAAAACCAAAACAATAAACCTCTAAAACATTTAAGTAAAATCGTTCCACCAAATACTGTATAATGTTTCTTTTTTGTTCACAGTAAAATTTCGCACACCTTCTTTTAATAAATGCCCTGAACACAAAATTGTAAACAAGCGGCCGATGGGAAACTACGCTCACCAGAGCTCAAGTGGACATAAATCCCACCCCCACACACACACCCGTGGTGGCCATTTATTTAAACAGACCAACAGACCATAATGGTTTAGTAGCGGCAAATCCCAGGACCATTGATGCCAAATTATTTTGAAATCAACCATTGTTTTCTTTTGTTGCCGTCGCATACATTATAGTCAGCTTTGAACCATCTCAGGGCTAGAGTACAAAATGCTGCATACCAAGGTCTTGTATTTCTTGAGATGCAGAATTTAAAATCACTTTTGGTCGTTTATTGGTGTGACGATCACACAGATCCCTCTAACAAACATGGATTTCTCGACCACGCTGATGCAGAATATGTAATTTGGTATCAGTTAGCCCAGTAGTTTTAGAAAGAAATTAAAAACTATTTAATCTTATGGCCCCAGGATCATTAAGCTGATTGCAAATATCAACTATGATGTCATAAGCTGCAACAGAACCAGAAAACCCTGTCTTTTCCATACAAAATCCTAAGTGACCGAATGTGACCTTGACGTACGAAAGGTCAAAGTCAACGAAATGTCATCATTTGAACAAATTCAATAGGGCCCGGGTCCCATATATTGTATACCAAGTTTCAAGGTCATCGGTCGATTGGTTCCTGAGAAGGCGATTTTCAAAGGTTTTTACCATATATGGGCATGGTGGATATGTTGTCATTTGACCCAGATATTCATAATGTATTTGTGTTCTTCCACCCGATGGCGGCTTCCCATATAAATTGGTTCCAATTGGCCTTCTAGTTTCAGAGATGTCGTTTGGAATTGTTTGGATGCTTAAATGGGAAAAGAGGGTAGGGACATTTATCACCCCTTTTTATGTCTTTTTCCCCACTTTTTTGATTTTCTAAATCCATTTTCAAGATGCTGAGAGACCTCTAAATAAATTCGTATCTTAGTTAAGTGTGAGAAAGTAAGGAGCATTAAACTCCTTAAATACTGGTGCTACGAATTTAGAATCCTCGACTATGACGTCAGTACTGAAGTACTGATTTAAATAAATATATTATATATTTAATTTTTGCAGTATAAATTTCTAATATTTCTAAACATAAGACTGACTTGTCAGATGGGACATGTATCTTAGCGGATTTGGTTGCCACTTTTTGTAATATTTTAAAATTTGCAAGTCTCGCTGCTTTGGACATCTCCTTCCTGATGCCCAGGACTTCCGCGGAGTGTGGGCCATGTTTGCTGATGTTGGCTCGGTGGGGGACGCATATAAGTCCGCGGGTAGGCGTCTCTTGCCTGATGCCGCCAGTGGACCTGTCTCATGAGCTACGTCGGTCGGTGTGTGCTCGGAGGGGGATGTGCTGTGTTTGCCGGGTCTTGTCCGTCATCCGTTTCGGTTTAAAAACTTTGGGGTTGAGACACACTAATGAAGATTAAATATCAGAAAGGTATCTGTGTCACAAAATTTGGAAAAGTTACGCCTTAATTGCAATCACTGGGTCGGTATCTCTGCTGGTGTATGATTCTTTCGTCCTCGAGGGTATCATCAGCTATTTTTTTTTCTAAAACTAAGACTGACTTGTCAGGTGGGACATGAATCTAAGCGGGTTTGGTTGCCACTTTTTGTAATATTTTAAATTTTGCAAGTCTCGTTACTTTGGACATCTCTTCCCTGATGACCGGGACTTCCGTGGAGTGTGGGCCATGTTTGCTGATGTTGGCTCGGTGGGGGACGCCTATGAGTCCGCGGGTAGGCGTCTCTTGCCTGATGCCTCCAGTTGACCTGTCTTATGGGCTACGTCGGTCGGTGTGTGCTCGGAGGGGGTGTGCTGTGTTTACCGGGTCTTGTCCGTCATCCGTTTCGGTTTCAAAACTTTGGGGTTGAGACACACTGATGAAGATTTAATATCAGAAAGGCCTCTGTCACACTAAATTTGGTATAGTTACACCTTAATTAAATATATGTTGTGGGTGCTCGTTTGATATGCCTAGATGAGGCGATTCTAAAAAGCACTATCGACCTATACTTTTGAGCAGAAACGTACAAATCAATAAATAAATAAACAAGAGGGCCATGATGGCCCTGGATCGCTCACCTGATCCACAGAGTAACAAGGGGCCCGGCGAGGGCCATTATTGACCAAGGGCTATAATGTGCATAATGTTGAGGGAGATCTAAATAGGTGAAGCTTCATACAAAATATCAACAAAGGCTATAATTTGAACAATCTTGACAAAGGTCCACTAAATGAAGCTAAACACCAAATATCAAAGACCTGGGCCTTGCGGTTTCCGAGAAGAAGATTTTTTTAAAGATGTTCCCTACATAAGCCTATGTAAAACCAAATGGCCCCGGGGCTAGGATGTTTTTGGCCTCAGAGCTATAATTTAAACAATCTTGATAGAGGTCCATTAGATGGAGCTTCACACCAAATATCAAAGACCTGGGCCTTGCTGTTTCAGAGAAAAAGATTTTCAAAGATTATCTCTATATAAGTCTATGTAAAACCAAAGGGCCTCGGGGCGGGGGAATTTGTGGCCCGAGGGCTATAATTTGAACAATCTTTGTAGAGGTCCACTAGATGAAGCTCCATACCAAATATCAAAGACCTGGGCCTCACAGTTTCAGAGAAAAAGATTTTTCAAGATTTTCCCTATATAAGTCTATGTAAAACCAAAGGGCCTCGGAGGGGAGGGGGGCATTTTTGGTCCCAGGGCTATAATCTCCATGGCTATAATTTGAACAATCTTGGTAGAGGTCCACAAGATAAAGCTTCATACCAAATATCAAAGACCTGGGCCTTGCGGTTTCAGAGAAGACGATTTTTAAAGATTTTCCCTATATAAGCTTATGTAAAACCAAAAGGCCCCGGGGCGGGGGCATTTTTGGCCCCAGCACTATAATTTGAACAATCTTGGTAGGGGTCCACTAGGTGAAGCTTCATACAAAATAGCAAAGACCTGGGCCTTGCGGTTTCAGAGAAGGAGATTTATAAAGATTTTCCCTTTATAAGCCCATGTAAAACCAAAGGGCCCGGGGGTGGGGGCATTTTTGGCCCCAGCACTATAATTTGAACAACCTTGGTAGGGGTCCACTAGATGAAGCTTCAAACCAAATAGCAAAGACCTGAGCCATGCGGTTTCAGAGAAGAAGATTTTTAAAGAGTTTCTCTATATAATCCTATGTAAAACCAAAGGGCCCCGGGGCGGGGGCATTTTTGGCCCCAGCACTATAATTTGAACAACCTTGGTAGGTGTCCACTAGATGAAGCTTCATACCAAATATCAAAGACCTAGGCCTTGTGGTTTCAGAGAAGAAGATTTTTGAAGATTTTCCCCATATAAGCCCATGTAAAACCAAAGGGCCCCAGGGCGGGGGCAGTTTTGGTCCCAGCACTATAATTTGAACAATCTTGGTAGGGGTCCACTAGATAAAGCTTCAGACCATATATCAAAGACCTAGGCCTTGCGGTTTCAGAGAAGAAGTTTTTTTTTAAAGATTTTCCCTATATATAATCCTATGTAAAACCAAAGGGTCTCGGTGCGGGGGCATTTTTGGCCCCATCACTATAATTTGAACAATCTTGGTAGGGGTCCACTAGATGAAGCTTCATACCAAATATCAAAGACCTGGGCCTTGTTGTTTCAGAGAAGAAGATTTTTTAAGTTTTCGGTGAAACAAATATATTTTTGGCTCCTGTGACCTAGATGTGCAGCGGACCGGAACCATTTGAACAACTTTGAAAGGGGACCACCTAAGGATCATTCCTGTGAAGTTTGGTCAAAATCCGATCAGTGATTTAGGAGGAGATGTCGTTTGAAGATATTGTTTATGCACACACGCACACACGACGGACGAAAAGTGATCACAAAGGCTCACCTTGTCACTAGGTGACAGGTGAGCTAATAAAAATAAAAAAAAGAAAATTTTGTAAACCCCTATCAACTCTACTTTTATCTGTACATCACGAAAACACGCCTATATAATTTTAACTCCCTTGAACCCCACTTTTATATTGTAAAACTGGGGTTTACAAGGGTAAACCTTATTTTCCTCATTTCTGCGCTAAAATATATATTGTGGATACTTGTTAGAACCGTCTCGATGAGGCGGTTCTAACAAGTACCTACAATCTATATTTCGAGCAAAAGTAAGAAAAATATCACAATTTTTCATCTTAAAATTTTCATTTTTTCGGCGATAAAGGTTACAATGTATTTGTATAGGCGTGTTTTCGTAATGAAGGTTTATAGGGCGTTCATTACCTGATGATCTGAAATGGTTCAAAAAGAATAGCTGAATAGCACATAAGTGTGCTTGTGTACTAATGGATATCACGTTTTTTTTTTGTTTTGTTTTTTTATTTATTTTTTTATTAATTTTTTTTTGTTGTTGTTTTTTGGGTTGGTTGGTTGGTATTGTTGTTGTTGTTCAAGTCGTCTTTTTGTTTCAAAGCAGAGGCGTTTTTCGTGTCTGCACTTTAGAAAATTGGCGCATTAGTGTTTTAATAGGTGCTACTTTTTAACAGAAACGTGACTACTTTTAATTAGACACGTGACTGAAATTCAAACGTTAGGATATAAATTGAACCTTAGAGCGTAGCCACATTCTGAGTATCTTCTCTGGCGATTCCTTGATTTGTCTTTGTGACATTACAAATCAGTAGCTGAAAGCATGAAAAAATGTTAATGGGTAGACTCTGTGATTAAAGTCTTTGCAAACTACGCAATAATTCATACCTTTTTGTCTTAATTTCCATGAACAGGCTTAGAGTGTGGGATCGGTGTTTAGCCCACCTGACCGAAGGTCATGGTTAGCGCTTGTGTCCGTGAGGTGTCCGGCGTCGTCGGTCGTGCGAGCGTAAACATTTTTGTTAACACTGTCGAGGCCACAGTATTGGTCCAATCATCATCACACTTGGTCAGAATGATCATCATAGGTCAAGTTTGAATATAGGTCATGTCGGGTCAAAAATAGGTCAATAGGTCAAATCTTAGAAAATCCTTGTTAATACTCTAGAGGCAACAGTTTTAGTCCAACCATCATTAAACCTGCTCAGAATGATTATCTTGACAATATCTCGATCAAATTCAAATATTAGTCATGTCGAGTCGAAAAGAAGGTCAGTAGGTCAAATCATAGAAAAACCTAGTTAACACTCTGGAGGCAACAGTTTAGGTCCAATCGTCCTCAACCTTGCTCATGATGATCATCATGACAATATCTCGATCAAGTTTGAATATGGGTCATATCAGCTCAAAAAGTAGGTCTGTAGGTAAATTCATAGATAAACATTGTTACATGTAACACTCTGGAGACCACAGTTTTGGTATGATCATCATAAAACGTGCTGAGAATGATCAGCTTGACAAAATATTGGTCAAGTATGAATATGGGTCATGTCGGGTCAAAAGGTAGATCATATCATAGAAGAACCTTGTTAACACTATAAAGGCCAGATTGTTGGTCCAATTATCATCAAACTTGCTCAGAAATATCATCTTAACAAGATCTCGGCAAGTTTGAATATAAGTCATGTTGGGTCAAAATGTAGGTTAGTAGGTCAAATCATAAAAAACCTTGTGACCACTTGAGGCCATAGTTTTGATCAGATCATTATCAAACTTTCTCAGAATGATCATCTTGACAATATCGTCGTCAGGTGGTGTATTTTACGAATGGATTGGTACATTTTTATGTCCTCGGTAGCGATAGCGGGGATCTACTTTTTGTCCTGGGGCCAGTTGCTCAAAACTAACGACGTCGTTAGTTAACTTATCGTTAAAACTTTGATCATTTATTATGGCAGATATGCTGATATTTTTGCTGAAAATATGTCAGCAGCTTTTGCACATTTTTTTCAGCAAAAAATACCAAAATTTTAAGTATTAAACTTGTTAGAACAGTTAACTATATGACCACTAACGAGCTCGTTAAGCTAACGATGCTTAGAACAACTTACATATTGATTGTTTACCTTTGAACCAATTGTGATAGAAACGTCATATTTGACATGTAGGTTTCTTGTGACAAGGGCTTTCCACTGATACAATTTGTTCGACCTGTGACCAATTTTAAAGAAAAAACTTACATTGGTCATCACTTTTGAACCACATGAGATAGTGCCTTCATGTTTGGAATTTAGGTTTCTTATAACAAGGGCTCCCAACTCATACAAAACGTTTTGACTTTGAGCTTGATGTGTCACGTACTTAAATGAAAACTAGCATTTGTCATAACTGTTGAACCGTTTGAGATAGAGCCTTCATATTTGGCATGTAGGTTCTTGTGACAAGGTGTTCCTACTCAAATGGGGGTGGCTGGGTGAAGCAATGGTGATGTGTATCTTGAATTACTGGGGCGTCCAATTGATATTTTGCTAACAGTTGGACAAGACCTGCTGTCCTTGCAGTAAGGGCAGAGGGTAGAATGTTATTTTTTTCTGTTTCGTTACACTTCCATTCATTTTTCCCTTTCCCATCTGTCCCTCACTTCTAATCTACTATCTCTTCTTCCTCATTTTCTCAATTTCTCTGGGAAACGACACAAAATGACCCACAAGGATTGACGTGTCGTTCAACTCAAAACAATCAATCAAACAATTCCCACTCAAACAAAACAGTTTGATCTGTGACCTTGACATGTGACCTTGACCTGTGACCGTGACATTGACCTGTGACCTACCTTATCGTTACTGATGAAGCATTTGAGATATTTGACATGAAGCTTTCTTGT
Organism: Lucinisca nassula; assembly: GCA_963580285.1. Classification (NCBI taxonomy): domain Eukaryota; kingdom Metazoa; phylum Mollusca; class Bivalvia; order Lucinida; family Lucinidae; genus Lucinisca; species Lucinisca nassula. The sequence continues at coordinate 54,115,379 of OY757023.1, read as the reverse complement.
GTCAAGGGCTTGCCACTCACACTGTAGCGTCAAGCAACACGTACTACCTACGATATATGTTGCTTAACTTCGTGAAAAGCCAACAACTCTAAGAGCCGGCTCCCATTGCAAGGCTGTAGAAGTGTTTGGCATATATGTTCCTTGTGACAAGAGGTTCCTATACGTACAAACGATTTTGTCCTGTAAACTTGACTTTGACATGTGACCTAATTTATCATAACCTTTGAACCGTTTGGGATAGAGCCTTCATATTTGGCTCGTATACCCCTTGTGACAACGGCTTCTCGATCATTCATATTTGACATGAAGGATCCTTTTGACAAGGGTTTCCCACATATACAAACATTTTGATATGTGACCTTAACCTAGACCTGTGACATACTTTAAATAAAAAATTGACCTCAGCCCTTGGATATGTTTGTGTTTCACAAACACCTCTTGTTACCTGAGAAGTCTGCAAAGGGTATGGAAGCGGCCTCAGACTGACATAGTACCAGGTTAAGGTGGTGTGAAAATCAGAACTAGGAAGCGCCAAGAGACATTGTAAGTTAGTCTGAAGCCGGTTTATCTCCATCATCCGGTGTACTAAGATCTGAACTGCAACGCCTGCATGGTGCCTAGATAGTGAAGTACAAGTCAGCTCTGTGGTGTCCAAGGGAACCAACGACTCATAAATTTATGATCTTTTCCTAATTCCCCCCCCCCCCCCCCCTTTTGTCGCCACGAAGCTTTGTTAGTTTGACTGAGCCGGTTCATCGGTTCATCCTGACCCTCAATGCTCACACGGTGCAAAGATGCCAACTCTCTCTTTCCCGCACCCCAAAGCAGACTTCTGTCACCACGAGGTATTGTAGATAAGACTGAGCCGGTTCATCACCATCCATTACACTAGGACCTGACCCTCAATTTCCACGAGGTGACCTTGTTATAACCTTCCACCCCTTCTTATACTCGTATTTACTACCATTTCATTTGTACAATTACGATCAGGTGAGCGATCCAGGGCCATTATGACCCTCTTTTTAAGTTTTCTTCCTTGCATGGCATTTTCGATATGTTATGTAATAGGTGAAACAGTCATTTATGAATTTATGATATGTATAAAATGACAGTTTTATGGTTGATATTAGCACATAATTTTGATTGGCAGTTATGTCGTGAAATGTCGAAATCGTATTCATTGGTAGATGCATGTGTTAATAATGCTAATAATAGATGATATTTGATTTTTTTTCAGTGTAAGATCTATTACTTTTACACCAATGGAAGACCAAAAGAAATATTTTCACGAGTGGCGAGTTCAAGAGTGAAAACACGACTTTTAATGATTATAAGTTCATCACGAAAACATGCCTATATGATTTTGACCCCCGTGAACCCTACTTTTATATAGTAAAACTGGGATTTCCGGGGGTATACCTTATTAGGGCCCCGCACTGAAAGTGTGGGTGCCCTATAGTAATCACTCTGTCTGTCCGTCTGTCCGTCCGTCCGTCCACAAATTTCTGATAGCGCTGCCGGGGCCCTAGTCAGTTTCACTGACAGCTCTAGTTTTTCTTATTTCTACTCTAAGATATAGATTGTGGGTACTCGTTAGAACCGCCTCGATGAGGCGGTTCTAACGAGTGCCCACAATCTATATTTTGAGCAGAAATAAAAAAACAATATCACAATTTTTCATCATAAAATTCACATTTTTTTCATTTTTTTTTTTCTGCGATAAAGGTGGCAATGTATTTGTATAGGCGTGTTTGCGTAATGAATAAAAAAATAATCACACACTGAAAAAGAGAACAACAAAAAAAGCCTTTTATTTTTATTTTTTCTTATTTCGGCTAAAACAATGGATAGGTACTAGTAAGAAAAGCCTCGGCGTTCTAACGAGTACCCACGATGTATGTTTAGTGCAGGAACATGAAAAACATCGTCGAAAAACATTACGAAAACACGCCTATACAAATACATTGCGAATTTTACCGCCGAAAATAGCAAATTTTAAGGTGATAAATTATTATAATATTTTTCTTATTTCTGCTCAAAATATACATTGTGGGTACTCGTTAGAACCGCCTCATCAGGCGGTTCTAACGAGTACCCACAATTTATATTTTAGAGCAGAAATAAGAAAAATAAGGTTTACCCCTGTAAAGACCAGTTTTCCTATATAAAAGTGGGGTTCAAGGGGGTCAAAATTATATAGGCGTGTTTTCCTGTTGAAAATCATTTTTTCTTTTTTATGGCAAAATGTTCAATATATTGTAATAGGCGTGTTTTCGTAATGGTTCATGCGATCTGCGAAGAATCTGATCAGACTGTGTGGTTGCGCAGGCTAATCGGGTCTTCCCTATATAGTTTGGTCTTCAAGGGCCCAGACAAGACTATTTAGTTTATATAGAGCCGGTCAGTTTACATAACCACGCTTCCTTTACTTGCTTTCGCACGAAGCTGGTAACTGTCCTTCTTGAATCAGCGGTTGGGAGAGAATGACCATACACAAGATTTTATGATCAATCCCCTCGAAATGATGTTGCCGACCCATCCAAGACTCGAACCCGCGACTTCCTCATCGACAGTCAAACGTGTACCAGATTAAGCTATCGCTGCCGGCATGACAGAGTCGAACCCGTTCTTGGTCCCTTGGCAAAGCTTCAATTATTTCCAGATACAAAGTAATTCGGGATAATTTAGAGAAATCTGTCTAATTATCTTGTATATGTATGTTGCGTGTTCTGCGCATCCCCGTCAACACTGTTAAGGTCATTTTGGAGACGTTGTTTCCAATTTCGAGGGACTTTTACCCGACATTGAGATGTTCTGACATCTCAATCCCTATCGCCCAATGAAACCAATAGGGTTTATATGCATTGACGGTCCAACTCGCACCACTTTACCTAGGCAGGCTTAGCCCTTTTGAGCGGTTTACCGGCACTCATGTGCGGTTGGTTTCAGCTCTGCGTGGAAGCACCATGCAGCCCAATTTATTTCTCCAAGCCCCGACGGGCGGGGGCCAGTATGTTGCGTGTACGTATTAGAATCGCCTCAGTGATGCGAATCTAATGAGCTCACCCATCATACATGCACTATGAATTTATAGAATATAGCACACTTGTACCCAAGTAGTGCAACATGCCTCGACCCTCTTTATCTTGCACATGTAAGTTGTTTGTACATGTACGAATTAGAGTCGTCCCGACGAGGCGATGCTGATGAGTACACACTACTACATGCACCATGAGTTTATAGAATACAGCACTATTGTACCCAAGTAGTGCATCGTGCATCTGCGAATGTATGTTGTGTGCACTTATTAGAATCGCCCGAGGCGATTCTAATGAGTACACACATCATACATGTACCCTGAATCTTTAGAATATAGCACACTAATACCCAATTTGTGCATCGTGCCTCTTTATCTTGCATACGTTTTTGGGTGTACGTAATAGAATCGCCTCGATTTCTGTTGTGTATTCTATACATTTACGTATACCCTACTTTGAACATATTTCATTGTATATACAGTAAAATACCGCTATCAAAACCACCAAAATTTGAGACTTATTCTGCTTTGAAACTCTTATTTAAAACGTTCCAGTTATTCTTTCTTTGTGTTTTCTCCACACAGTGTCATTTTGTCAGGGTCTTTGGTGATGATAATATACGAATTTACTGTAATATTCATACATGATGTTGAACAGCCGTATTGTTCGTTTCGTCATACATGCTGGTGAAAAACCATATTCATCACATGCCAGTAAACACCAGAGAAAACCCTTATGAATGTAATCTTCTAGAAGCGGTGACACAACCGGTTTGTACCTAAGCCCTACTTGCCACATATTGGTACTGAATTCTGTCTTCATTCCTCAACAGACCTCGCGATTTGCAGGCGAATTGACAGACTATAATTGCATGTGCATTTAGCTAACGAAACTCAGTTCTTCGGTGTTGTAGCAGACAAATCATTCTTTCAAAACATTTACAAGTTTTGGCTTTTTCTACATTTAGTGTCCGGGACTAATAAGAGACCACCTTTGGAACTGTTTAAAAGTGGTCTTAAGACCAACTTTTGAACAGTTCAAAGGTGGTCTTAATATAAGAGTTTTACTCTAGTTATCGAAATGTGAGTCAACTTACTTCTTTCCAGTCACATTATTATAATTTTATTTTGTTTTACGGCCCTTTCTCAAGATTGTTTAACATATTTTAATTTAAACTCATTTATTTTAGTTCGATTGCGATGGAAGCTTCAAGCTTATTTAATCGCTCTCGAACACTCATTCCGGGTGTTTTCACGCGCGCGAGAGAGAGAGGCAGGGACAATTACCCCGCTGCTACCCATTTACACCTGGGTGGAGTGAGGCAGTGTCATTACGTGTCTTGCCCAAGGACACACCTCGATAACAGGAGCCGGATTCGAACGCACAACCTCTCGATCATGAGTCGCGTTAGCCACTGCTCTATCGAGGCTGACAACTTAAATTATATTTAGCCGATCGTTCATCAGAGGTGGGCAAAAACCGGAGTAGCCGAAAAATAACCCTGACGTTTCGTTGTAGAACTAGGTGGCATCTGACATTTGGTCTGAGCGAGGCTCGAACCACAGCGGTGAGACACCTAATGACTATAAGTCAGCGCTCTTACCCATTAGTCCACGGAGGCCCACATGTGCCGGGTGTACTTAGATACTTAATTCAATGAAGGACGCGAGGTAACCCGCAATTGGGTAGAACATCATTCTACATTTTAGTATGGGTGTTCCATGTGTTTGTTCGCCGTCTGACTGGTGATCAGGAGGACGCGGGTTCAATACCTGCCGGGGTCAGCAACATTCTTTCGTGGAGATTGATCATGAAATCTTTTTTCCGGTCATTATCTCCCTTCCGCTGATTCAAGAAGGGCAGTTGTCAGTTTCTGGAGAAAGAATGTGCAATGAACTAAAGTTTAGGCATGCCCAGGAAAAGTGTGGATAGGTAAACTGACCTGCTCGAAAATGACCTACATAGTGTTGACTGGGCCTTTTAACTCCAATACAAACAAAACTACATAAAAGTGGGGTTCAAGAGGCTCAAAATTATGTAGGCGTGCTTTCAGGATGAAAGGTGCAGATAAACCTGTAGGCTAGCATCTTAAGTCATTACGAAAATACACCTCTTCAAAATACAGTCGAACTTCAATGACTCGAACACCTTTGGGACCATGAAAATCTATTCGAGACAGGGGTAGTTCGAGCCACTGAGGGTTCTGTTAGGAGGCATAACGAAATACTTTTGGACATCTTTTCGGTGCTCTATGATGAAAATATATGCTGTGTGTACTCATTAGAATCGCCTCATTGAGGCGATTCTAATGAGTACACACAGCATACATTTGCAAGATAAAAGACGAAAATCTCCTGAATTATCTCCCACTATTTCTTATGTAGAGGAATTTCCTAGGGACTCAAAAACGGATTCGACTCAGCCATGGTATACGAGCCATCGGTGTTCGAGCCATCGAAGTTCTACTGTATATTGAAAATTTTACCACCAAAAATTGGAAATTTTCAGAAAAAAAATCTGATATTTGCTAAATTTATGCTCAAAACATAGATTGTGGAAATGCGTTAGGACGGTCGCGGCGAGGCGGTCCTAACGAGAACCCACAATATATGTTTCTCGAAAGCATAGAAACTCGCTAGACCGCCTCGCCGAGGCGGTTCTTACGAGTACCCACAATCTATGCTTTTGAACAAAAAAAAAATGAAAAATAATCTATACACCCGTAAACCCTAGTTTTACTATATAAAAGCGGGGTATGAGGGGGTCAAAATTATATAGCCGTGCTTTCGTGATGGTTCGATAATTGGATACATGTAGCATAATACCTCTTGTTTCTATATCAAATAGATCATTTTGTCTTTTTTTTTTTTTTTTTTTTTGGTTTTGGTATTACGGTCCATTGAAGATTATTTCACATATTTCGAGTCGATCGCTGAACAGAGGTGGCGGGAAAAGAAGTACCCGGAGAAAAAGAAAACACTTGAGTTTCCGTGGTAGAAATTGGCGTCTCAATTGTGAGCCGAGCGAGGCCAGAACCACAGCGGTGAGAGACCTAATGATTCAGCACTTGGCCGGGGAGGAAATTTGTCTGTTTATTTATTTTATTATATTTTTTTTTGGTAAGTTATGTCGCAAATTCCGTTAGATTCGACTCATCGAGGCGGTTCGTATGAGTATTCCTTAATGCATGTTTCACTACGGAAATTACGTCGTGCGACATTTTTTTTTGTTTGATTTGAAGTTTAACGTCCCCGTCAACACTGTAAAGGTCATTGTGGAGACGTTGCTTCCAATTTGTGGGACTTTAACCTGACAATGAGATGAAATGACATCTCTAGCCCTGTCGCCCAATGAAACCAAAATGGTTTATAAGCATGGACGGTCAGACTCGCACCGCTTTGCCTGGACAGGCTTAGATCCTCTAAGCGGTTTACCAGTACTCGTGTGCAGATCGGTTTCAGCTCTGCGTGAAGGCATCATGCAGCCCATCTATTTCTTCCAACCCCGATGGGCGGGGGCCGAGGCCGTGCGACATAATGATTTTTTCACATCTCCAAAATGGCTACTTTTCTGATGAAACTCCGTGACATATTTTCTTAATAAAACCGCAAACATAAGTTCTGGGTGCTCGTTTGAACCGCCTCATTGAGGCGGTTCTAACGAGTTCCCACAGCGTATGACTGGGAACAGCAATAAGGTAAATAATGTATATCCCCGTAAATCTTAGTTTTCACGGCGAACTTGGCGTCTCAATTTTGACCCGACCACAGCGGTTGGAGACTTAATGATTAAGTGTCAGCGCTCTTTCCCACTAGGTCATATGCTGCAAATTCAGATTTTGGTTCTGCTCATCGAGGCGGTTCTTAAGAAGTTCTTACAGTAAAGCTCATATATTAAGACTACCTTTTGCACTGTTCAAAAGTGGTATTTAAGACCCATTTTGAACAGTCCCCAAGTTGGTATCGTACTGGAGCACACTTGGTGTCGAAACAATAAAGACAAGACCGCTGAAACCTTATAAATATGTTTTTTTAAAGCAAAATTAGTCCTTATGTTTGCTGGTCTTAATAGCAGAATGTTTGAATGTTTATGTTCATGCATTCTATAATATTTACATTTCCAGTGTAAAGTCTAATGTAAACCTATGGAAAACAATGTAGTTCATACTTCCATGAATGCATCGAGTCACATGATTTTCAGTGACGTCAAGTGACGTCAGACTAAACCATGGTTCTCTACGGGCGTTGGTGACGTCACCGCCTTTCCGCCTTTTGTAGAAAAAGACAACGTGTAAATGTTTTTCAGATTTAAAAGTTTGCCCTATAAGCATTCTTTTTCGCCCAGTGATGAGGGGCAAAGAGTGTATATATAAAAAATAAACTTATTTTGCTCTGTTTTTCATGAAAGTATGAACGGCTGCGGGTCGCTAGCAAAGATTCGGGGTTCATTTACTTTGCACGCGACCCACTGTGTTCATACTTTCATTAACAGCAGAAAAATAAAATTCATTTCTTAAATGTATGTTTGAATGGGAAGAAGCACCCGCTCTGATGCTAGACCTCTTCGGCGTCAACACAGGCAACAAAGGGCCAAAGTACACAGGTACCTACGTAATTCAGACAGTCATTAAACTTTACAAATGTTTAAACTAGCAGGTTTTAATTTATATTTCAATTTGATGTTTCAATTTTCTTTCTTAAAAAAAGAGCATTCATGTAACAAAAACTGCTAAAGGCCTGTGCGGCGATTCGACTTTCAGACCAGCTTTTGAATCAACTTTGTTCCTTCATCGCTCTTACGACAGTCATTGGTCTACATTTTAAGGCGACAGCGAGTAGCAAAGACTCAGATCAGACTGCGCATGCGCAGTCTGATTTGAGTCTTTGCTGACTGCGCAAGTTTTCCTGTAGGTTTGTTTGTGCTCCGACCCATATAACTTCGTTTGTGAATATGAATATATAAAAAAAATATCTTTAAGTCATTTCATCAAATACAAAAACTACTAATTAAAGGCATTTTGAAACTTCTTTTATACGACAGAAAAATCACAAAGGTGTGTATGAGTTCGATGACACTGTTTGTTTGCATTAAAATGCTGAAAAGCGGTTTGAAAATGATTAAAAGATAGAAGTATCTTATTAAATCCTAAACTCTATTAAACCTTACATTAACTATTTCCTACGGGGTGTTCTGTTTTTTCTTACAGAAATCGTGCAAAACAATTTATATTTTACATTACCAAGTAATGATGTTTTCGAGTTTAACGACTCGCCAACCCTATTTGTGGGTCATAAGCGCCAATCGGTTAATGATCAAACATTACCATGCAATAACAATCGGTATATTTATGCACTCCACATATGCACTAGTGCTTTTTTTATCTCATGTACTGTATGCATGTAACGATACCGCCAATTCATGTTTTCCAACCATCACGAAAATGCCCCTATATATTTTTGACCCCCTTGAATCCCACTTTTATATAGTAAAACTGAGGTTTACAGGGGTAAATCTTATTTTCATTATTTCTGCTCTAAAATATAGATTGTGGGTATTCGTTAGAACCGCCTCAATGAGTACCCACAATCTATATTTTGAGCAGGTTTAAGAAAAATATCGCAATTTTTCATCTTAAAATTTTCGTTATTTCGGGGGGTAAATTTTCAATGCATTTGTATAGACGTGTTTTTGTAGTTATCACATAAACAAGTCCATGTACGGAAAAAGCCCGTAAACCCCACTTTATACAGAGAAAACTGGAATTCAAGGGTAAACAAGATTACAATAATTTTGTACGTGTTAAAAATAAAAGATAGCTGTTTAAAACAACACCTCAATATCGTCACTTATTCTAGATGACCAAAATAATTCATGTTCTTTCACTCACAGAAGCGGCCCATTTTTTAATTATTTTTCATTTATTTTGTTTTATTAACTCGGAGAATCAGGTTGTGTTTTCTTCGAAATTTATTGGAAAACGCCTGAACCCTTTTGCATATAATGTAGCCCCTGATCAGAAGCCATTTTCTGCTGCGTCTGATCTGGGTCTGCACTATTTTGCCATTTGGCCAGCGATTTTGCTTATGAGATTTGGGGAACGATTTTTATTTGACGAAACGAATGTTTGGCTAAGGACCGGAATGCTGGGAACCAGTCTAGCGGTCCCCAAGCGTTCCCCGTTCCAATTGGAATAGTGTAAGCGTAGAATGGAGCGGAATGGAACGGGAACGGGAATGGCGTGGAACTCGAACGATAAAATGGGAAGCAAAATCGCTGACCCCCTGTACATGTAGATGCCATTACGAAAACATGCCCATTCAAATATATTGATAATTTTGCCACCAAAAATATGAAACAAATCCGATATAAATTCCGATACTTTTTACATATCTGCTGTCAACTTAGATTGTGGGTATTCGTTAGAACCGCCTCGGGGGAGTCTAACGAGTACCCACAGCAACTTAGATTGTGGGTATTCGTTAGAACCGCCTCGGGGAGGCGGTTCTAACGAGTTCCCACAATCTATAGTTTAGAGCAGAAATATGAAAAATAAGGTTTACCCCTTCAAACCCCCGTTTTTTCTATGTAAAAGAGGGATTCAAGTGGGTCGAAATTATTTAGGCGTGCTTTCGTGATGCACAGGAAAAGTCAGAGTCAAAGATAACAAACTACATGTACCAATGGCACCAAGAGAAAGATTAACTAACAATGAGGAAAAAAAAAAAGGAAGAAAAAAAAAAAAAGAAAAAAAGAAAAACGAACAAACAACACAGCAACCAGCTCCCTCTCCCCCACAAGAGATGATCAAGGTGCAGCAGGTACTACTTATGAAACTTAAACAAATGGAAAAAATAAAAAAACAGTATTCTAACACAGCGCGCCTATATAGGCAATGGAAAATAACTGTGTTTTATTCTACAACAAATCACGGCAAGGAAGAGCGTGACGAGTGACGTCATTAAAAGCTGCGAATTTATGACGTCACTAGTCGATTTCTTTGGCGTTAGACGGTGTAACGTCATTTTCTCGCATCGAAAACGTAAGAAAAGGATATAAATACATGTGTTTCAGTCAATAATTTTAGCGGGATTTCTTCTAACAATGGCGAAAAGTTGTGAGATTTTGAAGGAAACAACAGCAATATTGCCGATTTTCAGCGTGTTAGAATCGAAATAGATCAGCTCTAGCCAGTGATTTGTTGAGTAATAAATCACAGTTTGTCGGTCAGTTGTAAGTAGACAGATCACGCGCGCTACGCGCTCGTGATTTGTCTACTTTACAACTGACCTCCAAACTGTGATTTATTAGTCAACAAATCACAGGTAGAGCTGATCTATTTCTTAAATAACACACAGTCACATAGAAGCCTCCGTGATGCAGTGGTAACGCTACTCACCTTGTAAACCAGGGATCGCAGGATCGATGGGCTTCTCCAGACTTTCGGATGAGTCTTTAAACCGAGGTCCCGTCTCCGTATGACCATCGCTGTTGGTGAGACGTAAAACTCAAACGCTCACTCACACACAATCATAGCCGGCACATGCATTCGAAAATCCGACTAAGCTCCTTTAAAATAGACAAAAACTAGAGCTGTCAGTGAAACTGACTAGGGCCCCGGCAGCGCTATCAGAAATTTGTGGACGGACAGACGGACAGACGGACAGACAGAGTGATTACTATAGGGCACCCACACTTTCAGTGCGGGGCCCTAATTAAAGAACCGCCGCCTTAGAATGGCCAGTAACGAGAACCACTGGGGAGTTTAAATTTATTCTATTGCCCCAACCTTCATTATTATATAGCTGGTCTATCTGAAGGTATGCGAAACTCAATGAAATAAGAGTAAAATCGCCTAAAAGAAACTAGAGTTGCAAACACGTAGATTGTAAGGGGCGTGTACTAATCTCTTGTTATCACAAGACTAACGTCGCCGGCAAATCCACAACGCTCATTTTGTCTATATTTAGCGTACATGTACGTTGGTTATTTTACCATGAAAAAATGACATTGATAGCACCTCCTCTGGTGAAAAAGGAGACACTCATATGAGCTGTTAAAGGGTTTATAACAGGCACTTTACGTCGATTAACGTTGTTTCAACGTTTGTTCAGCATCAACGCTGAAAGGAGTTTAAAAGAACGTTTTTAACGTGGTTTCAACATTCATTTCCTGCTGGTATTATTATGGACAAACAGTTTCAAGTTTACGAATGCGTGATGTGAACAATACGTAAAACCAACTATTAAATATGTCGCGAGAAAAGAAAACGTTTCTTTGCACATGCGCACACAGCAAAAATTTAAATCAGCTTGCATACCTCAATATGCTTTGAGCCAAGGAATATCCTGTAAGCGAAATCCAAAGACTCTGATATACCTGCATGCCTGCGCAGGGTAACATTGACTCTATTATGGACAGACAGATAGACAAAATAGGTGGGTGGGATGTCAGTTCTCTGATTTCCGTTTAAAATGTCACATTTTCAACCCCCATATTAAAAAGTCAGAGTATCAACAACTTATGCATAAATATAAGAATCATTCATGACTATTGTTCGTGTTGAAGTTCTACGTCCCTGTCGAAACTATTTAGGTCATTTTGGAGACGCTGCTTTCGATTTTGCGGGACTTTTAGCCGACACTGAGATGAAATGGCAGCCCGAACCCTACCACCCAAAGATACCGCTAGCGTTTAAGGAGCAATCTGACAAGTGAGTTGTTTAACAGCACATAAGTAAAGCACCATGTTTATGCGAGAGGCATTCATCAGTATGGATTCAATATAAGAACTTTCAATTAGAGGGATGTCCATGGCGATCGGAACCACATGTTGATATTCTGTGGATTGGTTTCACCTAATTTGAATATACACGAATGTCTTTCTTTTGTTTTCAATTCATTCACACGTTTTTTTGTTGTTTTTTCTCTCTAAGCCAGACACAACGGCCTATAATTTTGCAAGGACGTATACACCACAGGCTTGCAAAAACGCTGCCACCTTGTTAAATAACTTTACATGTATCTACCAAACACTGCATTTGCAGTAACAGATATTCCTTGACAATCGTCACGAAAACGGGCCTATCCAAATACATTGTAAATTCTTCGCCGAAAAAACGAAAATTTTAGGATGAAAAATTGTGATATTTTCTTTAATTCTGCTCCAAATATAGATTGTGGGTTGTCGTTAGAACCGCCTCATCGAGGCGGTTCTAACGACAACCCACAATCTATATTTTAGATCAGAAATAAGAAAAATAAGGTTTACTCCTGTAAACCCCAGTTTTACCATATAAAAGTGGGGTTCAAGGGTTCAAAATTAAATAGGCGTGTTTTGTGATGATTGCCAAAAGTTACCGCAGCATGTCTTATTTCTGTAAATGGAGTGAACAACGGTCATGGTTTAATGCTCGGATAGAACTGTCATTGCATTCTGCGTGGAAAACTCTGTGCGCTGTTAACTAGAAATCTGAATGATAGAAAAATTGAAGTTGACGAGCAGGAGAAGTAGTGAATAACGAAACACATTCAAACAAACTACTGAAGTTGCAAGCTGTATGTTTTGTATGGTTATAAAGTAGCCCGGCTACAGGGAAAATGCTTCTTTGTGGGAAATAGCGCCCAACCTATTCAACCGACCCGACCCGTCACCATCTTCTCCAACCATCAACCCGAAGGGGTTTGGATATTTTCTATAATGTCTAAGGAAATTATTATAAGAAAATACTAATGCACTTGCATTTGTAACGCGGCGTCTGATTGGATAACACCAAAATTTGCGACAGTATAATTAGGGGATAAGTGTATTGAATATGTCATAAATATTGATGTAAGAAGTAGGTCAATCCCACCTCTCACACTCCCCGCTCAAGATGCCATGTAGGCACAGAACGCACCAATATCAAGCGTTTGTGCTCATTTTACAGGACAAACGCTTGATATTGGGTGCGTTCTGTGCCTACAAGGCATCTTGTTCGGGGAGTGTGAGAGGTGGGATTGACCTACTTCTTACATCCTCCGCGAGAGAAGTCACCTCACTCCCAATCGGCTAGCTGGTAACTGTCAAGCTGGCAGGAGTCAGCATATTGGCAGCCTAGGGAAAAGAGCAGCACCTGCAACTAATTGCAGTCGGCGAACTGGGGTAGCCCCTATGTGCTCTTGACGCCCGGTTACCTTAAAAACAACAGTCAGTCAGTCAATATTGTCATTTGGGGAGGTAAACAGGTGGTTTTACGGTAGGAAATTTCGTTCAACGGCGACGCGCCAGCGGAGCCGTAAAACGGAATTTGCGACCGTAAAACCGACACTTTACCTCCCCAAATGACAATTTTCAATGATCCCCATTTCTAATGCACTTATTCGGTTATTTTGTTGATAACTGTAGTATTTTGCTCAAAGCGGCAAGCGCTGTGAGCTGCGTAAAACCGAATGACAGCCATCACGATGTCAAATCCGTGAAATGAAGACCCATTTATACCCCACTTTATATAGAGAAAACTGGGATTTACGGGGTATATATTATTTTCTCTTTTTTGCTCCAAGACAAAGGTTGTGGGTACTCGTTAGAACCGCCTCAATGAGGCGGTTCTAACGAGCACCCATAACCTATGTTTAAAGTATTTATAAGAAAAATATCTCGTATTTTCATCAGAAAAGTAGCCATTTTGGAAATGTGAAAAAAATGCACTATGTGGCACGGGTGTATTATCGTAATGCGATGAAAAGTGACGTTACCTGATAACATCGGGTTTCCAACAGTATTTGACGTTATCCAATCAAACGTCGCGTCACATACGCAAGTGCATTAGAATACTGTCGGAGACCCGACATCATCATTTAACGTCACTTTTCATTGGCTGGTATTTCGTTATACGAAGCTCACAGTGCTTTCCTTTTTGTGCAAAATAGTACTGTTTTTTTGTTGTTGTTTTTTTTTGTTGTTGTTTTTTTTTTTTTTTTTTAAGAAAACCGAATATATACATAATGTAGAATGAGGATGACTGTTTTGCAAACTTGTCATTTCGGGAGGTACATGTAAATCGGCGGTTTTACGGTTGCAAATTCCGTTTTACGGCTTCGCTGACGCATTGCCATAAAACGAAATTTCCAACCGTAAAACCCAAAATGACAATTTTGAATACAGTTATCCCCTAAATAATATCCTTTTTTATTACGAAAAAAAAAAAAAAAAAAAAAAAAAACCTGTGCGACATTGTGGATATTTTCACATCTCCAAACTGGCTACTTTTCTGATGAAAATCCCCGATATTTTTTCTTATTTTTACTGGAAACATAGGATGTGCGTGCCCGTTAGAACCGCCTCATTCAACGAGGCGGTTCTAACGAGTAGCCACAACCTATGTCTGGGAATAGAAATTAGAAAAGGAGTTGTTCATTTCAGGGCTTGTTCACGTGATGTAAATACAATATTCTTGAATTTCTTCATTAACCCATCAGTACCAGAAACCCAAAAACGGGTACCCTGGCAAACAGTGCAGGCCCAGATCAGACGCCGCAGAACGCGGCGTTTGATCAGGGCCTCCACTCTTTGATAAAAGTTCAGTCATTTTCCAAATAAATTTTGATGAAAACACAATCTGACACCCCTAAATTTCGAAATTAACTCCTTTTATATGTAAGGGTTATTCCGTGTCATATTGAGCTGAGGATTTGTTCCATTGAAAATGTAGTTATATGGAATGTCGGTATAAAGAGAGTTGACTGTAGTCTTAAATAAACTGACAACTACCCTTCTTGAATCAGCGGAAGGGATAGAATAAGCCTAAAATAAAAGAAGAACCAGTTTTTTTTGTTATCACAAAAACATGCCTATATAATTTTGACCCCCTTGAACCCCACTTTTATATAGTAAAACTGGGGTTTACAGGGGTAAAACTTATTTTTCTTATTTCTGCTCTAAAATACAGATTGTGGCTACTCGTAAGAACCGCCTCGATGAGGCGGTTCTTACGAGTACCCACAATCTATATTTTCAGCAGAAATAAGAAAAATATCACAATTTGTCATCTTAAAATTTTCGTTTTTTCAGCGGTAGAGGTTACAGTGTATTTGTATAAGGTTTTTTTCATAATGTTTCATTATTTTTCGTGTGCGTGTTAGTATAATGCCGCTGTGATGTAGACAGATAGAATACCCGTAAGTTTAACCATTATAATAGTATCTATTGACCGTATTGTTCACAAAATCAATTACTATATCTTTTTTAGCCAAATTTTTAAACAACACAGGTTGAATAATTATAAGAAAATGGAGACTTATCAGATGAGATCGACTGTAAGTAGTGACTTTTTTGCATTTTATTTGTTTATTGTAATTCTAAATTTTTAAATATTATTATGTATTTTGTACGAATTGTACGGCCCCGCCCATCTGGGCTTGAAGAAATAAATGGACTGCATGATGCTTCCACTCAGAGCTGAAACCGACCTGCACACGAGTACTGGTAAACCGCTTAGAGGATCTAGGCCTGTCCAGGCAAAGCAGTGCGAGTCGACCCGTCCATGCTTATAAACCATATTGATTTCATTGGGCGGCCGGGCTTGAGATGTTATTTCATCTCTATGTCGGGTAAAAGTCCCACAAAATTGGAAGCAACGTCTCCAAAATGACCTGTACAATGTTGACGGGGACGTTAAACATCAAATCAAACAAACATACAAATGTACAGTGAAATTCCGCTATTAAGACCACTTAAAATACGGACTAATTCTGCTATTAAAAGCTTATTTTGAAGGGTACACTTACTTTTTCTCTGTGTTTTCTGCTTACAATGTCAGTGACCACCTTTGGGACTGTTCAAAAGTGGTCCTTAAGACCACTTTTGAATAGTCCCAAAGGTGGTCTTAATATAGGAATTTCACTGTATTTTGTAGTGCCTGATTAGAATATCGGATTATCTACCCATGATGCATTTCGGATTATCTACCCATGACGGTTCCTACAGGGTCAGCCAGAATAACAATTATTGTTAAATAAGGGTTTCATTTGTATATTTAGTTTTGTGGTTGTGTTTTGTCGCGATTAATGCACGTTCATTACGAAATCATACGGAACCCGGGAAGGGACATACTTTTTTTAATATAGATATTAAGTTGTGCGAACAAGATATTATCTTATGCGCACAACATATTAAAAAAACATCATGTCCCTTCCCGGGTTCCGTAAAAACACGCCTCTACTACATGAAATACCTTGTAAATGTTATTGCCGAAATGTGAAAATTTTAAGCAGAAAAAAATGTGATATTTTTCTTATTTCTGCTCAAAATATAGATTGTGGGTACACGTTAGAACCGCCTCATTGAGGTGGTTCTAACGAGTACCCACAATCTATATTGCAGAGCGGAAATAAGAAAAATAAGGTTTAGCTCTGTAAACCCCAGTTTTACTATATATAAGTGGGGTTCAAGGGGGATCAAAATTATATAGGCATGGTTTCGTGATGGTTAGAGGATAGAGCGGCCCCGCCCATCGGGAGTTGAAAAAATATATGGGCTGCATGATGCTTCCACGCAGAGCTGAAACCGACCTGCACACGAGTACTGGTAAACCGCTTAGATTATCTAAGCCTGCCCAGGCAAAGTGGTGCGAGTCGGCCCGCCCATGCTTACAAACCCTATTGGTTTCATTGGGCGGCAGGGCTTGAGATGCCATTTCATCTCAATATCGGGTAAAAGGCCCACAAAATTGGAAGCAACGTCTCCAAAATGACTTTTACAGTGTTGACGGGGACGTTAAACCTCAAATCAAACAATTAGAGGATAGATTGAGAAGAGATTAATACGCCGAATACTACAAGAGAAAACCCGCCCATGTAAGATACAAAACGATGTGTGAATTTTGGTTTTATCTCCCCGTCAACTCTGTTTAGGTAATTTTGGAGACGCTGCTATCAATCTTCACATATCCGTGAAATCAGCCCCGTCTAAAACCCATTTTTAGAGAGAAAACTAGGGTTTACGGATGTATATATATTATTTTGTTGATTTCTACCCCAAGTGAGACGGTTCTAACGAGCACCCTGAACCTTTGTTAGTATAAATAAGGAAATTACCACATATTTTCATCGGAAAATGAAACCGTTTTGGAGATACATATTTTGAAAGACTACACTTTGTCATACGGGTATGGTATCGTAATATTTGTGGGACTTTTAGTCGACGTTGAGATTAAATGACATCTCAAGTCCTACCGTAAAAAAATAGGGTTGATATGCTGGTCTCGCATTACTTTTTTCATGACAGGCTTAGACCTATGCGATTTACCAGTACTCATTTATGGTCGTTTCCAAATCTCCCTAGAAGCATTATGAAGCCCAATCTATTTCTCAAAGCCCAGATGGGCGGTTGTCATGTATGTAAAGGTATTTTTCCTGACGAAAAATGCTGATATCTTTCTATCGTATTCAACAAAAGATTGTCGGTGCTCGAGGAAAGAAATTGCCTCGACCATGTCTCGAACCCAGGTCCTCTCGCATGTCGTCGAAACCCTCTACTGACTGAGCTATCGAGCCGCTCGGTCGATCTATTACAATTTCTGCCTTCCTAATGAGGTTCGTTCCGAATGTCTCAATCCTATTAAGTCCGGCTGCAAGACTTATTTTCCATAACGCTTTCATGCCCTAAGACGCCTTGCTGGGGACCACACAGCCAACCAAATGTCACAGGCGAGGACGAAATGGCTCGACCTGGACTCGAAACCAGGGCTTACCGCATAGCATGCGGCCATTCTACCAAGCAATCGTGCCGCACGATCGACGTGTCATTTGGATAACATGACTATACCAATTTATTGGAAACATTTACCACCCAAAAATAAAAATTTCAGACAAAAATTATGTTTATTTGCATAGATTGATGGTACTCGTTAGAACCGCCCCGTTGAGGGCGGTTCTAACGAGTACCAACAATATATGCTTTTGAGCAGAAATAAGAAAAAAAATGTATATCCCTTCAAACCCCAGTTGTATCATATAAACGTTAGGTTTAAGGGGGTCAATATTATATAGGCGTGTTTTCGTGATGTAACTCGCGAGAATCGCCCCGATGAGGTGGTTTTCACGAGTACATCTACCCACAATCTGCAAAAGTAATAAATATTATTTCGGTGCCCAGTATAAAGGCCCGCTAGTTCGACGCATCGTTAGCTTTCAAAATGTAACGTGTTCGTTACTGGCCAACTTCACGTGAACAGTCGGAGGACTAGACTAAACTTTGTCTGCTTGTTTTTTTTTAGTTTAACGGCCCAGTCAACACTATGCAGGTCATTTTTAGCCCGCCAGTTTACATGTATCTATCCACACTTTCCCTGGGTAAGTTTTTAACCAGAACAGTGCACATTCTGTCGCCAGAAACTGACCACTGCCCTTCTTGAATCAGCGGAAGAGGGGCGGGGGTGACCGTAGAAAAGATTTCGTGATCAATCGCCTAGAAAAAAAATGTTGTCGACCCAGGCAGGTATCGAACACGCGTCCTCCTGATCGCAGGTCAGACGTGAATCCGACTGAGCTACCAAGGCATTATATATAGAAAACTGGGGTTTACGGGGGTATACCCATGTTTTCTAATTTCTGCTCCAAGAAATAGGTTGTGGGTACTCGCTAAAACCGCCTCCAAGAGGCAATTCTAACGAGTACCCACAACCTATGTTTTTAGTTTCAAGATGAACTTTCGCAAATTGTTGATTACTCAGTTTCTTTTGTGGTAGCTCATAGATACTTAACTCTCGGCACTTGAGGAAGGTATCATGTTAAAAACTGACGAAACGTAATAACATGATTTTTGTTCGCCAAATAAAACCAATAAATGTGGACTGTCCGACACTCGCACCGCTTTGCCTGGGCAGGCTTAGGTCCTCTAAGCGGTTTACTAGTACTCGTGTGTGGTAGGTTTCAGCTCTGCGTGGAAGCATCATGCAGCCCATCTATTTCTTCAATCCCCGATGGGCGGGGGCTCTAAACAATTAAAAAAGCATTGTTACATGGTTACGTCGGGATTTCAAGATGAACTTTCGCAAATTGTTGACTACTCAGTTTCTTTTGTGGTGGCTCATATATACTAAACTCTCGGCACTTGAGGAAGGTATCATGTTAAAAACTGACGAAATGTAATAACATTTTTGTTCGCCCAATGAAACCAATATGGTTTATATGCATGGACGGTCCGACTCGCATCGCATTGCCTGGGCAGGCTTAGATCCCCTAAGCGGTTTACCAGTACTCGTGTGTGGTCGGATTTCAGCTCTGCATGGCAGCATTATGCAGCCCATCTATTACTTCAAGCCCCGATGGGTGGGGGCCGTTTGAGGGAGGTATCGTGTTAAAAACTGACGAAACATAATAACATGAAGAGGGTACACTCGACCAGGCTATAATTACCTAAAATACAAAATATTTCTACCACCCATGATCCACTAATAGATAAGACATCACTAAATCTTGTGCCCCCCCCCCCCCCCCCCCCGCCCACCGGGGCTTAAATAAATAGACGGACTGCATGAGCTGAATCCGACCGCACACGAGTCATTAGGAAAAAACATGTCCGTGTGAAATAATTGCGTCCAACATGGTGTCAGAAATTACACATTTTGGGTAAAATGATAACATCTTTCTTTCTTATTTCTGCTTTCAACATAGATTGCGGATACTCGTTAGGACCAAAACAGGGACATTGACAAACAGTGCAGACTTAAATCAGATGCCACAACATGCGGCGTCCGATTTTGTGCATACATTGGGGCACATGTGCTTGAAGTTCGTCGGCTCAGGCGATATGAACCCGGCGATCGAGGCCAAGGCCCTCGGTCTATCCATAAATATCTGCAGACGCTGAACATTGTTTGTTTGTGTTGAGATTTTATGTCCCCGTCAACAAAAATACAATTGGTCATTTACGTTCCTTTCGCTATTGTGGGACTTTTACCCGACGTTGAGATGAAATGTAATATGAGGCCCTACTGTCCAGTAAATCGCTAGGAATTATGGAACGGTCCGACTAGCACCCTTTTTTTCTGGGCAGACTTAGGGACCTTCTAAACGGTTTACAGTACTCAAGTTCTGTCGGCTTTACCTCTGCGCGTAAGCACCAGGCAGCCAAATGAATTTATTCGAGCCCCAAAGGGCGGGGGCGCAGATACTTGTAGTCCTACATGTATTGTTGCATGGGTACTGAGGCTAATGATGTAGAAGCCTCCGTGGTGTAGTGGTTACGCTACTCGCCTTGTAAACCAGGGGTCGCAGGATCGATCCTGGGCTTCTCCAGACTTTCGGATGAGTCTTTAAATCGAGATCCCGTCTCCGCATGACCTTAGCTGTTGGTGGGACGTAAATCTCAAGCACTCACTCACACAGGCTAATGATCATTTGCCGGTCGCACACGACAAAATGTATATTTTTGAGTGCAAAAGTTGAAATATTATTTTCATCAACGCGACATAATGTATATTTTCAAGTGCATATGTTGAGATATTTTTTTCATCGTTTCCTTCCAGTAACCTTAGACAGACATGGGGGCTGTTTTAAGTATCGGTCGCTTCCTGATTGTGTTTCTGAATGGAATTTTTGCGGTAAGTTGAATAGGGTAACAAAATGTCATCCCTGCAAAGCTGGCATTTTTCTGCTAATTTAGCGATATGTTCCTTGCTTTAAGCATACATTGCACCAAGAAAACAAGCCATATATATTCTTATCCCCTTAAACCCCACTTTTATAAACTAAAACTGGGATTTTTATATTTCGTATTTCTGCTTAAAGTCATTGGTTGTGGGTACTCGTCAGAACCGCGTCAATGAGTCGGTTCAAACGAGCACCCACAACCTATGTTTGCAGTATAAATAAGAGAAAGTATCGCGGATTTTCACCAGGAAAGTAGCAATTTTGGAGATGCGATAAAAATGCATTTTGTCACATGGGTGTGTTACCGTAATGTGAGGTCGTTCTTATGTGTCGTCAGAAGTAATTGATACATTAAGACAACACGCCTACATAAATACATTGTAAATTTTACCACCGAAAAATGACAATTTTCAGATGAAAATTTGTGATATTTTACTTATTTCTGCCCAAAAGCATATATTGTGGATACTCGTTGGAACCGCCTCGGCGAGGCGGTTCCAACGAGTACCCATAATCTCTGTTTTTGGGCAGAAATTTGAAAAATAATGTATTCCCTGCAAACCCCAGTTTTCCTATATAAAAGTGGGGTTTAAGGGGGTCAAATTAATATAGGCATGTTTTCGTTATGCATGTACGCAGAAAACTTGACTTGTCATTTACATAGTAACATCACAGAGATATATTCACATGATGTCTTCAGATTTCCATAAGTTACATGTAACACGTCCGTGTACCAAACAGCCCTCTGAAACTCACTTTATATAAGGAAAAGTTGGGTTTTGGGAATCTTCATTAATTTTCTCAGGTTTTGCTCAATAACATATATAGTGGATACTCGTTAGAGCCCCTCAGTGAGGCGGTTCTAACCAGCAGCGGACTAGAAAAAAAGAAAATTATCACGTTAACAAGTCCGTGGAATGAATACAACTCTAAACCTAAATTTATATAGATAAAACGGGGGTTTACGTAGATATACATTATTTTTCTTATTTCTGCTCTAAGACATAGGTTGTGGGTACTCGATAGAACCGCCTCAATGAGGCGGTTCTAACGAGCACCCATAACCTATGTTTGCAGTTAAATAAGAAAAATATCACCCAAATTTATATAGATAAAACGGGGGTTTACGTAGATATACATTATTTTTCTTATTTCTGCTCTAAGACATAGGTTGTGGGTACTCGATAGAACCGCCTCAATGAGACGGTTCTAACGAGCACCCATAACCTATGTTTGAAGTATAAATAAGAAAAATATCACGTATGTGCACTATGTCGCACGGGTGAGTA
This sequence comes from Lucinisca nassula, assembly GCA_963580285.1. NCBI lineage: Eukaryota > Metazoa > Mollusca > Bivalvia > Lucinida > Lucinidae > Lucinisca > Lucinisca nassula. The sequence continues at coordinate 54,093,422 of OY757023.1, read as the reverse complement.
ATTATAATAAGTTGAAACAGAGTTTCTGTCTCAGTAGCCTTCGTTGTTGACGTTATTGTTCTGAAAGCCATCCAGGGAAATCATTATAGGATTCAAATTTATGCACTCATCTGGTTTTCATCAGGTGGCGCTATATATATATATATATAGTCAGATATTGGCAGACTTCGAGGCCAGGATTCCTCGCTGCTGTTTTTGTGCCCCACCCCCCAAATCACCCAAATCATACGTCCACAGTATATAAGAGAAAAATATCGCGGATTTTCATCAGAAAAATGACCATTTTGGAGATGTGAAAAAATGCACTATGTCGCACGGATGTGTTATCGTTATGTTCCCCAACATCGCCGTAATTGCTGTCTTACATAAACTGGTTACCCCATATTTGATATTAGGGAAAATTGTTTATGTTCCATGAATGATTTTGATCATTTGTTTTCTTCTGTACTGCTCAACATAAGAACAAAAATGATGTGCAAACAAGCGATCGCCGCATTTATAGTTACCTTGCATGTTGCTGTACATACATGGATGATACTGATTATCCAAGGCCCCCTCCCATCGGGGCTTGAAGAAATAGATGGGCTGCATGATGCTTCCACGCAGAGATGAAACCGACCGTACATGACTACTGGTAAACCGCTTAGAGGATCTAAGCCTGCCTAGGCAAAGTGGTGCGAGTCGGACCATTCATGGTTATAAACCCTATTGGTTTCATTGGGTGACAGGGCTTGGATTGTCATTTCATCTCAATGTCGGGTAAAAGTCTCACAAAATTGGAAGCAACGTCTCCAAAATGACCTATGCACTATTGACGGGGACGTTAAACCTCAAATTATCCTATTGAGATATTTATGGTCTAAGGGAGGCAAGTTCGTTTGGGAAGGCATGCGAAACCATTTGGGTTATGTTTCTGAAAAACCATTCAGAGGAAATAACTCCAGGATTCAAATTTATGCCCGTCCCTGGTTTTCACTAGGTGGCGCTTGTCAGACATTGACTGTTTTTTTTGCCCATCCTCCTTCCCCAAGATTGCCTTATGCGCTGTCTTGCATAAATCATTCCCCCAGCTTTGATTTAAGGGACATTGTTTAATCGGATGATTTTGATAGTTTGTTTTCTTCTATACTGTTCAACATAAGTGAAAAGTTTGTTGTTTAATTCCGTCTTTTATTACTTAAACAAATGGTCCTTTCAATGTCATTCAAACTTGTCGTACATTTGCTTGTAAATCAAGCAAGCGCGGCCCCCGCCCACCGGGGCTTGAAGAAATAAATGGGCTGCATGATCCTTCCACGCAGAGCTGAATCCGACCACACACGAGTATTGGTAAACTGCTTAGAGGATCAAAGCCTGCCCAGGCAAAGTGGTGAGTCAGGCCGTCCGTGCTTATAAACGTATTGGTTTCATTGGGCGACAGGAGTTTAGATGTCATTTCATCTCGATGTTGAGTAAAAGTTCCACAAGATTGGAAGCAATGTCTCCAAAATGACCTACACAGTGTTGATGGGAACGTTAAACCTCAAAACAAACAACAAACAAATCAAACAAGCGATTGCCGCATTTGTAGTCATTTTGCACGTAGGTCTGCATAAAATAACAGTATTCTCAGTCGTACCGAACAACAACAGTGCCTTCAGGTCTTTGATTAACTGTTTGTATGGAAGCGAATTATAATCAGATACCCATCAATGGGCTTTTCCTGACCCGTAATTTTAATATTCACCGAAAGGGGTAATCGGGGTCGCAAGTCAAAATCGGCACACATACAAAAGCCCTTACAATAAATCCTGCGGAAACTTTGCAGCTTATGTATTTTAACAAGGACGTATAGATAAGTTTTTCTTTAAATGCCTTCATTCGTCACCAGAAAACAGGTCAAAACAAAAATATATGACTACCTTCCTCTGGGAGAAATTAAATTCTGATGCAGAAATGAAACTTGTTGAGAATATCATTGCCCGATTTTTTTCAAAGTATGCTTACTCATTTTACTAAATAGCATAATCGGGAACATTCGCATACATGTAGTTGTTGACATCTTTTAAGTCTCGTAAGTCATGGCCGGAACAACCCGTAAGGATCGCCGGCTACCCCTTACGAGTCTACCAGCCCTGTTTCACACGACAAGTTGTTCTAGACTTGATAAAATTTGATATAAAGGTACATGTATCAACTACGAAACCCGGCAAGGGACATGCAATTTTATTTTTAATATGTTGTGCGAACAAGTTATTATCTTGTGCGGACAACATAATTTATCTTGTGCGGACAAGATAATATCTTGTTCGCACAACTTAATATATTGTGCGCATAGATATTATCTTGTTCGCACAACATATTATCTTGTATGCACAACATAGATCTTGTGCTGACAACATAATATATTTTTCCTCTGATTAAACTGTGCTAACAAAGGTGTGCGTACAAGATATTATGCTGTCCGCACAAGATATTTAGTTTTGCGAACAAGATAATATCTTGTGCGCACAACATATTATTTTGTCTGCACAAGATCTAAGTTGTGCAAACAAGATAATATGTTGTGCGAACAAGATAATAACTTGTGTGCACAATATAATATATTGTGCGCACATGATATTATTATGTGCGAACAATATAATAAGTTGTGCGCACATGATATAATGCTGTCCGCACAATATATACATTGTATGTTGTGCAAACAAGATAATATCTTGTGCGCACATGATATTCAGTTGTGCGATCAAGATATTATCTTGTGAAAAGAAGATAATAACTTGTGCGCACAACATAGTCACTTGTTCGCACAAGATAATATCTTGTGCGCACAAGATGATATCTTGTGCGCACAACATATTAAAATAAATTGCCTGCACCTTCCAGGGTTCCGTAATAAACTACATGTAAAATGTATTTATATCCGGAAAAACTTCAAAGTTTGTGTTTTCTCTTTTTGACTATGTGACCGCCATTTTTTTTTTTTTTTTTTTTTTTTTGGTTATTTCACTCATATCGAGCCGATCGTTAATCAGAGATGGGCGAAAACCTGTGACCGCCATTTCTTCAACGTTTATAAGTTTCAAGTCCCTTAATCCCCACATTATATACAGACAACGGGGTTTACAGGGTATATATTTTTTCTCATTTCCGGTCTTAGACATACATGTAGGTTGTGGTTACTCGTTAGAACCGTCTCAATGAGTCAGTTCTAACGAGCACCAACAACCCATGTGAGGAGTATAAATGAAAAAAAAATGTCATCGGAAAAGTAGGCCTTTTGGAGATATGAAAGAATGCACAATGTCACACGGACGTTTTACATTTTTCAGAATAAATTTGGATATTGACCTTGAAATCATATCAATGATCATTCTTTTCCATGCTCTTATTAAATAAGTCCTTGCGAAAGAATGTGTACTGTAGTAGTTAACCATGGTATGATGGCCCCCGCCCATCGGGGCTTGAAGAAATAGACTGGGCTGCATGATGCTTCCACGCAGAGCTGAAACCGACTGCACATGAGTACTGGTAAACTGCTAAGAGATTCTAAGCCTACCCAGGAAAAGTGTTGCGAGTCGGACTACCCATGTATATAAACTCATTTGGTTTCATTGGGGGGGGGGGGGGGGGGCGGGGGGGCTTGAGATGTCAATTTATCTAAATGTCGGGTAAAAGTCCCACAAAATTGGAAGAAACGGCAAACGGACCGAGCTCGAAACGACCTCCATAGTGTTGTCTGAGCCGTTAAACTCCAACAAATCACAACGAAAGACCGGCCCCGATAGATCAGTTGGTAGAGTGTCCACTCCGGGGAACGGGAGGTCACGGGTTCGATCCCGGGCCGCGACATACCAAAGTCGTTAAAAATGGTACTAGCTGCTCCTCGCTTGGCACTCATATTTACGGGGTAGAGTAAGGACTGGTCGACCCAGTGTCAGGATAATGTGACTGGGTGGGGTATCATGTAATGTGTCTGGGACATGATACTTCAGTGAGGCAGCACTATAAAAGTGAGCATTGAGCTCCCTGTCGCAACCAGACACCGTCGTGATATGACTGAAAAATTGTTGAAAGCGACGTTAAACCCGAATACATACACACACACAACGAAAGAATGATGCTGACCTGGCAGCTATGAAACCAGCTACCTCTTGATCACCAATCACAGGAATCAGAGGCGCATCCGACAGAGGTTCCGAAGTTGGCTAACTACAAGTTTTATATGCTATTGTGAAACATGATAGCTTGGAACAGGTCATCTGACCAATTCAAGAGACGCCCTTTCAGTTTCATTTGCAAATAAAGACATTTATTCCGGTACATTATGTTTATAACGTTGACCCAGATTAGTCGCCGAGTTCTTGTCTATGTACATGTATGAGCAGAATCGTGAGAAAACGCATCACGTGAACTAGTCCGTGAAATAAAGACCCCCCTATACCCCACTTTATATACAGAAAATGGGGGTTTACGGGGCTCTACATTATTTTTCTTATTTTTACTCAAAGACATAGGTTGTGGGTACTCGTTAGAACCGCCTCGATGAGGCGGTTCTAACGAGCACCCACGACCTATGTTTGCAGTACATGTATTTATAAGAAAAATTTCACCGATTTGCATCAGAAAAATGGTCATTTTGGGGATGTGAAAAAATGCACTATGTCGCACGGGTGTGTTATCGTAACGGCAGAATCGTTAGAAAACGAACGGTATCGTACAAAAAACCCACTTTATATAGAGAAAATATGGGTTTAAGGGGCTATACATTATTTTTTCTTATTTTTACTCCAAGACATAGGTTGTGGGTACTCGTAAGAACCGCCTCGATGAGGCGGTTCTAACGAGCACCCACGAACTATGTCAAGACAATGGTTGTTGGAACTCCTTAGAACCGCCTCGATGAGGCGGTTCTAACGAGCACACACGAACTATGTTTGCAGTATTTATAAGAAAAAATATCACGGATTTTCATCAGAAAAATGGCCATTTTGGAGATGTGAAAAAATGCACTATGTCGCACGGGTGTGTTATCGTAATGGCAGAATCGTTAGAAAACGAACGGTTATCGTGAGAAATCGAGCAGTACCGTGAGAAAACCTGTTTTTTACCTTTGCGACAAACAAAGGTGCAGATCAGCCTGTGCATCCGCGCATTCTGATCAGCACCTATACGTTCGTTGCTTGGATAGTACAATATCTTCAAAATTTATACCTAAACTTGGACTACTTAGCTGAGTACCGATTGACGCTTATGACATCACGCTCACAAGTCCGTGAAATGCACACTCCCTTACACCCCACTTTATATATAGAGAAAACTGGGGTTCAGGCGGGTATACATTATTTTCCTTATTTCTGCTCATAGACATAGGTTGTTGGTACTCGTTAGAACCGCCTCAATGAGGCGGTTCTAACGAGCGCAAATAACCTATGTTTGAAGTGAAAATAACAAAAATATCACAGAATTTCATCAGAAAAGTGCACTATGTGGCACGGGTATGTTAACGCAATGATCTTCAGTTTTTATATCTAAACTTGGAATACTTTTGCTAGTCTGTGTTGCTGAGAACCGATTGACGCCTTTGACCCACAAAGAGGGTTGGCGCGTCGTTAAACACGAAATCATCATCATCTGTATACTTTAGCTGAGGGGTGGGGGCTGGTTTGTGTTTGACCTGCTCGCCAATCCTGAAGACAAGTTTTCTTTTGACGGCACCTGTATTGATTGTCAATGTATCACGAAAAACACGCCTATACAAATACAGTGTAAATGTTACCGCCGAAAACACGAACTTTTTAAGATGAACAAATGCTATATTTTTCTTATTTCTGCTCAAAATATTTGATTGTTGGTACTCGTTAGAACCGCCTCATCGAGGCGGCTCTAAGACAAATCCACAATCTATATGTTAGAGCAGAAATAAGAAAAAAATGTTTACCCCTGTAAACCCCAATTTTTTCTGTATGAAAGGGTTTAAGGGGGTCAAAATTATATAGGTGTGTTTTCGTGATGGTCAATGTCCCTTTCACGGGATGCTTGGATTATATGGCTTTTGAATTGGCTTGTGTGATGTTATTTCTTTTTCGTTTGTGTGTTTTCGTTTGTTTCAGCTGTGCACGGTGTTTTTGATTGCCAGCGGATTTATCATAAAGTTTTCTTCTCGTGTGTTGAAACCTTTCGGAGAAGACAAGCTAGACGAGATCAAGACCTCAGTAGATTCGCTGTTCCCAGGTACGGCAGAACATTAGGAAAACACGCCTATATGAATACATAGTATTTTTTTTCGCCGAAAAAATGAAGATTTTATGATGAAAAATTGTGATATTTTTTCTTATTTCTGCTCAAAATGTAGATTGTGGGTACGCGTTAGAACCGCCTCATCGACACGTCAATCATTGTGGGTCATTTTGTGTCGTCCCTAGAAAAAGCAATACAAGAGAAAAAACAAAAACAAAAACAGATATAGTATTGTTTGTTTGTTTAGAGTTTAATAGCCCAGTCAACACCAATTAGGTTAAATGGAGTCAGTCAGTTTACCTAACCACACTGTTCCATGGCAGACGTATATATATGCGGTCAACTCCCTTCGCCAAAATTCAATTCTCTTCTTGAATCAGCGAAATGGAGAGAATGGCCGTAGAAAAGATTTCATAATCAATCTACATGAAAGAATGTTGCCGACCCGACTGGTATCGAACGGTGAGATAGCAGAGATGAATATTATATGTCATTACCTTGAATTATACCAATACAATGTAAATGACATCGCTATGAATTATACCATTGTATGTCATTAACATCAACTATACCATTATACGAAAGAAGACATTAGATAAAGGCGCCGCAAGCACTGCACCATACCAGGCCGACTTACACGACTTACTTTTTTTTTCTCTAGGTCAGTCTTGGCACACCGACAACTGGGATCTAAATGACACACTTGGAAATATAGCCGTGTTTTTCATTGTTGCCGGTGCCGTATTCTTGGTTATTTGTATCCTAGGCCTCACGGCCTCCTGTTGCAAAGTGAAATGTATGCTTTTAGGGGTAAGTACTTGAGTTGCTTTTTATACCCCTGCAAAAAGAAAAAAAGAAGATTAAAGGGGTATATAGGGGTCAGCCAGTCAGTCGGTTGGTTGGTCGGTTGGTTGGTTTGTGTATCCGTCCGTGACATTTTTCTTGTTATGCGAACTACTTCGCCGATTGACTTCAAATTTTGCACGTGCATTCACAATATGGTGTAGATGTGCGTGACATAAATTTCATATGTGTCAAGTCAAGATCAAGGTCAATATTGCAAAAAATAGAATAGAATTCCGGTGTATGCGAACTACTTCCACATTTCTTCACCGATTGACTTCAAATTTTGCATATGCATTCACAATATGGTGTAAAAGTTCGTGACATAAATTTCATATGCGTCAAATCAAGGTCACTGCTGCTAAAATAGAAAAGAAATCCATGGCAACAATACTACGAACTGCATGTACTTCCACATTTCATCATCGATTGACTTCAAAATTTGCATATGCATTCACAATATGTTGAAGATGTGCTTGACATAAATTTCATATGCGTCAAGGTCAAGGTCACTGTTGCTAAAGCTAGAATAGAAATCCATGCCAACGATCTTGTGATGCGAACTGCTTCGTCATTTCTTCACCGAATGACTTCAAAATTTGCATATGCAGATAAGAATTCCACGAGAGAACTTCTTCCATATTTATTCACCGATTGACCTTGAATTTTGCAAATGTACTCAAATATGCTGCAGATGTGTGTGGAATAAATTTCATATGCGTCAAGTCATGGCCAATGCCACTGTTGCTAAAATAGATTATAAATCCACGACAACCATCTTGTGACCCGAGCTTCTTTCATATTTCTTCAACGGTTGAGTTCAAATTTTACATATACCGTCAAAATGCGGTAGATCTGCGGGACCCATACATGTATTTCATATTGGTCAACTAAAGGGCAAGGTAATTGTTGCTAAAAATAAAATAATCTTGTAATGCGAATAACTTCCATATTTCTTCACCGCTTGAGTGCAAATTTTGCAAATGTATTAATTATGAGATGCAGTTGTGGTTGACATAAGTGTCATATGGGTCATGGCAATATAAATTACATATGCGTGAGGTCAAGGTCAAGTAACGGTTGCTAAAATGATAAAAATCTGGTGGTGCGAACTATTCCCTCGTTTCTTTACCGATTGAGTTCAAATGTTGCATATGCATTCTTAATGAGGTCTATATGTGCATGTCATAACGTTGCTATGGATCAGGTCAAGGTCAAGGTCACTGTGTCTTGGTTTTGTGTAGACTTTTGTATTGATACTAGCTTTAGTTTAATCATATTTTATTGCATATAAACAATGCAATGTGGTTGGACCACAAGTTCTCACAACATTAGTTACGCCCCTTCCCCTGATAATAGCTGTATGATGAAGTATCAACACGTGAACAGGTCTATGTCATCGTTTCAGTAAAATGCACTAAAGCGGTCTTAAAACGGTATAGGAGTCAGACCATCTGGCAGTCTCAGTTTACTTAAGGAAAATATAGAGTGAAGTTCAAAAGGATTTCACCCTTAAATGCACGTACTGTATGCAACATTGTAGGCCCTGATCAGTCTGCGGTGTCTAATCTTTGTCTAAAATGTTTGCCAATGCCCTAACACATGAGCCGAGTATAAGCATTATTTCACACAGCACTGACGTCACAAAGACAGTAATAAGCTTATATCTTCCATTCTAATCCTATATTGCTTTATCATGTGTATAATGCATTTGTACATGTATATCATTATTCTTCTGGAATAAAACAAAATGTTTATCATATGACGTCGTGTCTAAGAATGTAATAACATCATGTAATAAATTCGATAATCCACTAGTGGATTAAATATGCAAATTAGTTGAATGTTTATCATATGACATCGTGTCTAAGAATGTAATAACGTCATGTAATAAATTCTATCTATCTATCTTCTGTCTATCTTCTGATACTGCGACGGTCACATTTGACCATTACCGCAGGTGTATATTACATACACTCCAGGTTTTGCAGGATGAAAGCCTACACAGTAATCATGTAATTACGGTAGGGATCTTTAACCTGCACAGGGGATGGTTCTCCCTGCACAGGGGGCCTCCAGTTAACGTCCCGATCCGAAGGACGGTGCACTTTATGACATTCATCCCTGCAAATGATGCCAATGGAGCGTGTTCGGACACCGAAATTTTATCGCCGCTGCCGGGGATCGAACCCGGGACCTCTAGCATCAGAGGCAAGTGCACTAACCACTGAGCTATCACGCTCCACTAGTGGATTAAATATGCAAATTAGTTGAATGTTTATCATATGACGTCGTGTCTAAGAATGTAATAACGTCATGTAATAAATTCGATAATCCACCGGTGGATTAAATATGCAAATTAGTTAGATGCGCCCCATAACGTTACTTAACCACGTCGCGTTTGCTAATTACTGAATATTGATATTTTTGTTAAACATCGTGAATAAAATGCGTTTTAAATGTCATATGATAAATAGAATCTTGCATTCGTGCTCATGAATTATTGAATTTATTAAACTCGTTGAAGAAAAGGGATAAAATGCGAGGCAAAGCCTCGCATTTTATCCCTTTTCCTCAACTCGTTTAATAAATTAAATAATCCATGAGCACTCATGTAAGATCCTCTATTTAATCTAATAACACAGTTATTGTCTGTAAACAACGTTACCCGGACAAATCAGTAATAGTCACGTGCATATCAACTGAAGAGCTTCTGTGCTTAGTAATAGTCAATCGACCCAAAACGGAAAATGCTCTGCAAATGCTAGGCTTATATAATTTTCCACAAAGGGCAGCAAACACCCAGCAGTCTCATAATGTATATATACATGTATTTTACGTTAGCATTTAATTTAATTATTTTTGTTTAATTTGAATTTGGTTTTAATAGCCTTCGAAAGGATTATTTCACTTATTTTTAGCCGGTCGTTAATCCGAGAACCGGGGAAATTTCGCCTGACCTTTAGTTGCAGAAGCTGGCGTCTCACATGTAACCCGAGCGAAGCTCGAACCACAGCGGTGGGAGAGTCTGAGTTCTTACCCACTAGGCAACGGAGGCTGGTAATTCTTATATTTATCTATGCACACATAGCGTAACTTACGCACAACTAACATGTACTCTATTTCAGTATGCTGTGACTATAGGTGTTCTCTTGTTGACACAAGTCGTTCTTCTGATAGTTGCTTATGCAAGTCCAAGCGCGGTAGGTATATATACTCGGTCAAAAAAGTAACTATACAGACGTCGGTGTAAATTCCAGTAACTGCTGTTTTTTCTATACCTGTCTTTCATTTTTTTTTTTTTGTAATTTCTTTAAAAAGCATTTTGTTGCCACCATTGCTGTTAACCATGATGGAAAATAATGTAGAAAATTCATGTAGCATGTAGCACTACCAATTGCGATTTCCAATGGAGTTTCAATTGAAAGCAGCATTTGGCACACACCTTCAAATAATTTGAGGCCTACACGTGATCGTTTGTTTCTCTTAGCAAATGAAACTAAAGTTACAAACCTTTTGTGAATAGACACACAGGGTATCTTATAAAAGGTTACATGTATCAATTTTGAGAAATCTTGTGCTAAGTGTAGATTTGTATGGTGTTATTTCCTGGCTTTTGTAATGATTTATTTGGCGAAATTTGTCCTTAGGCTAGTGACCCCTTGGGTGTTTAAAACAATAGCCCGGGCTGGCGTGTTTACATAAACAAAAACAACTTGGGCATTTGCATGGAAACATGAGTCCTCTTACCAAAGCAAAACAAATTTTGTGTACTTATCATTTGTAGTACATATAAAAGATATGCTTTGCATAGATACCTAGTCAGGCCCGCCAATTAATGGATCGCCAAACGCGAAAAAGGGCGCATCATCAAGTGTGTTCAATGAAGCCTCAAATCAGTCTGTACACATGCATTGCAAAAAATAAAAATACAGCCTGCCTATCTGCACAATGAAGATTTGAATCAGTAATCCTCCATAGAGTGAAAAGCGAAGACTCTGATCAGCCTGCACATCTACTCTGATTAGCCTGCGCAGGCTGGTCAGAGTCGACGCTGAAAGCACGTGTTTGATGATTCTTTTCCACTCAATGGAGTCCAATTACAAATGAATGCCGCGAAGACCTTCCGTTTCTGCTTCTTTGTCTGTGTTCATTTAATTCGATGCACTGCGGCGTCAAAGCTCATACTATGAGGCGTGACAGCACTATAGCACAAAAGAACGACCAGATCAAAGTGTAACACCATAACAATTACAAGCAACTCTGCAAACATAGTCTAATAGAGGTGACATGAACAGGCTTGAATTCCATGAAGCGGTTCAGTGATCTTAGGCTTCAACATGCAAAAAAGGTTATGGCCCTGTAAACCCCACATTTCACTATAAAAATGAGTTTGCCCGAGTGCTCATTTCAAGGCTTAGATAAGGTAACAGAAATGATTGTGTTTCATTCGCCATTCTCGTTTGATATCATTTTGCAACCCTCGGTGATTCAGGCTGTATCGAATTAAATGGGCTTTCATCATTTCCGTTGTTTCTTGCTGTCGTTTCCACACCGTTGTTTCATCTTTGAGGTTTTTTTTTTGTTGTTGTTTTTTTTTTGTTTTGTTTTTTTTTTTTGTGTGTGTTCTCGGAGATGCTATTATTCATCTGAATCGCGACGGAAGTAAGGGCCAGGATTGTGGCCGCCCCAACCAAACACCCTCCAGTGAAATACTTTTCACTGACCGTTCCAAGGCGGTCCTTCTGTCACGGTTTATTTATTTTTATTTGTGTTATAGTTCGTGTTTGTATGTGTTTAACGCTTATATTTGCTAATTGGTCATTGTTTAAAGTATTTTTTTTTTCTTTTGGCAAGTTTGTGTTTCTTTCCCTTTGGGGTCTATGTTGGGTAGTTATTTTATGTAATACTATGTGTTTTTGTTTCCATTTGGGGTCTCTAATGGTAGGTGTTGGTTAACTGTATCGATTCCTGATCATTGTCTTCACTTCTTTTTTACGAGAGTATGCGATACTTTTCTTATTCCTGCTCAAAACCATAAAGGTGGGTACTCGCTAGAAACGCCTCTACGAGGGTTATTAATCTGATAACGGAGAGTAGTGCTGTCCCTCGTTCGGATATCGAAGGACACGACCTCGTGTTCTTCGATATCCAAACGAGGGACAATATGCACCGATATCACTTATTTCGATGCGATCGTTAATCAGAGTAGGGCGAAAACCCGGAATAAAATCGCCGGGCCTTTCGTTTCCGAACTTGGCGTCTCAAATGTGGCCCGATCGAGGCGCGAACCAACATGAGCCATTAGTTTCTAAAATCCAATTTTCCGTGTGATATCAGTTTCCAAACTTAGATTTTCTATGTGACATCAAGAACCATGATTAAGGATGTCATAGTTTTGGTGTTGTCACCCTTGTTGGTATTTCTTCTGAAAGCATATGGGTCAGAGACTCTGTAATCTATGCTTGTGGAGGTTTTACTACGGAGAAAGTACCAATACAAATTTTACGGTCATTAAAATCACACTCGCAGTAAATTTATATGGCACATCTTTCTTTCTTTCTTTATATACTGTCATACGCCCTCGCGGACATTCCAGGCAGGTGTGTATATTACTTACACTCCAGTAGTGCAGGATGAAAGCCTACACATAATCCAGTAGTTTTGGCAGGGTTCTTTAACCTGCACAGGGGATGGTCCTCCCTGCACAGGGAGGCCTCCAGTTAACGTCCCGATCAGAAGGACGGTGCACTTTATGACATTCATACCTGCAAAAGATGCCAATGGAGTGTGTTCGGACACCTAAATTTTATCGCCGCTGCCGGGGATCGAACACGGGACCTCTAGCACCAGAGGGAAGTGCACTAACCACTGAGCTATCACGCTCCACTACATAGTTCTGTAAACCCCTTAAGAAATGAACAGCATTTTGATCATCTTCCTATATTTCACAGTTAAGAACACCAGTGAAAAATTCCTTGAAGGACAGTCTGACGAACTTTAAAGGTTTAAATGGTACCAATACAAATTCGATAACATGGAACTTTATGATGAGATACGTAAGTTATATATTTATACAACCATGTACATGCAGGACTCTCGTTATAAAGGCAGTATTTGTTCGCTTAAAAATATGGCGATAAAGAATCCCAATACATCGCGCGAACAAGTCCGTGAAATGAATACCCCCCCCCCAAACTGGGGTTTACGGGGGTATACATTATTTTCTAATTTTTGCTCCAAGACATAGGTTGTGGGTACTCGTTAGAACCGCCTCTTTGAGGTGGTTCTAACGAGCACCCACAACCTATGTTTCCAGTATTTATAAGAAAAACATCACGGATTTTCATCAGAAAAATAGTCATTTTGGAGATGTGAAAAATGCACGCACGGGTCTGTTAGCGTAATGCAGTATAAGAGGTAACAGATGACTGCTTTCTACCGAAAACATATATGTTGTGGTCATTTGCTAGTATCGCCTTGCCCAGGCGGTTCTAACAATTATCGATACTGTTTGTTGAAGTATTTGATAAACTATTTACGTTAATCCATCTAACCTTTTGCTAAGAATTACCGCAACTGAAATTGCAGTTATAACGAGAGTTTTATTGACTCGAATGCTGGTTTTGTTTGTTTGTATTGGAGCTTTACGGCCCAGTCAACACTATTTTAGGTCATTTTAGAGCCGGTCAGTTTACCTATTCACACTTTTCCTGGACAGGATTATACATAAGCGGTTGACCAGTACAGTGAATATTATTTCGCCAGAAACTGACATCTGCCCTTCTTGAATCAGCGAAACGGAGAGAATGACCGTAGAAAAAAAATCATGATCAATCTCCCCGAAAGAATGTTGTCTGCCTCGGCAGGTATCGAACCCGCGTCCTCCTGATCAACACCAGACGCGCATCCGACTGAGCTACCGAGGCCGGCAAATCGAATGCTCGTATATAGAGGGTAGTACATGTATATTAAACAACGTTGGACAAAAACGGGCATTTGTTGGCGCAAAAAAAATCGAACAAAAAAAAAAAAAACAAACAAACTCAAAGCTCCGTTAGCACAGCCACGGTAGCTCAGTTGAATGTGCGTCTGACTGGTGATCTGGTAGTCGTTGGTTCGATACCTGCCGGCATGGCAACATTCTTTTATGGAGACTGATCATGATTTTTTTTTCAACGAAAATTCTCCCTTTTAAGCTCACCTGTCACGTAGTGGCAAGGTGAGCTTTTGTGATCACATTTCGTCCGTCGTCCGTCGTCCTTGCGTGCGTAAAGAATTTCTTGTCTGCACGATAGCATCTTCATTTATGATTTGATTTTAACTAGGCTTGCACATAACTTGTACCACAATGAGATCTGGGTTTCTTTCTTGAAACAGCCATAGCCCATCATGTGTTACGGAGTTACGGGCCCTGAAAGGGCAAAAATTGCCTATTTTGGTCTTGTCTGCATGATAGCTGCAGTTTTGGTCCGATCATCATCAAACTTGCTCAGAATGATCATCTTAACAATATCTGGGTAAAGTTTGAATATGGGTCATGTCGGGTCAAAAAGTAGGTCAGCAGGTCAAATCATAGAAAAAGCTTGTGAACACTCTAGAGGCCACAGTTTTGGTCCGATCGTCATCAAACTTGCTCCGAATTATCGTCTTGACAATATCTGGGTCAAGTTCGAATATGGGTCATGTCGAGTCACAAAGAAGGTCAGTATGTCAAATCATAGAAAACCCTTGTGGATACACTAATGGCCACAGTTTTAGTCCGATAATCATCAAACTTGCTCAGAATGATTATCTTGACAATATCTCGGTCAAGTTCGAATATGGGTCATGTCGGGTCAAAAAGAAGGTCAGTAGGTCAAATCATAGAAAAATCCTCTGAACACACTAGAGGCCACAGTTTTGGTCCGATCATCATCAAACTTGCCCAGAATGATCACCTTGACAATTTTTCAGTCAAGTTCGAATATGGGTATTGTCGAGTCAAAAAGTCGGTCAGTAGGTCATATTATAGAAAAACTTTCTGAACAAACCAGAGGCCACAGATTTGGTCCAATCATCACCGAACTTGCTCAGAATGATCATCTTGATAATATCTTGGTCACGTTTGATTATGGGTCATGTCGGTTTACAAAGTAGGTCAGTAGGTCAAATCATAGAAAAACCTTGTGAATACACTAGAGGCCACAGTTTTGGTCCAATCATCATCAAACTTGCCCAGAATGATCATCTTGACAATGCCCAATTGACCAAGTTCGCATATGGGTCATGTTGGGTCACAAAGTAGGTCAGGATGTCAAATCAGAGAAAAACCTTCTGAACACACTAGAGGCCACAGTTTTGAACCGATAATCATCAAACTTGCTCAGAATGATTAGCTTGGCATTATCTCGGTCAAGTTCGAACATGGGTCATGTTGGGTCAAAAGGTAGGTCAGTGTGTCAAATCATAGAAAAACCTTGTAAATACACTAATGGCCACAGTTTTGGTCCGATAATCATCAAACTTGCTCAGAATGATTATCTTGGCAATATCTCGGTCAAGTTCGAATATGGGTCATGTCGGGTCAAAAAGAAAGTCAGTAGGTCAAATCATAGAAAAATCCCTCTGAACGCACTAGAGGCCACAGTTTTGTTGACAATATCTCGGTTAATTTCGAATATGGGTCATGTCTGGTCATTAAATAGGTCAGTAGGTCAGATTGTTGAAAACCTTTTGAACACACTAGAGGCCCCAGTTTTTTGGTCCGATCATCATCAGTCTTGCTCAGAATGATCATCTTGACAATATCTGGGTCAGGTTTGAATATAGGTCAAGTCGAGTCAAAACGTAGGTCAGCAGGTCAAATCATAGAAAAACGTTTTGAACACTCCAAGAGGCCACAGTTTTAGTCAAATCATCATTAAACTTGCTCAGAATAATCATCTGGACAATATCTCAGTAAAGTTCGAATATGGGCCATGTCAAATCAAAAAGTAGATCAGTAGATTATTTTGTCATAGCTTTTGAACCGTTTGAGGTAGAGCCTTCACATTTGGCATGTAGGTTCCATGTCACAAGGGCTTCCCACGCACATAAGATTTGACCTCTGACCTGTGACCTACTTTATCATAACTTTTGAACCATATGAGATAGAGGTTTCATATTTGGCATGTATATTCCTTGTGACAAGGTTTTCTTAACCATTCGAAACTTTTGATCCATTACCTTGACCTTTGACCTACGTTGTCATAACTTGAAGCATTTGAGATACAGCCTTCATATTTGGCATGTAGGTTCTTTGCGACAAGGGCTTCCTATTCATACATAAAATGATCTGTGACCTTTACCTTGACATTTGACCTATTTTATTATAACCTTTGGATCATTTGAGATAGTGCCTTCATATTTGGCACGTATGTTCCTTGTGAAAAGGTCTTGCCACCCATACAAAAATTTTGTCTTATGACCTTGACCTTTGGCCTACTTTGTCATAATTTTGAAGCATTTGAGGTAGGCCTTCATATTTGGCATGTAATTTCCTTGTGCCAAGGGCTTCCTATTAATACGAAACTGATTTGTGACTTTGACCTTGACATGTGACCTACTTTATCATAACTTTTGAACTATTTAAGATAGAGCCTTCATATTTGGCATGTATGTTCCTTGTTGCAAGGACTTTCCAGCCATACAAAAAAATTACCTGTGACCTTTACCTTTGACCTTCTTTCTCATAGCTTTTGAACCATTTAAGACAGAGCCTTCATATTTGGCTTTTAGGTACCTTGTGACAAGGGCTTCCCAGCCATGCAAAATTTTTGACCTGTGACCGGTCATTGCCCATATTTGGTAAAAACCTTTAAAAATCTTCTTCTCAGGAACCGAATGGCCGAATTACCTTGAAACTTGGTATCCAGCATCGGGGACTTGGGGGCCCTTCCAGGTTTTTAAATGATGACCTTTGGTTGACCTTTGACCTTGACCTGCTCTACGGCAAGGTCAAATTTTGTCCCTCCGACATTTGTATAGAAAAAAAGGCAAAACAGTGGATTTGTTTTAATGCATGGTAGCTTGTGGCATCAGAAATGATATTTGCAATCAGCTGAATCCAAGTTTATCAACTCCAAAGGTCAAGGTCATTTACTGACCTTTATCCTGGAGTATTTTTATGCCCGCGCAGGAGGGCATATAGATTTTGCACTGTCCGTTTGTTTGTTTGAAAGTCTGGAGAAGCCCGGGATCGATCCTGCTACCCCTGGTTTACAAGGCAAGTAGCATGAAAACTTCACCATGAAGGCTTCTAAACTTCATTGGAGTGCTTTGTGGGTGACCCTCTATGAAAATAGCATGAACGATTATCAAATGGTCAAAGAGCTAAAAATAGAAAAAAAAATCATTGCAAATTTGCTTCTAAACCACTGGGCCAGTTGGATTTAAAAGTTCACAAGAATGTTGCCTAGCTGACTCCCTACCAAAATAGTTAAAACTCATTCCACTCCAATGAAGAAGATGGCTGCCAGAAATAAAAATAAAAAAAAAATCTTCAATTTACAAGTCCTCCTGTACCCTTGGGCTAATTTCATTCAAACTTCGAAGTAATGTTGCATAGATTACCCTCTATAAAAAGGCTAAAACGATCCCGCTACGATGAACTAAATGGCCACCGGAGCCGAAAATAGAAAAATATTGTAAATTTGATTCAAACGTGAACTCCTCCTAAACCCTAAGGCCTAATAGTATTTGATTCAAACTTCACAGGAATGTTGTCTAGGTTATCCCCTACAAAATAAGCTAAATCACTCTGCTGATGAACAAGAAGTCCACCAGAGCTAAAAATAGAATGTACTCGAGACAGTGACACACAGGTGAGCGAACCAGGGCCATCGGGGCCCTCTTGTTGGATGAGTATGGTCGGTGGTTTTCAGTTTCAGATAATATTTTGTGTGCACAAAATACTTTACTGTTCGAACAACATAATATCCCGTTGGCACAATATAATATCTTGTACGTACAACATATTATATTGTGCGCACAACATATTATCTTGTTCTCACAACATAATATCTTGTTTGCACAACATAATATTTTGTTCGCACAACATTATTTTTTTTTAAGGAATAAGATAAAATGTTGTGCAAACAATATAATACGTTGCGCAAACAAGATATTATGTTTTCTGAAATGTAATTAGTCATACAAACAAGATATTATCTTATGTGCACAAGATATTATGTTTTTGCACAAGATGATATATTGTGCGCACAAGCTATTATCTTGTGCAGACAACTTAAAAAATAAAATCAACATGACCCTTGCCGGTTTCCGTAGATAAGGAAGAGTGATGCGGATGCTTTGTCGCAGTTGTTTTATTTTCGATCATATGTAAAGTCATCGAAACTAGACTGAGCCATTCGAAGGAATAATAACCACAACACTTTTACATTACATATTGAAAACAAATTATATCCTTCATCCTGCCCCCCCCCCCCCCCCCCGCCCACCGGGGCTTGAAGAAATAGATGGGCTGCATGATGCTTCCACGCAGAGCTGAAACCGACTACACATAAGTATTGGTAAACCGCTTAGAGGGTCTAAGGCTGCCTAGGCACAGTGGTGCGAGTCGGTCTGTTTATGCATATAAATGTGTTCTATAAAAAGGTTATCCTTTGGAAGCAAGAAATACACCACAGAAATTGAAAATATGAAGTGTACATGTTTTCTGGGCCAGGCTAGCTAGGTTCGGCCAATTAGGCCTCATCAGTGACCCTCAAATATTTTCAAAAACCGGAATCAATGATCCCAAAGGACAAGAAAATATAAACTACACTATGATGTAGGGAAGGGAGACTTTTTACGGCCGCCACACATTCCCACACACCAGCTGTAGTGACATTAAATATGTTCTATTAAAGGGTTATTGGTTTCATTCTGTGGCATGGCTTGAGATGTCATTTCATCTCAAAGTTGGTTTAAAATCCCGCAAAATTGAAACAACTTGTCAAAAATGACATAAATTGGGTTTACGTTTACGTTAAATCGCTAATTAAACAAAACAAACAAATAAACACATGTGGTTTCAATCAAAAGTTTATTACATATAGTCATCTATGTATAAATACATGTAGTTTTTATCCATATTTTATTGCATACAGTCAGTCTATATAATAAATACGTTAACTGTCCTGTAGTTTTAATCAATAATATATGGAATAAAGTCCACGTATATATGCAGTTTTGATCAATATATTATTACATTTAGTAGCAAACAAGGGTTCTCCCAGTATTAGTTACGGTCCTGCATCTGAACTAACATAAATGACCGTTAACTGATGCACATGCTAATAAATAAATAAAGTGATTACAAAAATACACCGACCCATGATAAAATAACCCTTAAATTACCCTATGTATCTGGAGCTATCGGAGACAGTTCTCGGTAACTAGTCCGCATCAGCCAGAGCCAAAGAGCCATTGATTTTCAAGTCATTAAGAAAGATTGACGGAATTTGTCGGCCTCGATTTCGGAAACCCCCGATCACTAAATAAAGTGAAACTTCGGTGACTTCGATCAGTGTGGCGGCCGTAAAAACTCTCCCCGTACATCCATCATAGTGCAGGTTATATTTTCTGATCCTTTGGGATCATTGAGTTCATTTAGAATCATTTTGAAAACAGAGTTCTGCTTAAGCCGGTGCTAGAGGGCGTGGCCGGTGTTACACATTTCAGTACTGGTCAGGAAAAGATTCAATACAACCGAGTCTGCTATTTTTGTTTATTTGGTGTATTCTTTGCTTCCAAAGGATCTAACTATTCAGAACTTGTTTGTTTTAAAGGCAATCAAAAAGTTATTCGTTATGCTTTCTGATATAGCGCTTTGATTAACCATCGGTTGCTCCTACTACTCTCTTCGTACAATATTTCATAATGCCAAAGGTGTTCGAGGCACTTAAGTTCGAATTTTATTTCTAGCGTTTATTTTATTTTTTCAGTTCAAGTGTTGCGGTGTCAATAATTATCTGGATTTCCATGAATACGACACCTGGTGGGGAATAACAGAACACGTCACTCCTTACGCCTGCTGTGTTGAGCTTCCTATGTCACAAGCCGAAGCTGACAGTTGTGCCGGGAGTTCACCTATCTTACCAATTATCTTCGTCACTGACAGCAACTATGCCTTGGTAATCCGTTTGTTGAAGATACATATCATCTATATTTGACAATGCACATAACGAAATGGCATCTAGCATTCACTGATTTATAGCCATGCTTTGCACGTGCGCAACTACATTTCGATCACAGACCAGTCCGACAGAGATCATTGTTTTTTTTTCACATCTCGAAAATCGATAATTTTCTGATGAAAATCCGTGATACTTTTCTTGTTTATACTGCAAACATATGTTGTGGGTGCTCGTTAATCGCATCATCGAGCCGGTTCTAACGAGTACCCATAACATAAGCAGGAATGAGAAAAAGTATAAAATATACATCCTTGGACCCCAGTTTTCTCCATATAAAGTTGGGGCTTAAAGGGTGGTCATTTCACGGACTTGTTCACGTAACGTGCCAGTAGACACATATTTGTTTGAATGCAGCACTTTTCGTCATGGCTGCGATCGAGTAGCAACTGTTCTGGCGAGACTGTGCATATATACTCGCCAAAGGCTTTGCTGCTCGTATATGCCATAAAATAACATTATGCCGGCTCAGTTTCATTACGCAAACACGCCTATACAAATACATTGCCACCTTTATCGCCGAAAAAAAAAATGAAAATTTTAAGATAAAACAAATTGTGATCTTTTTCTTATTTCTGCTCAAAGAATAGATTGTGGGCACTCGTTAGAACCGCCTCAGCGAGGCGGTTCTAACGAGTACCCACAATCTATATTTTAGAGCAGAAATAAAAATAAGGTATATCCCCGGAAACCCCAGTTTTACTATATAAAAGTGGGGTTCAAGGGGGTCAAAATTATATAGGCATGTTTTCCTGATGAAAAATGAATTCGTTCAGTATGAGACAAGTTAAAAGTCCTCTGATTTTTGCGATACTTTGCGAGCAAAAACATTGACACTATTGGATAATTTTATTGAGTTACAGTGAAATTCCGCCACTTATAATTAAGACTAATTCTGCTTTAAAAAGCTTATTTTGAAGGGTTCACTTAATCTTTCTTTGTGTTTATTGTCCACAGTGTCCTCTGGTCATGGACCACCTTTGGGACTGTTCAAAAGTGGTCTTAAAGACCACTTTTGAACAGCCCCAAAGGTGGTCTTTATATAGGAATTTTACTGTATTATATCGCTTATTAATAAACACTAAATGTAAGATTTTGTTTATCATAGAATATGTCTAATAAAAAGGAATTATTAATAATATTACTTTATTATTATTATTATCATTATTATTATTATTATTATTATTATTATTATTATGCTTCCTACAAACACAATGTGCTAGTGTTTATCCATTTATTTGCTTCATATTTACAATTCCCTTGCAAATCAGATTTTTTGTCCACGACGATTGGCTTTACATTTACATTATGAACCCATACTCTTTATTGGGGTCATCAGAAAAAAATGCCATTTTTACAGGCAGGAAAGACAGAACTATAATAGGTATGTTTTCGTATTGATGAGCGGTAAATATTTTCCTGTTCTTTTCCATAAACTGTATAAAATTATTTTGAAAAGGAAATAATCAGGAAATATTACAAGAAAAATTATTGTACGATACTTGGAGGTTTGAAGGTTGTACTTCCTTTGTTGTTTCATGCTCTTTGCAACTTCAAGTTTTGAAGCATTTGCTAAGAAGACAAAGACATGTAATGGGTTTTCAGAGATAACTGAGTCAGGGCACAGTAAAATATCAAACTTGCACACACGATTTCCCATACAAATAAAACATAATATTTGTCAAATGATCTTTTAATATCGTTTGTAAATAATCAGAACGGATTTTATTTCGTCATATGAAAAGAACTGCACAGACTTTAAATGTTCTCAATCTAAATGTGGCCCGCGAATCCTTTTCTCGCTGAACTGCTTGTGTACAAAGTCGTGTGAAGAATTGTTATGTGTTTAAGCACTATATTATTTATAACTTATAGAACAGTTTTTGTTTGTTTGTTTAATTCGAAGTTTAACGTCCCCGAAATGACATCTCAAGCCCTGTCGCCCAATTTAAAAAAAAGGTTTAAAAGCATGGACGGTCCGACTCACACCGCTTTGCCTGGGCAGGCTTAGATCCTCTAAGCAGTTTACCAGTACTCGTGGGCGGTCGGTTTCAGCTCTGCGTGGAAGCATCATGCAGCTCATCTACTTCTTCATGAACGAAATTGCCATTATACAAGCCTTATGGAGCCAATTGTCGGGACTTAGTATTTCATATTTCTGGAAAACATTACGATAACACATTCCGTATATTTACGCCTAATGTAGTTTGCGGGTGTACGTTAGAAATCGCCTTATGCGGTTCTTAAGTGTATCCACAACCCATGTCTTGGAGCAGAAATGAATACCAATCAAAGTAGAAGTAAAACAAAGATCAGGAATCGATACAATTAACTTACTCCACCCATCAAAGACACCAAAGGGAAAGAAACACAAACATTAACCGACCAGACCGTAATGGAAACCTAAACAGTGGAAGGCCATAAGGACAGTTACTTTCCCACAAAATAGCCATATGGCCATCCAAGCTTCATACAGACGCAACCTCCACTGGACTTGGTGCTGTATTGTATCACAATCAGTCCGGCATAGATCGTGTAGTGGCTTATGTTAGTAGGAGTTTGAAACAGTAAGAGAGGAATTATCCGGCCCACAAACACCACACTGGCCACCAAAATGTAACAGAACTGCAACTTGGTTCTCGCTGAAGATCACCAGAAACACAACATGGAGAAGGCTATAAACAATGTTGTTTTTTTTTTCAAATCATCTGAAAATATATATAAATACATTTTCAACATAAAGCTAAACAGCTCAATATGTGTTGTAGATGACTACACCTTAAACGTTCAGATTTCAAAACCTGAGTGCAGTGAGGCATACATTAACTCATGCATGTTAGTATTGCTCAGGTATTATGGGACTTAAACCCTGAGCTATCCTAGACTCAAGGGCTGTTAAGTATTACAAGGGATACATAAGTGGGATGGAAGGAGTGGATTCAGCAGCCACACAAAATTTCAGTCGGGAATCACACCTTTGACCATATGGGAAAATAAAATATGCTGTCCCCTATGGACCCAACCATTACACATGTACCCGGTAAACCTCACATTTCTGTATTTGAAGTGGGGTTTAGATGTGTGTCCATTACATGGACTTGTTAACGTGATGAAGGGTCCAATGATAAATGAAAGTACTTGGTGCTAATTGGTATTTTGGAACTAATTGGTTCATTTATCAGGGCTGTTTACATGGGTAGTCGTTTTGCGGGACGGTTAAAATGGCTAAATTTAACATCTGAATAGAGCCTTTGGAGAGTAGTCTTACCTCAAATATGTTCTATAAAAGGGTTATCCTTTGGAAGCAAGGAATGCAGCAAAGAACTGGAAAAAATGGAGTGTACATATTTTATGGGCCAGACTAGCTAATTTCGGCCAATTTGGCCTCATCAGTGACCCTCAAATACTTTCAAAATTCCACAATGGAATCAATGCTGTCCCCTATTAGGTAAACATGCCAAGTATTGTCCCCCATTAAGTAAACACGCCTATACAAATACATTGTAAACCTTACTGTCGAAAAAAAGAAAATTTTAATATGATTTTTTTTTCTTATTTCTGCTCAAAATATAGATTGTAGGTACTCGTTTGGACCGCCACGATGAGGCGGTTCTAACGAGTACCCACAATCTATATTTTAGAGCAGAAATAAGAAAAATACGATAAACACCAGTTTTACTGTATATAAGTTGGGTTCAAGGGGGTCAAAATTATATATGCGTGTTTTCAATGGTAACAACATTTTCAGGAAGACGTCGTCTCCCCTGAAGGCATGCATCAACATTAAGATTGAACATGTAATGCTCTTGTATGGACCTTATAACCATAGGTGTCAGATATATCCGGTTTTATATTTTCAGGGCTGTGTGGAGGCTGTTTCCAACTTTATTTTTGTTGACAATAAATTATACCTTGGATTGGGTATTGGCTTTGTATTTCTTGCTCAGGTAAGAATTGTTATGGCGTTCCAGATATCTGTTTTAAATTTCAATTACAGTCGAACTTCGATAACACGAATACCTTTGGGACCATGGACATTTGTTCGAAATACGGGTAGTTCCAACTACTGATGTTAAAACATACTAGGTTTCACATCCTGAAGCATAATGTGGGTCACTTTAATATCTCTTTGATCTTATATAAAATAAAGGTATGCTGTGTGTACTCATTGGAATCGCCTCATTGAGGCGATTCTAATGAGTACACACAGCATACCTTTTACCGATCAAATCAGGAAAACCTCCCAAAAATCCAAATATGTGGATGTCTGGAGATATTAGAATAATTCTCTAGCGACCTAAGAATGAGTTCGAATTAGCCGTGGTTGACGAGCAATCCATGTTCGAGTTTTTCGAAGTTTCACTGTATGTTATGGTATCTGGTAATCATAACGTTAACAAGTTTGTGATTAGAATATCCCTGTTTAACCACTTTATACACAGAAACGTGGAATTTTCAGGGGTTTAATTATTCTTTGGCTATTTGTCCTCAAAATATAGATTTTGGGTACTCGATAGAACCGCCTCAATGAGGTGGTTCTAACGGGCACCTATAATGTATTTTGGAGCAAAAATAAAAAAAATATCACACTTTTGTAAGAAAAACACGTCATTTTCGTATCCATGACTTTGACACGGATATGGTACATGTACCGTAATGTTATGTGAAGGTGAATAACATGTACTACTCATAATGTGCTTATCATAATAATGCTAATTCCATAGTTTAAATATCTATGCAGTTATAAAAGCTTAACCAGAATACATATCTAAGATTTGCTTTTAGTTTGCTTGTTGGCATTTAAAGCAGTGTTTCAAAATTCAATGTTGGACATAAATCGTTTCTGAAACAAGGTCTATCGGAACCCGAATATAAATGCAATGATTTCAGCACCCAATTTCATAAAATCATTCTTCAACAAAAAAAGATAGGGTACAGCATAAATGTTATACGACAGACTGCATGCACGGTAGATAACCCAATCACGGCTGACAACTTTGCTTCCCCATTTAATTGCACGCCGGTGGGACAGGCATCAGATTCTAGTTTCCAGCGTAAAGGCTTACTGAGAATAAGAGAGTATCTAATTTTATGTAATGTTGGTTGGTGCCTGATGCCCTGTCCCTGGCCGGACCCATCGGTGTCTAACTGTTGGTCTTCTTTTGATCCAGCATTTCAGTGGTTTCTTGCTGTCAAGTCCTCACCGTTGTTTCATCTCTGTGGTTGCACTGATGAGTTGGGGGGGGGGGGGCTTCATGCGGACTAAACAAATTGTTTGTCAACATCGCGACGGAATTAAGGGCGAAGATTGTGCCCCCCCACCCCCGCCCCACCCTTACCCACCCAACCCTTTGGAATTCGTTTCACTGACCGTTACAAGGTGGTTCTTCTGTCGCGGTTTAGTTTTGTTATGGTTTGTCTTTGAGTGTGTGTTTCGCTTATATTATTTTGTTTTGGATAGCCAATAGGCCATTTTGTGGGAAAGTAACTGTCCTTTTGGCTTTCCGCTATTGATGTTTCCATTGGGGTCTAGTTGTTTCATGACTGTGCTTCTGTCACTTTGGTGTCTCTGATGAGAGCAGTGGGTTAATTGTATCGATATCTGATCATTGCTTTCATTTTCATTTTTCCAGTGAACAAATCTTTGGTAACAAATCACATTTTATGCGCAAACAGGCTGGAGGATTTGTTTTCCAAACCATAGTATACATTTTACATACAGAATACAAAGAGAATTGTGGTTAACAGGGATAAACATTATTCCTCATTTCTGCTTTGGAATAACGGTAATTGGTACTCGTTAGAACTGCCTCAATGAGACTGTTCTAACGAGCACACACAACCTATATTCAGAGTATGAATACGAAAAATGTCCAAAAATTTCATAAGAAAAAATCACTTGATTTTTGTCATATTAAAGAATGCACTGTGTCACACGGATGGTTTATCGTAATATGATATCAAACAGTTTTGCAATAAAATGCAGAATACTCAGAAATGAAAGCGAAGTACTACAAGCAGGCATACTACCAACCGTTAAGGCCAATCATCACGAAAACACGCCTATATTATTTTGACCCCCTTGAACCCCACTTTAATATAGTAAAACTGGGGTTTCCGGGGGGTATACCTTATTTTTCGTATTTCTGCTCTAAAATATAGATTGTGGGTACTCGTTAGAACCGCCTCTATGAGGCGGTTCTAACGAGTGCCCGAAATCTATATTTACAGCAGAAATAAGAAAAATATCACAATTTTCCATCGTAAAAATTTCATTTTTTTGGTGATAAAGGTGGCAATGTAATTGTATAGGCGTGTTTACGTAATGGATTTCTAAGTCAGTAAAAAAAAAACGTTCTGGGGCGAGGTGAAGTTGTCGTCATTTCGAAAACATGCCTGTACAAATACAATGTAACCTTTATCACAGAAAAAAATGAAAATATTAAGATGAAAAATTGTGATATTTTTCTGATTTCTGCTCAAAATATAGATCAAGGCGGTTCTGACGAGTAACCACAATCTGTATTTTAGAGCAGAAATACGAAAAGGGTTAGCCCGGTAAACCACAGTTTAATATAAAAGTAGGTTGAAGGGGGTCAACATTATATAGGCGTGTTTTCGTGATGGCTCTTTACGTCACCAGGACATCCAGCTGACATTGGCTTACAGATGGGCAAGGCCTGCTGTTCTTACAGCAGGTAAGGGTTGAGGGGAATATTTGTTGTTTCTCCTGAGCTGTTTCTGCATTTTCATTTATTTTCTCTCTCTCTCTCTCTCTCTCTCTCTCTCTCTCTCTCTCTCTCTCTCTCTCTCTCTCTCTCTCTCTCTCTCTCTCTCTCTCTCTCTCCTTTACTACCTATTCCGTCTCTTTTTCACCTTTAGGCTGACCTCGGTAGCTCAGTCGGATGCCCGTCTGATTGGTGATCAGGATTTAATACCTGCCGGGGTCGGCAACATTCGTGCGTGGATATTTATCATGAAATCTCTTCTACGGTCATTCTATCCCTTCCGCTGATTCAAGAAGGGCAGTTGTCAGTTTCTGGCGAAAGAATGTGCACTGTACTGGTTAACCGCTTAAGTATAAGCCTGTCAAAGAAAAGTGTGGATAGGTAAACTGACCGGCTCAAAAATGACCTAAAACGTGTTGACTGGGCCGTTAAACTACAACACAAACAAACGAACAAACTTTTACACCTTTCTCTGAAAGGCGACACAAAATGAACCACAAGGGTTGACGTGTCGTTAAACCCAAACACAGCAACAAGAAACTGTTCAGAGAACACTCAAACAAATGGTATCACATGCGTTTATTAATGATAGTGCTACATATCGCTTCTTGATTTAATCCCAGAATGCCACCGACATTATTATTTTATGAGCCCCGCCAAGCGAATTTGTTTCTTCGAGCATTCCGTCATGACAAATTTTAACTGCGCATGCCCAGCCATTCAGAGGGGCCAGGAATATGGCTTTCTGTCTGAAGGTTCCTCTTGATTCACTGCTTGTATGAGCGTGCAGCGAAGGTTCTGGCGAGACTGCGCGGATGCGCAGGCTTGCCTGAGCCTTCGCTGCTCGCATAGGCGATAAGTACCAAAGGCGCTTGACGGGGCCCAAATAAGGATTGTCGCTGACTAAATGGCGAAACTTTTTATCCATAAAAAGGAAATATCCTCTGTTACAGGTAATCTTGATAGTGTTTTCAATTGTACTTACAAAGATGGACGACGCTAAAGTTCTTCCCAGTGAACAAGATGAGTATAGTCTTTCCCGTCCCCCAAAGGTTAATGAAGTTCATGAGGTCAGGAATACCAGATTTGACGTACGTAGTTATATACATGGATAAGGCATTTTTTTAACAAAGCCATTTCGATTTATTCTTCTGATATCAGAGTTCTTTAACGGTATTTATCATATGACGTCGCGTCTGAGAGTGTAATAACGCCATGTAATATTTTCGATTTATCCACTAGTGGTTTAAATATGCAATTAGCTAGATACGTCCCGTAACTTTACATATACGACGTCCTTAACGACGTCGCGTTTACTAAAGGCGGAATATTGACATTTTTGTAAACACTCGTGAATAAAATACGTTTTAAATGTCATATGATAAATAGAATCTTGCATTCGTGCTCATGTATTATTGAATTTATTAAACTCGTTGAGAAAAAGAGACAAAATTCTCGGCAAAGCCTCGCATTTTATCCATTTTCCTCAACTCGTTTAATAAATTCAATAATACATGAACACTCATGTAAGATCCTCTATATTTTACACGTTCTGAAAAAGGAATACTTCTCTCGTCTTTAATCTGTTCGATTCACGCAGCCACCATTCAGTTTGGAAGCTCCACGGAATCTTCAAAATAACCAGTGCCGGTAAGACTCGAAAGAGAAGAGACCACGTGGTTTGCCACGGCATCACAGCATCAATAAGATCGAATTTAACAACGAGTAATTTGTACAGGTTCGTGAGAAAGCCATATTGGAGTTAGAAAATGATGTTTTGAAATGACCATTGAGAGCGGACATTTCATTTTAATTGCGCATCGTTAAAATGCTATTTATGATGGCAAAGTTTAACGAATAAAATGTTTCTATAGTCAATTTTCTTTGATTATTCTGCAATACTGGTGACAAAAGCAAGATTTTCCTTGGATCCGCTGGACTACAGTATAACTGACTTTCTTGCACACCAGACAAGAAAATCCGTGATTTTACCCTGGGATAGAAATTTATGTTCCGACCCTGGTGTTCCGACCCCAAATCGATTATGATCGTGTGTTTGATAAATGCACTGGTTTATTACAACCTCGTATGTGTCGTCGTTAAGGTTGACGTCATGCACGTTACGTTACGTCACTACACATTCCTGTAGTGTCATCACAATATGGCGGACGTTGATACGCGAAGTGACTGCAGCATTAAAATTCCGCGCTAAAAATGGAAGGTATGCAAGAAAAAGAATCCTATATGGGTGTGAGGGGTGGATAGAAAAATCCGTCCCTCGGGATCACTGTCCGGCATCACTCGGCAAGCCTCGTGATGCCGGACAGTCTCCCTCGGGACGGATTATTCCATCCACCCCTCACACCCATATAAGATTCTTTTATGCAAACCACTCTTCCTGCATTTGTTTACATATACATGTACCTTCAATCATGTGGCAGACCCTCTTCTGTTGAATCAAACCGGTCACTTTTTTAATACTTTTGTTTCTAGTTCAGTAGTTTTTCGATGCTGCTGTCTGCAAGACTGTTACTTATTTGTACGAAATGCGAATGTGTGTGTTTAGTTTTACGCCCCCCAACAGCGAAGGTCATGCGGAGACGGGACCTCTATTTTAAGACTCATCCGAAAGTCTTGAGAAGCCCGGAATCGAACCGACGATCCTTGGGTTATGAGGCGAGTAATTTAACCACTGCACCATGAAAGCTTCTACGAAATGTTATTAAAGGGTAATTGTAGCCGTGCTATTGTTATCGTTGTGAGTTCAAAGTGTCGTTCAAAAAGAGGATCTTACATGAGTGTTTATGTAGTATCGAATTTATTAAACGAGTCGAGGAAAAGGGATAAAATGCGAGGCTTAGACGAGCATTTTATCCCTGTTCCTCAACGAGTTTAATAAATTCGATAATACATGAGCACGAATGCAAGATTCTATTTATCATATGACATTTAAAACGTATTTTATTCACGATTGTTTAATAAAAATGTCAATATTCCGCCATTAGTAAACACGCGACGTCGTTAAGGACGTGGTACATGTAACGTTACGGGACGTATCTAGCTAATTTGCATTATTAATCCACTAGTGGATAATTAGAGATTATCACATGGGATTTTGGTTATCGCCCGATGTATCTACCCGAGACCCCATTATCTGCCCGAAGGCTTTAGCCTGAGGGCAGATAATGGTCGAGGGTTGATACAGAGGGCGATAACCAAAACCCCATGTTATAATTTGTTTATCACATATTCAGATCCAATTCTTACTGTGTTTGACGTTCATAAATTGAAAAACAAATGTGATAAAAAGCGTGATTCAAGCAAAAAAGCGCGTAACGTCACGCCTTACTATTCGCGTTACGTCATGTAATTGGCAACGTCACAGTAACGTCATGGGTGGGCTGATAACCACTGTCCGTTCAAAATACACTGTTTCCGGTTATCAGACCGGGCGGGCTGATAACCGGAAATGGAAACAAGCATTATCACACATGCAAAACATGGGTTATCGTGTTAAATATTGTACTGAATATGTGATAATCGGAAACATTACATATAGATTATTCATTCTCCTAGTTGAAATATGGGATTTATAAACCGAGGGAGGTAAAACAATCCGATAAAGAAACGAGTGCGAAGCACGAGTTTCTTTAACGGATTGTTTTACCTCCCGGGGTTTATAAATCCCATATTTCAAATAGGAGAAATGTATAATCTGTATATTACATGCACTTCCATAGACTTTTAGGAGAGTTTGGATCTTGAATTTTGGATCTGAATGCCCGTTCAGTTGACTGTTTACAGCCCATGTAAACGGTTCAATCAGCGAAGTGTTACAGAATCTGGATGGAAGAACAACTGGATGGGCGCCATTTTGAAAGCGCTTTCTACAGTTTTGAACAAAAATAGAAGAAACAAAGTGTTTCAGTGATAAAACAAGTAAAACGTTAGATTAAATAAAGCAAAACTTACATCCTAATCAATGGTCGTATCCATGTTTTCTTTTGTTTCAGCGTTGCATCCGACTCAAACGTCACGCATTCTGAACGTCTGTTGATATTTCTTAGACGCCATTACAATGACGTCATGAATAACGTCGCCGTGATTGAAACTTTCCCGCGTTTGAATAGAACAATTTCACTGCAAAGCGGTATCTCGTATCTTGTACATAAAGTAGTTCCAGCTGAAGGGATTTATTTCCCCGGCTAAGAGGAAATATTTCTTCTTAGCAAAAAGGAAAATACCAAGTTTATGTCTGGTAGAAATCATGGTATTTCTCTGTAATGCATGTAATATATGGCGTTATTACACTCTCAGACGCGACATCATATGACAAAGAAGGTGACATGAACCTGCAAAATCGATCTTTTGTCTTGTTTTTGTTTGATTTGAGGTTTAACGTCATCGTCAACACTGTAAAGGTCATTCTGGAGACGTCGCTTCTAATTTCGACGGACTTTTACCAGACACATAGATAAAATGACATCTCAGGCCCTGTCGCCCAATCAAACAAATAGGGTTTATAAGCATAGACAGTCCGACTCGCACAGCATTGCCTGGGCAGGCTTTGATCCTCTTAGCGGTTTACCAGTACTGTTGTGAGGTCTGTTTTAACTCTGCATGGAGTATCATGCAGCCCATTTATTTCTTCAATCCCCGGTCGGCGAGGGCCGACAAAATCGATCTGGACTGGACATGCCTTGTATGAGGCACATAGTGAATACCACATCAGACACGGTCTGTTTGCATAAAATACAGGAGTTAATGGAATAAAAGAAACAACATAAATCATCGTTCAGGATATTTTCGCAGCTCAGAAAAATAGACCCACCACCCGTGCTGTCAGTGCTTTGGCCGGCCTGGGTAGGTCAGTTGTATGCGCGCCTGACAAGTGATCAGGAGGGCGCGGGTTCGATACCTGCCGGGGCCGGTAACATTCTTTCGTGGAGATTGGTCATGAAAATAATTTTCTACGTCATTATCTCCCTTCCGCTAATTCAAGAGGGGCAGTTGTCAGTTCAGTTAATCGCTAACGTATAAGCCCGCCCAGGAAAAGTGTGGATAGGTATACTGATCCGCTCAATAGGACCTTAATAGTGTTGACTGGGCCGTCAATCTCCAAAACAAACAAACAAACTTGTGTCTGTGCTCTGATGAAAATCATACTTGAAATTTGTTATTCTCTATTAAAAAGACATTCGGACATGGTGTTTGCTATTGCCGTTATTGGCGTTTTATCTGTGAATTTAGTTTTCAATGACAATGCAAACTCTGTAAACCCAACTTTTCTCTATATCAACTGGGACTTAGAGGGGACTTCATGACTAGAACATTGTTAACCAAAAACAAAATATAGTATTACTAAGCATAAGTTATTCAGGATCAGCCATACTCAAAGACAAACAATCCATTATGTCACGTACCCGTATCCCATTGTGCTTCCTTCATACGTCTTAAATTTGTTTGTTTGGTTTGTTTGTTTTGCAGTTTAAGGGGAATGGGAACACCTTCAGAGGAGGTAACTCATACAAAAATCTTTTTGTCTCCCTTGTCAATAGGGGTCATACATGTATCTTAAAGGAAAGAATTTGCTCCTCAGGAGCAAATTCTTTCCTTTAAGAGTAGACCCCTTTTTCAACTGGACATTGCGAATAGAAAAGCGAACAGGAAGTCCCGAAAGTTGTCTCCCTTTGAAAAATGGCGGACAAATCTGTCAGGTGTTCCCATTCCCCTTAAAGGCCAAGTCAACACTATTTTAGGTCATTTTTGAGCCGGTTAGTTTACCTATTCAAACTTTTTCTACGGCAGGCTTATACGTAAGCCGTTAACCAGTACAGTGCACATTCTTTCGTCAGAGACTGACAACCGCCCTTCTTGAATCAGCGGAAAGAATAGAATGACCGTAGAAAAGATTTTATGATCCATCTCCACGAAAGAATGTTGCCGACCCAGGCAGGTATCGAACCCGCGTCCTCCTGATCACCAGTCAGACGCACATCCGACTTAGCTACCGAGGCCGGCGATGTCTTAAATAGTTACTTTATCTGATGAAAGCTTATGCTTTATTACTATTACGCCAAACATAGGTTATGTACCCTCATTCTATTTTCTTTGAGCAGAAATAAGAAAAATAATGTATACCCCTGTAAACCACAAGTTTACTTATAAAATTGGGCTTTAAGTGGGGTAAAGAGTATATACTTCGCGTGTTTCGTGATATTTATGGAGGTGTTTCTTCTTTCATCTTGATGTCGTAGACCTATGCTATAAGATGCATTCATCTCATTAATTTTAGTCAAATACTGTAACACCAAAAGGAAGGTTGTTTTATAGTTAACGAATCCATGAAATGAGAACCCCTCTAAACCCCACTTTTTAAAGAACAAAACTTGTTTTTATTTTGTTTATTTCTGCTCCAAGACATTGGTTGTAGGTATTCGTTAGCACCGCCTCAGTGAGGCGGTTCTAACGGGCACCCACAACCTATGTTCGTAGTATAAATAAGGAAAGTACCAGACTTTTTTCATCGGAAAAGTACCTGTTTTGGAGATATGAAAGGGTGCACCTTGTCAAACGGATGTGTTATCATATCGGGTGAGTTGTACATGTGTATGTCATTTGAAAGTTAATAATACTGCCGGTGGTTCACTGCTGTTATTCACTGGGCAGCACTGACCAGTGAAGTTAAATCGGGTGCAAATTAACAGGTTCATGTTTTGTTAGAGCACCCACAACCTATGTTTAGAGTCACTACTGTATAATTAAGAGAAATATCACACATTTTCATGAGAAAAAAATAACTGTTTTGGAGGTCTGGAAAACGCATTATGTCACACTGATTTATAATCGGAATGAGCGGAAATTTTTTCGTTGCTTACTAAAGAGACTTGCTAATAAAATATCATTCTCACCAACAGCTTTCTTGTTGCAGGGTCAACGGACTCCAGTGGATCAGTTTTGAGCACAAGAGGGCACCATCTCAAAAGCGATACACAAGTTTGCGTGAAACATACAGACGGTGTAGTAGAAAGTTTGTGTCTATGTGAATACCGTTGACGTTCAAAAGTACACTTTATCGTTGTCACGATAAAGCACTGGCAAAACTAATAGGTCAATTAGTCCCATTTGGCATGATCCTGAACGGTGATTTACACTGTTTTTGATCCACTCTTCATTTTTTAAACAAACAGTGTAGACCCTGATCAGACGCCGCATTATGCGGCGTCTGATCTGGGTTTACATTGTTTGTCGGTATTTCAGAATGGGCGCCCAGTCCATGTTATACTGTCAATCCCCTTTACACAGCTGTCTCACGTCACAGCGGAGAGAATAATGCGGCTTTAAATTTTGTATAAAACGATTTTCGCTGGGGCCAGTGTAAACCACAGATACATATTGACGAATTTGAACTGAACATTGTATGTTGATTTGTTTTGATCTGAGCGCTGGTAGCTCTTTTAAGTTTGTGTTTATTTGAACTTGAGTTTAATGGCCCAGCCAATACTATTGCGGTCTTGTCGAGCCAGTCAGTTTACATGTACCTACCTAGCCGCACTTTCCCAGGCAGGCTTTTACATGAATGTGTATGAAGTACAGTGCGCATTCTTTCGCCAGAAAATGACAACATCCCCTCTTGGGATGGGCAGAAGAGAGAAAAAGAATATTTCTTTAGAAAAAATGCCATGATTAAACTCCACGAAAGAATGCTGCTGATGATGGAACCCGCGACCTCATGCCAACCAGTCAGACTCGCATCCGACTGAGCTCCCGAGGCCGTCAGCCCAGATAAAGACTGAATGTGTCAGGAATAGTGACACGGAGATCTGAGAATCACCTGTGTCGATTTTGCACCAATGCGGTTTTCAAAGATACCAAAGATGAAGGTGCTGTCAGTCGCGTTCCTGTGTCGGTGAACTGTCTTGGTGGTGATCGAGAAAACATTCACGCGTTTAGTATGGTAAAATTTGTACATTTATTTTTGTTGTTGAAAAGCTACTTGAGTTACCGTCTATTTAGTTAAACTTTTAAGTCTGAAAGATATGCTTAAAAAATACAAGAGGAAACAAATGTTTAATAAGGAAATCGTAAGTCAGTCTCGCCCAGGCGTGATTTCTCTGTGGATTCACCTCGGCTCAATTATACCGCCCTAATCGAGAATGTATGAAAGCCGGGAAACATCCGATGTTGGTCGGCGAGACTTCTTACCGTAAATTCTTAGACTGAAGTTGAAATTAATTTTCTCTTTGTGGAAGTATCTTCTTTTATGTTGCAAGTTATCTACATGTATAGGCGTGCATCAGCAAGCACGCACCGTGCAGTTACACATTTCGCTCGCTCGCGATGCTTTTGCACGTATACAAAGGTAGGGTCCAATGGGGTCAGAATAATATTGGCGTGTTTTCGCGATCATCACGTGAACAAGTCCGTGAAATAAAGACCCCCTAAACCCCACTTAATATAGAGAAAACTAGGGTTTACGGGGGGTAAACCTTATTTTTCTTATTTCTGCTCCGAGACATAGGCGGTTCTAACGAGCACCTACAATCTATGTCTTGAGCATCTTAAAGACAAATATCACGGATTTTCATCAGAAAAG
The DNA here is from genome assembly GCA_963580285.1 of Lucinisca nassula. Classification (NCBI taxonomy): domain Eukaryota; kingdom Metazoa; phylum Mollusca; class Bivalvia; order Lucinida; family Lucinidae; genus Lucinisca; species Lucinisca nassula. The sequence continues at coordinate 54,057,819 of OY757023.1, read as the reverse complement.
TAGCCATTTTTGAGAATTTTTGAAAAATGCACTTTGTCGCGCGAGTGAGTTAACATAATGTGATTAAAGGTTTTGTACTTTGTGCCAGGTCTGCAAAGGCGCGTATGCATCAGAAACCGCGGTTGCATTTTTTTCATGCTCAACACAGATGAGCATGAAAATGGTATTGTTCAAAATTAAAAAAAAAAAAAAAAACATTTTTCCTGCTCAAATCAGCAAAAACTGATGTGTGGCTCATAAATTTTGAAATGCCAACATTCGTTAGCATCCATTTTTTTTGACAAGGACAAATTTAATGGCGTAATGATTGGAGAATTTTATATGTTTGTTTGTTTAATTTGAGGTTTAACGTCCCCGTCAACACTGAATATGTCATTTTGGAGGCAATGCTTCCAATTTTGTGGGAATTTTACCCGACATTGACATGAAATGACATCTCAAGCCCTGTCGCCCTATGAAACCAATAGGGTTTATAAGCATGGACAGTCCAACTCGCACCGCTTTGCCTGGGCAGGCTTAGATCCTCTAAGCGGTTTGCCAGTACTCGTGTGCAGTCGGTTTCAGCTCTGCGAGGAAGCGTCATGGAGCCAATCTATTTCTTCAAGCCCCGGAATGTTATATGTTAAAGGATGCAAGTGGAAGTGTTTGAATTTTTCCTATATTATACTTTAAGTATGCGCCTAAGATGTAGATGACCTGGTGCCAAGGTTTATCGTGCTCAGCTTACTTGTGCATGGAATTTATATACTGCTTATAAAGTTAAACAAGAGGTCCATGATAGGCCTAATACGCTCAACTGAGTTATGATGTACAAACATGGTTGTTTACAGGTTTTCTCTATATTTAGCTCTGACAGCCATTTTGTACAGATATCCAAAACCACTTAACCACTTGTGGTAGAGAGGTCACTCAATGAACATGCCTGTCAAAGTTATTTTGAAACTAAACCAACTTGAGAAGATGTTCTTTAATGTTTTTTTCTACCTTTACCTCTGCAGTCATTTTGACATTTTGTTCAGCATAGCAAACCCATTTCAGCAATTTAAGCAATCGTCAGTACATGATGGATTGTTTGTTTTGAATTTAATGGCATGTAGACCCGTGTGGGTCATTTTATGTCGTCTCCCAGAGAAAGGGAGAAAAGAGATAGTAGAGGAGATGAAAGTAAGGGATAGTGGAGAAAGACAAACAATGAATCGAAGTGTTGAAACAGAAGAAAAAAAATCACCCCCTTTACCCTTACCTGCTGCAAGAACAGCAGGCCTTGCCATATCAGTTGGACGCCCCAATAACGCAAAATACACGTCACCTTCATCTCACCCAACCACCCCTCAATCATCAGTACATTCTTGCACACCAGACAAGGAAATCCGTGATTTTACCCTGGGATAGAAATTTATGTTCTGACCCTGGTGTTCCGACCCCAAATCGAATATAATTGCGTGTTTGATAAATGCACTGGTTGATTACAACCTCACGCGCGGCGTCGTCATGCGTGACGTCACTAAACATTCCTGTTGTGTCATCACAAAATGGCGGACGTCGGTAACCGAAGTGACAGCAGCATTAAAATTCGCACTAGAAATTGAAGGTATGCAAGAAAAAGAATCCAATATGGGTGTGAGGGGTGGATAGAAAAATCCGTCCCTCGGGATCACTGTCCGGCATCACTCGGCAAGCCTCGTGATGCCGGACAGTGTCCCTCGGGACGGATTTTTCAATCCACCCCTCACACCCATATAAGATTCTTATAATAATACCTACTTTAATATGGGATGTTTCAATGGAATAGACCTAAGCTAAGCCACACCGTTTAATCAGTTTTGGTACAAAATAAAAGAGAAACATTTCTGTGAATTGGGTTTGAATTGCCTCATTGACTTAGGGGGGGATATGTCATTCAAAAGGTTTGCCCTGGTAGTCATTTTCTTCTGTTAAGTGAAACCATTTTAGCAATATTGGTAGAGGGTCAGCATAGGAACATTTCTGTGAAATAATTTTGAAATTTGATTATTAACTTACACGGAGATGTCCTTCATTTTTAAAACTATTTCTAACTCTGGTGCCTATTTTGTTCGCTGAAGTGGAACTATTTTAACCATGTTGGTGGAGAGTTACAAAAGGATCATTTCTGTTAAATTGTATTGAAAAAAAGGACCATTAGTCTGGGACTAGATGCCATTTAAGGTTTTGTTTCTATTTATAGCTCAGGTGGCCATTTTGTTCAGCAGAGAAGAACCATTTAAACAATTCTGTTAGAGGGTCACCCAAGGAAATTATTTTGATAGTGGACCATTAGCCTAGGAGGAGATGTCGTTTAACGGTTTTTCTATTTTTAGCTCTGGCGGCAATTTTGTTCAGTAGAGCGAAACCATTTGGGCAATTCTGGTAGAGGGTAACCCAAGGAACATTCCTATGAAGTTATTTTTAAATCAAACCATAAGCCTAGGAGGTGATGTCGTGTTTTTTCTATTTAAGCTCTGGTGGACATTTTGTTCAGCGGAGCAGAACGAATTTAGCAATTTGGTAGAGTGTCACCTAAGAAATATTTTGAAATCGGACCATTAGTCTAGGAAGAGATGTCGTTTAAACGTTTTTCAAAGGTTTTTTCTGTTTTTAGCTCTGGTGGCCATTTTTTCAGCGGAGCGGAACTATTTTAGCAATTTTGGTACAGGGTTATTCAAGGAACATTCCTGTGAAATAATTTTGAAGTCGGACCATTAGCCTAGGAGGCGATGCCTTTACTTTTCATTTTATATATTTTTAGCTCTGGTGACCATTTTATTCAGTGGGGCGTAACCAATGTTAGGTACCCCAAGGAATATTCCTGTGAAATTATTTTCAAATTGGCTCTGTGGTTTCGGAGGAGATGTCATTTGAAGACATTTTTGACGGACGGACGGATAACGGACAGAAAACGACCACAATAGCTCACCTTTATCAATTCGTGCTCATTTGAGCTAAAACGTAATAAGGTATATATTTATTTTCCTGTTCAGCTCACCAGAAACAATTCAATTGTCCTTTTCATAAAATTTAAAACGCCAGCTTTTCCGACATTTTAAATTTACGGGAAGGATAAATTTCACGCTCAAGTTAGTTGAAAATACGACAAAAAAATTTTAAACAGGACCTGAGAAAGCTTCAAATCTTAAATACTAGTTCAGTAAAAAAGCTTTTTTTTATTTATTGATTTTGTTTGTTTGGAGTTTAACGGTCCTGTCATCAACCGGTCAGTTTACCATACCACACCTTCTCGACAGGCTTATACATAAGCTTATATTAGAGAAGAGCGCATTATTTCAGGACAAACTGACAACAGACCTTCTTGAACCAGCTGAAGGGAGAGAATGCCGTAGAAAAAATTTCGTAATAATAATTAAGGCGTAACTATACCTAATTTAGTGACACAGAGGCCTTTCTGATATTTAATCTTCATCAGTGTGTCTCAACCCCAAAGTTTTGAAACCCAAACGGATGATGGACAAGACCCGGCAAACACTGCACATCCCCCTCCGAGCACACACCGACCGACGTAGCCAATGAGACATGTCAGCTGGAGGCATCAGGCAAGAGAGCCCACCCGCGGACTTATAGGCGCCCCCACCGAGCCAACATCAGCAAACATGACCCACACTCCACGGAAGTCCCGGGCATCAGGAAGGAGATGTCCAAAGTAGCGAGACTTGCAAAATTTAAAATATAACAAAACGTGTAACCCAAATCCGCTAAGATACATGTCTCACCTGACAAGTCAGTCTTAGTTTTAGAACAATTAGGATTTTATGCTGCAAAAATTAAAGATATAATATAGTTATTTAAATCAGTACTTGAGCACTGACGTCAACACCGCAGTATCAACCTCAGCACTAAGGAACTGATACTGAGCTGATGATACCCTCGGGGACGAACGAATCATCCACCAGCAGAGATATCGACCCAGTGGTAAATAAAGGAGTTATTCCCAGTTCCCCATATACACGTCACGTTAACACGGCCGTGAAATGAACACCCTTTTAGACCCCACTTTATATAAATGGGATTGACGGGGTATATGTATACAATATGTTTCTTTTTCCTGATTTGAGACATAGGTTGTGAGTACTCGTTAGAACCGCCTCGTTGAGGCGGTTCTAACGGGAACCTACAACCAATGTATACAGCATAAATAAGGAGAATGCCATATATTTTCGTCAGGAAAATGACTGTTGTGAAGAAATGAAAGACAGTACTTTGTCACACGGATCTATTATCATGATTTGCTATCGATCGTCGGCCCCCGCCCATCGGGGCTTGAAGAAATAGACTGGCTGCATGATGCTTCCACGCAGAGCTGATACCAACCCGCACCCGACTACTGTTAAACCGCTTAGTGGCTCTAAGCCTGCCCAGGCAAAGCGGTGCGAGTCGGTCCGTCCATACTTATAAACCCTATTGGTTTCATTGGGCGGTTGGGCTTGAGACGTCATTTCATCTCAATGTCGGGTAAAAGTCCCACAGAATTGGAAGCGTAAAAGTCCCACAGAATTGGAAGCAACGTCTTCAAAATGACCTATACAGTGTTGACGAGGACGTTAAATCTCAAATCAAACAAAATACTGACGATCGTGGATTTTTTTCGATTATTATCATTTTTTTAATTGCTATTAACTATGAACCCTTTTCCTGCTGAATATATTAATTAAGTCACATCCATAACTAGCTATCAGCCATTGAGGTTGCTTGATATACGCATTACATTTATTAATTTCACAAAGTGCATGACAAACATTGTAGATCCTGATCAGATTGCTCTGGATCTACCATGTTTGCAAAGGTAGGGGTTGTCGTGAACAGCTGGATAAGGGTTGAAGAGTAAACTTGGACTAATTGTATGGCTGGATATTGAAAAACATGTTGCATCACGAAAACACGCCTATATAATTTTGACCCCCTTGAACTCCACTTTTGTATGGTAAAACTCGGGTTTCCGGGGTATACCTTATTTTTCTGATTTCTGCTCTTAAATTAAGATTGTGGGTACTCGTTAGAACCGCCTCGATGGTTCTAACGAGTGCCCACAATCTATATTTTGAGCAGAAATAAGAAAAATATCACACTTTTTCATAATAAAATTTCATTTTTTTCGGCGATAAAGGTGGCAATGTATTTATAAAGGCGTGTTTGCGTAATGGTTTCATTGTTGACTAACCCCATGACGTTCCAACTACAGCTTCTTAACCCATTGTATACTAGTGGACTCTTCCATTGCTATATGTTGCACAAGTCCAATTGTCATATAAGGCATTACGCAAACACGCCTATACAAATACATTGCCACCTTTATCGTCGAAAAAATAAAAAATTTAAGAAGAAAAATTGTGATATTTTTCTTATAAAAATAGCAGAAATAAGAAAAATAAGGTTTACCCCTGTAAACCCCATGTTTTACTATATTAAAGTGGGGTTAGAGGGGTCAAAATTATATAGGCGTGTTTTCGTGATGGGGTGTCAGGCCTATTTTTTCGTTTTTATTATATTTCTGATGGAAAATACTGTTGCAGGCCCTGATGCGCTGTTTGGCAATGCACCCCTTTAGGGGTTTCCCCGCATGCAATGGGTTAAGGGATGTTTTGATTACCACATACGGGCGCACTGGAACAAAGGTGATCTGAATGGAAACAGACATCAAAGTCTTGGCCAAGTTTTCATCAAGGAGTTTATCAGAATACAGAGTATTGTAACAGTACTGATTGTATACAATGCATGCTTAACTCACCCTGAAAACAACAATAATGACACAGGCAAGATGGAAGGAAAACAATCCTTTGGTCTTTTTCTGATATTTTACGCAGCCGCCACCTCAGAATTGAATGCTGTCTTTGCAGAAAATAATGTTCTTCTTCATATTTACAACTACAAAGGTACTCCCATTACGTTTCCCTATCAGCATTTAAATAGTTGATGTAGTCGAAACAACCAAACATTGGCCAATGTCGTATTATTTTACAATCTACAAAAAACTATGTTCTTGCACACCAAAATAAGGAAATCAGTGGTTTTAGCCTGGGATGGGAATTCTGTTGTAATCCTAGTATTCTTGCACACCAGGCAAGGAAATCCGTGCTTTAACCATGGACTAGAAATTTATGTTCTGACCCTGGTGTTCCGACCCAAAGTCGAATATAATCGCGTGTTTGATAAATGCACTGGTTGATTACGACCTTGTATGCGCCGTGGTTAAGGATGACGTCACAGCAGGTTACGTGACGTCACTAAACATTCCTGCAGTGTCAACACAATATGGCGGAAGTTGGTAACCGAAGTGACGGCAGCATTAAAATTCGCGCTATAAAATGGAAGGTAAGCAAGAAAAAGAATCCAATATGGGTGTGAGGGGTGGATAGAAAAATCCGTCCCTCGGGATCACTGTCCTGCATCAATCGGCAAGCTTCGTGATGCCGGACAGTGTCCCTCGGGACGGATTTTTCCATCCACCCCTCACACCCATAAAAGATTCTTATATTGTAAACCTAGTATTCTTACCCAAAATCGAATATTCTCGCTTCAGGTTATCTTGCAAAATGAGACAGTCAGACGGAGAGTATAAGAATCTTATATGGGTGTGAGGGGTGGATGGAAAAATCCGTCCCGAGGGGCACTGTCCGGCATCACGAGGCTTGCCGAGTGATGCCTGACAGTGATCCCAAGGAACGTATTTTTCTATCCACCCCTCACGCCCATATTGGATTCTTTTTCTTGCATACCTTTCATTTCTTAGCGCGGATTTTTTATGCTGAAGTCACTTCGGTTACCAAAGTCCGCCATATTGTGTTGACACTGCAGGAATGTTTAGTGACGTCACGTCACGTGCTGAGACGTCACCCTTTACGACGGCGCATACGAGGTCGTAATTAACCGGTGCTTTTATCAAACACGCGATTATATTCGATTTTGGATCGGAACACCAGGGTCAGAACACAAATTTCTAACCCAGGGTAAATCACGGATTTCCTTGTCTGGTGTGCAAGAATTTATGCTCCTACACAGTTATCAGTAAACAAACGGCCAGATGACCTGATATTCTCGGGGAGATCATTTATGTTTACCACGAGAAGGACCGGTCCAAAGATCGTACCTCTTCGGACACCAGATACAACAGGGACTGGGTCGGATGCATGGCCATCAAGTATATAGCACCAAACGGCGAGAAAGCAATATGAATCTGAACGAATCTCTAGTGACAGTTAGCGACATCTAAAACGCTATTTTTTTCTGATGAAATTAAATTTTAAAATTACTTACTATACACGGATAATTTACAGTGTACTGTGATTGCACGTAATATTTGCCGAAAAATGCCACTGATATAGTACTGCCACTGATCGTTAGATTGCAAGGTAGTTACTGGCAGGGTATTTGCGAAATACATAATGTTGACTGTTCCGATTAACCGCTTAGAAATCATCACGAAAACACGCCTATATAATTTTGGCCCCTTTGAACCCCACTTTTATACAGTAAATTGGGGTTTACAGGGTTAAACTCTATATTTCTTATTTCTGCTCTAAAATATAGATTGTGGGTAGTCGTTAGAACCGCCTCATCGAGGCGGTTCTAACGGGTACCCATAATCTATATTTTGAGCAGAAATAAAAAAATTATCACAATTTTACATCTGAAAATCGTCGATTTTTCGGCGGTAAGTTCACAATGTATCTGTATAGGCGAGTTTTTGCAATGTATCGACAGAATAGGGAAAGGGTAGCTAGGAAAAGTAAAGGGCTCGACATATCCTTAATAGTTTTAACTGGGTCGATCACTAAAGCATATATAGCGCAGTGGTTAACGCGTTCGACTCATGATCGAGAGGTTGTGCGTTCGAATCCGGCAACCGGTATCGAGGTGTGTCCTTGGGCAAGACACATAATGACATTGCCTGACTCCACCCATGGGTAAATGGGTAGCAGTGGTGTAATAGTCACTGCCTTTCTCTCGCGCGCGTGAAAACATCCGGAATGAGTGTTCGAGAGCGATTCAATAAGCTTAAAGCGTCCAACGCAATCGAACTAAAATAAATTAGTATAAACTAAAGCATATATTTGCACCCTATTCTATACCGCGCTTGCGCGCTTCAGTCTCTAGTTCATTATGATAACACATCCGTGTGACAGAGCATGCTTGCATTACTATTCTGATGAAAATTTGTAGCACAATGTGTTTTCATCATGAACAAGTCCGTGGAAATAAACACCCACAAAACACCACTTAATGTAGAGCAAACTGAGACGATTCTAACGAGTACCCAGAGCCAATATTTTTAAACAGCAGAAATCAGGACACTAATACACTCACATCGTCCTGAAAACCCAGTTTTCTTTCGTTAACTTGGAGTTTTGTAATTTCTTTAATTCTGAGCGTTCCAAGGCGGTTCTCAAGTTGCGATTCATTTTTGGTAAAGTTCGTCTTTGCATGTGTGTATTGTGTATATATATATATATATATATATATATATATAGACAAATGAATTAGCGCACAAAAATCGGTCGCACCGCAACCGGGACTCGAACCACGGATCTCCTGCATTCCGGGCAGACGTGCTAACCATTACACCACCGCGGCCTTCCGACATTGTACGCCAATTTTAACATTTATAAACCTTTAACGTCATTAGCGCTATTTAGAGACCTTTCATTTACCGCCATAGGCGACCCTATCATTTTCGGTTCTTTTTTTAACCTACGGACGGCGGCCATTTTATTCTATTTATTTATTTATTTATTAGATTTACAAATGTTCTACTGTATCGGAGTAAGTATATGAAAATCAAAGTAAAGCACGATACAGGCAATTAAATAGACAAATGAATTAGCGCACAAAAATCGGTCGCACCGCAACCGGGACTCGAACCACGGATCTCCCGGTGTAATGGTTAGCACGTCTGCCCGGAATGCAGGAGATCCGTGGTTCGAGTCCCGGTTGCGGTGCGACCGATTTTTGTGCGCTAATTCATTTGTCTATTTAATTGCCTGTATCGTGCTTTACTTTGATTTTCATATACTTACTCCGATACAGTAGAACATTTGTAAATAAATAAATAAATAGAATAAAATGGCCGCCGTCCGTAGGTTAAAAAAAGAACCGAAAATGATAGGGTCGCCTATGGCGGTAAATGAAAGGTCTCTAAATAGCGCTAATGACGTTAAAGGTTTATAAATGTTAAAATTGGCGTACAATGTCGGAAGGCCGCGGTGGTGTAATGGTTAGCACGTCTGCCCGGAATGCAGGAGATCCGTGGTTCGAGTCCCGGTTGCGGTGCGACCGATTTTTGTGCGCTAATTCATTTGTCTATTTAATTGCCTGTATCGTGCTTTACTTTGATTTTCATATATATATATATTTATTTTGGATAGCCATTGGGCCAATTTGTGGGAAAGAGACCGTCCTCTTGGCTTTCCACTAGTGATGTGTTTCCATGTGGGTAGTGTTATTTCGTGTTTGTGGTTCTTGCCCTTTGAAGTCTCTGATGAAGGTTGTGGGGTAATTGTATTTATCATATGACGTCGTTGATAAACAGTGAATAACGTCGTGTAATAAAAATCGTATGACCACACATGTAATAACACGTTGGCGTGATTAAGTAACGTCATGACGACGCCCATGTCAACCATGCATTTTTGTGGAAAATTTGTCAAATTTAAAGACGATGAAATCTCATTTAAAGTGGTCATATGATAAACAGAATCTTACACTCGTGGTCATTTCAAATGAAATTTATGAAACTCGCCAAAGACTCGTTTCATAAATTTCATATGAAATGACCACTCGTGTAAGATCCTATATCGATTCTTTATCATTGCCTTCACTTCTATTTAAAGGGTTGTTCACCACATGGATTTGTTAACGTGATTTATAATATGAGGTCGCGCGTCTGAGAATGTAATAGCGCCATGTAATATCGGTAATCCACAAATAGATTAAATATGCAAATTAGTTAGATGCATCCCGTTACATTACATGTACGTCCTTAACGACGTCGCGTCTGCTAATGGCGGAGTATCGACATTTTAGTCGTGAATACAATACGTTTTAAATGTCATTTAATATAATTAATAGCATCTTGCATTCGTCCTCATGTATTATTGACTTTATTAAACTAGTGGAGGAAAATGTATAAAATGCGCGGCTTCTTCTCGGCGAAGCTTCGCATTTTATCCCTCTTTCTCAACTCGTTTAATAAAATCAATCATGCAGGAACACTCATGTAATATATGAAACCCATACACGTTTGACGAATTTATAAAAACCGGCTTTCTGAAAGTTCAAAATGGGTAAAGATTAAAGCTCAGATAATTAAGGAATATAAATGTCAAGGTAAAATTAAAGCAGTTTCTAGTCTATATATATAAGACAAAACGTAATACACAAAAATAATGGAATGACAAGCCCAAAGCAATTTTGCCCTCAACCCCAGTTCTCAGAAGTTGGGACAATTATCCGAAGTTGGGATCATAAAAATATATCAAAGTAGAAGTAAAACAAAGATCAGGAATTGATACAATTAACTTACTCCACCCATAAAAGACACCAAAGGGAAAGAAATACAAACATTAAGCGACCAGACCATAATGGAAACCTAAACAAAAGAAGGCCATAAGGACAGTTACTTTCCCACAAAATGGCCATATGGCCATCCAAAATTAAAAGACACAAGTGATACACACAGTAAGTAACAAACAACAACATAAATAAATCGCCACAGAAGAGCCGCCTTGGAACGGTCAGTGGAAGATTTCCACTGGGGGGCTTAAATCGATTCTACGTGTCCACAATCCTCGCCCTTACTTCCGCCGCGATTTAGACAAATAATTTGTTCAGTCCGCATGAAGGCCTCCTAACTCATCAGTGCAACATCTCCGTGAACACAAAAATTAAAGAACCACAGAGGTGAGACAACGGTGAGGACTCGACAGCAAGAACCACTGAAATGCTGGAGCAAAAGAAAACCAACGGTTAGACTCCGATGAGCCCGACCAGAGACAGAGCATCAGGCACCAACCAACATTATCTCTCTAATTCTCAATAAGCCTTTACGTTGGAGCCGTCATAGAATCTGAGGCCTGACCCACCGGCGTGCAATTAAAGAGGGAAGCAAAGTTGCCAACCGTGATTGGGTTAACTACCATGCATGCAGTCTGTCGTATAATATCTATGTTGTACCCAATCTTTTTATATCGAAGAATGATTTTACGAAAGTGGGTGCTGAAGTCATTGCGGTTATATATTTTTCTGAATTTATATACTAAGTCACCATAAAATTCGGGTTCCGATAGACCTTGTTGCAGAAGAGATTTAAGTCCAATATTGAATTTTGAAATTATATCAGAATGGCGTCTATAAAATTTTGAAAAGGCTTTGCGTAGTTTATGGTACCGATAACCCTGATTAAGGAGTTTAGCCGTTAATAATTTATTACGAGTGTTGAAGTCAGTTACATGACTAGACACTCTAGCAAATCGAATTAATTGCGAAATATAAACACCATAGGATGGCGCACGAGGAACATCACCATCCAAAAAAGGAAAATTTACAATCACAAAATCAAAGTCATCGCGTTTATCATAAATTTTGCACGAAACAAATCCATCTACAATAGATAGATGTAAATCCAAAAACGGGGCCTCGGTATCAGAAGTAAGCCTTATAAGAAGCAATGTAGTTTCATGTGGCCATTTCATCTCGCATAGAAGCAAGAGACAGACTCGTGTTAGAATGGGGCATGACCCGAGTTTTTTCGTTGAGACTGTTCCACAAGCCAACCTCATCTAAATGGTACAGGCCATTTCGTACCCAAGTCAATTCTTAAGTAACTAATTTCATACCATTTGGGTCATTTCATACCCGCTTTTATTTTCAATTTGGTCATTTCCTATCACATTTTAGTCCTTTTCGTACCCGGTTTGGTTATTTTTGCCCGCTTTTGTCTATATTAATTTTGTATTCCATATAACGTTTTGGTCATTTCGTACCTAATTTTGGTAATTTCGTGCATGGAGTCAAAAAAAGCCCCCGCCCATCGGCGCTTGAAGAAATAGACGGGCTGATTGATGCTTCCACGCAGAGCTGAATCTGACCCGCACACGAGTACTCGTAAACCGCTTAGAGGATCTAAGCCTGCCCAAGCAAAACGGTGCGAGTCGGACCCGTCCACGCTTAGTAACCCTATTGGTTGTATTGGGCGGCAGGGCTTGAAATGTCATTCATCCCAATGTCGGGTAAAAGTCCCACAAAATTGGAAACAACATCTCCAAAATGACCTTTACAGTGTTGACGGGGACGTTAAACCTCAAATCAAACAAATCATGGAGTCAAATAAATTACCCTATTTGTCAATATAATGGAATTGGAGGACAATTTGGACAGTTTTATTAAGGTCAAGAATATGTGCAGGACTAAAATAACAGCACAGAGAAACTGAAACTGACCGATTATGAATACTGATGAAGCATTAGAAGGTCTAAACAGAAATGGAGGCAATGATCAGGAATCGATACATTTAACCCACAGCTCCCATCATGGACACCAAAGAGAAAGAAATACAAACATGAGACAAAAGACCCCAATGGAAACATCAACAGCGGAAAGCCAAAAGGACAGTTACTTTTCCACAAAATGGCCAATAGGCTATCCAAAATAAAATAATATAAGCGACACAAACACCCTAAGCCTGCCCAGACAAAGTCCAGCGAGTCGGACAGACCCTGGTCTTAAACCCTAGCGGTATCTTTATGGCGTTAGGACTCGAGGTTTCATTTCAACTCAGTGTCGGGTAAATGTCCATCAAAATCCGCCGCAACGTCTTCAAAATGACCTTTATAGTGTTGACGCGGACGTAAAACCTCAACTCAAACAAAATCAAACATAACGGGAACACCATTATGAGCATCTTAGAAAATTGTATGGTTTACAAAAAACAATAACAAAAAAAAAAAAAAAAAAAAAACCTGTACGTTTAAACTGATGTTAAAAATATGTAAATATCACTATTCATTTTTGGAATTACATTTTCTAGGAACACCGACACTACACACTTGAAATAGCGTTTATACATTATGTACAAATGCACCAAACTATACACTGCTTAAACTTCTTAGCGCTGCTGTAACTCATAAACTTACTCGGTATACTGGGACTTGTTCCATCTTATTCTAATCAACAATAACTATGACGCATAATATCAGTTTTTGGAAAGATTATTCAACATTTGCATTATTTGCTGGCTCCCAGCTTGCAGATTGTCAATTTTGGAAAACCAGGTATCCAGACCCCCCCCCCCCCCTGACCATTCAAGGTTAGGGGGGTCTGGTTACCTGTTTCTCCCATATTGACAATGTTTATCCAACACTGATAACCTTCAGACTAGGAACCAGCAGATAATGCAAATATTAAGGTGAATACTGGAAGGTAAAATAGAAGTGAAGGTAATGATCAGGAATCGATACAATTACCTCACACCTCCTTCCAAGATACCAAAGGGACAGAAACTCCAACACAAAACAACTTCAACAAAATGTAGACGTCACAAGCGGAAAGCCAAAACGACAAAAAGGTCATAAAAAAAAAAGAAAAAAAAAAAAAAAAAAAAAGATATAAGCAATGCATACATGTACATGCAAAGACATACTATAACACTAATAAACTACAAAAGAAGAACCGCCTTCGAACGGTCAGTTATTTTTTTTGTTGTTAACAATACAGCTGCTTGAAAACATTACGCAAACACGCCTATACAAATACATTGCCACTTTTATCGCCCCAAAAAATGAAGATTTTAAGATGAAAAATTGTGATATTTTTCTTATTTCTACTCACAATATAGATTGTGGGAACTCGTTAGAACCGCCTCATCGAGGCGGTTCTAACGAGTACCCACAACAATCTATATTTTAGAGCAGAATTTTCTTATTTCTACTCAAAATATAGATTGGTGGCACTCGTTATAACCGCCTAATCGCGGCGGTTCTAACGAGTACCCACAATCTATTTTTTAGAGCAGAAATAAGAAAAATTAGGTATAACCCCTGAAACCCCAGTTTTACTATATAAAATTGGGGTTCAAGGGGGTCAAATTATATAGGCGTGTTTTCGTGATGTTAGGCAATTTATATCGGACTCCCGTTGCTTTCCATATGGATGATTCTTTTTTTCGCGCGGGTCCCGCGACTAAACGAACTCGGTGATTTGTTTTGTCCTTGCATGATTTTTACATTCTTTACCGTCTTTTCCACCCATTCATTGGTCCATCCATCAATCCATGCATCTGACCGCCAACATATAAACAGCTTTAAATATAACGGCTATGCAAGAAATCCAAACTATTGTAGGGTAATTAAGGATGCGAACAACAAACAAGTCCTTTTTATTACCAATCAAAATGGCGACAGACATGCTTGACTATTATGCTTCTTTCCCCCTCCATCCATCCATCCTTCCATCCGTCCGCCCCTCTGTCCGATCCAGCGAACTTAGTATATGAGGTAAGGAGGTTCAGTTTGTTCAGATAGTTCGGGGTATTAAAAACATTGATTAGCACCTGTGCCGGTAAGGGTCAGTTCCTTTTCAGTAATATATTTTCCCATTTGAAAGTGTTCTTTAGGGCCTCTATGGCCTAGTGGGTCAAGTATAGCGTGGGTCACATGTGAGCCAGCCCTTTGAAATAATTGAAATAATATTGGAAGAGCCGTAAACCTTCCTCCGCCCACAAAAAAAGGAATAGATAAAAAAAATAAATAAAAAAAAAGAAAACGTTTTTCCTAAGCCCGGACACATTAGTGGCTGTTCGTAACACCAACCAATAATCCATCTCCGTAAATCTACACTAACAAGTGCACCTAGGTACGAAATTACAAAAAGTACAAAATGATCCAAAAGGTGCGAATCGACTGTGCTTAAGTCATACCTGGCTACAAAATGACCAAAAGGGTTACGAAATGGCTTGGGTACGAAATTGTTGTTAGTGGGTACGAAATGACCAAAGAAGAGGTACGAAATGACCAAACTGGTACGAAATGACTAGGGTACGAAATGACTGGAAACCTGAAATTAAATTCTTCAAGACGGTTATTTTACGGATGAACTTTTTGTGATTTATCCGTAAACCACTACACTATTTAATATGTATACAACATATAGACTTCCACCTACATATTTATTTTGCCCATAGGGGCTTGAAGAAATATATGGGCTGCATGATGCTTCCACGCAGAGCTGAATCCGGCCCGCACACTAGTACTGGTAAACCGCTTAGAGGATCTAAGCCTGTCCAGGAACCGCGATGCTAATAAACCCTATTGGTTTCATTGGGCGACAGGGCTTGAGAAGTCATTTCATCTCAATATCGGCTAAAAGACCCACAAAATTGGAAGAAACGTCTCCAAAATGACCTTCACGGCGTTGACTGTGACTTGAAACCTCAAATTAAACAAACCACATACATATTTACAGATGAATTCTAAATACATGTATGAGGCTGTACCCGTAAATGAGGGTGGGAAGTTAATTTGTAGGTTAGCCATTATATATTCAGCAGGGTCAAAAACACTTCTGATATTCCCGTTTAGGAAGAAAGACAGCTTCTTGGGGACACAGTCCCTACATCCTCCACGGGGACCCTTTGCAGACTAAAAAAACACACTTGATGTCACGAAACAGCAATTAGTATGCAGTCATTCTGAAACAAACGTTCGTTGCATTTTAAGAGCGTTGTAAAATCAAAGCACTGATGGGTCGATTATCATTGAGTGTAGACTGGAATATTAGAATCTGATATGGGGTTCTGTTGTTGATGAGCGTTTCCAACCCCAGGGATGACCGTGCTGAGCGGAACCGAGGCTACGCCGAGATTCCGCTCAGCACGGTCATCCCGAGGGTTGGAAACGCCCATCTACAACAGAACCCCGTATTGGATTCTTTTTCTTGCACAACATCTCCGGTTAGTTTTGACAGCTCGCCCAAGTATATTGTTTACAAAATAAAAGTAGTGCGGAAGTAGTTCCGGCAGATGAATAGAATTGAAGCTCATTTATGTTAGTTGCCTGGGTCGGAACACCAGGGTCAGAACATAAATTTCTATCCCAGGGTAAAATCACCGATTTCCTTGTCTGGTGTGCAAGAATAAAATGTCCTGTGCGAGGACTTACAATGTTTTGTTTAACTCTTTAATACTTGTACTGTAAGCAAACGGCGTAGACCTTTATCAGACGCCGCGTTCTGTGACGCCACAGTTTGCCAAACCTAACACATGGGTCCAGATTTTAAAGATAATCCTCGTACGCAACACGGCTATTGGTTACAAGTAACCAATACATGTACCTGTATTATTACGAACTTTAACAAGCTCTTTGATTAGGTACCACACACAAGGCTATTGTACAAACTGGAATATTATAGGATAAGAGGATCCACATATAGGTGGGTAATCTCATGCCTCTCGTGGCGCACACAAAAAGTTGTTAATGGCCAAGCGTCCGATCAAGCCCCTGTTTTATCTGGGGTCCCACAAGGCTCGACATTTGGACCGGACCTCTTTTTAGTATTCATAAATGATAATATAAGGTCATCTGTTCGTTTGTTTGCTGATGATTGTGTATTGTATAGGAATATCTACACTACGTCTAACTGTCCTATTTTACAAGATGGCCGGGACCGACTAGCACAGTGGGAGGTCGATTGGCAGATGAAATTCAACGGGGCCTGAGGATGTCAAGACATCTTCCTGACAATCAGATTACGTTTGATTATTCACTACACCACCAAACATTGGAGCAGTTTCAATCCGCAACTATTTTGGCTTTTGCACGTAGGCAGACAAAGACTATAGCATATAAAAAATTGATTCGCCCTCAAGTTGAATATGCATCACCCATTTGGCATCCCCATGCTAAAACTCAGATTTAGCAAGTTGGGAAGGTTCAGAGGGCAGCAGCACGATGGACATTCGCCGATGGCGCAATAAGAGTTATGTCGGTGACATGCTTAGCGAGTATGAGTGGCCGTACCTTGAGGCACGTCGTGAGCAGTCCTCTTTAACCTTCTTTTATAAGATACACTCTGGTATGGTGTCTCTGGATAAAGATAAATACTTGACCTCTGTGACAGCTTCAACTCAAAAAAGGGCATCAAAAGTAAATAACATACACTATCGTAGGTACCTATCGTAGGTACCTGACCTATAGTGATGCCCTAAAGCATTCTTTTACTTTCCCGGAACCATTCGTTTGCGGTAGAGGAGTTCAAAGTGCGTACAGTATAGATTGGGACTCAGAGGTATGCGTTTTAGTATACCTTTGCTAATCAGATTGTAAATAGTTTTAAGGAATCATCCATTGTCGTCTTTTATTTCTTTGTTTTAGTTAAATTCAAAATTAACCACCCTCCCAACTGAGGTAATGGCCAGATTGGGTACAACATAAATGTTATACGACAGACTGCGTGCATGGTAGTTAACCCAATAACGGTTGACAACTTTGCTTCCCTCTTTAATTGCACGCCGGTGGGTCAGGCCTCAGATTCTATGACGGTTCCAGTATAAAGGCTTATTGAGAATTAGAGAGATCTAATTCAAGGTAATGTTGGCTGATGCCTGATGTTCTATCTCTGGTCGGGCCCATCGGAGTCTAACTGTTGGTTTTCTTTTGCTCCAGCATTTCAGTGGTTCCTTGCTGTAGAGTCCTCACCGTTGTTTCATCTCTGTTGTTGTTTGATTATTTGTATTCACGCAGATGTCGCACTGATGTGTTAGGAGGCCTTCATGCGGGCTGAACAAATTATTTGTCTAAATTGCGATGGAAATAAGGGCGAGGATTGTGGCCACTTAAAATCGATTTAAGTCCCCCAGTAGAATTCGTTTCCGCTGGCCGTTCCAAGGCGGTTCTTCTGTCGCGATTTATTTTTGTTATGGTTTGTCTTTAGGTATTTCTGTCGCTTTTGTTATTTTATTTCGGATAGCCTATTGGCCATTTTGTGGAAAAGTGACTGTCCTTTTGGCTTTCCGCTGTTGGTGTTTCCATTAGGTCTGTTGATGTATGTTTGTGTTTCTGTCCCTTTGGTGTCTCTGATGGGAGCTATGGGTTGATTGTATCGATTCCTGATCATTGCCTCTACTTCTTTTTCAACTTGAAATCTACAGAACATTTGAAAATTCACCTGATCCGATTGGTTTATGATCTAGTGCAAACGCTAAGACTCCTTTTAATGCGGCCAGTACCCCTTTGAATGGCCAATGTCCGTTATGAATTATCGACCCCGCCCATCCGGGCTTGAAGAAATAGATGGGCTGCATGATGCTTCCTAGCAGAGCTGAAACCGACCCGCAGCCTAGTACTGGTAAACCGCTTAGAGGATCTAAGCCAGCCCAGGCAATGCGGTGCGAGTCGGCCCGTCCATGCTTATAAACCCTATTGGTTTCATTGGGTGGCAGGGCTTGAGTTGTAATTTCATTTCAATGTCGAGTTAAAGTCACATAAAATTGAAAGCAACGTCTCAAAAATGACCTTTACAATGTTGACGTGGACGTAAAACTTCAAATCAAACAAAACAAAATCGACAAACAATATCCAGTTATATGCAGTCGACAAACAACAAAATCATACTTGGATGAAGGTTTTTTTCATTTCGTTTATGATACCAGTCTATTTCCATAGTAGAAGTAAAACCGGGCTTGAAGAACAAAGATCAGAAATTGGTACAATTCACTTACTCCACCCATCAAACACACCAAAGGAAAAGAAATACAAACATTAAGCGACCAGACCATAATGGAAACCTAAACAAAGGAAGGCCATAAGGACAGTTACTTTCCTACAAAATGGCCATATGGCCATCCAAAATTAAAAGATACAAGTGATACACACAGTAAGTAACAGCCAACAACATAAATAAATCGCCACAAATGAACCGCCTTGGAACGGTCAGTGGAAAGATTTCCACTGGGGGGGGGGGGGGGGGGGGCTTAAATCGATTTTACGTTGCCACAATCCTCTCCCTTACTTCCGCCGCGATTTAGACAAATAATTTGTTCAGTCCGCATGAAGGCCTCCTAACTTGTCAGTGCTAAAGTCATTGCGGTTATATATTTTTCTGAATTTATATACTAAGTCTCCATAAAAATCACCATGTTTCCTATACTGTTGAAAAAATCTCTTAGGAGGGAGACGAAATGCATGGCATCTGTGAGGAACGCTCTTGTTGCTTCGAGCTGGTTTGAACCTGAATGAAACTGGTCTAAAACTCTGCAAACTGATCCTTAGACGTATTCATGCACACCTCTACCACTTGTACCAAGTCAAGGAATGCGGTTCGCTAAGTCGTATGCTCGGTGGCAGCAAAGCCTTCCTCGGATTGAGCATCATTGAATTTATTCCTCATCTCAATCAAAAGCTGGTCGTCAAAGATTGTTTTAGTTTCTTCTACTTTGAACCGGTGGATTCACTGGGTGAAGGCTGTCCTTCTATAGGATCCTCATCAGCATCCATGATGGATATCCTGCTGCAATCCTTTCCGCCTCATCCATGTCACTTCTTGATAATGCAAGTCCCGCTGCACCTAAAATACATTTACACAAACGCTAAAACGCCATTGATTTGTTGACGGGCTAAGTGAATGACTGACTGGTAGAGAGACAGACAGACATACAGGTTGGATGACTGATTGATTGATTGGTTGATTATTTGATTTGGTTTTATTTACTAAGGTTATAAAACTTCGAAGTTGAAAAATGTTAAAAGAGCCCGGATAGCTCAGTGGATAGAGCACGCCATGCATGCAAGGGGTCAACGGTTCTTGGTCGCATTTCGTTTCAACTTCATGTAGTAACATTTTATGGTGTTTAATCAGAGCAAATCAGATCAATTTGGTTGAAAAGGTTAAGAAAACGGGTAGAGCTGAAATATAGACCTTATACAAGTTAAGGCAATGGAGACCATACGTGAATAGAGAGGAAAAATCTCACTGTATACAAAGACAAGGCAATAAGATGCCTCACAATGTGCATTCACCATATATGCTGCTTTTTTGCCGAATCTAAAGCAACCCATTTGGGGGAAATGAAATACCTTTGATAATGACGTCCACTACAATGCATACAGGTCAGTAGCAAAAGTTTTAACATTGCCACTTCTCATCGGAAGTTTTGTCTCTTTGCGATCCTGTATTTCATATATTTGCAAACTTAAATATTGGTGTTCCATGCATCATAGCATGAGCGTGACATCAAGTTAGCTTACCTAGTTATCATGTGGAAAGTAAAACAAAGGCCGTATTATTTGCATACACTATAACCATAATTATACACGGACCGAACGCACGAGCAAGTTCCAGGGCGGTTATTTTAACATACAGCAAAAGATACGATAAAGTAGCATAGTCTCTCCCGAATACAAAAGTGACAAAACGCTCGACAAATATAATCATGTTATAACTTTTGCACTTGACCTGTAAGTCTGAAAATTAAGTGTGGAAACGGAGATGAAAAGAACTCATGACTGGAGCCTTGGTTGATCTCAAAAACATGAAATCGTCCAGCACCATTCGTTCCCGGACTGTTAAGTCCCTTTGCACATCTCCAGACCGCTGTGAATGAAGCTATGTGTTTCAGTTCATCAAGCGTGTATACCAAAATAGAAGTGAAGGAAATGATCAGGAAGCGATAAAAATTAACCCATAACTCCCATCACAGACATCTAGGGAAAGAAAGACAAACATGAAACAACTAGACACTAACTGAAACATCACTAGCGGAAAGCCAAAAAGACAGTTACTTTCCTACAAAATGGCCAGTTGGCTGTCAAAAGCAAAATAATATAAGCGATACACACACTCCAAACAAGTCATTACTAAAATAAACCAAGACAGAAGAACCGCCTTGGAAAGGTCAGTGAAACGGATTTCATTGGGTGGGGGCGCATAAATCGATTTTACGTGGCCACAATCCTCGCCCTTACTTCCCTCGCGATTTAGACAAATAATTTGTTCAGGCCGAATGAAGACCTCCTAACTCATTAGTGCAACATCTCCGTGAACAGTCTTCAATCTGTCCGCAAATAAAAATAAACCAGTGCTTCAGCTGAAGTGCACGACCCGCCAGATGCTTTTAGCTTTATGAGTGTTACCATATATGGGTATGGCGGCCATTTTGGTCATGTGACCTGGACCTAAAACGGTTCCCCCAAAAAATGCGCCTTATCGTAAATATATCTTATACTTTAGTACTGTATTCTGAATCGTTTGCAGGATAAAATGCATTCTCACTTTTCCAATACAAAAGCATATGTGTCAAAGTTTGACCTAGGCACAAAGAAGGTCAAGGTCAACCCAGGGTCACCATTTTAGCAATTTATGATGGGCCTACGTCCCAGATGCTATTTATCAAGTTTCGTGGAAATCTGCCAAATCGTTCTGGAGAAGACTATTTTTGAAGGGATTTTACCATATATGGCTTGGCGGCCATTTTGGTCATGTGACCTGGACCCCATGAGCAAATTTTGGTTTCCCCACCCCATAGAGGCTCCATATGAAATTTGACTTCAAACGGCCCAACGGTTTCCGAGAAGAAGCGGTTCAAAAGTTTTCACATTTTCGTCTCGGCGAAGTTATACTAAATGGAATGTAATATTTCGCAAGTTCATTTGTAAGATCTCATTTATATCTATCAGTATGCCAAAAATTGTTTAAATATTCCAAACGGTTAAGTCACTATCACCAATTTTCACAAACGGGTTACGGACGGACAGACAGACAGACCATATATGGCTTGGCGGCCATTTTGGTCATGTGACCTGGACCCCATGAGCAAATTTTGGTTTCCCCCGTCCCATAGAGGCTTCATATGAAATTTGATTTCAATCGGCCCAACGGTTTCCAAGGAGAAGCAGTTCGAAAATTTTCACATTTTTCGCCTCGGCGAGGCTATACTAAATGGAATGTAATATTTCGCAAGTTCATTGGTTAGATCTCATAGATATCTATCAGTATGCCAAAATGTTTAAATATTCCAAGCGGTTAAGTCACTATCACCAATTTTCACAAACGGGTTACGGACGGACAGACAGACAGACCATATATGGCTTGGCGGCCATTTTGGTCATGTGACCTGGACCTCATGAGCAAATTTTGGTTTCCCCCACCCCATAGAGGCTCCATATGAAATTTGACTTCAAACGGCCCAACGGTTTCCGAGAAGAAGCGGTTCAAAAAATTTCACATTTTCGTCTCGGCGAAGTTATACAGAGTGGAATGTAATATTTTGCAAGTTCATTTGTAAGATCTCATTTATATATATATATCAGTATGCCAAAAATTGTTTAAATATTCCAAACGGTTAAGTCACTATCACCAATTTTCACAAACGGGTTACGGACGGACAGACAGACAGACCATATATGGCTTGGCGGCCATTTTGGTCATGTGACCTGGACCCCATGAGCAAATTTTGGTTTCCCCCGTCCCATAGAGGCCTCATATGAAATTTGATTTCAATCGGCCCAACGGTTTCCAAGGAGAAGCAGTTCGAAATTTTTCTTATTTTTCGCCTCGGCGAGGCTATACTAAATGGAATGTAATATTTCGCAAGTTCATTGGTTAGATCTCATTGATATCTATCAGTATGCCAAAATGTTTAAATATTTCAAGCGGTTAAGTCACTATCACCAATTTTCACAAACGGGTTACGGACGGACCCAAAGAAGGTCAAGGTCAACCCAGGGTCACCATTTTAGCAATTTATGATGGACCTACGTCCCAGATGCTATTTATCAAGTTTCGTGGAAATCTGCCCAGTGGTTCTGGAGAAGACTATTTATGAAGGTTTTTTACCATATATGGCTTGGCGGCCATTTTGGTCATGTGACCTGGACCCCATGAGCAAATTTTGGTTTCCCTATCCCATAGAGGCTCCATATAAAATTTTACTTAAATCGGCCCAACGGTTTCCGAGGAGAAGCAGTTCAACAATTTTCACATTTTTTGTCTCGGCGAGGCTATACTAAATGGAATGTAATATTTCGCAAGCTCATTGGTTAGATCTCATTGATATCTATCAGTATGCCAAAAAATGTTCAAATATTCCAAGCGGTTAAGCCACTATCGCCAGTTTTCACAAACGGGTTACGGACGGACAGACAGACATACCATATATGGCTTTGCGGCCATTTTGGTAATGTGACCTGGACCCCATGAGCAAACACTGGTTTCCCCAATCCCATAGAGGCTCCATATGAAATTTGACTTAAATCGGCCCAACGGTTTCTGAGGAGAAGCAAATCAAAAATTTTCACATTTTTTGCCTCGGCGAAGCTATACTAAATGGAATGTAATATTTCGCAAGTTCATTGGTTAGATCTCATTGATATCTATCAGTATGCCAAAATGTTTAAATATTCCAAGCAGTTAAGTCACTATCACCAATTTTCACAAACGGGTTACGGACGGACAGACAGACAGACCATATATGGCTTGGCGGCCATTTTGGTCATGTGACCTGGACCCCATGAGCAAATTTTGGTTTCCCCCATCCCATAGAGGCTCCATATGAAATTTGACTTCAATCGGCCCAACGGTTTCCGAGGAGAAGCAGTTCAAAAATTTTCACATTTTTTGCCTCGGCGAGGCTATACTAAATAGAATGTAATATTTCACAAGTTCATTGGTAAGATCTCATTGATATCTATTAGTATGCAAAAAATTGTTTAAATATTCCAAGCGGTTAAGTCACTATCACCAATTTTCACAAACGGGTTACGGACGGACAGACAGACAGACCATATATGGCTTGGCGGCCATTTTGGTCATGTGACCTAGACCCCATGAGAAAATTTTGGTTTCCCCCGTCCCATAGAGGCTTCATATGAAATTTGATTTCAATCGACCCAACGGTTTCCAAGGAGAAGCAGTTCGAAAATTTTCACATTTTTCGCCTCGGCGAGGCTATACTAAATGGAATGTAATATTCCGCAAGTTCATTGGTTAGATCTCATTGATATCTATCAGTATGCCAAAATGTTTAAATATTCCAAGCGGTTAAGTCACTATCACCAATTTTCACAAACGGGTTACGGACGGACCCAAAGAAGGTCAAGGTCAACCCATGGTCACCATCTTAGCAATTTATGATGGGCCTACGTCCCAGATGCTATTTATCAAGTTTCGTGGAAATCTGCCCAGTTGTTCTGGAGAAGACTATTTATGAAGGGTTTTTACCATATATGGCTTGGCGGCCATTTTGGTCATGTGACCTAAACCCCATGAGCAAATTTTGGTTTCCCTATCCCATAGAGGCTCCATATGAAATTTGACTTAAATCGGCCCAACGGTTTCCGAGGAGAAGCAGTTCAAAAATTTTAACATTTTTTGCCTCGGCGAGGCTATACTAAATGGAATGTAATATTTCGCAAGCTCATTGGTTAGATCACATTGATATCTATCAGTATGCCAAAAATTGTTTAAATATTCCAAGCGGTTAAGTCACTATCACCAGTTTTCACAAACGGGTTATGGACGGACAGACAGACAGACCATATATGGCTTGGCGGCCATTTTGGTCATGTGACCTGGACACCATGAGCAAATTTTGGTTTCCCCCATCCTATAGAGGCTCCATATGAAATTTGACTTCAATCGGCCCAACGGTTTCCGAGGAGAAGCAGTTCAAAAAATTTCACATTTTTTGCCTTGGCGAGGCTATACTAAATGGAATGCAATAATTCGCAAGCTCATTGGTTAGATCTCATTGATATCTATCAGTATGCCAAAAATTGTTTAAATATTCCAAGCGGTTAAGTCACTATCACCAATTTTCACAAACGGGTTACGGACGGACGGACAGACTGACAGACTGACAGAATGACAGAATGACAGAATGACACGGTGATTTTAGGGCACTCTTAGAAATCAACCGACTTCAGTCGGTTTCTTTTTCTGCGGGTCGTGCAATGTAGACTTTAAAGACAGGACTGGACTATTTAAGGGAGCACAGGAAAACCTGAGTCATTCTTTGTCTGACCTCTGAAGGGTTAACATCAAATTCTATTTATCTGATTGGCTGCAAATGGAGACCTACTGTGACATTACAATGATTGACATTTTAATAATAAGTGATTGACAGCTCTGCTCTGTGTGAAGCTAACCTTGTTACCTCAATTATGTAACAGCAGGCACACTCCATAATAGGTTTCAATAGGTTTCCCCCATATTTGGACCCCATTTTGATTTATATCAGTCTTTGAATCGACTGCCTATTCGAAATTCGCAAAATTGCAGTATGTTTCCTCCGGCTTTCTTTGCCGGATCATTACAGGGTCACTGATGAGGCTTTATTAGCCGAAACTACGTAGTATGACCCATCTTCTTTCTTATGAATGTTTTCATTGCTCTTAAAGGAACTCATTTTTGATTTTTATTCAACAGACAAACACAACAATTTAGTCATGATTAATGTATTTAATTTTGTATTTTTAAATTACAAAGAAACACAATACAAACATATAGGTTAATTATATAGCATATTTAGTTCTAATATACCAGAAAAAAAAAAAAATAATTATTAAAAAAAAAGCTTCAAATTTGTTCAAAAATTATTAGTTGACACTATAGAAAACAGCTTCTTCTGATAAGTAAATAAATAAATAATGTTTGAATGAAAGAGTTGTTTTTAAATTTGATATAATAGAAAGATTTTTCCTTTCTTCTTATTGTTTTTCTTCTTATAAAAAGTAAAATGAATTATACACAGGCAGTCTTAGTAAAATAAATTAAATAAAATTGACACAGCTAAACAAATGATGGAATGGCTGAATGAATAAAACAGATGTCCAGGCTTATCTCATTCTAATCTCAGTTTTGATTTTTTTAAATAAAATATAGATTTTGGGTGCTCGTTAGATTGGTCTTAATCAAAGGTCATTTTGTTGCTTCCAATTTTGTGGGAGTTTTACCCGACACTGAGATGAAATGACATCTCAAACCCTGTCGCCCAATGAAACCAATAGGGTTTATAAGCATGGACGGGCCGACTCGCACCGCATTGCCTGGGCAGGCTTAGATCCTCTAAGCTGTTTACCAGTACTCGTGTGCGGATGGGTTTCAGCACTGCGTGGAAGCATCATGCAGCCCATATATTTCTTCAAGCCCCGATGGTAGGGGGTCGATAGAGTGTTGGTACTAGGTCTATTTCTAATGAGTACTAGGACTAGCATTTTACACATACAAATGTTCAATGAGGTGGTTCTAACGATTTTGTCTTAGAACTGTGTTATATCCCAAAATCTTTTTACAGTGAATCATGTTACAGAGAGGTAATTGTGTACAGAGAAAAATGTGAAAACACACATTATATTCCTTCTTAACCTAAACTGACATTCAGATAAAATCGTTTTCTGATTTCAGTCAAGTTTGCTATTTTATTTTCTACTACACAAAACTAGATTTTTTTTTGTATTTAAGTGTTAATAAATAAATCTTTGTTTATGAAGCATAATTTATGTACAATTTTCGAAGGTATTTGTTTGAATATATGGACAGCAGCTGATTATTACAGTCAATTATATCCTATAATCCTTATCAGTTTTATGACCCCTATAGGTAGCCAGCCTACCAAGACCAAGCCACACCTACTTTTATCTGCTTGTTACCTGTACATGTTTAAGCCGGGAACCAGACCCCCCGGCATGAAAATCCTGTCTTTAAGCTCGTCCGCATGTTAATTATTATTATATTTTTTATTTATTTTTTTTTTTTTTTTGGGGGGGGGGGTTAATTTCTTCACAATATATTGAAGGGGAAGAAGAAGTCTCTGTTATGCAAGAAAAGGGTGTTTTTTTAGATACGTTAAGTGAAAGGAAACGAATTAACATTAAAAGTACACTACCAGAAAACGAAATAACAATTACTTTGTGATGAACTTTACATAAATCGCTTGTGGACATCTTTATTTCCAAAACATGAAAATGTATAACGATTGGTGTATCACGATATATTCCATAAATTACTTTGGATCAGAGCTCACATTTAATACACGCACGTGCAAGAATGCAAGCACATCTCATGCACGCACACACACATCATTTTACA
This sequence comes from Lucinisca nassula, assembly GCA_963580285.1. Taxonomy (NCBI): domain Eukaryota; kingdom Metazoa; phylum Mollusca; class Bivalvia; order Lucinida; family Lucinidae; genus Lucinisca; species Lucinisca nassula. Next base: position 54,030,720 of record OY757023.1, on the reverse strand, counting down.
CATAATACCTCTCACGTTGTCGAACCGCTGTCCTTGAAATCATTAAGATGCATGCATATGGACCAGCAAACAGAAATAGACCAAAAACGAAATACTTAATTTACGTATTTTCTTAAAACCTGGTGGGGGGGGGGGGGGAATTCTTAATGAATTTACATGTAGTGATAGACTTTATGACTGATCTATTTGTAATGTCGTCATAATATTGAGATCCCGTTGTAAAGCCCTCACCATTTACATCTTGAAGATTCAATACAGTTTGTTAATTATGCATAAGAACGTTTCTTTGATTTTTGTACAGCTGACATTCGAATAAGTAGTGTTCTGCACTTTCGCTTGGGGCACCATAACTGCATGCAGGACCTGGAATAACATTTACATTGAAAAGATCAGCCTTTAAACTGCTGCTTCTGTGTCTGATACGAGCAAGCATTATGCTGTACTTATGCTCTCCTATATTTGTATAATCAGCTATCTTGTCTGTTGTGACTGAATATTAGACTTACATTTTGTACTTTGATTACTCTTGCTCAGGCCTTCAGTGCCCCTCGTTTCAATCAAGCCGTTATCGTGGGAATCCTTTTAGTCACTGACCTCTGCTGCGTCTAGCTGGATTTTCGTGTCAGCTGGATCTTTGTCGGTGGCATGCAGGCTCTTGCTTTCACTTACAGCAGGTGACATGCAGGCTCTGGCTTTCACTTACAGCAGGAGGGGGAGCTCTCGCAACAGGTCTTCCGCGGCCCCTGTCCTTCCCTTTACTAGCAGTTTTAGATTTTCCCTTTAGTGGCATACTAGCGCCTCGAAGGTGAGAAATATACATGCGTTTTCTCCGTCACGTGACCGGTTCAAACACTTTCTGCATCCGTTCCAGGACCGTTTTATCCGTATCTCGTGCGTAACATGTTCGTTTTATCCGGTATGCGTTAGTTACTTGTACCGTACCCATACGCTGCCCATCCGTTACATGTCCTGTACATATTCGGTTTCGTACGGTCATCATGCGTTTGATGATCGCGGGTGCCTCTCGAAGCTCAAATTTCAATTTTACCTCCGGACAACAACGGATGAGACAAATTGCATTTTTTTTTTCATCCGTTTAACGTCCGCTAAAGCTATCCGGTTATGTTTGACCATGCATTTAGGCGAAGGACCATCTTGCCTGGCATCTCTTTAACAATACTATACTCTTATGAACGTAAAGGTTCTCTAAACCTGCTGCAGTGACTGATTTTCTGAAAATATGCGTGAATGGCTCTTTATAGGTTGTAACAAAGAATCAAGTTTATAAACCGTCTCGAATATGACGCATAGTGACTTGTAGTTAGAGTGACGTCCCTTGTTTGGTCAACGGCGTTCATGTCAAATACCCTGATTTTGTCTGAAAGTCGGCCAGACAATAACGGTAGAAATAAAACACCATAAGCAAAAACCTTCTAATGGGGCTCATTTCCCTTTCCGTTTCCTTGATCTTGATTTATTTTTGTCTCCTCAATTTTGGTTTGTTGGCAGGAATGACAGATCGTGCCCTCTTACAAATTAGGTTGAGCGACAGTGTATATTTCCTTTAATTTAACAAGGAAGACCCATCTGCGACACCTTGGAAACTCAACAAAATATTTTTCGTATAGTTTCCGAGCTTTTAATGGTTTTGCTTTTACGGCCCTTTCAAGATTATATATGTCACTCATATCGAGCCGATCGTTAATTAGATGTGGACTAAAAACGGAGTACCCGGAGTATCTCTTTAACAATACTATTTAAGAAATGAATTTATTTTTCTGCAGTTCATGAAAGTATGAACGCAGTGGGTCGCGTGCAAAGTAAATGAACCCCGAAGGGGTTCATGTAAAGTTTGCTAGCGACCCATTGTCGTTCATACTTTCATGAAAAGCAGAAAAATTAAGTTTATTTTTTATATTTACATTATTTGCCCCTCATCGCTAGGCGAAAAAATGCTTGTAGGGCAAACTTTTAAAGCTGAAAAACATTTACACGCTGTTTTCTACAAAGAGCGGAGAAGCGTTGACGTCTTCAAAGCCCGTATAGAACAATGGTTTAGAATGACGTCATTTAACGTCACTGAAAATCATGTGATTCGATGCGTTCATTGACGCATGAACGCAATTGTTTTCTATAGGTTTACATTAGACTTTACACTGGAAATGTAAATATATTCGTATGAACGTAAAGGTTCTCTAAACCTGCTGCAGATCATGCCCTCGTACAAATTAGGTTGAGCGACAGTGTATATTTCCTTTAATTTAACAAGGAAGACCCATCTGCGACACCTTGGAAACTCAACAAAATATTTTTCGTATAGTTTCCGAGCTTTTAATGGTTTTGCTTTTACGGCCCTTTCAAGATTATATATGTCACTCATTTCGAGCCGATCGTTAATCAGATGTGGGCTAAAAACGGAGTACCCGGAGAAAAAACACACGACCTTCCGTAGCACAACTCGGCGTCTCACATGTGACCCAAGCGAGGCTTGAACCCACAGCGGTGAGAGACCTAATGATTAAGAGTCAGCGGCCACGGAGGCTCGACTTCGGAACTTTTAACAAAAAATCTTTATGTCGCATGTAGGACTTCAGAAGTTTCTCCTTGATTTCTTTATGATAGATATTAAGAAAATATTCGATTTGGTGTAGACAGTGATTTTCCTTCAGAAATATGTAGTTTTGATGCTTATTTCATACATTGTCGGACACACAAGAAGTCAAAGAACACAAAAACTATATCATTTTGTAACTGAAAAGGTTGCTCATATGGGACATTAAAGGGCAGCTAACTGACATTCGTGAACAAAGCCCTTTGTCACAGTTTATTTTGCGATATGCTGTCAGAAACACGGCGTCACCATATAAGGTCGCTTTTCATTGGCTGGCATTTGGTCATGCGCAGTTCACTGCACTTACAATGTACCGCTTCGTGCAAATTAGTACAATTTTGAACAAAATTACCGATTTCGTGCATTAGAATTGGGATACACCGAATTGAAAAGTGTTATTTGAGAAGGAAAAACGTCTGTTTTGCGACTGCTAGCGAGTCGCTGTAAAACGAAATTTCTGACTACAAAACCACCATTTCCCCAGATGCGAGTAGGATTGTTCATCTAAAATAGGATGAAAACGAAACACTAGATCCGACATCCCTTAAAAGACAAATGGACGTCCAATTTATAACAAAGGAAGATTCACTAATATACATGCGGGTTAATATTACAAAATGACAGCGAAAACTAATACGAGGAAAACATATTTTATATATCAAATTCACGTAAAGGATACATGTTTTGTATATAACGTTACAACTAGGTACATGTTCAATTTGGCATATGCTATCAATTAACCCTTGGCACATTCTGTTAGAGAGTTCAGGTTAATAGAGTTAAGGGGCCAGTTGTTCAAAACGAACGACGTCGTTAGTTAACGTATCGTTAAAACTTTGATCATTAAATATGGCAAATATGCTGATTTTTTTTACTGAAAAATATCGAGCAACTTTTGCGAATGCAAAAGCTGCTCACATTTTGTCAGCAAAAATACCGAAATTTTCAATATTGTACATGCTAGAACAGTTAACAATTTGACCATTTTCGAGCTCGTTAAGCTAACGATACTTTGAACAACTGGGCCCAGTTGTTTACCAAATTTATGAGACTTTCCCTTTTTATTGTTCATTTTGGAAGCACTGTTTGAAGTCATTACGAGTACGTTAACAAGAAGATGCAATGAATACGATGGCACACCTGTGTGACGCATTGTTTAATTTTCTGATGAAAATCTGTGACAATTTTCTTATTTATACTGCAAACATAGATTATTGGTGCTTGCGATTCTAACGAGTACACACAACCTATGTCTTAGAGCAGAAATAAGAAAAAATAATGTATACCCATGTGAACCCAAGATTTCTTCATATTAAGTGGGGTTTGTCGGAGTATTAATTACATGGACTACATGGACTTGTTTACAAGTCCAAGTAATGACCAACCTTGTAAACCCAACTTCATATGATTTTTGGTACAAAACAAAGACACAGCACGTGCAAATACCCTAGAATATAGGTTACTAAAATACCTCAATGGCATTTTCAATGCTAGAGGTCTACCTGTGGTGACGCATTCTTCTGGCCAGTGTAGGCTGCGGTATAAAGTGCATTGTGGACACTCCTTAGACCCGCCTCATTGTGTCGTTTCTAGCACAATCTATATTTGTTTCAGATAAATTACGAATACACAGCTGTGCGACATAGTCTCCAAAATGGCTACTTTTCTGACGAAAATCCTTCATAATGTTTCCCATTTAGAGGTTGTGAGTGCCCGCTAGAGCCGCCTCATTCAGGCGGTTATAAAGAATACCCACTATCTATGTCTGAGCAGAAATAAGACAAATAATATATACACGTACCCTCGTAAACCCAAGTTTCCTGTTAATAAATTGGTGTAGGGGATCAATTGTTGTAGGGGTGTTATTTTACGGTTTTGTTCACCTGATGTAGAGGAAATACAACGATACATGGGTCCTAATGGGTGGGACTTACAGAATTTATTTCAATTCCGAATCAGAACTAAATATATGCAGCAAAGTCCATGAGGCGGTTCTAACGTGTACCCACAATCCATATTTTGAGCAGAAATAAGAAAAATATAACATTTTTTCATCTTAAAATTTTCATTTTTGCCAGTGATAAAGATTACAATGTATTTGTATAGGCGTTTTTTCGCATTGTAAACGAAATTTCTGTCTAAATCACCGTTCAGGATCATTTGTGTTTTTTTTTCCAACACTCAGTTACAATCGACCCACCAGTGCTTTGATTCATTCAGTTTCCTTTGAGTCTAAAACAGTGTTTATACTACTACTATTACAACAACAATAACAATAACAACAACAACTTCTAATACGTCTACTCTAGCTACTCCTACTAATATTTCTACTACAATCGGTTTTGTGTGTTTTGTTTGGTTTTGCGGCCCTTTCAATATTATTTCACTCATATCGAGCCGATCGTTAATCTACTAGTACTACTACTATTACTGCTACTACTACTACTACTACTACTACTACTACTACTTCTACTACTTCTAGTACTACTACTACTACTGTTGCTGCTGCTTCCTTTGCTAGTACTACTACCACTACTACTACTACCAAAACTACTACTTCTACTACATCTACTACCACTACTGCTACCGCTACTGCTTCTGCTACTACTGCTACTACTACTACTACTACTACTACTACTACTACTACTACTACTACTACTACTACTACTACTTCTACTACTACTACTACTACTACCACTAATTCAACAACAATAAAAACTACTACTACTACAACTACTACTACTACTAATTAGAATTGTCTCTTTTGATGATAAAATAAAAAACAAAATCGTCCCTAATATTATCTTGAGCTTTTGGAAGACCACTCTAGAAACACAAAGTCGAGTTCGAATTAGCCACAGTAATCGAGCCATCGGTGTTCGAGCCATGGAAGTTTCACTGTACCATATAGCAGACTCTAATTGTGATTTCTAGACCAATGTTTGACCACACTGAGGTTTCACTCTATACAGAGGATCTTACACTCATAGTCATTTCATAAGAAACGAGCTTTTGGCGAGTTTCATAAATTTCATATGAAATGACCACGAGTGTAAGATCCTCTAATTATCATATGACGTCGTTGATAACGTTATCCACTGGTTATCAACGACATCATAGAGGATCTTACACGAGTGGTCATTTCATATGAAATTTATTAAACGAGCCTTTGGCGAGTTTCATTAATTTCATATGAAATGATGACGAAAGTAACGTTCTCTTTATCATATGACTACATTGTACTTAAAACTGGATTTTATCGCCTTTTAATTTGATTTTTTTTTTCTGTGAAAAAATGCATTGTTGACTTGTACGTCGTCATGACGTTAATTAATCCCTCCAAAGTGTTATTGCACGTGTGGTCATACGATTTTTATTACTCGACGTTATTTACGTCATATGATAAACCAATATATCAGTCTCTCATTATGCATTCTTGAACAATGTTTTGACCCCAAAGAGGATCGGAGGCTTTAAGATATAGATGGACTGCATGATGCTTCCACACAAAGCTGAAACCGACCGCACACTAGTACTGGTAAACCGCTTAGAGAATTTAAGCCTGCCCAGGCAAAGGGGTGCGAGTCGGATAGTCCATGCTTATAAACCCTACTGGTTTCGTTGGGCGACGGGACTTGAGATGTCATTTAATCTACTGTCGGGTAAAAGTCCGACAAAATTTGAAGCAACGTCTCCAAAATTATATATTTAATGTTGACGGAGGCGTTATACCTCAAATCAAACAAAAAAAAAAAACTAACAAACACGGAGGATCGAGGATCTTACATGAATGTTCATAAATTGTTGAAATTATCAAACGAGTTGTGAAAAAGGGATAAAATCCGAGGCTCCGCCGAGCACTTTATGTCATTTCCTCAACAAGTTTAATAATTGTAATAGTTACATGAGCTCGAATACAGGATTATATTTATTATATGACATTTAAAACGCATTGTATTCACGATTGTTCCACATAAATGTCAATATTCTGCCATTAGTAAACGCGACGTCGTTAAGGACGCCGTAGGTGTAACGTTACTGGGTGTATATATAAACTAACTTACATATGTAATCCACTAGTGGATTACCAAATTTAATAGATGGCGTTAAAACATTCTCAGGCGCGACGTCATATGATGAAAGCGAATTCACAAAGCTAACGAATCTCTGAATATCAGGGCTCGGATCTTAATGGTCATAGAGCCCTATAAACCATCACGAAAACACGCCTATATAATTTTGACCCCCTTGAACCGCACTTTTATATAGTAAAACTGGGGTTTCAGGGGGTATACCTTATTTTTCTTATTTCTGCTCTAAAATATTGATTGTGGGTACTCGTTAGAACCGCCTCGATGAGGCGACTCTAACGAGTGCCCACAATCTATATTTTGAGCGGAAATAAGAAAGATATCACAATTTTTCATCATAATTTTTTATTTTTTGGGCGATAAAGGTGGCAATGTATTTGTATAGGCGTGCTTGCGTAATGCAACTTTTAAGTCTACATGTTCATGTACAGGTATAACACTTTCAGAAAAGTTATAAGATGCATAAGGTATCTGATTACTGTTGAAATCAATGCCTGGATCTGAAAAAAATACTCCTTTTGAAAAAAGATATCCGAACCACATTTCCAGTTTGGATAGGTTTACATAAAAAGAGATCATCTGAAAAGTGAATTTGTGTTACGCGAACAGAAAAGGTCCAGGTGGCAAGACTGCACAGTCAAGACTGCGCATGCGCAAGACTGTGCATGCGCACTCTTGTCTGAACCTTTTCTGATTATATATTTTCTGGCCATGGGCAAGAGCCCTGGCTGTTTAAAAATGTTGCTTGCATGTATTTTAATACATACCAACATACACTGATGTTGACCAGTTTCTTGTGCACTGCCTAAGTTGGACTTTAATCAACGACACACAATCTGAGGACAGCCACTTTGGGGACAGATTTTCATACTGAAAGAGAAGAAGAGAAAGGATGCCAGACTCTCATCTTGTAACATTTGCAGGTAACTGCTTTGTGTAATACTTTAGCTATACTAGCTGCTAGTCTGGTAACAGGTTTTTGTGACTCGAAACTGTTGATTGGCCTAAACTGTTCATATGTCACTTATATTAGAGTTAAAGACAACAACACGACAATTCTTACACATTTTCTTTACACAAGTAGTTCTTGAAATGCAGCAACTCTTACTTCTAGCTGTTCAGCAAGAAAAGGTTGCGCATCACACATTTTTATTTATATTAGCGTAAAGATTGACACTGATGTTTTTAAATACTCGAGTACCATATAAAAAGATCAGTTCATAAATAATATAAGGTTGCGTAAGGAACTTAGTGGACACTTTGTATGGGACGTTGTGTTTCAAACTTACCAACTTGTACATTTCGCTGTGCCCTGACTGTGTACGTGTATGCTCACTTAGAAGACGTATAACTGATATAAATATGTTCTATAAAAGGGTTATCCTTTGGAAGCAAGGAATACACCACAAAACAGGAAAATATGAAGTGTACGTGTTTTCTGGGCCAGACTAGCTAGTTTCGGCCAATTAGGCCTCATCAGTGACCCTCAAAATATTTTCAAAATTCCGCAATGGAATCAATGATCCCAAAGGACAAGAAAACATAAACTACACTATGATGTAGGGCAGGGAGACTTTTTACGGCCGCCACACATTCCCACACATCAGCTGTAGTGACGTTAAATATGTTCTATAAAAGGGTTATCCTTTGGAAGCAAGGAATACACCACAAAACAGGAAAATATGAAGTGTACGTGTTTTCTCGGCCAGACTAGCTAGTTTCGGCCAATTAGGCCTCATCAGTGAGATGAACACTTAAGTCACAAAAATAATATAAAGCTGTCCACAAGTCGTTTTATTATGTTTCTCATTTGTTTCAAATGAAGTTCATAAGGACAGAAAACATTTTTACAGTTCATCCATAATAATCAGATACTGCTGTGTTTCTTGACTGTAAAAATTGCATTTTTCTAACACATCAATTGAAGATTGTTGGTTGGAATATTGTCAAAATAATGTAAATAACATAAAATCGGATTTATAAGGGCACTAGAAGAGAATGTTTGTGTCATGATTGCAAGGTGATGACAACTGCATGTATTTTGGGACGCACAAGGCATTATTATGTTGGACTTTCTAGCAAAGAAAAGTAAAATAACATGTGCCTATTATGCAAATTTGCTCGGCCAACTGAGAACTGCAATCCTTAAAACACGCCGAGGTAGACTCTCCAAAGGGATTCTTTTCCAACAGGACAATGCAAGGGCCAATACTTGCAGAATTGCAATGGATGTTGTTGAGCGGATTGGGTACATGCTAATACCGCACCGCACCTATTCTCCGGACTTTGCTCCTAATGACTATTTCCTATTTCCAAATTTGACAAAGGATATCCGTAGACGTCATTTCCGGTCCAACGAATAAGTCGTGGCGGCAGATGAGGAGTGGGTCGAAGACAAGGTTTAGTTTAATTATGTGTATTTGCAGCTCAATAAACGCAAGGGGTTTGGCCACAAGTTCTCACAACATTAGTTACGCAGTTGACCCGCCCTCGTATCAATTTACTGCTTTACAATGCGAAAAGCTAAAGAAAAAGGTTTGAGCACTTACAATTTACACCGTTGTGACGCCGAATGCACTTACACTGTTTTTTTGCGCCAACACACTTACCGCAGAAAGTGTATATCAACATTTAAATCCCGGCCTCGGTAACACAGTCGGGTGCGCGTCTGACTTGTTATCTGGAGGACGCGGGTTCGATACCTGCCGGGTCGGCAACATTCGTTCGTGGAGATTAACCATGAAATCATTTCTATGGGCATTCTCCCCCTTCCGCTGATTCAACTGGGCAGTTGTCAGTTTCTGGCGAAAGAATGTGCACTGTACTGTTTAACCGGTTACGTATAAGCCCACCGAGGATATGCGTGGGTAAATAAACTGACCGGCTCAGAAATGACCTAAATAGTGTTTGACTGGACCGTCAAATCCCAATACAAACAAACAAACATAAATTAACATTTAAAAGCAAATGCCATTTTGTTTCAACGATCAACATCATAAATGAGATAAATCAACATGAAGTTTAGGAACCAGCTTATTGGATGGCTGTTAAATAAAACAGTTTTTGTTTCTCCTGAAAAGTTGCTATTTGGCACTTCATTACCCCGTGTTTGCACCAAGCAGTCGTAGTCAACGTCACAAATGTATAGCAACTTTGGGCCGATTTTGTGAATGTTAGGTCCTAATCACAAAACAATCTCACTAAAGGGGGATGGGTACACCTTCAGGGAATAAAATAATCTTATATGGGTGTGAGGGGTGGATTGAAAAATCCGTCCCAAGGGTGACTGTCCGGATTCACGAGGTTTGCCGAGTGATGCCGGACAGTGATCCCGAGGGACGGATTTTTCTATTCACCCCTCACACTCATATAGGATTCTTTTTATTGCACATCTTCCATTTCTTAGCTCGGATTTTAATGCTGCAGTCACTTCGGTTACCGACGTCCGCCATATTGTGATGACACTACAAGAATGTTTAGTGGCGTCACTTAACGTGCTGTGACGTCAACCTTAACGGCGGCGCATACAAGGTCGTATTCAACCAGTGCATTTGTCAAACACGCGATTATATTCGATTTTGGGTCGGAACACCAGGGTCAGAACATAAATTTCTATCCCAGCGTGAAATCACGGATTTCCTTGTCTGGTGTGCAAGAATGCATCTTCTGCAAATGTATTTTGTCACATATGTCAATAGAGATCAACTTAAATAGAAGAACTTTTCCCCTGAGGAGCACATTCTTTCCTTTAAGAGTAGACCCCTTATTCAGAGGGACCTTGCTCATAGAAAAGCGGACAGGAAGTCCCGAAAATTGTCTCCCTTTGACAAATGGCAGGCAACAATCTGCCTGGTGTATCCATACCTCTTAAATCATCCCTCAAATGAGCCCCGCCAAGCGAATTTGTGTCTTCGAGCATTCTGTCATGACAAATGTTAACTGCGCATGCCCAGCCATTCAGAGGGGCCAGGGATATGGCTTTCTGTCTGAAGGTTCCTCTTGATTCACTGCCTGTATGAGCGAGCAGCGAAGGTTCTGGCGAGACTGCGCGGATACGCAGGCTCGCCTGAACCTTCGCTGCTCGCAGTGGCGATAAGCACCAAAATCGCTTGACGGGGCCCAAATGTTATTTGGAGCTCTGGAAAATCTTTCTTGGGACTCAAGAAGGTGTTCCGCTTAGCCATGTTAAACGAGACATGCCCGATCGAGTGGATGTTCTGGTTCCTTTGTAATCCCCACTTTACATACGAAAGACTGGGGTTTACAGGCATATATATTATTTTTCTTATTTATGCTCAAAGACAAAGGTAGCAGGTTGTCGTTAGAACTGTCTCAAAATGGCAGCTCTAACGAGCACCCACAATCTAGTGAGAACCGCCTTATCGAGCAAACACAACCTGTGTTTGGTACGGAACCCGGGAAGTACGGGATCTGGAAGGGACAGGATCTTTTTATAAGTTGACCGCACGGACAAGATATTATCTTGTACGGACAAGATATTATCTTGTTTGCTCAACATATTGTGCGCACAAGCTATTATCTTGTTCGCATAACTTGATAGCTTGTTCGCACAACGTATTGAAAATAAATTAAATGTCCATTCCCGGGGTCCCATCACGAAAACACGCCTATATAATTTTGACCCCCTTGAACCCAACTTTTATATAGTAAAACTAAAACCGGGGGTATACCTTATTTTTCTTATTTCTTCTCTAAAATATAGATTGTGTGTACTCGTTTGAACCACCCGATAAGGCGGTTCAAACGAGTGCCCACAATCAATATTTTGTGCAGAAATAAGAAACATATCACAAATTTTCATCTTAAAATTTTCATTTTTTTTTCGGAGATAAAGGTGGCAATTTATTTGTATAGGCGTGTTTGCGTAATGGTATGAATGTGTTGCGTAATCATTCTCCTCATTTTATTATTATTTTTATTATTATTATTATTATTATTATTATTATTATTATTATTATTATTTTCAGAGAGGCTCAGGGAGGCTAGGGGTGTTCCTCCTGTTTCGACAAACAATGACCAAACCACTGACACCGAGCTGTTGGATCTGGTATAGTACAATTTTTCATTGCTTCATGTGCCATCGCGTTATATCTTTCATGTATCACGACCATACAATGTATAACCTTGAAAACCCATATTTATATACGGAAAGTGGGGTTTACACGGATATGCATTATTTTACACATTCTGTTTAAACGGAAATTTTGGTATTTCGTTAGAACCGCCGCATTGGACGACCCGCGTATTTGGCGATAAGGTAAATTGTGGTTAGACGACTTCTTATCGGTTTTGAAGAAACATCTATATACAGACACATCAAAACAATACGTCAACACACAATAATACTATTTGCCGGGACTTACCGGTGGTTGGCAAAAAAAAACAAAAAAAAAACGTCTTTGGTCGTTTATCGCCATCATTGTAACTGCGATGTTTGTATTTTTTTTTAATCAAAACGACAAAATTGACCTTTAAAGTTTTATAATAAACATGTTTCATCTAATAATTATTGGTTTCTAGTAGATTTGAGGATGTTTTGATGATTAAATTACCTGTTAAACTTATGCAGGTTACGAGGCGGAAAGGTCTTAATTATTTGTAATAAAACGCGCAAAACGAATGACTAAATGCGGAAGATGCACAAATGAACCCTAAAATATACTTTCCTACTCATTTAAAGTGTAATTCGATCGGAGATATGCCCGTAATATTAAAACCTATTTACAATGGGTTTATATGGAACCAGAGGCTTTTTGCCAACCACGAAAAATCGATATCAAAAGGAAAAGTAATTTTGCGCATGCGCAATGACACGTAAACAAAGTCACATGTTAAAACATTGGATCCGTCTATTGGTCAATTCTATGTTCTTTGGCAAAATCTCTGTTTCTCTTTGGTCGCGGACCGTGCATGCATTGTAGCTTTACAGCAACATTTATGCGTGGTCGCCATAGTATATAATTCAAGTTTTAATGAAACGTACATTGTGAATTAACAACATCATTATTTTTAGCTCACCTGTCACGTAGTGACAAGGTGAGCTTTTGTGATCACATTTTGTCCGTCGTCCGTGCGTGCGTCCGTCCGTCCGTGCGTGCGTAAACAATTTATTGTCCGCACGATAGCATCTTCATTTATGATTTGATTTTAAACAGACTTGCACACAACCTGTACCACCATGAGGTCTAGGTTCCTTTCTTGAACCAGCCATATCCCATCATGTGTTACGGAGTTACGGCACCTGAAAGGGCAAAAATTGCCTATTTTGGTCTTGTCCGCACGATAGCATCTCTTCATTTATGATTTGATTTTAACCAGACTTGCACACAACTTGTACCACCATGAGGTCTGGGTTCCTTTATTGAACCAGCCATATCCCATCATGTGTTACGGAGTTACGGCCCCTGAAAGGGCAAAAATTGCCTTTTTTGGTATTGTCCGCACGATAGCATCTTCATTTATGATTTGATTTTAACCAGACTTGCACACAACTTGTACCACAATGAGATCTGGGTCTTTTCTTGAACCAGCCATATCCCATCATGTGTTGCGGAGTTATGGCCCCTGAAACGGCAAAAATTGCCTATTTTGATCTTGTCCGCACAATAGCATCTTCATTTATCATTTGATTTTAACCAGACTTGTACACAACTTGTACCACCAGGAGATCTGGGTTCCTTTCTTGAACCAGCCATATCCCATCATGTGTTACGGAATTACGGCCCCTGAAAGGGCAAAAATTGTCTTTTTGGTCTTGTTTGCATGATAGCTGTTTCATTTATCATTTGATTTTACTAAACTTGCACACATTTTGCACCACCACACAATATCTCGTTCAAGTTCGAATATGGGTCATGTTGGGTCAAAAAGTAGGTCAGTAGGTAAAATCAGAAAAAAACCTTGTGAAGACACTAGAGGCCACAGTTTTGGTCCGATCATCATCAAACTAGCTTAGAATGATCATCTTGACAATATCTCAGTCAAGTTTGAATATGGGTGTTGTCGGGTCAAAAATTAGGTCAGTGGGTCAAATCATAGAAAAAAATTTCTGAATACACTAGAAGCCACAATTTATGTCCAATCATCATCAAACTTGCTCAGAATTATCATCTTGATAATATCTTGGTCACATTCGAATATGGGTCATGTCGGTTCAAAAAGTAGATCAGTAGGTCAAATCATAGAAAACCTTGTGAACACATTAGAGGTCACCGTTTTGGTCGAATCATCATCAAACTTGCCCAGAATGATCATCTTGACAATATCTGAGTCAAGTTTGAATATGGGTCATGTCGGTTCAGAAAGTAGGTCAAATCAGAGAAAAACCTTGTGAACACACTAGAGGCCAAATTTCTGGTCCGATCGTCATCACACTTGCTCAGAATGATCATCTTGATAATATCTTAGTCACGTTCGAATATGGGTCATGGCAGGTCAGAAAGTAGGTCAGTAGGTCAAATCAGAGAAAAACCTTGTGAACACATTAGAGGCCACATTTTTGGTCCAATCATCATCAAACTTGCTCAGAATGATAGTCTTGACAATTTCTCGGTCAAGTTCGAATATGGGTCATTTCAGGTCAAAAAGTAGGTCAGTAGGTCAAATCATATAAAAACCATGTGAACACACTAGAGGCCACAGATTAGGTCTGATCATCATCAAACATACCCAGAAAGATCATCTTGACAATATCTGAGTCAAGTTCGAATATGGGTAATGTCGGTCCAAAAAGTAGGTCAGTAGATAAAATAATAGAAAAACCCTCTGAACACACTAGAGGCCACAGTTTTGGCCTGATCATCCTCAAACTTGCTAAAAATGATCATTTGACAATATCTCAATTAATTTCGAATATGGGTCATATCTGGCGAGTAAGTAGGTCAGATTGTTGAAAAACCTTGTGGACACACTAGAGACCCCAGTTTTGGTCCGATCATCATCAGACTTGCTCAGAATGATCATCTTGACAATATCTGGGTCAAGTTCGAATATGGGTCATGTCGGGTCAAAAAGTAGGTCAGCAGGTCAAATCATAGAAAAAACGTTTTGAACACTCTAAGAGGCCACAGTTTTAGTCAAGTCATCATTAAACTTGCTCAGAATGATCATTTGGACAATATCTCAGTTAAGTTCGAATATGGGTCATGTCAAATCAAAAAGTAGATCAGTAGGTTATTTTGTCATAACTTTTGAACTGTTTGAGATAGAGCCTTCATATTTAGCATGTAGGTTCCTTGTGACATGGGCTTCCCACTCGTATAAAGATTTGTCCTGTGACGTTGACCTGTGACCTACTTTATCATAACTTTTGAACCATATGAGATAGAGCCTTCATATTTGGCATGTATGTTCCTTGTGACAAGGTTTTCTCAACCGTTCAAAACTTTTGAGCCATGACCTTGACCTTTGACCTTCTTTGTCATAACTTTTGGAGCATTTAAGATACAGCCTTCATATTTGGCATATAGGTTCCTTCATAGGAGTGAGTGTTTGAGTCGGAAGTCTCACCAACAGCTAAGGTCATACAGTTATGGGACCTCTGTTAAAAGACCAATCTGAAAGTCTGGAGAAGCCTGGCATCGATCCTGCTACCCCATGTTTACAAGGCAAGTAGCATGACCACTTCACCATGAAGGCTTATAAACTTCATTGGAATGTTGTGTAGATGACCCTCTAGGAAAATAGCATAACGATTAACAAATGGTCACAAGAGCTAAAAATAGAAAACATTGTAAATTTGCTGCAAATGCGAACTCCTTCTAAACCTTTGGGCCAATTGGATTTAAAACTTCACAGGAATGTTGCCTATGTGACTCCCTACCAAAATAGTTAATACTCATTCCACTCCAATGAACAAGATGGCTGCCAGAGCTAAAAATAAAAATATCTTCAAACGACAATTCCTTCTGTACCCTTGGTCCAATTTCATTCAAACTTCGAAGTAATGTTGCTTAGTTAACCCTCTACCAAAAAGGCTAAAACAATCCCGCTCTAGAGAAAAAATGGCCACCGGAGCTAAATATAGAAAAATATTGTAATTCTGATTCAAACGTGAACCCCTCCTAAACCCTAAGGACAATTTGATTCAAACTAAACAGGAATGTTGCCTAGGTTACTCCCTACCAAATAAGCTAAAATCACTCTGCTGATGAACAAGATGGCAACCATAGCTAAAATAGAATGTACTCGAGATAGTGTCACACAGGTGAGCGAACCAGGGTCCTGTGGGCCCTCTTGTTTGAACAATTGGCCACAAGCACACACTTATAGCATGCGTTGCAAACAGTGCTCAACGGGATAGAAAAACGAGGATGAGATAACACTGGTGAGATAAGAATCCAGTACAAAAGACAGATTGATAGAAAGATTTATGCTTCATATTAACCCTTATCTTGCTGTTCACAACAACCCCAATCTATGCAAACAGTGTAGATCCAGATCAGATGGCTTCTGATGAAGCCATCTGATCAGGATCTACACTGTTTGGCATTGAGTTTATGAATTTGTAGCAATAAATTACATCACGTAATTTGATTGGTTGATAGACAGAAATGGGCGTGGCTTAAATGAATATTCAGCAAGATAAGGGTTAAGAGTTTTACATGTATCATAGCGGAATGCAAATGCCTAAGACAGACAGTATTTATACATTTGGTCATCAAGCAAAACACGCGAAGGCTTCATGCTAACAAATCCATGCACCGTACATCTCTAAAAACCCTCACTTTATACAGAGTAAACGCTTGTTTACAGGGGGTTGCATTATGCCTCATGTTTGCTACAAGACATAGGTTGTGGGTACTCGTTAGAACCGTCTCAACGAGGCGGCCCTTACGAGCGTTCACGCCTTGTATTTGGAGTAGAAACATGAAAAATATCACAATTAATAATAAAAAGAAGGCATTTTGGAGATATGAAATAATGCACTATGTTTCAGGGATGGATTATCGTTATGGTTTTTGTTTGTTTGATTTGAGGTTTAACGTCCCCGTCAACACTGTAAAGGTCATTTTGGAGACGTTGCTTCCAATTTTGTGGGACATTTACCCGACATTTAGATGAAATGACTTCTCAAGCCCTGTCGCCCAATGAAACCATTAGGGTTTATAAGCATGGACGGTCCGCCTCGCACCGCGGTTCCTGGACAGGCTTAGATCCTCTAAGCGGTTTACCAGTACTAGTGTGCGGGCCGGATTCAGCTCTGCGTGGAAGCATCATGCAGCCCATAAATTTCTTTAAGCCCCGATGGGCGGGGGGCGGCACATTATCGTAATGGTAAGTATTTGAAAAATTTGTCTTATAACAGGCGGATGAAGCACATCCACTTAAGAAGAGGCACTGTGACTGGTTCATCCCCGCAGTGTTGGGATTCCTTCTATGTCCCTGGACAGGAATCTGCGCCGTGTATTATGCTATTAGGGTAGGTCATTACGATAACACGCCTATACAAACACATTGCAAATTTTACTTCCGAAAAAACGAAAATTTTAAGATGAAAAAATTGCGATATTTTTCTTATTTCTGCTCAAAATATAGATTGTTGGCACTCGTTAGAACTGCCTCATCGAGGCGGTTCTAACCAGTACCCACAATCTATATGTTAGATTAGAAATAAGAAAAATAAGGTTTATCCCTGTAATCCCTAGTTTTACTATATAAAAGTGGGGTTCAATGGGGTCAGAATTATGTAGGCGTGTTTTCGTGATGCATTTAGATAACACATTCATGTAACTTTCCCACAAAATGGCAAATTTGCTATCCAAAATAAAAAGCTATAAGCGGCACACACATTCAAAGACGAACTTTACCAAAATTAACCCCGACTGGAGCGTTCAGTGATAAGTATCTCACTTGGGATGGAGCTTTTATCGATTTCACGCGGCCGCAATCTTCGTTCTTACTTCCGTCGCGATCTAGGCAAATAATTTGTTTAGTCCACATGATACAATTAATCCGCTGATATACCAAAGAGACAGAAACACATACATGAGATAACTAGACACTATTTGAAACATCCATTGTGGAAAGCCAAAAGGACAGTTACTTTCCCACAAGATGGCCAATTGGCTATCCAAATGAAAAAGACATAAGCGATACACGCACTCAAAGACAAACCATAACCTAAAATAAACCGCGACAGAAGAACCGCCTTGGAACGGTCAGTGAAAGGAATTTCACTAGTGGTGGTGGGGGGTGCTTAAATCGATTTTACGCAGCCGCAATCCTTACCCTTAACCCGTCGGGATTTAGACACATAATTTGTTCAGTCCGCAAGAAGGCTTCCTATCTTATCAGTGTGCCGCATCTCAGAGAACATAAAAATAAATAACCACAGAGATGAAACAACGGCGAGGACTCGACAGCAAGAAGCCACTGAAATGCTTAAGCAAAAGAAAACCAACAGTTAGACTCCGATGGGCCCAAAGAGAGACAGAGCTTCAGGCATCAACGAACAGTACATAAAATTAAATTCTTATTCTCAGTAAGCCTTTGCGCTGGAACCATCATAGAATCCGAGGCCTGACCCACCGGCGTGAAATCAAAGGGGGTAGCAAAGTTGTCAAGCGTGTCCGGGTTTACTACCATGCATGCAGTCTGTCGTATAACGTTTATGTTGTACCCACTCTTGTTATATCGAAGAATGATTTTACGAAATTGGGTGTTGAAGAAATTGCAAGAATATTTGTTTAGGAATTTATATTCTAAATCGCCATAAAATTTAGGTTCCGTTAGACATTATCGCAGAAGAGATTTAAGTCCAACATTGAATTTTGCAATTAAATCGGAATGACATCTATAAAATTTAGAAAAAAGGCTTTGCGTAGTTTATGATACTGATGACCTTGATTAAGAAGTTTAGCATTTAACACTTTATTACGAGTGTTGAAGGCAGTTACATGACAAATCGAATTGATAGTGAAATATAAACGCCATAGTATGCCGCACGAGGAACATCACTATTCAAGAAAGGCAAAACAACAATCTCAAAATTGTTTGTTTGATTTGAGGTGTAACGACCCCGTTAACACTGTAAAGGTCATTTTGAAGACGTTGCTTCCAATTTTGTGGAACTTTTACCCAACATTGAGATGAGATGTCACCTCAAGCCCTGTTACCCAATGAAACCAATAGGGTTTATAAGCATGGATGGTCCGAGTCGCACCGCTTGACCTTAGCAGGCCTAGATCCTCTAAGCGCTTTACCAGTACTCGTGTGAGGTCGGTTTCAGCTCTGCGTAGAAGCATCATGCAGCCCATTTACTTCTTCAAGTCTAAATGGACAGGTGCTGACAATATAAAATCAAAATCATCGCGCTTATCATAAATTTTGCGGGAAACAAATACATCTACAATAGACAGATGTAAAACAAAAAATGGGACCTTGGTATCAAAAGAATTTGCTTTATTTAACTGAAGTCCTGAGGGGTAAATTTGCGATATCAAACCATCGAAATAGGTATTATTAATATTTAATAAATCATCCATATATTTAGAAGTCAAGTTAAAGGCTTCATTTCGGAATACCTACAATTAATAAGGGTTTGGATTTTATAGATTTACCTAGTATCTTCCGGGACAATTCGGTTATTTCATCCATTCCTGCTTATTTTCAAAATACTGAAACACACATAATTTGCTTTAAATACAATAAAGCTGTGGGTTAATTGTTTCGATTCCTGATCATTGCCTCCACCTCGATTTTCAATGATTTCAGGTTGATTTTCAACGGTAAGAGACACCATGAAGTCTCTTTCATAACAAAGCAAAAACAGATCAGCCACAAGGGATGCACAGTTTGTGCCCTTCGGAACACCCACACTTAATAAGGGTTTGGATTTTATAGATTTACCAAGTATCTTCCGGAACAGTTCGGTTATTTTATCCATATCTGCTTATTTTCAAAATACTGAAACACCTATGATTTACTTTAGATCTATCTGTTAGATCTATCATTTTTAACTTCAATAATCTTGTTTCTGATCTTGATATTGACACTAACACTCCTGATACAAGTGGTTGTAAAATTCAGTGTATTGCTATCCTGCTGCTGGTCATATTATTACTGGTAAT
This sequence comes from Lucinisca nassula, assembly GCA_963580285.1. NCBI lineage: Eukaryota > Metazoa > Mollusca > Bivalvia > Lucinida > Lucinidae > Lucinisca > Lucinisca nassula. The sequence goes on along the minus strand of OY757023.1, from coordinate 54,010,927 downwards.
GTAAAAACGTATTCCTGATTCTAGGATACGTAATATAATATATAAAGGACCGAAATATCGATTTCCTTCTATGATAGATTTCAATAAAATGTAGAGATGAAATTGCTGCTGACTTGAATGAATTTGGTAATCGATGGTGTAAACGAGAGCATGTTGAGCATGAAGATCCTAATGAATGGAAACTTAGCAATCGGAAATTAGTGGACAAACGCATTTCTTTTTATTCGCAAAATACGAACTTATTACCGCCTAAACATAAGACGTCTTTATGTCACCTTAAACTAGGTATTCAAAAAATTCCCAGGAAGTTTGTTATGGTTCCAGCAGATAAGGCCGCTAACAATGTGGTCGTTGTTTGACGGCTTCACTATGTTAACACTCTTCAGCAAGAACTTGGTGGTACTAAGGCCTATGAACTTCAGCCTTTAGTTTTTGAGAGGGCTTTAGTTGATGACCACATTTGTCATTCAGCCACCAAGTTTGCTGTCTGTGTTACAGAAGACCAAGACAAGCTTTCTTTGTTATACTGATTACCAAAACTTCATAAAAGACCATACAAAGCACGGTTTATTGCAAATCCAAGCTCTTGTACAACTACTGAACTCTCCAAATTATAAACGTAATGTTTTACTGCCACCAAAAACATGTGATAAAATAGTGCGACAACGTCTTCGAAAGATCCGGTTGAAATCTGTTTTGGTCTATAAAATTCTAATGAAGTTTTAAATAAATTGAAATCCAGGCGTTTTGGTGTTTCAAGTCTGTCTGCTTATGATTTTTTCACCCTTTACACTACACTTCCTCATAATGTTAAAAAGAAAAAACTTAATGATTTAATTGAATGGACATTTCATAGGGAAGAATCCCTCTGTCTTGCATGTAATGTAAGAAAAGTTTTTTTCAATTCTGAAGAGCATAAAATTTATACTTTATGATCATATCAGACAGTGTGTGAAGCTCTCACCTTTCTACTTGAAAATATTTACATAAGATTTGGTACTAAGTTATTCAGACAAGTTGTGGGTATTCCGATGGGTACTAATTGCGCACCACTTGTGGCTGATCTGTTTTTGTTTTGTTATGAGTGAGACTTCATGATGTCCCTTTCTTGTGAAAACCAGTCTGAAATTATTGAAGCTTTTAGCTCCATTTCTAGATATTTCTAGATATTTGGATGATTTATTAAATATTGATAAAACGTATTTCGATGGTTTGATCAGTCAAATTTACCCCCGAAACTTTAGTTAAATAAAGCAAATTCTTCTGATACAGAGGCCCCATTTTTGTACTTACATCTATATAATAGTACTGTAGATGGGTTTGCTGTATCGCGAGTGCGCTCGTCGCCTTAGACGTTCCAGTTATATAAGCCTTAATTTCATGCACGTTGTTAGCTCTTTTCCGAGTCATTTTGTGTGTAGTGTAATGCATATTTTGTTTATATTGGAGTTTAACGGCCCAGTCAACACTATTTAGGTCATTGTTGAGCCGGTCAGTTTACCTATCAACACTTTCCTGGGCAGGCTTATACTTAAGCGGTTAACCAGTACAGTGCACATTCTTTCGCCAGAAACTGACAACTGCCCTTCTTGAATCAGCGGAAGGGAGAGAATGACCGTAGAAAAGATTTCATGATCAATCTCCACGAAAGAATGTTGCCGACCCCGGCGGGAGTCGAACACGCGTCCTCCTGATCAACAGTCAGACGCGCATCCGACTGAGGTGTAATGCATATGCTATAAGGAAATGTACAGTGTACAAAGGTCATTGAAGTTTTTAACTATATATATATATATATATATATATATATATATATATATATATATATATATATATATATATATATATATATATATATATATATATATATATATATTACGCTTTATTAGGCTATCCTTTCCGCAGCGTATTCAATATTGCACGTGTACAATAATTTTCAAGGTCCTAAACGGTTGAGCTCCAGAATATATCACGGACCTTTTCCAAAGAACATCAAAAACTCACAAACGAAGTTTACCCTGTGCAGAAAATGGCATGCCAAGAATTCCGGTCTCAAAAACAAGTCACTACGATCGGTCATGCGCTGTATTCGGAGCGAAACAATGGAATGCCATTCCTTTGCACGTCGGACAATCAGCTTCCGCAAAACTTAAATAATTTAAATACTGTAGATAGTCTCTCTGTTCCCAGTCTCACCGCTGTCTTAAATTTATATGTAATTTCTAAAGTTAAATCAATAATGCCCACTCTCGGGAGGCCTTCATAAGGACTGAACAAATTATTTGTCTGAATCGCGGCGGAAGTAAGGGCGAGGATTGTGGCCGCGTGGGGTCGATTTAGGCCACCCAGTGGAGTTCGTTTCGCTGGCCGTTCCAGGGCGGTTCTTCTGTCGCGGTTTATTTTTTGTTATGGTCTGTCTTTGAGTGTTTGTATCGCTTATATTATTCTGTTTTGAATTGCCAATTGGCCATTTTGTGGGAAAGTAAACTATTGTTTTGGCTGTCCGCTGTTGGTGTTTCCGTTGGGTTTTTTTGTTTCGTGTATGTGTTTCTTCCCCTTTGGTGTCTCTGATGGGAGTTACGGGTTAATTGTATCGATTACTGATCATTGCCTTCACTTCTATTTTGACAGAACGTATTCATTACATATGATATTAGAATATTATATTTGTGTGAAGGCTGGACAGAACAATCCGCCCCGATGGGCACTGTCCGGCATCACTCAAAACTCCTGTTGATACCTGGGTGTGACCGGGAGAGACGGAGTTTTCTTACATTCTTTTCATTACTGAGCGTATAATTTAAATAACGCTGTCATTTCGATTGTCAACCTCCACCGACTTTCAATGACAATAATGTCTGACGTTTTTGACGTCTCGTTACGTGCAGTTCCAATGGCGTTATAGTCCACCAGTACTGATTACAATGCAGTACTTGATTCTTTATCATACCCATGAGTCGGATAAGATGGGTAGGGTAAGAATTAATATCACAAGATATATAAATAGCCAGGGTCTCCATATCAGGACTGCAAGAAAATGATTCTAGAAATCGGGCTTCCTCAAATCAGACTTAGAGAAATAGATTGGGCTACACGATGCTTCCATGCAAAGCTAAAACCGACCGCACATGAGTACTGGTAAACCGCTTACAGGGTCAAATCCTGCACAGGCAAACCGTTGCGATTGGGACCGTCTCTACAAATAAACCAATTTTGTTTGTTTTGGCGGCAGGGCTTGAGCTGTCATTTCAGCTCATTGTCGGGTGCAAGTCCAACAAAATTGGAAGCAACGTCTCCCCAAATGTCCTTAATTGTGTTTAGGAGGACGTGGAATCTAAATTCAAGGATTTTTAGGTGCATCATATCATGATATTTATCCTTAAATCTGTTCAAAATATTTGTTGTGAGCAAACACAAGCTATCTTTCAGCATCAATAAGGACACCATTTTATTTTATACATATCAGTGAAACAAGTGCATAACCGAATTAAATAAAAATTATATTTTCACATTGAGAAAATATATATGGTATTTTCACATTGTTATAAAAACCTGACCAGGTTATTTTTTTTAGCAGCAGCGCAAACTATATTTTTGGTTTGGTTTTCATATAAAATAGAAAGACTTTTTTTATAAATAAATTTATAAAATATATTTGGTATTTTTCGTGTGTTAAAAAAATCAAAATTCAAACGTGCCTCGTGCAAAATTCTGATATTTTCAACACAGTCAATGAAATAGTGGTTTTGGTATTCATCTCAAAACGGTTAGTGTCCTCTATGTACTCTTCTGTAAATCCCACTTTTCCTTATGTCAAGTGGGTTAGATGACCCAAGTGACGTCACACGATCTTCAAGTGGTGTCAAATTAAATCATTATGAATTTCAATATGACTTGACGATGCCGTCGTAAGGCGTGATCGAGGCTCTGCCGCCATTAATAAAACTGTTTTAGTTGTCTTGTTTTCATTTTAACCCTCAAACACTCAGTGCTCACTCACTGTGCCAATGATCCGATGTAGTCCATACATTAATAATTGTTAAAGACACCTTAAATGGATGCTCAACTCATCCGAGAAAGTTGCCTGCAAAAAGGTAGTAAAATCAATGCAGTTGTTGTCATGTTTAAGTCTAAGAAAATATCATTTACACTTCCCATACATTACCTACATTACCAAATGTGCACATTTTGCCACCCTTGTGGCCAGGTGTGCCCTATCTTTAGCCATTCTGCTAACTAACTACATGTAGTTTGTGCTAAAAGTATGGGCATGTAGGTAGTAACGAAAACACGCACACACATAAGATTGAAAACTAAGAATCAGGGTTTCTGGGCCAGACAAGCTGGTTCTGCCAGTTAGGCCTTATCAAAGATACTTGCTTTCATCTTCAAGGGATGACGTGGATTCGATAATATCAAAGGTTATAAAGCATGAACTGCTTTTTGATAAAATGCAGGGAAACGTCCTACTGCCTGCACAGGCTAGACCTGAAATGGATTCGCTTCTCCCAAGATAATAAAACATAAACTGCACAATGATGAAGTACAGAGAAAGGTCCAACTGCCACCACACGCAAGACCTGAAATAGGTTCGGTTATCCCAAAGGCAGTAAAACATATCAATTACCCCATAAACTAATTGCTTTGCAACACATTGACCTGATAACGTTCTGCTTTGAAATTCTCAGGATAAGTCAACATGACATTACACCGTTATGAACGAACTCTACTCCTGGAAGAAAATGGCACAGATGGTGTTTTTAAAGGCAAAATTGGAAAAACAATGCATTCATCATAGTAAAAATTAATGTAGGCTTATACTAAATTTACCGACGGATTTTACGCGCATGTTGGGAAGCACTAAGAACAATCGATAAATTGCCAATTAAAAGATGGTTTATGTTTTGTTTGTTTGATTTGAGGTTTAACGTCCTCGTCAACACTGTAAAGGTCATTTTGGAGACGTTACTTCCAATTTTGTGGGACTTTTACCCGACATTGAGATGAAATTACATCTCAAGCCCTGTCGCCCAATGAAACCAATAGGGTTTATAAGCATGGCCGGACCGACTCGCACCGCGGTTCCTGGACAGGCTTAGATCCTCTAAGCGGTTTACCAGTACTAGTTTGCGGACGGTTTCAGCTCTGCTTGGAAGCATCATGCAGCCCATATATTTCTTCAAGCCCCGATGGGCGGGGGCGGTTAAAGATGGTATAAGGGGATTAACTGATAAATGGAGTAGTTATACCGGATTCGTGTTATTCATATTTAGTTTATCAGGCTCGGCTTTGAGGGCGCATATAGAATCACTCGGTGAGCCTCGCGATTCTACCAACGTTCTCGAAGCCTTGACTGATAAACTTGATGTCAAAAGACGCGAATCTGATTTTCTTTATATTTGCGATATGATGAAGTTCGGGAGAACGTCCTACCGCCACCATACGACAACTATCACCAGGTCTGAGTGCAATGAAGTACAATACAGCTGAAACTTTTTTTGCCGTCGCTACATGTAACATGTTATTTCCTAGAACGTATTAGGATGCATAAAATCACAAAAGTTACTTGGGCTCTTATGTGAAGGCAATGAGCAATATATCTAAACAACCTTTGCAACGTTTTAAAATAGAAGTGGAGGCAATGATCAGGAATCGATACAATTAACGCACAGCTCACATCCGAGACAACAGAGGGAAAGAAACACAAACATGAAACAACAGACCCTAATGGAAACATCAATAGCGGAAAGCCAAAAGGACAGTTCCTTTCCCACAGAATTGCCAATAGGCTATCCAAAATAAAATAATAAGCGACACAAACACACAAAGACAAACCATAACAAAAATTAACCGCGAAGAAGACCAATCATATTTTCAAAGGATGGAACAATCGCATTCGCATTAGAAATTGTTCCTTGGTAGGAACAAAAGAATATTTTAGTAAAGTAATGTTTAGCCAGCCCGTCGTGACCTACAATGGTCGTGCTTACTAGCTAAACCCCTTATTTAATAAAATGACTCTGTCCAGTTCCAGGGATACATGCAGAAGCTGCCACTACATAAAAACAGGAAGAAGAGTGTTAACATGATCCGAAATGTCTCGGAGTCTAACTGTTGGTTTTCTTTTGCTCCAGCAATTCTGTTGTTGTATGCTGTCGAGTCCTCAACCTTGTTTCATCTCTGTAGTTTTTTTTATTTGTATGTTCTCGGAGATGTTACACTGATGAGTTAGGAAGCCTTCATGCGGACTCAACAAAATTAGTGTATACCGCGACAGAGATAAGGGCGAGGATTATGGCCATGTAAAATCGATTTGAGCCCCCCAGTGGATTTTTTTTCCACTGACCGTTCCAAGGCGGTCCTTCTTTGGCGGTTTATTTATGCCGTTGTTTGTTACTTACTGTGTGTATCACTCGTGTCTTTTTATTTTGGATGGTCATTTTGCCATTTAGTGGGAAAGTAACTGTCCTGATGGCCTTCCTTTGTTAAGGTTTCCATTATGGTCTGGTCGCTTCATGTTTGTGTTTCTTTCCCTTTGGTGTCTTTGATGGGTGGAGTAAGTTAATTGTATCGATTCCTGATCTTTGTTTTACTTCTACTTTGTAACGCCAGACTAATGCCACACAAAAACATTGACAAAGTTATAGGATTAAGTCAAGTGTTAAAACGTAATAAGTTTTGTAAAAGTTTGGAAATAAAAATCAAAAAAAAAGTTCCTTTAAGAGCAATGAAAATATTCATAAGAAAGAAGATGGGTCATACTACGTAGTTTCGGCTAATAAAGCCTCATCAGTGACCCTGTAATGATCCGGCAACGAAAGCCAGAGGAAGCATACTGCAATTTTGCGAATTTCGAATAGGCAGTCGATTCAAAGATTGATAAAAATCAAAATGAGGTCCAAATAATTAAAAACATGTCTAGAATTTGAGTCTAAACTAATAATTTATTTCTGATTTCTCAGAATATTCACGCTGATCTCAAAGGACCAAAAGTAAAATATAAACTGCACTATGGTTGATGTACGGGGAGACGATTTACTGACGCCACAAGGCACAACACCAGCTGAAGTGAAGGCAAATAAAAATAAAAAATAAGTTCCTTTAAGAGCAATGAAAATATTCATAAGAAAGAAAACTGTTTTGCTCTATTATGGCGGTTCCAGCGAGCACTATTAGTGTATGGTTAAAGGTCAATTTAAATGAGGTTGGTGAATTTTCGTCTCAGAAAAAAAGGAGATACGGGGAAATGAAGACAGAATTTCACAACATATACACGTATTCACATAACATACTGGTATATGGGCCCCGTCAAGCGATTTTGGTACTTATCGCCTATGCGAGCAGCGAAGGTTCAGGCGAGCCTGCGCGTCCGCGCAGTCTCGCCAGAACCTTCGCTGCTCGTTCATACAAGCAGTGAATCAAGAGGAACCTTCAGACAGAAGGTCATATCCCTGGCGCCTCTGAATGGCTGGGCATGTGCAGTTAAAATTTGTGATGACGGAATGCTCGAAGACACAAAATCGCTTGGCGGGGCTCATATTAAATGACACCATGCATGCAAGCTGAGTGTCATCATATCGCTTTTCAATCAACAACACGGTATCCGCTTTTGGATAATGACGCACGATTACCGTAACTGGACACGTTTCATAGAAAAATGATCCATACACTTCGAATTTGATTGTGAACATGTCAAATTTTCGATAAGCTCTAAAAATAGTTCATGACATAATGTGGCTCAATACATGTAAACTAGTTTATGACAAATTGACTCGGCCCCGCCCATAGGAGCTTGAAGAAATATATTGGCTGCATGATGCTTCCACGCAGAGCTGAATCCGGCCCGCCCTCTAGTACTAGTAAACCGCTTAGAGGATCTTAGCCTGTCCAGGAATCGCGGTACGAGGCGGACCGTCAATGCTAATAAACCCTATTGGTTTCATGGAACGACAGGGCTTGATATGTCATTTCATCTCAATGTCGGATAAAAGTCCCACACAATTGGAAGCAATGTCTCCAAAATGACCTTTACAGTGTTGACGGGGACGTTAAATCTCAAATCAATCAATCAAAAATGACAAATTGACTGGAAAGACAGTGATCCCAAAAGAATTTTATAAATTTAACAGTTAAGCAATATGTTTGATAAACCCGTCTTAAATGCTATTTGGAACATGCTTTGTTCAGTACAGACTTCCATGAACTAACTATTTGGTGATCCTGCCTGTTCTACGTCAGATTGCTGTTGAGTTCCATAAGTTGTCATTATCCAGTTTCATCGTTTTCTTAATTAAGTGGGGCGACCTTTTCCAAACATTTTTTTCCTATTTTTAATAAGTTTTTTATTTATTATATTAAAGCATTAGCAGTTCAGGGACTTGAAACACCTTTAGGATAATGTAAACTTGCACTGATGATTTAGGAGGCCTTCTTGCGGACTGAACAAATTATTTGTCTAAATCGCGACGGACGTAAGGGCGAGGATTTTGGCCATGAAAAATCGATTTAAGCCAACCCACTCCCACCCTACTGGAATTCGTTTCACTGACCGTTCCAAGGCGGTTCTTCTGTCGGGGTTTATTTTCGTTGTGGCTTGTCTTGGAGTGTGTGTGTCGCTTGTGTTATTTCGTTACTGATAACCAACTGGCCATTTTGTGGGGAAGTAACTGTCCTTTTGGAATTCCGCTATTTTAATGTTTCCATTAGGGTCTTGTTGTTCCTTGTTTGTGTTTCTGTTCCTTTGGTGTCTCTGATGTGAGTTGTAGGTTAATTGTATCGATTCCCGATCATTGCCTCCACTTCTATTTTTTTAGAGATAGTGGTAGTTTGAACCACTTTTGGCTGTTTATAACGCCAGAGGAATAATGACGTAACCTTGTTTGTACGCATTAACACTCAGTATAGATTTATCCTATGACGTCGCGTCTGAGAATGTAAAAATGCCATGTATTTAATTCGGTAATCCACTAGTAGATTAAATAATTGTATGTAACTAAGTTAGATACGACCGGCGAATTATTGGATTTATTAAACGAGATGAGGAAAAGGAATAAAATGCGAGGCGAAACTGGGTTTATTAAAGTAGTTGAGGAAAATGGATGAAATGCGCGGCGTCGGCTCACATTTTACCCCTTTTCATCAACTCCTTAAATAAATCCAATAATACATTAACACTCCTGTAAGTTCCTCTAAAAATCTGGAAATTGCCGTTTTTTTTTCGGCGGTAAAAAATAACGGGAGTGTTTTTGTAATGTGAAAGTCATCATTTCTCTATCTTTTCTCTTGAATGGCAATTCTCAGCTGGTAACCGTGGAAGTATTGTTATTTCTGAAAGACATAGAATGTGGTTCATTGATAGATCAACCAAAATCTATAAATTTCTCAGAAATAAGATAACTGTGAATACCCGCAATGTATATGTTGGATTAATTCTATTTCGAAACTAAGGCAAAATAAAATTCTTGCTGATCTACTATCTTCAATCAAAATATTCAGAATTAATAACGTGGTGGATTTCTGACCTCCGTGTAACAATAATTGTGGAAATGAGGACTCGCGACCCCCTTTAAAACGACGGCATCTGTTCCCTATCATTTCGCCAGCATGTATATAGAACGCCGCTTTAAGCAATCCCAGCAATAAGCACTATAATAAGTAACACATTTTAATGTTCATTTTCCCTTAGGCACTCCAACAATCAAATGATATTAACAAATGTGTTGGATATTTGTTAGAATTGCCTCGGTGAGCCGATTCTAGCAAATATCCACATCATTTGTTTTGTTGATAATTGAATGCACTATTCCAGATTATTTCCATTAATCTAGTTGTCTTATCTTGAGCTAAGTATTCGCTCCGTTGGAATTGTCGTAAACACAAGTTTTGTTGATATATCGAATGTCGGTATTACACGCCTGGTAGATTCGTAAGCGGTACTCAGCGACTATGCAGTCAAACGAATTGTAATTAGACAACCATAAGTTGGCGTTTCCTGTCCCCTAAGGGGGAATATTCCCGTAACGGGTAATCGGGCCTCGGAAATCGTAATCGGCATAAGTATTTAAGCCCCAGGAACAAATCCTACAGAAATTTTACAGCTTACGCATTTCAGCACATAAGTAGTCTTATTTGGCATGTTCGATGTGTTTTGCATATTCCCGTAGCTGCAAATACTATCATTAGGGACTAGAAAATAGGTCAAAACTACCTGACTACCTTCCTCCGGGAGAAATGAAATTAAAAATCGACCGCTTGCCTTTTCATGTCGACACCTTTTTTCTTATGCAGAAATGAGTTGAGAATAGCATGGCCCAATTTTTGAAGATATGTTTACAAAGTTGACCTAAAAGCATAAATCGGAAGCACTCACCTACATGTATTTGTGTACATTTTTGAAATCTGGTACGTAATGGCCGGAAGTTCAAGTAAGGATTTTGAAAGCAGATTCACCGGCTACACCTTACGAGTCTACCATCCGTGTATAACGAGGGCTGACTGTATGCCAGGTACATCCTTCGTTTTAATGTACCATTTGTTTCAGGGGAACTGCACAACAGACTTTGAAAAGGATGAAGAAACCGTCAAACGACATAATCGGAGGGCTAAGTACCTAACATTTATCAGTATTGTGTTAGGCCTGATAGCCATCGGAAGTTGCATAACCATTCTATTGTTGATATGGCATAGCGTCTTAGCCACAAGGGCCAACTTATCGAACGAAATGGATGAACACCTATGGCAAAAACCTCCAGTCGTGTATTCGCATGACTGGGTCGCCAGCAATGAAAACACGAACGAAATGCAACAAACTGAATGGAAATCCCAAGACAATGACGGTGAAAACACGAATGTGTATTACGATAGGGACAGTGATGGAGATGACAAAGACTCAGAAAGTTCCGAATATTCCAGTGATGAAGATGAATCAAAGGTCAAGTCCATGCAACAAGATAGGCGTGAAGACGTAAACAGCGCACCTGCATATTACGCCGAAGATGACATGAATGCGAACTATAAGGACACTACATATAACGGCTATTATGAGGATTATTATGGTGATGACACTTCGATGGACAATGAAAATGTCGACAAAAATCCTTTGAATAATGAATATTCGAATGACTACGAAAATACTTACGACACAAGTTCTGAAGACCAAAGCCAATATTATGACGAGTACCAACCAGATCTGTCTGACCAATATTATCAATATAATAGTCCTTCTGAATCAAACCCGAATGTAGCATATGATGACCAGCAAACAAAAGATGAATGGCCGACGTATGAAAACGACGCAAATGAACATAACGAAACCGACAATTATTACAACGAAAACGACGGTTATTATAATGCAGATATGCCAGCCGGATCTTACCTTGCATACTATGACAACAAAGAGGATGGAATCAGAACCACAGAAGAACCGGGTGTTGCTAACTACGACGACGGGGAAGACATGCTTTTAACTCTCGAAAACCCTGACAGTTCTAGCAATGAGGATGATTACCCCTACTATCAAGTGAAACCATCTGACAACGACAATGATGAAGCAGACAATAGCGAGAGGACAATCTCCGTAAACAATGACATTTACATGGGAAAAGACAAGAACGCGATACCGACTGAAAAACCAGTCCACGAATTTTATCAGTATCCTTTGAAAACCCAAGAAAATCAAAACCAGGGTTATTATGATAGTCAGGAAGACGAACATGTCTCTGAGCAATATCCTTTCTACGAGTACGGTGGTGAAGAATACCCCTCGGAATCTAGTTCAATAAGTGATACGCCTAAACCCGGAAACTACAACGATACTGACATGGCATACCCTCCTTTCCAACAAGCTGATGCTGCAAAATACAATGGTACCGAAATGACAGATCAAACTTTCAAGCAAGATGATAACTATGATAATATTTACGATCATGATCTTCCAGACTATGAAGATTCTGTCGATGCGGATACAAATGATTCATCAAACAATAAGGAATTTACCCTGGCCAATCAGAAAAATGAAAGTGGCAACATCTCTGCAGAAGATATGAGTGATAATTCCTTCTATGATGATCAAGTGTCTCCTGCCTTATATGAATCGGAAGATGTAAGTTCAGAAGACGAGGGTACTTATGACCAAGATTACCGACCAATAACGCTGAGCTCGGAAGAGGAAGAAGAGGTATACTTAAAGAATGAGGAGGACAATTACAAAAGTAAACAACAAACCAATCCAGCTATGTATGAAGATTGGACACCAAAACCCCCATTTGACTACAGAGTATACACTGCAGGAACAACAAAACGTGGCACAACAAAGCAACCACTGTGGAAACGATTTGGTTACAAGAAATAAATTTAAACGAAACTGATTTACAGAATACAGTATGTCAAATAACGACTTTCCAATATTTATTTTACGGATAGGGTTCTTAAAAAAATGTACATGTAATACAATTTCATATATAACAATGAAGAACATTGGTATTCGCCCACCTCTGATTAATGATCGGCTCGATGTGAGTAAAATAATATTGAGAAGGGTCATACAGATCAGTTACACGAGGCAATATTTACCAAAATCAGTCTAAGAATCCCACAGTTAGAGCGATATATGTACAGTACACATGTATTGCTGTAATGAATTCTAACAATGCCCTGTTTCATTTGATACCGTAGTGTACACACACGATATTTTGCGGTCGATTTTGGATCTATTGTTTGTGAGTAGACCAAAACTTACTAAGCACAAAGGCTCTTCATTGCTGATGTCAACGTGGCTATCACTGATATGGGCCCCGTAAAGCGATTTTGGTACGTATCGCCTATGCGAGCAGCGAAGGTTCAGGCGAGCCTGCGCATCCGCGCAGTCTCGCCAGAACCTTTGCTGCTCGCTCACACAAGCAGTGAATCAAGAGGAACCTTCAGACAGAAAACCATATCCCTGGCCCCTCTGAATGGCTGGGCAGGCGCAGTTAAAATTTGTCATGACGGAATGCTCGAAGACACAAATTCGCTTGGCGGGGCTCATATGTAGGAAATCCAAGTAACGGTTGTTTATAGAAAACAGCCGCATTATTCTTACAGCGTTGAGGTCAACTAGTTACGAAAGACAATAATCTTTAAAAGCTGGACTTCGAAACATGTGTTGTGTTTGGTCTACACTGTTTGCTAAAAGTACAGAAACGAATTATAAACGGAATATGAAATTTATATGAACATTTTGCCAGCCCACTACCCAGGACAATCAACGCACCAGTGCTGTCAGTGCTTTGATTAACGTGTATCATAACTAGTCTTTGTCACGAGAAAACAAAAGATGGGTCTACATAGACCAACCTGCTCAGCTGCGCAGGCTAGTCAGGGTGTTTGAGGTTTGGACAACGCCTGAAATTTTAGGCAAGAAAAGTTTGTTGCAGATAAGACTGCGTAGATACCCACAATAGTCTCGCAAATTACTGAAAGGGAAAGGATATACCTTCAGGGGAGGCAACTCCCTCCAAAGCATTTTGTCTCCCCTGTCGATAGGGGTCAGCTTTAAGAGTAGACCCCTTTCAGGAGCAAATTCTTTCCTTTAAGAGTAGACCCCCCTTTTTAGTGGACAAATGGACAGGAACTACCGAAAGTAGTCTCCCTTTGAAAAATAATAAAAAACGGAAAATATGCCACGTTTTCCCATTTCCTTTACAGCAGGTTTTCTCACGTCATGTTGTCGTATATGATGATACCATTTATACAGGACAATAATGAAAATTAGTCTTGTTGAATTGTCTTTTTTTGTAATAATTGTGTAATGAACTTTGACATATCAATGTATAAATGTTTTTTGAGCATTAAATTGTGTTGTTAAATTATTAAGGAGCAGTCCCTATAAGACCCATTTTATGGCCACTTTTGAGTTTCTTTAAACTATGCAGGCTCATCATAGGATGTATGTGCTGTAATGTGGTGAAATTTTTAGATCCGCAGATTTTATGGTATTGGCTCTATGAGCAACCAAAGTGGGTGGGGTAATTCCAGCCCATTGAGAGACCTGTGGCTCTTCCGCTATTATCTCTAGCACAAAGCATCCTGGCAAGTGGGTCTTTATAGTATTGTTTAGACCTTTTTAGATGTTAAACATATGTAAATGTTTTTGTGAAAAAATTCTTCACTTTACCACTATACTCACTTATAAGTCGTACCTAAATTTCAGCTAAATTTACTGGCCGTCTTTACGCAAAACCAGAACATAAGTTTATATCCAAAGTTACTGCAAAAGTACTTGACAGGGATAATAAGAATATAACAGGCATTGTCAAATTATGAGCATTTCTTTCTTCTGTAATTACTTATAGAGTTATCTGCCCCTGAATCTAGTTTTTGACATATTTTCTGTCATACTTAAAATATATTGATATATATGGCAAAAGGATTCTTCAAAACGGTCACTAACTCAGCACACAATAATTTTCTGTCGATCTTATGACGCTATTAGGTGATTTGTAAATATCTTCTTTGATAATGTCTTAAGCAATATGGGTGGGTTAAATACACCCCTTTTCTATTTCTACTGCAAAAATTCCTTGCCTTTTGTCAACTCATCTTTATAAATCTGTCTTACTGACAATTTAGATGAAGTTAGTAAAAACGAAGCTTTCTCATAATCTTTAGGATAAGTCTCCTTTTAGGTCATACTTACCTATAACATTGAAATATTACTGGACTTAATAAATCTTGCATTACATCACAGTATTTATTTTGAAGCTTTTCTATTGATTTTACATGTATTTGGAACTGCAGCTAAAATGGTTAGTAGAAAATTGTGGTTCATCTTGTCCAGGTTCCACAGCAGTTTTAGGCTCCATATATGCTTTCAGGTAAACCAAGAAATGATTGCTTGTAGAGCCCTTCAAGCACTTGCTTACTCAGTCCCTTCACTTGTATATCATTTTGGAGCCTTCAATAGTCTCTGGCTTTTAATCCTGGTACTCTTTGAGCCTTTCATTTAACTCTTGACACCACATACATGGTCAACCAACTGGTAGGTGTTGTTTTTATGAATTTACCTATCAAGTGATTTCGACAGCCAGTCTTCAATAGATTATCAGCTTTGGCTGACCAACAATTGCTTAGGGATTTGACACGAAGCAGTCACTACACAGATCCTGATTTAGACACCGACAGATATGGAAGCAAACGAAACAAGCATTCAATATTTTACACCTGAACCCATGGTGATGGTTGGCTGGACATAGAGGGCCCTCCATCCCACTGGTAGTCTGTGCTACTGACCATTCTAAGGCAGTGGTTTGATGCGGTTCATGTTATACTTGGGCTTGTTGATGTCCCCTTTGTGTGTTGCATTTGTTGTGTGTCTTTTGTTTCACATTTTAATCACCCCTTGTGAGGAAGAAATTGTTGCACTCCAAGTGTCTTTGGCTGCATCTATGACGTGGTCTATGTGATCTCTGTTAAGTTTAGCGTCTGTTCTGTATTGTATCTAAATAAACTTAAGTACCAGAGTACAGATGCTATATGGGCACAGCAACCAACTGTGCGTGTCCCCATTTCTGCACCGACAGTACCATCCACTAATGGGATTTAGTCCTTGACTGCACTCGATCCATAAACTATTTCGTTTTGCTGGAAGTATGCCTGGGATGAATCTGGGCTTTAAATATACCTTCCTTCTCTTTATGTATCAAGATTTCATACTGCCCATTCTCATCGAAATGCTCATCTGTGTAAGACTGAGCTCGTTTTAGCTGATATATGCCCATGCTCAAATCCCTAAGCTCATTTTCAGCTAGTTGATGAAACTTCTTAATCTGCATCCTGCACCTTTTCCCATTTAACACGTTTTTTTTTTATCCCAATCATATTTTAGTACTTTGCCCCGCAGCTTGTTAGGACTTTTCGCCAATGCCATTATTCTTTTGGTGGCCGAATTGGAACCAAGCACCTTTCGATTGTAAGTCGAACTCACTAGCCACTGAGCTATCAAGGCTATTTACTTTTAATAGAATGTGATGCAGAGCAAAAGAATAAATATGAAAACTCATGAAAAAACAAGGTGTGTTTGTGAAACACTGATGCCCCCGGACAACGCATGATTAATATGAAAGCAGTATCACTAAGCAATTAAAAGAAATGGTCAATGTTCAGTCTTGAAAAGTAGGTCAAGGTCATTAGGTAAAAAATTTTGAGATCATTGGAAAGGTATTGTGACATAGAATGCACATGTGAAATATGAAAATCCCTATCACTTATCAATCGAAAGTTATGGCCAATGTTAAAGTTTTTTAAAAGTAGGTCAAACGTTAAGGCAAAGGCCAGGAGGTCAAAAATTATGGTACCACTGTAAAGGTCTTGTGAAAAAAAATGCACATATGAAATATGAAAGCCCTGTCACTTACCAATCAAAAAGTATGAACTATTTTAAAGTTTTTTTAAAAAGTAGGTCAAATGTCAAGGTGAAGGTCACGAGGTCAACAGTTAGATAGATCTTGTGACAAGGAATGCACATGTAACTATGTTAAAGTTTTTTTAAAAGTAGGTCAAATGTCAAGGTGAAGGTCACGAGGTCAACAGTTAGTTAGGTCTTGTGACAAGGAATGCACATGTGAAATATGAAAGCCCTATCACTTACCAATCAAAAGTTATGTCCAATGTTAAAGTGTTTAACTTCACTACAGCTGGTGTGTTGGAATGTGTGGCGGCGGTAAAACGTCACCCTGCCCTACATCATAGTGTAGATTATATTTTCTTGTCCTTTGGGATCATCAATTCCATTTTGGAATTTTGAAAATACCTGAGGGTCACTGATTAGGCCTAATTGGCCGAAACTAGCTAGTCTGGCCTAAAAACATGTACACTCCATATTTTCAGTTCTGTGGTGTATTCCTTGCTTCCAAAGGACAACCCTTTTATAGAACATATTTAAAAAGTATGTCAAATGTCAAGGTCACGAGGTCAAAAATTATGGTACTACTAGAAAGGTCTTGTGACAAGGAATGCACATGTGAAATATGAAAGCCCTATCACTTACTAATCGAAAGATATGGCCAATGTTAATGTTTTTAAAAATTTTGAAAAAAAGTAGGTCAAAGTCAAGGTCAAGGTTTCGAGATCAAAAATTATGGTACCACTGGAAAGGTCTTGTTATAAGGTATACACATGTGAAATATGAAAGCTCTATCTGTTACCTTCAAAAATTATGCCCAGTGTTAAGGGTTTTGTAGGCAGACAAACAGACAGACAGATCAAAAACTGTTTGTCCACCCCCCCCCCCCCCCTTTCAATCTCGATTCCGGGGGCATAATAGGTGCTGTTATCCTATAAAAGATCAATTTCTTTATTGACAGACATTCTGGTGTAACGAATGTGAACAACTATTGTTTCAACCATCAATTATAGTACACGCTAGTTCTTACTCTTCACTAGTATGATTTGTGAAGATGAATTGACATAAAACCAATGAATTTTTTCAGTCTAAATAGCAAAGGGGTGTATTTAACCCACTCATATTATTTTTTGTCATTATCAAATAAGACATGTACAAATCACCTAATAGCTTCATAAGATCGACAAATAAAACATTGTTTGCTGAGTTTTTGACTGTTTTGAAGAATTATTTTGGCATATATTTATAGATTTTAAATATTACAGAAAATATGTCAAAAACTGGATTCAGGGGCAGATAACTCTATAATTAATTACAGAAGAAAAAAATGCTCATAATTTGGCAATGCCTATTAAATATCAATTATCC
Source organism: Lucinisca nassula (assembly GCA_963580285.1). NCBI lineage: Eukaryota > Metazoa > Mollusca > Bivalvia > Lucinida > Lucinidae > Lucinisca > Lucinisca nassula. The sequence goes on along the minus strand of OY757023.1, from coordinate 53,993,181 downwards.
CTATCAAGTACATTTGCAGTAGCTTTGGAAATAAACTTACGTTGTAGTTTTGCGTAAAGACGGTCAGTAAATTTAGCTGAAATTTAGGTACAACATGTAAGTAGGTATAATGGTAAAGTGAAGAATTTTTCGCAAAAACGTATACATTATGTTTAATATCTATAAAAGTCTAAACAATACTAAATATACCCACTTGCCAGGATGCTTTGTACTAGAGATAATAGCGTAAGAACCACATGTGTTTCCATGGGGTAGAATTACCCCACCCACTTTGGTTGCTCATAGGGCCAATGCCATTACATCTGCGGACCTGAAATTTCACCACATTACAGCAAATACATGTACATCCTATGTTGAGTTTGCAAAGTTTAAAGAAAATCAAAAGTGGCCATAAAATGGGCCTTAAAGGGACTGCTCCTTTGGATCTGTAACACTGTTTACGATTTTGTGCTGTCAGTACCGTGACACCGGGACGGTTATTGTTGGGTTGGTTGCTTGTCAATCGACCAAAAGTCACTTGTCACCAGTAACTATTCGCCTGCTATTCGCGAAATGTACACATACAGGTACATGTAACACGTGTTCTTAAGGGGAATGGAACACCTTCAGGGGAGGCAACTCCTGGAAATGTATTTTTGTCTCCCATGTCAATAGGGGTCAACTCATAAGGGAAAGAATTTGCTCCTGAGGAGCAAATTCTTTCCTTTAAGAGAAGACCCCTTTTTCAGCGGGACTGAGCCTATAGAAAAGCGAACAGGAAGTCCCGAAAGTTGTCTCCCTTTGAAAAATGGCCGAAAATATGCCAGGTGTTCCCATTCCCCTTAAGCACAATTTGCCTTGTTGGCAAGTGTTTGTTTGTTTGTCTGATTTGAGGCTTAACGTCCCTGTCAACACTGTAAAGGTCATTTTGGAGACGTTGCTTCCAATTGTGTGAGACTTTTACCCGACATTGAGATGAAATGATATCTCAAGCCATGCCCCCAAACGAAACCAATAGGGTTTATAAGCATGGACGGTCCGTCTCGCGCCGCTTTGCCTTGGCAGGCTTATATCCTCTTAAGCGGTTTACCAGTACCAATGTTCGGGTCGGTTTCAGCTCTGCGAGGATGCATCATGCAGCCCATCAATTTCTTCAATTCCGATGGGCGGGGGCTGTGTTGGCAAGTGTTGAGAAGGTTTTCTGCAAAAACAATATATGCCATCACGTGAACAAGTCCGTGAAATGGACAACCCCACCCCCACTCCAACGCATGAAATCTCTTTATACAGAGAAAACTGGGGTTTGCGGGAAAATTGGGGTTTACGGGGGTATACATTATTTTTTTTCTTATTTCCGATCCAAGACATAAATTTCGGGCACTCGTTTGAACCGTCTCAATGAGGCAGTTCTAACGAACATCGACAACCTATGTATTGAGGGTAGATAAGTATTATTTAACAATTTTACATAAAAAATGACCGTTTTTGAGATATTAAAAATGCACTATGTCGCACAGATAGGTTATCATAGTGGAAGGTTTTCTGTAAAACAAGGTATGCAATGTTACTTTCGCCAGATTTTAATATTGTGGAAGACTTACCAAGTTCAGACCCCGCATCTGCAAAATGCGGAGCTTGATCATGGTTTACACTGTTTGCTGAAAATCAGGAATTAAAGAGCGTAAACAATTTAAGGGACATGGGAACGGCTGGCAGATTTTTCCCTCCATTTTCAAAGGGAGACAATTTTTGGGACTTCCTGTTCGCTTTTCTATAAGCAATGTCCCACTGAAAAAGGGATCTACTCTTAAAGGAAAGAATTTGCTCCTCAGGAGCAAATTCTTTCCTTTAAGAGATGACCCCTATCGGCATGGGAGACAGAAACACTTTTACAGGAGTTGCCGCCCCTGAAGGTGTTCCCATTCCCCTTAAATCCCAATTCAGGACCATTTTTCCAGCGTATACTCAGAAATATTCAACTATTTAAATCAGTGTTGTCAGTGCTTTGTTCTAAATTACTCGCTGTCATCTCATCTCAATGTCGGATAAATGTTCCACAACATCGGAAGCAAAGTATACAATAGGACCTAAATACTGTTGACGAGGACACAAAACCTCAACACAAACCAATACTCATAAAACTCTCAAACGTAGCGCCAAGGGAAAATGTGTCTTCTGGCATGTGCACTTACCGAAGCCAGATTTGTTTGTTTGATTTGAGGTTTAACGTCCCCGTCAACACAGTAGAGGTCATGTTGGAGACGTTGCTTCCAATTTTGTGGGTTTTTACCCGATATTGACATGAACTGACATCTCAATATCTGTCGCCCACTGAAACCATCGGCGTTTATAAACATGGACGGTCCGACTCGCACCGCTTTTCCTGGGCAGGCTTACATGTAGATCCTCTAAGCGGTTTACCGGTACTCGTGTGCGGTCGGTTTCAGCTCTGCGTGGAAGCATCATACCACCCATCCATTTCTTCAAGCCCCGATGGGCGGGGGCGAAAGCGAAGCCAGATAGTCAACAAGTCTACCTCATTACGAAAACTAGTCCATGAAGTGAACACCCCATAGACCCCACTTTATATAGCCAAAACTGGGGTTTACTTGAGTATACACTATTTTTCTTATTTCTACTCCAATACATAGGTTGTAGGTACTTGCTAGAACCGCCTCAATGATGCGGTTCTAATGAGCACCCACAACCAATTTGAAGTAAACATAAGAAAATTATCACAGATTTTCACCAGAAAAGTAGCCATTTTGGAGATGTGAAAAAATGCACTGTGTCGTACGGGTGTGTTTTCGTAATGCCACTCACTCAGTATACAGCCCGGTCTGTCTGCAATCTGCAAGGAGACGATTTGGGTAATCCATATATCGATCTGGAAGGCACAGAAGCGCGTCTTCGAAGGCTCACCTGCCCGAAGACAAGTTTGCTATGATGCTAAGGTGATAATGGTCTCCTTCACCTTGTTATTCGCTTTGTTGTAGTTGTTGTTGCTATTATTACTGCAGTTCTTTTTCTTCTTCTTCTTCTTCTTCTTCTTCTTCTTCTTCTTCTTCTTCTTCTTCTTCTTCTTCTTCTTCTTCTTCTTCTTCTTTAACAGTTCCATTGTACCAGATAAAGCATCGCGTAAAATAATGCAATACGAACACGCTTTGTTTTGCACATGTAAATAGGCTTAGAACGCCGCTCATCGGGGATTAGAGAAATGGTGCTTCCGCACAGAGCTGAAACCAACCGAACTTGAATACTGGTATACCGCTCCGAATGTCTAAGCCTGTCCAGGGGAAGTGGTGCGAGTCGGACCGCTCCATAGAACATACTTCTTTCGCTTTTAACAAAAAAAAAATGTTTATTTTCTTTTTCGATTTAATTTTCAATATTTTATCTCAGTGCCACTTTGTTTGTAATATTTATGCGTTTGGAATAAATAAAATATGTTTAACATGTTTAAACTAAATCCTAGTGTTTCTTTGGGCAACTGGGCTTGAGATGTCATTTCATCTAAATGTCGGGTAAAAGTACCACGCAATTCGGAAGCAACGTCTCCAAAATCACCTGAATAATGTTGTCGGGGACGTAATACCTCAACTCGAATAGATTTCAAAAGGTTTTAAGGTTTTTTACTAAATAGATGCGGCTATAAGTAATGGAGAAAAGCATTTCCATCACGAAAGCACGCCTATACAATTTTGAACCCCCGCCTCGCCTTGGACACAACTTTTATACAGTCGGATGCACGTCTAACAGGTGACCAGGAGGACGCGGATCATGATTTTTTTTCTACCGTCAGTCTATTCCTTCCGCTGATTCAAGAAGGGCAGTTGTCAGTTTCTGGCGAAAGAATATACACTGTACTGTTTAACCGCTTACGTATAAGCCTGCCCAGAAATTTGTAAATTGGTAAAGTGACCGGCTCAAAAATGACCTAAACAGTGTTGACAACAAACAAACAAACATTAAAACTGGATTTTACAAGGGTAAATCATATTTTTTCTTATTTCTGCTCTAAAATATAGATTGCGGTACGCGTTTGAACCGCCTCATCGTTTTTTTTTCTTCTCTAAAATATAGATTGTGGGTACTCTTTACAGCCGCCTCGATGATGCCACAAACCATTTTTGAGCTTAAATAAGAAAAAATATCAAATTTGTCGTCTTAAACTTTTTCTTTTTTTTTTTCGGAAGTAACGTTTACAATGTATTTGTATAGGTGTGTTTTCGTAATATCAGTTGGAAACTTCAATGTACATGTAGCATCAAATTCGATAGCCTTTCACTTGGCATTATGAAAACGCAACCGTGCGACAATGTGCATTTTACACATCTCGAAAATAACTACTTTTCTAAAAAAAAACTGTTATATTTTCTTTATTTATACTGCAAACATAGGTTGTGGGTGCTCGTTAGAGCGCCTCATTGAGGCGGTTCTATCGAGTACCCACAACCTTTGCCTTGGAGCAGCAATAAGAAAAAAATATACCCGCGTAAACCCAAGTTTTCTCTCATTACGCAAACACGCCTATACAAATAGATTGCAACCTTTATCGCCGAAAAAATGAACATTTTAAGATGAAAAATTGTGATATTTTTTCTTATTTCCTCGATGAGGCGGTCCTAACGAGTACCTACAATCTATATTTTGAGCAGAAATAAGAAAAATAAGATATACCCCTGTAAACCCCAGTGACACTATATAAAAGTGGGGTTCGAAGGGGTAAAAATTATATAGATGCGTTTTCGTGATGCTTTCACTTGACATAACGATAACGCACCCGTGCGACAATCTGCAATTTACACATCTCAAGATTTTTTTTTTTTTTTTTGGTTTTGGTTTTACGGCCCTTTCAAGATTATCACTCATATCGAGCCGATCGTTAATCAGAGGTTGGCGAAAACCGGAGTACCCGGAGGAAAACCACCTGACCTTCCGTTGCAGAAATTGGCGTCTCACATGTGACCCAAGCGAGGCTCGAACCACAGCGGTGAGAGACCTAATGATCAAGAGTCAGCGCTCTTAACCACTAGCCCACGGAGGCCCGTACAGCTCAAGAATGAATATTTGTCTGAAAAAAAAAGTTATATTTTCCTTATTTATACTGCAAACATAGGTTGTGGGTGCCCGTTAGAACCGCCTCATTGATTGAGGCGGTTCTGACGAGTACCCACAACCTATGTCGTGAAGCAGAAATAAGAAAGAAAAATACCCCCGAAAACCAAAGTTTTCTCTATATAAAGTGGGGTTTAGGAGGTGTTCATTTCACGGATTAGTTCACGTGATGCACTTGGAATGCGCATTTCCTCTCCAGGAATATGACAAACTGTGATGAAATTTCTCTTTGTGTGATATTTCTTATTAAATTCGCCCATTATTTTCGGGTTTTCGGGCACTTTCGGGTAGCCCGTAACGGGTGTCGGGCTCGTTCGAATGATTTGTTTTATCACTTGTAGCGGGGCCTCGATTAATTGCTATTTTATCAAGACCCGTAAATTTATTTGCGGTTCTTTCCGGCAACCGAAATCTTATTGGGAACCCGTCTGATAGACGGACAGAAAGAATAATAGCTGTTAGCGGGTAACAACTGAAGCCTGTCGGGATATAATTAGATAGGATATTGTTTCATTCAAGTATACTGCGCACCATTCCTGCCTGTGTGGTTCTGTTGGGGTTTTCTGTGCTCTGTTATTATGATAGATTCATTTCAGAGGTGTCCGATAATTTAATTAGCTATTGTCGGGCAGCTCCGGGTTTTTATCATGTGTTCCAACAGTCCGATGATTTATTGCCAATCGGTCTTTTCGGGCAAACGGGTGCCAAAACCGGAAAAAGCGGGCTTCGTTTCGTGATGGTATAAAAGGGGAAAGCAAATCATTGTGAGGGTCACTTTGTAACTAAATTCTTGTCACTTGTTTGGTTTTGAAAAGTGTACCGGTTTGGTTGTCGTTTAACTAAAGGGGAACTGTTAGACTTTTAGACTTTGTTCTCCAAATTAGAAAAAAGCAAAATTGTAAGAATATGGAAATTTAATGAAATTGACTTTATATAGAGGATCTTACATGAGTGCTCATGTATTATTGAATTTATTAAACGAGTTGAGGATAAGGGATAAAATGCGAGGCTTTGCCGAGCATTTTATACCTTTTTCTCAACGAGTTTAATAAATTTAATAATACATGAGCACGAATGCAAGATTCTATTTATCATATGACATTAAAAGCGTATTTTATTCACGATTGTTTACAAAAATGACAACATTCCGCCGTAAGTAAACGCGACATCATTAAGGACGTCGTACATGTAACGTTACGGGACGTATCTAGCTAATTTGCATATTTAATCCACTAGTGGATTATCGAAAATAATACATGACGTTATTACACTCTCAGACGCGACGTCATATGATAAATGGTTGTTTGAGACACTAATATCTGATTATATGTCCAATAAACTTATATAGAAATCTATGAAAGTTACTCATTATTTCCTGAACCAAGTTTTGGCCTAAATGGCCTGGTGGCAGCTTTGAACGTTAAATTATAACATTCAACAAAACGGGTTGTGGGGGAAAATCCGTTACAATATATCAAGTTATCAGTATTAAAAGTAGCCTGGTTATCCCAGACATGTAGGATAGTGTTGACGGGGACGTTAAACATTAAATCAAACAAACATATAGCTTACATTTTTTTCTGGATACCATACTTCGAATCCATCTGTTAAGGGGAATGGGAACACCTAACACATTTTTCCGCTTTTTTTCAAAGGGAGAAAACTTTCGGGACTTTCTGTTCGCTTTCCTATAGGCCCAGTCCCACTGAAAAAAGGGTCTTATCTTAAAGGAAAGAATTTGCTCCTTAGGAGCGAATTCTTTCCTTTAAGGGTTGACCCCTATTGACACAGAAGACAAAAATAATTTTGCAGGAGTTGCCTCCCCTGAAACTTAAGCTTTATCATTGAAGCATGCTCAAGAGAAAAGGCTACTTACAGCATAGGCGACCAGCAAACGCACAGACGTGTCTGGGCATTACCATAGTATCGCCAGAGCATTTGTTGTTCATAGACATGTAGATATCAGTCTAGTACACATGTAGTTAAGACCTTGTGGTAAGGTGGCTGCCCAGCAGGCACATGACGTAATTCTGATGTCGGTGCAACGCCATGATTTATATGCAACGTCACATTAACGTCGGTGCAACGTCATGACATTTATGCAACGTCACATCGACGTCGGTGCAACGTGACGGTCACGTTGCTCCGGCGTTAATTTGACGTTACCTTAGCGATGTGTGACTGCTGGGTGCGCACATGCATTTGAAAGAAGTCTCCTTAGTGTAGTAGATAAGCTATTTGCCAGGCAAACCAGGGGTCTTGGGATAGACCACGGGCTTCTCAAGACTTTGGGATGTGTCTTTAAACCACGTATGACCTTATTTGTCGGTGGAATGTAACACACACACGCACACAAGTACGCATACACGCTTGCACACAGAACATAAATTGGAGAACGCTACTGGTCATTTTGTCGTGCGACAGCTCATATTTATACGCCCGTTTGAAATGTTATGCCCCCGGCGTCCGTCCGTCCGTCTGTCCCTCCGTCCGTCTGTAAACTTTTCTTTTCCGGATAACTCCTCCTACAGTTTATATCCGATCAAGCTGAAACTTCATACATAGTTTGGGCAGCGCATATTGTTTCGAGGTTACGGTCCACCAAATATTGATAGAGTTATACCCCTTTGAATTGTTTTGTGAACTTTTCGTTTCCGGATAACTCCTCCTACAGTTTACATCGGATCAAGCTGAAACTTCATACATAGTTACACCATGATGTGGGACAGCGCATATTGTTTCGAGGTAACGGTCCACAAAATAATAAGAGTCATGCCCCTTTGAAAAATTCTGTAAACATTTTGTTTCCGAATAACTCCTCCTACATTTTAGATCCGATGATGTACAGTAAGACCATGATATGGAACAGTGCATATTATTTTGAGGTTACGGTCTGCCAAATATCATCAGAGTTATACCCTTTTTTCACAGATTTTTCTAAACATTCCGTTTCCGGATAACTCATCTCACGTTTTACATCTGATGAAGCTGAAACTTTACATTTTGTAAGACCATGATGTTGAACAGTCCATATTATTTTGTGGTTACAGTCCGCCAAATATTACCAGAGTTATTCCCTTTCACATATTTTTCTAAACATATTTTGTTTCCGGATAATGCCTCCCGCATTTTACATCTGATGAAGCTGAAACTTTACGTATAGTTCAAGATTACAGTCCACCACTTCTTGCCAAAGTTATGCCTATATTATTTTGAGGTTATGGTCAACCAACTATTACCAACAATGAAAATTTGTTGGAGCCATTGAGGGTTTTTAATAGTGCCAGGTAAGAATATATGGAGCACATATTTTTCCTTGGTTACATTCCACAAACCCAAACTTGTACAACAGTCAGTATATGTACGCTCCATCTTACTAATTTCCATGGGCGTATAATGTCCCGCTTGCGGAGCTCTCGTTATACTCTGATTAAAAGACAGAGCACTTGAACACATAAATCTGAAGATCGGAAGAGAAATCGCTCTTTGAGGAAACTTTCTAATTATTGACTATTATTTTTATGAAATGTTTTTTTTTTTTTAGTTTTTTTTTTTCTAAAAACTATTACTAAGCCATTTCTAACTTTCAACATGAATGGGCCTAAAATCATTGTAAAGAGATGAAATCCTTTTCACCTAGTGCGACCAATATTCTTGAAACAACTGATTTTCTTGCACACCAGACAAGGAAATCCGTGATTTTACCCTGGGATAGAAATTTATGTTCTGACCCTGATGTTCTGACCCAAAATCGAATATAATCGCGTGTTTGATAAATGCACTGGTTGATTACGATCTCGTATGCGCCGTCGTTAAGGCGTCAATAAACATTCTTGTAGTACCATCACAATATTGCGGACGTCGGACCTAACCGAAGTGACTGCAGGATTAAAAATAGCTATCGGAAGAGATGGCAAATCCCCCGACTAAAAGCCAATATGGCCTTCAGAAGATTGTTCACCAATAGAAAGTACACCAGAATTAAACCAGTAATATATCACAAAAGTATTGCAGTTATGGCCATCACAAGATTATACTTCAGGAGAGATAACTAAAAAAAAAAAACAGGGTACTCAGAACTGTGGTTCTTGCGCATGACATACCTGCTTAAGCTCATGCATTTCTGTACAAAGTACCATCAATATGTCTCAAAGGGTGTTGGAGATCACAAGCTGGTCATACTGTTATATTGGAAGGGTAGATAACACAAATATTTATCATAACACCCAGAATTGTGGTTCTTAGGCATGAAGCGCCGTCTCAACCTTGTATACAATTGTGCCAAGTACCATCAATATATCTCAAATGGTATTGGAGTTATGGCCATCAAAAGGTTATATTGTCAGGGGAGATAATTAACAAGAGGCCCATGGGCCACTATGCTCACCAGAGCTCAGGTAGGCACTGCCCAATGGCAGCCACGTATTTTAACATGATATCATTTTAATTTACCAAATTAATCCCCATGGCCAAATGAGCACCCATGTGGACTCAGTATCTGAAACATTAGGCCTTTTATGAAGTAAAGGGGGTGGGGCATGGACCCAAGGGGGCCCTGGTTAATTTAAGCATTTAAATCTTATATGCAAGGCAGCTCAACAGCTATTTAGAACGATGCCTTGAAACTTGATAGGCTGATAGTGGGTGCTAAGTAGATGACATGTAAAGATTATTCTTAAACAAATCTCATGTTTTCTTCAGTTATGGCCCATTAAAACTTTTAGCAATTAAACCGTTTAAGCAAGATTCAGTCAAACTTCGATAACTTGAATACGTTTGGGACATCTTTGTTCGAGATAGGGGTAGTTCGAACTACTGAGGGTTAATCACAGCGCTAGGTCACGTGGCATCACAGAAAAGACATAAGAATATCTTTCTGACATTCTGTGGAATAAAGGAATGTTGCGTGTACTCATTAGAATCACCTCATTGAGGCGATTCTAATGAGTACACACAACATACGCTTTAAAGATTAAATCAGAAAAAATGTCTATAAATTGTCCTAACTATATGGCTATCCGGAGCTGTTTGAATACCTCTCTTGGGATTCTAGGACGAGTTCGAATTAGCCACGGTAAACGAAGTATCCGTTATCGACATATCGAAGTTCCACTGTATCTCAAACTATTAAGATCAAACGGTATGGGTCAAGAAGTTGGCGACATAGTATGTTATAAACACAATCTCTAGTTTGGAAATTTAGTTGAAATAAGTTAAGTGGTTTCAGGTAAGAAGGCTTATGAAATGTGTACTTTCAATAGTAGGGTCTATGTCATTAAATGACCCTGAAACTTTGTGTGTTTATATTTTGAGTTCACGTCCCACCTACAGCTAAAGTCATACGGAGACGGAACCTCGGTTTAAAGACACATCCTGAAGTTTGGAGAAGGCCGGGATCAAGCCAACGGCCCCTGGTGTTTTGAGGCGAGTCACATAACCACAGAGGCTTATTTTTCATTTGTAGACATTCATGTCGTACATAATCTCACAGACGACGGCTGTTTTGAAAAAAAAAAAAAAAAAAAAAAAAAAAAATGCATTGGTAACTGTTTGTATTCATCAAACGTCTAAGGGACCAAATTAGACATTTCTATAAAATAGGTCATGGTCAACCTAAGGCAAGTATTTCAACAACCCTGGTAGTAATCACTCGCATGATACTTCGTTTCAAGATCTAAGCAATCGACTTAAATTTTGTGAAAATCTTTTTTAATGGTTTTGCCCATTATGGAATGACAGCCATCTAAGTCATGTGGCCTGGACCATTCGAACAAGCGTGCGTACCTCCCTGCTATGAGCCTGCATATAATTTTAATAAGCCCAGTGGTTTAATAACATATCTTGTGAAATGTTGATGGATATGCAGTCCTTATGACAGGGGTCTAGAGTAAATATATGACCTTGACCTTTGATCTTTATATACATTTATTTTGTACTTACTTATATCATCAATAACAGTAATTTATGGAAAAATACACCGTTAAACCATTTTGCAATCCATCAGCTTTATGTACCAAATTTGAACTTTTCATAAAGTGTGTCATGGTCAACCTAAGGTCATCACTGGAACAAATTTGGTAGAACTAAGTCTCACCCAATTTCATTACGATAACACATCCGTGTGATACAGTACATTTGTCCAACCTCCAAAAAGGCAATTTTTCTGAAGAAAATTTGTGATATTTTTCTGATTTCTACTCCAAACATAAGTTTTGGGTGATGGCCAGAACCGCCTCATTGATGCGGCTCTAACGAGTACCAACAACCTATGTCTTGGAGCAGAAATAAGGAAAATAATGTTTACCACCGTACCGTAAACCAAAGTTTGCTCTATATAAAGTGGGGTTTAGGGCGGTCTATAGTTCACAGCAGGGTTTACAGTGGTGACAGCGATTTTCCTGACCGCGGAAACGCATGCAAAACGTTTGTACCACACTCAAACGATTATTGCATTTTTTTTTTTTTTTTGCCAATCGGCTCATCGCTTCCGAAACGTTCGAGCGTTTCTAATATTAAGCAATCACAATAGCATTTGGAAAAATTCTCTCATGGAAACCATTTCTAGTTTCAAACGTTTTATCGTTTGCAGAGTTAGCCAGTCCAAATCCCATAGGCTCTTAAATTATTTAATTTTGTAGATATTTCCAGTTTCATTTGATAATAATAATAATAATAATAATAATAATAATAATAATAAAAGAAATAAAGTTTAAAACAAAAGAGAAGCAATGAAAATGGCCTTATTTTTGGGACAGCCCTCGTACATCATTACGAAAACACGCCTATGCAAATACATTGTAAACTTAACCGCCGAAAATACAAAAAAATTAAGATGAAAAATTGTGATATTTTTCATATTTCTGCTCAAAATATAGATTGCCGGTACTCGTTAGAACCGCCTCAAGGGTACTGGTTAGAACCGCCTCATCGAGGCAGTTCTAACGAGTACCCACAATCTATATTTTAGAGCAGAAATAAGAAAAATATGGTTTACCCCTGTAAACCCAATTTTTATACCCCGCCACACCATAGTGGCGTGGTATTATGTTATACCCTCCGGTGTCCGTCTGTCCGTATGTTTGTCCGTCCGTCCGTCCGTCCGCACTTCGTTTCCGATCGATAACTTGAGTATTTTTTCACGGATTTTGTTCAAATTTTGCATACATATTGGTATCGGGGATGAGTGGTTTGGGATTGTTAATGGGCAAAATCCGTTAATTTTTAGCAGAGTTATTGCCCTTTTCAGTATCTGAAAAATGGTTTTTGGCCTCTAATTCCCTTATTATATGGAATATCTGGATGAAACTTCACAGATATGTAGAAGAATAAACGGTTCATATTGTGGCCAAGGACTGCTACTCTGGCTGTTCCAGTTCTTGAGTTATCTGCCCTTGACGTATTAAAAATGCATTTTAGACTGTAGTTCGTTTATCATTTACAATATCTTGCTGAAACTTCATAGATATGTAGTAGATGAATTGTTATATACTGTGGCAAAGGAACATGACTCCGGCTTTCCCAGCGATTGAGTTATCTGCCTTTGAAATATCGGAAAAATGGTTTTTGGCCTCTAGTTCCCTTACTATATGGAATATCTCAATGACACTTCACAGATATATAGAGGACTAAATGGTTCATATCGTGGCCAAGGACCGCTACTCTGGCTATACCAGTTCTTGAGTTATCTGCCATTGAAGTATTTAAAATGCATTTTAGACTGTAGTTCCTTTATTATTTACAATATCTTGCTGAAACTTCATAGATATGTAGTAGATTAAATGTTACATACTGTGGCAAAGGAACATGACTCTGGCTTTCCCAGCAATTGAGTTATCTGCCCTTAAAATATATAAAAAAGGGATTTTGGCCTATTGTTCATTTAGTATTTGAAATATATGGATAAAACTTCTACACCCTCTGCTGTCTGTTTGTCTGTCTGTCCATCCATTTGTATGTCTGTCCATCTGTCTGTCTGTCCCTTTTCAGTATCTGAGAAATAGTTTTTGGCCTCTAGTTCCCTTACTATATGAAATATTTGGATTAAACTTTACAGATATATAGAGGACTAAAGGGTACATATTGTGACCAAGGACCATATAGAGGAGTAAAGGGTACATATTGTGGCCAAGGACCACTTCTCTGGCTGTTCCAGTTCTTTAGTTATTTGCCCTTGATGTATTAAAAATCGATTTTAGACTCTAGTTCCTTTATTATTTGCAATATCTTGCTGAAATTTCATAGATGTACAACAGACTAAATATTACATATTGTGGCAAAGGTACATGACTCTGGCTGTCCCTGCCCTTGATAAGTCTGAAAAATGCCGGCCTCGTTGGCTCAGTCGGATGCGCGTCTGACTGGTGATCAGGAGGACGCGGGTTCGACTCCCGCCGGGGTCGGCAATATTCTTTCGTGGAGATTGATCATGAAATCTTTTCTACGGTCATTCTCTCCCTTCCGCTGATTCAAGAAGGGCAGTTGTCAGTTTCTGGCGAAAGAATGTGCACTGTACTGGTTAACCGCTTACGTAAAAGCCTGCCCAGGAAAGTGTGGATAGGTTAACTGACCGGCTCAAAAATGACCTAATTAGTGTTGAATGGGCCGTTAAACTCCAATACAAACAAACAAAAGTCTGAAAAATGGAATTTGTGTCTGTTGGTCAGTGCATACAAAACGGAATTTGTGTCTGTTGGTAAGTGCATACTTAATGGAAATCCATCCAGCCATCTGTGTTTTATTTCCAGTCAATAATTTGAACATTCTTTGCTGAAGCTGCTGCTATCTAATAGTGAAAAAGGTGAGATAGTACATCTACCCATGCTAGAATTAATTTGTGGATTTTGTCCCTGTGAGAATGCCAAAGGATCACCCACAAACATCTTAATTTATGATTGGTTGCCATGTATGCTTAATCCTTTTGATTGAAGCTTAATCAACCTCACCCTTGGAATGTGCAGTAAAAGCCTAACCAAATAGATGCCTAAAATAAAAGCCATTCTAAGTGGTTAACCAGTACTTAGTGCACACACTTCATGCCTGCCCTTCTTGAATCAGCGGAAGGAGCACAATGACCGTAGAAATTAGTTCATGATCAGTCTTCACGAAAGAATATAGTCAGACAGGCAGTACATCGAAAAACATGAAATTCTTACATGTACCACATAAAGATACATGTTCCACAGCCATTGAAGGTAAATACTTGCCTCCATAATTTTCTAATAATGTCAACTTATTGAGTTGCCTTCCCATCAAATGTCTGAAAAATGGATTTTTTACATATGCTTCGTACATCTTCTAACAACTTCATCCACTCACATTAAGACATTACACTTGCGAATCATATCTCTGCTATCCCCTTTCTAGTTATTTAGCCTTGATATATTTTCAAATAAGTTACATTGCTTAGCAGTGGCGTGGTATAATGCAGTGTCTGCGGTGCTCTTATTACTATAAAAAAATGGGGTTCGAGGGGGTCAAAATTATATAGGCGTGTTTACGTGAAGTTTACTGCCATCACAAGACGCTTATAGCAAAACAAATAATGAAAAGCACATCCCATCTGTAACAATAACAGACATCACAATACTCTTATATCAACTGAAATAATGCAACGGTCAAACATGTAATAGGTCGGTTCTAACAAGTATTCTGCAATGTTGGACCTACAAAGAACAGGTTATTCAGGAAAGACCACAATCTAAGAACGCAGCCGACCCAAGTCAACCGCAGATCGTGACATGGAGGCACGCACAAAAACCGACAAAACATGAACCAACGGCAAAAAGCCAAATAACAAAATAAGACACGACAACGGCAAAAGAACGACCGCATTGGGACGACCAGCAGTAAAATAACTGGGGGCTTCAACTCCGAAGTTTATGAAATTTCAACGTCGACCTCAGTTCAAGTACGGTATCAAACAGAATAGGAATAACACATTGATCCTTATGGAGGTTTTCTGCAACAAGGTCTATCGGAACCCGAATTTTATGGTGACTTAGTATATAAATTCAGAAAAATATATAACCGCAATGACTTCAGCACCCAATTTCGTAAAATCATTCTTCGATATAAAAAGATTGGGTACAACATGGATATTATACGACAGACTGCATGCATGGTAGTTAACCGAATCACGGTTGGCAACTTTGCTTCCCTCTTTAATTGCACGCCGGTGGGTCAGGCCTCAGATTCTATGACGGCTCCAACGTAAAGGCTTATTGAAAATTAAAGAGATAATGTTGGTTGGTGCCTGATGCTCTGTCTCTGGTCGGGCTCATCGGAGTCTAACTGTTGGTTTTCTTTTGCTCCAGCATTTCATTGGTTTCTTGCTGTCGAGTCCTCATCGTTGTCTCACCTCTGTGGTTCTTTGATTTCTGTGTTCACGGAGATGTTGCACTGATGAGTTAGGAGGCCTTCATGCGGACTGAACAAATTATTTGTCTAAATCGCGACGGAAGTAAGGGCGAGGATTGTGGCCACGTAAAATCGATTTAAGCCCCCCAGTGGAAATCTTCCACTGACCGTTCCAAGGCGGCTCTTCTGTGGCGATTTATTTATGTTGTTGTTTGTTACTTACTGTGTGTTTCACTTGTGTCTTTTAATTTTGGATGGCCATTTGGCCATTTTGTGGGAAAGCAACTGTCCATATGGCCTTCCTTTGTTTAGGTTTCCATTATGGTCTGGTCGCTTAATGTTTGTATTTCTTTCCCTTTGGTGTCTTTTATGGATGGAGTAAGTTAATTGTATCAATTCCTGATCTTTGTTTTACTTCTACTTTCTAGCCCAACAATGAGTCATGACTCAGGACAAAAATTCAGAAAAATAATGTATACTCTTATAAACCACACTTTTCTGTATTTAAAGTGAGGTTTAAACGGGAAGTCGTTTCACCAACTTGCTAACGTGACGTCTGTATGAAACCCCGTTGAGAAACCTGGCGATTCTATACACGCACGCTTACCAATTATCAGAGAACTAAAGTACCAGGACACAAAACACCTTTTGTTCGGTATCAGATTTTGCGTTCTATCATTTGACAGATGAGAGACTTAGCAAATATATATGTTTATATATGTTTATGTTGTTTTTTTTTTTGTTTTTTTTTTTTGTTTGTTTGTTTCTATCTATTTTTTATTTTTAATAATTTGTTTTCTTCCTTTTTTGTTGTTGTTGTTGTTGTTGTTATTAATGATAATTAGGAAATTATTATTTATGGAACAGGGAAGAACTATAATCAGTGGATGCAATGTGCTTAACAAACTGTGGAAATCCTGATGAGATGGCTTCCGTCTTTGTTGTTCGCAAATGGGAAGTATAGGCTTTCATATGTGGTGACTCATAAGAAAAAAAAATAGCATTCGCGTGGGCAGGCAACTAATACGTATCATGATAAGACGCAGAAGACTCTACCTATACAAAAAGTGCACTGGGTCCATATGCAATTTATCTCATCAAAGACCTCTTGTAAATACGTATTAAATTAAACCCCAATATTTACCTAACGGATGTTTCGGAATTAAAAAGATGGAAGAAACCGCCTCAGAAACCTGGAGTTGAATACTTAAACATTTTTATTTAACTTCGATTGCACAGAAAGCTCAAAGACCTTAAAGACACATTTTCCCTATATAAAAGGGGTGGCCTGTCTAATCATCTGCAATATACAAGTCTTTCGGACCATAGTGCACATCAAAGGCTTATCTTATCTAAGTAATTATTAGGTGATTATGAGAAGAAACTCTCTGAGAGATATGTTAAAAAGAAGGCTCTATAAGGGGAAATTGTGTGATGGAATATTTTTTTTTTATTTTATTGAGATTGTTTGCAACAAAATGTTGTTTTTAATTACTTCTTTTTATTTAAAAAAAGGAAAGAAAAACACTGACATTCATTGTTTCATTAACTCAAATGTGAAAAGAAGTGAGCTAAATGAATTGATTGATTCAAGATTAAATCAACCAATTTACACTTATTTATTTATTTATTTATTTATTTATTTATTTATTTATTTATTTATTTTGAAAGTATGTTATACAAATCATATAATGTCCAAAACATTAGCATGTTATAGTTCCAGTCAAGATGCAACTATAAAGTGTTTCTTGTGTTAGACACAATCATATCAGAAAAGAGAACCCACAACATTATTCAGTAAAACAGGGGCCTAGAGGATTGTGCATTATTTTTCTTATTCCTACTCAAAACATATATTGTGGGTCCTAGTTAGAACCACCTCGCAGAGGCGGTTCTAACAAGTATCCGCAATGTAAAAACATATTGTACAGTAAAACTGGGGTTAAGATAGGTAAACTTTATTTTTTCTCATTTCTTCTCAAAAACATATATTGTGGGTTCTCGTTAGAACCCCCTCGCAGAGGCTGATTTAAAGAGTACTCACAAATTAATAATATTAAAGTTGTACCGTAAATCTGGGATTTAGAAGGTTAAACATTATTTTTTATTTCTACTCAAAAACATATATTGTGGGTCCTCATTAGAACCGCCTCACCGAGGCGAGGCGGTGAGGCAGTTCTAATAATAACCAACAGTATATGTTTTGAGCTGAAATATTGAAGTAATCAGGATTTTTATCATTTTTGGTCATCAAATTTAACCAAGATATTTGAATATGCATGTTTTTGTAATGATTATAAATAATGGTGACTAAAAATAAAATAAAAAAAATAATAAAAGCGCGTAATATCAAAATTAAACAAGCAAATGAATAGACGTGAATTTTCTCTAGGTAATTTACTGCCCTGTCTTGGACCCCTACCTGTATGACAGCCAGATACCCCAAATGTATCTCATCTCAAAACTGAATTTTCCAATAACCGGTCATTAGGGTGTTATGCAATCAAAAAATGTGTCTTTAAAAACGAGTTATCGAAAGCGTGGATATCGGTTATTATGGTAATGAGACGGGGGAGGGAACCGGAATATATGATGAGACGGGCGACAACTACCCGGCCTTTTGTAGACGCCAGGTCATCTAGCCCGGACAGCAAAGGTGACAAAAAACGGGTTCGAGGAACAAATCGCACACGGAGCCAGTGAAGAAAAATGGACCCCGTCAGACAAAAGATGCGGACCCAAAAATCAACGTCAAAACTCAATCAGAGTCAGAATTCATCCTCCCCGGTCGGCATGTACAAACATGGATACAAAGACATGTCTATATAATTTTGATCCACTTGAACCCCGCTTTTATTTAAAGTTAAACTGGATTTTGCAGGGGTGAACCTTATTTTTCTTATTTCTGCTCTAAAATACAGAATATGGGTATTTGTTAGAACCGCCTTAATGAGCCGGTTCTAACGAGTACCCACAATCTATATTTTGGGCAGAAATAAGAAAAATATCACAATTTTTCATACTAAAATTTTCTTCTTTTTTCAGCGATAAAGGTTACATGTACAATATATTTGTATAGGCGTTTTTTCGTAATGCAGCACACTACGAAGACTCTGTTGGCACTACGGACCGCAACAAGCAAGGTCTTTGAGCATACTATGTCACAATTCAGTATGTACACAAAGTAAAAAAAGTACAGGGCAATGACCAGAAAGAAATACAATTAACCGAACAGTGACACCAAAGGTTAAGAAACACAAACATGAAACAACAGACACTGATTGAAACATCAACAGCGGGAAGCCAAAAAGGACAGTGCTTGCCCTCAAATTGGCCAACTGGCTATCCAAAACAAAATAATATAAGCGATACAAACACTCAAACACAAACCATAACAAAAATAACCCTAGGCAGAAAACCGCCTTGGAACGGTCAGTGAAACGAATTCCACTGGGAACCCTATGAACAAAGAGTTTATACCCTGATTAGACGCCGCGTTCTGTTGCATATGACCAACAAATCCTTGTACTGTATGCGATTAGTGTAGACCCTGATCAGCAGCCGCGTTTTGCGGCGTCTGATCTGGATATACATTGTTTGGCAAGCCTAAAACATAATTCCAGCCAAGATTCTACAGGTATTTCTATTGCGCAACACGTTGACCTCTGAAATTAACACTGCAATTTTCAATAAATAAATAACCTGGATTTCCGACAAGTCATTGATAGCCACATGGACTTAAGTGTGCTGGTCATATTATTACTGGCAATTTAAAAATTATTCTTGATTCTAGGATATGTAATATAATTTGTAAAGGACCAAAATATCGATTTCCTTCTAAAATTGATTCCAATAAATGCAGAGATGAAATCGCTGCTGCCTTGAATGATTTTAGTAATCGATGGTGTAAAAGAGAGTATGTTGAGCATAGAGCTCTTAAAGAATGGAAACTTAGCATTCTGAAATTAGTAAAAAAAAAAACGCATTTATGTTTATTCTCAAAATTGGTATTCAAGAATTTCATAAGAAGTTTGTTTTGGCTCAAGCAGATAAGGCCGCTAACAATGTGGTCGTCGTTTGCCGGCTTCACTATGTTAACACTCTTCAGCAAGAACTTGGTGGTACTAAGGCCTATGAACTACAGCCTTTAGCTGTAAAGAGGGTTTTAGTCGATGACCACATTTGTCATTCAGCCACCAAGTTTGCTGTCTGTGTTACAGAAGGCCAAGACAAGCTTTCCACGTTATATTGGTTACCTAAGCTTCATAAAAGGACATACAAGCACGGTTTATTGCAAATTCAGGCTCTTGTACCACCACGGAACACTCAAAATTATTAACTTCATGTCTTCATGTTTTACTGCCATTAAAACATGTAATAAAATATTGCCACAAAGCCTTCGAAAGATCAGGTAGGAATCTGTTTTGGTCTATAAAACATTCTAAAGAAGTTTTAAATAAATTGAAATCCAGACTTTTTTGTGATTCAAGTCTGTCTACTTATGCGTTTTTCACCTTTACACTACACTTCCTCATAATCTTATAAAAGAAAACCTTAGTGATTTAATTGAATGGACACTTCATAAGGAAGACTCCCTTTATCTTGCATGTAATGTAATAAATATTTTTTCACTTCTGAAGAGCATAAAATATACTTTTTGGCCATGACAGAAGGTGTGTGAAGCTCTCACTTTTCTACTTGACAATATTTACATAAGATTTGCTACTAAGTTATTTAGACAGGCTGTGTGTATCCCGATGGGTAATGCGTACCACTTGTGGCTAATCTATTTTTGTTTTGTTATGAGAGGGACTTCATGATGTTCCATTCTGCTGAAAACCAGACTGTAATCATTGAAGCTTTTAGCTACACTTCTAGACTGTCGGTTGATCATTGGTCTATTATCATCCTCCGAGAAATTCGATTATTACTCAACCTGCTATTTTGGCTACACCACATGTTTGCCGTTTAAAGAAAAAGTTCGGAGATAAGGCCAGGATTTGGGTTTCTTGCTGCGAATGTATATTATCTCCCCTGCGCTTGCGTAATGCAGAGCTTTTCCCAGGCAACACGTGAACCTGCCATTTCCACAGAAGCGCACTAAACTAATCCAAAAATAAGACAAGATATGGCGTCTGTCGTGTCTGGGGACGTAGCTCTAAAATCAAACAATACAGACCCAGATTAGACCCTTGGAATGAACAGTCTGTTCTTGGTTTTAATTATATACATCATTATTGCCCCTCGGCACCTCGGACGGCCCCATGCCCTTATTCGACCCCTGGCGATAGTGAAGGGTTTGACCTTTCCCCAAAACGACCATGAAATAAATGTATACTATCACATACGTGGAATAGGGTGCTCGTACGGTTCGGGTCTTCAGGGAAGATTGAAAACAAAGGTTGAACCCAAAAACTGTAACCAAGCCAAGACATTTTGTAACTAAAATGCTTCGTTTGATCAAATTAAGAGCTCGGAATCCACACTTCAGGCAAGCTTAGTCCTTGGGAGCGGTTTGCCAGTGCTTTGTCAGTTTCAGATCTGCGTGAAAGCACCATGCCACCGAATCTATTTCTCCTAGCCCCGCTGAGCAGAGACCCTCAGGAATGTAAAATTCCTATACTAAATCATTATTACAATTGTTTGTATGACCCAATATTATTACTATATATACGACGAGATAACAAGTTCTCGATCTTCAAGTCTACCTGATACGCAAACAGACTTTCATGAGAATCACTCATCCCATGATCCGAAATCCGGGTCAAACTTTCTAAAGAGCAGCACAAGGATCCTGAAATATCTCCTTTGTTTCAAAGAGCAACAAATGAGCAGGAAGTATCTCAGGTAGCAGTCTGTTATTACGACAACAATGACAATTGGATGAGAAAATGGCGTCCGCCAGATGTCTAAGCAGAAGATGAATGGACTGTTAACCACCTGAAAGTGTTTCGCGGGATTATCGTCCCGAAATATTGAATTTGGCACATGAAACTCCCATGACAGGCCATTTTTGTGTAAAAAAACTCTTAATCATTTTAATGACCTGGATTAAAATCTGATGTTTCTCGTAATTGTAAGTTCTGCCATATATGCCAAAATGTAGGCCGACCCAATCAGACTATACCTAAGGCTCATTTGCAGCCGATACCTGCATTTGCTGAACCTTTTAGTAGAATAATCGTAGGTCGTGTAGGTCCCTTGCCCAAACCTAAGTCTGGTTGTGAATATATAGTAAATACATAATTGGTGTCTTTAATAATAAAATATAATCGCTGAACCTTAGACAGTTTTATAGGGGCGAGCTTCAGTGAGCCCCTATTAAATGGTCGCAGCCAACCGATTGTATTATATTATTAAATGAATAATCTTATCATGTATTTAGTTTATACCGCAATTCAAAACAACCAGGAGTTTTGCAACAATTTAGCAAATTTAAGCAAACATGACAACAAACAGTGTGGCCTGTTCAACGACATATAGTGTCATGGCGCGGACACGCAGTATAACGTGACGTCAATGAATGTATGAATTTCTGACGTCATCGCGAACCAGAGACGCTGGAAACAACATAGACACTCAAATAAAAGTTTCTCGGCGCTTTACATTCTGTATGAAAATCTGCAAATAAATTGTTCATTTCAGCTTTGGAATTTATTTTCGAGGTTGAGACGCAACCGCAGCAGCAGTGAGCAATTATTGCAATGGATCATTCGACCAGGAAAGCCCGAGAAGGTAAGAATTTAGCTGAAATTTCTGAAAATCTGTTTAAATAAATATTGAAGAGATTATTACTTGCGGTTTCGTTGTTTCCCGGTGTATTAAAAGGCTGCATGCTATTTTTACACGTGCAAATTAGTGACCTAAAAAGTAAACCCGGTCTACAAACTGTCTCTGGAAGTATTATTCGTAAGTAGAATGTTTAATAGGTCACTACCGATTATAGCGTGCCGTTATTCGATCCCCTTTATTAGATTACTAGAATGGCTGATTCCGGTATAAATTTTGATTATTATGTGTGCATCCACACGTTTTTTTGAAGCCATTCCACTTTGAAATGTCAAAACTAAGACAAATGTTACGGTTTTAGTGAAGTCATTCGCATTTGTTGGACTTCCCAAGTCTATTTAGTCTGACCAAGTTCAAACTTTATGTCTGGAAGTTTTCAGCAAATTATACATGAGCTAGGCATTGTGCACTATAATTTACTAATTCACCGGCATATCATCCTGAAAGACAAGGTGTCCTAGTAACATTCCATGAAACATTGAAAAACATAATATGATCCAGCTGTTTTGACACATAGAAATATTGGGATGAAGGCATTCATTTGTGTTTATTTGCTGGTTGAGAATATGTGCCAGAAATTCTTTGCTTCGGCCCATTTGAGTTAGTATTTGGTCAAACAAATCGTGATCCTTTGAATCTTCCGAAAGAGAAATTTCTCTCTAATGATGCCATTTCCTTAAACTTACTTCAGTACGTATCTGATTTCACAACTAGGCTTTCTGTTGTCGAGCCCTCACCGCTGTTTCATCTCTATGGTTGTTTGATTTTTTGTGTTAACGGAGATATTGCACTGGTGAGTAAGGAGGCCTTCATGTGGACTGAACAAATTATATGTCTAAATAGCGACGGAAGTAAGGGCGTTTCACCGACCGTTCAAAGGCGGTTTTTCTGTCGCGTTTTTTTTTTTTTTTTTTTTTTGTTATGGTTTGTATTTGAGTGTTTGTATCGCTTATATTATATTGTTTTGGATAACTAATGGGACATTTTATGGGAAAGTAACTGTCCTTTTGGCTTTCCGCTATTGCTGTTTCCATTAGGGTCTGATGTTTTATGTTTGTGTTTCTTTCCCTTTGTTGTCTCTGATGGGAGCTGTGGATTAACTGCATCGATTCCTGATCATTGCCTTCACTTCTACTGCAAAAGCTTGTGAAGCAATCACCAGTCAGCCGAAAGAAAAATGAAACAACTTTATGACATAGTCACATAAGAAGGAATTTTAAATCAGGTGATACGATTCTCGCTGTTTTGCCTATTCCTTGAAAGTCTTAACAAGCCAGCTATTATGGTCCATACACTGATATAAAGTTTTTAATTGATACTCCTGGGAGGTGCAAGCTAAAACAGCTGTGTCATATAAACATGCTTAAAGTGACTTGGTCGGCAAATTTTCCTAACTTTTTATCGTGGAATTTTATTAGCTTATTTCACCAACATAACTAGATTTTCCAAGCACAGTCATGTAAAATCTCGTGTTATTAGAGCATTCCCCATTTACAGATCAATTATTAGCAAGAAATAATTTCATTCGGTCCGAATTTATCTGTAGCTGTTTGACACAAAGCACAGTTATTCACTTGACCTTTCTTGACCCTACTTTTCCAAAAAATATTCTATAAATAAACTATGCAGCAATATACACACAGCAGGTATTTTTTCTTCTATTACCACTACTGGCTCACATCTGAGCATAACGAGCAGGATTTCCTGGGTGGTAACCGTACTTTCGTAAGCCATGTGGATGAAGTGCCTTGCTCAAGGGCACAACACTTTGGTCAGCGTGAGGCTCGAACCCGCAACCTCTCGATCACAAATCTGATGCGCTACCACTGCATCAAAGCAAATTAATGTTTATTTGTACAGCAGCATATTGGTATGCTATCCCATGAGTTTTAAAGGACCTGATAGGAGTGTGGATTCAGAAATATATCAAGGATAAATAATGATTATGCAAGGTTTTAGAGAAAGATCATATAATGGGGTTAACCTACGGTAATTGTCGAGTCTGCTATATCCGAATACAGCCAAAAAATAATCAGATGGTTACAGTGGCATAGACAATACTGTAGACGCTATCTAATCAATTTTATTGTTTTATTTTTATGGCCGATTTTAATTATTTCATGGATATCACTGCGTGGTAATTTATTAAGTTTGTACTTCTATCATATTTGATACAAATGTTTGACATTTGAAACAACAAAACTTGCAGCCTATATAACTTTAAGGAAAACACAGGGATAATACACATATATCATCAGTCAATCTTGTTAATTATGTTCCTCTTGAATCATGTGAAAATGGACATTAATTCAATCACATCTGATCCCAAATCATCGAAACTACATAATTCTGACATTCTGAGGAATCTTGACCAGAAACTGTCACATGTAGAGCCAGATCAACAAAATGAACCGAAACAGTTGCTTTTAATTTGAGCACCTATTTCCGGATATCCCAACACGGATGGACAAAATATTTCACAATGTGGACAGTCAAGGTTCCAAACCTGTAAAACAACATCCGTTCAAAATGAACTTTTTTAAAACAAAAATATCTTTAAGAAGAGGTTCATTTTTTGCTAGACAATGAATGACTTCATTGATCCGAAAATTAAAATAAATGAATGGAGTCTCCTTGTATTCCCGTACTAGACCCTGATGGATTATATGTACAGACCTCAGGAAAGGTAATTATTTAAGAAAAACAGATGGCTTTCCAACTCAAAGAATGGATGACTGTAATGACTACATCGGGACAGCCAAATATATAACAAAGTTCGACCTTCTGAAAGGATTTTGGCAAGTTACTCTCCCAGAAATAGGAAATTTCTGCATTTACTACACCAGACGGATTATTCAATCATAAAGTCTTGCCGTTTGGAATGAAACACTCCACAGCCACGTTAATAAACATCGTTATAGCAGGGCTGGACGGTCGCTGTGCATATATTGATAATTCAATCGTGGAATCAACATCTTGGGACTAATAAAGCATTCTTTGACAGACTCAGTGATGGCAAATTGACAATAAATCTTGTTACGCCTCACCCATCAGGGCTTGAAGAAATAGATTGGGTTTCCACGCAGAGCTGAAACCGACCGCACACGATTACTGGTAAACCGCTTAGAGGGTCTTAATAGAAGCGAAAGCGTGCTAAGGGTGAGTGATGCAAAATAGAAGAGAAGCCAATGATCATAAATCGATACAATTAACCCAAAGCTCCCACCAGAGACACCAAAGGGAAAGAAGTACAAATCTGAAACAACCAGACCCTAATGGAAACATCAATAGCGGAAAGTCAAAAGGACAATGACTTTCCCACAAAATGGCCAATTGGCTATCCAAAACAAAATAATATAAGCGATACACAAACTCAAATACATAAATAAACCACGGCAGAAAAACCGCCTTCGAACGGTAAATGACACGAATTCCACTGAGGGGGGTCTGGAATGGATTTTACGTGGCCACATCCCTCACTCTTACTTCCGTCGCGATTTAAGTCCACATGGGGGCCTCCAATCCATCTCCGGGAACACAAAAATCAAACAACCACAGAGATGAAACAACGGAGAGGGCTCGACAGCAAGAAACCACTGAAATGCTGGATCAAAAGAAGACCAACAGTTAGACTCCGATGGGCTGATTTAAGCCGGATGTCCATGCTTATAAACCCTATTGGTTTCATTGGGCAATAGGGCATGATATGTCATTTCATCTTAATGTTGGGTAAAGGTCCCACAAAACTGGAAGCAGCGTCTCCAAAATGACCTAATTAGTGTTGACGGGGAAGCTAAACTTCAAATCAAATAAACAAACAATAAATCTTGAAAAGGGTTAATTCTGCTATGCGAATGTGACATTTCTAGGTCATGTTGTAGGTCAATGTGAAACCCATGGATGCCAAAGTTGATGCTATTTCAAATTATCGCGTCTTACGACATGAAAGTCGTAACAAAGAAAATAAGCATAGCTGCAGAAAAATCACGTCTACGGTGGGATTCGAACCCGGGCCGCTTGAGTGAATGTCCAATTCCCTAATCACTGAGCCAACAAGTCGACTCCCTGGTGCAGTCGTAAGAGAGTGGTTATAAACCTAGAATTTATGCATATAATCAAACAAGGAAGATAATTGAAGGAAGGCAACGCGGTTCGTTACACAACTCTTCTTCAAGAGAGTCATCATTTATGATGACGAGCTGTCAACTTCGGGCCGAAACTAGCAGGAAAATCCATTGAAGCCGAAGCTGTTTTGGCGAAATAAAGTCCGATCCCGGACGAGCCCCAGAGTCTGTTACGAGCCAAGCGTAGCAGAAACAAAAGCAAACAGGCCTTTTAGAAAAACTAACAAAATTTATTTACATATTATTTTAACTTATCACTGTAATGAAGTAACAAAGAAACAAATTCTTAGCTCTGTTATTAAGTTTCCCTGAATTAGTTTGTTTGATCCAACTAAGTCCTTAATAAATAATAATCCACAAGTAATCCAACACAGAATTAGAATAAAGGATTTTCTTGAAACACCTAAAACTGAAGTGAAGGTAAGTTTGCTTTCTTTTATACAGTCTTCGAAAGATCTCCTTTCGCAAACACGCCTATACAAATACATTGCCACCTTTGTCGCGAAAAAAAATGAAAATTTTATGATGAAAAATTGTGATATTTTTCTTATTTCTGTTCAAAATATAGATTTTGGACACTCGTTAGAACCGCCTCATCGAGGCGGTTCTAACGAGTACCCACAATCTATATTTTAGAGCAGAAATAAGAAAATTAAGGTATACCCCCGGAAACCCCAGTTTTACTATATAAAAGTGGGGTTCTAGGGGGTCAAAATTATATAGGCGTGTTTTCGTGATGGGAAGACTGTAGAAAACAATAAGCTCATATGCTAAACATTATTTGATATGGAACCTTATGGATTATTATTAAATCCCCTTTCTTGTAAACAAGTTGTTTACCAACTGTTATTCTCTGAGTCAACATTCTACAAAAACCTTTCTTAAAATAAGCCGTAAAACAAATCCACTGGGTTAAATATGATGATCAGACAGAAAAGAATCATAAACATAACAGATGGATTTCGGGAATAAAAGATTTGGTTGATTAATTGAATGATTAATTAACGTATTGATTGATCGATTGATTAATGTTGGTTGATTGATTGATTGATTGAGTTCGCGTTTGACAAGTGTGATGATAAAATGATGTTTTTTTTTTTTGTTTGTTTGATTTGAGGTTTAACGTCCCCGTCAACGCTGTAAAGGTCATTTTGGAGAAGTCGCTTCCAATTTTGTGGGACGTTTACTCGACATTGAGATGAAATGACATCTCAATCCCTGCCGCCCAATGAAACTAAAAGGGTTTATAAGAATGGACGGTTCGATATATACTGGTGTAATCAAGTCTGTGGATTAAATCTCCTCGAAACCCTAAAAAGTTCCGTTTATTGCATTGTCAGTGCATGGTTGCGTGTGATCTTTGGACCAGTGCTAGACAATACCTATAATGAGACTTTTGCGACCTGCGAAGAATCAAGTGAGATGCGCATTCGTGCAGTCTGATTAGAAACTTCGTTGCGCCCTCTTAAGTACGGGATAAACGAAAACTTGCCATATGGTCAGAGTTTTCAATGCTGGCTATACACGTCATTTTGCAGGATTGGCCGTGATATTTTGGTCGATTGTTTGGCAGTCGACCCAAAGTTATAAAGCGCAAAAGCTCTTCAGTGCTAAAGGGGCGATTGTTGGTCAATCGATCAAAAGTTTTAAAGCGCATAAGCTCTTCAGTGCTAAAGTTCACATGACTATCACTGATTTGTAGGAAATCTAGGTAACCTATTTATAGACAATAGCAGCATTAATTTTATCGCAGTGAGGTAATATGGTTAACTGGATTTGGCTTGTCAGACAATGAAGAACCATATCAGACGCCACAGAACGCGGCGTCTGTTCAGCGTCTACAATGTTTGCTTACATTAGAGGAATATAAGAGTCAGACGACGCAAAGAGACGCGTCTGATCAGGCTTCACGTTTTTCTAAAAAAAAAAACAACTGGAATTTAAGGGTTAAACGAAACAGTTTAAGGGAAATGGGAACACCGTGCACATTTTCCGCCATTTTTCAAAGGGAGACAACTTTTGGGACTTCCAGTTTGCTTTTTGGAAAGACCTGTCCCACTGGAAAAGGGGTCAACTCTTAAAGAAAAGAATTTGCTCATTGGGAGCAAATTCTTTCCTTTAAGGGTTGACCCCTGTTGACATGGGAGACAAAAATACTTTTGCTTGAGTTTCTTCCCCTGAAGGTGTATCCATTCCCCTTAAGTCTCAGTCTAGGACTATTTTCCCAGCCTACACTCAAGAACAGTCGCCCATCAGTACTTTCGGTGCATTGATTGTTCAACATTGAATTGTTACGTTATAAATAACCTTTTTGGAGGTCAGTTGAATAGAAAATCAAAATCACGAGAGCATAGTCTACTTACAACTGACCGACAACCTATAATTTACCATGGTTATTACTCGAAATGTGATCTATTTTAACACACTGAAAACTACAATAAATGTATCGCTGCTTTGTAATTCGCCGACCAGCAGAAAAAACGGTCGTTTATTGGCTGCATCATACACATTTGGGCCCTTTTGTAATGTTTTGATTAAGGCGTAACTATACCAAATTTAGTGACACAGAGGCCTTTCTGATATTTAATCTTCATCAGTGTGTCTCAACCCCAAAGTTCTGAAACCGAAACGGATGATAGACAAGACCCGGCAAACACAGCACATCCCACTCCGAGCACACACCGACCGACGTAGCTCACGAGTCAGGTCAACTGGAGGCATCAGGCAAGAGACGCCTACCCGCGGACTTATAGGCGTCCCCAACCGAGCCAACATCAGCACACATGGCCCACACTCCACGGACGTCCCGGGCATCTGGAAGGATATGTCCAAAGTAGCGAGACTTGCAAAATTTAAAATATAACTAAAAGTGGCAACCAAATCCGCTAAGATACATGTCTCACCTGACAAGTCCGTCTTAGTTTTAGAAAAAAATAGAATTTTATACTGTAAAAATTAAGGATATAATATAGTTATTTAAATCAATACCTTAATACTGACGTCAACACCGCGGTATCAACCTCAGCACCAAGGAACTGATACTGAGCTGATGATACCCTCGGAGACGAACGAATCATCCGACAGCAGAGATACCGACCTAGTGGTTGCAATTAAGACGTTACTATACCAAATTTAGTGACACAGAGAAAATAATCCGAGAAAATAACGTGTCACCGTCTATAAACCCCGGCTCTGTGCTCTCCGTGATTTGTTGCACAATAAATCACAGTTCTTTTTCATTGCCAACATGTGATCTGTGTTTTGAATACAGGATGTAACACCGATTCCATAAAATTTAGGCCACAAGCGCATGACAAGACCAATAATAATAGTTACGGGACCGTGCCATCACGAAACCACACCTATATAATTTGACCCCCCACACAACCTGAAACCAACGTTTAAATAGAAAAACTGGGGTTTACAGGGGTAAACTTCTTTTTCTTTTTCAGCTCTAAAATATAGATTGTTGGTACTCGTTAGAACCACCTCTCTGAGGCCGTTCTAAGGAGCACCCATAATCTATATTTTGAGGTAAATAAGAAAAATATCGCATTTTTTCATCTTAAAAATTCTCTTTATTTGGCGGTAAAGTTTACACTAAATTTGGTTTGAGGGAAGACTGAGATCCCCCCCCCCCCGCACAGTCTGATCAGAATCTTCGCTGATCGCAAGAGCCTTCTACAGCGTAGGGGCTATCCACAGAGAGATAAACGAAGACTCTTGTAGTACAGGTTGATCTCACACAGCTCGT
The DNA here is from genome assembly GCA_963580285.1 of Lucinisca nassula. NCBI lineage: Eukaryota > Metazoa > Mollusca > Bivalvia > Lucinida > Lucinidae > Lucinisca > Lucinisca nassula. The sequence goes on along the minus strand of OY757023.1, from coordinate 53,963,061 downwards.
TTGGTAGGTTTTGGCGTGCATCTGTGTTCGTTTGTTTCTGAAATAGCTCAGCTCTAGCAGTGAATTGCCCCCTCCTTGAGGCGGTTCTATAACGAGCACCCACAACCTATGTCTTGGAGCAGAAATAAGAAAATAATGTATACCCAGTAAACCCCAGTTTTCTATATATAAAGTGGGGTTTAGGGGGTGTTCATTTCACGGACTTGTTCACGTGATGTAGGCATAACGATTAAACGTGTGTGTGACACATTGCAGCTTTCATATCGCGAAAACGATTATTTTTCTGATGAAATATTATTATATTTTAGATCATTTTTGTGAGTGTTCATTGATACGGTTCTAAGGAGTACCCACAAACTATGTCATGAAGTAGGAATATGCAAAATAATGTATGCCACTGTATTACCCAGATTTTTAGATATAAAGTAGGGTTTTGAGGGAAGTTCATTTCAAGTACTTGCAACATGATGAGATGTTGCAGAGGATCCATATTACATTTATTTTATGTAAACATTACGAAAACACGCCTATACAAATACATTGTAAATTTTACCACATAAAAACAAAAAAATTTAGACGAAAAAATGTGATATTTTTTATTATTTCTGCTGAAAATATAGATTGTGAGTACACGTAAGAACCGCCTCATCGAGGTGGGTTTAAACGAGTACCCACATTTTAATAATAAAAATAAGGTTTACCCCTGTAAACCCCAGTTTAACTGTATAAAAGTGGGGTTCAAGGTAGACAGAATTATATAGGCATGTTTATCGTGAAGAACACTGTTTCCTTCTAACATTTTGCGTGTATTTCGACTTTGCCGCGATGGGTAAGGTTTTGTCGTCCCGCCAAGAGTCAAGGTCATCTGGACCCGGAAATCTCAACAAGCCAATCGACCCAACGACCCCTGGTTCATGAACCGAACAGGTTGATTACTTATCCGTGGAGGCTTCTGGTATAATATTTTCAAATGACCAGTTTCTTTTTAGTTTCTCTGAGATTATTTGTTAGAATCACTTCGTTGAGGTGTTTCTATCAAATATCTATGTCTACTGCCCAGGTAAAGCGGTGTGTTACAACGCATAATGTAGTAATGTAGTAATTACTACATTTTGATTTTTTTTGCTACATTATGCGTTGGCATAGTCGACGCGAAATGAAGTAAAAAAATTATTTCATTTCTCGTTGATATGCACCATATCGACGCATAATGAAGTAATGATGGTAGAACATAGCTGTCTTCGAAAAGACTTAGGAAGCAATACAGTTAAATTCCTACAATTTAGACCACATTTGAGACGGTTCAAAAGTGGTCTTTAAGACCACAGTTGAACAGTCCAAAAGACGGTCTTCCACAAAAGCACACTGAAGGTCAAAATCACAAAGAAAAAGGTTTATTGGGCGGCATCTCAATGTCGGGTAAAAGTCCCATGAAATTGGAAGCAACGTCTCCAAAATGACCTAAATAGTGTTGACGGGGACGTTAAACCTCAAATCAAACAAATCAAACAAAAGACAGACAGACAGACAGACAGACAGAATGGACAAAAACTATATACCCCCTTGCATACTTCGTATGCCGGGGGTATAAATAGATGGGCTGCACGATGCTTCCACGCAGAGCTGATACCGCCCGTACATGAGTCCTCGTAATCTGCTTAGAAGGTCTAAGCCTGTCCAGGAAAACTGCTGCGAGTCGGCCCATCCATGCATATAAACCCTATTGCTTTTAATTGGACGGCAGCGATTGAGATGTCATTTCATCTCAATATCGGGTAAAAGTCTCATAAAATTTGAAGCAATGTCTCCAAAATGACCTAAATAGTCTTGACGGGAACGTTAAACCTCAAATCAAACAAACAAACTGTTGACGCATAATGAAGTAAAATTAAGTATGCCACCCATTGCCGCAAAATGAAATAATTCTTTCATTTTGCTCAAACCTCTTAGTATCGACGCATAATGAAGTAAAAACGACATTTTCTTACATGCTTTTCAATGAATGATAGAGATTTATCAGTGAAATATAAATCGATATTTTCACTGTTTCAAACAGTGAAAATACGATTTTTTATTTTTCACTGTTTGGGACTACTTTTTTCTTCAAATCTAACTCTAATTTCAATTTTATCTTTGTCAGATAACTGAACAATACTGAAATGTGTTCTAATTGACGCATAGCCCGTTCATGTGTGACGGGGACGTTACTGACGTCATTTATGACGCTGACGTCACGTCTTTTGTCGCGCGACGTTAGACTTGCCAGCAACTTCTTTGGGAAACTTCTCTCTCAATTATTTCATTAATCATTCATAATAATACCATCCCAGGCCATTTCTCAGGTGCAAACTTTTAGTTTACACCCAATAGTATACCCACTAAACACGATGGACACCACTAAATTGCCGCGAAACGAACAGGAACAAAGATAATTTTCTCCGAATGTGAGCGACACCATTTAAGACGCTAAATATTGCCTTTTGAAGCATGTAAGAAACAGAAAATTTGATTTTTTCAGTGCAAGATCAAATTTTATTTCACTCATGAACACCAAAACTGCTATTTTCACTCGTGGCTACGCCACTCGTGAAAATAACAGTTTTGGTGTTCATTCGATGAAATAAAATTCGATCTTCAACTGAAAAAATCAAATTTCCTCTATTTATTTCATTTCGCGTCGACTATGCCAACGCATAATGTAGTAAAAATTTCAAAATGAAGAAATTACTACATTACTACATTATGCGTTGTAACAGCGGTGCGACATTACGCAAACACGCCTATACAAATACATTGCCACCTTTATCGACGAGAAAATAAAAAATTTATGATGATAAATTGTGATATTTTTCTTATTTCTGCTCAAAATATAGATTGTGGGCACTCGTTAGAACCGCCTCATCGAGTACGCACAGTCTATATTTTAGAGCAGAAATAAGAAAACTAAGGTATACCCCCGAAAACCCCAGTTTTACTATATAAAAGTGGGGTTCAAGGGGGTCAAAATTATATAGGCGTGTTTTCGTGATGGTTGGGCCGTCCATGCTTATAAACCCTTTTGGTTTCATTTGGGCGACAGGGCTTGTGAAGTCATTTTATCTCTATGTCACATAATTTGAATCAACGTCTCCAAAGTGACCTAAACAGTGTTGACGGGGACGTTAAACCTCAAAATAAACACACAGACAAATCGTGTTGAATATTCTCCATTAACCAGTTAGTTCGTGTTTGTATGTTTGTTTCTCTGTGTGTGTGTGTGTGTGTGTGTGTGTGTGTGTGTGTGTGTGTGTGTGTGTGTGTGTGTGTGTGTGTGTGTGTGTGTGTGTGTGTGTGTGTGTGTTTACGTCCCAGTTTTAGAGAAGTTCGGTTGGTTTTAGCTCTGTGCCCAAAGGGTGAATTACAGGTACATTGAAATTATCGTTATTCTCCATACTGAGAGGGTTAATTGTTTGCGACTCGGTGCGCATGCACAGTGTAAAGTCAGCAGATTTTTGCGACTCAGTGCGCATGTGTAATGTCAGCAGATTTAAAAATACCCGTTTATGTGGTTAGGATGGGCGATCGACCGGAATTTCATTGTTGTGCAATGGCGGGAAGAAATCATTTCATTGGGAAACGTATATTTAGTGAACTTTTGTCCAAATATAGGTCAGCTTCGTTGAAATTGATTATGCGCCCTGCGCAAGGTATTTTAAATATATCTGAGGTATACATCACGAAAACATGTCTATATACTTATGACCCATTGAACCCCAATTTATATATAGTAAAACTGGGGTTTCAGTGGGTATACCTTATTTTGTCTATTTCTGCTCTAAAATATAGATTGTGGGTACTCGTTAGAACCGCCTCGATGATGCGGTTCTAACGAGTGCCCACAATCTATATTTTGAGCAGAAATAAGAAAAAAATATCACAATTTTCATCTTAAAATCTTCATTTTTTCGGCGATAAAAGTGGCAATGTGTTTGAATAGGCGTGTTTGCGTAATGCCTGCTCAAGGTATTTTAAATCTATCTAAGGCAGTCAAGACGATTGACGATTTGATTAATGATTGATGATTGTCTCGCTCTGTCTTTGGGCACAGATTTAAATCCTTTCCCTATTCCTATCTCTCATGATAACTTTCCGGGGGCCCTGAAATGCTGGAAGAAGAGACAATTTTCCAGCCATTGTCTCAAACCAGGCTCAAGGCTCAAGTGCTCACCAAAGTTTCGGTTTACGCCTACCCGGCAACCATCACGATAACACGCCCCTATAATTCTTATCCCCTCGAACCCGTCGGTCCCGATAGCTCCGTTGGTAGAGTGTCCGCTCCGGGGAACGGGATGTCACGGGTTCGATCCCGGGCCGCGACATACCAAAGTCGTTAATAATGGTACTAGCTGCTCCTCGCTTGGCACTCAGATTTACGGGGTAGAGCTAGGACTGGTCGACCCAGCGTCAGGATAATGCGACTGGGCGTGGTATCATGTAGTGTGTCTGCGACATGATACTACAGTGAGGCAGCACTATAAAAGTGAGCATTGAGCTCCCTGTCGCAACCAGACACCGTCGTGATATGACTGAAAAATTTTTAATTAAAGCGACGTTAAACCTGAATTCCACACACACCCTCGAACCCCAATTTTATAAAGTAAAACTAAGGTTCGCAGGGGTAAATCTTATTTTTCTTATTTCTGTGCTAAAATATAGATTGTGGGTACTCGTTAGAACCGTCGAGGCGGTTCTAACGAGTACCCACAATCTATATTTTAGCGCAGAAATAAGAAAAATATCCCAATTTTTCATCATAAATTTTACATTTTTTGGGCGGTAAAATTTACAGTGTACTTGTATAGGCGTGTTTTTGTAATGCCGGGTCGTGTCTAATCCATTGTCACACATGTGTCCAATTGACAGCACTACGCTTCGACTTCAATACAATACACGCACACTTAGGACACACTAGCCAATTTATATTGTACAAATTCTGCGTTTTCTAATCGTTTCAACGACTGACCAGGTAACCATTACTCAAATCAATTTTGAACAGGTAAACTTCAGTGAGCAGTTGAGAAAAATCTAGCAAGCGATACAAATGTCTCATTTTGGACCAGGTAAGTTATAGCATTTTCTTCGTTTTGTCTTATGCCCCATGTGCAGCTGGGGCTGGGCGTATTCTGAAACAGCTCTGTCGTCTTAACTTGATAAATACCGTTTTCTACCATTTTATCGATCGTCTTCTCCGTATCAGGTTATATATTGTAAACATTTTGTGGGTCATGAATTTCAGCTACGTAGAAAACAGAGGTGAGTTTGAGCAATTATTATAAGAAGAATAAAAAAAAATACATTACGAAAAACACCCTTAAGGATATTCTGCGACCAACATGGCTGAAATAGCACAATATGCACTTGAAAAAAGAAATTATGAATTTGAGCATTAGGCAAAGGTCTCAGAAATTTTTTTCTTATTAGTGTAAAAAATATCAGGGCAAAGTTTACTCAAGACAAAACCACTTAAATATCTGAATTTCTATAACGAGAGAAATGTAAAATTAATATTGCAATAAATGCTCGTTTGTTTTAGACTTAGAACCAAATTGTTTATGAATAAATAAAAAATATATTGCCACTTGTGTATGAGTAATTGCACAGGGAAGGTGCACCGGGACATATTTTTTTCATAAAACAGCTCCAAAAGCGAATAATTAATTTTCGTTCACGTGGTGTGTAGAAAATTTTGAAACAAAATTCATCATGGCCGAACATCTGGGGATGTGTTTACACGCAAGTTCACACGTTCGTATTGACGTAACCATGACGGGATCGCCAAGGTACTTGATGTAATCTGAAACCCCAAACATACACCTTTAAAACCGCACCATTCGATTTTCACATAGAAACTATCAAATACTAACATTTCAACGATACATTTGTTGTGTTACTCTGTGTAAAGTTTTTCGGCAAGGAGCCGAACAACACCCTGGCTAAAACATAAGATTAATACGCCACGGCACTTTTTTATCAGCGAAAGATCGACTTATTTTTCGTCATATTTACATTATTGTAATGAATTTATGTACGTTATGAAATCTTCTTTTAGGATTCCAGGGGATGTCACCGGCAAAGAAAGATTATACACATTTATTCAATAAATACTTTTGAAACTACTTTTCATCCGCGATTGGTCTGAAGGGAGACCACTGTTATAGAAATGCTGGTTTCCGGATGAAGCCGAGTACTTTAATTTTTAAACAAGTTTGGCTTTTACAAGAATTTTGTCATCGCTCAAAACGAGATAAATGTATCGAGGAAAAGTGGTTCAGTGTAGCCTACATTTACTTTGGCAGCATTTTCAGGCTAAATTTATGTCCAGACCAGCTCAGTCCTGCTCATGCACACTTATAAACGGCACAGACCGGTCGTTAGGGAAGAGTGATGTTGTAAACGCCCAAAGACGTAGTCAAAGAATCTTGAACCAGATATGAAGCCGGTAACCAGATTGATGTCACAAACTGTCAATTTTTCATGGAGGAAAATAATGGTCGCAGCGACAAGTTTCAATTGTTTTTATAAATATTTCTCTTTAAACCACAACCATTTTTCGTATCTTTCGCCTTTACATATTAAGTAAGTTATTTTACACCCCCTGATCAATATACTGCATATCGATCCGTCAGTATTTTATGAGAATCCTCGTGCAAGTCGTTGGTTACAAATGTAAACATTAGACACGTGTGAGAAGTATACTCCACCACCTAGTTTTACAAAATAGTGACACAGCATTAAACATGATTGTATTGCATTTTTTAGATATAAATGATATGTTTGACAAAATTATATAAAGTTAATGGAGATTTTAGGCGAAAGAAAATTTAACAACAACTTTAAAATCACAGAAGCTAGTGTTAAAGATTGGTCTTAATTTGTTCCCTTTCTTTTTTTCTACCTGTAAACATTACACAGGTGTGTTCAGTCAGCCACAAAAATAAACTTACCTGCATATTTATCCCAATGAATGCAAGTTTATCTCTCCATACACAGAAAGGACTTCTTTTATTGTGTCAAGAAATGTGTAAAATAAAAATACAAGATTTTTTTCCTGAACACAAAACATGCCTTGGTTGAAAACACTTTATTTGAATTTAGTGCAGCTAATCAAAATTTAGATTCCTGGTGCACCTTAAGGAAACATGTAACTACTCAGTGATTTCTTTTTGTCATTGGTACTTGTGGGAATTTTCCAGTTTTGATACACAAAGTTTGGCATTTTTCAGGTGAGTGAAGAAAAAACTCTGAACAATATTTTACTTTTCTAACAGGTATTTAAATAACTTTAAGAAATCAATTTTATGTTCCAATTATATTAGTTGGCTAAAACAAAAGGGTTGCATTCAATTTCTTGCATATTCAGGGCCACTGTCATTTTTGCTCATTTGTCCAGGCGGCCATGTTGAATGTCCTTAAAATACTTTGTAGATTTCGCCGAAAAAAAAAACACTAAAATCCTAAGATTAAAATAAAATTGTGATAGTTTCCTTATTTCTGCGCCAAAATGTATATTGTGGTACTCGTTAGAACTGCCTCGCCGAGGCAGTTCTAACGAGTACCCACAATATACGATTTTGAGCACAAATAAGAAAAATAAAGTATATCATTGTATACCCCAGTTTTACTTTATAAAAGTGGGATGGGTCAAAATCATACAGGTGTATTTGCTTGATGTAAATAAACGGGTCTGAAAGTTTAGTTATTTCTAAAGACTGTCCATAAAAACAAAGACAGTCATTGAATTTATGGACTCGCGTGTCCATGGAGAGCAAAGCAAATCATACGTTATTACATAGCTCAGATTTTCTCCCTTGCACTATAAACAAATAAACATGTCACCTGATGCGTGGCACACTTGTTATAAAGTACACGAAGGGAGAAAACCTAAATCGTAACCGTTTTATATGAAACAACAGATTCGAGAAAAAAACTTTCTGTGTAATGCAATTAATCATGTGAGTGAGTGAGTTTTAGTTTTACGTCCCACCAACAGCTAAGGTCATACGGAGACGGGGCCTCGGTTTTAAAGACTCATCCGAAAGTCTGGAGAAGGCCGGGATCAATTCATCATGTAGCGAAGAATCCTGGATAATACATTTTCTGCGATTTTCGAATTTTTGAAAATTATTATGATTTGGATTGCTTTCTATAGACACGTGAGTCCATAGATTTAAAGACCGTCTTCATTTTTATGGACAGTCTTTAAATATTGCTGAACTCTCAGAACTGATAAACACGCCTATGTTAATCTAGGCTTCCGTTTGCTATTCACTCCCGATTCACTAAAGTGGATCCTTCAGTCTTTGGATTTGAATACCCTATTCCTATAAATAGGTCTTTAAAGTTGTTAGCTCAGTGGTTTGTGCACTTGCCACTGATACCGAAGGCACATGGTTCGATTCCTGACAGGGGTAATCTATCTATCTATCTATCTTCTGATACTGCGTCGGTCACCTTTGACCATTACCGCAGGTGTATATTACATACACTCCAGGGTTTGCATGATGAAAGCCTACACAGTAATCATGTAATTACGGAAGGGATCTTTAACCTGCACAGGGGATGGTTCTCCCTGCACAGGGGGCCTCCAGTTAACGTCCCGATCCGAAGGACGGTGCTCTTTATGACATTCATCCCTGCAAATGATGCCAATGGAGCGTGTTCGGACACCGAAATTTTATCGCCGCTGCCGGGGATCGAACCCGGGACCTCTAGCATCAGAGGCAAGTGCGCTAACCATCGAGTAGTTGCGGTGTCCGAGCTTTCTTGCAGGTATGAATGCCAACTTTGAATAGGAACGTAAATTAGAGACCCCCTGTTCCAACACTTTGTTTCCGTGATACTATAATTTCAACTCTTTTTGTATCGAATGGAATCTTCCTCCTTATATGTAGCAGGAGTTCATTTCAAAATTTGGGGGTGTCAGGTTGTGTTTTCATCAGTTTATTTGGAAAATAGCTGAACATTTAGCAAATAGTGGCTGTCCTGATCAGACGCCGCGTTCTGCGGCGTCTGATCTGGGTCTGCGCTGTTTGCCAGGGTACCCGTTTTGGGGTTTCTGGGATTAAATGGGTGCACACTAATGTGCGGGAAATGTCCGGCAATTCGCCGGGAAATGTCCGGGAAATTGGAGGTAGTGATGTGTTGTCGCTAATATCTCCACTTCGGGTTGTCAGAAATTAATTAAATTAGTATCAAATAAAATTTCTAGCTCTATTATAAAAGATAAAAAAATAATAATCTACTTTTTTAACGTTTTAGGGGTCCATTTTTTAAGTTAATTTGTCCGGGAAATTCTCGGATTTTGTCCTGGATTTTGAGGTAGTGGTGCGTTAACCCTAATATCTCGACTTTAGGTGGTCAGAAATTAATAAAATTAGTATCAAATAAAAATTTTAACTCAATTTTAAAAGATAGTTAAAAAATATTTTTCATTTTGAATATTTTAGGGGTCCATTTCTGAAGTTAATTTGTCCGGGAAATTCCCGAATGTGTCCTGGATCTTGCGGTAGTTGTGCGTTTTCATAATATCTCGGTTTGTGGTGATCACATATTGATAACAATTGATATATGTTAAAATTTTAAGTTCAGTTCTAAAAAAATATAAAAAAAATCTCTTTATACACCTCAATGAGGCAGTTCTAATGAGTACCCACAACCCGGATTGTATCCAGGATGCCGGGGTATTGGTTCGTTTTCTTTAATATATCGACTTGTGAGAACGAAAGAAAGACTGCACACCCCTTGCAAATCCTACTTTTCTCTGTATAAAGTTGGATTTACATGGGTTTCAATTACACAGCTTTCTATGATGTCACACATGTTGCTGCTCTCAAGACGGACACTGCCATTGATTTGATGATGAATTCAGACCTAAACATATTCTATAAAACCAAATTTTGCACTTACGATTTTCACAGCAAATCATGTGGCACTTTGCAGAATCACCAGGCTGGAATTTTTACGATTTTACAAGTGAATGAATGAAGTCTTTCTACTATTTCAAGCCAGGTAAGCAGCACACGCCAACTTTTTATGAGTTAAAGCAATTAACTTAACACATTTTAATCTCGTTAGAAAATTAATGGCCCGTAAAATCGCTCAAAGTCCGTACACCTAATTCATCGTCAGGAAGAAATGGATGCGCTTAAATTTCGTTGTTTAAGCAAACAGTATAGAACTAGATCAGATGTCGCATTTTGCGCCGAGATCAGACGCAAAGTTTTGCAGCGTCTGAGCATCATGGTCCGTCAAATCAATCAAAGTCCGTACATCTAATTCATTGGCAGCAAGAAATGGATGCGGTTAAATTTCGTCGTTGATTAAGCAAACAGTGTAGACCAAGATCAGACGTCGCACTTAGCGCCCCAGATCAGACGCCAAGGTTTGCGCAGCTACTGATCATAATGGCCCGTCAAAGTCCGTACACCTAATTCATTGCTAGCAAGAAATGGATGCGGTTAAATTTCCTCGTTGTTTAAGCAAATAGTGTAGACCCAGATCAGATGTAGCATTTTGCGGCCCAGATCAGACGACACGTTTTGCAGCTTCTGATCATTTGAGTCTACACTGTTTGACTATGTCCCACAAATGGGACGCTAGGCATATATGGATTAAATATCTGGGTTAAGTATCTGATCTGCCAGTGGATCTACACTATCTGCCAATGTCCCACAAGTGGGACTCAAGGCATATATGGGTTAAACCTTTGATCAAGATCTACACTGTTTGCCAATGGCCCAACAATGAGGCGCTATGCATATATGTGTTAAACCATTGACCAAGTTCTACACTGTTTGCCGTAATTAAAGATTCTTTGAGATCTTCTATAAATTAGTCATGTTGTGTGCACTCATTAGAACTGCCTCATTGAGGTGTATGAAAAGATTTTTTTTTATATTCTTTTAGAACTGAACTTAAAAGTTGTATATATATCAATCGTCATCAATTTGTGATCACCACAAACAGAGATACTATGAAAATGCACAACTACCCCAACATCCAGGACACAACCGGGAATTTCCCGGACAATTTAACTTCAGAAATGGACCCCTAAAATATTCAAAATGAAAAATATCTTTTAATAATCGTTTAGAATGGAGCTAAAAATTTTATTTGATACTAATTTCATTAATTTCTGACCACCCGAAGTGGGGATATTAGGGTTAACGCACCACTACCCCAAAATCCAGGACAAAATCCGAGAATTTCCCGGACAAATTAACTAAATAAATGGACCCATAAAACGTTTAAAAAGTACATTACTTTTTAATAATCTTTTAGAATGGAGCTTAAAATTTTATTTGATACTAATTTTATTAATTTCTGACCACCCGAAGTGGAGATATTAGGGATAACGCATCACTACCCCCCATTTCCCGGCGATTTCCCGGACAATTCCCGGACATTAGTGTTCGCCGATTAAATGGCTGGTGTTGTGCCGTGTGGCGGCCGTTAAAAATTCTCCCCGTACATCAACCATAGTGCAGTTTATATTTTACTTTTGGTCCTTTGAGATCAGCGTGAATATTCTGAGAAATCAGAAATATATTATTGGTTAAGACTCATATTCTAGACAGGTTTTTAATTATTTGATCCCCATTTTGATTTATATCAGTCTTTGAATCGACTGCCTATTCGAAATTCGCAAAATTGCAGTATGTTTCCTCTGGCTTTCTTTGCCGGATCATTACAGGGTCACTGATGAGGCTTTAATAGCTGAAACTACGTAAAATGACCCATCTTCTTTCTTATGATGTTTTCATTGCTCTTAAAGGAACTCATTTTTGATTTTTATTTGCCTTCACTGCAGCTGGTGTTGTGCCGTGTGGCGGCCGTAAAAAGTCTCCCCGTACATCAACCATAGTGCAGTTTATATTTTACTTTTGGTCCGTTGAGATCAGCGTGAATATTCTGAGAAATCAGAAATATATTATTGGTTAAGACTCATATTCTAGACAGGTTTTTTAATTATTTGATCCCCATTTTGATTTATATCAGTCTTTGAATCGACTGCCTATTCGAAATTCGCAAAATTGCAGTATGTTTCCTCTGGCTTTCTTTGCCGGATCATTACAGGGTCACTGATGAGGCTTTATTAGCCGAAACTACGTAGTATGACCCATCTTCTTTCTTATGAATGTTTTCATTGCTCTTAAAGGAACTCATTTTTGATTTTTATTAAACTAGCATTGTAGGGGTATATGCTCGTTTTGTGATTCAAACTCTCAGAATGGAGCGATTCTAACGAGCACCCAGAGTCTATAGTATGAGCAGAAATATTAAGCACATTACTGTGGGCTGCTGACTGAGATTCCGGTTGATCTAACGAGTTTGGTCTAGAAATAAGAAAAATACAATGTTTTCACCTGAAGCAGAAATGTCAAAGCCTTTTGCATTTGGTATCGTTTTATACCATGAAAGAGAAGCCCCCGCCCATCGTGGCTTGAAGAAATAGATTGGCTGCATGATGCATCCACGCAGAGCTGAAACCGTCCCGCACACGAGTACTGGTGAACCGATCGGAGGATCTAAGCCTGCCCAGGCAGTGCGGTGCGAGTCGGCCCGTCCATGCTTATAAACCCTTTTGGTTTCATTGGGCGGCAGGGCTTGAGATGTCATTTCATCTCAATGTCGGGTAAAAGTCCCACAAAATTGGAAGCAACCACTCCAAAATGACCTTTACAGTGTTGACGGGGACGTTAAACCTCAAATCAAACAAAAATACCATGAAAGAGTACATTTGAGAGCGATAAAATCGTATTCCAAAGAGAATAGTAAAAGTGATATTTTTTTCTTGCATTTCAGGACAAACCCAGCGCCCATTCGTTCAGACAGACATGTATAATCAACAGTACAACCAGCCCAGTGACACGGAGCTTATAAACCTGGTAAGTGGAATGTCATCATATGAGGTGCAGTAAGAAAAATCTGCAAACATTACGCAAACGCGCCTATAAAAATACTTTGCTACCATTATCGCCGAAAAAATGAACATTTTATGCTGAAAAATTGTGATATTTTTCTTATTTCTGCTCCAAATATAGATTGTCGGGGCGGTTCTAACAAGTGCCCAGAATCTATATTTTAGAGCAGAAATAAGAAAAAATAAGGTATACCCCCGGAAACCCCAGTTTTACTGTATAAAACTGGGGTTCAAGGGGGTCAAAATTATATAGGCGTGTTTTCGTGATGTTTTGTTCAGCAACAATGTCATTATGCCCCGTTCCACAACACGTTTCAAGTGTCCGTACGTCTGTCCGTCAGCGTCATTTCTTGACCGCTTCATAACTCGGGTACCATTCGAGGTAGTTACATGAAACCTCACATATATTGCGTCACGATAGCGAGTCCGTGAAACGACGACCCCCTTAACCCCACTTCATATAAAGCAAAAGTGGTTTAAGGGGATTTACATTATCTTCCTTATTTTTGCTCAAAACAGAGTGTGGGTACTCGTAAGAACGCCTCATTGTGAGGTGGTTCTAACAAGCACTCAAATCTATGCTGAAAGCAGAAATAAGAAAGACATTAACATTTTTCTAATATTTGCCACCGTGTTGGACGCTATTATTTCGCATGGACAGGTTTTCCTAATGAGAAAATGAACCCTCCCAGCGGACACATCATGACATGACGTAATTATATTGTCACATCAGCGTCGGTGCAACGTCATGACGTTTATGCAACGTAACATCAACGTTGGTGCAACGTCATGTTTATGCAACGTAAACACCAACGCCGGTACAACGGCGTGACGTTGCATCGACGATAATATGGCGTTGCCCCAGCGACGTGTGCCTGCTGGGCTAAGTCTGATTTTCCTACATTTGGTGTAATTGCTCTTCGCACAATGAACATGACCATTCTGACACAATTAGATACATTTTCATGAAACTTCAAGCGAATGCAAAACTCAACGAGACGACGTGTCGAACACGTGAGCCATAATAGATCAAAACAAAGCATAGTGCATCCTGGATCTATAACCCGATCAAGACGCAATCGACTGTACTTTCGTGCTCGTAAGTCTAGCAGCCCCGACGTTAAGATCAGAGGTAATAAGAGATGCATATTGGGAGCATGTTTCCAGCATCTTTATCTTTGACAAAACAGATTCCGATAGTCCCCAGAAGAATGGTAAAGTTAAAAAGGTTTGGTAACTCGTAAAGTCCCTGGTGAAGGAAGCGTTTGCGATCACTTCGCCGAGGGAAAACTTAATTCCGAAAACAGATTCACGCAACAGGGTTAACATGTGTAACAAGCATTTGTAATTGGCATTCAAGCGTGAAACTGACGGCAAGGTACCATTCAAAGGTAATTGGTCGGTTGCCCACCATGGCGAACATAACAGTTGACCCAAAGAGGGGTCGCTAAACCGCTGGGTAAGCTCAAAATACATAAGACATCTGTGCCGGATGACCTGAATGGCAGGGTGCTTAAGGAATGTGGTGCTGAAATTTCTCCAATGCTGGCCTTTATCCGTCAGTGAACCACTTGCCCATAGCACTGTACCAGATGTCTGGCGACACGCAGTTGTTACCCCGGTCTATAAGAAAGCCTTTAAGGTGAAAAATATGATGCAGCCAATTGTAAACCAGTGTCGATACATGCATCTGTTGCAAAGCCCTGGAGCATATAATAGTTAGCAACATCAACAAGCCTTTGAGAGCATTCTTGCTGACTGTCAACATGGTTTGCGAAGTCAGTCTTGCGAAACTCCAGTTAATCAATTTTATCATGACATTGGGGGCAATCTGGATATGGCCATAAACTGTGGCCACAAATGGGCTGGCTTGATCTTCATGGACTTCGTCAAAGCCTTTGACAAGGTACTTCACAGAGGGCTATTGTATAAATTGAACTATGGTATAAGAGGATCCAAACATAGTTGGATTTGTTCATGGCTGTCTGGGCACTCACAACATGCTGTCATGCGTACTTGATGGCAAAGAGACTGATCCAGTTCCTGTTTGGTCTGGTTTCCCCCAAGGTTCGATCCTTTTCTTGGTTTTCATTAATGATTAATGCATGATAATATCACGCCATCTGTCCGTTTGTTTGCTGATGACTGTCTTGTATAGGAACATACATTCTCCTTCTGACTGTCTTATTTTACAAGATGACCATGAGCGACTAGCACAATGGGAGACCGATTGGCAGATGAAGTTCAATGTGGCAAAATGCCATTCAATGAGGGTGTCACGACATCTTCCGGACAAGCAAGTTAAAGTTGATTATACACTACACCAGCAAATTTTGGAGCAGGTTCAATACGCAAAATATCTTGGTATCACGATCACGGACGATCTTGATTGCGGTCCACACGTTTCAGAGATAACATCGAAAGCAACTGGGACTTTATGATTTCTTAGGCGTAGCATGGCTCCTAGACAGACAAAGGACGTTGCATATAAAACGTTTATTCGCCCTCAAGTTCAATAGACATCACCCATTTGACATCCCTATGTTAAAACTCAGATTCAGTAGGTGGAAAAGGTGCAGAGGGCAATGGCGAAATAGAAGTTGCGTCGGTGACATGATTAACGAGCTACAATGGCCGTCCCTAGAGGCCCGTCGTGAACAGTCCTCGTTAACGATACACTCTGGTACGGTGTCTATTAATAAAGACAAATACTTGTTCCCTGCGACAGTTTCAACACAAACAAGGGCATCAAAAGTAAACAACTCACAATATCATAGGTACAAGTCCTATTTGTTATGCCCTGATTGTTTTTTCCCTAGAAGTATTCCTCAGTCTTCCTTCTTCAATGGTGAATGCTAAGACCGCAGAGGAGTTCAAAGACCGCACAGTATAATATTGAGACCTAGAGGTATACGTTTTAGTATACCTCTATTATTCAGATTGTAAAATAGATTGAAGGACTCATCCAGTGACTTTTTTAGCTAAATTTTAAAATTTAGCAACGCACCCAACTGAGATAAGGCCAAATATGACTGGCCCAGCATTAGTAGATAAATAGGTAGGTAGGTAAGGTAGATAGGGGTGGGCAGGTAGGTAGGTACCTATAGCAGACGACATTTTCAGTTGTAGTTTTTCTCGGCATCTGAAGGGTTACCGATATAATGCACATCAATGACAGTATGCTCGAGGACACAGGTTGATCTGGGTTTTCCTTGAAAATTCACATTCCTTTGAAGGAGTCCATTTGACACATTATATGCTCATAAATCCAGAAAAACCAAAACCATTAAGGGATATGGAAACAAAACCTGCAAAATTATTTTGTCTCCCCTCAAATTGCAATATGGGTCGACTCTTAAACGAAAGAATTTGCTCCTGAGGAGCAAATTCTTTCCTTTAAGAGTAGACCCATTTTTTCAGCAAGACTGAGCCTATAGAAAAGTGAACAGGAAGTCCCGAAAGTTGTCTCCCTTTGAAAAATGGTGGAAAAATGTGCCGGGTGTTGCCATTTTCCTTAGGTTTTCACGAAGTCTCCTTACATGAAGCTTTGTTTTATCTTTTGGCTCGAGCCTCGCTCGGGTCCCAGTTGAGATTTCAAGTTTTGCCATGGATGAACAGGTGACGTTTTTCTCCGGATACTCCGGCTTCCATCCTATCATGATCACCTATTTCACCTCGCTCGGGTCACAATTGAGATTCCAAGTTTTGCCATGGATGAACAGGTGACGTTTATCTCCGGATACCCCGATTTCCACCCTACCATATCAACTATTTCACCTATTTATTTAAGTGAAATAATCTTGGCGTGGGCAGTAAAGCCATATCAAAATATGCGAGACACCAAGTTCTGCAAAAGAAGGACCGGTGGTTTTTCTCTCAGCTGAAGGTGATGATGATTGTGTAGCTTTTACCTCTTTGGTTAGAGCTAGGGACTAACTTCCCACATCACCGGTCATTGTGTATGAATGTCATTTGATGTGTCACCAGTAACAATTCTGATTCTGATTCTCTGGGGACTCTGGTTTTCACCCACCTGTAATTAACGATCGGCTCGAAGTAAGAGGAATGATCTTAAAATGGCCGTTAAAGCCTTAAAATCCTAGTTTTTGCCAAATGGCGAAAATAACTCCCAAAGTTTGTCGTATCCCGAATGCTTTCGTCTCTCACAAACAACTACAGTAGAACTTAAATGGCTCGCACACCGATGGCTCGTTTACCATGGATGAGTCGAACCCATTCTTGAGCCCCTAGCGAAATCCTCTACATAAGAAATAGTGGGGGATAATTAAGGCGATTTTAGTCTTTTATCTTGCAAATGTATGCTGTGTGTACGCATTAGAATCGCCTCGATGAGGCGATTCTAATGAGTACACACAGCATACATATTCATCATAGACCACCGAAAAGATGTCTAAAATTATCTCGTTACGCCTCCTGACAGTAACCTCAGTGGCTCGAACTACTGTCTCGAACAGATTTTCGAGGTTCAAAAGGCGTTCGAGCCATTGAAGTTCGACTGTATAGTGATAATAAGAATAATAATAACCAGATCGCGCAGTCGATGGTATACCATCGCAAATACCCGCTTTTTCTATTTTTCTACTTTCTGGACTTTGACCTTGGTGCCATGTTGGATTAAGGTCACAAAAAAGTAGCCAACTGCCATCTAAATATACCATGTACTATCCACACGCAACGTTTCAAAAGTGTAACTTCAATGGTTGCACAGGCTATCCATTTACAAGAAACGTGACGGACGGACGGACAGACGGACTGACGACCACTCAACTCGGGTACGAAAGCAATATACCCGATGTTTCTTCGAAAACGCGGGTATAATAATAATCGACCTTCTTTATAGATGGTAATAATAAGCTTCTATGTGGCCCTCTTTATCCTAGGCAGTAACCAATACTAAGCAAAGTGGATAAAGTCAGTCTCTTGCTCAAGGAAACAACACTTGGCGTTGGCGGGGATCGAAACGTCATATCCGATGCTTTACCACAGCGCTCCATTAGTGGCTCTAGGAAGAAGTATATAGCACAAAACTAAGAACTTCATCTAATAGCACCATCTCCATTTCCTGGGATGACATTGACTGATGCAAAATCCACAATGGCAGCATCACCGCTTTTTGCATTTATGGCATAGTTTTTACCCAAAAAAGGAATACTGGATGGCTTATAATGAACAACTCCGGATAATCTGGACAGAAAAGCACTGACAGTACTGGTTTGTCGGTTGTCTTTGGTTTATGCTGAAACAATCTGTCCTTACATACGGTTTCATTGAATCCTTTATCAAACCCGTGTGGCAGAATGCATTCTAGTTTCATATCTCCAAAATGGTTGCTTTTCTGACGAAATGTTGTGATACTTTCCCTGTTTATACCCCAAACATGGGTTGTGGGTACTCGTTAGAACCGCCTCATTGAGGCGGTTCTAACGAGTACCCACAATCTATGTCTTGGAATAGAAATAAAGCAAATAATGTATACCCCCAAAACGACTCTTTTTTTTTCTCTATATAAAGTGGGGTTCAGAGGGGTATTCATATTACAGACTTGTTAGCATGATGCTTCAGCTTTAAAGACTCTCAAGACCCTGATCAGATGCCGAATTTGACGAATGTGTTCTCGTTAGTAAAGGTTCATGGCCTTTATTTTCACTAAAGTACCAATGATTGTGTCCAAGAAAGTTAACACTATTTTGTACATTTCAGGCTCATGAAGCACACCCCAGCAGAACCAAGGCGAGGCCGTTCGATTGGTTGATTTGCTCCGTGTTCGGATATCTGTGCTGTGCTTGTACTGGTATCTGTGCCATGTACTACGCAATCCGGGTAGGTACCTTGCTTATATATACATTTATAATCAATAATATGGCATGAAAGTATGATACTCCCTCATCCTGCTGTTTCGCCCCCACCCCCCACCCCCCACCCCCACCCATCGCATAGGGGCTTGAAGAAATATATGGGCTGCATAATGCTTCCACGCATAGCTGAATCCGGCCCGCACACTAGTACTGGTAAACCACTTAGAGGATCTTAGCCTGTCCAGGAACCGCGGTGCGAGGCGGACCGTTCATGCTAATAAACCCTATTGGTTCCATTGGGTGACAGGGCTTGAGATGTCATTTCATCTAAATGTCTGGTAAAAGTCCCACAGAATTGGAAGCAACGTCTCCAGAATGACCTTTACAGTGTTGACGGGGACATCAAACCTCAAATCAAACAAACACATCATCCCGCTGTTCCGGCATCCCGACAACCCCTATCTCTGCAAACAGTGTATGATCAGATGGCTTCTGAGGAAGCCATCTGATCAGGATCTACACAGTCTGTCAATCAGTTTGTGAATTTGAAGAAAGTATTACATCATGTAATCTGATTGGCCGGTGGTGAGGAATGGGCGTGGCTAATTCAAATATTCAGCAGGATAAGGGTGAACAAATCAGTAAAACAGTAAAATTCCGCTATTGAGACCACCTTAAATAAAGGTTTAAATCAGCCGAGTCGTTTTAGCTATTCTTTCTCTCTGTTCATTACGCAAACACGGCTATACAAATACATTGCCACCTTAATTGCCGAAAAAAATGAAAATTTTATGACGAAAAATTGTGATATTTTTCTTATTTCTGCTCAAAATATAGATTGTGGGTACTCGTTAGAACCGCGTCATCGAGGCGGTTCTAACGAGTACCAACACTCTATATTTTAGAGCAGAAATAAGAAAACTAAGCTATACCCCCAGAAATGCCAGTTTTACTACATATGATGGTGGAATTCAAGGGGGTCAAAATTATATAGGCGTGTTTTCGTGATGTGTCATCACCCAGTGAATCCTAATAAGAGACCACCTTTTGGGCTGTTCAAGGGTGGTCTGTAAGACCACTTTTGGACAGTCTCAAAGGCGGGCTGTTCAAAAGTGCTCTCAAAGGCCACTTTTGAACAGTCCCAAATTTGATTTTATTATAAGAACTTTACGGTATATGACCTGCTAATTTGTGTTTTTATTTCTACAAAATGTCATCTTATGGCTACATTGAAACATGAGCGCTGCAAGCAAATCATCATACGCGAGTACCTACGTAGCTCCTACATGCATCCTGACTCTCCTGTGGACGTTAATAGTAACCTTATATGTAACCCTTTTTGTACCAAATGGAATTTTCCTCCTTATATATAGTGCCCCGCGCCTGCCCGGGGGGTAGAAATATGGCGGCTGCCTTCGGGAGTGTGGCAGAGTGGTAAGACCCCACCGAAAACAGTCCCATTGCCGAGACCACCCGGTGCCTCGAAATAGGTGGCTGCCTTCAGGTTCTGTGGCAGTTGGGTAAAAGCCTCCAACATACAGAACAATCGTCCGTTCGACCGGTATTATTTTGTAATTCAATTTATTCAAATGCATCTTACCAATTTTTTTTTCTCAATTCACTACGCGAGATCTATCCTTTTAAACCTTTCCTATCTCATGTTACTACCACGCTGCATTTGTACGTGTATCATCATTGCTGGTGGGTCGCGCACCACAAAGAAGAAACCTCATCTGTATATGTTTGTACTGTGTATGTGTCACTTTTTCATGCTCCATCACTCTGCACATCAATGAAAGATGCATTTTAAATACGTTATTAGACAAGTAACTTGTCGTTTCATGTTACCTCAAATTTATTTCATGTTATTCCAAAGTTAACAGAATCAGATACTTATCACTAAATTCTGAAGTGTACGTTATCATCTAACACAGCTTATTTCTTCATTAGTCTATAAAATCATTTGTACTCTCTGAAATTTATCACCTCAATAATTTCTTACCATAATCGTGGATCTCATATTTAGCAAAGGATCTCCTGTTTTCAGAGCCAAGCTTTTATTTAAGCAAACGTTTTCGGCCTCCCTTGTCTGTAGGGAATAAAATTTACAGGTCACTTTCCTTCTGTAGTGAATGGGGATGAAATTCCTTGTTGAAACAGGAGCCACTTGTTTGCCGTGAGTGGCGTCTCGTATGCTGGAAGAAGGGATCCTGATGATTGAGAAAAGCCCAGGGATCTCCAGCTTTTCAACACATCATTTTGGCCCATATTTCAGATAGAAGAGGGGTTTGGGCTAGATCCGGCCTGAATCAATCGGCTCAGTCGTGCCAAGCTCTAGAATCGCACAGCTTGTCCTTATCTTCCTTCTTTCTTTCTTACGTATCTTTATGGTACAAACCGGGTGTAATTTTGTCTTATTCCTCTATCTTTGAGTGTTATTTGATGGGCGGCGGCTGATGGATCAATCGGTGGGCTTGTACTGGGGAAATTCCGCAGAAAATTCTGTGAGGGAGAGAATATGGGTGGGGATGGGTCCCAACTGTTCCTCATTTTTTCATTGAAATCTGGGTGCATAGTTGGGAATCATAAAGCAGAAGTGGGGCGGAAGGACTCTGGTCCTGTCATCGAGTATAATAGCCATGTAGCCTTGGCGTTGGAAATAGGAGATCCATTTCCATTAAACGTCCCCTTGTAGGGCTCCAAGGAGGGTGGGGCGCATAGCTATCGAAACATAAATTTCAACCATGGGATCCAACACTAGAAAAAGAGCTTTCTTAGACTTATCTGATGACGACCCGGAACCGACAACATTCACTTTTAAAGCAAATGAAAATTTTGCAAGATTTTTAGTGGTTTCCAGCAACGAAGAAAAGGCCGTAACTACACTCTCACCTTTTGTCATTGAAAAACAAATTGAAGCTTTAATTGGAACACCAAAAAATGTTAAAAAATTGAAAAACGGAACTCTCCTTATTGAAACTAATCGAAAATCCCAAACAGAAAACCTCCTCAAAATCAACAAATTTTTCAACCTTAACGTCTCTGTCACGGAGCACAAAACATTAAACTCATGTAAAGGAATACTCCGTGACAGAATGCTTAAACAAGAATCTGAAGCCAGCATTGTCGACTATTTGAAAGAGCAAGGAGTTACGGCCTGCAAACGATTTAAAATTAAAAAAGACGGAAATCTAATAGACACCAACACTCTACTGCTAACTTTCAACACGACTACGTTGCCGAAATCTCTAAAATTCTTCTACAGAATAATACCGGTCGAGATCTACGTGCCCAATCCTCTGCGATGTTTTAATTGTCAGAGGTTTGGGCATCATGAAAATGATTGTACTGTCCCTGATGGATCTGTGTGTGAGAAGTGTGGTGGTACTGATCACCACACTGTCAACTGCAAGAATTCTCAAAAGTGTGTGAACTGCGGAAAAAATCATCTATCCAAATCAAACGTCTGTGAAGTTTGGAAAACGGAAAAAGAAATTATGAAAATCAAAGTCACTCAAAACGTCACATATTTGGAAGCTAAGAAAATTCATCAAAATAAACCAGAAACCACATTCGCCAAAGTTGTTCAATCACTTACCAGCAAACCTGAAACCAAAGAAACATCAACACAATTCAACGAAAAAGATTTTGAAATTAAACCCCATTCTAAAGTTATTACCTCTTCTGTAAAACCCAAAACCACATCGTCACAACCTACATCTTCACAACCTACTACATCGTCACAACCTACTACATCTACTCATCATTCAAGAACAGAATCTAGACAAACTTCACAGACCAGTTCACAACCCAAACATTCTAGCAGATCTCACTCCCGATCCACGTCGGGGACAGCAGATCAAAAAGAAAAAAACGGCAAAGAAAAGCATAAAGGATCAAACCCAAACAGTAAAGGGGCGTCTGCTGATCCAGTAAAACTGGCTAATCAGTACGGCGCCCTTGAGGACATGGAGTTGGACAATGATCCCTCCACGTTCTTAAAGCCTAATAATAAAAGATAAAGGATTAAATTCCTTGTTTTAATCTTCTCTCCATTCAACCATGGATAAGAAGTCAATAATTCAATGGAATTGTCGAGGACTGAAAGCCAATTTTAACGAACTTTTAATTTTAACTACACTTTTTTCTCCTAATGTCATTTGTCTCCAAGAAACTTTTTTGAAAACTACAGATATTAATTTCAAAGGTTACAGTATGTACAATCATATCACAACGGATAATCAGAAGGCATCAGGAGGTACATCAATCCTGGTAAAATCTGACGTTCCTCATAGGAAAATAGATGTAAACACTAATTTACAAGCTGTTGCTGTAAACGTCACTTTATCCAAATCCATAACGATTTGTTCTGTCTACCTTCCACCACTTCATAATTTTTCTAAACAAGAATTAGAAAATTTAACAAATCAATTACCTAGTCCTTATATATTATTAGGAGATTTTAATAGTCACAGCAAATTATGGGGTTGCTCGGATACAAATGACAAAGGAGAAATCATAGAAAATTTTATTGCTGAAAATGATTTATGTTTATTTAACGATAAACAACCAACATATCTTCATTCTCCCACAAGAAATTATTTTGCTTTAGATCTTTCAATTTGCTCTCCAAATATTTATCTAGATTTTGATTGGTCTGTTGTGGACGATCTCCACGGGAGCGATCATTTTCCGATAGTAATTGAAGAAATTGCATCGACCCATGAGGATCGTCACCCCAGATGGAATTTGAGTAAAGCAAATTGGGAAAATTTTAATCAATTTTGTTATGAAAAACTCGACCCTGAACTTTTTAAAACTGCAAATGATATACAGGATTTTACTGATGAATTGATTGATATTGCTGAAAAATGTATTCCTAAATCCTCGACTTTTTCAAAAAGAAACAAACCTTGGTTTAATGACGAAGTTAAAAAAACTTCAATCAATAAAAGAAAATCTGCATTACGAAAATTCAATAAACAACCAACAAAAGAAAATCTTATCCATGCCAAACACATGCGAGCTAAAGCTCGCAAAACAATAAAATCGGCCAAAAAAGCATCTTGGCAGCAATACGTCTCCAAACTGAATACCAGAACACCAACTAAGAAAATATGGGACATGATTAGAAAAATTAGTGGCAAAAACAAATCAAATAAACATGTCCATATCAAATCGAACGGAAATATATGTTCAACGGCTAAAGACATTTCCAATGCCTTGGGGGAAAATTTTCAGAAAAACTCCTCTAGCTTAAATTATTCAAAAAATTTCCAAAATATTAAACAAGAACAAGAGAAAATTTTAAAGAATTTAAATTTTTCATCATTAAATCACGAAAAATATAATTTACCTTTCACTACTAAAGAATTATTAGATGCTCTCCATAAATCTCATGATACTGCTGTTGGTCCTGATGACATACACTATCAAATTTTAAAACATTTACCCAACAAGGCATTGGAAACATTATTAAACATTTTGAATGATATTTGGATCACTGGAAAGTTCCCCGAAAACTGGAGAAAAGCTACCATTATTCCTATTCCGAAACCTAATAAAGATCATACTGAAGCCACTAATTACAGACCTATTGCTTTGACAAGTTGCTTATGTAAAACAATAGAGAGAATGATTAATGATAGGTTGGTTTGGTTCTTAGAATCAAACCAGCTTATCACTAAATTTCAAGCTGGTTTTAGAAAAAAAACAGCTCTACTAACGATCATTTGATTCGCTTAGAATCTTTTATACGTGATGCCTTCATTAAAAAAGAACATGTCGTAGCTGTATTCTTTGACCTAGAAAAGGCCTACGATACCACTTGGAAGTATGGCATCATGAAAGATTTACACACATTGGGCCTTAAAGGCCGATTACCACTTTTTGTTCAAAATTTCTTGTCCGATCGAACATTTAATGTTCGCTTAGGAAATACATTATCGGACACATTTGATCAAGAACAAGGTGTACCACAAGGTAGTATTTTATCACCAACCTTGTTCAGCATAAAAATTAATAATATAGTTAAATGTGTAAAAGACCCAGATTGTTCGCTTTTTGTTGACGATTTTGGAATCTTTTATCGGTCCAAAAATATGGAAACCATTGAATTTAAACTGCAAAGGTGTTTAAATAATATAGAAACTTGGGCAACAGAAAATGGTTTTAAATTTTCTAAAACAAAAACTCAGTGTGTTCATTTCTGCCAAATACGAAAGTTACATTTAGATCCTGTACTGACTATATACGGCAGTCCAATTCCAGTCGTCACTGAGGCGAAGTTTTTGGGTCTTTTATTCGATAACAAATTGTCTTTTATTCCTCATATCAAAGCTTTGAAAGCTAAATGTTTAAAAGCTCTTGATATTTTAAAAGTCCTGTCCAGTTCCGACTGGGGAGGAGATCGCACTGTTCTTTTAAATCTGTATAGATCGTTAATTCGTTCCAAAATGGACTATGGTTCCATAGTCTATGGTTCTGCTAGGAAATCGTATTTAAAATCTTTGGATACTATACATCATCAAGGTTTACGTTTAGCATTAGGCGCCTTTCGCACTTCACCTGTTGATAGTCTGTATGCTGAATCTAATGAACCATCACTTTATATTAGAAGAGAGAAATTGTCTCTTCAATATGCTACTAAATTAGCTGCAAATCCACGCAATTCAGCATATGAATGCGTTTTTAACCCTAAGTATGAACGATTTTATAACAACAAACCATCGCCGATTAAACCTCTTGGCCTAAGAATTAAATCATTACTCGAAGAGGCAAATATTAATATTAAAAATATTCAATCTTTTTCATTATCATCCAAAGAGCCATGGACGTTAAACCCTCCAAAGATTATTTTAACCTTACATAAAAATAAGAAATCCGAAGTGGAATCGCATATTTTTAAGAACGAATTTTTAGAAATCAAGTCCAATTTTAAACATCATATATCCATTTACACTGACGGTTCGAAACAAGATGAGAAAGTTGCTTGTTCTGTCATTAGTCCGAATTTCACCGACAGCATTAGATTACCCGATAATAGCTCTATTTTTACCGCTGAAGCGAAAGCAATTGATATTGCACTCTATCACATTCGAGATCAATCTGAAAGACATTTTATCATTTATTCCGATTCTCTTTCTGTATTAAAAGCTCTCAAAGACCAACAGCACAGAAACCCCTTGATCCAACAAATTCTTAGAAAATATCACTATCTTTCCGTCTCGAAGGAGATCACATTCTGCTGGCTTCCGAGTCATGTGAATATTCGCGGAAATGAGCTAGCAGATTTGGAAGCCAAATCAGCATTATCATTAACAGTTACAAATTTAAAAATCCCTTACTCTGATTTAAAATCGAACATCAACAAATATATAAAAAATAAATGTCAATCAATTTGGGAAAAAGAAACTAATAATAAATTAAACCAAATACAACCGAATTTTCATACCAAATGCACTTTTTCGAATTATAATAGGAAAGATCAGACTAAAATCACAAGATGCCGTATTGGACACACACGACTCACTCATTCCTACATTTTAAAAAACGAACAAGCACCTTTCTGTATATCTTGTAACGAACCGTTCACAGTTAAACACTTTCTCATCTCATGTATTGAATTTGACCATATACGTTCTAAATATTTTAACATTACTACGATGAAAGATCTTTTTAATAATGTTCCTTTTTACCAATTAATAAATTTTCTTAAAGAAATCGGTCTTTTTAACAAACTGTAGTTATTAAAATTTTAATTGTTTAATCTTGTACAATTTTATATACAATATATAACTGTTTTAGACGCTATATGCCCTGTTAGGGTTGAGCGTCTTAAAATAAAACATCCATCCATCCATCCATCCATCCTTATATATAGCAGGAGTTCATTTCATAATGTAGTGGTGTCAGGTTGTGTTTCCATCAAAATTAATTTGGAAAATGGAACTTTTAGCAAATAGTGGAGGCCCTGATCAGACGCCGCATTCTGTGTACAGAAAAAAGAAAGAATATTTGCACCCTTCTTGTTAAGCTTTTTAAGCAGATTTAGTCTTAATTATGCCCCCAACTTTGAAAAAGTTGGAGGGGCATATTGCTTCTGGTTCGTTCGTCCGTTCGTCCGTTCGTCCGTTCGTCTGTTCGTCCGTTCGTCCGTTCGTCCGTCCGTTACGCTTTTGATGCATAGCATAACTAAAGAACCGTGTATGCTAGGGTTTTGAAATTTCATATATGGATTCCTCATGGAAAATTAGCCGACGCGTATTTTTTTTCTCGTCCGGATTATGCCCCCTTCAAGAGTTATTGCCCTTTGAAATTTTTTTAATAAAATCTTGTCAGCAAGATATCTCAAAAACTATTGGAGCTAGAGCCTTGAAAGTTGTTGATTATATTGGTGGTGATGAGTAGATGAACTGATTAACTTTTGACAAAATTCCGAAAAATACTTTGAGAGTTATGGCCCTTTGTCATTTTGGTAATTTGTGCCCATTGTAATGTATGCTAAAAGTGATGCATAGCATATCTTTAGAACCGTGTATGCTAGGGTTTTGAAATTTCATATATGGATTCCTCATGGAAAATTAGCCGACGCGTATTTTTTTTCTCGTCCAGATTATGCCCCCTTCAAGAGTTATTGCCCTTTGAAATTTTTTTAATAAAATCTTGTCAGCAAGATATCTCAAAAACTATTGGAGCTAGAGCCTTGAAAGTTGGTGATTATATCGGTGGTGATGAGTAGATGAACTGATTAACTTTTGACAAAATTCCGAAAAATACTTTGAGAGTTATGGCCCTTTGTCATTTTGGTAATTTGTGCCCATTGTAATGTATGCTAAAAGTGATGCATAGCATATCTTTAGAACCGTGTATGCTAGGGTTTTGAAATTTCATATATGGATTCCTCATGGAAAATTGGCTGACGCGTATTTTTTTTCTCGTCCGGATTATGCCCCTTTTAAGAGTTATTGCCCTTTGAAATTTTTTTAATAAAATCTTGTCAGCAAGATATCTAAAAAACTATTGGAGCTAGAGCCTTGAAAGTTGGTGAATAGATTGGTGGTGATGAGTAGATGAACTGATTAACTTTTGACAAAATTCCGAAAAATACTTTGTGAGTTATGGCCCTTTGTCATTTTGGTAATTTGTGCCCATTGTAATGTATGCTAAAAGTGATGCATAGCATAACTCTAGAACCGTGTATTCTAGGGTTTTGAAATTTCATATATGGATTCCTCATGGAAAATTAGCTGACGCGTATTTTTTTTCTTGTCCGGATTATGCCCCTTTTAAGAGTTATTGCCCTTTGAAATTTTTTTAATAAAATCTTGTCAGCAAGATATCTCAAAAACTATTGGAGCTAGAGCCTTGAAAGTTGGTGAATATATTGGTGGTGATGAGTAGATGAACTGATTAACTTTTGACAAAATTCCGAAAAATACTTTGTGAGTTATGGCCCTTTGTCATTTTGGTAATTTGTGCCCATTGTAATGTATGCTAAAAGTGATGCATAGTATATCTTTAGAACCGTGCATGCTAGGGTTTTGAAATTTCATATATGGATTCCTCATGGAAAATTAGCTGACGCATATTTTTTTTCTCATCTGGATTATGCCCCTTTTAAGAGTTATTGCCCTTTGAGTTTTTTTTTAATAAAATCTTGCCAGCAAGATATCTCAAAAACTATTGGAGCTAGAGCCTTGAAAGTTGGTGAATAGATTGGTGGTGATGAGTAGATGAACTGATTAACTTATGACAAAATTCCGAAAAATACTTTGTGAGTTATGGCCCTTTGTCATTTTGGTAATTTGTGAAAAACTTTGTCATCGTTCTAGCGCCTACATTTCTTCACCAATTTCAATATAACTTCACACAAATGTTCCTTATTAAAAAATCTCGAGCGAGTTCGACTTTCAAGGTCATGACCTCAAGGTCAAGGTCACTGTGGCTATTTTTAGAAAAACTTTGTCATCACTCTAGCGCCTACATTTCTTCACCAATTTCAATATAACTTCACACTAATGTTCCTTATAAAAAAATCTCGAGCGAGTTCGACTTCAAGGTCATGACCTCAAGGTCAAGGTCACTGTGGCTATTTTTAGAAAAAACCTTGTCATCGCTCTAGCGCCTACATTTCTTCACCAATTTCAATATAACTTCACACAAATGTTTCTTATGACAATATCTCAGCGAGTTCGACTTTCAAGGTCATGACCTCAAGGTCAAGGTCACTGTGGCTATTTTAAGAAAAACTTTGTCATTACTCTAGCGCCTACATTTCTTCTCTGATTTCAATATAACTTCACACAAATGTGCCTTATGACTATATCTTGAGCGAGGTTGACTTTCAAGGTCATGACATCAAGGTCAAGGTCACTGTGGCTATTTTTAGAAAAACTTTGTCATTGCTCTAGCGCCTACATTTCTTCACTGATTTCAATATAACTTCACACAAATGTTCCTTATGACAATATCTCGAGTGTGTTCGACTTTCAGGGTCAGGACCTCAAGGTCAAGGTCACTGTAGCTATTTTTAGAAAAATTTTGTCATCGCTCTAGCGCCTACATTTCTTCACCGATTTCAATATAACTTCACACAAATGTTCCTTATGACAATATCTTGAGTGTGTTCGACTTTCAGGGTCATGACCTCAAGGTCAAGGTCACTGTAGCTATTTTTAGAAAAATTTTGTCATCGCTCTAGCGCCTACATTTCTTCACCAATTTCAATATAACTTCACACAAATGTTCCTTATGACAATATCTCTAGCGAGTTCCACTTTCAAGGTCAAGGTCACTGTGGCTATTTTTAGAAAAACTTTGTCAACGCTCTAGCGCTTACATTTCTTCACTGATTTCAATACAACTTCACACAAATGTTCCTTATGACAATATCTCAAGCCATTTCAACTTTCAAGGTCAAGGTCACAATGGCTATTTTTAGAAAAACTTTGTCATCGCTCCAGCGGCTACATTTCTTCACTGATTTTAATATAACTTCACACAAATGATCCTTATGACAATACCTCGAAAGAGTTCGACTTTCAAGGTCAAGGTCACTGTGGCTATTTTTAGAAAAACTTTTTCATTGCTCTAGCGCTTACATTTTTTCACCAATTTCAAAATCGATTCACACAAATGTTTCTTATGACAATATCTGTAGCGAGTTCCACTTTCAAGGTCAAGGTCACTGTGGCTATTTTTAGAAAAACTTGGTCAATGCTCTAGCGCTTACATTTCTTCACTAATTTCAATATAACTTCACACAAATGTTCCTTAAGACAATATCTCAAGCGATTTCGACTTTCAAGGTCAAGGTCACTGTGGCTATTTTTAGAAAAACTTTGTCATTGCCCTAGCGACTACATTTCTTCACTGATTTCAATATAACTTCACACAAATGTTCCTTATGACAATACCTCGAGTCAGTTTGACTTTCAAGGTCAAGGTCACTGTTGCTATTTTTAGAACAACTTTGACATGGTTCTAGCGCTTACATTTCTTCACCGATTTCAGTATAACTTCACACAAATGTTCCTTATGACAATATCTCGAACTATTTCGACTTTCAAGGTCAAGGTCACTGTGGCTATTTTTAGAAAATATTTGTCATCACTCTAGTGCCTACATTTATTGATGGATGTTAATAGAACTTCACACAAATGTTTCTTGTGGTAATATCTCGAATTGCTTTGACTTTCAAGGTCATGACCTCAAGGTCAAGGTCACTATGGCTATTTTTAGAAAAACTTTGTCATTGCTCTACCGCCTACATTTATGATTTTAATCTAACTTCACACAAAAGATGCTTATGATAATATCATGAGCAAGATCTACTTCACGGCCATGGCCTCAAGTCAAGGTCCCTTTGACTATTTTTAGAGAATTATTGTCATCACTCTAGAACCTACATTTATGGATATATTTTTAAACAAACTTTACACAAATGTTGCATATGATAATATCTCAAGCAAGTTGGACTTTTGCCATTTTAGTGTTTTCCGCACACGAAGTTGTCTTGTGCGAGGGGATTTGTATCGCATGCGATGCCTTGTTTTTTTTAATAAAATCTTGTCATTAAGTCCATATCTTGAGAACTATTTGAGCTTCATTAATCATTCTTGGTACAAACTTGCATCCAGGCATTGCAACTTCAACGCAAGCATTCATTTCTGACCTTGACCTATATTTCATGGTTCACTGACTTCGTGAATTATTGCGACCACCCTGACTTTCACCATTTCTCAAAAACTATTAAAGCTTTTTAAATTATAATTGGCACAAACTTGCATCTAGGAATTGCAATTGCAACGCAAGCATTCATATTTGACTTTTACCCATATTTCATGGTTCACTGACTTTGTGAATTATTGCGACCACCCTAACTTTCTATCTAATGTAAGAGTCTATTTCTCAAGATCTATTACAGCTTCATTAATTGTATTTGGTACAAGCTTGCATTTAGGAATTGAAACTTCAATGCAAGTATCCATTTCTGACCTTGACCTACATTTTATGGTTCACTGACTTTGTAAAATAGTTTGACAACCCTAACTTTCACCCTGATGTAAGAGTCTGTTTTTAAGAGTTTCATTGATGATACTTGGTACATGCTTGCAACTAGGAGTGAAATTTCTATGTAGGCATCTATGTTTGACCTTGACCTAGATTTCATGGTTTGGTGACTTTGCGCCCCCACAGGCGCGACATAGCCTTCGGGGGAATTCTTGTTGTATGTTTTTGAGTCTTTAACAATATTTGTTGAATATTTTGCCATCTAAGGACAAGCAGAGGTTGGGGGCATTGTGTTTTACAAACACCATTTCTAGTTTTAGGTGGTCTTAATAGCGAAATTTCACTGTATATGTATGTTTTTAAACCATTATTCAGATGCGCACCCAGATTGCGAAATCACTTCTCGGCAGGACCGCAATATTTGTCATGACCTCTTGCTTAGGCGTTCTATTCCCGCTGGAATAAACACATTTTATAATCAGTCCGCTCATGAGATATGAGTCTTTATCGCGAATGCAACAAGCAAAGACTCGGAATGCGAGCCTGCGAAGACGTGCAGGTCTGCGCAGGCTCGCCAGAGCCTTTTGTTGCTTTCAGCCTTGTAGAAGAGAGAAGCGCATACAGTTACCTGCGCGTATGCATTTGACAAATGTAAATTTGAAACTAAGTTCCTTTTCTCGAACAATCACCAATGACTCATCTGACCTATTTTCATTACATGTTCGTTTAATCAATCTGCATACGCCCCCGCCCATAGGGGCTTGAAGAAATATATTGGCTGCATGATGCTTCCACGCAGAGCTGAATCTGGCCTGCACACTAGTACTGGTAAACCGCTTAGAGGATCTAAGCCTGTCCAGGAACCGCAGTGCGAGTCGGACCGTTCATGCTAATAAACCATATTGGTTTCATTGGGCGGCAGGGCTTGAGATGTCATTTCATCTCAATGTCGGGTAAAAGTCCCACAAAATTGGAAGCAACGTCTCCAAAATGACCTTTACAGTGTTGACGGAGACTTTAACCTCAAATCAAAGAAACAATCAATCTACTAATGGCGGGATCTAGAGAAACCTTCCTTCAAAAGGAAACTTTGGCATCTTAAGACAGTTTCGCATTTGAGTGTGGATGTTTTTCAAACTATTCTTGTACGAGTAGTAGGGTCAATAATGAAATGGTTGCTCATAGATTTTGTGATATGTGGATATTTTTTTTTTTTTTTTTTTTTTTGCCAATATGGGCTTATTTTCTGAGTATCTGTACTTTTTTTAAATGGAATACGAAACTAACAGGATTCTGTGCAAGTTCAAGGTACAGCGATATATCTGAATTCATGAAGGCAGCTTTGGCTCTTCATGTAAAAAGTTGCTGTTTTTCAACGAGGATTCCTGAAACAGTTTACTAGTTGTGGTATACTTTTCTATCTATTTATTTACATGCTACTGAGGAGGACGCGGGTTCGATTCCCGCCGGGGTCGGCAACATTCTTTCGTGGAGATTGATCATGAAATCTTTTCTACGGTCATTCTCTCGCTTCCGCTGATTCAAGAAGGACAGTTGTCAGTTTCTGGCCAAAGATGTGCACTGTTCTGGTTAACCGCTTACGTATAAGCCTGCCCAGGAAGTGTGGATAGGAAAACTGACCGACTCAAAAATGACCTTAAATAGTGTTGACTGGGCCGTTAAACTCCAAAACAAATTACATGCCACTGAGTGTGCATGACATTTCAACAGGTGCCAAGTAGTGGTGTTTTGGTAGTACATCACGTGAACAAGTCCGTGAAATGAAGACCCCCCTAAACCCCGTTTTATACAGGGAGACTGGGGTTTACGGGGGTATACATTAGTTTTCTTATTTTTGCTCCAAGACATAGCTTATGGCAGTATTTATAAGAAAAATATCGCGGATTTTCATCGGAAAAAATGGCCATTTTAGAGATATGAAAAAATGCACTATGTCGCACGGGTGTGATATCGTAAAGAAAGGCACAGGATCTGTCAAAGTGTGTTGGAGTCATGCTTTTTTGTATTTACAAGAGGTGATGGGGTTAGTTGAAAAATGGTGCTGTCAGCTAATGCTAAACGAGAATTGTTTCTTTGGTATGTGTATGTGTGGAGCCCTTTGCACACAAAACAGAAGTTATCGCTTTCTCCAGTTGTCGATAACGATTCAAAAACTTAGTGTGCGTGGACAAAAATGTGCTGCGATTAAAGCTGAGTTTATTATATCCTTCGGAAACCTTTTGTATCGTATTTATTAGACAACCGTACACCCGATCTTCCTTCATTTACATTTTTAACCCATTCAGTACCAGAAACCCCAAATGGGGGTACCCTGGCAAACAGTGCAGGCTCAGATCAGACGCGGCGTCTGATCAGGGCCTCATTGTTTGCAAAAAAAGTTCAGCTATTTTCCAAATCAATTTGGAAGAAATCACAACCGGACACCCCAAAATTTCGAAATGGACTTCTTCTATATAGGTACAAAAAGGGTTAATACAAATCGATTAAATTTTTTGTCCTTGATAAAGTCACGCAGTGATTCTATATTTAGCGGTGTTCGAGGACAGTAATAATGATGTTTACGAGTTTAACGACGCGCCAACCCTCTTTGTGTGTCATAAGCGTCAGAGAGGTCGAATAAGACTGTTTCATGATTGAAGCCACAGCGGCGACTGGTCTGGATCTACACTGTTTCCATATGTTTGGTTCATGCTCGTCTGTGCTGTTATATAGAAAGTTTGTTAAACCGCCTCATTGAGGCGATTCGAAAGCGTACCCACTATCTGCACTTGAGCCCCCGTCCAACGGGTCGTGGAGAAATCGAATGGGCTGCAGGGCGCTTCCACGCAGAGCCGAAACCGACCGCACATGAGTACATGTACTTGTGAACCAAATCCGCTGGTCGAAGTGGTTCGGAAGGTTACTGGCTGTATGCTCTGGGCCACTTTGTTCAAGTGTTTATGGTGGGCACCTTGTTAAAATGAATGCACCAGTGGAAACATATCGGGGGAATAGGTTAATACAGGTTTATGAAAAACAACCTTTTCTAAATCATATAGGTCATTTATGCCTTGTCTTGTTCTATTGTTTTTGGCTTTCTTTTGAGGATCTGTCATTTGGAACTCTTTCCTAGATTATTCATTTGTTAGTATAGTTACATTATGATACATCTGTATATGCTCCATGTGGGCAATTCGTAATAAATATCTTGTATCTTGTGAACCCAGGCAGTGGTGCGTGTCGGACTGTCTATGCATAATAAAAGCTCTATTGGTTTTATTGCGTGGGTGGCAGGGCTGGATATATCATTTCACCTCAACGTCGGGTAAGAGTCCACCACATTGACATGACCTAGTGACATTTGTTTATTTGATTTGAGGTTTAACGTCACCGTCAACACTGTAAAGGTCATTTTGGAGACGTTGCTTCCAATTTTGTCGGACTTTTACCCAACATAGAGATGAAATGACATCTCAAGCCGTGTCGCCCAATGAAACCAATAGGGTTTATTACCATGGACGTGTCGCCTCGCACCGCGGTTCCCGGACAGGCTTAGATCCTCTAAGCGGTTTACCAGTACTAGTGTGCGGGCCGGATTCAGCTCTGCGTGGAAGCATCATGCAGCCCATATATTTCTTCAAGCCCCAGTAGGCGGGGGCGGAACCTAGTGACGTTAGACCAGAACAAACAAAAGAATCTGTACTTTTGAGTGAAAAAGGAAATTATGCATGACCCAGCTAAATCCACTCTCGTCTATGTATGCAATGGGGCTAATAAGGGTTTTTTTTTCTTGGACTTGTTAATGACTCGAATTGTTTATAGACCACTGCACTCGTTTAATAAATTCAATAATACACGATAATACATGAACACACATGTTTGTTTTTTTGTTTGATTTGAAGTTTAACGTCCCCGTCAACACTGTTTTTTGTTTGTTTGATTTGAAGTTTAACGTCCCCGTCAACACTGTTAAGGTCATTTTGGAGACGTTGCTTCCAATTTTGTGGGACTTTTACCCGACATTGAGATAAAATGATATCTCAAGCCCTGCCGCCCAGTGAAACCAATAGGTTTATAAGCATGGACGGGCCGACTCGCACCGCATTGCCTGGGCAAGCGTAGATCCTCTTAGCGGTTTACCAGTACTCGTGTGCTGGTCGGGTTCAGCTCTGCGTGGAAGCATCATGCAGCCCATCTATTTCTTCAAGCCCCGATGGGCGGGGGCTAAACCCCGTCAACACTGTATAGGTCACTTTGGAGACATTGCTTTTCATTTTGTGGGACTTTTACCCGACATTGAGATGAAATGACATCTCAAGCCCTGCCGTCAAATGAAATCAACAGGGTTTATAAGCATGGACGGGCCGACTCGCACCGCATTGCCTGGGCAGGTTTAGATCATCTAAGCGGTTTACCAGTACTCGTGTGCGGGTCGGTTTCAGCCCTGCGTGGAAGCATCATGCAGCCCATCTATTTATTCAAGCCCCGATGGGCGGGGGCCAAGAACACTCGTGTAAGTTCCTCTATTCTGCAGGATTTGAGTTAATTTATACATGTAATGTCTTCTCTGAACAGGCTAATCACGCAGTGGACTGGGAAAGAGATCCAGAGTTGGTGAGAGACCACACAAAGAAAGCCAAGTGCCTCACACTGACGAGTATCACCATAGGAACCATACTTTTCCTCATCGCTGTCATCGTTATCATAGTGATGATCGTCAATCTTACGAAAACTGCCCATAAGATGGAGAGTTACGGCGGGTCCTTCAACTACAATTACAACCATTAACTTTATGCGGTGACGTGCAGGTTGGAGAAGAAAGGGCGAAAACTGTAGAAGTCTTAAATTAAGGGAAATGGGAACATCTTCAGGGGAGGCAACTCCTGCAAAAGTAGTTTTGTCTCGCATGTCAAAAGGGGTCAACTCTTAAAGAATAGAATTCTTTCCTTTAAGAGTAGACCCCATTTTCAGTGGGGCAGGGCTTATAGAACCGCGAACAGGGAGTCGCGAAAGTTGTCTCCCTTTGAAAAATGGCGGAAAAATCTGCCAGGTGTTCCCATTCCCTTAAGATCATCATTTTGACTTTTTTAAAATTGGTCTTGATGAGAACTCCTTTTAGACTGTTCGAAAGTGGTCTTTAAGACATCTTGGAAAAAGTGTGCTTTTTAGACGACTTTTGAACAGCCAATAGATGATCTCTTATTAAAGAACATTTGAAGCCTTCTACATGTATATAATGCTTGTACGAGCAAAATAAGTCTTAACTGCAGCTGATGCAAACTTTGAATCTCGTTATATTCTGTAAGCGAAATACGGTCAAAACGGTGCAGGCTAAGATCAGACGCCACAGAGCGTGGTGTCTGGTCAGGGCCTACACTTCTTGCAAATCAAAACTAAAAACGCTGTATTTTCCCCGATACATGTTTTAAGATGACACAAGCAGACACCCCTATTTTTGAAATGGGCTCCTGCTACATATCAGGTGGAAGTTTCTAGCATATAGGTTATCGAATTGCATGTCAATAATATTTGGACTTATCCTCTTCAATTATAAGGGAGCACAACCTTATTTTTCACCATAATCATTGTTCTGTAAGCGAATTGCCAATTCCCTGACCAGATGTCTCGTACTCCGTGTCGGATCATGCCATGCATTTTATTTATTTATATTTTTTTTTTTAGTTTACATGTTCCTTAAATGTAATATGTACATGCATGATAGGAATTTTTGGATAAAATTAAGTTAAATTTACTGTATGCTTTCATTGTTTGTTTGATTTGAGGTTTAACGTCCCGTCAACACTGTAAATGTCATTTTGGAGACGTTGCTTCCAATTTTGTGCGACTTTTACCCGACATTGAGATGAAATGACATCTCAAGCCCTGTCGCCCTATGAAACCAATAGGGTTAATTAGCATTGACGGTCTGCCTCGCATCGCGGTTCCTGGACAGGCTTAGATCCTCTAAGCGGTTTACCAGTACTAGTGTGCGGGCCGGATTCAGCTCTGCGTGGAAGCATCATGCAGCCGAAATATATTTCCCCAAGCCCCTATGGGCGGGGCATAGCGTCCAAAATTTGACTATTGGCATCCAAGACAAATTTACGAAGATTAGACGTTACGAAAAGAGATGTCTTGTCAGGGTCTTCATCGTTTGCTCACCAGTACATACGTTTTCTAAAGGCCGGCCTCGGTAGCTCCATCGGATGCGCGTCTGACTGGCTCGATACCTGCCGGCGTCGGCAATATTATTTCGTGGAGATTGATCATGACATATTTTCTACACTCATTTTCTCCCTTCCGCTGATTCAAGAAGGGCAGTTGTCTAAACAGTATTGACGGAGCCGTTAAACTCCGATACAAACAAACAAACACTATTGTTGGCCACCTGCCAGTCGCAGTCGGAAGATTCTATTTGTCATGTATGGTCTTAATTGTGGGGTGTAAATTTTCAATATCCCCTATATTTACTGACCTTCCTCGTGTAAACAAACTGTGACGATAAAGGAATGAAAAAAAAAAAGTTTTGATTTCATGTACATTCCTGGGTAGCTTTAGAATTTTATGACGACAGTGTAAGACGTAAAAAATGAATCAAAGCACTCAAAACACTGACTGGTTGATTGTCTATGAAAATACGCCTATATAATTATGACCCCCTTGAACCCCACTTTTATATAGTAAAACTGAGGTTTCCGGGGGTATACCTTATTTTTCTTATTTCTACTCTGAAATATAGATTGTGGGTACTCGTTAGAACCGCCTCGATGAGGCGGTTCTAAGGAGTGCCCACAATCTATATTTTGAGCAGAAATAAGAAAAATAGGCAATTTTTCAGCTTAAAATACTAAATTTTTTCGGCGATAAAGGTGGCAACGTATTTGTATGGGCGTGTTTGCTTAATGGTTTTGAAAATGATCCTGAATGGGGACCATCACGCAAACACGCCTATACAAATACATTGCCACCTTTATCTCCGAACAATATGAAAATTTTATGATGAAAAAATTGTGATATTTTTCTTATTTCGGCTCAAAATATAGTGGGCACTCGTTAGAACCGCCTCATCTAGGCGGTTCTAACGAGTGCCCACAATCTATATTTTTGAGCAAATGGAGATTGTGGGCACTCGTTAGAACCGCCTCATCGAGGCGGTTCTAACGATTACCCACAATCTTTGAGCCGAAATAAGAAAAATATGGTTAACCCCTGTAAACCCCAGGTTTACAATATAAAAGTGGGGTTCAAGGGGGTCAAAAGTGTATAGGCGTGTTTTCGTGATGTATTAAACCTTAACAACTTGTATTTTAAGCAACTTTCGTTATATAACTTGTATTTTAAGGAAACGTTGGAGACCCGGGTCAGACTCCGGTTTCTGGGTCTGATCTGGCGCTTAACCGTTTGGCAGTGCCCCTGCAAGTGGCACACTGTAG
This sequence comes from Lucinisca nassula, assembly GCA_963580285.1. NCBI lineage: Eukaryota > Metazoa > Mollusca > Bivalvia > Lucinida > Lucinidae > Lucinisca > Lucinisca nassula. The sequence continues at coordinate 53,924,338 of OY757023.1, read as the reverse complement.
ATCCTGATCAGATAGCTTCTTCAGAGGCCATCTGATCTGGAACTAAACTGTTTTCAAAGATTTTGGTTGTCATGTTCAACAGGTTAAGGGTTAAACAGTATGGATTCAACAGGTTAAGTGTTTAATAGTATTGAGCAAAGACCATGCTTTGCAGCGAATACAAATGCTGTTAATTTCACCGCAACGACGTCGCTTTGAGAATAACTGGTTTACATCAGTTTAGTCTTATCTCGATCTTGCAAACAGTATAGGTCCTGTTTATATGACCATGGCTTCGAAACAACCATCTGATCTGGATCTATATAGCTTTTCCTCGATTTGAAGATTTGTTTGAATGCACTTTCTCAAGGAAGTTTGGTACTGATTGTGGGAAAATTGATTTATTCAGAAGGCAGAGTTCAGCCATACATGACAAATAGAAACTTCCACTCATTTGTTTTGTGAAGGTCCATGTCAAATTTAAGGGGTGTCCGATATGTACTTTGATTTAGTGTAAGTTCTGATCAAGGTCTTCACTGCTTGCCAGTGCCATCGTTAAGACGCTATGCCGCATCTGGATTTAATGTAACTACATGTATTTTTTCAGTCAGTTTCATCTAACGGAAATAGGGCCGTTAGATACAGGAATTACTAGTATTCATTTTTGAAATGCATTGGACAAAAAGGTACAAACAATGATTGTCATGACGTGTAGCGGTTCTGCTTCTGAATGCTGGAAACACCGGTCAACACTGGCATTCATCACGAAAACACCTATACAAATACATTGTAACCGTTATCGCCGAAAAAATGAAAATTTTGAGATGAAAAAGTACAATATTTTTCTTATTTCTGCTCAAAATATAGATTGTGGGTACTCGTTAGAACAGCATCATTGAGGCGGTTCTATCGAGTACCCACACTTTATATTTAAGAGCAGAAATAAGAAAAATAATGTTTACCCCTGTAAACCCCTGTTTTACTTTATGAAAGTGGGGTTCAGGGGGGTCAAAATAATATAGGTTTGTTTTGTGATGGAATGGGAAGATTTGGCAGCTTTTTCCGCCATTTTTCAAAGGGAGACAATTTTTGGGACTTACTGTTCGCTTTTCTATAAACTCTATCCCTCAGAAAAAGGGGTCTACTCTTAAAGGAAAGAATTTGCTCTTTAGGAGCAAATTCTTTCCTTTTAGAGTTGACCCCTATTTACATGGGAGACAAAATTACTTCTGAAGGAGTTGCCTGCCCTGAAGTACACATTCCTCTTAATGGCAGTACTTTAACTGAACATCACGAAAACACGCCTAAATAATTTTGACCCCCTCGAACCCCACTTTTATATAGAAAAACTGGGGTTTAAAGGGGTAAACATTATTTTTCTTATTTCTGCTCTAAAATATAGATTGTGGGTATCCGTTAGAACCGCCTCATCGAGGCGGTTCTAACGAGTCCCCACAATCTATATTTTGAGCAGAAATAAGAAAATTATTACAATTTTTCATCTAAAAATTTAGATCTTTTAGGCGGTAAAATTCGCAATGTATTTGTATAGGCATGTTTTTGTAATGAGTTGCTACGTTTACAGGAAGGCACACTCGAAAGTTAGTTCCCTTTTAAAATGATTGGCAGGTCCATTTCTTTTATTACCAGTTATTTCATATTTTGGAACGAGTCTTAGCGAGAAATTACTATCATGATAAACTTACATGTATGCGGATAGTGTATGATAGACAAAAGTTAGTTTTGTAGCAGTTTTTCCCAGATTTCTTTTTTTTTTTTTTTTTTTTCTTATATTTTTCTATCGTGTTTGTTTGTTTCTGTTTTTATTTGCATCGCATGCAGTTGGAGATTTTTTTTCTGTTTTACTTTTAATTTTTTATTTCTATATTTCTGTGAATCTCATGCAGTGGAAGAAAAATATATATAAAAGAATTACATGGTGATAAATTACGTTAACTTAAAATAGTGAGGCGCTCCGGAAAACGTGTGGTTATGTTGCGTGTCTCCGACATTGCTATACATGTAAGTGTTTAATGGGACGAAACTACAAACTAAGAATGAAATCCATTACTTTTGATTCTTCCACTGTATGTTTGTGATCTGTTACTTACTGTACATAGTTTTACGTTATCATATACAAGTACATGTACAAACCTGTGGTCATCTGAATTTTTTAGCATCATTTGCAGTTTTTCAAGCAGGATATTGCGTACTTGGGAGTCCATTGCATACTCGTCCCGGTGTATGAATGTCATTTGACGTGCCACGAGTAACAATTATGATTCCAAGTCATTGATTCCTTCATTCCTGTACAAATTGCATTTTTTCTGACGGCTTGTTTCTATATTTTTCAATTTCTGCACTTAACATAGGTTGTGGGTGCTCGTTAGAACCGCCTCGTCGCCTAACGAGTACCCACAATCTATATTTTTTGAGCAAAAAAAAAAAGAAACATCAATGCAAACCCTGGTAAATCCAGTAGCTGAACATGCAAATTCCAGCCAGCTAATTTTGTCGAATACAGCAATACTGGAACATAACCCCTATAAGGATTTTTTTCCAAAAATTAATTAGAAGCCTCCGTGGTGTAGTGGTTATGCTACTCGCCTTGTAAACCAGTGGTCGCAGAATCGATCCCGGGCTTCTCCAGACTTTCGGATGAGTCTCTAAACCGAGGTCCCGTCTCGGTATGACCTTAAGTGTTGATGAGATGTAAAACTAGAACACTCACTCCAACAATTAAATAATATATTAACAGTATCACAATCGTTATGCATGCATTAGTACAATAGATATGCCCATTCTAACAGACTGGCACAAAATAAGAACCCAAATACATTACCTACGTTTTGTAATCTGCATTGTGAATAAGAGCAAACATCCAAGTTCTGCATTATTATACGAAAAACGACACCGGTGTAAAGTAATGGAAAACGTAAAAGCAGATTTACAACATACGCTATGCTTTACAATACGTAAACACGCCTATACAAATGCATTGTAAACTTTACTGCAGAAAGCAAAAAAAAAAAAAAAAACAAACAAAAAAAAAAAAAAAAACATTTGAACATGACAAATTGATATTTTTCTTATTTCTGCTCAAAATATAGATTGTTGGTACTCGTCAGAACCGCATCGAGGCGGTTCTAACGAGTACCCACAATCTATATTTTGGAGCAAAAAATAAGAAAAAAGGTTTACCCCTGTAAACCCAAGTTTTACTATGTAAAAATGGAGTTCAATGGTGTCAAAATTATTTAGGCGTGTTTTTCGTGATGTTTTTATGCAAGAATTTGGTCAAGGCTTAGACAATATCCTGTTTGTTACCGTTTCGTTGCAGATTTAGTCATGTAGGAAGCAGATTGAAGGAGGGCCGTTTTCCACATCGTAGGCCGTTTTGCGTTGCAGCACTTGGGCCGACATCATGAGTAGATTGTATTGCAAATCGGGGTCGATTTTGTTTTACATTAAGGGCCGATAATGTCAAATTTCGCTTTTTTTTTTTTTTTTTTTTTTTTTTTTTGTGGTACATGTATATTTTTACAATATTAGAATAGGCTTGATTTCATAATTCATACACCTTTATGTTCACTTAAATAATGAAAGAATATGACGTTTTTCTTAACCATTACAAGAACACGCCTATACAAATACATTATAACCTTTATCGCGAAAAAAAAATGAAAAATTTAAGATGAAAAATTGTGATAATTTTCTTATTTCTGCTCAATATAGATTGTAGGTACTCGCTAGAACCGCCTCTTCGAGGCGGTTCTAACGTGTACCCACAATCTATAGTTTAGGGGAGAAATTAGGAATATAAGGTTTACCCCTGTAAACCCCAGTTTTACTATATAAAAGTGGGTTCAAGGGGCTAAAAATAATATAGGCGTGTTTTCGTGATGCATGCACATTTATGTTCACTTTGATAATGAAAAAATATGACGTTTTTCGTAGCAATCGACGTAAATCTAACCATGACTTCCAGCAAAATTGACCGCCGTGTTGTGATAAAATGTTATCAGAATCGGCTCCCTTTGCGAGATCGATCCGGTCAACCTTCGACAGGAGTCCTTCATATATATTTTCGGACGAACGGCCTGTATCATTTTTTCTGCATGTATCTGTTCATTTGTATATACATTCTTTTCATGTTATTTGTGCCATATTTCTCAAAAATAAAAAATGGATTACACTGATTATTTTTGTTTTCCACTCCCACATCATCGCGGCAGCTCCCAAAACACGCTCTTGTTCTCACGAGTCTATCAGATACCGAGTCTGTTACATTTGACCATTACCGCAGTTAGTTGGTTCGCTAAATTTAGCAAAATAAAATCAATGGATGAGTTCTATAAAGTATTTACAATCTATTACAGAGGTGTACTAAAACGTATACCCCAATCTATATCTTGCTAGCTTTGAACTCTTCAATAGGGAATAGGGAAGACTATTCCACTGAGGAATCTCTTTAATCCTTACATAATACTCAACTTCTGGAAAAAAGTCATATAGTTATGTTTGTTGTCAGTTTGAAGTTTTACGGCCCAGTCAACCCTACTAAGCCGCCCCGCCCATCGGAGCTTGAAGAAATAGATGAGCTGCATGATGCTTCCACGCAGATCTGAATCCGGCCGTACACGAGTACTGGTAAACCGCTTAAAGGATCTAAGCCTGCCCACGCAAAGTGGTGTGAGTGTCGGCCCGGTCATGCTTATAAACCCTATTGGTTTCATTTAGCGACGGGGCTTGAGATGTCGTTTCATCTCAATGTCGGGTAAAAGTCCCACAAAATTGGAAGCAATGTCTCCAAAATGACCTATACAGTGTTGACGGAGACGTGAGACCTTAAATCTAACAAACAACCTTATTAAGGTCATTTCCAGCCGGCCAGTTAACCGAACAAAACTTTACCTGGATAAACTTGTTCACTAGGTGTTGTTAGTCAGTACAGTGAACATTGATTCACCGGTTGGTTTGTCGGTTGGTTGCTTTGAGGTTTAGCGTCCCCGTCAAAACTGTATAAGTCATTTTGGAGACGTTGCTTCCAATTTTGTGGGACTTTTACCCAACATTGAGATGAAATGACTTCTCAAGCCCTGTCGCCCAATGAAACCAATATGGTTTATAAGCATGGGCAGTAAGCGGTTTACCAGTACTCGTGTGCGGTCGGTTTCAGCTCTGCGTGGAAGCATCATTCAGCCCATCTATTTATTCAAGCCCCGATTGGCGGGGCCTTTGATTCGCTGGCCTTACTGGAAAAGTTAAGCTTTTATTTCCATTCCATCACGTGAACAAGTCCGTGAAATGAAGACCGCCCCCCCCCCCATTTATACAGAGTAAATAGGGTTTACGGGGGTATACATTATTGTTCTTATTTCTGCACCTTGACATTGGTTGTGGGTACTCGTTAGAATCGCCTCAAAGAGGCGGTTCTAACGAGCACCCTCAACCCATGTTTGAAGTATAAATAAGAACAATATCAGATTTTCATCAGAAAAGTAGCAATTTGGGAGATGTGAAAAAAAAATGCTCTGTCGCACGGATGTGCTATCATAACGGATTTCCACGAAAGAATGTTTACTATCCTGTAAGTACAGACCTCTTGATCACCAGTCATACATACAGAACATAGTTATTCTGCAAAATTGTTTTAGGCTTTTGATTGGCAGCGCAAGGGCGATTATTTGAGTTATACCCCCACCCCGCAACACACACACACAAAAATACACATTTCATGAGAATTTCAGGTAAAGTCCTTGTACCACAGAATAATGTTCAGTTATTAACTGAAAAAATAAGTAATACTAGAGAAAGTGACCAGTGGGTCACGTATACCCCCGGCCAGCGTCACCCTCTGATATATGTTTCGAGCTTGTATGTGATATGAATGAAGTCGAGAAGCTATAAGAATCTATAAATGTGCTTGTAAAAGCTAAACCAAACATAAAATTTCTAAATGGACCAAGGGAGTGAGGGCATCAAATAGAACATACAGGCATCTATAAACTTTGACATAAAACTTTAACCAAATGCAAAAATTTCTAAGTCCGTGACCTTGAGGTCAAGGTCACCATGGGTGGGCGAAGGGACATGCATCATGAAATCATTTATCAATAAAAGCACGCTAACACTGCATGATACCCCACCACTGCAAGATAATATGGTTATAGCCTTGCCCATAATAGTGGTACTTTTAAGTGTTATAGTTATCTGTAAAACTTCACTAAGGCATTCAATATAGTAAAGGAACTACATACATGTATATCAAAAGGGCAGATAATACAATAACCAGAAAAGCAGAGTGACTGTCCTTGGCAATAATATGTGTCCTTTAGTGTTTTAAAATTTTAAGAAAATCCACGAAAAGATTCTTAAGTTATTGATCGCAAACTCCAAAAAAAAATTGTGAGAAATTAATCAAGTTATCGGTCGGAAATGGTGTGGATGGACGGACGAACGGACAGACACCGGAGGGTATATTAATAATACCCCAGCACTATCGTGTGATGGGGTATAACAAAAAGAAGAAAAGAAAAAAAAGTCATTCCCGATATAAACATGTAGGCACAATTTGAAAAAAAAATGTGAAAAATTAATCAAGTTATCGGTCGGAAATGGTGGGGATGGACGGACGGACAGACGGACGGACAGACACCGGAGAAAAGGAAAAAAAAAAGGTAAAAAAAAGGAATGAAAAACAAAAAATGAGAAAAAAAAAAACGAAAAAAAAAAATCATTGCAAAAAGAAAGAAAAGAAAAATAAACGGAAAAAAAAGAAAAGAAAAAACGAGAAAAAAAAGAAAAAAAAAAGAAAATTTCATTCCTCCACGGGGGTTTGAACTCACGCCCCTCAGATTCATAGCACAAATTAATCCAGTTATTGGTCGGAAATGGTGGGGACGGACAGACACCGGAGGGTATATTGTAATATCCCAGCACTATCGTGTGATGGGGTATAACAAAAAGAAGAAAAGGGTGAAAAAAAAGGGAAAAAAAAAAGGAATGAAAAACCAAAAATGAGGAAAATTAAAAAAAATAAAAAATAAATAAATTCATTGCCAAAATGAAAAAGAAAGAAAAAAGAAAAAAAGAACACACAAAAAAAAAAAAGAAAGAAAAAACGAAAAAAAAAAAAAAAAATTCCATTCCTCGACGGAGATTTGAACTCACGCCCCTCAGATTCATAGTCAACAATAGGATTTGTAGTCCAGCACTCTAACCACTACACTGGTAGTGATAATCATTATATTTCATGAATTAAAGGAATAAATGCGCAGAAACTATTTAATGGGAATTGTTAACGACCAATTTTTCGTTAAATGTTAACGCATTTTGTGTATTCACAACACAAAACCTGCTTATTATGGTCGTTTATACATCAGTGCAGTTTCATCCAAATATTCCATATAGTAAAGGAATAAGTCCCCAAAAACCATTTAATCGGAATTTTTAACGACCATAATTCCGTTAAATGTTAATGTATTTTGCCCATTTACAATCCCAAACCACTCATACCCAATGTCAATGTGTATACAAAATTTGAAGAAAATCCGTGAAAAAATATTCAAGTTATTGATCGGAAACGCCCCAAAACCCCTTATTTTGAACTAAAAGGGCCATAACTCTGTCAAATGTTTACGGATTTTGCCCATTTACAATCCCATACCACTCATTCCCGATATATACATGTATGCAAAATTTGAAAAAAAATTCGTTAAAAATTACTCAAGTTATCGATCGGAAATGGTGCGGACGGACGGACAGACATACGGACGGACGGACGGACACCGGAGGGTATACCATAATACCCCGCCACTATCGTGTGGTGGGGTATAAAAATGAAGAGAATGTAACATGTGGTTACAGGGATATCAGCCATGAAAAAGGTTTAACACAAAACTTTGACGTAAAAGTAGATGAACAGACAGACAGACAGCCCTACCAGGGGCTTGACCCAGAGGCTTAGATATTCCATATGAAAGGTAATGCTATAGAGATATGCTTTACCAAGCATGAAGAGAATCTAACATGAGGTTACAGAGATATCAGCAATGAAAAAGGTTTAACACAAAACTTTGACGTAAAATTAGATGAACAGACAGACAGACAGCCCACCCAGGGGCTTGACCCAGGGGCTTAGATATTCCATATGAAAGGTAATGCTATAGAGATATCCTGTAACAAACATGAAGAGAATCTAATATGTGGTTACAGAGATATCAGCAATGAAAAAGGTTTAACACAAAACTTTGACGTAAAAGTAGATGAACAGACAGACGGACAGACAGTCAACCCACCGAGGGGCTTGACCCAGGTGCTTAGATATTCCATATGAAAGGTAATGCTATAGAGATATCCTGTACCAAATATGAAGAGAATCCAACCGGTGGTTACAGAGATATGAGCAATCAAAAAGGTTTAACACAAAACTTTGACGTAAAGGTTGACGAACGACCGAACGAACGTACGAACGAACAAACGAACATACGAACGAACCAACGAACGGACGAACGGACGGAAAGACGAAAACTATATACCCCCTGACATACTTCGTATGCCGGGGGTATAATAATGATTGTTTTATGCCACCGGAATCAAAGATTCGGGGCATATAGTTTTTGGTCTGTCTGTCCGTCTGTTTCTCTGTCTGCCTGTCCATAAAAACCTTAACATTGGGCATAAATTTTGAATGGTAAATGATAGAGCTTTCATATTTCACATGTGCATTCCTTGTCACAAGACCTTTCCAGTGGTACCATAATTTTGACCACCTGACCTTGACTGTGACATTTGACCTACTTTAAATCTACTTTTTAAAAACTTTCGACTGGTAAGTGAAAGGGCTTTCATATTTCAATTGTGCATTCTATTGGACAAGATCGTGCCAAGGGTGCCATAATATTTTACCTTGTGACCTTGACTTTGACGTTTAACCTATTTTTCAAAAACTTTTAACATTGACCATAACTTGCGATTGTAAATAGGCTGACCTAATCAATTTTCGAATTGACCCAAGCATTAATCCCCGCCTTACTTGCATGCAAGTTATAAGAAGTTCCGATAAAAAAATGAAGGGGCTACAGTAATGACAAGGTCAAAGATAGGCATTTTCTGTAATCAAGGGAGGAATAACACTGAAATATAAGTTTAACACAGTCGAGCTTTTATCCCTTCCTTACTTACTTAGATTACTTATCCCTTACTTACTTATTACTTACTTACTTACTTACCGACTTACTTACTTACATTTTCATGTAAGAGGCATTTTCAGTAATCAAGGGGACGTAACTCTATGACAGCTAGGCCGAGTTTCCGCACTCATCCGAGTTTTTATCCCTGATTTACTTGTTCATTAGTTTCAAGAAGATCCGATCAAAACTGAAGATGCTACAGTGACTATACGTTCGACAATAAGCATTTTCAGCAAAGTAGGGAACATAACTCCGAGGGTAATGGGCCGATATTGCTGGTTTTTGAATTCATTCAAGCTTTCAACCCTGACTAACTTGGAAGATCCTATCAAAACTGAAGGGGCTACGTGATGACAAGGTCAAAAATAGGCATTTTCAGCAAACAAGAGGATGTAACTCCATGATTAATGGACAGACCTTGTTAGTTTTCAACATCATCCAAGCTTTCATCCTCAGTCTACTTATGTATAAGGCCTTGTAAACCAGGGGTCGCAGGATCTATCCCGGCCTTCTCCAGACTTTCGGATGAGTCTTTAAACCGAGGTCCAGTCTCCGTATGACCTTAGCTGTTGGTGGGACGTACATCACTTATAAGTTTCAGAATGATCCGATCAAAACTGAAGGTGCTACGGTGATGACAAGCATTTTCTCATTGTAAGTATATCGCACCTTGTGGTTGCCATAGCAAAGTTTTCATTTGATTTTGATTAAAAGCTAATGTCGTCAATTCCCAATCGGAGCCATGCTACAGATAAGAAAAGATTGAGAGTCAGCTTTCAGGCTGCAGAGATATAATTGGTCAAATGTGTGGACGGACGACGGAGGGACTACCATCCTATAAGCTCCACTGGAGCCTTCGGTCCAGGTGAGCTAAACAACTATTCAAGTACTAGTGATAAGTTTAACTGATTAACTTTTTTAAGAAATTCCGAAAAAAAACATGAGTTATGGCCCTTTGTAACTTTGGGGATTTGTACATTGCATGCTTTGTGATGCATGGCATAAAGTACCATTACAACCATATATGCTAGGGCTTTGAAATTTTATAATATGGATTACTTAAAAAAATAGTTAACAGGTATTTTTTCTTGTCGGAATTATGCCCCTTTTCTGAGTTGTGGCCCATCGAAAAAATTGGATGAAATCGTGTCAGCAAAATATCTAATAATCTATTTCAGCCAGAGCATGAATGTTGATGCATGAATTGCCAGTAATGAGTAGATAACCTGATTAACTTTTGAAGAAATTCCGAAAAATACTTCAGGAGTTATGGCCCTTTGTAGCTTTGGGCATTTGTACATTGCATGCTTTGTGATGCATAGCTTAACCTCCTTAAAACCATGTATGCTTGGTATGTGGATTCCACATGAAAAAATTGCTGCCACATGTTTTTTTTTTTTTTTTTTTTTCTCGTCAGGATTATGCATCTTTCCAAAGTTATGACCCTTTGAAAAATTTTCAGCAAAATATCTCAAACCATTGAAGCTTAGAGCCTTGAAAGTCGATGAATTGGTGATGAATTGGTAGTGAACTTGATATGTTTTAATATATTCTGAAAAATGTTGGATGAAATCTTGTTCTTCAGTTTTGGCCTTTGAAAATTTGGGCATTTAGGGGTAAGCTTATGGTTGTTGGGCAACCCGGTAAGCACAAAACGTTCACCCAACGTTGAACTAACGTTGTTTCAATTGAGTGCCTGCTGGGATGGTGTTTTACCAACACCATTTCTAATAAAATTTTGATGACGTCAGAACATCATCGCAGATGTCATTGTACACTAAACTAGCCGCCATGTTGGTTTTAAGGTCGCAAGTAAAATATCTATATGGAGTTTGGGAGCTTTTTCGTCAAACTCTGGCGTTCGAATTATGCCGGAATAACCATCATCCATGTTATTTCATTGCAGTAACATTTACCGGGTCCCTCGGAAGAAATTGGACACTCGGCCTGCTGATTTTCTTCGCTAGTCGGCCTCCTGGTTAAACAGCTTCCTCGGGATCCGGCAAATGCTAATCCATGCAAAACCATCATCACGAAATCACGCTTATATAATTTTGACCCCTTGAATCCCACGTTTATATAGTAAAACTTGGGTTTACAGGGGTAAATCTTATTTTCTTATTTCTGATCGAAAATATAGATTGTTGGTACTCGTTAGAAACCGCCTCGATGAGGCGGTTCTACCGAGTACCCACAATCTATATTTTGAGCAGAAATAAGAAAAATAGCACAATTGTACATCTGAAAATCTTCGTTTTTGGGGCGGTTAAGTTTACAACGTATTTGCATTGGTGCATTGGCATGTTTTCGTAATGATAGGTGATCCTATATTCTAACATTACGTAATCAATTTCAAATTTAGCACCGTGAGTAGCGTAGTGCGTGCAGAAGGGCGCAATGCTCAGCAATGCTCTTAGCGTATATCTCAAGACGAACGCTACAACTGAATTCTACAAAATGTCGTAAAAGGCTTTGCAGTATAACAATGTTTTCAGTTTAATTCTTGACGGGGAACACGGGATCACATTCCATGCCTGTAATTGCGAAAACACGCCTATACAAATACATTGTACCCTTAATCGCCGAAAAAAAGAACATTTTCTGATGAAAAATTGTGATATTTTTCTTATTTCTACTCAAAATATAGATTGTGGGTACTCGTTAGAACCGCCTCATCGAGGCGGTTCTAACGAGTACCCACAATCTATATTTTAGAGCAGAAATATGAGAAATATGGTTTACCCCTGGAAACCCCCGTTTTACTATATAAAAGTGGGGTTCGAGGGGGTCAAAATTATACAGGTGTGTTTTCGTGATGGAGCGATATTGGATCCAGCCGTTAACGTGGAACATGTGATCACATTCCCCGAGTGAAAGCGATATTGTCCTTTGGCTCATCTGAATTACAAGTCCATGAAATGAAGATTACAAGTCCATGAAATGAAGATATCTCTAAATAACACCTTATTTACAGTATTTGTTTTTGTTTGTTTGATTTGAGGTTTAACGTCCACGTCAACACTGTGAAGGTCATTTTGGAGACGTTGCTTCCAATTTTGTGGGACTTTTACCCGACATTGAGATGAAATGATATCTCAAGCCCTGTCGCCCAATGAAACCAATAGGGTTTATTAGCATGGACGGTCCGGTCCGCCTCACACCGCGGTTCCTGGACAGGCTTAGATCCCATCCGCAACTATTATTGACATTTATACCTTTGGCGCAAAGGATTAAGCCTTTTACTGTGCGCTGACCTTCTCGGCTTACCTGTACAGAATATCTTGTTGGAAATAGCAGGCGCTTTAAGGGAAAACAATTTTTAAACAAATATAACTTTTTTAATTTACAATTTGACAAACATGTTTCGATTTAATCTAATTGTCCGTTTAAATTCCTTTAAAACGATATCAAATAAAAGGAACTTTTATTAAATTAGCTGCCGGCATTTTTATTTTCAAATTAATAACCCTTAATCCTTACTTGAATCATACAAAACTGTGGAAAACAACGACAGTACCCTACTTTAACGGCTAAAATCTGCACTTTCTGTTAATATTATGAAAAAACGCCCGTATCAGACGCAATGTGTTTAAAATATTGTGCATTTTAATAGCAATTATAATATTTTAAGATAATATTTCATAACGGCATTTTGCCATTAAACTTGGAGCTTATTCAGAAAAAGCTTTATCGTCTACACACGCGTGTAATCCCAAAGCGGGGGGTCATTTTCAATCGACTGTAAAATCAACACATCTTCGCCTGAGCATCTCCTTGGAATGTACATCAATCTAAGAATGCGGTTTCTGATCTGCATCTTATTTATTTATTTATTTATTTATTTATTCACGTATTTTTTTTATTTCCATGACCTGATTAGATTTTTGCACATTCTTTATACTTACTACGCAAACTAAATTAAACATTGCTAGTAATAAGATGTATGATTACATTTGTTGTTTTGTTTTTTTTGTATGTTTGTATGATTACAGCTGAAAGAAAGAAAGAAAGAAGCCCATGTGAATTCGTCACTAAATTTCTAAAAAGTTAAAAATTTATCTTTGTTATAATTTATATCTTATTCCCATTATTCAGATACAGGCTAATCTGACATTTCGTTGTTCGCACATTGTTTTGCTTGAATACCAGAGGAATATTTGTTTTATATTACTTTTTTTCTTTTTGTAATACTGTTTGATTATTTAAATGCTATTGTGAATTCAGTCTGGTAAATATATAAAAAAACCGTTAAGATGCCATTAATGCCTATGTTAATTGTTTTGTATTCATTATTATCATCTTGGTTGTAATGAACACCTCATTAAAAACTGCTTTATATAGAGAAAACTGGGGGTTTACTGTGGCGTTCATTTTTTTTTTTTTTATTTTTTTTTTCATTTCTTGTCTAAAACATAGGTTGTGTGTACTCGTTGGAGCCACCTCAATGAGGCGGTTCTAACTATGTTTTAAGTATTGATGAGTTTACTTTGACGGATTAATTGTTTTTGAGATATCAAAAATGCACTATGCCGCACGGATGTATTATCGTAATGTGATTATTATTATTATTATTATTATTATTATTATTATTATTCATTTATGTATAATCTAATGATTATTAGAAAATTTTCTTATTTATTTATAGGAGGTTTTAGGAATTCCGTTTATGACGTCATTCTTGCGCATGCGCAAAGCACTGGCCGTCAATTGAAACGGCCATCTCTATTCAAATGTATTGGCGGAACTATAAATGCTAACAATATTCAGCCATTTTGTGAGAAATTATGCCCGTTTACATTGAAATAATTCCTCAAGAAGGAAAGAATGATATTTCGCTATTATTACTGAAGTTCATTTATCCGGGATCCGTTTTTAATTGTCGAAAATCTCTTCGTGAATGGCCCATGTCAATGGCTTACGATACTGTTATTCACGAAAGCTTACTTACAAAATAAGTTTTTACGTAACTTTTCGTTTTATTCGCTATGCAAGTATAGCTATCACATACGGACAGAACTTTGATCTTTCTCTCTCTCTCTCTCTCTCTCTCTCTTCTCTCTCTCTCTCTCTCTCTCTCTCTCTCTCTCTCTCTTGAGAAAACTGTGTAATTTAAAAAGAAAACAATTCAACGATCTGTCTAGATGTGCAGTTAGAAAAATGTCCAGCGATCTGTCTACATGTATGTGCAGTTTTAATAAATTGAAGATTCCAGCGTTTTTTTGTTTTTTTTGTTTTGTTTTTTTCTTCAAAATTTATTTGGAAAAATTGATAAACTTTTTGCAAATAGTGTAGGCCCTGATCAGACGCTGCGTTCTGCTGCATCTGATCTGGGCCTGCACTGTTTGCCAGCTACCCCTTTTGGGGTTTCCGGTACCAAATGGATTAATGTAGGGGCTGGGAGGTTGAACAAGTCTACAAATCTACCAGATTTTACTGTAAAATCTTGCACTTGCGAAGGAGTGTTTCATTCTCATGCACTGAAAGGGTGTTCTATGTATGTTTTGAATTTAATGTTCCAATCCCACTGAGTCTTGATGGGTCCAATCACTGGGCAAATGACATTTTATTAAGCGCCGTATTATCGTCAACGCGACATTCTGACGTTTCATCGACGTTGCAAAGTCAAGTTCAATGCATCGCTTTGGTGTTGGTTTGATGTAGACACGACGTTGTTGACACGTTACATGTCAGTTCACATGAAGTTATTTATTTACATTTACCTGCGCTAGCTAATTGCTTGTACGCTGAGAGAGAGAGAGAGAGAGAGAGAGAGAGAGAGAGAGAGAGAGAGAGCAACATGTAGGCCATGGCACTCACAGAGAGAGAGAGAGAGAGACAGAGAGAGAGAGAGAGAGAGAGAGCGAGAGAGAGAGGACCCTGTTGGTTCGTACGTACAATATATCTTTGAGAGCAGTTAACTAAGAAAATAACACTTGGGATTTGCCTTCATGAAAACACGACTATGCCAATTTTACCCTCTAAATCCTCCCTTTTTATAGTGAAACGGGGTTTACAGGGGTAAATATTATTTTTTCTTATTTCTGTTCAAAAAGGTAGATTGTGGGTACTCGATAGAGGCGGTTCTATCGAGTCCCCGCAATCTATTTTTGAGCAAAAAAAAAGAAAAAAAGAAAATTATCACAATCTTAACATTTCCATTTTTGGTCGAAAAATTTATAATGCATGTTTTCGTAATGCGAAATTTCACACCTGGCAACATATCAGTGTTTCTCTCATTATCTTTCATTAGAATTCGTCAAAACTTTAAAAGAATTCCACTGTTTTACGCTGTAATTAACATTTTATCTGTCACACTGCCTTGAAGCAATAGGACAGTTGACGGCCAGGGCTTTTCCCGTTCTATTTTTAGAACCGGAAGTACGTCACGAAAAAACCTCCTATTTCAACTGCTAAATGATTTAAGATAAGGTGTCTACCCTTTTTCTGGTGTTCTTTCCATGATGCTGTGAAAAAGAATATGCATGTAAACCAAACTTTTTATCGTCTTCACACGCGTGTATTTATTCCATATCAGTCAGGTAATCAGGAATCAGTATGATTTTACACAAAAACATAGGTAGAAAGTACTTGAGAACCATATCAGTTTGGCGGTTCTGTGCCCATATATTTTTTCAGCTCACTCAGAGGGGAAACATCACTGAAGACAATTATCGCTTTTTATGACACACGTAATGTGTATTGTATACCGGCTACTGACCGTCAGGAAGCCTGACGATTAATGGACACGCGCGCAATGTATAATGTATTACCGTCTTTCCGGAGAGATTAAAATTTATCGAATGACTTTATTCATATGCATTAAGTTTTAAGCAGAATCGTTGCTATTTAGATGATGAGTATCTATTATTATTATTATTATTATTATTTTTATATCTTGGACCAAAAATACATGTTTGTTTGATTTGAGGTTTAACGACCCCGTCAACACTGTATAGGTCATTTTGGAGACATTGCTTCCAATTTTGTGGGACTTTTACCCGACAATGAGATTAAATGACATCTCAAACCTTGTCGCCCAATGAAACCAATAGGGTTTATAAGCATGGACGGTCCGACTCACACCGCTTTGCCTGGGCAGGCTTAGATCCTCTAAGCGGTTTACCAGTACTGGTGTGCGGTCATTTTCAGCTCTGCGCGGAAGCATCATGCAGTCCATCTATTTCTTCAAGCCCCAATGGGCGGGGCCGTGAAATATACATGTATACTGGGTCCAAGTTACGAGAATACATCCGTTTGACACAGTACCTTCTTATAGGTTGTAGTTTTTTGCTAGAACCGTTGCTTTGAATTTTATTTTAATTGCTTCAACAGACAAATACATATTATCCAAGATTTGCTAGAGCATTTCTATAGAGCAACCACAACCTTTGTCTTGTACAGAAGAAAGGTTTGGAATGATTGCTGGAAACGCTTCATTGACAACATACGTCTTTAATTTGCCCCCATCAACACTGTATAGGTCATTTTGGAGACGTTGCTTCCAATTTTGTGGGACTTTTACCCGACATTGAGATGAAATGACATATCAAGCCCTGCCACCTAATAACACTAATAGGGTTTATATGCATGATAGATAGATAGATAGATAGATAGATAGATAGATAGATAGATAGATAGATAGATAGATAGATAGATAGATAGATAGATAGATAGATTTGAGGTTTAACGTCCCCGTCAACACTGTAAAGGTCATTTTGGAGACGTTAGATAGATAGATAGATAGATAGATAGATAGATAGATAGATAGATAGATAGATAGATAGATAGATAGATAGATAGATAGATAGATAGATAGATAGATTTGTTTGTTTGATATGAGGTTTAACGTCCCCGTCAACACTGTAAAGGTCATTTTGGAGACGTTGCTTCCAATTTTGTGGGACTTTTACCCGACATTGAGATGAAATGACATCTCAAGCCATGTCGTCCAATGAAACCAATAGGGTTTATTAGCATGGACGGTCCGCCTCGAACCGCGGTTCCTGGACAGGCTTAGATCCTCTAAGCGATTTACCAGTAATAGTGCGCGGGCCGGATTCAGCTCTGCGTGGAAGCATCATGCAGCCCATATATTTCTTCAAGCCCCTATGGGCGAGGGCCTAATAGATAGATAGATAGATAGATAGATAGATAGATAGATAGATAGATAGATAGATAGATAGATAGATAGATAGATTAGATTAGATTAGATAAGATAGATAGATAGATAGATAGATAGATAGATAGATAGATAGATAGATAGATAGATAGATAGATAGATAGATAGATAGATAGATAGATAGATAGATTATTTTATCAATGAAGATCTGCCCGCATGAAACTCAGTAATTGCTTTAAAATGTGCGACCAGTAATATGTCTAGGAAAACCTTTTACTTTCTAAATCTTCAGAAACGCATTGTCTTTATTCAGTAATTTTTGCGTACAACTCGATATGACAACAATATCATTCTATGTCTGCGGTGTAAAACAAATTAAATAAAAATGTTGTTAATAATTATATTATCTAAATGCACGGCCAGTATTGTGGCCCAAAACAACAACAACAACAACAACAAAAAGTAATATTCAGCATTTCAGCAGCCTCACTGAGGCGGTTGGTTCTAACTAGTACCCACAACCTATGTCTTGGTGCAGAAATAAAGAAAATAATGTATACCACCGAAGCCCCACTTTTCTCTATATAAGTGGGGGTTAGAGGGTTTTCGTTACACGAACTTGTTATCGTGATTATAAATCGGTGATTCTTTTTAGCAAGACGTGTAATCTCGGATGAGATCCGGAGTCTTAATTGTTCATTTTAGCTGAATTATTCTAGGTATATGATATTACTTTTTAAATACAACTACGGGTCAAGTTGCCACTTACTGGTCTAGTGATTACTGTGTTTAACAGCGCGCGTCAAGATACTTGGTGATAATTCGATGATCAACAGGTAGTCGGAAGTGTGCTTACTCAATGTATTGATCGATTAACAATCCATCATGGACGATTATATTGACGAGCGTCATTTACCTGAGCAGAAAGAAAGAGCGCATATGATGAAGTTATCGTCAAAGATGTATCGTCAGTTAAAAAAAAGAAAGATTTACTCGTTTTGCACGAAAAAAAATAAGGAAGAGAAACATATAAACTAGCTAACAGATTTGCAGCACAGGCCGCCACAATTACCTCTTCACGGGAAAGAGAATAATAAAGTATTCGTATTGCTTGTTTAAAATATAGACTGTTGGAATTCATTAGAATCGCCTCGACGAGGCGTTCTTACGTGTGCTCAAACTCTGAAAAAATGAGAATATAACGATATTTCATAATAAATAAATGAAGAAAGAAATAAAGAAAGATGAATATCATTTGTGAACAACTAAAAACTAGAATTGTATTATGCGAAGTTGTTTATCAATGATCGCATGGTATGGCTTACTGAGTCACTAAATAGACAGATAGATAATCGGCCATTATTGTGTCAAGACAGATTTATTCGCATTAAAATCAGTAAGAGTATCTCCTTTGTATTTCTATGCTTACAACTCAGACTCAAGGCTCTCGTCTTAACGGATACATTACGAAAACACGCCTATATAAATACATTGTAAATTTAACCACCAAAAAATGAAAATTTTCAGATGAAAAATTGTGTTATTTTCCATATTTGTGCTCAAAACATAGATTGTGGGTGCTCGTTAGAACCGCATCGGCGAGGCGGTTCTGTCGCGTGCCCAAAATCTATGTTTTTTTTTAGCAGAAATAAGAAAAATAATTTATACCCCTCCAAACCCCAGTTTTACTATACGAAAGTGGGGTTTAAGGGGTCAAATTTATATCGCCATGCTTTCGTGATGTAGCTCGATATAACTGTTATTTCACTGACCGGTACGTAAACCTTGCAGACAACAATAGAAAATATATACTTCTATATAACTGCTTTAAAATATGCGACCAGTAATATGTCTGGAAAACTTTTAATTCGAAATCTTCAGCAAAGCACTGTCTGTATTTTTGGCATACAACCCGATACTCGATGTTACAACAATATTAATGTCTATGGCGTAAAAAAAAATAATTATTAAATGTTATAAATAAATATATTATCAATATGCACGGCCAGTATTGTGGCCCAAAACAACAAAATAAAGTAACATTTACATTTCAGCAGATCAGCGTTTTAGTCACTTTCTGCTGATCCGCAGCCTGCTTAATTCGGCAGGTTTTTCAGCGTATTAGACAGGCCCCATTTACATGTAGATAGCATATCCGCGTGGCATAGTGTTTTTCTTTTCTTTCTTTTCTTTTCTTTTTTTTTTTTTTTTTTTTTTCGTATCTCCAAAATGGCAATTCATATCTCACAAACGGTTATCTACTTTGTCTTGGTGCAGATATTAGTGTAATATAGGGTTTTCTCTATGTAAAGTAGGATTTAAAGGGGTTTTCATTACATGGACTTGTGAATATGTGGCATTTCTAAACAATGTCAATTAAAATAATTCAACTGACACCCACCATAAACTATTAAGTTTTTTTTCCTTCTTCTTTTTTCTAATATATAAAGACATATATATCATTCCAGCACACACAAAAATAGGATTATTGAGAACCAATAATATTTTGTGTTAAGCACAAAAAAGGATCACTTTTAAAAGAGTAATTTTTAAGTAACGACAGAACTTTATTTGGAGATAAACTCAGGCCACACCAAAACAGCCAGTCCGAAATTAACTAGACATCAATTGACATGAGCGATTCTCGTTTAGTATCCCCCGGGGTCATAAAAGCGAAACTGATTTCACACACAGCCGGCTTATAACACAGTTGAGATTACACAACAGGTACCTATTATAGGCCTCAGTCAAAGGGAGACAATCCAATATTGACTTGTAGTGTGACTATCAGGGAACAGGTGAATAGATTAAGTGTCAGATAAAGTTGGCCATGCTCTAAGCGGTTTACCAGTACTAGTGTGCAGGCCGGATTCAGCTCTGCGTGGAAGCATCATGCAGCCCATATATTTCTTCAAGACCCTAGGGGCGGGGGCCGCTTTATTTACAGTAAAGTGAGTTAATGGAGGTATTCTTGTTTCCTTACGTTTGCTCCAAGACACAGAATGTGGGCACTCGCAACCTATACTTATAGCATAACAAAGAAAAATATCATTAGAGAAATAACCATTTTGAAGATATGATAGAATGCGATATGTCACATGAATGTGATAATTTAATTTATCATACATTTAGTATAAAGTACTTAGTTTTTTTAATATGCGATACGAACGTGAAACCAATGCACGTATCACGCTTGCACGTGCTGCCATATCGCATGGACTTTATCATACCCAAAAATCCATATCACAACCCTTTATCGCTTCCCTAAGCCTTTATCATACCTCTGACGCCACCCTATTCGGAACACGCGGCGTTCTTCCTTTTGCGGCATTTCGCATTTGTTGTTCAGGACGCCAATTGCAATTTGCATTGTAACTTTGGTATCAGGCAGATACAATTAATACAATTTATTTTGAACATTTTTTTTTAAAGTGAAATGTATGATAAATAGATTAAGATATGGCATTTTTCATATCATACCTTATATCAGCCCTCGACCCATATCAGCCCCCGGGCCTTCGGCCCTCGGGCTGATATTGGAGTCTCGGGCTTATATGGGGTATGATATGAAAAATGCCATATGATAATCTCTATGAATCGATTTTACTTGGTCACAATCCTTGCTCTTGGTTCTGTCGTGTTTGTAAACAAATACAAATATATGTACAATGCTGCATGATGCTTCAAAGCAGAGCTGAAATCTGACCGCAGCATGTCGGGCAAACTACAGTCGAACTTCAGTGGCTCGAACACCTTTGGGACCTTGGAAATCTGTTCGAGACTGGGGAAGTTCGTGCCACTGAGGGTTAATGCCAGGAGGCGTAGCGACATACTTAAGGACATCTTCTTGGTGTTCTATAATGAAAAATGTATGCTGTGTGTACTCATTAGAATCGCCTCATCGAGGCGATTCTAATGAGTACACACAGCATACATTTGCAAGATAAAAGGCGAAAATATCCTCAATCTTTCTCTCCCTATTTCTTATGCAGAGAAATTCCATAGGGACTCAAGAACCGGTTCGACTGAGCCATGGTAAACGAGCCATCGGTGTTCGAGCCATCGAAGTTCTACTGTAATCGGATTTTAAAGCACGAATTAACAAACACTATCGTAGATTGAGTAAGCCTAAACAACTGACACATTCTTGTACTGTCATTTCAGACGTACAGGTAATTCTATAAAAGATATTTCTATACAGCCAGTGGAAAAAAATATTATGATGTAAATTCTACAGCTAGGTTTATAATTATTAAACGGCATGAAACGTAATTAAAATGGATTAAATTATTACAGATCCCTTTTCCATTAGCTTTAATGACAACATTTATCATGAGGGTAATATATCTAAAATGTCCGACTTTGATATTTTCTCGCTTCTGGACTGCGGAAAGCATAAAACTAGATCGCACGGCACCAGAAATAATGGTAATTCTAAACGTACATTACGTGCTTTTAAACGAAACAATATCAGACTGAATTGACTGTCCATAATAATATTGAATCATGGACGCCACTCAAAGCTTCCTTTTCTAAGTTCATTACCCATTTCTGTATTACGGATTCTGGATACCGAGGCGAATAAATTCTACGATAGAGCTAATCAGTTATATGACGCTGCTCTTTTAACTAGAGGTTATACTCAGCATGCTCTTCGTCCTTTCTTCGATTCTGAAGCTAATCACAAACGTCATTACATCAAAATATCCTTCATTAATAAGGGTTTGGATTTTATAGATTTACCTAGTATCTTCCTGGACAGGTCGGTTATTTCATCCATTCCTGCTTTTTTTCCAAAATACTGAAACACCCATAATTTGCTATGAATACAATAAACTTTTTAGCTCTATCATTTTTAATTTCAATAAACTTGTTTCTGATACATGTGATTGTAAAAATTCAGTGTATTGCTATCCTGCTGCTGGTCATATTATTACTGGCAATTTAAAAATTATTGCTCATTCCAGGATACGTAATATAATTTCTAAATGTCTATATTGGTTACCTAAACGTCATAAAAGACAAAACAAAGCACAGTTTATTGCAAATTCAAGCTCTTGTACCACCACTGAACTCTCCAAATTGTTATGTTCATGTTTTATTGCCATCAAAAAACATGTGATAAAATATTGCGACAAAGTCTTCGAAAGATCAGGTAGAAATCTGTTTTGGTCTATAAAAAATTCTAATGAAGTTTTAAATAAATTGAAATCCAGGGGTTTTCGTGCTTAAAGTCTGTTAACTAATGATTGTTCCACCCTTTACACTACACTTCCTCATAATCTTATAAAAGAACAACTTAATGATTTAAATGAATGGACATTTCATAGGGAAGACTCCCTCTATCTCTATCCCTCTAAGAGCATGAAAATCATACTTTATGGTCATGTCAGAAAGTGTGTGAAGCTCTCACCGACATACTTGACAATATTTACATAAGATTTGGTACTAAGTTATTTAGACAAATTGTGTGTATTCCGATGGGTACTAATTAGCTCCACTTCTAGATATTTGGATGATTTATTAAATATTGATAATACCTATTTCGATAGTTGATAGTTTGATCTGTCAAATTTGCACCTCCCAACTCCCCGAACGTCAGTTACATAAAGCAAATTTTTCTGATACCAAGGCCCCGTTTTTGGATGTACATCTATCTATTGTGGATGGGTTTGCTTCATGCAAAATTTATGATAAACGCGATGAGTTTGATTTTGAGATTGTAAATTTTCCTTTTTTGGATGGTAATGTTCCTCATGCGCCATCCTATGGCGTTTATATTTCGCAATTAATTCAATTTACCAGAGTGTGTAGTCTTGTAACTGACTTCAACACTCGTAATAAGTTGTTAACGGCTAAACGTCTTAATCAGGGTTATCGGTACCATAAACTACACTAAGCCTTTCCAAAATTTTATAGACGTCATTCTGATTTCTTTAATTTCAAAATTCAGTATTGGACTTAAATCTCTTCTGCAACAAGGTCTATCGGAACCCGAATTTTATGGTGACTTAGTATATAAATTCAGTAAAATATATAACCATAAATTCAGTAAAATATATAACCGCAATGACTTCAGCACCCAATTTCGTAAACTCATTCTTCGATATAAAAGGATTGGGTACAACAGAAATGTTATACGATAGACTGTATGCATGGTAGTTAATTCAATCGCGGTTGACAACTTCGCCTCCCTCTTTAATTGCACGCCGGAGGGTCAGGCCTCAGATTATATGACGGTTCCAGCATAAATGCTTATGTTGGTTGGTACCCGAGGTTCTGTCTCTAGTCGGGTCCATCGGAATCTATCTGTTCGTTTTCTTTTGCTCCAGCATTTCAGTTGTTTCTTGCTGTCGAGCCCTCACCGTTGTTTCATCTCTGTGGTTGTTTGATTTTTGTATTCACGGAGATGTTGCACTAATGAGTTAGGAGGCCTTCATGCGGACTGAACAAATTATTTGTCTTAATCGCGACGGAAGTACGGGCGAAGATTGTGGCCAAGTAATATCGATTTCAGCCTCACAGTGGAATTCGTTTCCGCTGACCGTCCCAGGCGGTTCTTCTGTCGCGGTTTTATTTTTGTTGTGGTTTGTCTTTGGGTGTTTGTGTCGCTTATTTTATTTTGGATACTATTAGCCTGTTAGCATTTTGTGGGAAAGTAATTGTCCTTTTGGCTTCCCGCTATTGATGTGTCAATTAGGGTTTGTTGTTTCATGTTTGTGTTTCTTTCCCTTCGGTGTCTCTGATTGGAGCTGTGGGTTAATCAGTAAATTGTATCGATTCCTGATCATTGCCTCCACTTCTGTTTATTATGGTAAAGCAAGTACACGTTTACATAAAATCTAAAATTTATCTCCATAACGTCAGTCATATGGGAACATATTTCTGTTTATGACACTTATGCAGGGATTGTGACCATTCTTTTGATACATAGTTCCCTGCAGGTGTTAAGAAAACCATTAACATTTAATGGCCTGCTCACACATTACCGGATAGCACTAACGGACGATGAATGGATAATAAATAATAGAAATAAATTATATCCGTTGCTGTCCGGTTGTAACAATCGAAACTCGAGCTCTCTGAATCATCCACAATCTTAGTATTACACGCATAAAACGCACAATGACCGTACGATAACCGAACATGTACAGGACAAGCAACGAACGAGTAACGTTTGAACCGTACGCGTAACGGACGTACACCGGATAAAACGAACATCCTACGCACGAATAACGGATAAAACGGACTTAGAACGTATGCACAACGTGCTCACACCGGTCACGTGACGGAGAGAGCGCATACAATTACCACGCCATCTCAAAAGGCTGTCAATCAAGTTCAAGTTATCGTCTGACACACACGTCAGATATGCGAACAAAAGGAAAATCGCCCCAAAAGTTACCAAAGAGAAAGTCAAGAACTGCTAGCAGGGGGAAAGACCGAGGTCGGGGAAGACCACCTTTAAGAAATCCCTCTCCTTCCACTGTTGCCGGCAGCCCCGAACATGAACGATGAGAATCGGAGGAAGGTCAAGCTCCCCAAATTACTGAGAATGACGTCGCTGGGATCCCTGATTTGCGGACTGAAAGCGTTTCTGAAACCGAGGGCATGGGAGACTCAGGCGGCCATAGCACCGCGAGTCGCCCCTGTCTGTCCCCTGCTTCGTCTCAGCTTAATGTCCATTAGATGTCCGTGTCTTTACGTTCCGTGTCTGGTTTGCTCGTTCAGTGTACGGTATAGGTCCGGAAGACCTCCGTTTGATCCGCTGCAAGTTCAGTAGATGTCCGGTCGAGAATCGGGTCTACCGGATGCCAACGGACACCAACGGATGACGGGCGGACAAGTACAGTACTCGAACCGAACGTGAAGCGGACAAAACGGAAAGCTAACGTTCATCCACCGGATGCCCTTTTCCGTTCGTGTCCGTCCCAAGTTTTGAACATGGACAAAACTTTTCACCGGACGTAACGGACATGAACGGAAGTCGACGTACAAAGAACGGACTAATCGGATGAGAAACGAACTTGAAACGGATGCAAACGGAGACGAACGGATTCATTTTTTTAATCATCCGTTTAACGTCCGTTAGTGCTATCCGGTGATGTGTGAGCAGGGCTTAAGTTAATTCTAGACTTTGGCATAAACAAAACCTATGTGTGCGTGAGAAACAAGCCTATGTAATGCTCTTTAAACATATAAAACGTCCGGCTTGATCATGTCAAATTAGTCCGGTTTTTGCTAGTGTCCATTGCGTCACGAGCCTGGCTAAGGCTATGCCTGGATTTATTATGTATCTCTTTCGATTTTAGTCAAAGTTCCGTTTGACTAAAATGCTTTCGTTTGATAATTATTAGACCAGTTGAGGACGGACTGAAAATAAAAAGACAAACTGAACACAGTTTTACTTTATTTTATATGCGATATAATAACTTTGATAACGAACACGGTTAAACCCCTCTCTTGGAGAGTGTTACGTCATAATCTACATTTCATGGTTCAGAGATCTGCCTTATTTCTAAAACATTATATGATGGATTTGCATCATATATTATAAGATAGTTTGGTTTAAACAATATTTATTAGAATATATTCACATGCATACATCGCGTAATGGTTTATGGTACAGGATCAAGTTGATAAAAAGCTAGAGGATTATATAAATCATCTCCTAAATGGAAACTAGAGCTGTCAGTGAAACTGACTAGGGCCCCGGCAGCGCTATCAGAGGAGTAAAAATTTGTGGACGGACAGACGGACAGACAGACGGACGGACAGAGTGATTACTATAGGGCACCCACACTTTCAGTGCGGGGCCCTAAAGTTATTAATTGGACACAGGAAAGACCCTTTTTTGACCTTTAACCTCTAAGTATGACCTTGACCTTTGAGGTACGGACCTGAGTCTTGCGCGCAACACTCCATCACATTATGGTTAACATTTCTGCCAAGTAATATTTAAATCCATCCAGGAATAAGAAAGTTATGGAGGAATAATAAAAAAAAATTGTGGACGGACAGACGGACGGACGGACGGGCAGACAGATGGACGGACAGAGTGATTACTATAGGGCACCCACACTCGCGTGTGACACTTCGTCACATTATGGTTAACATTTCTGCCAAGTAATATTTAAATCCATCCAGGAATAATAACAAAGTTATTAATTGGACACAGGAAAGACCCTTTTTTACCTTTAACCTCTAAGTATGACCTTGACCTTTGAGGTACCGCGTGTGACACTTCGTCACATTATGGTTAACATTTCTGCCATGTAATATTTAAATCCATCCAGGAATAATAACAAAGTTATTGAACACAGGAAAGACCCTTTTTTGACCTTTAACCTCTAAGTATGACCTTGACCTTTGAGGTACGGACCTGAGTCTTGCGCGCAACACTCCATCACATTATGGTTAACATTTCTGCCAAGTAATATTTAAATCCATCCAGGAATAAGAAAGTTATGGAGGATAAAAAAAATTGTGGACGGACAGACGGACGGACAGACAGACAGACAGACAGAGTGATTACTATAGGGCACCCACACTTTCAGTGCGGGGCCCTAAACTATAGGGCACCCACACTTTCAGTGCGGGGCCCTAATAATGACAAAATTTACATACGAATATTAATCCATCCACTAGTTAAGCAGGAGAATTTATTTAAAAGTTTTTCTACTATTAGTTCTGGCGGCCACCTTTTTTCACCCCAGCAGAATATTTTGAACAGTTTTAATAGAGGGTCACCCAAGATTCATTCCTGTGAAATTATTTTGAAAACAATCCACTTTGTTAAGGAGAAGAAGTCGTTTAAAGGTTTTTCTATTTTTAGCTCTGGAGGCCATCTTGGTCATCCGAGCAGAACGCTTTCAGCAGTTTTGGTATGAGGTCACGTTCGAAACATTCCTGTTAAATTATTTCAAAATCCATCCACTGGTTAAGGAGCAGATGTCATTTAACGTTTTTGTATTTTTAGCTCTGGTGGCCATCTTGTTCATCAGAGCGGAATGGTTTTAGCAATTTTGGTAGAGGTTCACCGAAAGAACATTTCTGTGAAATTATTTCAAAGTCCATCCACTGGTTAAGGCGGAGAAGTCTTTTAATGTTTTTTTTTCTATTTTTAGCTCTTGCGGCCAGCTTGTTCATCCAAGCAGAACAGTTTGAGCAATTTTGGTAGAGGGTACCTCCAGGAACATTCCTGTGAAATTATATCGAAATCCATCCATTGGTTAAGAGGCGGAAGTCATTTTTTTCTACTTTTAGTCTGGCGGCCATCTTGCGCAATTTTGAGCAATGTTGGTAAAGGGTCACCCAAGGAACATTCTTGTGCAGTTATTTAGAATTCATCTAGTAGTTAAGAAATAAAAGTCTTTTAAAGGTTTTTCTATTTTAGCTCTGGTGGCCAACTTGTTCATCCGAGCAGAACGGTATGAGCAATTTTGATAGAGGGTCACCCAAGGAACATTCCTGTGAAATTATTTTGAAATCCATTCGCTGGTTAAGGAGAAAAAGTCGTTTAAGGGCATATGCTACGAAATACTTCCTACATTGAAATCTGATTAAGAGTCTGTATATGTTCAGTATCATATACTGGCTCACCTCATTTGAAATAAAAACCATATGTCACCGTGCTGAATCTTAAGTTATCTGAACAAGAAGGAGATCACCCCAAACTCTTTTTACAGAAATGTCAGAAAACAACCATGTTAGTAAATAGCATGTCAAAAATGACTTTTGTCTGGCTTTTAAACATTTATTTCAGTCAGAATGATATAGTAAAAGATACTGCTACCTATCTGTAGACTATTTTACAAGCTCAGATTTTTTTTTTGGCAAAACCAGTTTTGTCATCAACCAAAATATCTTTAAAAATAATTCATTGTTTGCAATATTGTGGACCATACAGAAAAATGCTACACTGAACTTTTCATCAAACAAGGTTTTTTCACTAGGGGATGATTTCAGAGAATAGAAAATCAAAAGAAAACTAGGGGTCACCGTGCTAATTTCTGTTTTATTAAACAAACGGTTCCCCTACCCCCAGATGAAATACATGGTAAAACTATATATAAATTCTATGAAAAGATGGCGAATCATTGACAGATGACTTCGATGTTACTTGTAAAAAGTAGCTGGCCATAATATGCATTGCAGCATATCGTTTAAGTAAGTCTGTAACCATTAAGGTTGATCTGATCTTGAGTAAATGCGGAAAAATTAAAATTTGCAAAAATGGCAATGTTACTGTTTTCGTGAAGTTTATAACGAAGCTGGACATGTTTAATAATGAAATGAACCCAAAACAATACCTGTTTCACAAATTTCAACCATTTCCTTTCCCAAGAACGGTACAATGTTTGCTCTAGCATAACTTTCATTTTTGATGATCATACAAAAATGGCGAATTCGTAGCATTTGTCTTTAAAGGTTTTTCTATTTTCAGCTCTGGTGGCCATCTTATTCATCCGAGTGGAACGGTTTAAGGCATTTTGGTAGAAGGTCACCCAAAGAACCTTCCTGTGAAATTAGTTCAAAATCCATGAACCGGTTAAGGCGGAGAAGTCGTTTAAATGTTTTTTTTTTTTTTTATTTTTATCTCTGGTGGCCATTTTGGTCATCCGAGCGGAACGATTTGAGAAATTTGGTAGAGGGTCCCCCAAGGAACCTTCCTGTGAAATTATTTCAAAAGATATGCACTGGTTAAGGAGGATAACTTGTTAAATGTTGTTTTTTTTGTTCAATTTTTAGTTCTGGTAGCCATCTTGTTAATCTGAGTTGAACGGTTTGAGCAATTTTGGTAGAGGGTCACCCAAAGAAACTTCCTGTGAAATTATTTTAAATTCCAATCACTGGTTAAGGAGAAGAATTCGCTTAATTGTTTTTTTTTTAGCTCGGGCGGCCATCTTGTTCATCTGAGTGGAACGGTTTGAGCAATTTTGGTATGAGGTCACGTTCGAAACATTCCTGTTAAATTATTTCAAAATCCATCCACTGGTTAAGGAGCAGATGTCATTTAACGTTTTTGTATTTTTAGCTCTGGTGGCCATCTTGTTCATCAGAGCGGAATGGTTTTAGCAATTTTGGTAGAGGTTCACCGAAAGAACATTTCTGTGAAATTATTTCAAAGTCCATCCACTGGTTAAGGCGGAGAAGTCTTTTAATGTTTTTTTTTTTTCTATTTTTAGCTCTTGCGGCCAGCTTGTTCATCCAAGCAGAACAGTTTGAGCAATTTTGGTAGAGGGTACCTCCAGGAACATTCCTGTGAAATTATATCGAAATCCATCCATTGGTTAAGAGGCGGAAGTCATTTTTTTCTACTTTTAGTCTGGCGGCCATCTTGCGCAATTTTGAGCAATGTTGGTAAAGGGTCACCCAAGGAACATTCTTGTGCAGTTATTTAGAATTCATCTAGTAGTTAAGAAATAAAAGTCTTTTAAAGGTTTTTCTATTTTAGCTCTGGTGGCCAACTTGTTCATCCGAGCAGAACGGTATGAGCAATTTTGATAGAGGGTCACCCAAGGAACATTCCTGTGAAATTATTTTGAAATCCATTCGCTGGTTAAGGAGAAGAAGTCGTTTAAGGGCATATGCTACGAAATACTTCCTACATTGAAATCTGATTAAGAGTCTGTATATGTTCAGTATCATATACTGGCTCACCTCATTTGAAATAAAAACCATATGTCACCGTGCTGAATCTTAAGTTATCTGAACAAGAAGGAGATCACCCCAAACTCTTTTTACAGAAATGTCAGAAAACAACCATGTTAGTAAATAGCATGTCAAAAATGACTTTTGTCTGGCTTTTAAACATTTATTTCAGTCAGAATGATATAGTAAAAGATACTGCTACCTATCTGTAGACTATTTTACAAGCTCAGATTTTTTTTTGGCAAAACCAGTTTTGTCATCAACCAAAATATCTTTAAAAATAATTCATTGTTTGCAATATTGTGGACCATACAGAAAAATGCTACACTGAACTTTTCATCAAACAAGGTTTTTTCACTAGGGGATGATTTCAGAGAATAGAAAATCAAAAGAAAACTAGGGGTCACCGTGCTAATTTCTGTTTTATTAAACAAACGGTTCCCCTACCCCCAGATGAAATACATGGTAAAACTATATATAAATTCTATGAAAAGATGGCGAATCATTGACAGATGACTTCGATGTTACTTGTAAAAAGTAGCTGGCCATAATATGCATTGCAGCATATCGTTTAAGTAAGTCTGTAACCATTAAGGTTGATCTGATCTTGAGTAAATGCGGAAAAATTAAAATTTGCAAAAATGGCAATGTTACTGTTTTCGTGAAGTTTATAACGAAGCTGGACATGTTTAATAATGAAATGAACCCAAAACAATACCTGTTTCACAAATTTCAACCATTTCCTTTCCCAAGAACGGTACAATGTTTGCTCTAGCATAACTTTCATTTTTGATGATCATACAAAAATGGCGAATTCGTAGCATTTGTCTTTAAAGGTTTTTCTATTTTCAGCTCTGGTGGCCATCTTATTCATCCGAGTGGAACGGTTTAAGGCATTTTGGTAGAAGGTCACCCAAAGAACCTTCCTGTGAAATTAGTTCAAAATCCATGAACCGGTTAAGGCGGAGAAGTCGTTTAAATGTTTTTTTTTTTTTTATATTTTTATCTCTGGTGGCCATTTTGGTCATCCGAGCGGAACGATTTGAGAAATTTGGTAGAGGGTCCCCCAAGGAACCTTCCTGTGAAATTATTTCAAAAGATATGCACTGGTTAAGGAGGATAACTTGTTAAATGTTGTTTTTTTTGTTCAATTTTTAGTTCTGGTAGCCATCTTGTTAATCTGAGTTGAACGGTTTGAGCAATTTTGGTAGAGGGTCACCCAAAGAAACTTCCTGTGAAATTATTTTAAATTCCAATCACTGGTTAAGGAGAAGAATTCGCTTAATTGTTTTTTTTTTTAGCTCGGGCGGCCATCTTGTTCATCTGAGTGGAACGGTTTGAGCAATTTTGGTAGAGGGCCACCCAAGGAACCTTCATGTGAAATTATTTTAAAATTCATGCACTGGTTAAGGAGGAGAAGTCGTTTAAATGTTTTTTCTATTTTAGCTCTGGTGGCCATCTTGTTCACCCGAGCGGAACGATGTGAGCACTTTCGGTAGAGGGTCACCTAAGGATGTGAGCACTTTCGGTAGAGGGTCACCTAAGGAATATTCCTGTGAAATTATTTCAAAATCTGTCCACGGTTTTGGAGGAGAAGTCGTTTAAAGCAAAAGTTGATGACGGACGGACGGACGCTGGTACGTACGCACGCACGCACGGACGGACGACGGACAAACACCGATCACAATAGCTCACCTTGAGGACTTCGTGCTCAGGTGAGCTAAAAAAGATGTCCTCTCCAAACAAAATTCAGTTAAGATCAAATGGCTGAACAGCATGTTATTGACAAAACCAATCAGCGTTTGAGGATTTTGTGCCACTGAATTTCTGATGTTTTACTTTCCGAATGCCTGATAAAATTTTAAGGGGAATGGATACACATGGCAGATATGTCCGCCATTTGTCAACGGGGGACAACTTCCGTGACTTCCTGTTCGCTTTTCTATGAACGCTGTCCCTCGAAAAAGGAGACTACCCTTAACGGAAAGAATTCACTTCTCAGGAGTAAATTCTTTCTTTTAAGAACTGCATCCCCTTTTGAAATGGGAGACAAAATTACTTTCATAGGAGTTGCCACCCCTGAATGTGTTTCCATTCCCTTTAAAAGGAAATCCAGGGAGAACTTCAATTACAATGCAAGCCATCTCTTGGCATTATGAAAATACGCCTATACAAATACATTGTAAACTTTATTGCCGAAAACAATAAAAATTCCTGATGAAAAAATGTGACTTTTTTATTTCTGCTCAACATATAGATTGTGGGTACTCGGGGCGATTCTAACGAGAACCAACAATCTATATTTAGGAGCAGAAATAAAAAAAATAAGATTTACCCCTGTCAATCCCAGTTTTACTGTTTGAAAGTTGGGCTCAAGGGGGTAAAACTTATATAGGCGTATTTTCTTGATTGCATCATAAGCAGGGAATGCCACAACAACAAGCGCTTAATGAGCCATTTCGAAAAGGCACCTATACAAATACAGTGTAAACTTAACTGCGGAAAAAATGAAAATTTTAAGATAAAAAATAATGGTATTTTTCTTATTTCTGCTCAAAATATGGATTGTGGGTACTCGTTAGAATCGCCTCATCGAGGCGATTCTAACGAGTACCAACAATCTATATTTAGGAGCAGAAATAAGAAAATAAGGTAATAAGGTTTACCCCTGTAAACCCCAGTTTTACTATATAAAAGTTGGGCTCAAGGGGGGTCAAAATTGTATAGGCGCCTTTCCTGATGACACAAAACCCCCGCCCATAGGGGCTTGAAGAAGAAATATATGGGCTGCACGATGCTTCCACGCAGAGCTGAATCCTGCCCGCACACAAGCACTGGTAAACCACTTAGAGGATCTAAGCCTGTCCAGGAGCCGCGGTGCGAGGCGGACCGTCCATGCTAATAAACCATATTGGTTTCATTGGGCGACAGGGCTTGAGATGTCATTTCATCTCAGTGTCGGGTAAAAGTCCCACAAAATTGGAAGCAACGTCTCCAAAACGACCTTTACAGTGTTGACGGGGACGTTATACCTCAAATCAAACAAACAAACAAAAACGCACAGGAAATGCCACAACAACAAGCGCTTAACGAGCGGACCAATCGCCCATAATTTACTGACACGGACGAAAGCATTAACAAGATTGCATAATAACTTAAAAAAAAATCAGAAATGTTTACATGTAGTTCAAGCAACAATGAAATAACAACACAGGAACGATCGAAGTGGGACTTAAATACCTGTCACTACTGACAGATCGAATAGCCCATGCATAGATTCTATCTTAACACATATCCGCAGACTATATTTAGCATATAAAAATGTCTAAGGGGAATATTGGATCTTCAACTGCATATGATTTCATCATTTACCAAAGCTTGTATTTAGCAAGTTGGGATGCTAAATACCCTAAACACTATTTCCATTGAACATGCAAATTGGGTGTGCATGCCTATCTATGTTAATACCTGTTTGCTGTTAACCCATTTGGTACTGGAAACCCCAAAACGCGTACCCTGGCAAACAGTGCAGGCCCAGATCAGACGCCGCAGAACAGGGCCTCCACTATTTGCTAAAAATTCAGCCATTTTCCAAATAAATTTTGATGAAATCACAAGCTGACACCCCTAAATTTTGAAATGAACTCCTGCTATATATAAGGAGGAAGATTCCATTTGGTACAAAAAGGGTCAAGCAATGCCAGCAATTTTAAAATTAACAAAGAACGAAATAAATGATCGCCTTTTGTCGATTTAAAACGCATTGTTGTGCAACACCGCGGAGAAGATATTAGTTGGGAAACGTATTTTCAGCGCACTACAGTCACTATCGCTGGCGGAAACGCAGAAAGCTCGATTACTACGGCTGTTTCGAGCTAAATTACGTGGCGAAAACACATGCCTATACAAATGCATTGTAAAACTTTCACCGCCGAAAAGATAATTTTTAAGATGAAAAATTGTGATATTTGTCTTATTTCTGCTCTAAATATAGATTGTGGGTACTCGTAAGAACCGCCTCGTTGTGGTCATGCCTCCTGACCTGGTGCATTACGAAAACACGCCTATACAAATACATTGCCATCTTTATCGGCGAAAAAATGTAAATTTTAAGATGAAAAATTACGATATTTTTCTTATTTCTGCCCAAAATACAGACTGTGTTACTCGTTAAAACCGCCTCATCGAGGCGGTTCTAACGAGTACCCACAATCTATATTTTAGAGCGGAAATAAGAAAAATAAGTTTTACCCCTGCAAACCCCAGTTTTACTATATAAAAGTGGGTTTCGAGGGGGTAAAAATGATATAGGCGTGTTTTCTTGATACTATGCATAACGTGAACAAGTCCATGAAATGAACCCCCGCCCCAAACAACAACAACAACAACAAAAGCTACATAGAGACAACTCGGGTTTACGTTGGCATACATAGTTTTTCTTATTAGCTCACCTGAGCACGAAGTGCTCAAGCTGAGCTTTTGGGATCGGTCTTTGTCCGTCGTCCGTCGTCCGTGCGTCCGTCGTCAACTTTTGCTTTAAACAACTTCTTCTCCAAAACTGCTGGACAGATTTTGATCTAATTTCACAGGAATGCTCCTTGGGTGATCTTCTACCAAAATTGCTCAAACCGTTCCCCTTGGGTGAACAAGATGGCCGCCAGAGCTAAAAATAGAAAAACCTTTAAACGACTTCTCCTGCTTAACCAGTGGATGGATTTCGAAATTACTTCACAGGAATGTTCCTTGGGTGACCCTCTACCAAAATTGCTCAAACCGTTCCGCTTGGGTTAACAAGATGGCCACCAGAGCTAAAAATAGAAAAACCTTTAAACGACTTATCCTTAACTAGTGGATGGATTTTGAAATTACTTCACAGGAATGTTCCTTGGGTGACCCTCTACCAAAATTGCTCATACCGTTCTGCTCGGGTGAACAAAATGGCCGCCAGAGCTAAAAATAGAAAAAAAACCTTTAAAGGACTTCTTCTCCTTAACCAGTGGATGGATTTCGAAATTACTTCACAGGAATGTTCTTTGGGTGACCTTCTACCAAAATTGGTCAAACCGTTCCGCTTGGGTGATCAAGATGGCCGCCAGAGCTAAAAATAGAAAAACCTTTAAACGACTTCTTCTCCTTAACTAGTGGATGGATGTTGAAATTACTTCACAGGAATATTCCTTGGGTGACCCTCGACCAAACTTGCTCAAACTGTTCCGCTCGGGTGAACAAGATTGCCGCCAGAGCTAAAAACAGAATAACCTTTAAACGACTTTTTCTCCTTAACCAGTGGATGGATTTTGAAATTATTTCACTGGAATGTTCCCTGGATGACCCGCTACCAAAATTGCTTAAACCGTTTCGCTCGGGTGAACAAAATGGCCACCAGAGCTGAAAATAGAAAAACCTTTAAACGACTTCTTCTCCTTAACCAGTGGATGGATTTTGAAATTATTTCACAGGAATGTTCGTTTGCTGACCTTCTACCAAAATTGCTCATACTGTTCCGCTCGGGTGAACAAAACGGCCGCCAGAGCTTCTGCTTAACCAGTGGATGGATTAATAGCCCTGGGGCCATAAACTGCCCGGCCCCGGGGCCCACTGGTTTTACATAGGCTTATATAGGGAAAAACTTTAAAAATTTTCTTGTCTGAAGTCAGAAGCCCCAGGTCTTTGAAATTTGGTATATAGCTTCGTCTAGTGGACCGCTACCAAGATTGTTCAAATAATAGCCCTGGTGCCAAAAACAGCCCCGCCCCGGGGCCCACTGGTTTTACATAGGCTTATATATGGAAAACCTTTAAAAACTTTCTTGTCTGAAACCAGAAGGCCCAGGTCTTTGATATTTGGTATGAAGCTTCATCTAGTGGACCTCTAACAAGATTGTTCAAATTATAGCCCTGGGGCCAAAACCGGTCCCGCCCCGGGGCCCACTGGTTTTACATAGGCTTATATTGGGAAAACCTTTAAAAATCTTCTTGTCTGAAACCAGAAGGCCCAGATCTTTGATAATTGGTGAGTAGCTTCGTCAAGTGGACCGCTACCAAGATTGTTCAAATTATAGCCCTGGGGCCGAAAATGCCCCCGCGCCAGGGCCCACTGGTGTTACATAGGCTTTTTATAGGGAAACCCTTTTAAAATCTCTCGTCTGAAACAAGAAGGCCCAGGCCTTTGATATTTGGTATGAAGCGTCATCTAGTGGACCTCTACCAAGATTGTTCAAATTATAACCCTGGGGCCATAAATGTCGCCGCCCATAGACCTTTTGATTTTACATAGACTTATAAAGGGAAATTTTTAAAAATCTTCTTCTCTGAAACTGCAAGGCCCAGGTCTTTGATATTTGGTATGGAGCTTCATCTAGTGGACTTCTACCAAGATTGTTCAAATTATAGCCCTAGGGCCACAAATGCCCCCCACCCCTGGGCCCTTTGGTTTTACATAGCCCTGGTGCATGGGCTTATGTAGGGAATATCTTTATAAAACCCTTCTTCTCTGAAACCGCAAGGCCCAGGTCTTTGATATTTGGTGTGTAGCTTCATCTAGTGGATCTTTGCCAAGATTGTTCAAATTATAGCCTTTGTTGATGTTTGGTATGAAGCTTCACCTTTAAGACCTTCCTCACCATTATGCACATTAAAGGCCTTGGGCCAATAATGGCCCTCCCTGGGGCCCATTTGTTACACTTTGGATCAGGTGAGCGATCCAGGGCCATCATGGCCCTCTTGTTTTTTCTCCAAGATATAGGCTGTTGGTACTCGATTGAACCGCCTTAATGAGACGGTTCTTACGAGCACCAACAGCCTATGTTTGCACTATACATGTAAATAAGAAAATATCACGAATTGTCATCAGAAAAGTAGCCAGTTACATGTAGGAGATCTGAAACAATGCACAATGTCGCACGGGTGTATTATCGTAATGAGTAACGTCCCCGTCAAAACTATTTAGGTCATTTTGGTGATTGCGGGTTTTATACCCGACATTGAGATGCTACACATTTTCTTTCGTGAATCATGTAAAAACTTCGTGTAAGAATTGTTCTGTGTAATTGGAGTCAATTTTGATATTAGTGACTATGAATGGTTAGGTCATTGAAATGTTCGCGTCACAAAAATATAATAACAATTGTTCTAAATTTTGTTTGTTTGATTTGATGTTTAACGTCACTGTCAACACTATAAAGGTCATTTTGGGACGTTGCTTCCAGTATTGTGGGAATTTTACCCGACATTGAGATGAAATGACATCTCAAGCCCTGTCGCCCCATTAAACCAATAGGGTTTATAAGCATGGACAGCCCGACTCGCACCGCTTTCCCTGGGCAGGCTTAGAACCTCAAAGTGGTTTACCTGTACTCGTGTGCGGTCGGATTCAGCTCTGCGTGGAAGCATCATACAGCCCATTTATTTCTCATCTCAATTTCAGATTAAAGTATAAAAAAGAATGGAAGCAACGTCTTCGAAATGATTTTCTTAATGCTGACAGGGACGTTAAACCCCAATTTAAACAAAAAAAAAAAAAAAAAAAAAAACATTTCGTAATATACCTTACAGCATGGGACCATGT
This sequence comes from Lucinisca nassula, assembly GCA_963580285.1. NCBI lineage: Eukaryota > Metazoa > Mollusca > Bivalvia > Lucinida > Lucinidae > Lucinisca > Lucinisca nassula. Next base: position 53,886,826 of record OY757023.1, on the reverse strand, counting down.
GTTTTTATTCCGGCGGGTTTATTCAGCACATTGAAAAACGGAATGAAATCCGAACTGCATCATCACGGGAAAAATTAGCAATTCGATTTTTCAGTTGGAGGAAATATTGGAAGAATTTACTGAAAGTTCTTCACGTGGCGAGAGAATATATTAAGCGGAATCGTCTTTATTTCTCAAAAAAAAAAAAAAAAAAAAAAAGGAGAAAAGTACGGACTACGGAACCCGGGAAGGGCCATTCAATTTTATTTTTAATATGTTGTACGAACAAGATATAAGGTAGTGCGAACAAGATATTATCTTGTACGGACAAGATAATATGTTGTGCGAACAAGATTTTATCCTGGGCGGACAACATAATTTATCTTGTCCGTACACCATATTATCTTGTGCGCATAAGATAATGTCTTGTTCGCACAACATAATATCTTGTGCGCACAAGATATTATCAATACTTCGCACAGCATATTATCAAGATTGCACAACATAGATCTTGAGAAGTTGTGCGAACACGATATTATTTTGTGCGGACAAGATATGATATTATCTTGTCCGCACAAGATCTATGTTGTGCGGACAAGATATTATCTTGTTGGGACAAGATAATATCTTGTTCGCACAACTTAATATCTTGTGCGCACAAAGTAATATATTGTGCGAACTAGATATTATGTTGTCCGCACAAGATAATATCTTGTGCGCACAACATATCATCTTGTGCGCACAACTAAACAAAACAATCATGTCCCTTCCCGGGTTCCGTAAATATAGGGAGAATATACTGAAAATTCGTCACGTGACGGGAGAATATACTAAGCAGAATGGTATTTATTTCTAAAAAAATTAAAAGAGAGAGAGAGAGAGAGAGAGAGAGAGAGAGAGAGAGAGAGAGAAAAAAAACTGTAAATGTTTGATTCCGGAAATTTAAGAAAAAATTATTAATAAAGTTCATACTTAAAACCAACCATAACGAACACGCCTATACAAATACATTGTAACTTTAATAGCCAAAGTTATGAAAATTTTAAGGTGAAAAGTTGTGATTTGTTTTCTTATTTCTCCTCCAAAAGAGTGTTGGTGCTCGTTAGAACGAACCGCCTCGATGAGGCGGTTCTAACGAGTACCAACACTCTTTATTTTAGAACAGAAATAAGAAAAATAAGGTGTACCCTTCCAAACCCCCGTTTTTCTACACAAAAATGGGGTTATATGGGGTAAAAATATATAGGCGTGTTTTCGTGATGCAACCGCAGCACGTTTTTACCTTTTTCTAGTTTTTTTGAGGCTCATTCGTTCTTTCAGTAGTATAGAGTATTTTAACTGAGGTCTCGACTCCATATGACCATAATTGTTTGTGGCACACATAATTTAATCAAAGCACTGAGAGTACTGGTGGTTCGATCGTCTCTGAGGGTAGGTTGGGAAAATAGTCCTGAGCTGAGAATCGAATTGTTCGTTTAACTTTAAGCAAGCACAGTAGAGCTGATTAGACATCGCGTTATGTGGCGTCTGATTATGTAGATTATGTTTGCCAATGCCCAAGTATTTGAGCACAGTCCACCCGCCCACGCCCATCAGGGCTTGAATAAATAGATGAGTTGCATGGTGCTTCCACGCAGAGCTGAAAGTCCCGAAACATTGGAAGTTACGTCTCCGAATGACCTATACAGTGCTGACGGGGACGTTAAACCTTTAATCAACCAACGAGCACAGTCCAGAATTTTCTTCTTACGCTGCGCTCTGACGACTTAGGGTAGTACCTGGATTTTGTTTAACGGAGTTGGGAGGGTGCAAACGCAGCCCCCTCTAATCTTTTGGAAATTATTTCAGATTCATACAGTTTTTCACCCTCTGCAAAATGCCTGAAATTCGCATCCTTAACCCGCCCCTTTTCAGAGTCTGCGTACGGCCCTGAATCATGTTCAAAACTGTTATTGCATACATATGGCGAACAATGCCGAACTGATCAGAAGCAATGAACTCTATATCCGATCTTGTTCTACGCTGTTTGTCAAATAACGGTACCACCTATAAAGTCTGAGCTTCTCATTTTTGCACTTAAACATTTCAGGTTTCTAAAATTAAGTTCTTAGCAGGAGTACGAAAAGTCTATTTTTACTCGACTTGGCATACATTTGTGTAACAGTTTTATAAATAGAATGTTCCGAAAGATGTCACGTGACATCATGGCCTGGATTAAGATATTGTTTTTCTTTCATTACGTAAGCAACCTGGCATTCTAATACTATTTCGTTTAACCCTCAAATGCCACTATTTAAGCAAACAGTGAAGTTCCTGTGCCACCTGCTGATCAGACGCCACATTCCGCAGCGTCTCATCTGGGTATTATCTAGCACACGATTCCTGTCAAGACTCTATAGATAGCTCTTGTTCCATTGATAAAAATAGCGCAACATTTCAAGTTCTATTAATAAAACATAATATTGGTTTTCCCAAATCAGTGATGGTCACGTGGACAACTGCATGAATTCCGTTTGGCCATTTAGTAAATTTGGGTCGATCGTAAACCGATCGACCCAAAAACGCACTAGAGTTGTAGAGTGCACTTCTATCTGACACTCGGCATAATGTGAAAATGTTGGATTCAGTCTGTTACCTCAGTATTTTTGCAAGTTCTGCGTTTTCTAATCTTTTTCGCTGTTTAAAGTACACGAGTTTTCTTTGTCAAAATTAATTTACAGACACAATAACGGCTTCAAAACAGTTGGGTAAATTCTACTCGGAATACTGTATGCCATAATGTCTAATTTTGAATCAGGTAAGTTATATACCCGACAGATCATTACGATAACACACCCGTGCGACAAAGTGCGTTTTTCACATCTCCGAAATGGCTACTTTTCTGTTGAAAATCCGTGATATTTTTCTTATTTATACTGCAAATATAGGTTGTGGGGGCTCGTTAGAACCGCCTCATTGAAGCGGTTTTAACGAGTGCCCACCACCTATGTCTTGGGGCAGAAATAAGAAAAAATGTATACCCCCGTAAACCCCAGTTTTTCTCTCTATAAGGTGTGCTTTAGAGGGGTGTTCATTTCACGGACTTGTTCGCGTGATGGCACTCCCTGGACCGGGCGTTTAAAGTTTTTTCTTTGCTAATTCTTAATGCTTAGACATTGCGTTTGAAGAATGTGACGTCATATTGTCATCATTGAGCTCTTTTGAATATTCAAGGTATCGTACAGTACCATACTGCTTTTAAAGCACAAAACTTACATGTACTTTATTAAGCGGAGTGTGTCTGATTATCATAAGGACTCCGAACTCTGTGGAAATTCAGCTGGTATAACAGTAAAAGTTTACTGTCATGTCGTCCAAATAAAATCCCTTTCCACTAAGCTAAGTTATATACATTATATTTCTAATAAATTACAAAATCAAAGTACAAGCACAAATCATTACGAAAACACGCTTATACAAATACATTGTAACATTGTAAAAGGGAAAATTTTAAGATGAAAAATTGTAATATACATTATTTCTTATTTCTGCTCAAAATATAGATTGTGGGTAGTCGTTGGAACCGCCTCATCGAGGCGGTTCAAGCGAGTACCCACAATCGATATTTTAGAGCAGAAATAAAAAAATAAAGTTTACACCTGCAAACCTCAATTTTAATATATAAAAGTGGGGTTTAGGGTGGGGAAGGGGGCAAAATTATATAGGCGTGTACACGTGATGGATCCAGAAAAATTCTCAATCACAGTTAAAATGATATTATAACTATTGTTTGACAATGTGTTTTCTCTACTGAGCTGATAAAATGTAACGTATGTAACATAATACAAAATGCTGGATCATTGCCTTCACTTTTATTTTTCAAAATATTAAGTAACGCCAATTCCTAAAGAAAGAATATTTATACGTGACAAAACATATCTGACTTGATTTAGACGTTTAGCAATAATACAGTCGCGCGGACATCAATCAAAGCACTGAAAGCACTAGTGGGTCGATTGTCTCTTAGTCACTACGATAACACACCCGTGCGACAAAGTTGCATTTTTTCACATCTCCAAAATGGCCATTTGTTTATGAAAATCCGTGATATTTTTCTTATAAATACTGCAAACATAGATTGTCGGTGCTCGTTAGAACCGCCTCATTGAGGCCGTTCTAACGAGTACCCAACCCTATGTCTTGGAGCAAAATAAGAAAAATATTGTAAACCCGCGTAAAAAAACCCAAGTTTTCTCTGTATAAAGTGGGGTATAGGGGGGTCTTCATTTCACGGACTTGTTCATGTGATGGTGGATTGGAAAATGATCCTGAGCGATGACATAGACTATTTCGTCTAACCCTTACGTTCCTGTACTGTATCAAACCGTGCATACCTCGATCAGAAGCGGCGTCTGTTCCTCACATCTCTGTGCTGTAAGCTTACAATGTAGACCCGGATCAAACTCCACCCTATGTCAAACCCAACAGCTGATTCCAATCCAGATTCTATATATAACACTCTGACCTCACAGTGACTAGAGTGACGCGACTATTTCCTATCAATAACTATCACCGAGCTATCCTACAAATCAGTGATAACCATGAGGACTTCAGCTTTTAAAACGGCTACTGTGCTTTAAAATTTTGCGTCAGTTTGAATTAAAAAACAAAAGATTAAAAAAAAATACCTGATGATTTGTTTCTATTTTATAAGTTGTCCGCACAAGATAATATCTTGTCCGCACAACTTCCCAAGATCTATGTTGTGCAAACAAGATAATATGTTGTGCGAACAAGATAATATCTTGTGCGCACAAGATATTATCTTGTGCGAACAAGATCATATCTTGTCCGCAAATATTATGTTGTGCGAACAAGACAATATCTTGAGCGGACAAGATATTATCTTGTTCGGACAACATATTATCTTAAGCAGACAAGATATTATCTTGTGCGGACAAGATATGATCTTGTTCGCACAACATAATATCTTGTGCGCCCAACAGTATGTTTTAAATAATCTGCGTGAATGTATATGCGCAAAGCATTCCCGGGAAACATTTACGAGGAGCCTAACCTAAAGCTGGCTAACTTATTCATCCGCAAGGTCAACAATGTTTTTCATCCATGAGGTCTGCACATAAAAAATCCGTATGAAATGAATAATTATTGAAAAGTAAGCAGAATGACATGCGCGTTCATAAAGTAACGTGATAGCAAGTACAAATTTTAAGAGTCAGCGCACGACAAAACCTACAATAAGACACGTGCGCCGACCGAAGTCTCAGGTCAGCCTGCGCATCCATATAGTCTAACCAGAGACTTCCCTTGCTGCATGATGGAGCATTGAGCCCTTGGCTATCCTTAGAACGCACAATGAACACTCTGATCAGACTGCGCGGATGCGCAGGCTGATCTGAGTCTTCGTTGGGCGCACATATCTTATTGTAGATTTTGTCATGCGCTAGCTCAATCAGCATTTTATTTCAATGGCCGTTTCTGTGGAAGTTACACTGTTTTGAATATAATAATTTGTAAGGGTATTATTATTCCCTATTATTCAAATGTATAAGACGCCTATCGCACAGGAATTTTATAAAAAGAGCAAAGAAGTTCAACTTTTAGTGTGTTTAAAGAAAAAAAAAGAAAGAAAGAAAGAAACATAAAAAACAAACAAACACTGTTTTGAATATGGAGTGAGTGAGTGAGTTTTAGTTTTACGTCCCACCAACAGCTAAGGTCATACGGAGACGGGACCTCGGTTTAAAGACTCATCCGAAAGTCAGGAGAAGCCCGGGATCGATCCTGCGATCCCTGGTTTACAAAGCGAGTAGCGTAACCACTGCACCACGTAGGCTTCTTTTGAATATGGAACAGTATTTTCTCACGGACTCTCTTGGCGGTGATTAGGCCTTCCGTTTTAAGGCCAAAAATTATTTTACATTGTTAACCTTAGGTCGATTGTTATACAAACGACCCAAAAACGACTTTGGGTGGATTGTCAAACAATCGACCCAAGGAAAAACACACTGTCTGACAAATTTTCTGATATTTTACTTAGCCACACATGTATTTATGCGTTAGATATGATTGTTCAATCATTTGCTCGCTAGACTCTGTGAGGCCACAATCTGCATTCCGTGACCAATAGTTAGTGCAATAATACCCTCATATGAGCATGAGTGAGTGAGTGTTTGAGTTTTACGCCTCACCAACAGCTAAGGTCATACAGATACGGGACCTCGGTTTAAAGACCCATCCGAAAGTCTGGAAAAGCCCGGGATCGATCCTGCGACCCCTGGTTTACAAGGCAAGTAGCTTCATCACTACACCACGGATGCTTTTTTATATGAGCATGAATTTGACACAGCGGGCATATGTAGGAAATGGAAAGGAACTGTGATTTATTCTGCAACAAATCGATTACGAAAAAACGCCTTTACAAATACATTGTCAACTTTACCGCCGCGAAATCGAAAATTTGAAGATAAAAATGTGTGATATTTGTAAAAAATTCTGCTCAAAATATAGATCATAGGTACTCGTTAGAACCGCCCCATCAAGGCGGTTCTAACGAGTACCCACAATCTATATTTTAGAGCAGAAATAAGAAAAATAAGGTTTACCCCAGTAAACCCAAGCTTTACTGCATAAAAGTCGGGTTCAAAGGGATCAAAATTATATACAGTAAAACCTGTCTAAGTGGCCACCTCTATTAAGCAAGCAACCTGTCTTAAGCAAGCAGGCCTTCAGTTCCCCAACAAGGTGATTGTGTTCAGTTTCACCTGTATTAAGCGAGCACCTGTCTTACGCAAGCACATTTTGGTCATCCCTTAGGTGCTTGCTTAATACAGGTTGGACTGTAGGTGTGTTTTCGTGATGAGACGGAAGACCGTGTCGCAAAAAAGAAAAACTACTTCATGGCGTCTTTCTAAGAATCTATGGCGTTAGACGGTGAAATGTTTCTTCTCGCAACAAAAACGTCGGAAAGAGGACGCAACTGAGTGTGGTTAATGCAGCGGTAAACATCCGACTCGGAATTGAGAGGTGCCGGGTTCGATCCCTTCTACCATCGATTTTGTTTTGTTTGATTTGAGGTTTAACGTCCCCGCCAACACAGTATAGATAATTTTGGAAACGTCTCTTCCAATTTTGTCGGAATTTTACCCAACGTTGAGATTTCACCTCTCAAGCCCCGTCGCCCAATAAAACCAATATGGTTTATAAGCATGGACGGTCTGACTCGCACTGCGGTTCCTGGACAGGCTTAGATCCTTTAAGCGGTTTACCAGTACTAGTGTGCGGACAGTTTTAGTTCTGCGTGGAAGCGTCATGCAGCCCATCTATTTCTTCAAGCCCCGATGGGCGGGGGTACCATCGAGTGTTGTTACCTTCAGCAAGAGACTTTATCCACATTGCTAAGTACTGGTTTCTACCCTGGAAGAAAAGAGGGCCAAATGGAAGATAAGTTCTAATTTTCGAAATATGTTACCCTCTATAAAGACGATTATCATCATCATCTTCATTATTGTTATTATTATTATTATTATTTTTGGAAGGATTTCTTCAAACAATGTCGAAAGGTTGGGAGGATATTGTTGATTTAAGTAGGTTACATGTACATATTTAATAGACCAGGGCCCAGGATTACAATCGTTCCTTAAGTTAAGGTCGACTTAACGATTTAAGGAGGAATTCTTATCTTAGTAAAGTATTTCCTTAAAAAGTGCATTAGAAAGCCACCAATTTCATTTACTTAGTTAAGTATTTAACTTCGGATAAAGTCGTAATTTTGACGGAAATTTTCACGACAATTAGCACGTAAGTTTCAATTACACATTGATGTAGGCGGCCCACAATTTTCCCGCGATCTTCTTCTGTTTGATTGAATGGAGACAATAGAAAATATGATGGTTTAGTTTCCATTTCACTACATAAACCATGAAAAATGTTTTATACACTATAAAACGTGTTTCATTGAAGGATCACACTCGATCACGATTTGTGCGGACAAACATTGTGCGGACAAACATTGGTCACAATGTAGCACCACGCCATATTCAAAACGCTGTTTCTACGGGGGGGGGGGGGGGGTCCCTTTAGAAACAAGAAATCATACAATATTTGAATATACAAACCAAAAGGCTTATATGCAGTGGACGGTCTGACTCACATCACTTTGCCTGGGTAGGTTTAGTCCTTTTAATCTGTTCACCAGTGCTCGTGCCAGTGTGGTCAGTTTCAGCTCTGCATGGAAGCACCATGCAGCCAAATCTGAAGCCCCGAGGGGTGGGGGCGGAATCGGTTTTATAGAGTCTGTCCATGATTCAACCCTTCTCATGGCGTTAGGCGGATTGCATAATAATCAAGTCGATAATTCAGAAAATAAATATATTCTGCGCTATGGTGAAGAACAGGGAAGACTCCCGCAGAAACCACCCCAAACTTAACCCCTGCTACAATATTGTTTTCGGATGTCATTATTATACATGTAGGTAGTTGATATAGTGATTAACGACTAGATCAAACATCGTGCAGACAAACACGGAGAAAACCCGTAGCTCCAGTCGCAGTAAAACAAAGGGGAAAAAATGGGATATAAAATCTCTGTACATTCCATCTCGGATTGCTCCTGAAGCCTCCGTGGTGTAGTGGTTACGCTACTTCGCCTTGTAAACCAGGGATCGCAGGATCGATCCCGGGCTTCTCCAGACTTTCGGATGAGTCTTTAAATCGAGGTCCCGTCTCCGTATGACCTTAGCTGTTGGTGGGACGTAAAACTCAAACACTCACTCACTCACTCGGATTGCTCCGTCTTTTTTATGAATGAGGTCCTTATCTGCGTATTACCTTACAGGTGATGAGGCATAAAGCGCTCACTCACTCACCTCACAAACACAATCACTCACATGCACAAGCTTACAAGGGAGGTGGACGGCCCCCGCCCATCGGGGCTTGAAGAAATAGAGGGGCTGCTTGATGCTACCACGCAGAGCTGAAATCGACCCGCACACGAGTACTGGTAATCCGTTTAGAGGATCTAAGTCTGCACAGGCAAAGCGGTGCGAGAATATAAACCCTATTGGTTTCATTCGGCGGCAGGGCTTGAGATGTCATTTCATCTCGATGTCGGGTAAAAGTCCCACAAAATTGGAAGCAACGTCTCCAAAATGACCTTTACAGTGTTGACGGGGACGTTAAACCTCAAATCAAACAAAACAAACAAGGGAGGTGGTACGCCTCAAACTTATTTTTATTTAGCATTTCAAGGCAAGGTTTTTAATAAATTTTGATATCGCGAATCTTACACAAATGGTCCTTTCATATGAAAATTACGAAACGGGCCTTCGAATTGGATTTTAAATTGGATTTTATTGCCTTTACTATATGACCATTTGCCCAGCAAATGTACATCGTTGGCATGCATTACAGTTGTTCACGCCAATATAGTAATTATTTACATTACCAGTGTAAAGACTAATGTAAACCTATAAAAAACAATGCTGTTCATACTTCCATGAACGCATCGAGTCATATGATTTTCCATGACGTCAAGTGACGCCAGTCTAAACCATGGTTCTCTATGATCTCATTGGGCGTTCCGCTCTTTATAGAAAACTGCGTGTAAATGTTTTTCAGCTTTAACAGTTTGCCTTATAAGTGAGGAAAAAAGAATGTAAATATAGGAAATATTTTTTCGATGTTCATGAAGGTATGAACGACAGCGGGTCACTAGCAAAGTTCATATGAACCCCTTCGGAGTTCATTTACTTTGCAGGTGACCCTGTTCGTTCATACTTTCATGAACAGCAGAAAAAGAAAAGTCTTAAATGCACGTGGCGTCATACTATTTCATGACACTGAATATAAAGACGGCATATGATGGTTGTAAACATTGTATGCGTAAAAGTAGCAGGACGTGCATAAGCGTAGGAACATGGACCCGCTGTACCACAGGATCAGTTTTTAAATAACAGACAAAAGTGATATGCGCCAGCCTCCCTCTCCTCCCCAACACAAACCTGTCGGCCCTGCCCACCCATCGGGGCTTGAAGAAATAAATTGGCTGCATGACGCTTCCAAGCAGAGCTGAATCCGACCGCATACGAGTACTGGTTACCCACTTAGAGGATCTAAGCCTGCCCATAGGGGCTTGAATCTTTTTTTTTTTTCCTTTTCTTTCATGATTCAAGCCCCTATGGCATGCCCAGGAAAAGCGGCGCGAGTCGGACCGTAAACCCTTTTGGTTTCATTGGGCGACAGGCTTGAGAAGTCATTTCATCTCGGGTAAAAGTCCCACAAAATAGGAGCAACGTCTCCAAAATGACCTGTATATAGTTGACGGGAACGCTCAACATCAAATCAATCAATGAAACATACACACACCTACCCTTACAAAAACAACCAAGTCTTTTAAGACCCCCTTTCGCTTGTAAGAACCTTCCTACACCAAACAATAGATTGTTGCCCTGTTACCAGTAGTATACAGTATTATGTAAAGGGAAGTTTTTATACAGCTCTATCGGTCGAAAACTGTGACACACCAAGGGAGAAATGCATCCCAGTTGTTTTATACCTCGTCGCCAAGTCGACTTGCGCTACAAAAAAAAGTGGCTCGACCCGTGACCCGAACCCAGAGCCTCTTGTATATGATGCAAACACTTTACCGTCTGAGCTACCGAGTATTACTGGTTATTTCGAGCAAATAAAAGCTCTCGTGTTTGCCGTTGTTGATATATACATTCATGTGTCAAGGTCAAATCTTAAAAGTTAAGGTACCTGCCTGGGTTACCTTAAATATTTAAGTATTTTCGTTGGTTAAGTATCGACTTAAACGGAAGAAATTCTTTGTAGTTCACTTTATATGACAGTTAAGTAAATACTTTGTTTAAGTAGGTACTTAAAATTTAAGTACGCATTGTAATCCTGGGCCCAGATCTAGTGTGTAATTTGTTGTCAGTCATTTGTGAGTGCACAAATCACTCCCGCTACGCCCTCGCGATATGACCACCTTTATAACTATCCTACGAGCTTTGGATACTTACTTGTAGCGTGAGTGGAGCATGTATTCTTGCACACCAGACAAGAAAATCCGGGATTTTACCCGGTGATTGAAATTTATGTTCTCACCCTGGTGTTCCGATCCAAAATCGAATATAATCAGATAATCGCGTGTTTGATACATGCACTGGTTGAATACGACCTCGTATGCGCCGTCGTTAAGCTTGACGTCACAGCACGTTACGTGACGTCACGAAACATTCCTGTAGTGTCATCACAATATGGCGGACGTCGGAAACCGAAGTGACTGCAGCATTAAACATCCGCACTAAAAAATGAGCGGTATGCAAGAAAAAGAATCCTATATATGTGTAAGGCGTGGATAGAAAAATCCGTCCCTCGGGATCACTGTCCGGCATCACTCGGCAAGCCTCGTGATGCCGGACAGTGTCCCTGGGGACGGATTTTTCCATCTACCCCTCACACCCATATAAGATTCTTATATTGTGTTTCTTTCTAGGAGGACAATCTCAGCGCCCATTCGCACAGACAGACATGTATAATCAGCAGTACAACCAGAACAGTGACACGGAGCTTATAAACCTGGTAGGTGGAATCAATCAGTATATGAGTTGCTGCCTACGAAAACACGCCTATACAAATACATTGTGAACTTTACCGCTGAAAAAAAATAAGATGAAAAAAATTGATAGTTTTCTTTTTACTGCTCAAAATATAGATTGTGGGTACTCGATCGAACCGCCTCATCGAGGCGGTTCTAAATACTACCCACAACCTTTATTTCAGAGCAGAAATAAGACAAATAAGGTTTACTCCTGCAACCCCAGATTTACTATCTAAAAGTGGGGTTCAAGGGGATCAAAATTATATAGATATGTTGGACTCAAACTAGTTACATGTACTAAGACAAACTGAGCCTGTATGGAAAGATTTTGATTGTTTGAATTGGAGTTTAACGTCCCGTCAACTCTACTTAGGTTATTTTTGAGACGTTGCTTTCAATTTGGTGGGACTTTCACACGACATTGAGATGAAATGACATTTCAAGCTCTGTCGCCCAATTAAACCAGAAGGTTTATATGCATTTGGACGATCTAACTCACACCTCTTTGCCTTCGATTCAGCTCTGCGTGGAAGCACCATGCAGCCTAGTCTATTTCTCCAAGCGCCGATGGGCGGGGGCGAGAAAAGAAAAGATTTTGAATCAGGTAACACGTCTTTACATGTATAATGGACACAAAAGCTTATATACATGTAAAGCAAAGTGGGGTTACAAAGGGTGTACATTTTTCTGCTCAAAACCATTTCTTGTGGCATTAAGATAACACATCCGGGCGTTCATATCTCTGAAATGCGGTTACTTTTCTTGCGAAATTTTCTAATATTTGCTTTTCTTTGTTTGATTTTAGGTTTAACGTCCCAATCAACACTCTATAGGTCATTTTGGAGACGTTGCTTCTAATTTTGTGGGACTTTTACCCGACATGAAATGACATCTCAAGCCCTGTCGCCCAATGAAACCAATAGGGTTTATAAGCATGGACGGGCCGACTCGCACCGCTTTGCCAGGGCAGGCTTTGATCATCTAAGTTGTTTACCAGTACTCGTGTGCGGATCGGTTTCAACTCTGCGTCGAATCATCATGCAGCCCATCTATTTCTTCAAGCCCCGATGGGCGGGGGCCGACTATTGAATAGATAAATGAAATAGATAAAAGAGCCTAAAAAGGACTGGAAAAAGGTTGCTATCCAGTACTCTGCAAAGTTAGTTCTAGATGCTAATATTATAGAAAACGCACTGTCAGATTGGTATAAGATCCTGAAGGGCAACTGCATTAAGCTTGTAGTGTCGGCGTCGGTAAAACCTGCAAACGAGCGGGCAAAGTAAGAGAAAGCTTTGACACAGAGCAACCTGATAGTAGAGAGACACAAGATAATCCTAAACGGGAGTTAATACACATAACAATACACATTCCAATCGCTTTAATTTAAGGGTACAGGATAGGGTACAGAATATGTGGTCAGCAGTGATGTTCCGAAATTCCCAGTCGCGTGATGAAATTTACCGGAATGGAAGTGCAAGCAGTGATATGACAGTTCATGAGATTGGCGATGATGCGGAAGCAATGTTCTATTCGCATTATGTCTCAAGAATGGATGATGTGGAAACCAACAGAAACGCTTCGTTATTTCAAGGTCGTATTGGGGCCACAACCCGCATTATTGTCAATGACAGATTTTCCGCCATTAAATAAAAGCTCGAGCGAAACAAAACAAGCAAGCAAGCACAGGCCTTGAATGAATATAGTAAAACTGATAAATAGTATATAGTACACAGCTGTGTGCAAATAAGCTGACAAACGATAATTCGAGAACAACGAGTGACTAAAACGCAGTGACTAATCAGTTGATGGCTCAGGTGCTACCTCAGGATCGTGCTGCCGCGGCTGGCTCTGGCCGGGCTGCTCAGGACGAGTGAATCGACTAGGAGGGGCAGGGGTTCTGAATCAGATTAAACATTAAAAAAATATTGCATAGTGATGAGTGCAGCTTCCTAATTTGCAGTGATATGAATGCAAGGACCGGGAATCTTTCTGAGTTTGTCCCCGATGACTCTGCTAGCCGGCCACATATTTGCACTTCCGGAAGGCTATGTAGCTGATCAAGAATTAATACGTACTTCATAAGATTCTAAGTTGAACGCGAATGGGCATTGTTTTGGACGATTTTTGTCGTCAAACGGGGTTGCTTTTTGCAAATGGAAGGGTACGGGGAAGACGCAGATTGTGGAAAGTGCCCATTTGTTTCCAGCAGAGGCTGTTGCTTAATAGACTTTATTAATTGATTATCCTATATTACACAAGGTCAACCAATATTCAAAAATCATAAATCATGTTTTTAATTGCGTCAACTAATAAAATTGTCATTACAGGTCCTCGGCCAGCTGTATTGGCCTCGGCCTTCGGCCTCGTGCAAATACAGCAGACTTTGCACCTGTAATTGGGCCAATACGAAATTATTTGATTAATAACATTATAATATTATTGACAGAAAAGATATCTTGTACATATTAGTTTTATTTTATGTCAGTGACCCAGATAGTGTGACTGACCTTTGCGAGGTACATTTTTCTCTGTCTACTTTGTACAAACCAGAACTCCGTACGTCTGACAAAATTCCTGGTGTAAAACAGGTCACCAGTAAATATGTGTGGAATAGACATTTTTTGACGCATTTAAGTGTAAATTAGCTTCGGATGAGATTGTAAAACGTTTTGATGATGCACTTCTTTATGTGAATTAGTGAAAATATTTATGTCTCAAACAAAGCTTTTGTGAGTTTTTTTTGGAATCATATTGAAATCCATGCTTTTTTTGTTTTTGTTTTTGTTTTTTTTAAGCATAAAACACGCGGTTAGACCGAATGATAAATTTAATAGAATTTGTGAAGAGAAGAAATTTACATTTTTACACAATTTAAATAGATAAAGGAGAGAATATAGTGAAGAGAACGGGATCGAAAGGGTTAAGTCGATCAGAATTCAAAACGGCGGTTAGAAAACACAAGTTTGAAATAAATAAAGAGCGAACGCAAAAACTGTTAATTTCAAAGATGAAAAATGCAAAAAAAATCTGTATTTTATATGACGCCAAAACTTTATACAACGACAATTTCAGTGGAACGAATCCATAGTAATTATACCTCATTAATACACATATTTCTGTTCTGTATTCTCATTGGTCGATAGCATGTCATATGCAATGCAAACAATTATCATATACCCCTGCAATATTCCGCTCTGGCATCACTGCTCAAAAGTACAAGTGCACAATTGGATAAATAAAAGTTTATCATACAAGTCTTATGTTTGTGCTTTCCATATTTTTAAGCATTCGCTGAAAGAATCTAGAATATAGAAGTGAAGACAAGGATCAGGAATCGATAAATTAACCCACACCACGCATTAGAGGGAAAGAAACACAACGATTAAATAACTAGAACCCTTATGGAAACACCTCTAGCGAAAAGTCCAAAAGGAACGTTACTACCCCACAAAATGGCCAATTGGCCATCCAAAACAAAAATGTATAAGCGATACATACGCGTAAAGGTATTTATTCTTGATTATTGATGACTGTCATTTCATTATATAATATTATGTAGCCCACATCGCTGACTGAAGAGACGTTCCATGCCTTCAACAGGTAAGGGGCCTCCTTGGGGAAAATAAATACTTCACTTAGTGTTTACTAGTGTATATTACTGATTTTCCCCTTATGTGACTCAGTCGGGAGATTCAACAAGAGCTACTTACCACTCTATTGAAGGCCACCTTTGTTCTGCGATAGACAGTATATCACAGGGGGTCACCGGCCCCGATAGCTCAGTTGGTAGAGTGTCCGCTCCGGGGAACGGGAGGTCTCGGGTTCGATCCCGGGCCGCGACATACCAAAGTCGTTAAAAATGGTACTAGCTGCTCCTCGCTTGGAACTCAGATTTACGGGGTAGAGCTAGGACTGGTCGATCCAGTGTCAGGATAATGTGACTGGGTGTGGTATCATGTAATGTGTCTGGGACATGATACTTCAGTGAGGCAGCACTATAAACGTGAGCATTGAGCTCCCTGTCGCAACCAGACACCGTCGTGATATGACTGAAAAATTGTTGAAAGCGACGTTAAACCCTACTTCACACACACACACACACACACACACACACACACACACACACACACACACACACACACACACACACACACACACAGGGGGCAATACAACAATTATGAACAAACGGTGTACTCTTCTGTTACCAGAATAAATGCCTTTAAAGACAAGCCATGACGAAAATAAGCTGAGACAGAAAAACCACCGAGGGGTGCTTATATCGATTTTACGCGACCGCAATCCTCGTCCTTGATTCCGTCGCGATTTAGACAAATAATTTGTTCAGTCTGCATGGAGGCCTCCTAACTCATCAGTGCAATATCTCCGAGAACACAAAACTCAAACGACAATAGGGATGAAAGAACGGTGAGGACTCGACAACAACGAACCGATTAAATGCTGGAGCAAAATACATTGAAGCATAAGTAAGGCTTTACGCTGGACCCGTCATAGAATCTGAGGCCCTACCCACCGCCGTGCAATTAAAGAGGATAGCAAAGTTATCAACCGATTAATATACTATACTAAGTCACCATAAAATTCGGGTTCCGAAGAAGAGATTTAAGTCCAACATTGAATTTAGAAATTAAATCCGATTATCATATGACGTCGTTGATACGCAGTGGATAACGTCGTGTAATAAATATCGTATGACCACACGTGTAATAACACTTTGGCGGAATTAAGTAACGTCATGGCGACGTCCATGTCAACAATGCATTTTTTGCCGAAAGATTGTCAAATTCAAAGACGATAAAACCCTATTTAAAGTGGTCATAAGATAAACAGAATCTTACACTCGTGGTCATTTTATATGATATTTATGAAACTCGCCTAAGGCTCGTTTCATAAATATCATATGAAATGACCACTCGTGTAAGATCCTCTATATACAATTTAGAATGGGGCAGGATTCGGGATAACAAATCATTTTTTGCCCTTGTATGAAGGGAATATGACGATTTGTTCACCCACGACAGAATTCGCCCTCTGGCAATATTACCTGTTCAGATGAACAAATTATCATATTCCCATCACATGAATAATATCCCGCAGGCACATAATGTTGAATCAACGTTGAATCGACATTTCCAACGTTGTTTCAACGTGGATTCAACGATTAGTGCCTGCTGGGAATACCTTATTGAGATTCTTTGTTGCCGCAAGTTCTTTATAACGGCAAAGTGCTAGGGAACAAATATTGCCTTTCTAACGAGGATACAATGCAGCTAATATTTTAGACCTGTATCCAATACATAGATATGCCCCCGCCCATAGGGGCTTGGAGAAATATATGGGCTGCATGATGCTTCCACGCAGAGCTGAATCTGGCCCGCACACTAGTACTGGTAAACCGCTTAGTGGATCTAAGCCTGTCCAGGGACCGCGGTGCGAGGCGGACCGTCCATGCTAATAAACCCTATTGGTTTCATTGGGCGACAGGGCTTGAGATGTTATTTCATCTCAATGTCGGGTAAAAGTCCCACAAAATTGGAAGCAACGTCTCCAAAATGACCTTTACAGTGTTGACGGGGACGTTAAACCTCAACTCAAACAAACAAAAACCAATACATAGACGGGCTTACATGAGTGTTCGTGTATTATTAAATTTATTAAACAAGTTGAGGAATAGTGATAACCTCACATTTCATCCATTTTCCTCAAGTTTTGTAAATTTAATTATACATGAGCACGAATGCAAGATTCTATTAATCATTTATTTAAAGCGCATTAAATTCACTGTTGTTGTACATGTAAATATTCCGCCATTAGTAAACGCAACATCGTTTAAGACGTCGTACGTGTAACGTTACGGGACGTATAAACTTTTATATTAAAACCACTAGTGGATTACCGATTTTAATACAATACATTATCAGAGGCGACGTCATATGATGAAACATGATATTTTCATATTGTGCAAATTTAGTAACTGATTTTACGTGGTAATAGGAAAAATGCAAAATAGTTGGAAGCAGGAAGAATACCTTACAGTCGAACCGTTATTCGAATAACATGAGGCCATGGTATTTGTTCGGATAGGGCTTGTTCAAACTGCTAGAGAATAATCACACCAACAGGTCATAAGGCGTATTCATCACGTGAACAAGTCCGTGAAATGAACACCCCCTTAAACCCCACTTTATATAGAGAAAACTGGGATTTAGGGGGGTAAACATTATTTTCATTATTTCTGCTCCAAAACATAGGTTGTGGGTACTCGTTAGAACCGCCTCAATGAGGCGGTTCTAACGAGCACCCACAACCTATGTTTGCAGTATAAATAAGAAAAATATCACGGATTTTCATCAGAAAAGTAGCGATTTTGGAGATAAGAAAAATGCACTATTTCGCACGGGTGTGTTATCGTAATGAATGGCAGCTTAATGCTATCATTTTATCTTCTATAAATAAAATAATGTTGTATGTTCTCATTAGAATCGCCTCATTGACGCGATTCTAATCTGCACTTTCGACAACTGATCGTAAATTACAATACTAAGAAAGTGTTCACGGGGTAAAAACGGATAAATAGGTTACCTGATTCGTGTCATTTGATATTAATTTTATCAGGCTCGGCTTCGAGAACGAGTGCATAATCGTTCGGCAAGCCTCGTGATTCTACAAACGTTATCAAAATCAAGCCTGATAAACTTGAGATCAAAAGATATGCACACACGGAGCGATGGAAAATTCTATAGAGACTCGAAAACAAATTCGAATTTGCCTTGGTAAACTAAACATTCGTGTTTAAGTTGTTGAAAGTTCATTGCATATTTTATTGATTCAGAAATAATGTGATATTGATTTTACGTCGAAATTTCATGTTTGAATCTATTGTCTTGTTAGCAAAATGGATACTTGAAAAACCATATCTGATTTTCAAATGTCTACGTGTTTAAAATGTCAGGGTCAAACTTTGCAATTGCACGTAAAGATACGTTTTATGCAAATTTATCATTTTATACAGGATATCATATCATTTAATGCATAGTCGTTGCTCCTTTTGTGTTTTTCGTAATTCATTCGACAAACTTAACAGATCGTTTAAAAATCTGGCAACTTACAAAATCAAAACAATGACTATGCAAATAACACAAAAGATTTTGAGCTGGATTCGTACATGTTCTTTTGTCCCATCTGCAAAACGCTGAATTAGTAGTTTCTGTCCGATCCTCCTTTAAATTTGTTCTATAATCGGGTTATCCTTTAGAAGCAAGGAATACACCGCAGTCGGAATACGTTTCAAGCTCCTAGCTTACTCAATTAAATGAGCTTGTATTGTAAATCGAAATGCTATCAGGGCAATTTATAAGAGATAAGATCTGGTTTTCTATCTTGGTGGTCAAACTTAATCTGAAATCCAGTGAGGACAAAAAGCGAGTTTTGGGCTGGCAATATTGAAAAATATGACACCAAGTTTGCTGTCTGTGATAAGAAGGCCAGGACAAGCTTCCTACGTTATATTGGTTACCTAACTTCATAAAAGGCTCTACAAAGCACCTTGTATTGCAAATGCAAGCTATTGTACCACCACTGAACTCTCGAAATTATTACCTTCATGTTTAACTGCCATAAAAATGTGATAAAATATTGCGACAAAGTATACGAAAGATCAGGTAGAAATCCCTTTTGGTCTATAAAAAATTCTAATTGAGTTTTAATTAAATTTAAATCCAGACGTTTTCGTGCTTCAAGTCTGTCTACTTATGATTTTTCCACCCTTTACACTACACTTTCTCATAATCTTATAAAAGAAAAAAAATAACTGAATGGACATGTTATAGTGTTATAGGGAAGACTCCCTATATCTTGCATGTAATATGAGAAATGCTTTTTTCACTTCTGAAGACATAAAAATATACTTTAGACAGGTTGTGGGTATTCCGACGGGTACTAATTGCACAACCCTTGTGACTGATCTGTTTCTATTTTGTTATGAGAGAGACTTCATGCTGTCCCTTTCTGATGAAAACCAATCTGAAATCATTGAAGCTTTTAGCTCGACTTTTTGATATATAAATGATTTAGTAAATATTGACAATACCTATTTCGATGGTTTGATCAGTCAAATTTGCCCCCAGAACTTCAGATAAATAAAACAAATTCTTCTGATACCGAGGCCCCGTTTTTGGATTTACATCTCTATTGTAGATGGGTTTGTTTCATACAAAATTTATAATAAACGCGATGACTTTGATTCTGAGATTGTAAATTTTCCTTTTTTGGATGGTGATGTTCCTCGTGCGCTATCCTATGGCGTTTATATTTCGCAATTAATTCAATTTGCTAGAGTGTGTAGTTATTTATCGGACTTCAACGCTCGTAATAAATTTTTAACTGCTTTACCTTTTAATCAGAGTTATCGGTACTATAAACTACGCAAACCCTTTTCAAAATTTTATAGACGTCATTCTGATTTAATTTCAAAATCAATATTGGACTTAAATCTCTTCTGCAACAAGGTATATCGAACCCGAATTTTATGTTGACTTAGTATATAAATTCAGAATAATATAAAACCGCAATGACATCAGCACCCAATCTCGTCAAATCATTCTTCGATATAAAAAGATTGGGTACATCATAAATTTTATACGACAGACTGCATGCATGGTTGTTAGACAAATCACGGTTGACAACTTTGTTTCCCTCTTTAACTGCACGCCGGCGGGTCAGGCCTCAGATTCTATGACGGTTCCAGCGTAAAGGCTTACGGAGAATTAGAGAGATCTAATTCTATGTAATGTTGGTTGGTGTCTGATGCTCTGTCTCTTGTCGGGCCGAGGAGTCTAATTGTTGGTCTCTTTTGCTCCAGCATTTCAGTGTTTTCTTGCTGTCGAGTCCTTACCGTTGTTTCATCTCTGTGGTTGTTCAATTTTTTGTGTTCACGGAGATGTTGCACTGATGTGTTAGACGGCCATCATGCGGACTGTACAAATTATTTGTCTAAATCGAGACGGAAGTAAGGGCGAGGATTGTGGCCACGTAAAATCGATTTAAGCCCTCCAGTGGAATTCGTTTCACTGACCCTACCAAGGCGGTTCTTTGTCGCGGTTTATTTTTTGTTATGGTTTGTCTTTGAGTGTTTATATCGCTTATATTATTTTGTATTGGATAGCCAATTGGTCATTTTGTGGGAAAGTAACTGTCCGTTTGGCTTTCCGCTGTTGATGTTTCCATTAGGGTATGTTGCTTCATGTTTGTGTTTCTTCCCTTTGGTGTCTCTGATGGGGGCTGTGGATTAATTATATCGATTCCTGATCATTGCTTTCACTTCTATTTTCCTGGTTTGCATCCACTTATCTGACATACTTTCATATTGTCACAAAATGCAAGTATTATTTGGGCCCCGACAAGCGAATTTGTGTCTTCGAGCATTCCGTCATGACAACTTTTAACTGCGCATGCCCAGCCATTCAGAGGGGCAAGGGATACGGCTTTTTGTCTGAAGGTTCCTCTTGATTCACTGCTTGTATGAGCGAGCCTGAACCTTCGCTGTTCGCATAGGCGATAAGTACCAAAATCGCTTGACGGGGCCCATTTTATCTTTGAAAAACCTTTATCACATTTAAAAAGACATTCGACTACACGATGAAATGGGGTTCGTGATGTCGAATGTCTTTTTAAAGGTGATAAAGGTATTTCAAAGATAAAATAATCATCACGAAACACGCCTATATAATTTTGGCCCCCTCAGATCCCACTTTAATGTAATGAAACTGGCGTTTCTAACGAGTACCCACACTTGTTACGAGATAGAATAGGAAACCTCTCTGGTGCTTATGCACATCTAAATTATTTTAATAGGTATATGGTAGGGCGGTGCGAGTGAAATATTTTAGGTGAAATATGGTAGGCAAAATGTGCTGCTCCATGCACAAGTCATGCACATATCATACGATGTATGCAAGAGTGGTTTGTGGAGATCTGTTTTACAATACAGGGGGCCGCTATAAGGCTGAGTTCTATAAAATTTGCCTAAAAATCGCCAACCGCCAAATTGTGCCATATATGATTTTCATTCCCGTCACGTGTTGTGTGGGTGTTCGTTTTGACAGGAGTCATGGCATTGATTTATAGGGTCGTTTCATCATTTTTTTCCTATGGGAAATATACTATTTGAACGCAAAGCCATTATCTACTCGATTTTTGCTATCTGGCTTTAATTGTGGACGGTATCTCCACCTCGCCACGATTTTAGCAAGCTAATATGAGTATGCATGATTTTCCGGTAGTATTCATAGATATGAAAACCCTGAAAAAAACGATCACTCTTGAGCAGCAGGTCAAGTTGTAACGTATACCCACAACATTGTGACGGGACAGTGAAAGTATATTGAAAGGTATGTTAAATCTATGTTTAGTATTATTTTTGTATGAACATGCTTGTAGGTTTTGAAGGGGTTTACTTCTAGTATACCCCACCTTTCTGAAGCCTATTCTGAATTCACTGTTGAAGCCTGTAGTGATTAGGCTACTAGCTTTGCCAGCTAGAGGTCGCAGGATCGATCCCAGGCTTCTCCAGTAGTAGAATGAGTCTTTCTAAGTGAGGTCCTGTCTCATTCTGACCCTAGATGTTGGTGAGACGTAAAGTTTGGACACCCGCTAATTCTAGATTCATTTAGGCGTTTAGACCTCTTTTGTAGAATGTAATTAATAAACGCCGGATTACTTGTTTGATCCATGACTTTTGACTAGCTGTGGTTAGAAAACCGTGGTCCCGTCTCTATATGATATTAGGTGTAGAGGGGACGTAAACTTAAGACGGGTTTAACCATATCTTCATCATCAGGGCAAACTCTTACAAGAGCCTGTCGGGTTATCCGTGATGATGAACCATGATGAATCTGATTTTACAAGCGTGTTCATGTTGAGTAGGAATAACTTTGTTCAATAAGAATTATAAGTTCATTTTGTAATGATGCCGTTTTTATCTGATAACTCAGTTTGTGCATGTATGTACATATAAAGAACGTGATGATGATAAGTGGGAGTATTTGGTCGCCTCACGTCATAACGGCCTGAGCGGCGGGGATGACTCAGCTGCGTCACGGGGTGCCTGCCAAATACACAGAGAATTTTCGGCAAACAGTGTTGGCCCTTATGAGACACTAACAAATGTTGTGGATTGTAGATGAAAATCTTTCTGTTTGTAGTTTCTATCTGTTGTTAATGTAATGAATTTGTGAATAGCTATATTTGTGAGCCGTGTCGCGGAGAAGGATATGAAATAGAGTTTGTTATGTTTCCTGTAATTGGCGGCTGACCAGGTAGCGCAAAGGCGTGGTCTGTTCAATTGCCTCTTACTTGTGCTAATGTAGTGAGCACAAATTTGATTAGTATTATGCTCAGTAGTAGTGAGCATAAATTGATTTCTGTAGTGCTCAGTAAGGAAACATAAGCTTTGTGTATTCTTGTGTCAAGCGCTGGGTTCTGATAATTTGAGGCACAGTCAATTTGAGTTCTGCTGTGCAGTTATTTGCCGCATGCACTAATAAGCCTGTATGTCAGGTCGGCGCATGCGCAATAACGGTATATGCATGAACATATTCTTACTTCTCCGGGAGGGGGATCATGATATAGCATGTATGTTTCGTGAACTGTATCTTAGTCCTATTATCGTAATTTGCAGGCACAACAATGTGTGGTGACCTGCTGCTCCCTGCGATATAGCAGCAGGTACTGGTACGACGCTGTCGGTTAGGGTCCAGCAAGGGCGGACGAACCAACATGAGCAGGTCGTAAAAATGTGAGACGAATATGAGACCATTCAAATGAAAGAGGTCCAATAAATAACCTGCAGGCGATTCAGGCGAATCAAACTAGTGCGCGATCGCTAAATAATACATATCAACCTGTGGTCGACAATAATGCCGACAAACTAGTTGACACTAGAGGGCGATTCACGCGAGTGGGGGATTCACCCTAATTATAAACTGACCAGTCGCGTCTTGTGTTGTTTCTTTTTTATTATTTTGTTGTTGTTTTGTTGTTTGCTTCTGTAGGCATTCACGTCACCCGTTCCGAGCACAGAACATTGTTTTGCCTTCGGGGCGGACGTCGTGAGATGGCTACAGAAGCAACTAATTGTGATGTTTTGTGTTAGTAAGTGTTGTATATAGATACTGTAAATAATTCATTTCATTCATCTAATATCTTTCTTGTGCCTTACCCCACAGCTGCCCGTACACCTGTCAGAGATCACGCTCGGTTGTCTTGTCAACAAGGGGGTTTGCGGGACGCCGTAAACCCACATGTAACATTATATTTCTCTCTAGTATCAAAACTATATTTTGAGCAGAAATAAGAGAAATATCACAATTATTCGTCTTAAAATTTTCATTGTTTCGGCGATAAAGGTTACAATGTATTGGTATAGGCGTGATTTCGTTGTGACTTGCATTTTGTGGTTTGATCATTGTCTCCACTTCTATTTTGCATATGCAAATAGTGATCATCTCACAAAACACCTCAGTTAGGAGGCTTTTGTGCGGACTGAACAAATTATTGCGGGCTTAACAAATTATCATGACGTTTCACCGACGTTGGTTTGATGTTGCCATAGCGACGTGTGCCTGCACGGTCTGTTCCGTTTTCTCTTTCTGTCCATCTCTCTCTTTCTATGTCTCTATGTCACGACATAGAATGACCAATAGAATTTGCGTATTTGCGAACGCCAGATAACATCTTCAACCTAAGCAGGCTGATAAAGAAGCATGTTTCCTTATTTCTTTTGATATCAGGGTAGAATGTATTTAATATGGAGCGCTGTGGTGCAGTGGTATGGCAGCGTATTTGAGATCGAGAGGTAGCCGGTTCGATCCCCGCACTCGCCAAATGTTGTTTTCTTGAGTAAGAGACTTTGACCACATTGCTTAGTACTGGTTGCTACCCAGAAAAAAGATGGCTACATGGATGTGTAGTATTAGTTTACAGAATATGTTACCCTCCATAAATATAGTCGATTATTATTGTTATTAAATACAGTCGATTATTATTGTTTAGTTGATTTGAGGTTTAACGTCCCCGTCAACACTGTAAAGGTCATTTTGGAGACGTTGCTTCCAATGTTGTCGGACTTTTACCCGACATTGAGATGAAATGACATCTCAAGCCCTGTCGCCCAATGAAACCAATAGGGTTTATTAGCATGGACCGCGGTTCCTGGACGATTATTATTACTATTATTATAATAATTATTATTACTATATACCTATAACAGTCTTATGTGTGTCACTGAAAGTCAACCCTATTTTGTTTTATTTCAGGCCCATGAAGCACACCCGGTCAGCTACAAAACGAGACCGTTTGACTGGTTCATATGCTCCGTTGTCGGATATTTTTGCTTTGCATGTACTGGCATTTGTGCCATGTATTATGCAATCCGGGTAAGTATCTTCCTTAATAAGTTTCAAGATCATGGATGTATCAACACACGTAATATTTTTCCAAGAAAAGAATGAAATTCATTTGACGTTCATTGAAGTGGAACATCGGGTCACGCGCAAAGTAGGTAGGAGTTCGTTTAAACTTTGCTCATGATCCGATATTGTTCATACTTCAAAGAACGTTAATTAAATCACCTTTGTTACTTATAGTTACATATCTATCCATCAATTCTAATGCACTTGCATATGTAACGCGACGTCTGATTGGACAACGTCAAACATTTGCGACAGTATATTCTGCGATATACTGTCGGAAACCCGACGCAATCGCGTAACGTCGCTTTTCATTGACTGGCATTTGGTTTTACGCAGCTCACAGCACTAGACGTTTTGTGCAAAACAGTACAGTTTTTAACTAAACAGCCGTATAAGTGCATTAGAATGGGGATAATTGTATTACAAAATTATGATTTGGGGTGGTAAATCGTCTGTTTTACGGTCGCAAATTACGTTTTACGGCTCCGCTACGCGTTGCCGTAAAAAGAAATTTCCGACCGTAAAACCTCCGATTTACCTCCCCAGATCACAATTTTGAATACAATTATCCCAAAATAATATGACTATAAATTCTGGTTGGAGGGCCAAAACTGATAGAAGAAAATTATTTCATGCTGGATTCCTATGAAAACACGGGAGAGCGTCGGTGTCATTAAAACGTCGCCATCGTCAAACCATATTGGAGAGACTCGTGCTGCATTTAAGAAGTCACTGAATGAAAATGTAAATATGTTGACTTTTGGGGCTAAGAACGCAAATAATTCGCTATCAGTATGGGTCTTCTCAAGAATATTCTCCTTTGGGGCATATGTTTTGCTTGAAGAGCTTCTCTACTTTTCGGAGGAGCCCATTTTATAGAAAAGGTACCAGGAAGTTCTAGAAGGTGTATCACAACGCCACATCGACTACAAGAACAGGTCAAATTTTCCGACAGCGTCCGTTTTTACTAATACCCAGTTGTGTATTCTAGCTACGTGTACTTACCAAAAGACTCGCGGCATTGAGGCGGTTCTGTCGAACAATTATTGTCTCTTTCTGAAAGTAAAGAGGCACAGCATTTCCTACAACTTACATGTGCGTCCAGCGAAGAATCAGATCAGACTGCGCATCCATATAGTCTAACCAGAGACTTCTCTTACTGCATGAAGGAGCATTTGACCCTAAGCTATCCTTAGAGCGAAAAACGAAGACTTTGTTATGGTTTGTCTTTGTGTGTTTGTGTTGCTTATATTATTTGTTATGGTTTGTCTTTGTGTGTTTGTGTTGCTTATATCATTTTATTTTGGATAGCCAATTGGCCATTTTGTGTGAAAGTAACTGTCCTTTTGGCTTTCCGCTGTTGATGTTTCCATTAGGGTATGTTGATTCATGTTTGTATTTCTTTCCCTTTGGTGTCTCTGATGGGAGCTGTGGGTTGATTGTATCGATTCCTGTTCATTGCCTCTACTTCTATTTTGACCAGACTGCGCGGATGCGCAGGCTGATCAGAGTCTTCGTTGGGCGCACATGTTAAAGGTTTTGTCGTGCGCTGGCTCATATAATATTCAGTACCAATTTCTATCTACATCTTTACCCCATTTTCAGTTCGGTTGCAAGGCTTTCGTCTTACACTGAGTTACTAAAGTAATGAGCCCACGCATAATAGGGTTCAGTCAGAATACTTAAAGTACAAGAACTGTAAGATTGAAAAAAGTCTTATATATGTTCTATACAAGGGTTAGCCTTTGGAACAAAGAAAACACCGCAGAACTGAAACGTATGGAGGGTGCAAGTACTTCTGGGCCAGACAAGCTAGTTTCGGCAAATTAAACCTAACCAGTTACCTTCAAATACTTTTAAAACTCCACAATAAAATCAATGGTCCCAAATGTCAGATACAAACTATACTACGATGAATGGCAGGGAGACCTTTTACGGCCGCAACACCAGCTGTAGTGACGTTAACTATGTTCTATAAAAGGGTTATCCTTTGGAAGCAGAGAATACACCGCAGAAATGAAAAGTATGCAGTGTACAAGTATTCCTGGGCAAGACTAGTTCGTTTTGGCCAATTTTGCCTCATCATTGACCCTCAAATATTTTCAAAACTCCATAACGCAATTTGTGATCCCAAAGGACAAGAAAACACACACTACACTATGATGAAGGACAGGAAATCTATGTCATCACGACATGATGCCTGTATAATTTTTACCCCCTTCAATCCCACTTTTATATAGTAAAAGTAGGGTTTACAGGGGTAAACCTTATTTTTCTTATTTCTGCTCTAAAATATAGAATGTGGGTGAGGCGGTTCTAACGAGTACCAACAATCTATATTTTCGGGTGGATATATGAAAAATATCAGGATTTTTACTCTGCAAAATTCACGTTTTGGTGGTAAAATTTTATCAATATATTTGAATAGGCGTGTTTTATTAATGTCAAGACCATACTTTTCAGCCTACTCTAAGAGACAGTCGACCCACCAGTGCTGTCAGATATTTGATTATGTGTATTAGGAGGACACATATTATTTAAGAAATAGATCAGCTCTTACTGTGATTTGCTGAGTAATAAATCACAGATTGGAGGTCAGCTGTTAAGTAGATCAAATCACGACCGCGTAGCGCGCGTGAATTGTCTACATAAAAATGACCGACAAACTGTGATTTATTACTCAACAAATCACAAACTAGAGCTGATCGATTTCGATTCTAACAGGCTGAAAACCGGCAATAATGCTGTAACAGTTGTTTCCTTCAAAATCTCATAACTTTTCGCCATTGTTAGAAGAAATCCCGCTAAAATTATAGACTGAAAAACATGCACGTGTATCCTTTTCTAACGTTTTCGATGCGAGAATATGACGTTACACCGTCTGACGTCAAGGAAATCGACAAGTGACGTAATAAATTGGTAGGTTTTAATGACGTCACTCATCACGCTCTTCCTTGCCGTGATTTGATGTAGAATAAAACACGGTTATTTTCCATTGCCTATATAGGCGCAATGTGTTTAAATCATTTAAATATAGGACCTTGCGCTCGTTGCCATTTCCTATGTAGTTAATGAAACGTGCCTTGGTTTGTTTGTTTGTTTGATCTGAGGTTTAACGTCCCCGTCAACACTGTAAAGGTCATTTTGGAGACGTTGCTTCCAGTTTTGTGGGACTTTTACCCAACATTGAGATGAAATGACATCTCAAGCCCTGTCGTCCAAAAACGAGCCTTGGTGAGTTCCTATAAGAATCTTACATGCGTGTGAGAGGAGGATTGACAAATCCGTCCCGAGGGTCACTGTCCGGTATCACGAGGCTAGCCGGATTTTTCTATCCAACCCTCACACCCAGGTAGGATTCTTTTTCTTGCATACCTTCCATTTCTGAGTGTGGATTTTTAATACTGCAGCCACTTCGGCTGTTGCCGACGTCCGCCATATTGTGATGACACTACAGTGATATTTAGTGACGTCACGTAACGGGCTGTAACGTCAACCTTAACGAGGGTGCATATGAGGTCGTATACAACCAGTACATTTATCAAACATGCAAAAATATTCGATTTGGGTAAGAACACAAGGGTTAGAATTATAGTATTTCTTGTACACCAGACAAGGAAATCCGTGATTTTACCCTGGGATAGAAATATTGTTCTGACCCTGGTGTTCCGACCCCAAATCGAATATAATCGCGTGTTTGATAAATGCACTGGTTGATTACAACCTCATGTGCTGCGTCGTCATGCGTGACGTCACTAAACATTCCTGTTGCATCATCACAAAATGGCCGACGTCGGTCACCGAAGTGACAGCAGCATTAAAAATTCGCAATAGAAATGGAAGGTATGCAAGAAAAAGAATCCAATATGGGTGTGAGGGGTGGATAGAAAAAGCCGTCCCTCGGGATCATTGTCCGGCATCACTCGGCAAGCATCGGGACGGATTTTTCAATCCTCCCCTCACACCCATATAAGATTCTTATATTCTATCCTTAGCTAAAACAATGGATTTCCTTATCTGGTGTGCAAAAAGTACAATTCTTAAAACATGACCACAATATGAAATTCTGTTTGTCATTTGACCATTTTATTTCAAAGAATTTCAGTCGCAAACATAATTAAGTTTGTAACGGACGGCGTCATGACGTTACATATCATTTCTGCTGATACTGCGTCGGTCACATTTGACTATTACCGCAGGTGAACATTACATACACTACAGGTTTTTCAGGATGAAAGCCTACAAAGTAATCATGTAGGGGTCTTCAAGCTGCACAGGGGATGTTTCTTCCTGCACAGGGGGGCCCAGTTAACGTCCCGATCCGATGGACGGTGCACTTTATGACATTCATCCCTGCAATTAATGCCAATGGAGCGTGTTCGGACACCGAAATTGTATCGCCGCTGCTGGGGATCGAACCCGGGACCTCTAGCGTCAGAGGCAAGTGCACTAACCACTGAGCTATCACGCTCCACGCGTGGCATAATCCACTTCATCACGAAAACACGCCTTTATAATTTTGACCCCTTTGAACCCCACTATTATATAGTAAAACTGTGGTTTACAGGGGTAAACCTTATTTTTCTTATTTCTGCTCTAAAATATAGATTGTGGGTACTTGTTAGAACCGCCTCAATGAGGCGGTTCTAACTTCTACCCATAATCTATATTTTGAGCAGAAATAAAAAAATACCACAATTTTAATCTTAAAATTTTCGTTTTTTCGCCGATGAAATTTACAATGTATTTGTTTAGGCGTCTTTTCTTAATGTAATAACAGCGACCATGCATGTGTATGATAAACGAATCTTGTTTGTTGAGATGGGAATATTTCGGTCCGATACAAATACCATGGTTTCTTGAGTCGAAACTCAAAAGCTATGAGCAGGGCAATTTTCATGGTCAACTTAGTTGAGCATGCATGCAATATACGTCTTTGAAGCAATGTCTGGACATTGCTTGTGCCAGATGTTTAAAGTTTAAATATGTCAAACTTAAATTTTATAGACAACCAAAAGCTGATAATACTTTATAAAAATGATTTATGTTTGCTTTGGATTCAGTCACGCGGCGATTTTATATTAGGCGGCATCGTGTCTTGAAAATAAAACCGGGTACGAAATGACCAAAATGGTACCTAATGGAATAGTTACGAAACGACTTCGGTACGAAACGACTTCGGTACGAAATGACCGGTTACCGTTGCGGACGCCCCAGAAATCAATTACGAAACAACACCCGTTTGGCATAGTGCATTCTTTCATATCTCCAAAATGGAAACTTTACCGATGAAACGTTGTGCTATTTTTCTCATTTTTACTCCAAACATAGGTTCAGGCGCTCGTCAGAACCGCCTCACTGAGGCGCTTCTATGGAGTACCCATAACCTATGTCTTGGAGCAGAAATAACCAAAATAATTTACACCCCTGTAAACCCCAGTTTTCTCTTTATAAAGTGGGGTTTAGTGGGGTGTTCATTTCACGGACTTCTTAACATGATGATCAGGTTCCTTAAAACGTTGAAACGGTCGAGTCCTCAACTTTGCTTCATCACAGCTTTTCGTTGATTTTAATTGTTGCCGGTGATGAAGGCCTCAATACTATGGGGCGCCATTTTACTATTTATTCCCTATTTATAGCTATCCATGATTATTTTTGGGTATCAATAATTCGAATTTTGGATATCCATAATAGTTTATGGATAATCAATAGCTATTTATGGATATCCATAATTCGAATTAATGATATCAAATATTCGATTTATGGATATCTATAATTCGAATTATGGATATCCATAAATCAGTCGAATTATGGATATCCATAGGTCGAATGATGGATATCCATAATCGAAAATGGATATCCATAATTCGATTTATGGATATCTATAATTCAGATCGATTTGTGGATATCCATTTTTCGGTCCATTTATGGATATCCATGCATAATTCGAATTATAGATATCCATGAATCGAATGATGGATATCTATAAATATGGATTAAATAGTGAAACGGCACCCCATGCAATACGAGCCGAGCAGCAAACTTCATGGTGGAAATCGCGACGGAAGATGAGGTGACTGTTGGGGCTCAGCTGGTAGCTCGGCTTGTCGACCATGACGTTTGTTAATTTTTAGAATGTGTTTGTCCGTCTTTCGGTTTGATGTCTGTGATAAACTGGGTCATATACGATCAGTTCATCATGTTAAGAATTCCATGTAATGAACACCCCTCTGAACTCCACTTTATATATAGAAAACTGTGATTTACAGGGGTATCCATTATTTTTCTTCTTTCTGCTCAAAGACATAGTTTGTGGATACTCGTTAGAACCGCTTCAGTGCGGCGGTTCTAACGAGAACCAACAACCTGTGTTTGAAGTATAAATAAGAAAACTTCCCCCGTCTCTCGCTTTGATGTTTGTGATAAACTTTGGGTTAAATACGATTAGCTCATCATGTTAACAAGTCCATGTAATGAACCCCCCCCCTCCCACAACTCCACTTTATATACAGAAAACAAAGGTTTACAGGGGTATCCATTATGTTTCTTCTTTCTGCTCAAAGACATAGTTTGTGGGTACTCGTTAGATGCGGCGGTTCTAACGAGCACAAACAACCTATGTACATGTATTGGAGTAAAAATAAGAAAAATAATCTATATCCCCGTAAACCCCAGTTTTCTCTATATAAAGTGGGGTATGGGGGGGGGGGGGTTGAAGTATAAATAAGAAACTAATTACATTTTTTTTCACAAAAGTAACCATTTTGGAGATATGAAAGAATGTACTAAGTCGCACGGGTGTGTCATGGTTATGTCCTAAAGTACGCTCAGTGGCCATAAATGAGTTCCCAAAATGGCTGGCAATACATTGGGGAAAGCTATGGTCTGAAAGAAATGCAATTGACTACCTGATTACAAATCATACTCAAATGCTAATTGGCCCACAGTACAGTGGTGATGTCATCAGTTGCCATGGCAACGTAAGACAGCAAACAGATAAGCACCTTTCGTTTGAAATATCAGGGTAGGTGCACTAAAAGAGTTATAAAATTATCAATTTCTTAACTTTTTAAATATAAATTGGTTGCAATGTTGATGAAATACTGGAAAACAATCTGATTGTGTGAAACATTACCTAGACACAATACGTTATGGGAAATCTAGCATGCTTTCGAATGGAACATACATTCGTCAAAATCACCGAAAAACTTATATTTTTGGAGATAAACACTGAAAAAATAAAGACAGAAAATGGCCTTTGTTTTATATCTGATTTGAGAGATATTGAATCATAGTTACCAGCAAACACTGTTGGTTTGAATATATTTTAGTGGATTGAAGCAACAAGGAGATCCAGGAAACAATGGGCTGATTTTAACAGCCTTGCACTCTTTGCGCTCCATAAAACAAGATAAAAATATGTTTTAAAATTTTGTAAAAAATGTTGTTAATTAAAAGCACCATTTTAGACTAAATTTCTTTACTAAAGACTTCATTCTTGTACAACAGTGTCCAATAAATTTGTCAAGCACTATGGGTACCCAAATAAAGACTAACACCACTCTAGACGTTTATCCACTGTTGATAGCTACACTTCCTATATGAAAGAAAGATACTTCTTTTCAATTATTGTTACTAAAACATTGGAGGATGTGCAACTAATTTCGATAGAAACTATGCAGCCTGCTTACTTAATGTTTCCAAAGCAACTAATTTTCCGTCAGGGGTAGAATTACCCCACCCACTTCTAATAATGTATTAATGCAATTGGAAACATGTAAACGTATTTGGTTTCTCAGCTGTCCATCATACTAAAAAGACATCGGAATAACCAAATTATATAGTTATTAGATTATAAGAGAAAATCTTAATCATTCAGAATAAGAAGAAATGTGTGAGCCAGCGCAGAGTTTTAAAGCCAGTTTTGGGTCGATCGGTTTACGATCACCCTAATTTACTAAATGGCCAAACGGAATTCATGCAGTTGTCCACATGACCATCACTGAGTTGGGAAAACCAATATTATGTTTTATTAATAGAACTTGAAACGATGAACTATTTCTATCAATGCAACAAGAGCTATCTCTAGAGTCTTGACATGAATCGTGTGTTGGATAATACCCAGATCAGTCGCCGCGGAATGTGGTGTCTGATCAGCAGGCTGCACAGGAACTTCATTTTTTGTTTGAATAGTGGCATTTGAGGGTTTAACGAAACAGTATAAGAATGCCAGGTTGCTCACGTAATGAAAAAAAAAAACAATATCTTAATCCAGGCCACGATGTCACGTGACGTCTTTTTCGGAACATTCTATTTATAAAACTGTTACACAAATGTATGCCAAGTCGAGTAAAAATAGACGTTTCGCACTCCTGCTAAGAACTTAATTTCAGAACCCTGAAATGTTTAAGTGCAAAAATGAGTAGCCCAGACTTTGTAGGTGGCACCGTTATTAGACATACAGCGTAGGCCAAGATCGGATATAGAATACATTGCTTCTGATCAGGTCGGCACTGTTCGCCGTATGTATGCAACAACAGTTTTGAACATGATTCAGGGCCGTACGCAGATTCTGAAAAGGGGCGGGTTGAGGATGCGAATTTCAGGTATTTTGCAAAGGGTGAAAAACTGTATGAATCTGAAATAATTTCCAAAAGATTGGAGGGGGCTGGGTTTGCACCCTCCCTACTCTGTTGAACAAAATCCAAGGACTACCCTAAGACGTCAGAGCGCAGCGAAAGAAGAAAATTCTGGACTGTGCTCGTTTGTTTAATTTAAGGTTTAACGTCCCCGTCAACACTGTATAGGTCATATGGGGACGTTACTTCCAATGTTACGGGACTTTCAGCTCTGCGTGGATCCATCATGCAGCCCATCTAATTATTCAAGCCCCGATGGGCGGGGCGGGTGGACTGTGCTCGTACACTTGGGCATTGGCAAATAGAATCCACATAATCAGACGCCACATAATGCGATGTCTGATCAGCTCTACTGTTCTTGCTTGAGTTAAACGAACAGTTCGATTCTCAGCTCAGGACTATTTTCCCAACATACACTCAGAGACGATCGACCCACCAGTACTCTCAGTGCTTTGATTAAAACCACGGTACTCTAAATGAAGAATATACAAGAGCTATGCGTGGCAAGATATCTAAGAAAAATTGCTATACTTGTTATTGGTAATGAATAAACAATATACCGTCTAGTAAACATAACATGCATTGGCTCTTTAAGGTTTTAGTAATTTGATCTGGAAATGTTGATATAGATTTACAGACATCATGACGTCAAACAATTTTGGGAACTCATTGATGGCCACTGAGTGTATAGTGACTCATTTAATTTACATTTTTCCAACAAAAATACCAGTGTATTAGAAAGTGTACATGCTTGAATAGCTAACAACTAACAAGCCCGTTAAAGTTGCGGTGCTTTGAACAATCGGACCCAGATTAGGGGTTCTAATATATTTTGGATCGATTGTCTATCTATAAGCACAGTAAACTGTTCAGTGCTAAAACCCAGGAGACTATAGCTGACTTGTCGGAAAACCAGATAGCGGTCTTTCATAAACATTACGGAAATGCGCCTATACAAATACATTGTAAACTTGACCGCCGAAAAAAAAAACGAAAAATTTAAGATGAAAACTGATATTTTTCTTATTTCGGCTCTAAAATATTTTAGAGCAGAAATAAGAAATAATCAAAAAATATCGAGTCGGTTCTAACGAGTACTCACAGTCTATATTTTAGAGCAGAAATAAGAAAAATAAGGTTCACTCCTGTAAACCCCAGTTTTACAATATAAACATAGGATTCAAGGGGGTCAAAATTAAATAGGAGTGTTTTCGTAGAAAATAGGCGTAGTTTCATAGCGGCTATTCTTAGCGGATGTGACGTCTGGGTGCTGCGAAAGAGGATTACCTATTGAACCTGGACTGAAATCATTGATTGGGCTATTAAAAGAGTATAGACCCAGACCAGGCGCCGTGGAGCGCAGCGTCGGATCTGGGTGTATACTGTTTGCATAATTAGGAAATCTAAGTATAACTGAAAAAGCCTGATTCCCGTTCATGGCCATTTTTACGCCTTCACTCATGGACAATCGAATAAGAATTAGAATTGTTACTGGTAACACGTCGAATGACAGTCATACACCAGGACCTGTGATATGGGTGGTTAGTCCCTAGCTCTAACCAAAGAGGTAAACTTAGCTACAGTCATCAGCACCTTCAGCTGTCGAAATAATCAAATTGAGAAGGGCATTCCAATATCTAATAGTTCTGACGGTAGTCTGATTATTTTGTGGATACATAATAATCAGAATACCGACAGAAGTATTAGATATTGAGAAGGCCATGCCAATATCTAATAGTTTTGTGGATACATAATAATCAGACTACCGACAGAACTATTAGATTTGAGAAGGGCATTCCAATATCTAATAGTTCTGTCGGTACTCTGATTATTATGTATCCACAAAAATACTGTTGCAATAATTAAAAACATACTGTTGCATACTACCAGTCTCCCAGTACAAGAATACAGAAGCCTTATCACTCTATTTAAGTTTCCGATTACGAATTACCAACCTTGATGACGACCCCCCCTCATTGGGGCTTGAAGGAATAGATGGGTTGCAAGCTGCTTCAACGCAGAGCTGAAACCGACTGTACACTGCTTAGAGGAACTAAGCCCGCCCAGGCAAAGCGGTGCGAGTCGGACCGTCCATGCTTATAAACTCTATTGGTTTCATTGGTCTACAGGACTTGAGATGTCATTTCATCTCAATCTCAGGTACAATTCCCACAAAATTGGTACGAGCAACGTCCCCAAAATGACCTATACAGAGTTGACCGTGATGTTAAACCTCAAACCATCCAACCAACCCTCCTTGGTTGCTCTTAACTCCGACATTTCTTCACAGGTGGTGATCATGGCAGCTACCGCGAAATCGCAATAGTTAACATAAATGTGTTCCCACGAAACATCCGTGGTGACCGTAGCTCATTAAATGGCGGAAAGTTTCAAAAGGTCATTGAGACATGTCTGGATTGAAACGGAGTAGTTTTACTACTGATCGTCTTAAGGCGGTCGTTATTTGTTAATTGGCTTTGTGTCGTTGATTCGTGTTTCATCTGATCTGTGTGTACCTCCATGTGGCTTACTTTCTTTGGGTGACTGCATTCTTCGATTGTTGCTATCCTGTGTGACGTTTTCTTACTACAGTAGCACTTCGATGGCTCAAACACCAATGGCTCGTTTACCGTGCCTGAGTCGAACCCATTATTGAGACCCTAGAGAAATCCTGTACGTAAGAAATAGTGGGGATCATTTAACAGATTTTCGCCTTTTTACATGAAAAATTATGCTGTGTGTACTCATTAGAATCGCCTCGATGAGGCGATTCTAATGAGTACACACAGCATAAATTTTCATTATATAACACCGACAGATGCCACAAAGGATCTCCTTATGCCCCCTGGTAGTAACTCTGAGTGGCTCGAATTACCCCTGTCTCGAACGGATTTTCGAGGTCCCAAAGGTGTTCGAGCCATTGAAGTTCGACTGTAGTTTGACTATTTTGGCAAAACTTGCGTTTTGCAAAGGTTCGTTTTTTAATGACAGGTTTATTCTGTCATTCATCGCTGTGCTGCACGTTTAAAAGTAGCTCCGCCTCCCCGGCTTTGACCGCCATAGAAATATGAGTCCGCCATAAATGTAGTCCGGCTTTTATTCAGTTTTAAGCGCAGTTTTATTCCGGTGATTGTTTTGAATATTTTCTCGCGCATATTTGTATACATGTACTATATCAAGTTGAAAAATTCCATGAATGATCAGACAACACATGTCTTTTGAAAAACGAACAATGAATATCTACACAAGCGTGTTAGTATCTGAAAAGTGCCATACAAAACATGAAGCAGACGACTTTTTATTTTTTTCTTATTTTTCAGAGATTGAATGTCATATGAATCAGCTGCCTGTCGATGAGTCGTAAGAAATGTGAAGTTTGTGGCGAAATATAAAATGTCCTCTGCTACGTTTAAAAATGGCCAGGTTAAGATTTAACCCCTTCCACCCACGAGTTTCTCAAGTTCACTGAATTTGTACACGTCAGTTCTGCACATGTAAAGTGGGTGTCCAGTCAAGAGTCGTCAACAGCATGGCAAACCATTTAGAACGGAATGAGATGCATCAGGTTCTACACTGTTTGCATAGGTGTCTGGACTTGGCTGATCGGGTACAAAATCATAACGCTGACATGATCTAATTAAATGCTATAGCTAAGTACGTGGCGCGAGAAACTACACCGTACGGTAACAAACCAGCAATAATATACTCCAAACACTTATCACTGTCCAATTCCGTTGTAGATCTAAATAACTTAATATGTAAGCACTTTTGTGATATATAATAAGCGACATGCCGCAAAACTTCAAACATCGCACAAAAACTGCGTTTCTTGATTGTAGCGCGGTAGCTCCTCTGATGTCCGGCCGTGTTCTTGCGACTTTTGAAAGCAGTAATGTGTAACACGG
Source organism: Lucinisca nassula (assembly GCA_963580285.1). NCBI lineage: Eukaryota > Metazoa > Mollusca > Bivalvia > Lucinida > Lucinidae > Lucinisca > Lucinisca nassula. The sequence continues at coordinate 53,849,211 of OY757023.1, read as the reverse complement.
TACTAGGATGTTGAAATGATGACGTCATTCAAATGTACAGCGTAACGTCAAATTTTCCCGTAAATTCATTTATGTATTTCTGCTGGATTCTTTCACCATGTTCATACATTACAAATAAAAACATTAATTGTTTTATTAATAGGCTAACCACGCAGTGGACTGGGAGAGAGATCCGGAAATGGTAAGCGACCATTCGAAGAAGGCCAAATGTCTCTCACTGACCAGTATCATCATTGGGATCATTATTGTCCTTGTGCAAGTTATCTTGGTCATAGTGTTGATTGTCAACGCGGACAAAGCTGTTGAATCGTCTGAGAGTTTCCATGCCTCTGTCGATGGCTCTATGGACTTAAACTACCCTAATTAATGCTTTACTGTAACCTGCAGTGTTTGGACAGTTATAGTTCCATTGTATAACTAGTTTCTACTTCGTGTGCGAAAAGTCATTATAAAAACACGCCTACATGTATACAGATACGTACATAGAATATTTTACCGTCGAAAAAAAAAAAAAAAGAAAAAGAAATATGGTTATTTTTTCGGCTCAAAATGTAGATTGTCGGTACACATTCGAACCACCTTATCGAAGCAATTCCAACGAGTACCCACAATCTATATTTAAGAGGAGAGAAATAAGAAAAATTAAGGTGTACCAATGTAAACACAAGTTTACTATATAAAATCGGGATTCAAGTGGGTCAGAATTATATAGGCGTGTATTTGTGATGGTGGTCGATTGTATACTGGTTCCTCTGTCATGGCAATGTCGTCGCACCTATTTGTAAAGTAAATAACTATCTAGCTGGTTTTGTACATGTATACAAGTAAAGCATTGTCAAAAATTATTTGATAGATAATGCAGTTTCTGTAAGTCTCGATCCTTTGTACTATACATTTTAATGTTTCTATTGTAGAGCTGTTGATAAATAGAGAATACCAGGTTCGTGTCTTTTGATATCAAGTTTATTAGGCAAGGCTACGAGAACGCTTGTAGAATCGCAAGGCTTGCCGAGCGATTCTACATGATTTCTCGAAGCCGAGCCTGATAAACTTGATATCAAATGACACGAATCTGGTATTCCATTTATCAGTTAATCCCCTTGTTCAATCTTATATTTTTTGCATTTTTACCAGCAGTCTAGTTCATAGAAGTACAATGTCACGTTGACCTGATAAAGCTCGCTGGTCCTGAGATAGCATATCTTTATCAGGTCAAGATGTAACAATGCAATTAATTTATAGGGGTAACTGTTAAAAAATATATAATTCAAGTTTCGTGTGGCTATTTAACATGTACATGTTTGACAGACCCTTGAATTGGTTTTAATCAAGCCAAAATATATCTGCAAGTGTCAGCCGGCCTCAGTGGCTCAGTCGGATGCGCATCTGACTGGTGATCAGAAGGACGCGGGTTCGACTCCCGCCGGGGTCGGCAACATTCTTTCATGGAGATTGATCATGAAATCTTTTCTACGGTCATTCTCTCCCTTCCGCTGATTCAAGAAGGGCAGTTGTCAGTTTCTGGCGAAAGAATGTGCACTGTACTGGTTAACCGCTTACGTATAAGCCTGCCCAGGAAAGTGTTGATAGGTAAACTGACCGGCTCAAAAATGACCTAAATAGTGTTGACTGGGCCGTAAAACTCCAATACAAACAAACAAAATCTGCAAGTGTCAACGGGATTTCGGACCCATAAGGTGGTCGCAGATACGATTTATGTTTCTATAAAATGCTCTCAAACGGGATGTAGTCAAATTTTCTGACTATTCTTGTTTTCATTTAATTTCGAGACTGATACTTACTAAGTATCAAGTTTTGCATGTGGATGATTAATATGCTTATTGAGAGATTTATAAACCTTAATACGTGTCTTAGCATATAACGTCTCTGTATTTTATGCAAGAATATAAGAATCTTACATGGGCGTGAGGGGTGGATGGAAAAATCCGCCATGAGGGTCACTGTCCGGCATCACTCGGCAAGCCTCGTGATGCCGGACAGTGATCCCTCTGGACGGATTTTGCTTTCCACCCCTTACACCCATGTAGGATTCTTCTTCTTGCATACCTTCTAATTCAAGTTTCTTCCGGCAATTTAACATTTATGATATAAGATAGAATAGGTTTTAATAAAGACAGCATATATCTACAAGTGTCAATGGGATTTCGGACTCATCAGGTGGTCACAGATTCGACTTATATTCTATAAAATGCTCTAAAACGGGATGTAGTCAAATTTTCTGACTATTCTATTTATAATTTAATTCCTAGACTGATACTTAGTAAGTAACAAGTTCAGCATGTCGATAATTAATATGCTTATTGAGAGATTTATAAACCTTAATACGCGTCTTAGCATATGACGTCGCTGTACTTTATGCAAGAATATAAGAATCTTACATGGGTATGAGGGGTGGATGGAAAAATCCGTCCCGCGGGTCACTGCCCGACATCACGAATTTTTCATAAGAAAATTTTGATTTTATGGTGGTGAATTTTTCTATATGTTTTCATAATATTATGCGCTAATGGCAAACACAGCATTTCTGATGTCGAGGCTCATATAAAATCTATTTAAATTCACAAAATTCTTCCCTTTTATTTTTTCTAATCAGTGGTTGTATTTTGAATTAATTTTGTACATAATCAAACTTATCTTATCATGTACAGTAACTAAAAACAAATACATTGATTTGTGTGCTTGATTTGAGTTTAAACGTACCCGTCAACACTATTTGGGTCATTTTGGAGGCGTTGCTTCCATCGTTGTGAGACTTTTACCGGACATTGAACTGACATTTCAAGCCCTGCGTCCAATGAAAACAAAATGGTTTATATGCACTGACGGTCCGACTCGCACCACTTTGCCTTGGCAGGCTTAGAACACACTCAGCAAACCAGTACTCGTGTGCGGTCGTTTTCAGCATTGCTTTGAAGTACCATGCAGCCAACCCAATCTTTTTCTCCAAGCCCCGAAGATGTTACAAGCCCCAGAGTTAATATGTTGCAACTAGTTGTTCCTACGGGGATGGTTGGATGAGTTGAAGTTGTCGTCTATCTTGCATCATAGGTACTTACAATTGAGCAAGGCCTGCTGTTCTTGCAGCAGGCAAGGCTAGAGGGAAGTGTTGTTATGTCCTCCGTTTCTATACTTCCATTTATTTTCCTCTTTCTCCTCTTGTCATTCCTGTCCCACTGTCCTTCACTTCTACATGCATCTCCTCCTCTACTGTAATTTTAGTTGTGACACTGTATCAGAAAGTAAAATAAGGACCAAACTTTTTGGTTTTATTACTTGTCATCCCAAACTTACTGCACAGTAGCTGTAAGTTGTTCAAGTCCACGTCACTGACATATACAAAAACACGCCTATACAAATACACTGTTTCCTTTATCGCCGAAAAAATGAAAAATTTAAGATGAAAAATTGTGATTTTTTTCTTATTTCTGCTCAAAATATAGATTGTTGGTACTCGTTAGAACCGCCTCATCGAGGCGGTCCTAACGAGTAGCCACAATCTATATTTTAGAGCAGAAATAAGAAAAATAAGGTTTACCCCTGTAAGCCCCAGTTTTACTATATAAAAGTGGGGTTCAATGGGGTCAAAATTATATAGGCGTGTTTTCGTGATGTTTGTAAGAAACCAGGTAACGGTTATTCATAGAAAATAGTATCATTATTGTTATCGCTGTGAGGCCAGAAAGTTGCGAAAGAGGTTTTTTTCTGCAGGATTTGAACTGGAATCAAGTGTTTGTTTAAATTGAGGTTTGACGTCCCTGTCTACAATGTTAGGTCACTTTGAAGACGTTGATGCCAATTCTGTGGTGGTTTACCCGACACTGACAAGAAATGGCATCTAAAGTAGAAGTAAAACAAAGATCAGGAATCGATACAATTAACTTACTCCACCCATCAAAGACACCAAACGGAAAGGAACACAAACATTAAGCGACCAGACCATAATGGAAACCTAAACAAAGGAAGGCCATAAGGACAGCTACTTTCCCACAAAATGGCCATATGACCATCCAAAATAAAAAGACACAAGTGGTACACACAGTAAGTAACAAACAACACCATAAATAAACCGCCACAGAAGAACCGCCTTGGAACGGTCAGTGGAAAGATTTCCACTGGGGGGAAGATTTCCACTGGGGGGCTTAAATCGATTTTACGTGGCAACAATCCTCGCCCTTACTTCCGTCGCGATTTAGACAAATAATTTGTTCAGTCCGAATGAAGGCCTCCTAACTCATCAGTGCAACATCTCCGTGAACACAAAAATCAAAGAACCACAGAGGTGAGTCAACGTTGAGGACTCGACAGCAAGAAACCACTGAAATGCTGGAGCAAAAGAAAACCAACAGTTAGACTCCGAAAGCCCAGTCGCCAAAACTAGACAAAGTGCGCAGTAGGGAACATATACCCCGAACAGTACCATCGCCTCAATGTTTACAGCTTCGTTCCATGTACGGTCCATTGTGAATAAGAGCTGTCGCATTAAACCATAGCTCGCCTGTTCGCGCCATGTCTACGTAAATATGAGAATGGTTTGTTTAAACGGCCCTTAAATAAGTAGTTTATAGGATTTTATTTCAAATGCAAAATCTTAATATACTCCATGTATATGCCATGTTCCATCAAAAAGTATTCAAGATATAACGTATTCGCTGAACAATAAAATATAGGTCACAGTGATCAACATACTTATTTGAGGCCAATCATCACGCCTCATTTAACTCATATCCCATTTTTGACATTTCTACAGCAAATAGTCCTCAAGATATAATTACATTAAAATCATTGGTCTTACTGATAGAGAATACCAGGTTCGTGTCTTTTGATATCAAGTTTATCAGGCAAGGCTTCGTGAACGCTTGTAGAATCGCGAGGCTTGCCGAGCGATTCTACATGCGATCTCGAAGCCAAGCCTGATAAACTTGATATCAAATGACACGAATCTGGTATTCTGTTCATCAGTTTATCCCCTTGTACACTCTTAAATTAACAATTTACGATCAGTTATTGATGGTCCTCAGTGCGTCCCAGCAATCTTGCGGTCTATATATTTAGTATCAGCTGACCATATTTTCCTATGATATTTTTTTTTTAAGTTTTTTTTTTTTTTTTTTTTTCAAGTAACAATGACATTTTTTCATTTTTCCAGTAGTCCGGTTCATTCATAAAAGTGCACTGTCACGTTGACCTGATAAGCTCACGTGTCCTGAGATAGCATATCTTTATCAGGTCAGTACGTTATAATGCAATATACGAGGGGTAACTGATAAAAAATATAATCATTGCGTCACATGGAACTTATAGGCATTCATGACATGGCCAACTTTGTCTGACATTTTACGTGTCCACCTGTTCCGTGAAAAAGTCACACTTAAAGTCAATATTGGATTGTCACCCTTTGACTGAGGCCAATAATATATGCATGTTTTGTAATCTCACTTGTGTTACAATCCGACTGTGTGTGAAATCATTTTCGCCTTTATGACCCGGGGGATACTGTACGAGTGAGTGTGTTTCAGTTTTACGTCCCACCAACAGCTAAGGTCATACGGAGGCGGGACCTCGGTTTAAAGACTCACCCGATAGTCTGGAGAAGCCCGGGATCGATCCTGCAATCAATCCCTGGTTTATCAGGCGAGTAGCATAACCACTGCATCACAGAGGCTTTTGGATACTGTACGAGAATCGTTCATGTCAATAGATGTTTGTTAATTGCAGAGGGGCTGTTTTGGTGTGGCCTGAGGTTATCTCCAATAAAGTTTTGTTCTGTTCTGTCGTTGAGCGAGAAAATTACTATTTTTGTGAAACCGTTAAAGCGAGCCATTTTTGTGCTTAACACAAAAATATGATTGGTTCTCGCAAATCCTCTTTTTTTTATTACTAAGAAAAGAAAAATAAAACTTTAATAGTTTATGGGTGTCAGTTGAATTATTTTAAATGGCATTATTTAGAAATGCAACATATTCACAAGTCCATGTAATGAAAACCCCTCTAAACTCCAATTTACATAGAGGAAACCGGGGTTTACGGGGATTTAAATTTTCCATTTTATCAGTTACCCTCTCTATTAATTGCATTGCAGCATGTTGACTTGATAAAGATACGCTATCTCAGGACAAGTGAGCTCTGTCAGGTCAACGTGACATTGTACTTTTATGACTGAACCGGGCTACTAGAAAAAATGGAAAAAATGATATTATTACTGGACAAAATGGAAAGAAAACTTGAAAAAAAATATGATAGGAATAAATATATTCAGCTGATACTAAATATATCGACCGCCAGAATGCTGGGACGCACTGAGGACCATCAATGACTGATCGTATATTGCTAATGTAAGAGTGAACATGGGGATAAACTGATAAATAGAATACCACATTCGTATCATTTGATATCAAGTTTATCCGGCTCGGCTTCGAGAACGCATGTAGAATCGCTCGGCAAGCCTCGCGATTCTACAAGCGTTTCCGAAGCCTTGCCTGATAAACTTGATATCAAAAGACACTCACCTGGTATTCTCTATTTCTGCTCCAAGACCTAGGTTGTGAGAAGGTTTTACGAACATCACGACCTATGATTGGAGTATAGGTAAAAGAAAATTGCCACACATTTTATCACAAAAATAAGCTTCATCACGAATACACGCCTATACAAGTTGACCAAATTGAACCCCCCTTTTATACAGTAAAACTGGGGTTTACAGGGGTAAACCTTATTTTCTTATTTCTGCTCTAAAATATAGATTGTTGATACTCAGTAGAACCGCCTCGATGAGGCGGTTCTAACGAGTACGCACAATCTACATTTTGAGCATAAATTATCACTATTTTTCATCTTAAAAGTTTCGTTTTTCAGCGGAAAAGTTTACAATGTATCTGTATAGGCTTGTTCTCGTAATTTGGGGTGGAATCTTCCACCCATTAAAGCCCATTTAGAGATATAGTAGGTTTCATATTGATTTAGTTATACATTTATTTGTTTAGAAACGCAACATGTTAACAAGTTTGTGTTATGGACATCCCTCTTTATATTGCGAAAAGTGGGGTTTACAAGGTATTACAATTTCTAATAGATGCATCAAGACATGGTAGACGACCGATTTTGATATATGAATTGCAAACAGAAAGAACACCAGAGAAAGGGTACATTAATAAATTAAACAAAAGTCTAAAGGGTGCTGCCAGCATCCAACAAGCTAGGACCTGTAGAAATCACAATTCATTGGCGTTTCAGTCCTCATACTGCAAGAAATGACATTTACAAATATTATTTCTGCCCTCGGGCCATTAGAGATTTGAATTAACTTTTCCACAGCTGAAGGTGGTGAGAATAGTGAAGCATAGTTAACCTCTTTTGTGCGAGCTAGGGACAAACTTTTCATATCACACGTCCTGATGTATGAATGTCATTTGACCTTTCACCGGTAACAATTCTGATTCTGATTCTAGTGCATGACCTTGTTTCTAAATAATCCGGCACACCTCGAATTACTAAGTGCCAACTTGTAGTCAGAATCAGAATTGTTACTGGTAACGCTTCAAATGACATTCATTCACAATGACATGTGAGGTTGGAAATAATCCCTACCGCTCACCAAAGAGGCTACACCTTCCGCTTCACTGTCAGGTGAGGACATATCGAATTTGGGAGGGTATTACATTCTTTTATGGTTCGAGGGAAGAAGGATCCTTTACGACTGTCAATTTCTGCTATAGGAGACTGGAAGTCCAATAAACTTTTCTTGCGGTGCGTAACTGGGGGAATAAGGCTATTCGTTGCAATGCTAGCGGTACCGTTTAGACCCTTGTACAGTAGAATAAACCTACTGTCCCTCCTCTTCCTTTTCACGAGAGATTTTTTATTTAATGATTCCGCATTTTTGAGGATCGTTCCCCTTTAATTGTTAGAATGCTCAGTTTGTTTTATTTGTTCTTCTCCTAGTTATCTGTAAAATACTGCACTTCACTCATTGAAATCTGATACCCCATTTTATTGCCCAATAGTTTTATCTTTATCACTCCGATGGTTCAATGAGTCATCTATATTTATCATTTCACGGTAGTAAACAAAGTCAACTTATCCAATGCCTGAGCAAATGTCAGTTAAAATGTCATTAATGTCCACAAAGAACAAAATGGACCACAAATGGCACCTTTTGGTCCCCCAGACAAAACTAGAGCCCGATCTTAGGTTCAGCAATAGTATCCACGGTGCACGCCTACAGTTTCACTGCAGCATAACTTTAATCTTAAAACGTAGATTTTGAACATGCAGTCACTTCGAATGCTAGCCTCCGCGGTATTGAGATCAAATAATTGTGATGTTTAGTGACGTCACGTAACGTGCAATATCTTAACGACAGCGCACTTTACTTCCTATACAACAAATGCAAATCAAACACCCCTAGAGCCATACACGTTAGAATTCTCGACTTCAATACCATCCCTGGGAAGGATAAAATTTTCTAACCCGGCCAGGCTAAAACGTCTAAGATTTCCTCGTCTGATGTGCAAGGACAAGTAAACTGGGGCTAAATAAACATTCCTTCGCTATAATATGCGTGTCCCGGAAAGAGTTCCGGTACTGATTTAATGAATAAGTCTTTCGTTGCTCGGAGAATTTTGATCGGTTTCATCGATCAGACAATTTGGATGCGCAACTTCTGCACTAACAAATCAGTGTTGTTTCAATGAAGTTGCTGTTGCTCAGTAGCGCTCATTGTTGACGGTAACACCATGGGCGTGGTCGCTCTATAGTTTGCTATTGTTTACATATTTATGTACAGGTTATTCTGGGGTCCCGCCAATCGCACCTTTGGCAGATAAATGGGCTGCAGGGTGCTGCCGCGCGGAGCTACAACCAGGACTACTAGTTACCGCTTAGAAGGTCTAAATCTACCCAGGCAAAGTGGTGCGACTTCGACCGTCAGTTAATATACATGTGAACCCCATTATTTTCCTTGTGTGTTGTGGTTTCTGGTAGGGTTTGGTATGTCATTTAATCTCAATGACGGATAAAAAGTCCTGCAAAATTGGAAATGTTTCCAAATTAGCAAAAAGGGTGTTGTAGGGGACGTTAAACTCAAACTCAAACAAACAAACAGGTTATTTTGAATGCCACAATTTTTATGGGTCAAAGCGACTTCTGCTGTGCATCTGTTGTAAAAAGTTGTCGACATGTCATTAACACATCTTACAACCCAAAACACTTTCTATTATAGGAATGGCCAAGCTCATACTGTACATGTTGTAATTTTTTAACTAAAAGGGCAAATATATAAAGGTCCTCTTTGCAATGTCTTGAAATATGGCGCTTGTAATTGGTAAAAACATCCACATTTGGGGTTTCCGTGTTTGTTGTACAATATTTTCCGTGTTTAGTGTACCCAGACACAACACATGATCCGTGGTAAGGTGAATCCGTGTTTCAAGGTAGAGAACGAAGAAAAATATGTACGATTCTTATTCTAAGTGTTTTGTGAATTATATAAATAGTTTATTACTTCGCTATCTGGAGACATGAAAAATCCTAACATGCTCGTGTAAATGCCATTTATTTTCAACTGATAGAATATAGACGTGGAGGCAATGATCAGGAATCGATACAATTAACCAACAGCTCCCATCGGAGACACCAAAGGGAAAGAAACACAAACATGAAATAACAGACCCCACAGAAAACATAAACAGCGGAAAGCCAAAAGGACAGTTACTTGCCCACAAACTGGCCAATAGGCTATCAAAAATAAAATAATATAAGCAACACAAATACCAAAGACAAACCATAACAAAAATAAATCGCGACAGAAGGCCGCCTTGGAACGGTCAGCGGAAACTACTTCCACTAGGAGGGGGTGGGGGGGGGCTTAAATCGATTTTACGTGTCCACAATCCTCGCCCTTACTTCCGTCGCGATTGAGAAAAATAATTTCAGTACGCATGAAGGCCTCCTAACAGTGCAACATCTCCGTGAACACAAAAAATCAAACAACCACAGAGATGAAACAACGGTGAGGACTCGACAGCAAGAAAACCACTGAAATTGCGGAGCAAATGAAAACCAACAGTTACTCTCCGATGGGCCCAAACAGAGACAAAGTATCAGGCACCAACCAACGTTACATTGACTTAGATCGCCCTAATTCTCAGTAAAGTAGAAGTAAAACAAAGATGAGGTATCGATACAATTAACTTACTCCACCTATCAAAGACACCAAAGGGAAAGAAGCACAAACATGAAGCGACCAGACCATATTGGAAACCTTAACAAAGGAAGGCCATAAGAACAGTGACTTTCCTCCAAAATGGCCAAATGGCCGTCCAAACTAAAAAGACACAAGTGATACACACAGTAAGTAACAAACAACATCATTAATAAACCGCCACAGAAGAACCGCCTTGGAACGGTCAGTGGAAAGAATTCCACTTGGGGGCTTAAATCGATTTTACATGGCCATAATCCTCGCCTTTACCTCTGTGGCGGTATACAGTAATTTTGTTTAGTCCGCATGAAGGCTTCCTAACTCATCAGTGTAACATCTCCGAGAACATACAAATAAAAAAAATACAGAGATGAAACAATGTTGAGGACTCGACAGCCTACAACAACAGAATTGCTGGAGCAAAAGAAAACCAACAGTTTGACTCCGAGGGGCCAGACCAAAGACGGACCATCAGGCGCCAACCACCATAAAGAATACTAAAATAAAATTCCATTTATGTTTTTACGCTGGAATCGCCATATAATCTTAGGCCCGACCCACCAGTGAGCAATCAAAGAGGGAAGCAAAGTTGCCAACCGCGATTGGGTTAACCACCATGCATGCAGTCTGTTTTATAACATTTATGTTGTACCCAATCTTTATATATCGACGAACGATTTTACGAAATTGGGTACTTAAGTCATTACAGGCATGTATTTTTCTAAATTTATATACTAAGTCACCATAGAATTCGGGTTCCGATAGGCCTTGTTGCAGAAGTGTTTTAAGTCCAACATTGAATTTTGAAACCAAATCAGAATGATGTCTATAAAACTTAGAAAAGGCTTTACGTACTTTATGATACCGATACTCCTGATTAAGAAGTTTAGCGGTTAATAATTTATTACGAGTGTTGAAGTAAAAAAGCCTATACGCTGGAACCGTCATAGAATCAGAGCCACCGGCGTGCAATTAAAGAGGGAAGCAAAGTTGTCAAACGTGATTGGGTTAACTACCATGCATGCAGTCTATCGTATAACATTTATGTTGTACCCAATCTTTTTATATCGAAGAATGATTTTACGAAATTGGGTGCTGAAGTCATTGCGGTTATATATTTTTCTGAATTCATATACTAAGTCAACATAAAATTCGGGTTCCGATAGACCTTGTTGCAGAAGAGATTTAAATCCCAAATGGATTTTTGAAATTAAATCAGAATGACGTCTATAACATTTGAAAAGGCATTGCGTAGTTTATGGTACCGATAACCGTGATTAAGAAGTTTAGCCGTTAACAATTCATTACGAGTGTTGAAGTCAGTTACATGACTACACACTCTGGCAAAACTAAATAACTGCGAAATATAAACGCCATAGGATGGTGCACGAGGAGCATCACCATCCAAAAAAGGAAAATTTACTATCTCAAAATCAAAATCATCGCGTTTATTATAAATTTTGCAAGAAACAAAACCATCTACAACAGATTGATGTAAATCCAAATACGGGGCCTCGGTATCAGAAGACTTTGCTTTAATTAACTGAAGTTCTCTGTGTGTGTGGGGTGGGGGGGGGGTAAATTTGACTGATCAAACCATCGAAATAAGCATTATCAATATTTCATAAATCATCCAAATATCTAGAAGTGGAGCTTCAATGATTTCAGACTGGTTTTCAGCAGAAAGGGACATCATGAAGTCTCTCTCATAACAAAACAAAAACAGATCAGCCACAAGTGGTGCGCAATTAGTAGCCATCGGAATACCCACAACTTGTCTAAATAACTTTGTACCAAATCTTATGTAAATATTGTCAAGTAGAAAGGTGAGAGCTTCACACATTTTCTGTCATGACCGTACAGTATAATATTTATGCTCTTCAGAAGTGGAAAAAGCATTTCTTACATTACATGCAAGATAGAGGGAGTCTTCCCTATATAATGTCTAGCCAATTAAATCATTAAGATTTTCTTTTATAAGATTATGAGGAAGTGTAGTGAAACGGGTGGGAAAATTATAAGTAGACATTATAACACCCTTAAATTTTGAAGTTTTGGTTTTATACCTATTGTAGCCTACTTTGTTGATTTGATCTCCCTTCTCTGACCGTGTCATAACGTTAAATTTGGGCGAAAGAACAAAAGCGCGATCGGTTTTCATCCCAAACCCAACAGAAAAATGTAAACCCTGATATTTCTGACAAAATAAAGGAAACGTTGTACTCACATTTTTCTCCATAAAAACATCAGTAGCGTCCGTTGTACCCAGTCGTGTTACGTTGTACCTCGGTAAGCTGTTAACAGAAAATGCAGATTTTAGCTCTTATGGTGGGGTACTAACGTTGTTTTTCCACAGTTTTGAATGCTTCATGTAAAGATTAAGGGTTTTGAGTTTGAAAATAAAAATGACGACAGCTTATTAAATAAAAGTTGCACTTATTTGATATCTTTTTGAAGGAATTTAAACGGACGGTTAGAATGAAACGGAATATGTTTGTCAAATTGAAAAATAAAAAAGTTATATTTGTGTAAAAATTGTTTTCCATTAAAGCGCCTGTTATTTCCAACAAGAGATTCTCTACAGGTAAGCCGGGAAAGGTCAGCGAACAGTAAAAGGCTTAATCCGTTGCGCCAAAGGCATAAATGTCAATAAGCTAGTAAAAAATATAAAAAAATGTCAAAAAGTTTTATAAAAATCATGGACAGGTACATGTAGATTGTCATGCCCAGACCGTTTGTACATGCCCCGTCTGTACGGCAAAATAAAGAATAAACCTACTTATTTCTGTGAATCGTAGAGTTTTTCTTTTACTATCTTCTCATTACGAAAACACGCCTATTCTAGTATATTGAAAATTTTACCACCCCTAAAAAAAAAAAAAAAAAAAAAAAAAAAATGAAAATTTTCAAACGAAAATTCAAATACAAATATTTTTTCATATTTCTGCTCAAAACGTAGATTGTTGGAACTCAATCTATGTTTTAGAGCAGAAATAAGAAAAAAAATGTAGACCCATGTAAACCCATGTAAACCCAGTTTTACTATATGTAGGTGGAGTTTAAGGGGATCAAAATTATATAGGCGTGTTTCATGATATAAAAGACAAAATTGAGGTTTTTGTGTCCAGTACTATGTACTATTTGGTCTCTTTTTCGCTAAATATGTATATTTCTACATAGATCCAGATAAGGAGGAACTCTGAGGATTATTTTGTATTTTGTATTTTTTTTTTTTTTTTTTTTTTTTTTTGATTCATTTCATATTTCTGTTGTGGGTAGAATCTTTTGAATCCGAAGCGCCGATAAGAAGTGGGTAAATTACCCTTGCTATTGTCTAGACATTATAGACGTAGGGTTTAATGCGGAAGTACAGCCATAATTTACCCACAATGCAGGTTGACCTTTATATGCAACAACAAGTATTAGCTTTCACAAGAAGAAAAAAAGCGGTCCATAACAAGTATAAACTTTCACACAAAAAGAAGCCCACGGGCAGAGCTCTGGCAGAGAATCGCTATCACATTTTACACCTCCTTGTGTGTTGTCATCTTTGTACAGGCTAATACAAAATATGCAACTACAAATTCTCGACCACGATGAACCACTGCTTATTGTATAAGCTCCACAGAAGCCTTCCGCTCTGGTAAGCTAAAAACATGCGTCGCCGTTAGCAAAATATGTGGGTTAATCTTTAACCCATTTAGTGCCAGAAACCCCAAAACGGGTATCATGGCAAACCATGCAGGCCCATATCAGACGCCGCAGAACGCGGCGTCTGATCAGGGCCTACACTGTTTGCAAAAAGTTCATCCATTTTCCGAATCAATTTTGAAGAAAACACAGGAGGAAGATTCCATTTGGTCCAAAAAGGGTTAACTAGTATTCTACAAACTGAAAGAATTATGTCTACTTACATCTCCAACAGTTTGAAAGCATTCCATTTGATAAGATGTTACACGTATATTGAAGTTGCACGTGTGCCTTTTTAAAAGATGAAATCGTATTACAGCATTTGCAACTTTGATATTTGCGACATTATACTTCAGTCGGCAGGAACCTGGGTTCAGACTATCAATTAGATTATTGCCAAAGACGGTAAATATTATCAAACACATTTATGGGATATAACTCTAGACATTCACATTTAATTTGTTCCAAGCGTAGACCTAGCTTTTTGTAAAAGCTATACTTGTTCTGGACTGAGTGATTGTTTTTGGTTTAATGACACATCGACCCTTGAGGGTTATTTTTGTGTCGTCCCCCAGAGACAGAAATAAAAGGGATACGAGGAGATGAAAGTAAGGAACAGGGGACAAACAGGAAAATGAATTGGAAGTGTAGAAACAGAAGAAATAACAACAATCCCAGCTGCAAATAAAGCAGACCTTGTCCAAATGTACGCCAATATCAGTTGGACGCCAAAAAGACGCAAGATGTATGTCAGGTTTACCTCATCCAACCACCGCTTTCTTATCTGCAGCTATGTTTCCTGTAACGGCAATAGCTAAAACGTCAATATTGTAAGTTCATTTTAAGATATACTTTTCCCATCAATTTAAAAGTGAAGTACTGACATAAACTGCATTACGAAATGCGTTCATAGGCCCCCGCCCATTAGAGCTTGAAGAAATAAATGGGTTGCATGATGCTTCCACGCAGAGCTGAATCCGACCGCAGACGAGTACTGGTAAACAACTTAGAGGATCTAAGCCTGCCCAGACAAAGCGGTGCGAGTCGGACCGTCCATGCTTATAAAACCTATTTATTTCATTGGACGACAGGGCTTGAGATGTCATTTCATCTCAATGTCGGGTAAAAGTCACATAAAATTGGAAGCATCGTCTCATAAAATGACCTTTACAGTGTTGACGGGGACTTTAAACATCAAATCAAACAGACTAACGAAATGCGTTCAACGAAACACCACTGAGTTAATTTGGTCTAAAAGAAGTCAGGGCAATTTATATCCCCTTGTTTGTGAAAGCCAGTAATATCTTCTCAATAATACAGTCTCGAAAACATTTGCTACCATCAAAATTTGCTCGCGAGATAGATGCAGTTTGAATGTCTGAGGGTTGAGCATGGTACCAGGTGATGAGGCATAATGACGATCACTTAATGATATTTTTGTAGCCGTCTTAAAATATAAGGTGTGTTGTGGGTACTCATTAGATTCGCCTCATTTCTTATGGTGTGCGTACGCAGAAATATCGTCTCACTGAGGCGATCTTTTAAGTGCACACATCATTTAAAAGGTATATTGTGTATACCCATAAGATTCGCCTCAGATTTTAATGAGTACTCGGTGAGGCGATTATAATTGATACACACATTATATATTTTTTATTGTGTGTTCTCATTAGCATCGCCTCATTGAGGCGATTTTGATAAGTACACACAACATATGTTGTAAGTTAAAAACAGACAATCTCCCTAAATTCGCCTACTGCGAGAGTTCTCTAGGACTTTAGAGCGATTTCGAATTAGATCTATTCGTGTTCTAGCTATCGAAGTTTCATATAATATTTGAACTGCATGAACAAGTAATTATTACAATGTTTACCTTAAACAATGTTTATCTTAAACTAATATTGGCATTTTTTGCCTTAAACGCAGTGAAAACCGCATTTTATCATATGGCATCGCGTCTGCGAATCTAATAACGCCATGTAATAAATTCAGCAATCAACTACTGGATTAAATATGCAAATTTGTTAGAAACGCCTCGTAAACTTTCATGTATGACGTCCTTAACGACGTACCGTTGATATGGATAATGTTTTGTAAAACAATCGTGAACAAAATGCGTTTTAAATGTCATATGATAAAAGGAATCTTGTATTCGTTCTCATGTATTATTGAATTTATAAAGCTCGTTGAGAAAAATAAAAAGGATAAAATGCTCGGCAAAGCCTCGCATTTTATCCATTTCCTCAACTCGTTTAATAAATTCAATAATACATGTACATGAACACTCATGTAAGATTCTCTATTAACTGTGCGGCGGCTGGTGCTTCATTAGAAATCGATATTATTTGAACTTTTTATCTGTCTACGTGAAACCAGCTGTATCATTTCCGTAGATCTTTTATTTAAATTTCAATTGTCATTTTAAGGGTAAAATCAATAGCACTGTTTATGTTTCTCCATAGGAAGCATGGGAACGTCGAAAAACCGTGACCGTACCTCGCATTAACACTTACTTTAAACGATACTGTAAATGTTCTGATCAAACCAAAATAAACATTTATTGTTTTCCGAATATAGGATGAAATTAGTTATTGTATGATGATTTTTAAAGTTGTGAAAGTAAAGTAGAAGTAAAACAAAGATTAGGAATCGATACAATTAACTTTCTCAACCCATCAAAGACACCAAAGGGAAAGAAACACAAACATGAAGCGACCAGACTTTTCTTTGGCAAAACGTATCACCAAGTCCATACAAGACGCAAACGTGTTAGCCCATATAGTGACAATAAGGCTTCAGTCAAAGGGTCAAAGGAAGACAAATCTCTATTAGATTTCTGTTTTTGGCTATTTTAATCCGCACGTGCAAATGTCAGATACTAGAGCATTAGAAGAAAGGCAGCTTTTTAATTTCCAAGCTCTTGAAAGGCCCTGCAAAAATGCCTAGTCCGTTCAGAAAAGATAGCGGATAGAAGTCTTACTTAAGGGGAATGGGAACACTTGGCAGATTTTTCCGTCCTTTTTTAAAGGGAGACAACTTTCGGGACTTCCTGTTCCCTCTCTATAAAATCTATCCCCCAGAAAAAGGGGTCTACTCTTAAAGGAAATAATAAGGAGCATTTTTTTTCTTTAAGAGATGATCCCTATTGACATGGGAAACAAAAGTACTTTTGCATGAGTTGCCTCCTCAGGCTCTGAATGTTTATCCATTCCCCATTTTTGTTGGTTTTATTTGTGGTTAAACGTCCCCGTCAACACTGTATAGGTCATTTTGGAGACATTGCTTCCAATTTTGTGGGACTTTTATTCGACATTGAGATGAAATAGAAGACTACTATTACATATGTTTAATATGTATGTGCTGCATGTTTAATTTGTAAACATAGCTAATCTCTTCAAATAAAGTCTTTACTTACTTACCGACTGACTGACTGACTTCCTTACTTCCTTCCTTCCTATCTTTTTTACCGAAACGAAGCTTAGACTTTAATGCTAACACTATTCCACAACTGTTTCAAGATGTACATGTTGATAATATTTTCTCATTTTTAAAAGAAATCGGACTTTTTCTTAAGGTTTATTATTCAGTTTTTGGACACCATTATGCGTATTGTTTTACTCCCAACATCCCCATAATACATGTACTTAACTCTGTTTTGTTTATCATAAATCATTTGACTCTCATGACCCACAAAGAGGATTGACGCGTCATTACACACGAAATAATCATCATCCTTCCTTTCTATCTTCCTTGCTTTACTTTACTTTACTTTACTTTTCTGACATGACAGTTGATAGATTCGCATCGCATGATTAGTTTACGATCTTAGTGTAGACCGAGACGACAATGCATCACGAAAACACGCCTTTAATATTCTGACCTCCTCGAACCCCATTTTTATATTGTAAAACCGGGGTTTACAGGGGCAAACCTTATTTTTCTTATTTCTGCTCTAAAGTATAGATTGTTGGTATTCGTTTGAGCCTCCTCATCGAGGCGGTTCTAACGAGTGCCCACAATCTATGCTTTAGAGCAGAAATAAGAAAAATATCACAAATTTTAATCTTAAGTGTTTCATTTTTTTACGGCGGTAAAATTTACATTGTATTGTATAGGCGTGTTTTCGTGATGACAATGGCCTGCTTTACACCGTCTAAAAATGTCTTACAAGAAATAGATCAGCTTTAGCAGCGATTTCTTGAGCACTAATCAGTTTTGAGCACAGTTGCAAAGTTGATCACATCACGAGCGTGTTGTCAGCGAATCATGTTGAAGAACGAATTCTCTCAGTTAATCGTATGCAAGTGTTATGTAAAAATAAGCTCAATTCCACCTTTATTTTCAAACCGTTTATTCCAACATTTCCATGTACTGTGTAGAAGGCGCCCCGCTTTAAAATTTTATATGATTGTATGACTTGTGGGCACTCGTTAGGACCGCCTCACACAAGCAATTATGGAGGGGGTCCGAAATCTATGTATTCGTTATTTACTGATGAAGTTATTATTGTCACGGTTGATTATGTAATATTCTTTAGCGCCTTACAACTGGGAATGATTGTGCAATTGAGCACCGATGACTTTTCATTGAATAATAAGAACCTCATTTGCCTCGGATCGGAGTTTTAGCTACTTATAAATACAGAATGAAACAATTGAGCTACCTAGTCTTTGTTTACACGAACGATAGTATTTTCGAACAATCGGTTTGGATCTACATTTATAGGATTTTTTTTCTGTAAATTGTCGCACATTTAAAGTTATATACAATGTTGGCACTTACAAGGAGAGCTGTGCGTTCATATTATGTCTTTATAGTCTCACAAAGGGAGGCTATTATGGCAAAGCTTAGTTTGTAGTCTGTTGTTGTTGTGGCTTCCCTTAATTTACTAAGGCTAAGTTGGTGATAGTTAAAATTCTGTTCTGAGTTAATTATCGGCAAAGACATTCTCAAAAACCTGGAAACCATGCCAACTGTTACATTCAGTATAAAATATTAAAAAAAATAAAACCGCCATTCTCCTCCTTTCCGCCACCTTGGTTTCTGCCTATATCTTGTTAGGCGCATTTCAGGTCGCAATTATGGTTCAGACTTTGGGTACTAATTGCGCACCTCTTGTGGCTGATCTGTTCTTGTATTGTTATGAAAGAGACTTCATTTTGTCGCTTTCCATTGATAACCAATCTGAAATTATTGAAGCTTTTAGCTCTACTTCTAGATATTTAGATGATTTATTAAATATTGATAATACCTATTTTGATGGTTTGATCAGTCAGATTTACCCCCTAGAACTTCAGTTAAATAAAGCAAATTCTTCTGATACCGAGGCCCCGTTTTTGGATTTACATCTATCTATTGTAGATGGATTTGTTTCGTGCAAAATTTATGATAAACGCGATGACTTTGATTTTGAGATTGTAAATTTTCCTTTTTTGGATGGTGATGTTCCTCGTGCGCCATCCTATGGCGTTTATATTTCGCAATTAATTCGATTTGCTAGAGTGTGTAGTCATGTAACTGACTTCAACACTCGTAATAAATTATTAACGGCTAAACTCCTTAATCAGGGTTATCGGTACCATAAACTACGCAAAGCCTTTTCAAAATTTTATAGACGCCATTCTGATTTAATTTCAAAATTCAATATTGGACTTAAATCTCTTCTGCAACAAGGTCTATCGGAACCCGAATTTTATGGTGACTTAGTATATAAATTCAGAAAAATATATAACCGCAATGACTTCAGCACCCAATTTCGTAAAATCATTCTTCGATATAAAAAGATTGGGTACAACATGGATATTATACGACAGACTGCATGCATGGTAGTTAACCCAATCACGGTTGGCAACTTTGCTTCCTCTTTAATTGCACGCCGGTGGGTCAGGCCTCAGATTCTATGACGGCTCCAACGTAAAGGCTTATTGAAAATTAAAGAGATAATGTTGGTTGGTGCCTGATGCTCTGTCTCTGGTCGGGCTCATCGGAGTCTAACTGTTGGTTTTCTTTTGCTCCAGCATTTCAGTGGTTTCTTGCTGTCGAGTCCTCACCGTTGTCTCACCTCTGTGGTTCTTTGATTTCTGTGTTCACGGAGATGTTGCACTGATGAGTTAGGAGGCCTTCATGCGGACTGAACAAAATTTTTTGTCTAAATCGCGACGGAAGTAAGGGCGAGGATTGTGGCCACGTAAAATCGATTTAAGCCCCCCAGTGGAAATCTTCCACTGACCGTTCCAAGGCGGCTCTTCTGTGGCGATTTATTTATGTTGTTGTTTGTTACTTTCTGTGTGTATCACTTGTGTCTTTTAATTTTGGATGGCCATATGGCCATTTTGTGGGAAAGTAACTGTCCATATGGCCTTCCTTTGTTTAGGTTTCCATTATGGTCTGGTCGCTTAATGTTTGTATTCTTTCCCTTTGGTGTCTTTTATGGATGGAGTAAGTTAATTGTATCAATTCCTGATCTTTGTTTTACTTTTACTTTGGAGCAGGACTGAAGGTTCGTTTGCAGAGTTTGGTACAGGTGAGGATGCACCACCTGTCGTTCACTTTGTACATTGATATCACCGAGAGTTGCATCTTCAGCCGGCAACTCAGTCAGTAATCATACAGATTCCGGGCAAAACTTGGGCATCCCGAGCTTTGAGGTCATACGTTTCCTTGGAGACGGGCCTACTTCATGGCTGTTTTGTTGGCAAAGTAGAGCCTCTTTTTTCAGATCGGCTGCGAACTTTGTCTGATCAGCATGCCTACCCTCGGGATTTATGCCAAAAAAGGCATCAACCGCAAACATCAAATAGTAGGGCAAAAATCCAGTGGTCTCAAGACGTGTCGAGTTGTAGGCATGAACCAAGGGCGCAACATATGACTTCTAGTTGGACGTTTTGTCATCCTCCGAACTTCCCAACATATTGAGCAGAGTCTGGTTAAAGAACTCAGGCATTCCCTTGCCGATAGGATGGTAGTAGGTTGTCCTAGATTTGTCCTAGATTTGTCTAAGTTCACAACAGAACGCAGCTCTTAAATAATCTGGCCTTCAAAATAGAAGTGGAAGCAATGATCAGGAATCGATCAATCAACCCACAGCTCCAATCTGAGACACCAAATGGAAAAAAACACAAACATGAAACAACAGACCTAATGGAAACATCAACATCGGAAAGTCAAAAGCACAGTTACTGTCCAACAAAATGGCCAACAGGCTATCCAAAATAAAATAATATAAGCGACACAAACACCCAAAGACAAACAATAACAAAAATAAACCGCGACAGAAGAACGGACAGCGGAAACGAATTCCACTGGGGGGGGGGGGGGGGGGGGGGTTGGGGGGCTTAAATCGATTCTACGTGGCCATAATTCTCGCCCTTACTTCCGTCGTGATTTAGACAAATAATTTTTTAAGTCCGCATGAAGGCCTCCTATCTCATCAGTACAACATCTCCGTGAACACAAATAATCAAACAAACACAGAGATGAAACAAGGATGAGGACTCGACAGCAAGAAACCACTGAAATGCTGGAGCAAAAGAAAACATACAGTTAGACAGTTAGACTCCTATGGGCCCGACCAGAGATACAGCATCAGGCACCAACCAACATTACCTTGGATTAGATCTCTCTAATTCTCAATAAGCCATTACGCTGGAACCGTCATAGAATCTGAGTCCTGACCCACCGGCGTGCAATTAAAGAGGGAAGCAAAGTTGTCAACTGTGATTGGGTTAACTACCATGCATGCAGTCTGTCGTATAACATTTATGTTGTACCCAATCTTTTTATATCGAAAATAGGGTACTGAAGTCATTGCGGTTATATATTTTTCTGAATTTATACACTATAAGTCACCATAAACTTCGGGTTCCGATAGACCTTGTGGCTGAAGAGATTAAAGTCCAATATTGAATTTTGAAATTAAATCAGAATGACGTCTATAGATGAGTGTAGGTTGATTAACTTCCTTGGTTACGCTGCGCATGCGCAGCCTTGTGTGGCAAAAAGTAATCAATCGAGCCCGTGTGTGTACAGTAAACTAAGGAAAAATAAGATTTTTAAGCATAGTGTTTGTCATTTCATCTACAACATTCATAGACTTTTATACTGCAGTTTAGCGGTCCCAGCCAATCGGGGCTTGAAGAAATAGATGGGTTGGATGATGCTTCCACGCAGAGCTGAAACCGACCCGCACCTGAGTACTGGTAAACCACTTAGAGGATCTAAGCCTGCCCAGGCAAAGCGGTGCGAGTCGGACCGTCCATGATTATAAACTCTATTGTTTTCATTGGGCGGCACGGATTGAGACGTCATTTCATCTCAATGTCGGGTAAAAGTCCCACAAAATTGGAAACACGTCTTCAAAATGCCTATTACATTGTTGGCGGGGACGTTAAACCTCAAATCAAAGAAAAAAAAAACTGCAGTTCACAATATTTTGAATCACATTAAGCCTGCCCGGGCAAAGCGGTGCGAGTCGGACCGTCCATGATTATAAAACCTATTGCTTTCGTTGGACGGCAGGGCTTGAAATTTCATTTCATCTCAATGTCGGGTAAAAGCCCCACCGAACTGGAAGCAACGTCTTCAAAATGACCTAAATAGTGTTGACGGGGACATTAAACACAATTCATCCAACCAATCAATCATCTTCACTGTCGCATCCTTTGTCTTGCTATTAAAGCAACATGACGCGACCATTGCCAATGAATTATTCGAATATTAATTGTTTTGGGTTTAACGACACGTCAACCCCTGTGGGTAATTTTGTCTCGTCTCCCAGAGAAAGGGAGAAAAACATATAGAAGAGATCGTAGGTTTAAGTAAAGGACAGAGGAGAAAGGGGAAAATGAATGGAAGTGTAGAAACAGGAGGAATAAGAGCACTCCCCTCTACCCTTACCTGCTGCAAGGATAACAGGTCAAATGTCAGCCAACATCTGTTGGACGCCACAGTGACGTAAGACATACGTCACCTTTACCTTACGCTCTAATTAAAATTGTCAAATTTAAAGAAATTAATATCTGCAATCGGATCAATCTGCTTATCGGTTATTTTTGCCACACAAAATTGCGCATGCGCAAAAAATACGGAATCGTGGGATAGCATTTCCAGAGCGACCGGTGGCGTCCTAAACTCATCTATAAAATTTTGAAAAGGCTTTGCGTAGTTTATGGTACCGATTACCCTGATTAAGAAGTTTAGCCGTTCACAATTTATTACGAGTGTTGAAGTCAGTTACACGACTACACACTCTGGCAAATCGAATTAATTGCGAAATATAACGCCATAGGATAGTGCACGAGGAACATTACTATCCAAAAAAGGAAAATTTACAATTCACAAAATCAAATCATCGCGTTTTTCATAAATTATGCACGAAACAAACCCATCTACAATAGATAGATGTAAATCCAAAAACGAGGCCTCGGTATCAGAAGAATTTGCTTTATTTAACTGTAGTTCTGGGGGTAAACCTGACTGATCAAACCATCGAAATAGGTATTATCAGTATTTAATAAATCACCCAAATATCTAGAAGTGGAGCTAAAAGCTTCAATGATTTCAGACTAGCTTTCAGCAGAAAGGGACATCATGAAATCTCTCTCATAACAAAACAAAAACAAATCAGCCACAAGTGGTGTGCAATTAGTACCCAACGGAATACCCCGACTTGTCTAAATAACTTGGTATCAAATCTTATGTAAATATTGTCAAGTAGAAAGATGAGAGCTTCACACACTTTCTGACATGACAATAAAGTATAATTTTTATTCTCTTCAGAAGTGTAAAAAGCATTTCTTACATTACATGCAAGATAGAGGGAGTCTTACCTATGAAATGTCCATTCAGTTAAATCATTAAGTTTTTCTTTTATAGCGCCCCCGCCCACCGGGTCTTGAAGAAACCGGCCGCACACGAGTACTGATAAACCGCTTAGAGGATCTAACCCTGCCCGGGCAAAGCGGGGCGAGTCGGCCCGTCCATGCTTACAAACCCTATTGATTTCATCGGTTGACAGGGCTTGGGATGTCATTTCATCTCCATGTCGGGTAAAAGTCCCACAAAATTGGAAGCAACGTCTCCAAAATGACCTATACAGTGTTGACGGGGACGTTAAACCTCAAACAAACAAACAAACAAACAAACAATTTTCTTTTATAAGATTATGAGGAAGTGTAGTGTAAAGGGTGGAAAAATCATAAGTGGACAAACTTGAAGCATAACCACGCCTGGATTTTAATTTATTTAAAACTTCATTAGATTTTTTTATAGACCAAAACAGATTTCTACCTGATCTTTCGAAGACTTTCCACTGACCGTTCCAAGGCGGTTCTTCTGTGGCGATTTATTTATGTTGTTGTTTGTTACTTACTGTATGTATCACTTGTGTCTTTAAATTTTGGATGGCCATATGGCCATTTTGTGGGAAAGTAACTGTCCTTATGGCCTTCCTTTGTTTAGGTTTCCATTATGGTCTGGTCGCTTAATGTCTGTGTTCCTTTCCGTTTGGTGTCTTTGATGGGTGGAGTAAGTTAATTGTATCGATTCCTGATCTTTGTTTTACTTCTACTTTGTCGCAATATTTTATCACGTGTTTTTGATGGCAGTCAAACATGAAGTTAATTATTTGGAGAGTTCAGTGGTGGTACAAGAGCTTGGATTTGCCATAAACCGTGCTTTGTATGGTCTCTATGAAGTTTAGGTAGCCAATATAACGTAGGAAGCTTGTTTTGGCCTCCTGTAACACAGACAGCACAATTGCGACCCTGGTCACTTTGTAAACGGTATGGAAACCATAGTGATAGATGAAGATAACTAAGCGTACTTTGGCTGTTGTTTTTGTCAGTTTGGTATGGCCTGGGCATTGCGGATGAAATGGTCTGTTATTACCAAGATGTATTCGTAACCATCCGCTGATGTTTCAAGAGACAGAAAATCATTGCAGATCAAGTCAGTGGGATAAGTGGACTTTCAGACATTCCGTTTTCTCAAAAGCGATCCGTCTTTTAGTAGGCTAGTGTCTAGAGGCCAGAATGGTTTGACTCAGTTAAAAGGCTCGTCAATAGTTTGTTCTGCACGCCAGTCAAGCTGACTGAAACCTGAACAAGAGTCTGAACCAGCCTCATAACCAGCGAAGTCAAATTTTTTTGCAATGACTATACATTTAAGTACCGGCGCTTCCTCCGGAGCGGGGTGGGTAATACCGCCTGGCAGATGGACTTTATTCCGTCATAAAATATGACTTCTTTATCAGAATATGGTAATCTACTGAGTGCTTCGGCAGCTTTTTTTGTTGTCGTTGTTGTTGTTGTTGTTGTTGTTGTTTTCTGCCGGACCTTTCAATGAGTTCGAAATTGTAACTGAACAGTGCGGCTAGGCAACGATGGTCTGCGGCATCTACAGACGTCAAATGACTATTTTCTGTTCTAACAGTGAATCTACTTCCACAAAATAATCATTGGATTCAGCAAAAACTGCCTATTTCAAGGCCAAAAAAACATCCACTTTTTGTGCAGGTAAATTTTGCATTCACAAAGGCTCTTAGACTTCTGTTAACATAAGCTATGACACGTTCTATACTATCTTGTTCTTGGTAAAGAACTGTACCTAACCCATCACCATCGATGTTCAAAATGAATTCTTTGCTAGTCTGAATAAGCCAGGACTGATGGTGATGTAAACCTTTTCGACAATTAGTATCGGACGCATTGCGTTGTTCCAACACCAAGTCCAAGGAGCTATAGACTTATGTACATACGATTTTGGTACTAAGTTAGTTGGACAAAATGTGGGTATTCAGATGGGTACGAATTGCACACCCCTTGCAGCTGATCTGTTCTTGCTTTGTTATGAAAGAGACTTCACGATGTCCATTTCCGTTGAAAACCAATCAGGAATTATTAAGCCTTAAGCTCGACTTCTGGAGATTTGGATAATTTATTAAATATTGACAATACCTATTTCGATGGTTTCATCAGTCAAATTTACCCTCAGAACCTTAGCTAAATAAAACAAATTCTTCTGATACTGAGGCCCCGTTTTTGGATTAACATCTATCTATTGTAGATGTGTTTTTTTTCCTGCAAAATTTATTATAAACGCGATGATTTGTATTTTTAGATTGTAGATTTTCCTTTCTTGGATTGTGATGTTCCTCATGCAGCATACTATGGCGTTTATATGTCGCAATTAATTACATTTTTCAGAGTGACTAGTCCTGTAACTGAATTCAATACTGGTAATAAATTGTTAACTGCTAACTTCTTAATAAGGGTTATCGGCATCATTTTTTTTTTTTTTTTTTTTTTTTTTTAAATTTGAAGACATCATTCAGATTTAATTTCAAAATTCATCAAGGTCTATCAGAACCCGAATTTTATGGTGACTTAGTATATAAATTCAGAAAAAATATATACTTGCAATGACTTCAGCATCCAATTTCGTAAAATCATTCTTCATATAAACGGATTGGACACAAAATAAAGTTTACTTGACAGGCTGCATGCATGGTACATGCAGCTGACCCAATCATGGTTGACAACTTTGCTTCCCTCTTTAATTGCACGCCGGTGGGCCAGGCCTCAAATTCTATGACGCTTCCAGCGTAAATGCTTACTGATAATTAGAATTTAATTATATTTTTGTTTGTCTGATTTGACGTTTAACGTCCACGTGACCACTGTATAGGTCATTTTGGATAACGTTGCTCCCATTTCTGTGGGCCTTTTACCAGACCCTGAGATGAAATGACATCTCAAGCCCTGCCGCCGAATGAACCCAACAGGGTCTATGTGCATTGACGGTCCAATTCGCACCACATTTCCTGGGCAGGCATAGACTCTCCAAGCAGTTAACCAGTACTCATGTGCTGTGCAGTCAGTTTCAGCTCTGCGTGGAAGCATCATGCAGCCCAATCTATTTCTTCAAGCCTCGATGGGCGAGGGCCGTTAATTTTATGTAATGTTGATTGGTGCCTGATGCTCTGTCACTGGTCGGGCCCATCGGAGTCTAACAAATGGTTTTCTTTTGCTCCAGCATTTAGTGGTTTCTTGCTGTCGAGTTATCACCGTTGTTTTATCTCTGTGATTGTTTGATCTTTGTGTTCTGATGTTGCACTGATGAGTTAAGAGGCCTTCTTGCGGGCTGAACAAATTATTTTTCTAAATCGCGACGGAGATGGGATGAGGATTGCGACCGCGTAAAATCGATTTAGGCCCCCGAAGTTGAATTCGTTGGACTGACCGTTCTGGCTTTCTTGGTTGCCTACTAACAGGCCGTTGAGCGGCTTCACAATTTTTGAATAATTACAGACAAACCTCCTGAAACAAAACACAAAACCGGGAAACTACACAATTCCTGTATTCGTCCAATGATGTAATTTCTATCTGGGCACGCCGATAGCTGACAATATAGCCTAAGTACTCCATCGGGGTTAAATTAACTCACACTTAGGCTTTGAGCTTTAAGTCGCTCTGCTTAAGCTGTTTGAACACGTTTTGTAGTCGCATCGAAGATGATAACATCGTCTAAGTAAATATGACATTCCTTCACAGAAGGTCGTCCATACAGCGCTCCTTAAGCCTTTGAAACGTGCTAGGCGCGTTAGTACATACATCTTTAAGAAATGAAGCTGAAAAAAGCGACAAGAACCGAACTCGAACCGGCGGGCCATTGCTTGTCGGGCGCTGATTACATTTCTTTAACTTCGAAGTTTTATAAACGTTGTAAATAAACAACACAATTCATAAATTACGGGGAACCCCTTTTCGGGCTCCACAAATGCACTGAACGCCGGCTGCTTGCAATACATAACTCTTTGAGAAATGAAGCTGGAAAAATGCGACCAGGGCCGGACTCGAACCGGCTACCCCTTGCTTACAAGGCAAGTGTACTACCGACAGAGCTATCCAGGCGATAATAACATTTCTTCAACTTCGAAGTTTTATTAATTTAGTAAATAAATAGCACTATTGGTGGTAAATTCGAAAACCATGAAATTACATCCAAAGAATCCATGGGGAACAGCAGAGTATGCATTCTAATTTTATCCCTTTCTTTGATACCAACTTGCCAGTAGCAATTGTGGAGAAATATTTTGAGCCTGACAATGTGTCAGCCGTCTCTTCTATTCTTGACAAGGCATATGCGTCCTCATTATTGTTCTGTTATTCTGTTTTCGAAAATCTAGAGAATTGTCCTGTTTAGAACACGGGCAATATTTGAAGACAATGAGCTTTGTGATTTTGTAATAGCCACTGCATCCAACATGTCCTTTAAATATCGATTTACCTCCTCAAACATTGCAGGAGGTATACGCCTGTATGGATCCCTGAAAGGAGTTATATCGGTTAAGTTTATTTCGTTTTCCACAAGATTGGTGGAGCCAAGATATGTAGGCCCAGTGAAAAATATGCTTCCACTGACTAAGTGAATTAGAGGCCCCTTTTTGTTGTTGAAGTAATGAGATCTCAACTGTAAATCTACTTTGACTTCTTCAGCTTGACCGTCACTAGTACAATCCACACGGGTGCCACACGGGTGGAAAAGAACATGGCTTGACCGGGTGTCGAACACAGGGCCACTCGCATACCGTGCGAACACTCTACCGACTGAACTACTGGCCAGGATTCAAACCAGGACATCTAGCATACCGTACAAACACTTTACCGACTGAGCTACTGAGCTACGCAGTCGATCTGTTGCATGTATAAAAATGGGAGTGAAAGCAATGATCAGGAATCGATACAATCAACTTGTAAAACTTGTTTTACAGTCATAGGAATAACTCCGGAAATCAGCTCAAATTTGAGAAGTAAACAAACGTTCAAAATGGTCCTCTAGTAAAAGCTTTACAGCAGAGCAGCTGTGAGGCACTTGATTTACTGGTGTTGATAGCAAATTGTTTATATTACATGGCTAACCTGGTACCTAAGCCAAGTAGATAAGTTACTTAGACCACATGTATTGCTTTTGACAACCCAGACTATTCTTTATTTGGTGCAATTTTGTGACAATGTATACAAGTGTGCAATGTATGCTTTCTGTTTAACTGACCCAAGCAGTTACTTTGTTCCATTACCTGTGTATATTTGTTGTTTGTTTTTCCTTTTTCCCTTGACTCACAAAATGCTTATAATGTATAATTATCACAGAATTCTTTTGATGTCATAATACAGAAATATGAGTTATAATTTGTATTGATCATCTTTATTTTATAAAAAAAAAAAAAAATCAAAAACTAAACTTTTACAAATTTACATTTTTTAGGGGAAAAAAAACTGATTCTTTTCATTTCCTGCATAACATTGTTAACAATTTAATTTACACTGATTATTTGTATTAACCTTTAATTAATACAAAGATATTTACTTCACTACAGCTTGTGTTGTGCTGTGTGGTCAACGGGTGAACAACAATCCCCCATGCAGGTGGTCAATGGACTAAACCCCCACCCACCCACGAAAAAAAAAAAAGAAAAAAAAAGAGGGTCATGATGGCCCTAGATCGCTCACCTGAGAGCCCTGACTTAACTTTTCTAGGCGTTACTTATACTACATATATACTTATTCAAGTAATGAATTAAAAGAATACTAGTTAAATGCCTATAATGGGAGAGATAAGAGGAAAAGTACACTCACAGATGGCGCTGCTGCACTGTGGTGCTGCTTTATTGACTTGACTTGACTTGATAGATTTTGTAAGGTAACCGGGCGCTAAAAGCACATAGGGGCTACCCCCATCTCGCTAAATGGGATTAGTTTATGAACTGCTCTTCCCAGGGCCTCCAATGTGCTGGCACTTGCCAATTCGACAGGTGTCAGCTGACCAATGGGAATATACTGAACTCTTAATCGGAGGAAGGCACAAATCGCACCCAAGGAACAGCGTTTGTCCTAAGAAACACAGTTCTGTAGCGATTTTAGAATTTTGAGTGCAGGATTCAGACCAAAGACGGGCTCTAGTATGTGATGACGTGTTGCCAATTTCAACTGCCAAATGTGTCAGAGCACAGCCCTGTTTTCGAATGTCTGGCCGAGGAAAAAAGCTAACATACATTATCAGTTCTGGCTTCCATTATTCTCTGCCTCCACCCCTGACATGGCAAAGAAAACGCCTTCGGTCACGATGCTTGATAAAGGGTGATAACGCATGAAATTTTCGAATTTTGAACAGGCATCTAAAGTGAGCCAGGGTGGGTGACTAATAGACCGGCCAATTCCGGCTATTGCAAAAAGTCCTAGTACCCGTGCTCTCATCACGGAGACCTGCCTATGCAAGTGGGGTTCAAAATTGGACAGGTGTGTCTTCGTGATGTGTTTGGAGGTATGTGTTTGTTTGGGAAAGGCCGTGATGAGGCTAATCAGCCGTTTGGCAATCCCGCTAATTTTTATTTTTGAATGGTCATCCAAAAGGCATTTTTAAGGGACTTCCTATTTCCAAATACCTAGCAAATGGTGGATATTGCCGTTGCCCCGCCTATAAAGATATTTAGCGCGTGACCTGTCCCCGTTTGTATGCTCTGTTCTGGCAGTATTTATGCCTTCGCTTTGCATACTTCCGGGAACTTCATTCTGTTGGTACCTAGGGGGAGCCCAATACGGACTTTCTCCCAGGTGCCCTCAGGATGTTATCCTGACGCTCTCCGTCGAGCCTCCTCTCGTTCCTGAAATAGAAAAGTCGGATTAGTGCTTTGGGACCCCATGTGTGCGCTCGGATCAATGTAGTTTTGTCCAGTTTCTTGTCCCCCGGGGTCCCACCTGTACCTGTAATACAAACAAAAGTCATTAGTGCATATTGCGCTTGTGCTAATATGACCGCGCCATCCGTCACATATTTTGACTTCCCATTCTGTGCACAGGGCGGGTCGGGCTTGTGAGTGGGGAGTCCCCCCACAAAGGCCCGGTTCGGCTCTTAGGGTAACTTGTTCAAAACCAAGTTAAGGGGTGGCTGCTTTATTGTTGTTTTTTTTTCCTTTTAAATATACGAGTAGCTGAGCCAGCGGGATTTTATTTTATTTATCAGTTCATTTATTTTTTTTTTCGCATTGTTAACTCGATTTCCAGACATTTCGGCCCCACTACCACCTCGGCCCCTAGACAGGTCGGCCCAAAACCAAGTCGACCCTAGACACCTCGGCCCTAGTCACCTCAGCCCTAGACACCTCGGCCCCACGGTCACCTCGGCCCCTAGACATCTCGGCCCCTAGACATCTCGGCCCCAAAGACACCTCGGCCCCACTTTTGATATTTGTTAGGGTATGGGCATTTATATCATATTAAAATCGGCCCCGACCATGAGTACTGATTAACCGCTTAGAGGTTCTAAGCCTGGCCAGGAAAAGCGGTGTGAGTCGGACCGTTCATACTTATAAACCCTATTGGTTTCATTGGGCTGCAGGGCTTGAGATGTCATTTCATCTCAATGTTGGGTAAAATTCCCACAAAATTGGAGGCAACGTCTCCAAAAGTCCGATACACTGTTGCTTCAACTTGATTGGGGCGTTAAACGTCAAATCTAACAAACAAAACATCATGTTAACAAGCCCGTGAAATGAAGACCCTGCTAAACCCCAGTTTAGATGAGGAAAACTGTGGCTAATAGGGGCATAAATTATTTACATCACGAAGACACGCCTTTATAATTTTGACCCCCTTGAACTCGACTTTTATACAGTCAAATTGGGGTTTACAGGGGTAAACCATATTTTTCTTATTTGAGCAGAAGTAATAGAAATATCACAATTTTTCCTCTTATAGTTTTCGTTTTTTCGGCGGTAAAGGTTACAATGCCTTGGTACAGGCAGGTTTCGTAATTCTTATTTCTGCTCCAAGATACAAGTTGTGCTGTTCACAATGCATTTTTATGCCCCCGGAATCTAAGAGATTCGGGGGCATATAGTTTTTGGTCTGTCCGTCTGTTTGTCCGTTTGTCTGTTTGTCTGTTTGTCCGTTTGTCCGTCTGCAAAAACTTTAACATTGGGCATAACTTTTGAATGGTAATAGATAGAGCATTCATATTTCACATGTGTATACCTTATCACAAGACCTTTCCAGTGGTACCATAATTTTTGATCTCGTGACCTTGAACTTGACCTTTGACCTATTTTTTTCAAAATTTTTAAAAACATTAACATTGGCGCTGTCCGGGGGCATCAGTGTTTCACAAACACATCTTGTTATAGGCATGTTTTCGTTATTCTTATTTCTGCTCCAAGATACAAGTTGTGCTGTTTACAATGCATTTGTATAGGCATGTTTTCGTAATTCTTATTTCTGCTCCAAAATACAAGTTGTGCTGTTTACAATGCATTTGTATAGGCATGTTTTCGTAATTCTTATTTCTGTCTGTGCTGACAGCATAAATAAGAAAAAAAATGTGTATACCACTGTTAACCCTCGTTTACGGATACCCGCCCATTTTGGGCTTGGAGCGTGAATAGATTGGGCTGCATGGTGATTCCATAGAGAGCTGAAACGGACCATACATGAGAACTGGTAACCCGCCTAAAAGGTCTTAGTAAAGCCTGCCCAGACAAAGTGGTACAAGTCCGACCATCCATGCACATAAATCATACTGGTTTCATTGGGCGGAAGGGCTTGAGATGTCATTTTATTTTAATTTCATGTAAAAATCCCACAAAATAGAAAGAAACGTCCCAAAATGACCTAAATAGTGTTGACGGGGACGTAAAAAAAACCGTCGTTTACATTATATACAGTGCGCATTTGACTTGTTAAACAACAGTGATGCAGTTTTGTGGCGATTTATTTATTTATGTTGTTGTTTGTTACTTACTGTATGTATCACTTGTGTCTTTTATTTTGGATGGCCATATGGCCATTTTGTTGGAAAGTAACTGTCCTTAAGGCCTTCCTTTGTTTAGGTTTCCATTATGGTCTGGTCGCTTAATGTTTGTGTTTCTTTCCCTTTGGTGTCTTTGATGGAGTAAGTTAATTGTATCGATTCCTTATCTTTGTTTTACTTCTACTTTTCATGAACGATCTGCCCTTTTTAGATTTTATATAATCCGAGAACTTATATGAATGTTATGCCCTGGAGTCGGTCTAATAAGCTTATTTACACAATTAGGTCGGACACTGACACATCCAGTTATCATTTAAGTGGTGTCACCCGGGTGGGTGTGTGGTGGGGGGGGGGGGGAGGTCAGGTCTGCTTCTTTTCTTCTTTTATTTCGATCTAATGCTATTTTTTGATGGAACATCCTGCTAGAAAAGCAGTAAAGACTTAAATCAGTGCCCAAATTATGCGGCGTCTGACCTGGATTTTTTTTTTCTATTTAGCTATGCCCATAGATTCAGAGGGGGGGGGGGGGGGGGGGGGGGGGAATCGAAGCACTCGGAGAAAATCCACCTGTCCTTCAATTGCATAACTTGGCGGCCAACATTTGACCCCAGCGAGGATCGAACCACAGCGGTGAGAGATCTAATGGTTAAAAATCGGCGTTCTTACCTATTAGGCCACGGAGCAGTCAAGAAAGTTTTTACGTTTATATTTGCTGTAGAAAATACATAAATAAGTTGATGTTTTCCATAGACCAAAACATTAAAAAGTCCAGTAGAGTCCATATGCCTATCACTGAGTTGTACTAAATCCAGTAAAATTAGCCGGGCATTTCTTATCTACGAAAGAGCATTAGGGCCAGGTATACTTTTTTTCTTTTGATAGGTATCTCGAAATTTCGACTTAGTATCTCGAAATTTCGACTTAGTAACTCGAAATTTCGACTTACTAACTCGAAATTTCGACTTAGTATCTCGAAATTTCGACATAATAACTCGAAATTTCGACTTAGTATCTCGAAATTTCGACATAATAACTCGAAATATCGACTTATTAACTCGAAATTTCGACTTAGTATCTCGAAATTTCGACTTAGTATCTCGAAATTTCGACTTAATAACTCGAAATTTCGACTTAGTAACTCGAAATTTCAACTTAGTATCTCGAAATTTCGACTTAGTAACTCGAAATTTCGATTTATTAACTCGAAATTTCGACTTAGTATCTCGAAATTTCGACTTAATAACTCGAAATTTCGACTTAGTAACTCGAAATTTCAACTTAGTATCTCGAAATTTCGACTTAGTAACTCGAAATTTCGATTTATTAACTCGAAATTTCGACTTAGTATCTCGAAATTTCGACATAATAACTCGAAATTTCGACTTATTAACTCGAAATTTCGACTTAGTAACTCGAAATTTCGACTTAACAACTCGAAATTTCGACTTAGTATCTCGAAATTTCGACTTACGAGATATTAAGTCCTATACACACAGTTAATGATAAACACCCCCGTATCATTATACCCCAGCTTTCAAAACAAGTTTACATCAAGCAGATTATGCAAATTATGTTATAACATTGTGAGACTATGGTCATTATCGGCTTACGTGTATCGTGTAAACGCCAATGACCTTTCTCGGTGTATTTTGTCACATGTTCTTTCATTCTTCTTTCTCTCTATATTGGCCAATGTTAATTTTATCAAATATTTCTCAAGAACCATAAAACTAGAGGCCCAAAACATATGTATCATGTAAGAGTCAGAGGGTTTTCTGTCTCCTCAGGACGTCGCGCATTCAATCCCGTTTCACGGCCCCGCCCATCGGGGCTTGAATAAATGGATAGGCTGATTTGTGCCTCAACGCAGAGCTGAAATACCGTCCGCACACGAATACTGGTAAATCGCTTAGAAGAGGTATAAAGCGGTGCGAGTCGGACCGTCCATGCTTATAAACCCTATTGGTTTCATATTGGTTTCATAAGGCGACAGGGCGGCCCCATCGGGGCTTGAAGAAATTTAGGGGCTGCATGATGCTTCCACGCAGAGCTGAATCCGACCCGCACACGAGTACTGGTAAACCGATTAGAGGATCTAAGCCTGCCCAGGCAAAGCGGTGCGCAAGAGTCGGACCGTCCATGCTTATAAACCCTATTGGTTTCATTGGGCAACAGGGCTTGAGATGTCATTTCATCTCAATGCCGGGTAAAAGTCCCACAAAATTGGAAGCAACGTCTCCAAATTGACCTTTACAGTGTTGACGGTGACGTTAAACCTCAAATCAAACAAACAGTGCGACAGGGCTTGAGAAGTCATTTCATCACAACGTTGGGTAAAAGTCCCACAAAAGTGGAAGCAACGTCTTCAAAATGACCTATACAGTGTTGACGGGGACGTTAAACCTCAAATCAAACAAACAAATTCAACCCCGTTTCAGTAAAATAATAGCGGGCTTAAAGTCATATTTGACAGCTTTTTTTTTCGGTATCAAACTTTCTCATAGTGTGCTGTAAAAATCATGTATAGATCAAAGCACTGACAGCACTGTTGGGTCGATTGTCTTCGAGTGTGGATTTGAACATGTTTCGTTTATCCTTTAAATTCCTATACTATAAGCAAAATGTGTAGATTCTGATCAGACGCCGCACTTGGGTCGATTAATTATCAATTGACTAAAAGTTACTAACTACAGAAGCTTCCCGCCTTCTATTGACCTCGTAGCTATCACTGACAATGTTCAAAATCCAGGTCGAGCTATTTATAGCAGCGCTATAGTCTTTCCTTGTGACGTCAGTGTCTTATGTAGACTGGGCCGGGGAACATGGACATTGCAAACAGTGTAGGCCCTGATCAGACGCCGCAGAAGAGAGCTTCATTAAATAACCGGTACGTTCATGGTGTAGATGGTCAGCGATAGTCACGTGGACAATAGCTGTAGGTTGTTACTTTGGGTGGAATGAAAAAAAATCGACCCAAAAGATGGTAAACTATGCAACACAAACACCATGACTAACTTAACAAAGCAACAACCGGACAGAAAATGCGGTATCAGAATACGCTGCGTGTTCAAGATGTATCATTTTGACAGAGCAGCAGATTCCTAGACCCTTCGTTTCATCCCATCGGTCAGACGTCGAAATTGATGGCTGGTCAGCTCTAGCCACACGTGTGTGTGGTGGTGGGGGAGTGGGGGGGGGGGGGTGTGGGTGTGTTCAATGCTCTGTATTCGACGCCCAAGAATCTCCCAAATATGTTCCAGGGGATTCAAATTCGGGCTTCTAGCTAGCCAAGCCAATGTCTCAATTCCATAACGGCGGGGTCTAGCACACAGGTCCAGTGGCAAATGATTCGTTCTCAAAATGAGGCATGACTTCTTAACATGCAAAAATATCCAAACTCCATATTAAAACCGTGATAATGAAGTTGTGGAAAGTTGGTTATGACATCTGAGGTCTACTTTCAACTCTGAGTTGACCATAACAAGATTCCTGTTATGGCTAATCCCTATTCAGAGTTGAATGCACAGCGTAGATCACAGAGTCATTTTCGACCTAGTATGTAGACATTATAGTAAGTCGAAATTTCGAGTTAGTATGTCGAAATGTCGAGATAGTAAGTCGAAATTTCGAGTTATTAAGTCGAAATTTCGAGATAATAAGTCGAAAGTCGAAATTTCGAGTTACTAAGTCGAAATTTCGAGATATTAAGTCGAAATTTCGAGTTATTAAGTCGAAATTTCGAGATAATAAGTCGAAATTTCTAGATATTTTGTCGAAATTTCGAGTTATTAAGTCGAAATTTCGAGATACTAAGTCGAAATTTCGAGTTAATAAGTCGAAATTTCGCGATACTAAGTCGAAATTTCGAGTTACTAAGTCGAAATTTCGAGATAGTAAGTCGAAATTTCGAGATAATAAGTCGAAATTTCGAGATACTAAGTCGAAATTTCGAGATACGAGTCAAAAAAATAAAAGTTAAAGTGGCCCTAATGCTCTTTCGTACTTATCGCTGAGATCAAGTCTATCTGTAGCACCTGGGCTAGAATCATGTCTTTGGTTTAGCAAACAGTGTAGTTGGCAAACAGTGTAGCCCCAGATCAGAATGTAGCATATAATCAGGTTTCACACTGTTTACAGCTAAAAAATAAAGGGTTGAAGGGAACAGTCCTAGTCCTCGTTGGGGACAGTTTTTAGCTCCTTGTGTACATGTAGGAAGATTGTAGATCTCTGGTTATACGCATTACTGATTATTATTATTATTATTATAACTAGAGCTGTCAGTTTTCACACTGTTTACAGCTAAAAAATAAAGGGTTGAAGGGAACAGTCCTAGTCCTCGTTGGGGACAGTTTTTAGCTCCTTGTGTACATGTAGGAAGGTTATACGCATTACTGATTATTATTATTATTATTGTAACTAGAGCTGTCAGTGAAACTGACTAGGGCCCCGGCAGCGCTATCAGAGGATAAAAAAATTTGTGGACGGACAGACGGACAGACAGACAGACAGACAGACGGACGGACAGAGTGATTACTATAGGGCACCCACACTTTCAGTGCGGGGCCCTAATAGCAGTATTATTATTAGTAGTATTATTTCAAATGCTTGTATCTGGACAGACACTTATCAAAGATCATTCATATTTAGAACTTGGGCGTCTGGTAGGGATTTCCGAGATTGCAAAAAAAAAAAAAGAACTGTTAATGGTTAGTGCTGGCGATGGGTTACATTCTAGGGACACTTTTTTATAAGTCATATGCATTTCCGCTATGCTAACAATAGGTTATACATCAGGGGCCAGTTGTTCAAAGTATCGTTAGCTTAACGAGCTCGTTAATGGTCAGATTGTTAACTGTTCTAACAAGTGCAATATCTAAAATTTTGTTATTTTTGCTGAAAAAAATGAAAACTACTCACATTTTTTCAGCCAAAAATATCATTTAATGATCAAAGTCTTAACGAAATGTTAACTATCAATTTTGAACAACTGGCACCTGCCTACTATGCGAGATTGGTTCAAGTATATTGTTTTGTTTTGTTTGATTTAAGGTTTAACTCTCCGTCAACACTGTGAATGTCATTTTGGAGACGTTGCTTCCAATTTTGTGGGACTTTTACCCAACGTTGAGATGAAATGACATCTCAAGCCCTGTCGCCCAATGAGACCAATAGGGTTTATAAGCATGGACGGTCCGACTCGCACGGCTTTGCCTGGGCAGGCTTAGATCCTCTAAGCAGTTTACCAGTACTCGTGTGCGGGTCGGACTTAGCTTCGCGTGGAAGCATCGTGCAGCCCATATATTGCTACAAGCCCCGATGGGCGGGGGCCGTGGTTCAAGTATAAAATTCAGGGTGATTTTGAGGACTTGATTGTTTGATTCGAGGTTTTATGCAATCGACAACTCTATTTAGGTCATTTTGGAGACTTTAATTCAAATTTTACGGGACTTATATCGACAGTGAGATGAAATGACATCTCAAGCCCCACCAAATCTTTACAGACGCACACCTTCGAAATAACGTCGTATCAACGTCGATGTGATGTCTTGACTTAGAATCGATGTTGATGACGTCATTTGAACTTTGTAAGCTTGTTAGAAATAATCCACATAGAAGTCAACTGGTATTTTGTTAATATTTTACTTTTAAAATATAAATGTGTTATCTAAACATTGGCTGCAGACCTGTCAGATATTATCAGCCAGATGAGAGTAAAAGCTGTGATGCTGTAAAACCTCTTATATTGTGAAGAATTTGCACTTGATTCTGAGGTCAACCCTTTTGTTTACATCTGGCGTTATTCCTATGACTGTTTACGTAGATAAACAAGGAAACATTTGGTCCTTTCTGGTTTGTCGATGTTAGGTTGGGATTTGTATCCACCAGTCAATAACACATTAGTTCAGCCGATGATTTAGTAAGTAACTGACGAGTTGGAATGGTCACCATATATGAAATAGATCAGGTGTGGGTTGTTGAGTAATAGATCACAGTTTGGAGGGCCCATCGGAGTCTAATTGTTGGTTTTCTTTTGCTCCAGCATTTCAGTGCTTTCTTGCTGTCGAGTGCTCACTTATGTGGTTCTTTGATTATTTGTGCTCACGGAGATGTTGCACTGATGAGTTAGGAGGCCCTCATGCGGACTGAACAAATTATTTGTCTAAATCGCGACGGAAGTAAGGGCGAGGATTGTGGCCACGTAAAATCGATTTAAGCCTCCCAGTGAAAATCTTTCCACTGACCGTTCCAAGGCGGTTCTTCTGTGGCGATTTATTTTTGTTGTTGTTTGTTACTTAGTGTGTGTATCACTTGTGTCTTTTTATTTTGGATGGCCATATGGCCATTTTGTAGGAAAGTAACTGTCCTTATGGCCTTCCTTTGTTTAGGTTTCCATTATGGTCTGGTCGCTTAATGTTTGTGTTTCTTTCCCTTTGGTGTCTTTGATGGGTGGAATAAGTTAATTGTATCGACTCCTGGTCTTTGTTTTACTTCTACTTTATTGTCTTACTGTTGGTTTTCTTTTGCTCCAGCTATTCAGTGGTTTCTTGCTGTGGAGTCCCCACCATTATTTCATCTCTGTGTTCTTTTTTATGTGTGTTCTCGGAGATGTTGCACTGATTAATTAAAAGGCCTTCATGCGGACTGAACAAATTATATGTCTAAATCGCGATGGAAGTAAGGGCGAGGACTGCGGCCGCGTAAAAATCGATTAAAGCACCGCCCGCCCAAGAGGAATTCGTTTCATTAACCGTTCCAAGGCGGTTCTTCTGTCGCGGTTTATTTATGTTATGGTTTGTCTTTGAGTGTTAGTATCGCGCATATATTTTTTGTTTTGGATAGGCAATTGGCCAAATTTACGGGAAAGTGACTGTCATTTTGGCTTTCCGCTAAATTAAATGGTGTTCCCATAAAGGTCTAGTTATTTCATGTTTATGTTTCTTTCCATTTGGTGTCTCTGATTGGAGCTGTGGGTTAATTGCATCGATTCCTGATCATTGCCTTCACTTCTTTTTTGTAAAGTAGGTCGATTGCAAGCGCGAAGCTCGATTTATTTATATATATGCAACTGACTGACAAACTGTGATATATTACTCAACAAATCACCCATTATATCTGATCTATTTCGATTCTAATACAAAAGATCGGCAATAATATTGTTGTTTGCTTCAAATTCCCGAAACATTTTGCCATTGTTAAAAGAAATCCCGCCAAAAGGTTTCTATCTATCTATCTATCTTCGAATACTGCTGACGCCCTCGCGAGCATTTTAGCAGGTCTGCGCGTCGTGTTATGAAAAAAAAGTACAAGCATGATAGTGAGTCTGTGTCAAAATGATAGGTTAAATTCTCGATCGAAAGAGGGTTGAGACATAAAAACAAATGACTTGGACGGATCAACCATAGGGGTGGGATATGGGGTTAGGGCTCAAACAGTAAAATCAGGTTAAAAGCAAGCATATGTATTTTTAGGGTTTGGGGAACTGCAACTTTCAAATTTCTGTCTTGAATGAATCAAGACTTGGAGAAGTTACAGCTGTCTCTGGGAGGGAATTCCACTGAACAATGGCCAGTGGAAAGAAGGAGTATTTATAGGAGTCATTGCCTGTGTGGATCTGACGAAATGTCAAGGAATGGCAATATTTGGATATCCTACGAGTACGGGGCTGAATGTAGTCAGGAAGGGGCATGGCCACGAGGCCATTGACTACTTCATAAAATAGACAGAGACGGGCCACTGATCGTGTCTCTTCAAGGGTCTGCCAGTCCAGCTCATGCAACAATGAAGAAACACTTGTTATCCTGGCATAATCATTCATAGTCCAACGGGCCGCGCGTCCTTGAACCATTTCAACCTTATACGTATTACGTTTGGTGCGGGGATCCCATATAGCTGAAGCCTACTCCAGCTTGGGACGTACAAGGGTTTGATAGGCCATTGCTCGGACTTTAGGGGACTTAGCTTTTACATTTCTTTTAATAAATCCGAGAGACCGGTTGGCATTAGTAGTAACCATGTTCACCTGAGTGCTCAAGCTAAGGTTACTGGATATGTCCTACCCCAAGTACCTGGCACTGGTGACCACCTCCAGAACCTGGCCGTGCAGTATATACTCTGTTTTGAAAGGGGTCCTAGAAGTAGTCACCCGTATAACCTGGCACTTGGATGGGTTAAATTCCATATCCCACTTAAATTCCCATGCCTGAAGTAGGTCCAAGTCGCGCTGTAAGCAGTCACTATCATGCGGAGACTCAATTGTCAGGTAAATTCCAGTGTCGTCAGCGAAGAGACGCACCTGTGAGACTGTGTCCTGGGGAAGGTCATTGATGTAGGCCAGGAACAGAACCGGACCAAGGACAGAGCCCTGAGGGACCACTGATGTCACTGGGACTGGTTTGACTGTAACACATGTATTTATGTCATTTTGTTACGTTTTTGATGCCAAAAAAATGACATTTCACCATATAATGGGAAAGCATCTACGAGTGACGTTATAAAACGCCGACTTTTCGCGTCACTCACTTCTGTCTTGTAATTTCACTGTCGCTTTCCACTGCCTTAATGGGCCTGCTTTGTAAAAATACGAAACAGATACATAAAGGTTGTTAGCCTGTCTTATTTCACTGCAAAAATCATCATGTTCTCTGCTGAATATTGTAATATACCGCCCTTTTATCAGTCGCCTGTCAGTAATTATTCTTTCCACCACTTAGTATATTGCTAGGCGATCAAACGGTAAACAGCCAGACAGGCAATCGGCCTGTCAGGCATTGTATGTACTTGTCTAGCTACCATTTCCTTTTTTGGCTCCTTTAACCATCCGTTAATCAAACTACTATGTATTACCAGTCATTATATTACTTAATTGATATTCTGCAAGTCAGTCAGGCAGGCTATCATATATTCCGTCTTGTTTTGCAAATGCTTGTCACCCGATCGTCTCCTTTTGTCTATATAAATCTATCCACCCAGTCACCTAAGTACTTTAGCAGTCATTGCTGTTACTTGTCATACAGACAGACAGACAGAAAGAGACGCCTTCACATATTCAGTTGTGCAGCTATACTCTAGTTTTATATCGCTGGTTGTACCGCATGTAAAGCAACTCTTGCTGTGTGCTCTTTCCTTAAGAGTGGCAGCTCACCAGAGCCTTGTTCCTTGGGAGCTTACAGGATGACAGTACTCAATCGTCTGTCCGCCGTACGTCAATCGTTTTCAAATGTCGTCTTTTCTGAAACCACTGTGCCAATTTCAATTAAATTATGTATGCAGCCTCATGGAAATTGGCTGAAATGGTCCATGTCCAATAATCAAGATTGCCGCCATGCCTAAATATGGTAAAACCGAAAACAATATATATGCTTTTCCATAACCTCTGGGCCAATTGTCTTGAGATTTGGTATTTAGCATAGGTTGGTTAAGTTTTACCAAGTTTGCAAACAAGAGGACGACGTGTTAACATTTGCCTATTTAACGGCCATGTCAACTTCGGCTCCTCATTGGTGAAAAGGTAATACAAATCTTTTTTTTTTTTTCAATAAAATAATGCGGTGTATACACCAGAATAGGTAACAAATTACTGTCTATGAATGTTTAAGGTCAAGGTCATCCAGTGACATTGGCCGAAGGTCGCTTTGATTGCAGGTCTATCAACATTTCAAAGGATATTTTCTCTAAAACATCTAGACAAATCTGTAATGTACTGGTTAAGTTAACGGCCTCGTAAACCGGGGGTCATCGGTTCAATTCCGGGCTTCTACAGATTTTTGGATGAGTCCTGAAACGTAGGCCCCGTCTCCGTATGTATTCAATTTTTGGTGGGACGAATAACACAAAAACACACAGAAGCACACTGAAAAATCTGCACAAATCTGAATTAACTTTCGCATGGAGCCACGTGATAATCTTGACAGAATGGTCCTGGTCACATGAACAGGATGGCCGCCAAGTATGTTAATAACTTTTAAGAACCTTTCTTCCCCAGAGCCACAAAGCTGATTGCCTTGGAACTTGGTATGTAATATAGGAGGACTGAACACTTCGAA
This sequence comes from Lucinisca nassula, assembly GCA_963580285.1. Taxonomy (NCBI): domain Eukaryota; kingdom Metazoa; phylum Mollusca; class Bivalvia; order Lucinida; family Lucinidae; genus Lucinisca; species Lucinisca nassula. Next base: position 53,806,458 of record OY757023.1, on the reverse strand, counting down.
ATTTGTTCAAATGGCGACCCAATATTGATCTTAACCTATTTACGGCAAGGTCAAATTTAATTCCTTCGACTTTTGAACGAGGGAAAGTTAAAATACTGCACTTTTCGAAGATATTATGTTTTATGACATGCAGGTAGAACAAATTGAATGTCTATTAATGACAAAGGTCAAGGTTATTTATCGACCTTGACACAAGGTCATTTGGATTAAAGGTGCATCGGCATTTCCAAGGACATTTTTATCCAGGATGGCTGGGCCAATTTCAGTTGAACTACTTATGCAAACTTCTGACAATATGGAATACATAGAGGATCTTACATGAGTGTTCATGTATTATTGATTTTATTAAACGAGTTGAGGAAAAGGGATAAAATGCGAGGCTTTGCCGAGCATTTTATTTATTTTCCTCAACGAGTTGATTAAATTAAATAATACATGAGCACGAATGCAAGATTCTATTTATCATATGACATTAAAAACGCATTTTATTCACGACTGTTTTACAAAAATGCCACTATTTCCGCTATAAGTAAACGCGCCGTCGTTAAGTGCATCGTGCATGTAACGTTACGGGCCGTATCTAACTAATTTGCATATTTAAACCCACTAGTGGATTATCGAATTTATTACATGGCGTTGTTACACTCTCAGATGCGACGTCATATGATAAAACCTTGATCAAAAGGTACAGGTTAATGAGGGTCAAGATGGTCGCCATATCCTAGATATGGTTAAACTTTTAGAAATCTTCTTCTCCAGACCCACTAAGCCGATTGCCTTGAAACTTGATTCCTAGCATCAAGTGGCCGAGTTTTATTAAATTTATATAAATGATAGAACTAGGTTCACCTTATCCTAATTTGCAGATCAGATTTTGTTCCATAACCTTTGAATGAAGAAAAGGCAAAACAATGAATTTATGCAAAATATTTCAGCTAATGGCATGTGAAAAAGGTACAAAATGAATGTCTATGAATGCCAAAGGTCAAGGACATTCTACAATCTTAGTCCAATGTCACTTTGATTATGGTTCATCAACATATTAAATGTCATTTTCTCTAAAACAGCTGGACCATTTTCAATTAAATTTCATATACAACCTCCTTACAAAGGGGAAAAATGAGAGTTTGTTCGATTGCCAAATGCACATGACCAAGATGGCCACCATGCTCAAATGTGGTCATAACCTTTGAAAACTTCTTTCCTAAGCCAGTTGTCATGAAAATTGGTACTTCTTATCAAGGACTGAGTTTTTCTCAATATGTCCAAAACATGACGTTAGGTTGTCATTGAACTATTATACTGCAAGGTCAAATTTTGTTCCATGGGCTTTTCAGTGGAAAAAGGTTGTACAAGTTATTTTTCGGAAAATATTGTGACCTATGACATGAAAAAAGGTAGAATATTATTGTATATGAATGTCAAAGGTCAATGTCTGACGGCGATCTTAGGCGCGGGTCACTTGTAATGCAGACCTATTATCACTTCAAATCATATTTTGTCGTGAATAGCTGAGCCAAGTTTAGTTAATTTCATTTTGCAGCTTCCTGAAACTGGCGGAACGAAAGTTTATTGGAATACTTCATGTCATATGGACAAAACGTCTGTCATGCCCTAATATAATAATAAAAATTCTCCTCCAGGATTGCTTGGCCAAATGTATTGAAACTTAGAATGTGGCACCAGGTAACTTGGTACTAAAAGGTTATTAAAATGATATCCCCTGGTTGACCTCGATCTATGTATTAGTAGCAATGGACTGTGTCACTCAGACCAAATAATATTCAGCGTTACCTGTGCTGTATCACTGGGATCACCAGGGAGCTGGTGTGTTCACGGCGATGTTGCACTGACGATTTAGGAGGCATTCAAGGGAGTGAACAGATTATTTGCCTAAATCGCGACGGAAGTAAGGTCGAGGAATGTGGCCACGTAAAATCGATTTAAGACCCTCGGTGGAATTCGTTTCACTGACCGTTCTAAGGCGGTTCTTCTGTCGTGTTTAATTTTTTATGGTTTGTCTTTTAGTATGTGTATCGGTTATATTATTTTATTTTGGATAGCCAATTGGCCATTTTGTGGGAGTGTAGCTGTTCTTTTCGCTTTCCGCTATCGATGTTTCCATTAGGGTCTGGTTGTTTCATGTTTGTGTTTCTTTCCCTTTGGTGTCTCTGATGGGAGCTGTGGGTTAATTGTGCCGATTCCTGATCATTGCCTTCACTTCTATTTTGCTATGTTGTTTGTGGTATGTTTTTATCTTGGTTTGTTTTCTTCGTTGTTAATTACTATTTCTCTTGGTGCCATTGGTAGGCTGTAATCTTTGATTGTGGTTTTTTTCTGTGCATCTATTTTAATATTTTTTGCAGGGGAGCGAACAGACATCATGGGCCTCTTGTTTTCTCTTCCTCTTTGTATAAGTGTTGCGATTATCGCTCTCCCTCGTTTTTTGTTTCTTTTGACTTTACTAATGGTTGCCTAGTCTTGTTTTCCCAATTATTGCAGTCAATTTGAATTTATTTGCTTTTCCTGATTTTTTTGTAATCATACCTATCGGTGTTTTGTGAAACTGTCAGTCAGGCAGATAGTTTAAGCCGTGTTCCCTATCGGTCAGTCAGTCAATCAGTTATTTCTTCTATAAGCCAGATGCGTATGCCGAAGAATGGCCATTCTGCTTACCGAAGGGGAAATGAGCAGTCAAACCCTGGTTACCCTCTCTCAACTGTATCTTGACCTAATTGCTTAGAGATCAGTGTTAACAAATGTGAGACTATATCAAGTTTAAGATAGCATCAAGAAATCTATGTCAGAAGACTATTCATTTTTAAACCGTTTTTTTTTTTTTTTTTTTTTGTTTTTTTTTTTCGTGTCGTCCAAGCTTTTTAACTTATGATAATGGGGCAATAGATGGGTAATGTGATATATTTCCTCCTTACGCTTGGTTAGTTCTGGTACTAAGAAAATATGCTTGATGGCACTTGCTCTGTAAACGACAAATGCATGATAAATGAACCAATCGGTGTTAAGCTAGCCATCATACAGACTTAGTCTTTGGCTTTTGTGTCGCTTATTTTATTTTATTTTGGATTGCCTAACAACCATTTTGTGGGAAAGGAACTTACCTGTTGCCTTTCAGCTATTGGTGTTTCCATTAGGGTCTGTTGTTTCATGTTTGTTTTTCTTTCCCTTTGGTGTCTCTGATGGGAGCTATGGGTTACTTGTATCGATTCCTGATCATTGCCTCCACTTCTATTTTACCGATTTAAGCCCCCCACCCAACCCATCAGTAGAATTCGTTTCACCGACCTTTCAAAGGAAGTGCTTCTGTCGCGGTTTATTTTTGTAAAGGTTTATATCTGAGTGTGTGTATGTGTGTGTGTTTTTTTTTTTTTTTTTTTTTTTTTGGATAACCAATTGGCCATTTTGTGAGAAAGTGTCTGTCCATTTCGCTGTCCGCTGTTGATGTTTCCTAAAAAATATATATAAGTGCTACACACTCAAAGACAAACCATAACAATTATTAACCACGATAGAAGAACCGCCTCGGAACGGTGAATGAAACGAATTCCACTGTGTGTTTATGGGGGTGGGGGGTCTTCAAAAGTTTTTACGCGGCCACAATCATCGCCCTTACTTCCGTCGCGATTCATACAAATAATTTGTTCAGTCCTCATGAAGGCCTATCATCACAACATCTCCGAGAACGCAAAAACCAAACAATTACAGAGATGCAACAACGGCGAGAACTCGACCACAAGAAACCACTGAAATGCTGGAGCAAAAGAAAACCAACAGTAAGAATTCGTTAAAACCAACAAAAATGAAATACATTCCAATAATGAAATCAACTAGGAAAACTCATTGCTTATATCAAGAAATGCGTAAAAAGTTATTTACTGTAAATACACGAAAGAACGGACATATTCCTGTTGTTTTTTTTTTTTCAAAGTGTACAATAAGACGACAACGTAGTTGAGTAAAGATACTTCAGGGACCGATCGATTAACAATTCAAACCTCTTCCAAAGAAAATCGAAGGGAAAGACGGAGAAACACAGCTTAACGACATATTCTTACAAGTCGGTAAAACAAAACTTTTACAGACGTTACTGCATTTTTTAGCAAATTCCTGTGCAACGATTTTACTGACAGATTGTTCGATTTTGGCCCTGTATTCAGACAAAAGAAGTACACTTGTAGAGTTACTTTATTCGTTAGTACCAGATAACTAAACTTCGCCGATATATATTGCGTCTGGACAGACAGATAGATAACTTTGTTGCTTAAGAATATCAATTTATTAATCAAATAATTTCGTATTGGTCCAGGTACAGGTCCGAGGTCTGCTGCATTGGCCCGAGGCAGCAAAATTGTCATTAATCAATTACTTGATTAATGACAATTTTATAAAGTAGTTTAGGTCGTAGTACCAAAGCGTTAATCCAAAACCATTAAGCCATAGACAAATGGCAAATATCAATGTTAAGACCAACAGACATGGACTCCAGAAGAGTGTAATCACTCGTTCTAGGATAGTAAGCTTTATTCGGTAAGCAAGCTTCAACCACCATGCCTATCGACCTGAACGAAGAAAAGGAGTAAATGCCGAGAAAGGTATGTCAAAGATTTTGGAAGTCTTCCTACGGCTTTCCATTGGCAAGCACATCAGAAACAAGTCTTGGAATAGCCACATTGTACGGACCAACAAGATCACGATGCCTCCCATAGAGCTTCTTTGTGGTAATACCAGTTTGGTTTTTGATACCCCTGGCATAACAACCTGGTAGTGAGCACCTTCCCGCATTCCAAAAAGTCCTGATACTTGGAACAGGCTCTAGCATAACGGATTAACTGTGAAACGTAAACTCCATAATATGCTGGTGCAGACGGGATATTACTGCTCAGGAAGAGAAAGTTAACAATGGAAAAAATGAAGCCATGTTGTTTATCGACCAGCCTAGTAGTAAGCGTCCCGTTGTCAATATAGAGATAACAATCTAAGTATGAGGAGGAGGTTGCAGTCTCTGTTGTTTCCTTAATTTCAAGTTCACGTGGATAGATGAATTCCAAGTACTCTGTGAATTTACCATTTTTCAGAGACAATAAATCATCTATACATCTGTAGGTGAAATTGAATTGTTGTTCAATGCGTTTCTTGTCTGCTTTGAGGAGACTTTGTACAAACTCCGCCTCATACGAGTACAAGAACAAGACGGCAAGCAGCGGTGCACAATTAGTACCCATTGGTATGCCAATTGTTTGCTGAAATAGTAGGCCACTGAACACCACAAAAATATTGTCAATTAGATATTCCAGCATCTTTATGACATCTGCATTAGTGTACTGTTGTGGTGCATCAGAGTGATCTCGAACGAAGTATGTGTCTTTGTATCCAAGGACAACATACTGGTAGCGACGGTTACCATTCTTGTGGAAGGAACATTGATTTATGATTTCCTTGAGTTTAGATTTCAATTTATCATGAGGAATAGTTGTGTAGACTGTTGAGAAATCGAAAGATTTTATGCTGTTTAATGAGAATAAAGACTGTGACGGAAAATGTTCTAGAAGCTCGTTGGAGCTTTTCAAGATCCACATCTGATTCACGCCACTCCTGGCATAATTGATGCAATTAAAATAACATGATTATTGATTTTGTGACCTCGCTTGACCTCAGGTAATATTGGTTGACCTGGTGTTAATACGGATGACCTCCGATCAATACAGGATAGTCAATATATAATATCTTATATTGCAACCCGTCGATTTACATTTATTTTGTCAAGAACAGTTCATGCTTTTATCGGGATCAGAAAATGCACTTTCCGAAGTTTATTTCATTTACCCTGATGCTTATGTCATAGATATGTCACTTTGTCGATGCTTACGAATGGCGTTTATTTGGGCCCCGTCAAGCGATTTTGGTACTAATCGCCTATGCGAGCAGCGAAGGTTCAGGCGAGCCTGCGCATCCGCGCAGTCTCGCCAGAACCTTCGCTGCTCGCTCATACAAGCAGTGAATCAAGAGGAACCTTCAGACAGAAAGCCATATTCCTGGCCCCTCTGAATGGCTGGGCATGCGCAGTTAAAATTTGTCATGACGGAATGCTCGAAGACACAAATTCGCTTGGCGGGGCTCATTTAATTGTGTCACTAATGACCCACCATACCGCTTTGCTGTAACGAGCAAGTGGAATCTGCGTTGATCTCAAGGGTGGGTTTGTAATTTGCTATAATAGGAAGAATTGTCGGTCTAATCCATTCAATCTTTCAAATGTTGTTGAAACTTCGATTTGGTTCAGTCCTAAATGTAAGCAAAATGAAAAAGAAAACAAACTTTGAAATTAGGGCCTACATTAAAAGTCGCGATGGTCTGAATGTTTCACTTTCACAGATATATAAGGAACTGTGTCAGATATATAAGGCAGATCTGATGTCTCTAAACGTCAATTTTAGATGGCATACACATATAAATGTGGTAAAACTGACCTGAAAGATAAGCCCCGTCCGGGCCAGCCAAGAAAAGCTGCTACACAAGCTTATGTTGCTACTGTGGCAGATACTGTCAAACAATATGAAAGAAATGGCTGATAGTGTTGGTGTTTCATCGAGTATCAAGAACAAAAAGCCACCTGTGTAAAAGTGGCGAAAATATTTTGAAAAAAAGTACAAACATTTTGACAAACGTAGAATTTTGGAGCCGTTTACAGGTGATAAAAAGTAGAAGTAAAATAAAGATCAGGAATCGATACAATTAACTTACTCCACCCATCAAAGACACCAAAGGGAAAGAAACACAAACATTAAGCGACCAGACCATAATGGAAACCTAAACAAAGGAAGGCCATAAGGACAGTTACTTTCCCACAAAATGGCCATATGGCCATCCAAAATAAAAAGACACAAGTGATACACACAGTAAGTAACAAACAACAACATAAATAAACCGCCACAGAAGAACCGCCTTGGAACGGTCAGTGGAAAGATTTCCACTGAGGGGCTTAAATCGATTTTACGTGGCCACAATCCTCGCCCTTACTTCCGTCGCGATTTAGACAAATAATTTGTTCAGTCCGCATGAAGGCCTCCTAACTCATCAGTGCAACATCTCCGTGAGCACAAAAAATCAAAGAACCACAAAGGTGAGACAACGGTGAGGACTCGACTGCAAGAAACCACTGAAATGCTGGAGCAAAAGAAAACCAACAGTTAGACTCCGATGGGCCCGACCAAAGACAGAGCATCAGGCACCAACCAACATTACCAAGAATTAGATCTCTCTAATTCTCAATAAGCCTTTACGTTGGAGCCGTCATTGAATCAGAGGCCTGACCCACCGGCGTGCAATTAAAGAGGGAAGCAAAGTTGCCAACCGTGATTGGGTTAACTACCATGCATGCAGTCTGTCATATAACATCCATGTTGTACCCAATCTTTTTATATCGAAGAATGATTTTACGAAATTGGGGGCTGAAGTCATTGCGGTTATATATTTTTCTGAATTTATATACTAAGTCACCATAAAATTCGGGTTCCGATAGACCTTGTTGCAGAAGAGATTTAATTTGAATATTGAATTTAGAAATTAAATCGGAATGACGTCTATAAAATTTTGAAAAGGCTTTGCGTAGTTTATGGTACCGATAACCCTGATTAAGGAGTTGTGCCGTTAATAATTTATTACGAGAGTTGAAGTCAGTTACATGACTATACACTCTAGCAAATCGAATTAATTGCGAAATATAAACGCCATAGGATGGCGCACGAGGAACATCACCATCCAAAAAAGGAAAATTTACAAGCTCAAAATCAAAGTCATCGCGTTTATCATAATAATAAAAATCAAAAATGAGTTCCTTTTAGAGCAATGAAAACATTCATAAGAAAGACGATGGGTCATACTACGTAGCTTCGGCTAATAAAGCCTTATCAGTGACCCTGCAATGATCCGGCGAATTTCAAACAGGCAGTCGATTCAAAGACTGATATAAATCAAAATGGGGTCCAAATAATTAAAAACCGGTCTAGAATATGAGTCTAAACCAATAATTTATTTCTGATTTCTCAGAATATTCACGCTGATCTCAAAGGACCAAAAGTAAAATATAAACTGCACTATGGTTGAAACCTGGGTCTATTATTTTGAGTCGCAGAGACGCATCAGTAACAAGCTGTGGCTGCGAAAAGACCAAGCGAAGCCGGTGGTTGCCAAAAAAATTAAAGTCACGACAAAAGATAGTGTATACCATTGTCAAGAATCGCGTACCAAATGGCAAGACATTCACAGGTAAATTATATAGGCATGGGGTGTTGTCAAAAGTAAAGGCAAGCGATGAAAAACGTAGACCTGCAGCCGGTTTAAGAGGTCTGTGTCTTATCAATTACAACGCACCAGCTCATAAGTGTGTGCTTGTCCTAGACTTCTTGAAAGAGGAAAAGTCAGTTCAGCTCTCTCATCCAGCTTGTTCGCCCCACCTTGGTCACTGTGACGTTTTCTTGTTTCATTTACTGAAGGAACGCCTTGTTGTTCGTCGTAATGAATCCAAAAGTGCCAGCTAGTGCAATTTACCAGTGTCTTTAGGGTATACCTAAAGATTCCTGCTTCTCTGCCATTACAGAACGAAATTGAGACTTGTGAAGTGTGTTCTCGTCATGGAGAATACTTCCACTGGTTGAAGTAAACGCGCAATGTAGTAGACATCACGAAAATACGCCTATATAAATTTGCTCCCTTTAACCCCACTTTTATATAGTAAAACTGGGGTTTACAGGGTTAAACCTTATTTTCTTATTTCTGCTCTAAAATATAGATTGTGGATACTCGTTAGAACCCTCAATGAGGCGGTTCTAACGAGTGTCTACAATCTATATTATATTTTGAGCAGAAATAAGGAAAATATCACAATTTTTCATCTTAAAAGTTTCATTTTTTCGGCGATAAAGGTGGCGATGTATTGGTATATGTGTGTTTTCGTAATGGAACCCAATGCCGACATTTAATGAACGCCCCTCGCATGTCTTTCATCCGTTCATATTTTGTGTGACATAGCAAATTATACTCGTGAGAACTTCCTCCTTGGAGATGTTCTAACGAGTACCATGAATCAATGCTTAACTATAAGAAATAATGTATACTCTGTAAATTCCAATTTTCTCTGTTCTGTATAGAGTAGTGTTAACAAGGGTATCAGTTATTATTCGACGTGATGATTGGGTGACTTCAGTTAGGCATATTCTTGCACCCCAGGAAATGAAATATTGTGTATTACAGGTCAAAGCATGAAAGAAACAGGAAATATGATTATTCTGCCTTTTCTCGAGTAATGGATTCGATCTATTTTCCGCCGACTTTTACAGAGAACTTTTCTATGAACAAATCGGTTAATGACACATTGACGACTATGATTTCATTACATAACATTATGTAGCCCTCAGTGCTGACTGAAGTCTTCAACAGTGATTGGGCCTCCTAGGGGAAAAACCAATATTTTACTAAATTTTGCCTGGAGGAACAAATGAGTATTGATAACTAAGTAATCATCTATATAATTGTGACCTCCTTGAACCCTACTTTTATATAGTAAGTTCGGGATTTACAGGCCGGGGTAAACCTTATTGTTCTTATTTCTGCTCTAAAATATAGATTGTGGGTACCCGTTGGAAAAAAAGGAGATTGTGGGTACCCGTAAGAACCGCCTCAATAAGGCGGTTCTAACGAGTATCCACAATCTATATTTTGAACAGAAATAAGAAAAATATCACAATTTTTATATTAACATTTTCGTTTTTTTTTTCGGAACTGAAGTCTACAATATATTGGTATAAGCGTGTTTTCGTAGTGCCTCTCTGGTTCCCGTCGTACATTGAAGACTCAGCTCAGACTGCGCATATATAGGCAATGTCTTTAGTAAATATATATTCAAACTCATATTTCACGTAAGCAACAAGCACAGACGAAAGAATAAGTTTACATCACGTTAACAGTACGTGAAGTGAACACCCTGTAAACACCACTTTATATAGACAAAACTGGGGTTTACAGGGGTGTATATTATTTTTATTTTTTTTTTTTTTCTACTTCAAGAAAAAGGTTGTGGGTATGGGCTTATGAACCATTTACAGTAGAACTTCGAATGCTCGAACACCGATGGCTCGTTTCCCATGGCTGGGTCGAACTCGTACCTGAGCCCCTAGGGAAATCCTCAAGATAAGAAATGGTGGGGATGATTAAGGAGATTATTGTCTTTTATCTTGCAAATGTGTGTTGTGTGTACTCATTAGAATCGCTTCGGTGAGGCGATTCTAATGAGTACACAAAGCAAACATTTTCATTATCTAACATCGAAAGATGTTATAAAGTATCTCGTTATGCCTCTTGACACTGACCTTTAGTGGCTCGAACTACCGCTGTCTCGAATAAATTTTCATGGTCCCAAAGGGGTTCGAGCCATCGAAGTTCTACTGTTTATTTCTACATACCATACTTATAATAAAAAGAAACAATAAGCATGAGTATATATATACGTTTTTATTATTATTATTATTCCTTATTAATTATATCCTTTGTTTTTCAAAATATGAACATTTTAGTGGTAGAAATGTTGAATGAGAAATGATCTTCGAAAGTTATTCAATCGTCAACTAAAGTGCCACTCTCATGTACACTGCTGTATTCCCTTGAAGTGCGTCAGTCAGGGGAGGAAAACAAGAACAGCTTATCACCCTATAAATGATTGTCATGGTCTGCAGTAGTTGGTATATCACACGGAACAATAAAATGATTATGCACACAAGGTGAGTGCTTCTGTTTGAGGAATAAATGCCTTAAAATACAAGGAATATTATAAACTAAGATCTTCATCTTATAACGTCTCTGTTATATAGCCATAAACGCCATGTCATAGCAAGAATTCCGCTGAAGGATTTGTCGCGCATGTAGGGGTTCAAAGTCACCGAACCATGAAATCAACATTGCTGCTTGCATACAAATTGCCATTCCTAGATACAAGCTTGTGTCAAGTAACATTAATGAAGTTTTTGAGAAATGAACTTAAACATTAGGCTGAACACTTAGGTTGATGCCAGAGTTCACATAGTCATTGAACCATGAAATTTAGGTCAAGATCAAATATGGATGCTTGCATTGAAATTTCCATCTCCAGATACAAGCTTGTTCAAGTATCATTGATGAAGCTCTTATAGTTCTTGAGAAATGAACTTGATCACTAGTGTGAACGCTTGGGTGGTCGCAATAAATTACAAAGTCATTGAACCATGAAATGAAGGTAAAATATGGATGCTTCCTTTTAAGTTGCCATCCACAGATACAAGTTTGTAGCAAGCATCAATAATGAAGCTCTTATAGTTCTTGAAAACTGAACTTGACAATTAGGGTGAATGCTAGGGTAGACGAAATATTTTCAAAGTCATTGAACCACGAAATGTAGGTCAATGTCAATGTCAAAAATGAGTACGTGCATTTAAGTTGTCATCCCCAGATACAAATTCGTACCAAGTATCATTTAAGAAGCTCTTAGAGTTCTTGAGAAATTAACTTGACCATCAGGGTGAACGCTAGGGTGGTTAAAAATGTTGACGCCTTGACAAACGGAAGGACGGACGGACGGACGGACGGAACACCGGACGCCTACATTGCGCCATGCTACTAGCAGGTGCGACAAAAATGGTACGACCACTTATGTTTTATAATTATTATTGTTGTTGCTGCTGTTTACCTGCTACGCCTATGAATACCAAATAGTAAGACAATGTCACCCAGGAAAGGCCAACATCAAAAAAACATCGCTATCCCCAGTCACCCTAAGAAAGCAAGCGACATGGACACCAGACGACACACGAACCAGCTGTACAATGCGAATGAACAATTCTAACACAGCGCGCCTATAAAGGCAATGTAAAATAACTGTGTTTTATTCTACAACAAATAACGGCAAGAGCATGACGAGTGACGTCATTAAAACTGCGAATTTATGACGTCACTAGTCAATTTACTTCACGTTAGACGGTGTAACGTCATTTTTTTGCATCGAAAACGTTAGAAAAGGACATAAATGCATGTGTTTCAGTCGATTATTTCAGCGGGATTTCTTCTCACAATGGCGAAAAGTTGTGAGATTTTGAAGGAAACAACAGTATTATTGCCGATTTTCAGCCTGTTAGAATCGAAATAGATCAGCTCTAGTTTGTGATTTGTTGAGTAATAAATCACAGTTTGTCGGTCGGTTATAAGTAGACAAATCACGAGCGCGTAGGTGCGCTACGCGCTCGTGATTTGATTTACTTCACAACTGGCCTCAAAACTATGATTTATTACTCAACACATCACAGTTAGAGCTGATCTATTTCTTAAATAAGACACTGCGAAGTACGACCGCCTTGTGGCGGTCAGTAGTAGAACCAGTGTGGCACGGAGGGTCGAACCAATACAATATTAGGCCCCAGCACTCTTGAATACAAACGATTTTGGATGGGACCGTCAAAGAGTCCAACGTCCGACCCACAGCCGTGCAACCGAAAAGCGAAGCAAACCTATAACTGTAAATGAGTCGACAACCAAACACGCGGTCCGTAGCATAAAATCGATGCTTTCCTGAACTGACCAAGAATTGTCACCACCTAGCACTCTTTTGAATTAATGGAAACTAAATCTCCATAAAAATCAGGTTCCAACAGTCCCTGTAGCAAATATGTATTCAAAGAAACGTCATATTTAAAAAAGTCATGGTGTCGACGATAAAATTTTGAAAATGTTTGCGCAGTTTCTGCTACCGATAGCCCTGTTTCGGAAGAAATTCTGTTAAAATTCTGTTTACGATCATTAAAGTCATCAACATGGCATCAAGCTCTAGCAAAACGAATAAACTGTGATACATAACCCCCCTATTATTTTTTTTTTTTCATTCCTTAATTTATCACAACGATAATACCCCCATGTGACGCAGTACACATCATGCAAACACGCCTATATAATTCTGACCCCATCGAACCCCATTTTTATAATAAAACTGGGGTTTATAGGGGTAAACCTTATTACTAAAATATATATTGTGGGTATCGATGAGGCGGTTCTGACGTGTACCCACAGGCTATTTTTTAGCAGAAATAAGAACAATATCACAATTTTCACTTTAAAATTCCTGTTTTTTCGGCGATAAAGTTTACGATGTATTGTATAGGTGTGTTTTCGTAATGTCCTTTCATTTTTCCAAAACAGTTATTTTTCTGACGAAACTTTGTAACGTTTGTAATATTTATACTCCTAACATAGCTTACGGGTGCCCGTTAGAACCGCCCCAAATAAGGCGATTCTAATGAAAACCCACAATCTATGTCGTGGGGCAGAAACATGCAAAAATTGATGTGTTTTCGTGCGAAAATTGATTCTGAATAAAGATTTACTGAAGACAGTGTGGACTTATCTTCTTTGCTTTCTTGTTATTGAGTTTAACGGCCAGTCAACACTTTTTAGGTCATTGTTGAGCCGGTCAGTTTACCTATCCACACCTTTCCTGGGCATGCTCATACGTAAGCTGTTAACCAGTACAGTGCACATTCTTTCGCCAGAAACTGACAACTGCCCTACTTGAATCAGCGGAAGGGAGAGTATGACCGTAAGAAAGATTTCATGATCAATCTTTACGAAAGAGTATGGACTTCTTTATATCTGAGTTGGCTCACAGTAGTTTCTACAGTTTTAATATACGCCAAAGGAAGAACGAGATCTCCATGCGCACATACGCAGTCTAATCAGAGTCTTACAGGTAAGGGCCAATAGAAAATGTTTACAAATTGTTCCCCAGTTAACACCAAATATTCATTTTGTCTATACCTCTAGTCTATACCTCTTGTCAACGGTTAGTATTATTTTACCCCAAGGAGGCCCTTACCTGTTGACTCTTAAGCCATCACTAAGAGCTACATAATATTATGAAATTACGTCAAAGTCCTAAATAACCAAGAATAAATGCTTTTAAGAGTACGTGATTACTAACGCATTGCGCCCTAACACCAGTCTGTGACGGAAACCATCATCTGTTTTTTTACTGAACATCACGAAAACACGCCTATATAATCTTGAACCCCTTGAACCCCACTTGAACCCACTCTTATTTCTGCTCTAAATTATAGATTGTGGGTACTCGTTAGAACCGCCTATAGATTGTGGGTACTAGTTAGGACCGCCTCGGTGAGGCGGTTCTAACGAGTACCCAAATCTATGTTTTAGAAAAATAAGGTTTACTCCTGTAAAGCCAAGGTTTACTGCATAAAAGTTTGGTTGAAGAGGATCAAAATTATATAGGCGTTTTCCCGTGATGTTAGAATGTTTATGGCCAGTATCCGAATAGAATGTACAACTTTGAAAATTCCATGAAGTGTAAGAATCAAAGAAAAGATTCTAACAATAACACAAAGAGGAAAATGGAAGTGGTCCTTAACCAGAGTTCATATAGGCCTCGTTATCAGTACGTCTGAAAGCTGGATATGTACTTGTTAAGAGCCAGCAAATGCCGCATTTGTAGTTTATTGTCCGTAACAAAAAACTAAAGTCATCTTTTTAAACTTACATGTTTCATTTTTGGTCAACGCATTCAGCGAATCTATGTTTTGTTTGTTTGAATTGATGTTTTACGTCCCCGTCAAAACCAACTATGTCATTTTGGAGGCGTTGCTTCCAATTTTGTGGGACTTTAACCAAACATTGAGATGAAATGATTTCTCAAGCCCTGTCGTCGAATGAAACCAATAAGGTTTATAAGCATGGATGGTCCGACTCGCACCGCTTTTCCTGGACAAGCTTATCGATTTCTGATCATTGCCTGCACTTCTATTTAGATACTCTAAGCGGTTCTCCAGTGCTAATACGCGGTCGGTTTCATCACTGCGTGGAAACATACTGCAGCCCGTCTATTTCTTCAACCCCCGCTAGGCGTGGGGCCAGTTTAATGGCCGTAACAAGGAACTAAAGCCATCTTTTGTAACCTTTATGTTTTATTTATGGTCAACGCATTCGGCGAAGCTTTGTTAACTTCTCGAAAGAGGTCAGTCTCAAAACTTATATACTTTGGGTTGTAATCAGATGGGCATTTCACTTTTTGTTTTAATTGTTCGATGCTAACTAGGTTGTCATTACATGGCCACGTAAAATCGATTTAAGCCCCCCAGTGGAAATCTTCCACTTACCGTTCCAAGGCGGCTCTTCTGTGACGATTTATTTATGTTGTTGTTTGTTACTTACTGTGTGTATCACTTGTGTCTTTTAATTTTGGATGGCCATATGGCCATTTTGTGGGAAAGTAACTGTCCTTATGGCCTTCCTTTGTTTAGGTTTCCATTATGGTCTGGTCGCTTAATGTTTGTATTTCTTTCCCTTTGGTGTCTTTTATGGGTGGAGTAAGTTAATTGCATCCATTCCTGATCTTTGTTTTACTTCTACTTTACTAGCATAAAATGCAGCATTGAGTACTGTTTTTTATCCGTGATTAACCCTTATCTTGCTGAATATTCATTTAAGCCACACCCATTTCTGTCTGTCAACTAATCAAATTACTCGATGTAATTTATTGCTACAAATTCATTAACTGAATGCCAAACAGTGTAGATCCTGATCAGATGGCTTCAGAAGCCATCTGATCTGGATCTACAATGTTAGCAAACAGAGGGGTTGTCGTGAACAGCAAGATAAGGGTTAAATTAAGTTGTACCTCAGTTTGTCACAGCTGTCTGTCATGTAGAATGATTGAATTCAGATCTAATCACACCTATACGAATACACTGTAAATTTTACCGACGTAAAAATGAAAAATAAGATGAAGGGGGTCATTTAGGCCAGTTTGCGTGATGCCGCCTTCAATTGCAGAGAGAATTAGCTTGCGAAATACCTACAAATGACATTTAATGGAATTGTGTTTTCTCAGCAGACTAGATTAGTGTTTCCTAAGCGCATTTATGAGGCAGAGCTATAGCACAGAAATTACCATTGATTTGGACTCCTGCTGCATGGTATTTTATTGAACAAACAAAGGACGTCTAGTCTCTTAAGCTGTAAAATGCAAACACACACACACACGGGCGTGCCCGCGCGCGAGCCCCGCACACACACACACGCGCACGCACGCCCGCCCGCCCGCACACACACACACACACACACACACACACACACACACACACACACACAGAGGAAACTAGAGGTCCAAGTGTGCCAGAGTCGCTCATCTGGATGAGGCTGATCATATATTACTTTGCGCCTTGGTGGCCATTCTTTTATTTGATCACATGGCCTTTAGCAATTCGGAATCTGCATGTTATCTTGATGCTTCTGATTAAGTTTCTGAACAGCTTTCTCTGAATTAGGATCCATTGGTCGCCATATGGGAATCGGAATAGAACAATTTTAGCAAATCTGAATCTCCTTGTCACCCTCATGCCTCAAGTCAAGTTTCAGCTCAATTCGACTTTTGGTTCGGGAGGAGATGTCGTTTGAAGAATTTCAAGATGACCATCATGGCAGCCATTTTGGGTATCGGAACCGAACGATTTGAGCATATCTGAATCTTCATGTCTCACCGATGCCTGCCATCAAGCTTCAGCTCAATTCGACTTTTGGTTCGGGAGGAGAAGTTGTTTGAAGAATTTCAAGATGGCAGCCATGGCGGCCATCTTGGATATCGGAACTAACCGTATTATCTAATCTGAATCTCCATGTCACCCCGATGCACACAATCAAGTTTCAGGTCAAGTTTACCTTTTGTTCGGGAGAAGATGTCGTTGGAATAATTTCAAGATGGTCGCCATCTTGGATATCAGAACGATACGATTTGAGTAAATCTGAATCTCCATGCCACTCCGATACCTCCCACCAAGTTTCAGCTCAATATGACCTTTTGTTCGGGAGATTTCGTTTGAAGAATTTCAACATGGCAGCCACGGCGGCCATCTTCGATATATGAACAGAATGCTTATAGCAAATCTGATTTTTTATGCCATCCCGATGCCTCCCGTCAAGTTTCATCTCAATTCAACCTTTGGTTCGGTAGGAGTTGTCGTTTGAAGACTTTCAAGATAGCCGCCATGGCGGCCATCTTGGATATCGAAACAGAACTATTTTAGCAAATCGGAATCTCCATGTCACCCCGGTCCCTTCCATCAAGTTTCAGCTCAATTTGACATTTGGTTCAGGATAAGATGTCGTTTGAAGAATTTCAAGATGGCCATTTGGTTCAGTAGGAGATGTCGTTTGAAGAATTTCAAGATGGCCGCCATTGTGGCCATCTTGGAAATTGAAACGGAACAATTTTAGCAAATCTGAATCTGCATGTCACCAGGATGCCTCACACCAGGTATCAGCTTAATCTGACTTCTCTGTCAGGAGGAGCTGTCGAAAATGTGAAAACTTAACGACTGGCGGATGGACGGACGGACGACAGACGACCAATAGGCCACGGCATAAGCTTACCTGGAGCTAGCTCCAGTTGAGTGAGCTAAAACGGTACAAAAAATACAATTTTGACATCGAAGTTCATTTTGTTTTCATGTACACCAGAATCGCACTATAATCAAATACATATTATGTCTAAAAATTGCGACTTAGTATGTTGTCTTTTTTTGTTTTGTTCTCTCTCTCTCTCTCTCTCTCTCTCTCTCTCTCTCTCTCTCTCTCTCTCTCTCTCTCTCTCTCTCTGCCAGCTCAGCGGAGCCGAAGACTCAATATTTTCAAACGACAGAACCTTGTAGGCGAATCGTTACAAAGATAGCCGCCATGCCGATATATACAACAAAAACATATAAAAGTCTTATTCTCAGGCACCAAATGGCCGATGACCTTGGCACTTGGTATGCAGCATTGGGGACTCGGGCCCTATCATATTTGTTCAAATGATAACCATGACTTACTTTTTGTCGATGTCAAATGTCAGAATGGAAAAAAAGCAATACACTGATTCTTCTCTAATTTTTTCTTTCTGATTTTATGGTAGCCTGTGGCATCAGAAATGATATCTACAATCAGCTAAATGGAAGTTTATCCATTCTGAAGGTGTATGGTCATTGCTCACCTTTGTCCTGTATGGCTCAGATTCAGTACTTTTATCTGCGGTTCCATTACAACTGCTGGGCTGATTGAAATCAAATTAAATGTGCAGCCTCTATGGGATAGAGTAATGAAAATTAATTCATGGGATAGGAGTCACCTAACCAAGATGACCGTCATGCCCATATATGATATAAACCCTTTGAAATCTTCTCTGAAAACCAAACGGCCAATGGCTATGAAAAATGGTATGCAGAATTGAGGACTCAGGCCCCGCCAAATTTGTTCAAATTATGATCTTTAGGTGACCGTGACTTATTTTATGTCGAGGTCAACTTTGGTCACTTAGAGATTTTAGAGAAGAAAGGCAAACCTGTAGATTTTATTTGATTCTATCTAGATTGTGGCTCAAAATTGTTATTTGGAGTCAGCTAAATGGAAGTATATCAATTCGAAAGGTCAAGGTCATTTACCCATCTTTGTCCCGCATGGATCAGATTCAATATTTTATATTCACCGCTCAAACTCCTGGACAGATTGAAACCAAATTTCATGTGAAGCCTCTATGGGATGGGGCCATTTAAAAAAATGTGGGATTGGAGTCACAATGACGGTTGCTTTACCCATATATGGTAAAAAATCTTCTAATGAATCAAAAGGCAAATGACCTTGAAAGTTTGTATGAGCAGTGTAGACTCGAGGCGGTTCTAACGGGCACCCACAATTTATATTTTGAGCAGAAATAAGAAAAATATCACAATTTTTCAAATTTTCGTTTTTCCGGCGGTAAATTTTGCAATGTATTGGTATAGGCGTGTTTTCGTAATGGTTCGCGGTCCTGTCCAGTTGAGCCACATTATTGTTCAAGTGTGTGGATTTAGTTGCTACATGTATATTTGTAGGACCAGTCATTTCAAACAATATTGCGGATTCCTTACGAAAACACACCTATACAAATACACTGTAACCTTTATCGCCGAAACAAATGAAAAGTTTAAGATAAAACTTGTGATATTTTTGTCTTATTTCTGCTCAAAATATAGATTGTGGGTACCCGTTTGAACCGCCTTATCGAGTACCCATAATCTATATTTCAGAGCAGAAATGAAACAAATAAGGTTTACCCCTGTAAACCCCAGTTTTACTATATTAAAGACGGGTGTTCAAGGGGGTCTAAATTATATAGGCATGCTTGCGTGATGTCAATTCTCATCTGGTGTGATGCCAAACCTCAACATGTTGCAGAAATACATAAATAAATAGAAGTGAAGGCAATGATCAGGAATCGAGTCCTGTTGTCAAATTTTCTAACAAAATTTCAAGTCTTCATTCGTAGCAAACATTGCAATAATTGATTCGGCTTTTAAGTGCTGCCCCCCCCCCCTCCCCCACCCGCAACGGGTCAAACTTAAATGGCCGATGTCAGTTCACCAATGTCCCTTCGTTGTTTATCAATGAAACGTCTGCATCTGTTATTTTTTTTTTCAGAATATTGGTTGTTGACATTATGAAAGACAGTTTTATGTAAGAAAATGTAAGCATTATCTCCCTAAACGACCCTAACTGAGGCGGATTTAACGAGTGACCAAAACATATATGGAGGGCCACATCAGAAAATAAATTACATCTGGAGACTACCTCAACCACAAAACAGAATCTCTTATTCCGATCATCTGCAATGTGTCAGCAAGAAAACACGCCTATATAATTCTGACCCCCTTGAACCCAACTTTTATATAGTGAAACTGGGGTTTACAGGGATAAATCATATTTTTCATATTTCTGCTCTAAACATTATATAGATTGTGGGTTCTAGTTAGAACCGCCTCAATGAGGCGGTTCTAACGAGTACACACAATCTATATTTTGACCAGAAAGGAGAAAGATATCAGAAGTTTTCATCTTAAAATGTTCTCTTTTGTGACATTAAAATTTATAAATTTTTTATACAGGCATGTTTTCGTAATTGTTATGTTTCTAAATGCAGAATTAATTCTTTTATAGATAAAACAACACTTTTGTCTTCCTGGTTTCTTACATTCTTCGAACGCGCATGTGCAGCCGACTGCACGCCTATTTAAATTTTTGCAGCCGACTACATCACGAAAACACGCCTGTATAAATTTGTGCAGCCGACTACGTCACGAAAACACGCCTATTAGTTGGCCATCCAAACCACGAAAAATACTTCTGATGGAAAAAATTGAGTAGAGTATGGCATCCATGCAAATAGTGTTCTTTAGTGTGATGCAAAAGTGATATGGGTGGATGCCACTTCTGAAAATGCCCCTGAGCCTCAGAATTAGGTCAAAGGTCATATGAGTGCAAAAATACAATAAAATGTGTACATACTGATATTTGTATCCTCTTGCTATCTAAGAAGACCAAATAAAGTTAATCCAAACACCAGCAATGTACTTAAGACATATTGTTTATGCATCAAATGTGAGAAAAGAAGTTGTATCACAGATTTTGCCAGGATCAAAGGTCATATTTTCTTTAAATATGCATTAATATTTATTGTACAAAGGGTTATCAAGTATGTCAACTTAAACAAAGTCAAATCAGTTTCCATTTCCTTATCTAGGAAGCATAAAACCCACACATTATACAAACAGCATATTGGCCAACCTAATCGGCCTTAGGTCAAAGGTCATTTAAGTACATATTTGGCAAAATATGTTTATTTTGCAAAATACGTTGTTTCTTCACATGCCATCCATGATTATAAGTAACATTCCAAATCGTCTTCTGAGTTCTTACTAAACATCACAATGATATATGATGAAGATATATCTAATAATAACACAAGTGGGTCATCATCAAAGGTCACGTGCAGCTACTGTAAAACACTTATATTTGGCGGTCATTTTATTTTGGCGCTACTTGCAGTCAAGGAATAAAACGCCAAATAAAAATCCGCCAATAAAGCTGAAAGAATGCAAGAGAAGAAACTTTATTCTACACATCACAATTATAATGTGTTAATAGGTCATATGCATCATCGGTGACAAAAGAAAAAGTGTATTTACTTCTTTAGAAGCCAAAATAAAGAAAGACAATGTTGTAGTCATAAGACAGCTCAAAACGGCTGAATGAAAACAAACACACCTTGAGAGTTATTGTCAAAATTGTGGATGTAATTAGTAATTGATTGATGGCTTTAACTGTGAGCTCAATATGATGGGTAAACCAATCAGATAAGAGGAAAGTGACACATCTCCAGACAGACATTCGGATTATCAAGGTAGCACATTGGGTTAATCATGCGGTAAACAAAAACGTTTAACTAATTACTACAGTTTTTGCATGACGCTGTTGATGACCAACTCCGATGATTTTTTGTCATCTTATGCTATCTGTGTAGATTCGACCGATTCTTTTTCTTCGGAAATCGAAAATCCGCCAAAATATAAATCCGCGAAAAGGTCTACTCATAAAAAGCGCCAAAATTTACTGCCGCTTAATGTTAGTGTTTAACAGTCTTCAAAGTTTGTATTTTACAAGATGCCACTTCATTTTAAGAGACGTTTAGATCACTTCAATGTAAAGGGTAACAGCTAATATGTGTTCGCGATTGCGCCCATATGATTAAATGATTTTACTTCAACTTTGACAAATGTATGCAATGCAAACCAAACAGGGGTTTCTCCGATATCACAGATACGAGCTTTCTTCCGCATAATCTGAAATGATAGACATAGTCATATATAAATAACAAGCCATTTTAACTTCATATCTCGACTAGATATTTGGGTGGCTTATTAAATATTAACAATACCTATTTCGATGGTTTGATCAGTCAGATTTACCCCCAGAATTTCAGTTAAATAAAGCAAATTCTTCTGATACCGAGGCCCCGTTTTTAGCTTTACATCTGTCTATTGTAGGATGGTTTGTTTCCTGGAAAATTTATGATAAACGCGATGGTTTTGACTTAGAGATTGTAAATTTTCCTTTATTGGATGGTGATGGCGTTTATATTTCGTAATTAATTCGATTTGCCAGAGTGTCTAGTCATGTAACTGTCTTCAACACTCGATATAAATTGTTAACTGCTAAACTTCTTAATCAGGGATATCGGTATCATAAATTTCAATGACTTCAGCACCCAATTTCGTAAATTCATTCTTCGATATAAAAAATGGGTACAACATAAAGGTTATACGACAGACTGCATGCATGGTAGTTAACCCAAACACAGTTGACAACTTTGCTTCCCTCTTTAATTGCACGCCGGTGGGTCAGGCCTTAGATTCTGCGACCGTCCCAGCGTAATGGCTTGCTGAGAATTAGAGAGAATTTAGTTTTATGTAATATTGGTTGGTGCCTGATGCTCTGTCTCTGGTCGGGCCCATCGGAGTACAACTTTTGGTTTTCTTTTGCCCCAGCATTTTAGTGGTTTCTTGCTGTCCTCACCGTTGTTATATCTCTGTGGTTGTTTTGATTTTTGTGTTCTGTGAGATGTTGCGCTTATATTATTTTGTTTTGGATAGCCAATTGGCCATTTTGTGGGAAAAAAAACTGTCCTTTTGTCTTTCCGATATTGATGTTTCCATT
Organism: Lucinisca nassula; assembly: GCA_963580285.1. Taxonomy (NCBI): domain Eukaryota; kingdom Metazoa; phylum Mollusca; class Bivalvia; order Lucinida; family Lucinidae; genus Lucinisca; species Lucinisca nassula. The sequence continues at coordinate 53,783,856 of OY757023.1, read as the reverse complement.
AGGGTCTAGTCATTTATTTTTTGTGTTTCTTTCCCTTTGGTGCCCTTGATTGGAGCTGTGGGTTAATTGTATCGATTGCCTTCACTTCAATCAAATACACGTAACAAATGTATTTTTTGATAATAAATACTTGTCATCAACACATCCTTGTGTTAAATATGACAAAATTTGGTTAGAAAACATCCATTTTTTAACAGTTTTGTGCTTAAATAACCCCTGGCCTATAAGACCGACATACTTAGAGGGTACATATAAAATAATTGTCCATTGTTCACTGCACCTGGATAGTTTTATGGTGATTTTTAGCAAGCAATTTCCCCAAATATATGTTAAAAGAGAGTTATGAGTAGTTTCGTGTTTATTTTGCACTCATTTGACCCTTGACCTTCTTCTTGGCCTCAGACGCATTTCCAGACATGGCACCTACCCCTATGATTGTTGATACACATCAAGGATTACATTTAGCATGGGTGCCATATTCTAGTCAATTTTGTCATCAAACGTAAAAATATCAATCTTTTTTGCACCTGCTTAGTCACACATAAAGGATGTTTTTATATGTTGTTAATTGGTTTATCTATTATTGCCAGTTATCCGAGATGCGACATTTCAATTAAGGGATAAGGTTAAAGTTTGATTTTTAATTGTCTTACACAAAGAAAGTGTTAAAATCGGTCCTGCTAATAATAGAGTAACATTTTAGTTGAAAATATTTAATGCTTGTACAACCATTTTATATCGCCTTTTCTGTTTTAGAAATGGCACAGTGTAGTATTCTGTGTATGTTGTGATAAAAACCGGCCTGGCAACCCGGTTCAGTCAGCTGGTGGATACTGACTAATAAAACCTGTTGTCGGACAGGCTAGCTCAACGGAAGTCGCGATTTGACTTACGGTAGTTGCGCAAAGGCAATATTTCAGACCCATAACAGAAACAAAGTCACAAAGAAAGAATCCAGTTCTATATCAATATCGGGGATCATCAATGATTCAAGTCTGTAACATTAGTATCCCTTTTTATTCGATTTAACCCATATGCATGTAAACAAGCATTTTCTAATCAAATGCACGTTACAAATGTATTTTTTAAATATTTCAAGAACTAGAGAAAGCGACCAGTGGGTCACGTATGCCCCCGGCCAGCACCACCCTCTGATTTATCTTTCGAGCCTGTATGAAGAAGTCAAGTAGCTATAAGACTTTAGTGTTGGTTGGCGCCTGATGCTCCGTCTCTGGTCGGGCCCCTCGGAGTCTAACTGTTGGTTTTCTTTTGCTCCAGCAATTCTGTTGTTGTATGCTGTCGAGTCGTCAACCTTGTTTCATCTCTGTAGTTTTTTTATTTGTATGTTCTCGGAGATGTTACACTGATGAGTTAGGAAGCCTTCATGCGGACGTAACAAAATTAGTGTATACCGCGACAGAGGTAAGGACGAGGATTATTGCCATGTAAAATCGATTTAAGCCCCCCAGTGGAATTGTTTCCACTGACCGTTCCTAGGCGGTTCTTCTGTGGCGGTTTACTTATGTTGTTGTTTGATACTTACTGTGTGTATCACTTGTGTCTTTTTTATTTTGGATGGCCATTTGGCCATTTTGTGGGAAAGTAACTGTCCTTATGGCCTTCCTTTGTTTAGGTTTCTATTATGGTCTGGTCGCTTCATGTTTGTGTTTCTTTCCCTTTGTTGTCTTTGATGGGTGGAGTAAGTTAATTGTATTGATTCCTGATCTTTGTTTTACTTCTACTTTATAAATGTGTTTGTAAAAGCTATACCAAACATAAAATTTCTAATTTGACCAAGAGTGTGAGGGCATCAAAGTTACTGAAGGAGTCGGGGCATCAATGTAACTGAAGCAGGTGGGGTGTGCATCAATGAATATTTGGACTGGTATACAACATCGATGCAAATATCAATTTAATTTGTCTTAGAGTTTAGAACATACATGCATCTATAAAGTTTGTCATAAATTTTTAACCAAATGTAAATGTCTAAGTCTGTGACCAGGTCAAGGTCACAATGGGTGGGAGAAGGGACATGCATCAAAAAATCTTTGGACTGGTATGCAACATTGATGCAAGTATCAACTGAATTTGTCTTAGAGTTTAGAACATAGTACAGACATCTGTAAACTCTGTCATAAAACTTTAACTAAAAGTAAAATTTCTAAGTCTGTGACCTTGACCCCAAGGTCACTGTGGCAGAACGAAAACTATATACCCCCAAAGCATACTTCGTATGGCGGGGGTATAATAAATACTGGTCAGCAACACATCCTTATGCTAAATATAACACAAGAGCACCGCATGCGGGTGCCAACGCTCGTCTGCAGTTTCTTTTAGAAAACCAAAGTTCTAATTCAAACAAGAGCAATCAAATTGCAAGATGGAGTTATGAAACTTGTAGGGAATGTAGCTCTTGTGATGGTGAGTATGTGTATGAAGTTTCATGAAGGTAGGCCAAATACTTTTGGAAATATGGTCAAGGTTAAGTTTTTTGGTTAATTTTTCGAAAAATAGGTCAAAGTTCAAAGATCAAGGTCACAGATCAAAAAGTGTGGTATCACTGAAAAGGTCTTGTCCCAAGGAACATTCATGTGAAGTTGGAAGGCTCTGTTGCGAATAGTATTGAAATAAGAGACAAAAACAATTTAAAATAAAACGGAGAGAAAAGGGGAGAAAATTCAATCAAATTGCAAGGTGGAGTTATAAAACTTGTAGGGAATGTAGCTCTTGTGATGGTGAGTATGTGTATGAAGTTTCATGAAGGTAGACCAAATACTTTTGGAAATATGGTCAAGGTTAAGGTTTTCGGTTAAATTTTCGAAAAATAGGTCAAAGTTCAAAGGTCAAGGTCACAGATCAAAAAGTGTGGTATCACTGAAAAGGTCTTGTCCCAAGGAACATTCACGTGAAGTTGGAAGGCTCTGTTGTGAATAGTATTGAAATAAGAGACAAAAACAATTTTAAAAAAACGGAGAGACAAGGGGAGATAATTCAATCAAATTGCAAGATGGAGTTATAAAACTTGTAGGGAATGTAGCTCTTGTGATGGTGAGTATGTGTATGAAGTTTCATGAAGGTAGGCTAAATACTTTTGGAAATATGGTCAAGGTTAAGGTTTTCGGTTAAATTTTCGAAAAATAGGTCAAAGTTCAAAGGTCAAGGTCACAGATCAAAAAGTGTGGTATCACTGAAAAGGTCTTGTCCCAAGGAACATTCATGTGAAGATTGAAGGCTCTGTTGTGAATAGTATTAAAATGAGAGCAAAAAATGTGTTTCAGAAAAAAATTGGAAAAGGGGAGATAATTCAGCCAAAATCAACAATGTTGTTATGGTCCTTGGTCAAAATGTAGCTCTTGTGATGATGAGTGTGTGTATGAAGTTTCATGAGGCTAGGTCTAATACTTTTTAAGTTATAGCCAAGGTTAAGTTTATTTGGAACGACGCCAGACGACAACGCAGACGCCGGAGTGATGACAATAGCTCGAAAGTTGTTTTTTTCAAAAAACACACGAGCTAAAAATGTGTTCAGAAAACATCCGTTTTTCACGAGCTTTGCACTTAAATGACCCCTGACCTATAAGACTGACATACATAAGACGTACATTTAAAATGATTTTCCATTGTTCACTGCACCTAAATAGTTTATGGTGATTTTAAGCAAACATTTTCCCCAAATATGTGTTAAAAGAGAGTTTTAAGTAGTTTCATGTTTATTTTGCACTCATTTGCCCTTTGACCTACTTCTGGGCCTCAGACGCATTTCCAGACGTGGCATCCACCCCTATGATTGCTGACACACATCAAGGATTACATTTAGCATGGGTGCCATACTCTACTCAATTTTGCCATCACAAGTAAAAATTTCAATCTTTTTTGGGATTGGATGGCCAACTATATATAAATTTGTGCAGCCGACTACGTCACGAAAACACGCCTGTATAAATTTGTGCAGCCGACTACGTCACGACAACACGCCTGTATACATTTATGCAGCCGAATATGTCACGAAAACACGCCTGTATATTTTTTTTGCAGCCGACTACATCACGAAAACACGCCTGTATATTTTTTTGCAGCCGACTACGTCACAAAAACACGCCTGTATAAATTTGTGCAGCCGACTACATTACGAAAACACGCCTGTATATTTTTTTGCAGCCGACTACATCACGAAAACACGCCTGTATATTTTTTTTTGCAGCCGACTACATCGCGAAAACACGCCTGTATAAATTTGTGCAGCCAGCTGCATCATGAAAACACGCCTATATATATTCGTGCAGCCAGCTACATCATGAAAACACGCCTGTATAAATTTGTGCAGCCGACTACATCACGAAAACACGCCTATATAAATTTGACCATCTAATAGTAAAACTGGGGTTTAAAGAGGTATACACTTTTTTACATATTTCTGCTCAAAAACAAAGATTGTGGGTACACGTTAGAATCGTCTAACGAGTACCCATAATCTATATTTAGAGCAGAAATATGAAAAATATCGGATTTTTTTATCGGAAATTTTTCATTTTGTGGGTGGCAAAAGTTTCTAGTTAGGCATGTTTTGGTTGTGAATAAGGCTGGGCGGATGGATTTTTCTTGAAAGTAGATTAAGGATTGGTTGGTTGATTTTAGGTTAAACGTCCCCGTCAACACTGCATATGTCATTTTGTAGACGTTTTACCCGACATTGAGATGAAATGACATCTCAAGCCCTGTCGCCCAATAAAACCACTAGGGTTCATAAGCATGAACGGTCCGACTCGCACCGCTTTGCCTGGGCAGGCTTAGATCCTCTAGCGGTTTACCAGTACTCGTATGCGGTCGGATTCAGCTCTGCGTGGAAGCATCTTACTTCAAGCCCCAATGGGCAGGGACCAGCTAGATTAAGGGGAATTGGAACATCTTCAGGGGAGGCACTTCCTGCATAAGTGTTTTGTCTCCCATGACAATAGTGGTCAACTCTTTAACGAAAGAATTTGCTCCTCAGGAGCAAATTCTTTCCTTTAAGAGTAGATCCCTTTTTTCAGTGGGACAGGACTTATAGAAAAGCGAACAGAATGTCGCGATAGTTGTCTCCCTTTGAAAAATGGCAGAAAAACTGCCAGGTGTTCCCTTTCCCCTTAAGGTTTCCTCTACATGCATACGAGCGGCTAAGGCTCAAGTAGTACTGCGCTTTTGCAAAGCTTCACGAAAACACGCCTGTATAATTTTGACCCCTTTAAACCCCACTTTTATGTTGTAAAAGTGTGGTCAACAGGGGTTTACATTATTTTTTATTTTCTGCTTAAAACATACATTGTAGGATTTCATTATAACGAGTTCCAACAATCTATGTTTTGAGCATCAATATGAAAACAAATCAGATTGTTTTTTGTCTGAAAATTTTCTTTTTTTTTTTTTTTTGGTAGCAAAATTTGAAAAAGCGTGTTTTCGTTGTGGCTCGCCTGAGCATATGCTTGTCGCGATATAAACTCTTTTTCTCATTGACTCCCTTTTTTCAAATGCCTTGTGTTAATAATCGTCGCAGATCAGATCAGCTGGCAGGGCGGAGCTACTGTTTACACCTGCTTTTGGAATATTCTATTGTCAAAAGGTAAGTCACCTTGTGGGAATTCAACTGTATCAAACAGCACTATGGTGTATATGGCCAAATAGTTGGCCCGTTTGCAAATACAATCGAAAGAAACTCTATAGAAACATCTTGTGAATTCAACTTAATTTGTGTGGCATACGGTGTATATTGACACCGCCTGAACTGCTCCGCCCTGCCAATCCTATCTTCGACTACAATAGCCTTTCAAAACGCCTTAGCTGGCGTTTACATTGCTCTCTTCATAATGAAGTACATGTAGTTCGATCAAGTACCGTGGTTAACCATGGTTAACCAGTGGTTAACCAAAGTGTGATCGAACTCAGTCTGGTAGCGGTCTGGTAGCATGGCGGGAAAGTCGTGACGTCACTCTGGTCGAACCAGACTAAATCGGGGGTTTCTCTGGAAGATACGTCACACCATACAAAGATGGCGGCGAAAGGGCGAACACCAATGTGCGGGAAATGGCTGGGAATTGTCCGGAAAATGGGGGGGGGGGGGGCGTTAGTGGTGCGTTATCCCCAATATCTCCACTTCGGGTGGTCAGAAATTAATAAAATTAGTATCAAATAAAATAAATAATAATGTCTAGACTGCTACACAGACTTCTATTTTAGAAATAGATGGTCTCTGTACCAGTCAACCAAACATCTACCAGATGGCGTTCGATCACACCGGTGAAAAAACACGGAAATCACGGGAAGAACGTGCACACTTTGACTTCCGCTACCAATATATGGTAGATGATCGAACTGCATCAATGTTTCCAGATAAACCTGAGTCGTTTAGTCAGAGTCGCTTGGCGGAGCTATTTAGGTGTTGTTAATATATGTCGAATTCGCTGAGCTCACCAGAAGAATCGGTAGAGTGCCTTTCGCATGCTTTCGGCAAGCGGACCTAATGGCCATATATACGCCATAGCTTTGTTTGTGTTAGAGTAATTCACCCAATTGGGTGACTTGGTTTACCTTTTTGTTAATAGAACATTCCGAAGGTAGGTGCAAACAGTAGCCCCTGCTGCGACCAATTAACAGTCTGAAATGCGTACAAACAATATTTGTTTAATTTCCGTGACAAAAAGTACCCGAAACTTGCCTAAAACAGAAAGGCCTTTTAAATCAGAAAAAACAAACATCTTCGTCATGCGCATTAAGTTCATTTTACACCGCGTTGCCAGACACTAAAATGTTGGTATACAGTGAATCCAGTTGCAAATTGATCATTCATCAGTGGTAACTATAGTAAATTTGCGATGCATACGAACGACCTCTAAATCAGAACTGTAAATGATTACTCCGTAATGGATGCAATTTAGCAGGCTATTGACCAGATATTCAACTCTTTTATTCCTATTTGCCGATTTTATCTGAAGCGAAAGATGGCCGCAATGCCATGTATCAAGAAATTATCTCGGGCTGTATGAATTATTACTGATATATGTTGCTGTTGTTGTTTTTTTTTGGCAGGAAAATAATCGTTTGCGCAACTCTATAGGGGTCTTTGAGATGTGCGCGTCCAGCAAAGACTCAGATCAGCCTGCGCATCCGCGCAGTCTGATAAAAGTCTCCCCTGTGTGCTCTATCGATAGGGATTGATCAAAAACTTGATTTGAAGTTTTACGTCCGTGTCAATACCTTTAGATCAGTTTGGACACGTTGCATCCAATTTTTGGACTTCTACCGGTCATTGAGATGAAATGGCATCTCAAGCCCTTCATGTACCGCCAAAACAATCCAATATGGTTTATGTGCAGGAATTCGCATCACTTTGCCTGGACAGGCTTAGTCTTTCAAAGCGGTTTACTAGTACTCCTGTGCGGCCAGTTTCGTCTCTGTGTGGATACGTCATGCAGCCCAATCTATTTCTAGAAGCCCCGATTGACGGGGACTCTGATCAAAATTGATTTTATGCAGTCATGGAAAGTTGATTTTTTTACTAAGTTTGGATAATGACTTATCATTTCGAAAACACACCCGTGCGACATAGTGCATTTTTTACATCTCCAAAATGGTTTCTTTTTTGATAAAAATCCATGATATTTTTCTTATTTATCCTGCAAACTTAGGTTGTGGGTCCTTTATAGAACCGCCTCATTGAGGCGGTTCTAACGAGTAGCCACAACCTATGTCTTGAAGCAGAAATAAGAAAGATAATGAATACCCCCTTAAAGCACAGTTGTCTCTATATAAAGTGGGGTTAAGGGGGGGGGGGTGTTCATACCACGGACTTGTTCAAGTGGTGTTTAATGCGCCTCCGTGGCCCGTGGGTAAGAGCGCTGCAATCTAGTTATGCGTACAACGGTTTTCGCCAGCCTCTGAATACGATCCGCCCGAAAAGAGTAAAATTATCTTAAAAGGATCGTAAGGCAATAAACCGATGATTTGAGACAATTATGATTAAATACCCCTGCGACATAGTGCATTTTTCAAATCTCTACGGCCCCCGCCCATAGGGGCTTGAAGAAATATATGGGCTGCATGATGCTTCCACGCAGAGCTGAATCCGGCCCGCACACCAGTACTGGTAAACCGCTTGGAGGATCTAAGCCTGTCCAGGAACCGCGGGGCGAGGCGGACCGTCCATGCTAATAAACCCTATTGGTTTCATTAGGCGACAGGGCTTGAGATGTCATTTCATCTCAATGACGGGTAAAAGTCCCAAAAAATTGGAAGCAACGTCTCCAAAATGACCTTTACAGTGTTGACGGGGACGTTAAACCTCAAATCAAAGAAACAAAATTTTTCAAATCTCCAAAATGGCTACGTTTCTGGTGAAAATCAGTGATATTTATCTAATTTATACTCCAAACATAGATTGAGGCGGTCATTGAGGCGGTTCTAACGAGTACCCACAACCTATGTTTTGCAGCAGAAATAAGTAAAATAATTTTTACCACCGTAAACCTCAGTTTTCGCTAAATAAAACGGGGTTTATGTGGGTGTTTATTTCACGGACTTGTTCAATTGAAGCTTCGTTGAACGCACAGTCCCGAAGACCTGTTTTCAATTGTCGCAGCCCAGTTGTCAACGAGCACCTAGTCTGTTAGCTTTTACGTTAATCTAGCGGTAGGATAAAGGTCTTACTTCATCTTCTATAATTATGTCTGACAGACAAATTACGATGCATTATTGTTATCACAGTTTCCTTTCACTCACTCTTAGTGTCAGCGTTTAAGTGCGTACACTTGACACTCAGTTCAATGTATCAGATACGCTCTATGAAAACATACCCGCACGCTGTGATAGTGTCTTGCATGTTTATTTTTAACATGAAAATCACTTTTTTCCTATTTCTAGTCCAAACATTAAAATAAGGTGTTCTTTGGAACTGCATCTACGAGTGCCCTCAAAGTATTTTTTTTAACATAACATTTAAAAGGGCACTAAGGTGTACACACTGGCATGGCGTCTTTCATGTCTCAAGAACTAGCCTTTTAAAGGGAATAGGAATACCTATTTTTCCACCAATTTTTCAAAGGGAGACAACTTTCGGAACTTCCTGTTCGCTTTTCTATAGGCTCAGCCCCACTGATAAAAGGATCGACTCTTAAAGGAAAGAATTTGCTACTGGGAAGCAAATTCTTTCCTTTAAGAGTTGATCCCTGTTGAAATGGGAGACAAAATACTTTTGACCTGAAAGTGTATCCATTACACTTAAGATGAACTTAATTTTTCTTGTTTCTATTCCAAACATAGACTGTCGGACGGTGCTCATTAGAATCGCCTCAGTGAGGCGGTTCTAACGAGTACCTACAATCTATGTTTTTGATAACAAATAAGAACACCTTACATTTACCCTGTAAACTTTAATTTTCTCTGTATATGATTGATTGTCTGGGGTTTAACGACATGTCAAACCTTGTGGGTCATTTTGTGCCGTCTCCCATACAAAGGGTGAGAAGAGATAGAAGAGATGGTTAAGGATATGAAAGTGTCAGGAGAGAACGAAGAAAATGAATGGAAGTGTAGAAAGAGAAGAAATAAAAACACTCCTTCCCTATATCTATCCTGACCTGTTCCAAGAACAACAGGCCTTACATAATTGTAATCCAATATCAGTTGGACGCCCCAGTGACAAAAGATACACGATACCTTCGTCCCACCCAACCACCTATATAATGTAGGGTGTACAGGGGTGTTCAATAATAGAGTTCGTTAATGACGGTTGGAAAATTATAGACCAATTTGTGTCTTAATGGTCACAAACCGCTACGACAGCTCTTATTTATAAGTTACCCCTATATTAAATGCATTGCAGCACATTGTCCTCATAAGATACATGTATGCTATCACAGGGCAAGCGCGCTTTATCAGGTCAACGTAACATTGCACTTTTATAAATGAACCGGACTCCCTGAAAATGACAAAAAATGTTATTGTTACTGGAAAAAATGAAAAAAGTGCATGTACGTGAAGAAAATATCATAGGAAATATATGGCAGCTGATACTAAATATATACGCCGCCGGAATGTTGGGACGCGTTGAGGACCATCAATAACTGATCGTTAATTGTCAATTTAAGAGTCTACAAGGGAAAAAAATGATACATAGAATACCAGATTCGTGTTATTTGACATCAAGTTGATCAGGCTCGGCTTCGAGAACGCATGGTGAAACTATCGGCAAGCCACGCGATTCTACAAGCATTCTCGAAGCCTTGCATGATGACCTTAATACCAAAAGACACTCACCTGGCATTCTCTTATATATTGCCTGCTTTTTGACTCGCAATACTTCTATTCTTGTACATCGGGTCGCATACCGCGACGACAGGTTTTCCAATAACGTGACTTCTCTGATATACTTGTTTGTTTTTCTCTCGCAGGACTTCTATTCCTGTACGCATGGCAGTGCAAACCATAGACAGGTTTTCAAGATAATGCTGGTATATTATCCGTTTTCCTGGAGACGTCAAAGACACGAAAATCCGTATGTGTCCTTTTTAATTATAGCCAGTTGAAATCAGATTGATCAACGCCGCCGTGTCATTTGAACTCTGTATCAAAAGTAGAGAGAAAGCTAAAGGCTTTACTGTCTTAATCTCGAGGTTATTTGTGGCTGCGCATTCGAGCCTTTGTTCAGTCAGTGGGGTTCGTCCCCGCCCACCGTGGCTTGGAGAAGTAAACTGTCATCAACCACATATGTGTACTGTTAAACTGCTTAGAAGGACTAAGCCTCCCCAGGCAAACTAGCGTGAGTCAGGGTGTCCAAGGCATAAAAGCCTTTTGGTTTCATTGGGCGACAGGGCTTTTGCTATCATTTCATCTCAATGTTGGGTAAAAGTCCCACAAATTGGAAACAATGTCCCCAAAATGACCTAAACAATGTTGAAGGGGACGTTAAACCTCAATTCACACACAGTTAAATCAGTCAGTTGGGAAACCGGTTCATACAGGCAACCGAAGAATTACACATTACACTCGTTTTGTTCTCAAACCCATATCATACGGAACCCGGGAAGAGACATGCATTTTTTTTAATATGTTTGCGAACAAAATATTAAGTGCGCACAGAAAATATATTGTGCGCACAAGATATTATCTTGTCCGGACAACATAAAATATCTTGTGCGGACAACATAATATATTGTGCGCACAAGATATTTTGTTCGCACAACATACAACTTGTGCGAACAACATAACATCTTATGCGTCTGATTAAATTGTGCTAACGAGACAATATGTTTTGCGGACCAGTTAATAATTTGTGCGAACAAGATATTATGTTGTCCGCACAAGATATCAAGTTGTGCGAAAAAGATAATATCATGTGCGCACAAGATATTATCTTGTTCGCACAACATCTTTGTTGTGCAAAAAAGATAATATGTTGTGCGAAAAAGATAACTTGCTGTGCGAACAAGATACTAAGTTGTGCGCACAAGATCTATGTTGTGCAAACAAGATAATATCTTGTGCGCACAAGATATTAAGTTATGCGAACAAGATATTATCTTGTGCACACAAGATAATTACTTGTGCGACCAAGATATTATACTGTTCCAACAAGATAATGCACAAGATATTATCTTGTTCGCACAACATATTAAATAGATTGCATGTCTCTTCCAGGGTTCCGTAATATCATTCAAACTAAGAATAATACAATATGGTATTGGAGACAACCTATTTGTTATCAACGAAACAATACTTACAGCTGTTTGCTTTTAGATGCTTTTTAGATGTCTTGAATGCAGACTGTTTAATTGCTATTTACAGTAGCATTGGCAAATATAGCCACGTCATGCGAAAGCCTGTTTTTGGTATCTGCGAACAACAAAGGTTCTGATCAGACTGCGCATGTGCGCAGTCTGATCAGCACCTTTGTGTTCGTGGTTTGTTAAGTACATTGCCTCATGTTTCTAAATCTAAAATATCGAGATGTTTACTAGCCAGTGTAGCTGAACAAACCCGATTGTGTCTTACGTTGTCGCACATCCAAAGGGCAGATTTTTGCATGATTCGGCTCTTATGATTGATGTGATCTTTGTCTCGAAGGATTTCTATTTCTGTGCACTAAACAGACTTGGTCAGTCGTGCAGATGACTTGCAAAATCAGGTATATTGTTTACTGCTTTCATTACGTGACTGCCGGCAGCTATGTATTCTGCAAACACACCTAACTGATTTTTTAAGAATCTTTTATAAGCATGAGCTCAATCCAGACTTTTCCTAATCAAGGGTCGATCGGGCTGCCAGAATAGAATCGTTTACCACAGGGAATTCTTATAGTTTGAAAAGGTTGAGGAAAACATCGCCAATACAAAATTGCTACAAATATGAAAAAGAATTTTTTTATAGGTCACCTGTCACGTATTTACAAGGTGAGCTTTTGTACTCACATTTTGTCTGTCGTTCGTCGTGCGTGGGTACGTCTGTCCGTCCGTCCGTCCGTGCGTGCGTCCGTAAACAATTTCAAATAAGTATATCTCTAACACCCAAAGGCCAGTCTTGAGCAAATTTCACGAGAAGCATCTGCAGATAGGGGGAAAGGCTGCATAAGGTTTTTGGGCTTAACAGATTGGAATTCTGGCTGCCATGGCAACATATAGCTCCCATTGACTCACAATGGGAAAAAGTGTAAAAAATCTTCTCTGAAACCACATGGCCTAGAGCTGAGATATTTAGCCTGTAACATTGTCATTGTTATGTTCTATAAAAGGGTTATCCTTTGGAAGCAAGGAATACACCACAGAATTGAAAAATATGAAGTGTATATGTTTTCTGGGCCAGACTAGCTAGTTTCGGCCAATTAGGCATCATCATTGACCCTCAGATATTTGCAAAATTCCACAATGGAATCAATGATCCCAAAGGACAAGAAAATATAATCTACACTATGATGTAGGGCAGGGAGACGTTTTACCGCCGCCACACATTCCCACACACCAGCTGTAGTGAAGTTAAATATGTTCTATAAAAGGGTTATCCTTTGGAAGCAAGGAATACACCACAGAACTGAAAAATATGGTGTGTATATGTTTTCTGGGCCAGACTAGCTAGTTTCGGCCAATTAGGCCACATCAGTGACCCTCAGATATTTTCAAAATTCCACAATGGAATCAATGATCCCAAAAGACTAGAAAATATAATCTACACTATGATGTAGGGCAGGGAGACGTTTTACCGCCGCCACACATTCCCACACACCAGCTGCAGTGAAGTTAAATATGTTCTATAAAAGGGTTATCCTTTTGAAGCAAGGAATACACCACATAACTGAAAAATATGGAGTGTATATGTTTTCTGGGCCAGACTAGCTAGTTTCGGCCAATTAGGCATCATCAGTGACCCTCAGATATTTGCAAAATTCCACAATGGAATCAATGATCCCAAAGGACAAGAATATAAGAATCTTATATGGGTGTGAGGGGTGGATGGAAAAATCCGTCCCGAGGGTCACTGTCCGGCATCACGAGGCTTGCCGAGTGATGCCGGACAGTGATCCCGAGGGACGAATTTTTCAATCCACCACTCACACCCATATAGGATTCTTTTTCTTGCATACCTTCCATTTCTATTGCGAATTTTTAATGCTGCTGTCACTTCGGTTACCGACGTCCGCCATTGTGTGATGACACAACAGTAATGTTTAGTGACGTCACGCATGACGACGACGCGCATGAGGTTGTAATCAACCAGTGCATTTATCAAACACGCGATTATATTCGATTTGGGGTCGGAACAGCAGGGTCAGAACAGAAATTTCTATCCCAGGGTAAAATCACGGATTTCCTTGTCTGGTGTGCAAGAAAATATAATCTACACTATGATGTAGGGCAGGGAGACGTTTTACCGCCGCCGCACATTCCCACACACCAGCTGTAGTGAAGTTAAATACGTTCTATAAAAGGGTTATCCTTTGGAAGCAAGGAATACACCACAGAACTGAAAAATATGGAGTGTATATGTTTTCTGGGCCAGACTAGCTAGTTTCGGCCAATTAGGCCTCATCAGTGACCCTCAGATATTTTCAAAATTCCACAATGGAATCAAGGATTCAAAAGACAAGAAAATATAATCTACACTATGATGTAGGGCAGGGAGACGTTTTACCGCCGCCTCACATTCCCACGCACCAGCTGCAGTGAAGTTAAATATGTTCTATAAAAGGGTTATCCTTTTGAAGCAAGGAATACACCACATAACTGAAAAATATGGAGTGTATATGTTTTCTGGGCCAGACTAGCTAGTTTCGGCCAATTGGGCCTCATCAGTGACCCTCAGATAGTTTCAAAATTCCACAATGGAATCAATGATCCCAAATGACAAGAAAATATAATCTACACTACGATGTAGGGCAGGGAGACGTTTTACCGCCGCCACACATTCCCACACCCAAAATTCCACAATAGAATCAATGATCCCAAAGGACAAGAAAGTATAATCTACACTATGATGTAGGGCAGGGAGGCGTTTTACCGCCGCCACACATTCCCACACACCCTGCAAATCATGCCCCTGGGGTCAAAATTGGCCACAACCCTGGGCCCTTAGCACCCATAGACTTCTAATGGAAATAAAGGTTTAAAAATCTTCTTCTCTGAAACCACAAGGCCCAGAGCTTAGATATTTAGCAAGTGGCAACGGCAAATGATCGATCACCTGCATAAATCCTGCCAATCATGCCCCTGGGGTCCAAATGGGCCACGCCCCGGGGCCCCTTAGCTCCCATAGACTCATAATGGAAAACAAACCCTAAAAAATATCTTTCTCTGAAAACCACAGGGCACAGAGCTTAGATATTTAGCATGTAGCAACGGCTAGTGGTCCCTACATACATCCAGTCAATCATGTCCCTGGGGTCCAAATTTGCCACACCCCGGGGCCCCTTAGCTCCCATAGACTCATAATGGAAAAAAAGGCTTAAAAAAATCTTCTTCTCTGAAACCACAGAGCCCAGAGCTTAGATATTTAACATGTAGCAACGACAAGTGGTCACCCACATTAATTCTTTCAATCATGCCCATGGGGTCAAAATGGGCCACGCCCGGGGCCCCTTAGCTCCCATAAACTCATAATGGATAAAAGCTTCAAAAATCTTCTTTTCTGAAACTATGAAGCACAGATTTTAGATATTTAACATCCAGCAACATAAAATGGTCACCAACATAAATCCTGCTAAGTAGAAGTGGAGGCAATGAACAGGAATCGATACAGCTATCCCACAGCTCCCATTACAGACACCAAAGGGAAAGAAACACAAACATGAAACGGCATGAAACAACAGACACTAATAGAAACATCAATAGCGGCCCCTGTTGTCAAAATTTGCCACGCCGGATCTCATCAGCTCCTATTAACTTATAATGGAAAAAACTTCAAAAATCTTTTTCTCTGAAAACCGTAAGGCCAAGAGGTTAGATATTCAGTATGAAGCAACGTCAAGCGGTCACCGACATAAATCCTGCAAATTATGCCCCTGGGATCCAAATTGGCGTCACCCCAGGGCTCTTTAGCTCCCATAGACTTACAATTGGAAAAACATAAAAAATCTTCTTCTCTGAAACCACTCTGCCAATAGCTTAAATATATAGCAAGTAGCAACGTAAAGTGGTCACCTACATCAATCTTGTCAGCCTTCTCCTGGGGTCAAAATTGGCCACGCCCATGGGCCGATTAGCTCCCATAGACTTATAATGAAAAACAAAAACCACTTCAAACATCTTCTCCTCTCTAACCATAAGTCCCAGAGCTTCGATATTAAGTATGTAGCGACATGAAATGGTCACCTTAATAAATCCTGCCAAGCATGCCCATTAGGTCAAAATTGGTCACGGCCATGGGCCCATTACCTACCATAGACTTGAAATGTACAACTTAAAATAAACAAAAATCTTCTTCTCTGAAACCATAAGGCCCATAGCTTAGGTATTTAGCATCTAGCAACAGCAAGTGGTCACCTACATAAATCCCGCCAATCATGCCCCTGGGATCCAAACGGGCCACGCCCCGGGGGCCTTTAGCTCCCAAAGACTCGTAATGAAAAAGCTTCAAAAATCTTATTCTCTGAAACCATGAAGCACAGAGCTTAGATATTAAGCATGTAGCAACAGCAAGTGTTCACCTACATAAATCCTGTCAATCATGCCCATGGGATCCAAATGGGCCACGTCCCGGGGCCTCTTAGCTCCAATAGACTCATAATGGAAAAAAAAGCTTAAACAAATCTTCTTCTCTGAAACCATGAAGCACAGAGCTTAGATATTTAGCAACATAAAATAGTCAACTACATAAATCCTGCTAATCCTGCCCCTGGGGTCAAAAACGACAGCAAACATCAGACTCTAATGGAAACATCAATAGCGGCCCCTTGGGTCAAACTTGGGCACGCCGGAGCTCATCAGCTCCTATAGACTTACAATGGAACTCTTCAAAAATCTTTTTCTCTGAAACCATAAGGCCCAGAGCTTAAATATTTAGTACGCAGCAGCGTCAAGTGGTCACCGACAAAATACCTGCCAATTATGCCCCTTGGATCCAAATTGGCCACACCCCAGGACTCTTTAGCTCCCATAGACTTACAATTGGAAAAACTTAAAAAATCTTCAACTCTGAAACCACAGGGCCCGGAGCTTAAATGTATAGCGTGTAGCAACGTCAAGTGGTCACATACATAAATCCTGCCAACCATCCTCCTGGGGTCAAAATTGGCCACGCCCATGGGCCGATTATCTCCCATAGACTTACAATAAAAAAAAACTTCAAAAATCTTCTCCTCTAAAACCATAAGTCCCAGAGCTTAGATATTTAGTATGTAACGACATGAAATGGTCACCTTAACAAATCCTGCCAAGCATGCCCCTTGGGTCAAATTTGGCCACGCCCATAGGCCCATTACCTACCATAGACTTGAAATGTACAACTTAAGATGAAAAAAAGAAAAAAAGAATTTCAAAACTCTTCTCCTCTGAAACCATAAGCCCCAGAGCTTAGGTATTTAGCATGTAGCAACGGCAAGTGGTCGCCTACATGAATCCTGCCAATCATGCCCCTAGGGTCCAAATTGCCCAAATTCTATGGCCCCTTAACTCCAATAAATTTATAATGGAATAATGGAAAACAAGCTTCGAAAATCTTCTTTTCTGAAACCATGAAGTACAGACCTGGGATATTTAATATATAGCAACATAAAATGGTCGTGTACATAAATTGTGTTAACCATGCCCTTGGGCTCAGTAGCTCCTATAGACTTATACTGGAAAAGAAAACTTCAAAAATCTTTTTCTCCGAAACCATATGGTCCAGAGCTTAGATATTTAGTATGTAGCAAATTCAAGTGGTCTCCTACATAAATCTTGCCAACCATGCCCCTGAAGTCCAAATTAGCCATGTCCCATGGGCTTCTTCAATAGACTTACAATGGATTAACTTCCCAAATCTTCTTCCATGAAACCACATGGCCCAGAGTTTTAATTGATTTGAGGTTTAACATCCCCGTCAACATTGTGTAGGTCAATATGGAGACATTGCTTCCATATTTATGGGACTTTTCCCCTTCATTGAGATGAAATGACATCTTAAGCTTTGCGCCCAATGAAACCAATAGGGTTTCAACCCCTACATAAATCCTGCCAACCATGCCCCTGAAGTCCAAATTAGCCATGTCCCATGGGCTTCTCCAATAGACTTACAATGGATTAACTTCACAAATCTTCTTCCATGAAACCATATGGCCCAGATTTTTTTTATTGATTTGAGGTTTAACATCCCCGTCAACATTGTGTAGGTCATTTCGGAGACGTTGCTTCCATATTTATGGGACTTTTCCCCTTCATTGAGATGAAATGACATCTTAAGCTTTGCCGCCCAATGAAACCAATAGGGTTTAAATGCATAGACGGTTCAACTGGCAACACTTTTCCTGGGCAGGCTTAGAACCTCTAAGCTGTTTACCAGTACTCATGTGCGTTCGGTCCCAGCTCTGCGTGGAAGCACCATGTAGCCCAATCTATTTCTTCAAGCCCAGATGGGAATTTTAAACATCACTAATGATTTTCGGCTACACAGGAGCGCGCTACAGGGCCAGTTGGCCCTCTTAATTTTTTTTTCCAGATCACAGCTGTTCTTCCCATGTGATTTTGTCGTGAGCCCGATCACCGTGCGTATGTTTCCAAAGGAAAATGACAATACAGGCTTACGCGCTTTAGACAGTTCTCCATATAAATACGCAAATGACCACTATTGTAATGTGCGAGAAAAGCATTTGAAATTAGGGTTTTGTGTTTGACAAATATATGAAGTTTTCCTAAGTTATACTTCAAAGGCTTGAAGAAATAGATGGGCTGCATGATGTTTCCACGCAGAGCTGAACCGCGTAGAGGATCTAAGCCCAGGCTATGCGGTGCGAGTCGGACCGTCCATGCTTAAAAGCCTTATTGATTTCATTGGGGGACAGGGCTTGAGCTGTCATTTCACCTCAATGTCGGGTACAAAATTGGAAGCAACGTCTCCAAATGACCTTTACAGTGTTGACGGGGACGTTAAACCTCAAACCAAACAAATACTTCAAACGTCGACTGTTTCCGCCTAATTGAGTATAAACAAAATACTCCTTTGGGCAGTTCTAGCGAGTACCTAAAATCTATATCAGGGATCAGGGAGCACTTGACGGCCCCCGCCCATCGGAGCTTGAAGAAATAGATGGACTGCATGATGTTTCCACGCAGAGCTGAAACCGACCCGCACACGAGTACTGGTAAACCGCTTAGAGGATCTAAGCCTACCCCGGCAAAGCGGTGCGAGTCGGCCCGTCCAACCTTATAAACCCTTTGGTTGCATTGGGCGGCAGGGCTTGAGATGTCATTTCATCTCAATGACGGGTGAAAGTCCCACAAAATTGGAAGCAACGTCTCCAAAATTACCTTTACAGTGTTGACGGGGACGTTAAACCTCAAATCAAACAAAGGGGGCACTTGATGCACTACATTTTTGTCTGTTCATTATGTTAGATATCAAATATAGATTTTAATACCGACTGAACCCTGTTGACACTCACAGCGAGGTATGCAAGAGTTCTTAAGTTCGAGTCCCGGTGGAGTCCTTCACTTTTGCGTCCTGTGTTTTGAATAATATATTTTTTTTCCGGACAATACGCCACTCGTCAGTTCTATATTCTAGGAGCCGCGAGTTATATGCAACTAAACGGTTGCGCGTCTGACTGGTAATCAGGAGGTCGCGGGTTCGACGCCTGCAAGGGTCTGCATTCTTCCTCTCCCTTCCGCCAAAACAAAAATTCTGACAAATGAATGTGCACTGTACTGGCTAACCGCTTACGCATTGGCCTCCCAGGAGGTGTGGCTAGGTAAACTGACCGACTCGATAATACCAAAATGATTGACTGTGTCGTAAAACTCCAAAAACAAACAAAGTAACCAGTAACTAGACTGCAACATAGTAAATACATGGTTAGTGCCTTTAATAATAAAATATAATCGGTGAGCCTTAGACAATAAAACTGTCGCAGCAGCGTACCAATTATAGTTTATCATTAAAGACCTTTATCATGTATTTAGTTTTAAAAAATCAAGTGTGTTTGTGTGTGTGTGGGGGGGGGGGGTGGTGCAAACATTTTGCGTTTCACCAAGAAATACTGCAGACAATTTGACATTCAGTGCCATGAGGCACGCACTTGGTATCAGAGACGTCAGAAGCAACATACATGTAGTCGCTCGAGTAAAAGTTCTCGGCGCCATGCATTCTGTATGGGAATCTGCAAATAAATAGGTTATTTTAGCTTTAGAAATTATTTGGGAGGTTTAGACGCATTGGCAGTCGCAGTGCCCAATTATTTCAACGGACCATTCAAACCAGGAAAGCCCCAGAAAAGAAAGTCCGAGAAGGTAAGAATCTAGCTGAAATTTCTGAAAATTCTTTTCAATAAATATAGCAAAGATAATAATTTGCAGTTTGGTTATTTTTTCTGTTGCGTGTTATTCTTTAGTCGAGTCTATAGACGTATTACAGGTCAGTAGAAGGTATTATAGGTCACTACCTACTATAGCGTGCCTTTATAAGGTTATGAGAATGGCTGTTTGTTGTATAAATTTAAATTCTGTATTTAATTATGAATATGGCAAAAATAGCGTGCCTTTATAAGGTTATGAGAATGGCTGTTTGTTGTATAAATTTAAATTCTGTATTTAATTATGAATATGGCAAAAAAGTGGCAGATAAAAACAAATCGGTTCGTGATTTACATGTACATGTAACTCGAGGTTTTTTTCTGTTTGTTTGATTTGTTTGATTGTTTAAAGGTCCCGTCAACGCTATTTAGGCCATTTTGGAGACATTGCTTCCCATCTTGTGGGACTTTAACCCGCCGTGGAGAAATGACATTTCAAGCCCTGCTGCCCAAAGAAACGCATAAGTTTTATATGCATAGACGGTCCGACATGCAATACTTTTCATGGGCAGACATAGACCTCCTGGGCGATTTACCAGTACCCTCATGCAATGGGTTTCACGAAGATGCTGCTGATTGAAAATCACACTTGAGTCATGTCTGGATTTATACAGATTTATCTCCCTTTGGGCTATTCTAAAGCCAATTTTTGCGTCGTTTTGGTTTATTCAAATTTCAATAGGGAAGGCGTTCTTTCGAAAGGGGTGCATAAAATCGGCTTCAGAAGAGTCCTTAAGGGGGATAAATCAGCAGTAATCCAAACATGATTCAAGCGTGATTTTCAATATGCTGCATAGTGGTGACTGATGGCCAAAGGGCTTGGTTCACGAAAGGCCAAAAATGGCCCTGTTTCAGAAATTGTTAAAATCTTTTGTGTTAACAGTATATGGCGTGGTATCTTAAAAACCGGCAACAATAAGCTCCAAGCTTATGTAGTATGGTTGCTATAGCAACAAAAGAACATCAGGTGAAAACTTCATGTTTGATTAAATTTTATCCAGTGTGTGGTCAGAAAACATACAAAGATAACACAAATATTTGCAATTACTAGGAAGATGCATTCCAGGTTCTGCAACAATTTATATGGAACAACATATCATTAAAATTTGTGTTGCCATGGTAACGAACGGGTTTACACATGTTCATTAAATACACATTATAACTACATAACTATATCTGCCGCAATGTATCAAGTTGTGTGGCTCTTTCTTGATGAAAGATCACGAGATGCGATAATGAACGGCAGTTCAAGTTGACATAGTTATAACGCGTTTATTATACACCTTTTTCTTCAAGTAAAAGTATTTTACGCTCACCAGAACCAAAGGCTCCTAGGACGCATATAGGAGGATAAGTAATTGTCCGTCGTCGTCTGTCTTCCGTCAAAACTTTCTAACCACAATTCCTCTGAAGCCACTCGGCCGATCGGGTCCAAATTTCATCTGTAAAATCCTTGGACTGGGGGATTGAAAGGTTATGTTTTTATGACATTTGGCTCATTTGTTTGGTTGCTATGGCAACTTAAGAGTTAGAAAAATGAAAAACTGTATTAACTACCAAGTCATTGCAGATACGGTGACAAAACTTTCATAGAAATGTTCCTTAAGCCATGTTCTATTTGGCATATGATTTTAGGCTGCTGCTCCTTTTTATTGGCTGCCATGGAAACGGAAATAAATAAATAAATAAGCATCTCCTCAGAAACCACAGAATGCTCTATACGCTTTATAACATTGGGCTCCTCAGCAACCATATGCTACATAAATCTGAGACTATAGAAATCTTAACCATATCAGTCATTACAGGTTTGGTTGTTGTTTTTTTTTTATCTGACCATAGCTGAAGGCTGCTGGGGGAACTTATAGGATGGGCATGTGTCCATTATCATATGTCATCTGGTGCCAGCACATTCAAATAACATCTCTGAAGTCACTTGGTCGAATGGGCGTGCTTGGCTTGGGTCTGCCTCTGCTTGATAAAACAGACGGCTTTCAGTGAGCAGTACTCACCTGAACTCTGGTGAGCATAGTGGCTCATCTGAGCTCTGGTGAGCATAGTGGCCCATGGGCCTCTTGTTGCAGGCATTTTTGACTTGATGCTACATTAAGTAAGAAAGAAAGAAGGAAGAAATTAACTAGAGCTGCCGCCTAACGGGCGCCAATTATACCCCCGCATGCGTTGTCAGATAGTAACTCCAAGTAAGAGTCACAGAGATATAAGTTTTTTGATAGTCTGAGCCACACAATGATATAATAATAGTTTCTGATAACACAAATGATTTAACATAAATAATAGCAAGGAATGACAAACAAAAAAAATAAATAATATAAAAATATTACTTACAAAAATTAAATGCATTCCAACTGTTACTGCCGTCGGGTATCCACTGATCTCATGTTTTTACAAGTATTTGACCTTGAGGAAGGTCAACGTGAAGGTCAAGGTCAGGTTTGTGTATATCAATCTTAAGTACTAGTGGCAAGGTGTGTGGTGTGTGAATATTAAAGAAATCTGTCAAAGAATGAGGAAGTTATGTGCAATGTTAAAGTTTTTTTGTACCCACAAATTTTTACAAGTATTTGACCTTGAGGAAGGTTTACGTGAAGGTCAAGGTCAGGTTTGTGTATATCAATCTTAAGTACTAGTAGCAAGGTGTGTGGTGTGTGAATATTAAAGAAATCGGTCAAAGAATGAGGAAGTTATGTGCAATGTTAAAGTTTTTTTGTACCGACAAATTTTTACAAGTATTTGACCTTGAGGAAGGTCAACGTAAAGGTCAAGGTCAGGTTTGTGTATATCAATCCTAAGTACTAGTGGCAAGGTGTGTGGTGTGTGAATATTAAAGAAATCGGTCAAAGAATAAGGAAGTTATGAGCAATGTTAAAGTTTTTTGTAACGGACCGACGACGACAAACGACAGACGACAGACGACAAGCTGACTCCTATATACCCCCTTCAAACTTCCTTTGCGGGGGTATAATGAAAAATCATTAACTTCAAAAACGTTTCAATGCAATAATATATATCTTACTTCAATTACACAGAAAGCTAATAAACGTCATTATCTGGCATTTCGGACATATTTTGCTGAAATACAACTGAGATGCTTATATTTTCTTCCTTTACTGAACATACATTCGATTGTTAAATGTCATTGTAAAATCAGGGCTGTGCTCTTCTTCTTATGTTCTTTTTATGGCTGGAAACCCCTGTTGCAAATATTAGTTAGCAACAGCAACAAGCAACTAACCTTTGAGAGCATTCTTGCTGACCGAAGTCAGAGGTATTGCGAAACTCAATTAGCTCAATTTTACAATGATATAGTGAGCAATCTGGATAGGGCCATAAACCGTGCCACAAACAGACTGACACGATCATCATAGACTTCGTCAAGGCCCTCGACAACGTACCTCACGGAATACTGTTGTATAAATTGTTCAACTATCAGATAAGAGGATCTATGCATGGCTCTCCGGACGCTGACAATAAGTTGTACTTCTGATTCAGTATCGGTTTTATCTGGTGTCCCCCAAAGTTCAGTCCTTGGGCCGGTCCTTTTCTTGTGTAGCGTTAGCCGGGTCGTCCACGAAGTCAAGCAACACGGTCACCCATCCAGGTACTAACCGTGATATCCGTTGCTTAACTTAGTGAATAAGCCAACCGCTCTACCCGCGTCGCTAAAAGAGCCGACTCCTACAGCAAGGCTGTAGAAGTGGTATTTACCCCACATGAGTTTATTTTAAATATGACAAGTATTTCCATCTCTTTATTCCCGCATTTGAATTTCCTTCAACCAGTATATTGAGCTACTTACATTATCACACATGGAATTTATCGTACGAGCATCTTTTTGCCCTTTGTCTTTTTAAAAACACGGGTTCAACAAGCAGGGCATCGTATACCAACTTGCTGTCATAACTTATTGATGTGGTCTGCTGACGATTTGTTTGTTTGAATTGAGGTTTAACGTCCACATCAACACTAGTTAGGGCATTTTGGAGATGTTGCTCCTAACGCTGTGAGACTTTTACCCGACAGTGAGATGCAATGACACCCAAAGCCCTGCTGCCCAATGAAACCAATGGGTTTATATGCATGAATGGTCCAACTAGAACCACCTTGCCTGGACAGACAGTTACCTGTACTTATGTGCGGTCGTTTAAGCTCTGCGTTGAAGCACCCGATAGACGTGAGGATGATGACGACAATAGAAGTTTTCTTGCATTAGAATATTTAATAAAACATCGCAAAAGCATTGTTCTCATGCTGATGAGGCCGATGTTTTTTTTTGTTTTGTTTTTTTCATTTGAGAAACATAATACATTCACAAAACTCCCCCATTTAGTAGCATGGTTCTAATTAAAAAAAATATATGAAATCTCGGACCTATCAATACCGGTATTGATGGGTCCGAGATAAAATCAACTGTAGAAAATGAAAACAATGGTCCAAGCATAAAAAGTATTTTTCAAAGCATAACAGCAGTTTAAAAAAAAAAATGAAAAAAAAAAATGTCGGGAGTGGGGATCGAACCGGGGGCCTTTTAGCTGTTACCGAAGTATGTAACCATTTGGCCATTGTGACTGATGACGTCATCACCTAACACTAAGATTGATATTGATAAAGACGTGACGTAGGTCATAGCAAAGAATCAAAATCGTCTGTCACTGTACCATTTATGAATGTCAAGGGTCTATAAACTCTAAAAAATATACGGCAAACCTATTTTGAAGGCTTTGAACTTGTAACATGGAATCTAGTCTCTTATCCGTAACCAATGACGCACAGCGACCTGCAGTAAGAGTAATGTCCCTTGTTTGGTTAACGGCGTTCTTGCCAAAATACCGTGATTTTTTTTGGCCAAGCAATAGCGTTAGAAATAAAACATCATAGGCAAAACCTTCTAATGGATCTCGTTTTCTTTGCCTTGATCTTGATCCATTTTTTTCTCCTAAATTTTGGCTGGTTGGCAGTAAAGACAGCTCGAGCCTCGTACAAATTAGGAAGGGGGACAGGGTACATTTCCATTAATTTAACAATGAATGCACATCTTCGACACCTTGAAAATTTAATCAAATGTTTTTCTTGTAGTTTCGGAGCTTTCAACAAAAAATCTTTGTGTCGCATGTATGTCTTCATATTTTTTCCTTGATTTCTTTATGATAAATATGGAGAAAATGTTCGATTTTGGTGTAGGTTATGTCTATTTTTACATAATTTTCATTCAGATATTGGCAGTTTTGATGATTATTTCCTACATTGTCGGAGACACAAGAGGTCATAGTTTACAAAAATTAGAAAATCATTTTGTATTGAACAGGTTGCTCACATAGGAATTTACAGGGCAGTTAACTGGCATTTGTGAACCAAAGCAGAGCTATATCACTGTTCAAGTTTTTGTGTTTTCTTTTAATCCAACACCTTTGCCCTTTCCAATGTCATTTTTCGAAGATTTTTACTTTTTGCACATTAAAGGGAAGTCAAGATAACGGACAACATTTAGATATTAAAATGTGCTTGAAAAGGGTACATTTGGACATGTTCCTTTAATCTAGTCATGGTAACTGACAACATTTACATGTAGATATTTAAATCTGCTTGAAAAGGGTACATTTGGACATATTTCGTTAACATATTATGTCAGTAAAACATCAATTGGTCATGTTTTAAAAGAGGGGTCTTAATTTTTTTATCATTACCCTAATTATTTGAAACTAATAAAAATAATAAATATAATTTTCAAAAATAGATAAAAAAAACAACAACACGTTTTCAAGGATCTTTGTCGTTTTTGTACTATATTTTTATTGCATTACGTGAACTAGTCCGTGAAATGAAGACCCCCTATACCCCACTTTACATAGAGAAAACGGGGGTTTACGGGGGTATACATTATTTTTCTTATTTCTACTCTAAGACATAAGTTGTGGGTACTCGTTAGAACCGTCTATGTTTACAGTATAAATAAGAAAAATATCACGGTGATTTTCATTAGAAAAGTAGCCATTTTGGAAATCAGAAAAAAGCACTATGTCGCACGGGTGTGTTATCGTAATGAGAATGCAGTAGTCGTTCAGCAGCGTAAGCGTTAAAATCGTTATTGCTTTTTACGAAACATAACAAATCAACATGTTTTTCAAACTTTTCATGCATGAATGCACATTCACTGTAAGTATTTGCAGTGATAAACAGCTCCATCTAAAAAACTCTGACGGGTGTTCATACATTTTAGTACTGGTTATTTTAGATACAGTTACATGATATATAGTGGTGCGGTTTTTAAAATCGCTCAGTATAGTTGATTATCAATTCTAGCTCATTTAGAAGGAAAGGACAGTGTCTGTATACACCACTAAAAAAGTAGTAGTATTCTTCTCCTTCCAAATGTGCTAACAGTGATAATCAAATAAGTTGATTATCCTAATCCTTCTCTTGCTGAATATTCAGTTTAGCCACACCCATTTCTTACTTTGAACCAATCAGATTACTTGGTGTAATTTATTCCGACAAATTCTTAAATTGAATGTCAAACAGTGTAGAACCCGATCAGATGGCTTCTTCAGAAGCCATCTGATCTGGATCTCTCTGCAAAGAAAACGGTTGTCGTGAACAGCAGGATAAGAGCTGAACAGTTGACAGTTTAGTGGCGTACTGATCGAGCATCACTTCAGTTTCCAAGCGTTTAGAGAAAATATGCCAGTAATCAAGATCATTTGCTCAGGCAACCGATCATGCAGACTCCAAATATCTTTGCGAGCATACAGAGGTCATCAACTTTCATGCTACATTAAAGATATAAAGCAGAAATGCCTGTAGACAGGTTCGATCCATTAACGATTAGTGAGTAAATAAACATGGATTTCAAATATCACATGGGCCCTTGCATCAGAAAACCTGTCTTTTCTGTACGAAACCACACCTATACAAATGGATTGTAAACTGTACCGCCGAAAAAAACGAACAATTTAGGATGCAAAACTGTGATATTTTGATTTATTTCTGCTCAAAATATAAATTGTAGGTACTCATTAGAACCGCCTCGATTAGGCGGTTCTTACGAGTACCCACAATCTATATTTTAAAGCACATTACGATAGAGCACATTGAGCACATAGTGCATATTTCTCATCTCCAAAATGGCTATTTTTCTGATGAAAATCCCTGATATTTTTCTTATAGAAACTGCAAACATAGGTCGAGGGCGCTCGTTAGAACCACCTAATTGAGACGGTTCTAACGAGTACCCACAACCTATGTCTTTGAGCATAAAAAGAAAACAATGCATACCCCATCAACCCCACTTTTCTCTGTGTACGGTGGGGTTTATAGGGGTATTCATTACACGGAATTGTTTACATGATGAGAGTCAAAAAAAGATTTTTTCATAACGTGGCTAACATATTTATACTTTTAAGATTATGTTTTCTGTAATTGACTGAACTATGATGAACCTAGGTTTGCTAAAACCCTTTGATTTCTCATATTTCAATAGTAAGAGACAACATTTGTCCAGTCAAGCACCTTTTTCCGCATTTGAAATAACGCCATTGAACGTTCGAATACCGGCGAAATACTATGACATTATTTGCCGTTTACCTCTGCTTAATATCATTTAATTCTTTAACGCGAAACATTGGCATTTCGTTTGGTTCCAAATACTGAGTATTTGTTCACAAAGTTTTCTTTCTGGCGAAATACTATGGCATTTTTTGTCGTTTGCTTCTGTTTGCTTTTAACGTGAAACATTGGCACCTCACATATATTTTTTTTTCTGTGCAGAATTTCCTCATTTTAACACGGAACCCTGGAAGGAACATACAATTTGTTTTAATATGTTGTGCGAACAAGATACATGTAATACCTTGTGCGCAAAAGATATTATCTTTTACGAACATGATAATATCTTGTGCGCAAAAGTTATTTTCTTGTGCGCACAAGATAATATTTTGTTCGCACAACTTAATACCTTGTGCGCACAAGATATCTTGTTTGCACCTCATAGATCCTGTGCGGACAACAAATTATCTTGAACACAACATTTTATCTTGTTAACACAAAATATTATCTTGTTTGCATAACATAGATCTGTGCAGACAACATAATATTTTGTGCGGACAAGTTATTATCTGGTTTGAATAACATATTTTCTTGTTTGTAAAACATAGATCTTGTGCGGACAAAATAATATCTTGTGCACACAAGTTAATATCTTGTGCGCACAAGTTATCATCTTGTTCACACAACATATTAATCATTTTTGCATAACATAGATCTTGTGCAGCGACATAATATCTTGTGCGCACAAGATATTATCTTGTTCGCACAACTTAATATCTTGTGCGGACAACAATATATCTTGTGCGCATAATATAATATTTTGTTCGCACCACTTCCCAAGATATATGTTGTGCGCACAAGATAATATGTTTTCCACACAAGATAAATTATGTTGTCCGCACTTGTACGACCAACTTATTATCTTGTGCGCACAAGATAATATCTTGTTCACTCAACTTAATATCTTTTTCGCACAACATATTAAAAATAAAATTCCGCCCCCGCCCATAGGGGCTTGAAGAAATATATGGGCTGCATGATGCTTCCACGCAGAGCTGAATCCGGCCCGCACACTAGTACTGGTAAACCACTTAGAGGATCTAAGCCTGTCCAGTTCCGCGGTGCCAGGCGGACCGTCCATGCTAATAAACCCTATTGGTTTCATTGGGCGACAGGGCTTGAGATGTCATTTCATCTCAATGTTGGGTAAAAGTCCCACAAAATTGGAAGCAACGTCTCTAAAATGACCTTTACAGTGTTGACGGGGACGTTAAACCTCAAATCAAACAAATAAAAATAAAATTGAATGTTCCTTCTCGGGTTCCGTATTTTAGAGATAAATAATGTATTAGTTTTTTACAATTCAATTACTTGTGCAATGAGCAGCTGATTTGTGTACCTTATTCGGCACTGTTACACGTACATGTACTGTCCGTCGGGGAATAGTTGACAGTGACGTCACGAATTGTTTTTGTTCTGAACAATGCAAAGCTTATGGGGTTATCGGTAAAATAGCTCAAATAGTCAGCTACGTCACTGCCAGCTATTTGTTGGCAAACTATATATAGGTAAAATAGCTCAAATAGTAAGCTACGTCACTGCCAGCTATTTGTTGGCGAACTATAGCTACGTCACTGCCAGCTATTTGTTGGCGAACTATAGTTCGCCAACAAACAGCTGGCGGTGACGTAGCTGACTATTTGAGCTATTTTACCGTTAGCCCGATAAGCTTTGCAGTGTTCAGAACAAAAACAAGTCGTGACGTCACTGTCAACTATTCCTCGACGGACAAAATATGCGTGATTGATTTAAGTCTTTGACAAATAAATCACGCAAACGGATTGTTTTCATTTCTTGGATCCGAACGTTTAATGTGAGTGTGCGTACAGTTTTAGCGCCTGTGTGTACAGGGTGTAAAGATAAAAGATCAAAGTTTCTTTGAAACGCCAACTTCGAGAAAATTGCCTTAACGCTTGAAAAATAAGTCCGAACATGACTCCAAATTCGAAGAAAAATGCGTTTTTGTGCCCCTTTTTCTTCGAATTTCAGGACAACCGGTTTTGTTTGGGCACCTCGGAGTCTAACTGTTGGTTTTCTTTTGGATGGCCATTTGGCCATTTTGTGGGAAAGTAACTGTCCTTATGGCCTTCCTTTGTTTAGGTTTCCATTATGGTCTGATCGCTTCATGTTTGTGTTTCTTTCCCTTTGGTGTCTTTGATGGGTGGATTAAGTTAATTGTATCGATTCCAGATCTTTGTTTTACTTCTACTTTGCAACTGATATATGTTGGTATAAATAAATTTCCAGTGATGTTCGGAATTGCTGAACGCATACACTTCAGAGATAGATTGAAAAGTAAGAAAACTATTCAATAAAATAGTATCCACAGTTCTTATTATCAGGCGAATGCAAATATTCACGTCTGCAAATGATCTTCTTTGATCACGTGAACACGTAACCGACCTGACTGATCATGTGTATAAATAAATTGTGTATATATTGGTAGGGGAACCGTAACTTTTATTGCGAGAGCTTGTGGTCCCACCCCATTGCTTGTTATTACATGAAATTAACCCTTATCATGCTGTTCACGACAACCCCTAACTTTGCAATCAGTGTAGACTCAGATCAGAATGTTTCTGACGAAGCCATCTGATCAGGATCTACACTGTTTGACATTCAGTTTATGAATTTGTAGGAATAAATTACATCAAGTAATCTGATTGGTTCAAAGTCAGAAATGGGTGTGGATAAACTGAATTTTCAGCAAGAGAAGGGTTAAATATGATTAAACTCAACCTTGATATTGTCAATCTGTCGTCGTGTATTTACCAACAATTGTATTATCAAAACCACTATTTGCTATGTTCAAAGTTCCATTAGGCCCAATCGGGGCTTGAAGAAATAGATAGGTTGCATGATGTTTCCACTCAGAGCTGAATCCAACCGCACACCAGTACTGGAAAACCACCTAGAGGATCTAAGTTTGCCCAGGAAAAGCGTTGCGAGTTGGACCGTCCATGCTTATGAACCATTTTGGTTTCATTGGGCGTCAGGTCTTGTCATTTCATCTCAGTGTCGGGTAAAGTCCCACAAAATTGGAAGCAACGTCTCCAAAATGACATATACAGGGTTGACGGGGACGGTAAACCTCAAATCAAATAGAACAAAAGTTCCATACCTCCAGAAGGTGGTTGGGCATAACGGAATCTTATCGCACAAAATCGCGATACACACAAAATCAAAGACAAACCATACCAAAAATAAACCACAACAGAAAAACCGCCTTGGAACGGACAGCGAAACGAATTTGGGGGGGGGGGGGGCTTGGGGCTTATATCGATTTTACGCGGCTGCAATCCTCGCCCTTCCTCCCGTCGCGATTTAGACAAATAGTTTATTCAGGCCTCCTAACTCATCAGTGCAACATCTCCGAGAACACAACAACTAACCACTGAGATGAAACAACGGCGAGGACTCGACAGCAAGAAACGACTGAAATACTGGAGCAAACGAAAACCAACAGTTAAGTGTAGTTGACGATGAGACGGCTTGATTTGAGTATCTGGATCTACACTGTTTACATGTATCAGTTTATAGGTGTGAGCCTAGACTTGCTTTCAGTCTTTTGGTTCCCTTAGATTATTATTACATAGTATAACTATAATGTAAGATATAAATGATGCATTTAGTTATTTACACGCAGGCCTTTTAATGTAATGTATTGTCTCTTTTAGAGTGATGTCTTTTTCGGCGAGACAGAATTATGCGGTAAATGAGTATAATAATTTCAGCATTGCCTTAGGGGTACATGAACTCCTTGGGTTACACATTTTATTTCTGGAACGCGTTGTACAGTAGCATACCGGGTCAGTTTCAGGTGCTCACTCTTGATACATGTTTTTAAATTAGAGAAAATTGTGCCTCCATTGATAAACGATATCTGCAGATACTATCAGATATCAGGATTTACACGGATAATCGGCATCCATTTGATACTATAATAATTTACGTGTTCATTTTTAAAGTGACGCTAGATACAGTGAAAGCTTATGACATAAGCTAATACTTGTTGCCAATACACGAAAATATGCGATATGTTAGGCATCAGGGGACAGTTTCGCATTTGAGAGTGGACGTTTTTCAAAATATTATAGTAGTAGAGTCAATAATGGCATGGTTGCTCATAGAAATTGTGATATGTGGATATTTTTTGCCAATGTGAGCTTGTTTGCTGAGTATCTGTACTTTTATGAAATGGAATACGAAACTGTCCCTCCAGCTGTCTGGATGCTGTGCAAAGTTCAAGGTGCAGCGGCATATCTGAATTCAAGACGGTAGCTTTGGCACTAAATAGTGGTTGTTTTCAAAGGGGATTCCTGAAAAAGTTAACTGGTTGTGGTATATTTTTCTGTCTATTTCTTTGCATGTGACTGAGTGTACATGACATTTCAACAGGTGTTAAGTACTGGTGTTTTGGGAGTAAATTCACAGGATCTGTCAAAGTTAGGTGGAGTCATGCTTTTTTCTACGTAAAAATAGTGGGTCGGGTAAGTGGAATGATGCTGCTGTCAGCCTATGCAAAATTTGGTATTCTGTTTTGATTTTGTGCATGCATTGAGCACTTTGAAACCAGATCAGAAGTTATCGCTTATTCCAAGAGTTGTCGATAACGATTCAAAAAGTTAGAGTGGCGCGGAGAAAAAAAGTGCTGCGATTAACTGTCCCCTGATGCCTTAGTATGCTATACATTGGTATATATACATTTTTTTAAATGACTCAGATATTTTCGCAATATCTGCGACAATTCTTAAATAATTAAAAAAAAAAAACTTTCCAGGTCGCATACAACAAAATTAACAATAAATAAATAAATAAATAAATAAATAAAAATAAGCTCGAATATGCCGTTATTTTTGTGCAAATTAATATACATGCAGTAGTAAACGCCAATTACCACAAAACGACTTCTGGTAGCATAGATCTGTCATTAATGAATGTTACTAAATACAAACATGGGTACGAAAGAGCTACACATTACGAAAAGACGCCTATACAAATACATTGTAAACTTTACCGCCGAAAAACCGAAAATTTTATGATGAAAAATTGTTATTTTTTTTCTTATTTCTGCTCAAAATATAGACTGTGGGTACTCGTTAGAACCGCCCCATCGAGGCGGTTCTAGCGAGTACCGACAATCTATATTTTTGGGCTGAAATAAGAAAAATAAGGTTAACATCTGTAAACCCCAGTTTTACTATATAAAAGTGGGTTTAAAGGGGGTCAAAATTATATAGGCGTGTTTTCGTGATGATTTGAGGTGCATGCCGTCCCGGGGAGAATGTCATATTTTTGGTTTGGGTTTTACGGCCTCTTAGGATTATTCCACTTGTTTCGAGCCGATTCATACATTACGCAAACACTCCTATACACATACATTGCCACCTTTATCGCCGAAAAAATGAACATTTTATGCTGAAAAATTGTGGTATTTTTCTTATTTCTGCCCACACTCTATATTTTAGAGCAGAAATAAGAAAAATAAGGTATACACCCGGAAACCCCAGTTTTACTGTATAAAGTGGTTTTCAAGGGGGTCAAACTTATATAGGCGTGTTTTCGTGATGATTTGAGGTGCTGTATTTTGCCGTCCCGGGGAGAATGTCATATTTTTGGTTTGGGTTTTACGGCCTCTTAGGATTATCCCACTTATTTCGAGCCGATCCATAAATCTGATGTGGGCAAAATCCGGAGTGCTAGGAGAAACACGACCTGCCTTTGCAAACTTAGCGTCTCACATGTGACCCGCACGAGGCTCGGACCCAGAGTGGTAAAAGACCTAATAATTAAGTGACAGCAATCTTAGCAACTAGGCCACGGAGGCCAGTAATCAGACTGTCACGCAGCTGCTGCATGCCTAGAATATCGGGTTAACAGATGTTTGAGTACAGAACTACTTTTTAGCTAATAACATTGTTTTGCAAATCTCTATTAATTACAGAGCTGAAATAAAATCCAGAGAATCTTGTTTCAGCCTGAAGGGATAAAGAAAATAATGTCTGATTCGTCCTCATTATCAAGAATTTTTTGTGCAACAGTTGCAAAATGCAAAATGAGCCCCGCCAAGCGAATTTGTGTCTTCGAGCATTCCGTCATGACAAATTTTAACTGCGCATGCCCAGCCATTCAGGGGGGGGGGGGGGGGCAGGGATATGGCTTTCTGTCTGAAGGTTCCTCTTGATTCACTGCTTGTATGAGCGAGCAGCGACGGTTCTGGCGAGACTGCGCGGATGCGCAGGCTCGCCTGAACTTTCGCTGCTCGCAAAGGCGATAAGTACCAAAATCGCTTGACGGGGCCCAAATACTAACTGGGCCATGTCAAGCCAACATGGGCCTTCAAACATGCGCAAATAGCGGAGACTCAGATCATCCTGCGGATTCGCTAGTCAGATCAGAATCCAAGCCGTGCGTAATACGGATTCAACGTGACCCAGACTTTTTCATGCAGGTAAGGGTAGAGGGGGAGTGTTATTATTTCTTCTGTTTCTACACTTTCTTTCATCCAGCGCTCTCTTTCTCTTCTTCTTCCTCGCTATCCCTCTCTTTGATCTCTTCTCATATCGTGAACAAGTCCGGGAAATGAACACCCCACTGAACCCAACTTTATATAGTAAAAATTGGGGTTTACGGGGGTATTCATATTTTTATTACTTCTGTTCCAAGACATAGGCTATGGGTACTCGTTAGAACCGCCTCAATGAGGCGGTTCTAACGAGCACCCACGACCTATGATAGCAGTAGAATTAATAAAAATATTACGGAGTTTCATTAGAAAAGTAGCCATTTCGGAGATGTGACAAAATGCACTATGTAACACGGGTGTGTAGCCGCAAAGTTCCTCTTTCTTCGCTAAGTCTCTCTTTGATCTCTTCTTCCTCTTTCTTCGCTATCCCTCTTTTTCATCTTTTATTCCTCGTCCTTCCCCATCCCTTTCTTTCTTCTTATACCATCTTTACCATCTCGTTTCGCCTTTTCTTTGGGAGACGACACAAAATGACCTAAAAGGGTTAAGATGTCTTTAAACCCTACATCAATCAATCATACAGAAGTAAGGGCGAGGATTGTGGCCACGTAAATTCGATTCAAGCCCCCCAGTGGAAATCTTCCACTAACTGTTCCAAAGCGGCTCTTCTGTGGCGATTTATTTATGTTGTTGTTTGTTACTTACTGTGGGTATCACTTGTGTCTTTTAATTTTGGATGGCCATATGACCATTTTGTGGGAAAGTAACTGTCCTTATGGCCTTCCTTTGTTTAGGTTTCCATTATGGTCTGGTCGCTTAATGTTTGTATTTCTTTCCCTTTGGTGTCTTTTATGGGTGGAGTAAGTTAATTGTATCAATTCCTGATCTTTGTTTTACTTCTACTTTACTTAAAAAAGTTTATGAAGAGAGAAAAAGGCTATGCGCGCAGTCTGATCAGAGTTCTCGCTGTGTTGCGCATGTCACTTGATCCAATGTATCTTCCTTTTGACTTAGAACGCCGTGTGGTAACTGCATGGGTACAAAGATTTATCGGAGTCTTCGCGGGATTGGACATGCTGGAAGGTCCCTTTATCTTGTCGCGGCTCGTAGAGCGTTGGTGCCTTGTAGACAGCTAGGAATCATTATAATGTCTATAATAAACATTATCTCTTTTATGCTATTTTCGTAGTAGACAGTACCCAGAGCAAACATGTTAGTCGGCACAGGCGAAACCAGCCCTCAGCGTTCTTCGACTTGCATTTTTTTAATTGAGCCGAACGTTACTAAACTACAAAAGCTCCCGCCTACTTTTGTCTACGTGACTATTGCTGAACATGTACAAAATTCAGGTAACAGTCTTGTGAAAGATCGCAGATCGCAGTGTTAAAACGTTGGTTATCTGGAATGGCCCGATGTACTGCGTCATTGGCTAACAGAATAAACCCGTCTGATCAGGGTCTACACTGTGTAGTAGCGGAATTTTAGAGGTTATCCGATCCGGACCATTCTTCCAGCCTGCACTAAGAGACAATTGATCCACCAGTGTTGTCAGTGCTGTAAGAAGAATGAAGACACATTCAGGGGAGGAAACTCCTGCAAAAGTATGTGTGCTCCCATGTTAACCCTTATCTTGCTGTTCACGACAACCCCTATCTTTGGAAACAGTGTAGATCCAGATCAGATGGCTTCTGAAGAAGCCATCTGATCAGGATCTACACTGTTTGGCATTTAGTTTATGAATTTGTAGCAATAAATTACATCAAGTAATTTGATTGGTTGATAGACAGAAATGGGTGCGGCTTAAACGAATATTCAGCAAGAGAAGGGTTAATAGGGGTCAACTCTTAAAGGAACGAATTGCTCCTTAGGAGCAAATTCTTTCCCCTTTTTCATTGTGACAGGGCTTATAGAAAAGCAAACAGGAAGTTCCGAAAGTGGTCTCTCTTTGAAAAATGGCGGAAAAAAACTGCTTGGTTTTCCCATTCCCCTTAATTGAATGCGTGGCCACAGCCATCTTATATGGCTAGACGCAAGATCATTTGCACAAAGCTACCTCAAGCTCTTCTCTACTGTTAGTGAGCAGCAAAGACTCTGACGAAACTGTGCGTATGCGCATACTCGCCTGAGCCTTCGCGCGTCTGTCATGCGATAATGACCTTTTTTGCTGTTCAATTGCGCAAGCGCAGTCACCTTATAAGGCTAGGCGCAATACATGTATACTCGGATTCAATGAAAATGCACCACTTTTAGAATTTTGATTTCTTTAGTTTAAGGTAAAAATGACTGACTTTTTCAACTGATAAGTAGGGTATTGTAAAGTTGTCACCGAAGCATACGTTTGATACGAATACTGCGCGATTTTCATGATGTGCATGTGCACGTGCAAAATGCAAAAAAATTCGCAATCTCGATATTTTTTGTCACTTCCGTTACTGCCATTATAAGGTCCGGATTCTTTACGTTAAAAGCCAGCAAAACATTTCATAAGAACAAGCCAATGGGACGTCTAAGTAACGTCGATCGTCATCGTGCCCTCGGTATGGTTGAAGGTGGGCTTTCATATCGCCAAGTTGCAGAGCGTATGGGTTGTCCGTACACTACGATTGCTCGGTTGGTTGACAGGCACAACGCTACGTGGTCTTTTGACGATAGACGACGCCCTGGGCGTGAACGTGTCACTAGACGTGAGCAGGACCGGTACATTGTTTTGAGTCATTTACGCGACCGATTCAGAACGTCTTTGGAAACTGAGAAAGTAGGAACCAAAAACCTACGCGTAAGTGCCTTAATTGTTCAGCGGGGTCTCTAAAAGCGCGGTATTTCTAGCCATAAGACGTATATGGGGAACGTTTTGACGGCGAAACGTCGAATCAGCCGCTTTAATTGGTGTCGACAACGTATCCGATGGACACAACAGCGTTGGCATGGTATACTGTTCACGGACAAGTACCGTTTTAGTGTTGAAATGATTGATAGGCGGCGTTAATTATGGCGTCGACGTGGGGAGCGATTTCAAGACTGTTGTGTTAAACAGGTGTCACGTTGGGTTGGTGGTAGCGTAATGGTGTGGGGCGGGATCTCATGGATCCACAAAACCCAACACATCGTTGTTGATGGCACTTTGACGGCACGCCGGTACATCTATGAAATCTTAGAGCCTGAAGTAATACCGTTTTTACGCAATAATGGTGGCGTTACGCTTTTTCCAACAGGGTAATACACGTGCTTATTTTGCGAGGCTAACCATGGACGTTTTCAATCAAAATGGTGTGCAAGTTCTTCCTTGGCCTGCGTTTTCGCCGGATTTAAATCCAATTGAGCATCTTTGGGACCACCTCTGAAAATGTGTGTACAGCCGATGTCATCCGCCAATCAACCGTCAGCAGCTTGCCATGGCACTACAGGAAGATTGGGACATCACACAAGACCAGATACATCGTTTAATTCGAAGCATGGGGCGTCGATGCCAAATAACACTTGATGCTTATTGTGGAAATACCCGGTATTAAGATAAGGGATTTTGATTGTTCTGGTGTGTGGACTTATTCAAGTCTCCGTATCTCTGCATCCGATGAAATGCTGTAACTCTGTAGTGAGTCTGAGTTGCGTCTGTGGATATGTTAGTGATACTTCATTAAACGTGATCAAATGCTGGAAATATTGTGAATCAATTGAAATTTGAGGTATAGTACTAGTGGTGCGGTTTCATTAAATCTGAGTATCTTGCAAAGCTGTGCGTGTACGCAGACTCGCCTAAGTTTTTGTTTTAAAGACCCCTTTGCTAACGAACTTAATCTTTTGTTCTTCACAAATTAGTTCATATGATTAGACACACAACCATTTTCATGATATTTGTGGTCCTGTTAAGATTTTAGCTGCAGTGGCTTTTGAGATATTTTGCTGAAAGGTTAAAACCGCACAATAAACGAACTACCATAATTCTTGAACTTTTTTTTTAAATTGATTCTTGTTATCCGGTCATTTACTTATCAACCTATCCATCAATAAGCAAGACCTCAGCTCCTACTATGTTCAAGATATTTTGCTGGCAAGGTCAAAATACCCAACTTTACAAAGGGGCATAACTAATGAACACTTTTTTATGAAATTTATTCAAAAGTAAATCAGGTCACCAACTTGTCACTAGCAAGGCACTAGCTCCAATGATTTTGAACGTATTTTGCTGACAAGGTAAACATTCCCCGATACACAAAGGGCCATAACTCTCGAAGTATGTTTTCAGAATTTATTCAGAAGTTAATCAGGTCATCTACTCATTACGTCCAATGTTATCATCAAATATCAAGGTTCTCCAATGTTTTGTTTAGATATTTTGCTCACAAGGTTAAGCTGCCAAAAGTTACAAAGAGTAATAACTCATGAACCATTGTTCGAAATTTATTCGAAAACTGATCACGTTTTCTACTCATCACTAGCAATTAAATAACAATATACCAAGGCTCTAGCTCTAATTGTTTTTGGGATTTTTTTTGCTGACAGGGTAAACATTCCCATATTTACAAAGGGCATAACTCCTGGCGTATTTCTTACTCGTAGAATTATTTAAAAGCTAATCATGTCATCTTCACATCATTTATGCAAACACGCCTATACAAATACGTTGCCACCTTTATCGCGGAAAAAATGAAAATTTTATGATGAAAAATTGTGATATTTTTCTTATTTCTGCTCTAAAAATACAGATTGTTGGTACTCGTTAGAACCGCCTCATCGAGGCGGTTCTAACGAGTACCCACGATCTATATTTTAGAACAGAAATAAGAAAAATAAGGTATACCCCTGGAAACCCCAATTTTACTATATAAAAGTGGGGTTCAAAGGGGTACACATTTTATAGGCGTGTTTTCGTGATGACTTCCAATCCAATCACCAAGTATGAAGGCTTTAGCTCCAATTGCGTTTGAGACATTTTGCTGACAAATTTGTAAAGGACAATTACTTTGATTACGACAATTAATCAGGTAATTTACTCATTACTAGCAATCAAATCACCAAACAGCAACGCTGTAACACTTACCGTTTTTGAGATATTTTGCTGACAAGGTAAAATGCCCAAAATAACTCATTATTTTTCACAATTTATTCTAAATGTAATTAGATCATCAAATTACTACTACCAATATATTCATCACGTTTCAAAGATCACACCGTACAACCGGCTGCGTCGAAGACAGATTACTGTCTCTAAGACAGATCGCGGAAAGCGTTTCATAGAAAGGGTAGATGAAGTTTGTTTGTTTGTATAAATCGAGAAGGCAATCCGTTGACTTTTGCTGCTATTGGAGAAGAAACTAAATGCCTGGAGATACCGCAGCAACATTCTGACTATATTTCAAAGCCAGATAAGGCTTTACCAGTTCGTTGAAAAATATTTTCATCGAAAATTTTATGAATTTTTGTTTTCGACATCAAGTGTACGTCTACGGAACAAAATATGTTACATTCACTTACTCATGCTAAAACTACGATTTTTCAGCAGCATTTCTGCCCAATTGGACCGTATAACTCGGCTAAATAAACAAACTACGCCCCTCTAAAGAGACCATGTGTCCAAAAAATGCTGTGTCTAACTACAGAGTTTATTTTATACGACTGTCCACAAAGACAGATCAGAGATTTCGAAGGCTAACATTGATGACAGATCAGAATTTCGATTACATATTCAATGAGAACGAATTCTGGATGACTTAACACCGGCAACTTCGATGGAAACTATTTCATGCTAGCTCCAGGGCATTACTTTTAATAATGCTGCAATTGAGTAACATAGAGGCTGCTCTATAATCATTTATATTTCCTGTCAACACACAAATTGTGCATCAGTAGAAGCCTCCGTGGTGTAATGGTTATGCTACTTGCCTTGTAAATCAGGATTCGCGGGATCGATCCCGGGCTTCTCCAGACTTTCGGATGTGTCTTTAAACCGAGGTCCCGTCTCCTTAGGTGACCTTAGCTGTTAGTGAGACGTACAACTCTCTCTCTCTCTCTCTCTCTTTCTCTCTCTCTCTCTCTCTCCCCCCTCTCTCTCTCTCTCTCTCTCTCTCTCTCTCTCTCTCTCTCTCTCTCTTGTGCAATCAGTAAACATCTGAGGCGTTATTTGTTTAATTTTCTTCTGCCTGTACTTTTTCTTTCCTAGATGTCAAACGACTCAGCGATTTCTATGTTGTAATTAGTCAGGAATTCGATATTGAAAGTAAACAACTGGCGTTCGTGCGATTATCTGGTTGTGCCATTTTTTAACATCAAACGCCATGTATTTTTATTGCACGAACAAGGTTTCACCATGCAATAATGAACATTAAATAAGTCGTTATGCAAACGGTGCAGAGGCGATCATGTACAACAACATGGTACGTGTGTCTGTATTAACCAATTCAGTACCAGAAACCCCTAAAGAGTACATTTGCAAACAGTGCAGGCCCAGATCAGACACTTCAGAATGCAAACGGTGCAGAGGCGACCATGTACAACAAGATGGTACGTGCGTCTGTATTAACCAATTCAGTACCAGAAACCCCTCAGAAAGAGGTACCTTTGCAAATAGTGCAGGCCCAGATCAGACACTTCAGAATGCGATAATGCAGCGTTTGATCAGGGCCTACACTGTTTGTAAAAATCTGAACCACTTTCTGAATAAATTCTGAAGAGAACACAACCTGACACCCCTAAATATCGAAATGGACTCCTGCCATATAAGGCGAAAGATTCCATTTGGTACAAAAAGGGTTAACTTTAATTCACTATATTTCAAAGCCAGATAAGTCTTTTCCAGTTCGTTGAAAAATATTTTCATCGAAAATTTTATGAATTTTTGTTTTCGGCTTCGGAACAAAATATGTTACATTCACTTACTCATGCTAAAACTACGATTATTCAGCAGCATTTCTGCCCAATTGGACCGTATAACTCGGTTAAATATACAAACTACGCCCCCACCCCTCTAAAGAGACCAGGTGTCCAAAAAATGCTGTCTCTAACTACAGATTGTTTTTATACGACTGTCCACAAAGACAGATCAGAGATTTCGAAGGCTAACATTGATGACAGATCAGAATTTCGGTTACATTTTCAATAAAGACGAATTCTGGATGACTTAACACCGGCAACTTCGGTGGAAACTATTTCATGCTAGCTCCAGGGCATTACTTGTAATAATGCTGCAATTGAGTAACATAGAGGCTGCTCTATAATCAGTTATATGTCCTGTCAACACACAAATTGTGCAATCAGTAGAAGCCTCCGTGGTGTAGTGGTTATGCTACTTGCCTTGTAAATCAGGATTCGCGGGATCGATCCCGGGCTTCTCCAGACTTTCGGATGTGTCTTTAAACCGAGGTCTCGTCTCCTCAGGTGACCTTAGCTGTTAGTGAGACGTACAACTCTCTCTCTCTCTCTTTCTCTCTCACTCTCTTGTACAATCAGTAAACATCTGAGGCGTTATTTGTCTAATTTTCTTCTGCCTGTACTTTTTCTGTCCTAGACGTCACACGACTCAGCGATTTCTGTGCTGTAATTAGTTAGGAATTCGATATGGAAAGTAAACAGCGGACGTTCCTGCGAATATCTGGTTGTGCCATTTTTTAACATCAAACGCCATGTATTTTTATTGCACGAACAAAGTTGTCCAAAGTAAAAATGAAAATTAAATAGGTCGTTAGGCAAAGCGGTGCAAGTCCATGCTCATAAACCCAATTGGTTTCATTGGGCGACAGGACTTGAGATGTCATTACATCTCAAGGTCGGGTACAAGTCCCACAAGACTGGAAGCAACGTCTCCAAAATGACCTATACAGTGTTGACGGGGACATTAAACCTCAAATCAAACAAATAAAAAACTATTACTATCATCATGTTTAATCATACTGAAGAAGTTTTTCCATTCAAACACGGACCAACTTGTAGAGTTTACTATTTCATTTTAGTGAAGCGTAAAACAAAAGTCATAATGCCAAATATAGAGGAAAGTAGTACGCTAGTTTTCAATATTATTTGATTCAGCCACACTAACATGGAGCACTGCACATAAGAAGTGCTAAACTAAACTGCAAAGCTACACAAACAGATCACATTACGATAACACAGCCGTGTGATATAGTGCATTTCTTTCATACCTCCAAAATGGTATATTCTGGTGAAAATTGTGATATTTTTTTCTTTTCTATACTCCAAATATATGTTGAGGGTGCTCGTGAGGACTGTTGCATTGAGAAGGTATGACGAGAACCCAAAACCTATGTCTTTAAACAGAAATAAGAAAAATAATGTGTCCCCCTGCAAACAAATGTTTTCTCTATATAAGCAAGTTGTAGAGGGGTGTTCATAACACGGACTTAACGTGATGAGAACCACAGCCTCAGTATTACTCAGATTATGGCTCGTGTTTTGTACGGGAATATAACCCACAAGCGGCGCCGAGTGAAATGAAGTTAACCCTTTTTGTACCACATGGAATCTTCCACCTTATATATTGCAGGAGTCCATTTCGATATTTAGGGGTGTCAGGTTGTGTTTTCTTCAGAATTTATTCAGAAAGTGGTTCAGATTTTTACAAACAGTGTAGGCCCTGATCAAACGCCGCATTACCGCATTCTGAAGTGTCTGATCTGGGCCTGCACTATTTTACAAAGGTACCTCTTTAGGGGTTACTGGTACTGTATTGATTTATACAGACACACGCACCATCTTGTTTTACATGGTCGCTTCTGCACCGTTCGCATTCTGAAGTGTCTGATCTGGGCCTGCACTGTTTGCAAATGTACCTCTTTAGGGTTTCTGGTACTGAATTGGTTAATACAGACGCACGTACCATGTTGTTGTACATGATCGCCTCTGCACCGTTGGCATAACGACCTATTC
Organism: Lucinisca nassula; assembly: GCA_963580285.1. Taxonomy (NCBI): domain Eukaryota; kingdom Metazoa; phylum Mollusca; class Bivalvia; order Lucinida; family Lucinidae; genus Lucinisca; species Lucinisca nassula. The sequence continues at coordinate 53,740,900 of OY757023.1, read as the reverse complement.
AATGTTCATTATTGCATTGTGCAACCTTGTTCGTGCAATAAAAATACATGGCTTTTGATGTTAAAAAATGGCACAACCAGATATTCGCACGAACGTCAGTTGTTTACTTTCAATATCGAATTCCTGACTAATTACAACACAGAAATCGCTGAGTCGTGTGACATCTAGGAAAGAAAAAGTACAGGAAGAAGAAAATTAAACAAATAACGCCTCAGATGTTTACTGATTGCACAAGAGAGAGAGAGAGAGAGAGAGAGAGAGAGAGAGAGAGAGAGAGAGAGAGAGAGAGAGAGAGAGAGAGAGTTGTACGTCTCACTAACAGATAATGTCACCTAAGGAGACGGGACCTCGGTTTATAGACACATCCGAAAGTCTGGAGACGCCCGGAATCGATCCCGCGAACCCTGATTTGCAAGGCAAGTAGCATAACCATTACACCACGGAGGCTTCTACTGACTGCACAATTTGTGTGTTGGCAGGAAATATAAATGATTATAGAGCAGCCTCTATGTTACTCAATTGCAGCATTATTAAAAGTAATGCCCTGGAGCTAGCATGAAATAGTTTCCACCGAAGTTGCCGGTGTTAAGTCATCCAGAATTCGTTTTTACTGAAGATGTAATCGAAATTCTGATCTGTCATCAATGTTAGCCTTCGAAATCTCTGATCTGTCTTTGTGGACAGTCGTTCAAAAACAATCTGTAGTTAGAGACAGCATTTTTTGGACACCTGGTCTCTTTAGAGGGGCGTGGTTTGTTTATTTAACCGAGTTATACGGTCCAATTGGGCAGAAATGCTGCTGAATAATCGTAGTTTTAGCATGAGTAAGTGAATGTAACATATTTTGTTCCGTAGACGTACACTTGATGTCGAAAACAAAAATTCATAAAATTTTCGATGAAAATATTTTTCAACGAACTGGTAAAGCCTTATCTGGCTTTGAAATATAGTCAGAATGTTGCTGCGGTATCTCCAGGCATTTAGTTTCTTCTCCAATAGCAGCAAAAGTCAACAGATTGCCTTCTCGATTTATTCAAACAAAAAAACTTCACCTACCCTTTCTATGAAACGTTTTCCGCGATCTGTCTTAGAGACAGTAATCTGTTTTCGACGCAGCCCGTTGTACGGTGTGAAAGATCTAGTTTCAACAGTTTTGAGACATTTTGCTGACAAGGTAAAATGCCCTTTACAATGGGCAATAATTCGTGTATTATTTTTGAAGATTTATTCAAAAGTTTTTCAGGTCATCTTCTCCTCACTACCAGTGCATTCACCAGGTTTCAAGGTTCTAGCTTCAATACTTAAGATATATTGCTTACAAGATTCCATTCTTATTTTCGTAAAGGGATATAACTCAGTAAAAGGACAAAATATGAGAAAAAATATGTGTCACCTACTTTTCCAAGAGAAATCAATTTACATGCAAAAAAATCGAAATTCTAGCATGCATGGTTCCCAAGTTTTGCTATGCAAAACGCGAGACAAACGGACGTACAGAAGGACGAACGGACGGATGAATAAAGGCAAACCAATATGCCCCACAATCTTTTTCAAAGTTCTGGGCATAAACATACACCACAACAGCAAACGCATAAACGTATCACGGCCCCCACCCATCTGGGCTTGACGAAATAAATTGGGCTGTATGGTGCTTACACGCAGAGCTGAAACCCACCGCACATGAGTACTGGTAATCAGCTTAGAGGTTTAAACCTTATATTATTTTACTTTGGATAGCCTATTGGCCATTTTATGGGAAAGTAACTCTCCTTTTGGCTTTCCGCTATTGATGTTTCCATTAGGGTCTGTTGTTTCATGTTTGTGTTTCTTTCCCTTTGGTGTCTCTGATGGGAGCTGTTGGTTGACTATATCGATTCCTGATCATTGCCTCCACTTCTATTTCTAAGCATTCCCAGACAAAGTGGTGCGAGTTGGACTGTCCTTGCATATAAATCCATTGTTTCATTGGGCGCCAGGACTTGAGTTGTCATTTCATCTCATTGTTGGGTAAAAGTCCCCACGAAATCGGAAGCAATGTCTCCACAATGACCTATATAGTGTTGAAGGGGACGTTAAACCTCAAATCAAACAAACAAATATAAAAGTACTGATACCGTCGTTAGTTCGATTGCCTTTGAGTATCAAATGAAAACGGTCCGGAACGGAAACATACTGATTCGTTTAGACCGTTATTCCTGCATGTTAGGCAAACAATTTATACCCTGGTCCGACGTCGCAGAATGCAGCGTCTGATCTTCAACACGAAAACACGCCTATATAATTTTGTCCCTCTCGAACCCCCCTTTTATATAGTAAAACTGGGGTTTTTCTAACGACTACCCACAATCTATATTTTTAGCAGAAATAAGAAAAATATCCCAATTTTCTCATCTTAAAATTTTCAGTTTTTCGGCGATAAAGGTTACAATGTAATTGTATAGGCGTGTTTTCGTAATGTTGATGTAAACTGTATACCAGTGTCCCCAACACATGTGTCTAGAGCATGTTTTTAAGACAACCCCGCTGCACGACACTCTGATAGCATATCTACATAAACAGTGAGGCTTGAAAAAAGTTATCTTGATTTCGAAAAAACGCTGTTTGCGCGTCAGTGGCAACATATTGGGTCGACTGATAAGCAAGAAAATTTGGCATGAGATTCCAGACTATTAAATGGAATACAAGACAGACAAAAATAAAATCCGATTTTCTTACACTTAATAGGGAACGAACTGAGACCATGTGCATTCCAGTGCCAACCGTATATCGCAAATTACACCTTCTAACTTGTCATATCATTGACCTCAATTATGGAAACTGTCATATGTGAATATGGTCTCTTACTTGTGTGTTTGTGTGTGTGTGGGGGGGGGGGATTGGGGCGCAAAAAGTGAAACAGTTAATTTGCAAGAAACTATCATACGGTGGTTGGCACATTCAAATAAAAGAGAACATGAAACATGGTAAGTACTAAATGATCCAGCGCAAGACAAAACCTACAATAAGACATGTGCGTCCAGCGAAGAATCAGATCAGCTTGCGCATCCATAAAGTCTAACCAGAGACTTCTCTTGCTGCGTGAAGGAGCAATGGGCCCTTAGTTATCCTTAGAGCACACAGCAAAGACTCAGCCTGATCTGAATCTTCGCTGGGCGCACATGTCTTATTATAGGTTTTGTCGGGGACTGGCTCATTAATGTGAACGTAACTCTACATCATGAAAACACGCATAGATAATTTTGACCCCCTTGAACCCCACCTTTTATATAGAAAAACTTGGGTTTATCGGGGTAAACTTATTTGTCTGATTTCTGCTCAAAGTATAGATTAAATATAATAAGAAAAATATTTCTGTTCAAAATAAAAATTGTTAGTACTCGTTAGAACCGCCTCATCGATTCAAAATATAGATTGTTTGTACTCGGTGAGGCGGTTCTAACGAGTACCAACAACCTATATTTGGTGTAGAATTAAGAAAAATATCACAACTTTTCATCTTAAAATTTTCGTGTTTTTTTTTTTTTTTTTTTTGGTAAAGTTTACAATGTATTTGTATAGGCGTGTTTTCGTAACAAATTAATCCATAACAAGCAGAAAGCCAAAAGAGCAATTTGCCCCCCCCCCCCCCCCCCCACCCACCACCACCAGGAAAAAAAAAATAAAAAATGCCCAAACGGCTGTCCACAATAATAAAATATAAAGATACCAGGACATATATGCACAGCTATTCAGTGATAATCTCAAGCATAACAGGAGCACCGAACTGGAACGTTCAGTGAAAATTTTACTGAGGGCGGGCCGAGAGGGGGCTTAAATGAATTAACGATGCCACAACCCTCGTCATTATTTCTGCTGTGCTTTACACAAATAATTTATTCAGTCCCCGTAAAGGTATTTAAGTTCATCTCCGGGACACAACGATCAATGAGAGGGAATAACTTAAATGCTGAAGCAGTTTATAATAACTTAAATGATTTTCGACCATCTGATGACAAATACGGAATACAAAGCTGTTCTTCAAATAATATGCTGATTATTCAACATTAAGGACTTAAGCTTTGTATATTCCTCTGTGTAGAAAGGGAATTGAAGATACACATCTTACGTTTCTAACCTCTATATCGATCCACGTTTGGTATCAAGTCGAAGGGAAGGCGATGGCCAGTACATTGTTAAATAGAAGTGAAGGCAATGATCAGGAATCGATACAATTAACCCAGAGCTCCCATCAAAGACACCAAAGGAAAAGAAACACAGACATGAAAATGGGCACATCAATAGCGGAAAGCCAAAAGGACAGTCAATTTCCCACAAAATGGCCAATTGGCTATCCAAAACAAAATAATATAAGCGATGCAGACACTCAAAGACAAACCATAACAAAAATAAACCGCGACAGAAGAACCGCCTTGGAACGGTTAGTGAAACAAATTCCACTAAGGGGCTAAACTCGATTTTACGTGGCCACAATCCTCGCCTTTATTTCCGTCGCGATATAGTCAAATAATTTTTTCAGTCCGCATTAAGGCCTCCTAACTCATCAGTGCAACATCTCCTTGAACCTTGAACGTTCCGTCCTAAAGAACAGCGGGAAAGGAGGCAATACATAAAGCGACAAAAATACACTGTAAACATGCATGACAGGATCTGTGGCCCTGAACCGCTCACCCGAGTACCGAGTGTCTGTAAGGCCATTTCGTTTCTGAGACATTTTTGAAGGATTTTGCCCATAGCAGCTATCTTGATCATGTGACCTAAAGCATTTGATCAAGATTTTTACCTCCAACCTATAAAGACTTCATTTATAATTTGGTTTTAATTTGCCAGCTGTTTAAAACTGGACCAAGGTAACATTGACCTTTGGTACTCATGCAACTTCACCATCATGAAAACATGCCTGTATAATTTTGACCCCATTGAACACCACTTTTATACAGTAAAACTGGGGTTTAAGGGGGTATACATTATTTTTCTTATTTCTGCTCACAAACATAGATTGTGGGTACTCGAGGCGGTCCTATGAAGGCCCCGCAATCTATGTTTTGAGCAGAAATAAGAAAAATATCACAATTTTTCATCTTAAACTTTCTTATTTTTGGCCAAAAAAAATGGCAATGTATTTGTATAGGCATGTTTACATAATGACTTTGCTTTCCTTCACTGGAGTTCGTAGAAAGCCCTCCTACCTATGTCCTATATAGGGCACCAGGATTCAATCTATATAAATAGCTGTAAAAGCAGTCGGAAAATGTTTGCAAAGCAGTTTTTTGGCAAAACACTTTGTAATTCCATTGTACTTAGACACACGAAACAACAATTGTAATATGTTAGAATATACTGAATATGGCGTTTGACGTTAGAGATTGTGTATATTGTCACTGTTGCGATGCAGAGTTCAATATTTTATGAGATTAAATTATGTCAGGAAATAAGCATATAAGTCGTCGTGCATATTATTCAAAATGACACTTTTAATCCTGATTCACGCTACCAACCAAGTTCTTGAAATAAACATTCAGACGCTCTTCTACTTATAATACAACTGGGTGGAGAACAGGGGTGTAGTTTCTGTGTGATACAAATCTGTGTTTGAAAGATAATAATAATAATAATCGACCTTCTTTGTGGAGGGCAACACATTCAGTACTTATATTAATCTTACATGTGACCCTCTTTTCCTGGTAGAAACTTGTTCTAAGCAATGCGGATAAAGTCTCTTGCTCAAGGAAACAACACTTGACGCTTGCGGGAATCTAACAGGCCACGTCTTGATCTCAAATCCGATGCTTTACCACTGGGTTCAGTGGGTGTACTAAACAAAAACTGCCTAAGTCAATCGATCTGAAGCTACATTAAATTTTCTTCACTTGAGTAGACACTGAGAAAATATTAAACATTGTTATTTTATACAAGATACAAGAAACTTTATTTTACGTCGGATACATACAACAGATAACGTTAGCTGCAAGAACTATTCTCCGACAAATCATATATGTAGAGAGAAAATGTCAAATTCAACAACTGTAAAACAATAAGTGTAAAGCAGCTATAAGACAGAGAAGTTAATTGTTACGGGTTAAGAATACGTGTATTTAAAATAACATGATTTAATTATTAAATTGATCAGTTGCATAGATTTGAATAGTTAGATCCTTTGAAAGCAAAGAATACACCAAATAAACGAAAATAGCAGATTCGGTTTTATTGAGTCTGTTCAGGACCAGTACTGAAATGTTCTACATCGGCCACGCAGTCTAGCACCGGCTTAAGCAGAACTCTATTTTTCAAAAAGATTTAAAATAAACTCAATGATCCCAAAGAATCAGAAAATATAATCTGCACTATTATGATGTACGGGGAGACGTTGTACGGCCGCCACGCAGCACACCACCACCTGCAGTGAAGATAAAAAATTGAATAGTTAGATCCTCTGAAAGCAACGAATACACCATTCAAACGAAAATAGCATACTCGGTTATATTGAGTCTGTTCAAGACCAGTACCGAAATGTGAACCACAGGCCACGCCCTCTAGCGCCGGCTTAAGCAGAACTATATTTTCAAATTTTAAAATGAACTAAATGATCCCAAAGGACCAGAAAATATAATCTGCACTATGGTGATGTACGGGGAGATGTTTTACGGCCGCCACACAGCGCAACACCAGCTGCACTGAAGATAAATAAGTTATGAATAGTCAGATCCTTTGGAAGCAAAGAATACACCACATAAACGGAAGTAGCAGGCTCGGTTTTACTGAGTCTGTTTATGGCCAGTACTGAAATGTGCAACACCGGCCTCGTTCTCTAGCACCGGCTTAAGTAGAACTCTATTTTCAAAATGATTTAAAATGAACTCAGTGATCCCAAAGGAGCAGAAAATAGATTTAAATATAATAAGACATATTTAATATAGCTTAAAATACAAATGGCACATATTGCTTTAAGATAAAGAATACTAGACTTAAGTATCATTTGAATATTATTTGTACTTTTAAAACACATTAGACATAATAAATAAAAAAAACGACGAGCCCTACAGCCTTCCATCAGGAAAGAGGTGCGAAAAAAGCAAGAGCCATTACAGGCGAAAGACAGCAATGATTCTTGCGTCGAAAAAGAAGACTCAAAGATGTGCCATTGTTCAATTAAAAAAAAATAAAAATAGGGTAGACTGACCTTGACGGATACATGCGGAAATAATAATTATCGACAGAAATAACACATACAAGCATGCATTAAAAAAAGAACACAACAACAAATAAATGAAATCAAATAAAATTCAGTCAACCGCGGCATATGGCACAGCCAAATTCTGGACCTGTCCAAGTACGGATTAGCCTCTCGAACTCTTTAAACACGGACACCTCGGTTCATTCGGGAGGCTTGCCTCAAACCGGAAAGATCGCTGGCCATATGTCACGGTCCTGACTGCAGGTACCTGTATAGTGTTCTCGTACCTGAAAGAAGAATTAGAAAATTTGGACTAACTAAGTCTCTAAAAAACTCAGGGAATGTTGTTAAAGCATTTGAAAGTTTCAAGTGCAATTGTTCTGCGTCTCCCAAGATGTAAGATAGGGAGATTAACCCTGCTTAAAAGTTCTGAGTAGGTAGTTTTATACTCATTAAACACTATTTTTAGGCCTCTGTTTTGCAGTTTTTCTAGTTATTCAGTGTTTGCTTTGCAACAAAAGTGACAGACAAAGGGACAATAATCTAATACAAGATTTAAAACAACGAGTCTTGTTTGTACATGAAGAAACTTGCTGATCCTTTGAAGGACATTCAGCTGTCTGGCGATTTTTTGGCAAATCCTGGATCATTGCCTTCACTTCTTTTTTGTTTATTGAAATTAAGTTGATAATCAAGTTCCACCACCAAGACCCTCACTGCCTCCACACAGGGCATGGTGTTGTCAGCGACAGTGCAGCTTTTGAGTTCAGAAAAAAAATCCAACAAAAGCCAGGAAATTTGCAGGCTTTGCCTGCATTTGGTTTTCTTCAAACCATTCACTACATACACTGCTTTGGTTCAGGAAAGTGATGTGAGTCAGACCATCTAATGCAAATAAATCTTTTGGTTTCATTGGGCGGCAGGGCTTGAGATGTCATTTCATCTCAATGTCGGGTAGAAGTCCCACTAAATTGGAAGCAACGTCTCCAAAATGACCTAAATAATGTTGACGAGGAAGTTAAACCTCTATTCAAACAAATTCAAACAAAACATATACCACTTTCACTCTGTATATCGTTTGTGAGGGTATCCAGGTCCTTAGCAGCATATGACAGTGTGTTGTCGACTGCGTAGTGGTATATTGAGCCTTTCAAGAATAAAAAAATATTTCATTCGGGACGGTGTTGAAAATCAGTGGGGCACTCTTGATATCTTGCAGTTAACTCCAATCTTGACTATTTGATGGCGGTTTGACAAGTGGCTAGCCATTAAACTGTACGATTGCTTGGTGACGCTTTACGCGTGCAATTCGGTAAGCAAGAGGTCATGGGGTATACAGTCGAAAGTCGTACTTTGATCCAGTTGCTTCTTCAATCTTCCACCAGTCTCAACAGGGTAGTCTGTCAGCAAAAAGAAGCTCTAAAAGTAGACAAGAAATTATAAAATATGGAGCTGAAGTAGTCAGTCAGCTGTTGGCTGTGAAATCTTTCATACATTTTTGATAAAGAGGGCAATATACCTTACAGGACGATAATTTTTCTCAGAGAAATGGGTCATCTTTTTTCAATACTGGGGTCACCTGAGCTGTCTTTAGGTGGGTTGGGAAGGTTTCTTTAGTTTGAATTTATTTGTCATGTTAGCAATATGCCTTGGATTAACTGGGGTAGCTGCTTTAACATTTTTTGTTGGGCTTTCGTCTACTCCGGTTGCTTTTCTGGGGGTCAAGACTATTTATACAGTTCAGGACTTGCAATTCGTTGTCCGGTATAAATTCGAACTAGGTCATATTGACATTTTCCTTGATTTTTCCAATGCCGGGGTGTTTCTCGTCTACAGGCTTATTGCATTCGTTTCCAATATTTTGTGCTATGTTGGTGTAGAAGATGTTCATCTTCTCACAGACCTGGTTCTGGTCTGAGAAAAGTGAGTCACCATCCTTCAGAATAATATTGGCATCATTTTTTGCAGTCAATTTTTGGGACAGGAAGGATTTGATTGTTGGTCAGAAATCCTTCGATTTGGGCCCTCGACCACACCTCTCCTGAAAGTATACTGAAATCAATTCCCTTTTAGTTTTTTTTTTAATTATTATTATTTCCCTATTTTGTATAGTTGAGCCAGTTTGTAGTGGATAAGTTTGTCTGGCTGGTCTGGTTTTATATATTATTTTTCTGTAATTTGAGTTCATATATGGCGGTGGCTATGCTTTTGGTATTTTCTGTTTTAGTGGGGTTTGTTCATCAAGTACCTTCCTCAGGAGGGTTTAGTGCCACGTAGATGTCACCCTTGCCGTCAAAAGTATAAGCTATGTTAGACGGTACCCGGGAGAGATCCCCGCTGAAATCAGCCTCCTTGTAAGTAGGGAACTGTCATTCAGTGATGTTGCTATCATGTGATGGCCATCACTTAGTCCACAATTAAAATTTATTGTGTTGCACACCAATGTTTTGGCTGTTATAAGGGTAACATCAAGTAGAGACGGGACTTGGTTTTTTATATTGCAAGTTGTTGTTTTTTTTTCTGCTCTGTTCTCCAGGCTAAAATTGTCACAAATATCTTCCAGGGGCTGATATTTTTAATTCCTCAACAGATCATAATTAAGATCTCCTATGCAGATCGCATTGTCAAAATGTCATTTGAAATGGGTCAGGAGTTTTCTTCAGGTTCCTTTCAAAGATGTTATTTGCTAGTGAAGGTCTACGGTAGGCTCCAACTATACACCATTTGTGTTTGGTCATAGCAAGTTCATCGCAAATTGTTTCCACTTGTTGACATTGAAAATCATTGCGTCTTTTGGAAGGCAAGTTTGCTCGAACAAAACTCTTCAGTCCTCCTTCAAGGTATATACGATCATACCTTTTCATTTTGTAGCCTTCTATGTTGATTTTTCCATTAGGGTCTGCTGTTTCATGTTTGTGTGTCTTTCCTTTTGGTGTCTCTGTGGAGCTGTGGGTTGATGTATCGATTCCTGATCATTGCCTCCACTTCTATTGTCTACTTTGAACGAATTGTCTTTAAATGAGCTGTCAATTTTAGTTGCTGTGACACAATTTGTCAGTTAAGAGTTCCTTCCTTTAAGTTAACTATATATAGGTCATTTTGAAGACACTGCATCCAATTTAGTATGACTTTAACAGAAATTTAGATGAAATGACATCTCAAGCTCTGTCGCCAAATGTAAAAACAAAAAAAGATTTATATGCATGGACTGTCCGACTCGCACCGCTTTGTCTGGGCAGGCTAAGATGCTCCAATTTAGTGGGACTTTAACAGACATTTAGATGAAATGACATCTCAAGCTCTGTCTCCAAATGTGAAAAAAAGAGATTTATATGTATGGACTGTCCGACTCGCACCGCTTTGTCTGGGCAGGCTAAGATCCTCTAAGCGGTTTACAGTACTCACGTGCGCTCGTTTACAGCTCTGCGTGATAACATCATGCAATCAATCTATTTCTGTTTCTTCAAGCACCAATGGGCGGGGGTCATGGAATTAATCGAAGTATTAAACTTTTATTTCAACCAATCAAATCGCTCGAAATGTACAACATTGGTTTGGAATTATTGATATGAATTTTGCAAATTTTGCCATTCGTTTCTCTAGAATCTACAAACATAACTAAAACCGTGAATTTTTCCAGACATACCGGCACAAAGATTTATTGATATTTGTTTGGCTTTTCAGCATACTTTTACTTAATAGGCTCAATTTGTTGAGGTGAAGAACTAATTCCAGTTGATTAATTTTAATTAAGCGTGTTCTGAGACACGGAGAGACTACAATAAACAATGGACAAGAATAGTCTGTCTGTCCAGAGTGTGAAGGGCAATGATCTTTCTTTATACATGAATAGACTGCGACATATGCCCCCCCCCCTCCACCCTGGGAATGAATATACGTGCAGCGAGCTGAAAGATGTTTGTTTAACTTGCCGTTGTGCCTTGAATGAAAGCTTTCTGTACAGTACGAAAACACGCCTATACAAATACATTGTAAATTTTACCGCTAAAAAAAGGCAAAAAGATGAAATATTTGTGACATCTTCCTTATTTCTGCTCAAAATATCGATTGTGGGTACACGTTAAAACCGTTTCACAATATATATATTAGAGCAGAAATTAGAACAATAGGGTTACCTCTGTAAAATAGAAGAGAAGGTAATGATCAGGAAACAAAGCTGGACTTGTACTCCTTTATTTTATTTTTTGTCTCCTTTTCTAGTCGTCTATTCAAGCTAGTCTGAAAACCGGCCAGTGCACTATTATATTTGTAGTAGTGATAGGTATAAGATACACTTGTACTGCCTTGCGGTACAAGCCGGCTTTTATAGCGACGCGGTAGAGTGTTGGCCTGTCACTCCGGCGGCCCGGGTTCGATCCCCGGCCGGGTAAAGGTGATAAGCATTTTTTAGGCTCTACTAAATTTCTCTCTATTGCTGATGATAAAATATCTTCCAATCGACAAGACCACTTTGTAACATCCTCATCTTCTTCTTGTTTGGCACTGTAAAATTTTGCAAGTAAATGTTCTTTTGTGTCAACCTCTCCATACACACTGTCAAATTTGCTGAGGATTTCTGTTATACTTGCCCCTATTCCTAGCCTTCTAACAATACTACTTGCTTCACCCCTTAGTGAGCGTCGTATAGCTTGTGCTACAGCCTCAGGCTTATGTGTTCTTTCTAGAAGCAGACATTTTACTTCATACACCCACTGTGCATAAGTTGCCTCTCCTTTTACATTGTCCCCATAGAACAATGAAATTCTTGGCTGCTGAGAGGTTAAAACTGTGGAAGTATTAGTTAAGGCTGCCCCTGGTTCAGCCTTAACACCCTCACTGTATGTCTGAAGCCATAATTGAAGGTCCTCAGCAGTGTCTGCTTTAGGCTTAATCTTAAGCTTATTAAAAGCCTCTATTAATTTTTTACCCTCCTCTTCTGTCAAATCTGCCATATTACAAAGCTCGTATTTATACTATCTTATTTGAAATAGATTGGATGTTTCAAATGGTTTATAACCTTTATTTGAAAGAAATATGAAAGAAAGCAGTCTGCATATAATGAAATGACACAGTAGACATATTCAGCATCACGGATGAACAATGTTAATGCGTGGCGGAACCAATGTCCAAACAGCGCCCCAATGATCAGCAGCGATGTCTTACCCCCACTGTGCCAATTCACTAATAATAACACTTTGTACAAATGCAGAGTACTATTTTCCTTAACCAATATTCAGACAGAACTACATCAGGGTGTATTCCATCACTAAGCAAACTGTACGACACTTTTGACGATTTGTATGATGGATTGCTTTTCCTACTTGTCATTAGATCGATTCCAAATTTGGGTGCATTGAGGCCTAAAGTTTCATTTAACTGACGTATTGAATAGTTCAATGCGTTTACTCTCTCATTTAAAATTTCAGTATTTTCCTTAAAATTCTCATAATTTGGATCACCCTTGGTTTTATTCCAAATGCAAATAGAGTACTGAGGGCATTCTAGAAAGACAAGTTTTACTTTACTATCATATGATTGACACACAGACACAATTCTTTGATACTGAGTAATTACATCATCGACAGTAACATTGCTTAAATCTATGTATTTTCTCTGTTTATAAGAAAATGTTTTATGATTTGTATACCAAATTTGTATACTAAGATTAACAGGTATTAACTTCATTATGAACACAATTCAGTAACGTAGATCACACACATGAATACATATAATTGTATTCTGAGAACTTATGTAGGTTTTTTATATGTTCTATTTCAGGACCTCGTTGTTGTTTTGGTCATACTAGTATAACGGATGCGATCCAACCATCCAGATGTCGTTGTATCCGTTATTAGAATAAATATGTGATACCAATAAAAGAGCTACTTGTTTATTAAAGTCTACGGCTGAGTTAGACCGGTTACAATTTATGGCGCCCAACGTGGGCGTTGTAACATTTGGCGCCCAACGTAAATAACCCACAGAGACTCGGACCACATCCGTGTACCGGCGAGTTTCGTTGGGAAGTTTGAGAGATTCGGGGACGAATCTTAAATAGGAGGGGGAATATGTAGTAGTGATAGGTATAAGATACACTTGTACTGCCTTGCGGTACAAGCCGGCTTTTATAGCGACGCGGTAGAGTGTTGGCCTGTCACTCCGGCGGCCCGGGTTCGATCCCCGGCCGGGTAAAGGTGATAAGCATTTTTTCACCTGTAACATATTTATATCTTGAAAACGTCTTGTATGTATCCAATTGAATGACTATAAAGAGTCGCACAGTGGAAACTACCCTGGACAGCCACCTCTTCCAGAATAGTACAGATAATGCAAGAGCTGTCTCCCTGAGTCGACAGATAAATGCTTCTCGGTTAGTCGGTGCTTGCAAACAGTGAGGTACAACCTCTGACTGAATGCGATCTCTGCACTAACATACCAGTTTCTGCTTCTCGAAAGAGTAAATGACCAGGGAAGATTTCACAGGCCTTGCCCCTGTTATAAGGTTTTTGATAACTGTGCCTCTGGCATTACAGACCAGTGATAAGCACAGAAACTCGTTAAAGGAGACAAGGAGCCTCAGCGTTTTACGGGTGTGCCATAACAGAATATGTTTGAAGGTCTAACAAGATCGACAAGTACGATAGAGCATTGCATTAACGTACGACGAGTACAACATGTCATAAGTTTTCGTGGTTTCAACCATTACGTGAAATATCGCTATGCGTGAAATATTTCTTATTCTTTCAACTATAGCGCTACAGTTTTATAGGTCGCTTGCCTAACACAGAAGTACCATGGTGCCAAATCATTGATAAGCGACTGAAACAGTCGAAAACCCAAGGTTGACAACTGCCGAATCAGAGGGCCCGGTTTGACCGTTGTTGACATTGTAAATAGCCTTAATTTCTTACCAATAAATATTCTAGACATTAATTTCCATCACTTTCTGTTCGTTCATAACCATAATCCAAGTTTTTTCTATCACTTTATTTCAGAAACAGCGAAATTACATTCAGGCACTACACCCACTTTATTGTTCAATTCATCTCCGTCCGCCATTTTGTATCCGGGACTTATCTAGAACGATACAATATGGGTAGAATCCAGAGGGTATATAAGGCGGATCTCTCGTCACTTCAGAGAAGTCCAGCATCCGTGACTCCGCACAGAACAGATAACAGAGCCCTCAGGGAACCAGATTTACCTCAAAACACAGCTCCTCAAAGCGATAGTGAAAACAAACCACAGATTTCCTCAAAAATTTCCTCGCAGAGAATTTTCTCACAGGACACAGCTGAGGTCCCTCACAAGGAGGTCCCTCTGGATAGTTCCTATAACTATAACAGAAGGTAATCACAGATTTTGAGTTCCTTTCACAGTTCCCCCCATTTGCATGATGCACGGGCACCTCACAATGCGATATTAAAGCAAGAAAGGGTTTTTCATAAATATCGAGCTAATTTCCTCATAAGGTGTTCCCCCGCATGTTAACTGACTGAGGACCTCATAAAGTATACAGCTAGAAATTTATATTGCATTAAATAACTACCAGGCCATAGTTCGTGGGTTGTGGCTGTGCCGTTTTGCCCTCAGAGTTTAAGGATGTCTTTGTTCTAGGCCTATTGCCTGCGAAATACCAGTCGATACTTTAGCTATGACGGCGACCCACTAAGATAAATGTGACAGAGAATGACTTTATTTTGGGGTCTTAATTTGCTTCTTTAGTTTGGTAGAGCCGTCACACTCTTCCTGTAAGGTGAGGCCTCATCTCGGGTGTCTCAACACGTCGCTGGACGCCAGTTCAGAGTGACAGTTGTAGTTTCCAGTGTAAAGCTGGATGAGGGTCCACGTAGGGAACGTCCTGAAGCATAAGCGCGGCATAACTACGTATCTATACCCCTAGCCTATCTCTGAGTTTTCACAGTACAGAACCATACTTCTATCGCGATTACGGGTAGGGCTTTTGGCAAGCTTGCACACAACAGTTTCACAGTTTGATACAGAACAGAACGGACAGAAAGACACCTGACGTTCATAGAGAAGTGGACATAATCTAAACTTTCTGAAAATCCGCAATATCTTTGTTTTCTTTTATTGAAATTAGATTGTTGAAATTGTAACATGTCGTTGTATTCTGTTGGTTGCACTAGTGTCAGAGCGTTCTAGCGAACTGAGATTGGGGCTCACTCTGTTTTGGCTACTGGTGGAAGCGCTTTTAACCTTTATATTTCGTAGTCTGTGCAGAGAGAGTGCACCCCCAGTTCGGCGGCACGCTACAGATACAATTAACCCATAACTCGCATCAGAGACACCAAAGGGAAAGAAGCACGGACATGAAACAACTAGACCCTAATGGAAACATCAATAGCGGAAAGCCAAATGGACAGTCACTTTCCCAGAAAACGGCAAATCTTGGTTATCTGTATCATAAACAACGCAAAGCCTTTTCAAAATTTTATAGACGTCATTCCGATTTAATTTCAAAATTCAATGTTGGACTTAAATCTCTTCTGCAGCAAGGTTTTTCGGAACCCGAATTTTATGCTGTCTTAGTAAATTAATTCAGAAAAATATATAAATGCAATGACTTCAGCAACCAATTTCGTAAAATCATTCTCCGATATAAAAAGATAGGGTACAACATAAATGTTTTACGACACACTGCATGCATTGTAGTTAACCCAATCACGGCTGACAACTTTGCTTCCCTCTTTCATTGCACGCCGGTGGGTCAGGCCTCAGATTCTATGACGGTTCCAGCGTAAATGCTTACTGTCAGAGAAATAGAGAGTATCTAATTTTAGGTAATGTTGGTTGGTGCCTGATGCTATGTCTCTGGTCGGACCCATCGGAGTCTAACTGTTGGTCTTCTCTTGCTCCAGCGTTTCAGTGGTTTCTTGCTGTCGAGTCCCCGCCGTTGTTTCATCCCTGTGGTTGTTTGATATTAGTGTTTACGGAGACGTTGCACCGATGAATTAGGAGGCCTTCATGTGGATTGAACAAATTGTTTATCTATATCGCGACGGAAAAAAGGGCGAGGATTGTGGTCACATCAAATTGATTTAAGCCCTCCAGTGGAATTCATTTCACCGACCATTCTTCTGTCGTGGTTTCCTTTTGTTATGGTTTTGCTTTGAGTGTGTGTATCGCTTATATTATTTTGTTTAAGATAGCCAATTGACCATTTTGTGGGAAAGTACTGTCCTTTTGGCTTTCCGATATTAATGTTTCAATTAGGGTCTAGTTGACTCATGTCTGTGCTTCTTTCCCTTTGGTGTCTCTGATTGGAGCTGTGGGTTAATTTTATCGATTCCTGATCCTTGCCTTCACTTCTATTTTTCATCAATTAAACGAAAATCAGGAAGTACCTTTACGAACCACAGAACAAGAAGTCTTAAAGAAAGTGTTTTTGTTTTTTAAAAAAAAATCCAATATTGCAGTTTTTTGCAAAAAAAAAAAAAAACATTTTCTTATCAAAAAGACCTAGACAGGCGGCAGCGTTTGAAATCGAACCAAAATACCTAGACAGGCGGCAGCGTTTTAAATCGAACCAAAAGTACTTTTGGTTCGATTTCTTTCAGTCGGTTTCATGAAACATATAATAAAGTTTTCCAGTTTTGAATTAAAACTCTTCTCCACTAAGAGGTATCGGAAAGCGAATTTTATGGCGACTTAGCATATAAATTCCGAATACTTGCAATGGCTTCAGTACCCAATTTAGTAAACTCGCTCTTCGTTATAAAAAGATCGGGTACCGCATAAATGCTTTACGACAGACTGCATGTATGGTAGTATTTGCTTCCCTCTTTAATTGCACGCCGGTCGGTCAGGCCTCAGATTCTATAACGGTTTCAGCGTAAAGTAGAAGTAAAACAAAGATCAGGAATCGATAAAATTAACTTACTCCGCCCATCAAAGACACCAAAGGGAAAGAAACACAAACATGAAGCGACCAGACCATAATGGAAACCTAAACAAAGGAAGGCCATAAGGACAGTTCCTTTTCCTTAAAATGGGCAAATGGCCATCCAAAATAAAAAGACACAAGTGATACACACAGTAAGTAACAAAAAACAACACAAACAAACCGCCACAGAAGAACCGCCTTGGAACGGTCAGTGGAAAAAATTCCACTGGGGGGCTTAAGTCGATTTTACATGGCCATAATCCTCGCCCTTACCTCTGTCGCGGTATACACCAATTTTGTTAAGTCCGCACGAAGGTTTCCTAACTCATCAGTGTAACATCTCCGAGAACAAACCATTACGTGAACAAGTCCGTGTAATGAAGACCCCTCTAAACCCCACTTTATATAGAGAAAACTTGATTTACGGGGTAAACATTATTTTTCTTATTTCTGCTCCAAGACATAGGTTGTGGGTACTCGCTAGAACCGCCTCCATGAGGCGGTTCTAAAGAGCACCACAACCTATGTTTGGAGTAAAAATAAGAAAAATATCACACTTTTTCATGAGAAATTTCACCATTTTGGAGATATTAAGGAATGCACTATTTCGCACGGATGTGTTATCGTAATGCAAATAAAAACCTACAGAGATGAAACAAGGTTGAGGACTCGACAGCATACAACAACAGAATTGCTGGACAAAAGAAAACCAACAGTTACACTCCGAGGGGCCCGACCAAAGACGGAGCATCATTCGCCAACCAACATAAAGAATAATAAAATAAAATAAAATTCCATTTATGTTTTTACGCTGGAACCGTCATATAATCTTAAGCCTGACCCACCGGTGTGCAATCAAAGAGGGCAGCAAAGTTGCCAACCGTGTTTGGGTTAACCACCATGCATGCAAGACTTACACTTAGATTTTAAAATTTAAATTGATGCAATGTTGGTTGGTACCTGATGCTCTTTCTCTGGTCTTGGCTAACGGTTGGTTTTCTTTTGCTCCAGCATTTCAGTTATCTATTGCTGTCGAATCTTCTCCGTTGTTTCAAATCTGTGGTTGTTTGTTTTTTTGTTTTCTCGGAGAGGTTGCACTGAAGAGGTAGGAAGCCATCACGCGGACTGGACAACTTAGTACGAAGTGAGGGCGATGAATGCGGCCGCGTAAAATCGATTAAATCCCCCCGCCCTAGTGAAATACTTTTCACGCGGACTGAACACATTATTACGGAAGTAAGGGCGATGAGTGCGGCCGCGTAAAGTCGATCAAAGCGCCCCGCCCTAGTGAAATACTTTTCACGCGGACTGAACACATTATTACGGAAGTAAGGGCGATGAGTGCGGCCGCGCAAAGTCGATTAAAGCGCCCCGCCCTAGTGAAATACTTTTCACGCGGACTGGAAGTAAGGGTGATTTATGCGGCCGCGTAAAATCGATTAAAGCCCCTAACCCTAGTGAAATACTTTTCACTGACCGCTCCAATGCGTTTCGTCCTTCGTCTTTGAATGTGTGCATCGCTTATATCATTTTGCTTTGGATAGTCAACAAGCCATTTTGTGGGAAAGTAACTATCCATTTGGCTTTCCGCTATTATTTTCTTCATAAGGGTATAGCTATTGCAAGTTTGCGTTTCTTTCTCTCTGATATCTCTGATTGGACGTTTGGGCTAATTGTATCGATTCCTGATCATTGCCTTCACTTCGATTTTGAAAACCAAAATTCGTAAACGTTATGTCAGATTAACTGTTGGTCTATTCCCATAAACAACACTCCTCAGCCGTGAGGTTAACTCACGATTTTCTTGTTGAGAGTCCAACACTATAACCACTACGCACCACAGAGCTTGCATGATACAGGTACACCTATGCAGCCTCCTATGAAGTATTCAATGACTCTCTTTGCATCATGTTAGTTTGACAAACAAATGTCATTCATCAAAGAATTCTAAAACTAGATCAAGCAATTGATTGGTCTCATTTTGGCAAATACCTTCTGATTGACATTTGAGATATATTTTGATTGGACAATAAAGGGGTCTGCAAAGGCGTTTTCTTTGCCATGTCAGGGAGTGGGGCAGCGAATAATGGAAGCCAGAACCGATAATGTATGTTACCTTTTTTCCTCGGCCAGACATTCGAAAACAAGGCTGTGCTCTGACACATTTGGCAGCCGAAATTGGCAATATGTCATCACACACTGGAGCCCGACTTTGATCCAATTCCTGCACTCAAAATTCTAAACTCGCTAGAGAACTGCTCGTTTCTTAGGACAAACGCTGTTCCTTGGGTGCGATTTGTGCCTTCTTCTGAGCAAGATGTCAGTATATTCCAATTGGTCAGCTGACACCTGTCGAAATGACAAGTGCCAGCACATTGCAGGCCTTGGGAAGAGCATTTCATAAACTAATCCCATTTAGCGAGATGGGGGTAGCCCCTATGTGCTTTTAGCGACCGGTTACCTTACAAAACCTATCAATAGGATATATTGAATGATGTTTCAAGTCAAAATGAAATGAAGCCCATCAAAGTTTGAACGGTGTTGTGTAATATTCGTAACTGCTGAAAGAGCCATTTTAAGCCAAACATCCTAAGAAATGGAGTAAGAAAGAATATGTTGAATATTGTCTTTCTCAGTTAAGTTTATTTGAAAACAAACTTGTCTAATCGTTGCGATATTTAACCATTATCCCGCTGCATTAATTTATCAAGCCACTTCCATTGCTGATTATTAACCAGTCAAATTACTTGATGTAATATATTTGTTCAATTCACAAACTGCATGACAAACAGTGTAGATCTTCAGAAACCATCTTATCTTGATCTACACTGTTTGTAAAGGCAGGGTTTGTCGTCAACAGCAGGATAAAAGTCACAGTTAAGAGGGCCGCCAATACGGCAATCTTGACACTTATCAAGGTCTCTTCGAGAACCTAAAGTGTGATTGAGCTGATACTTGATGAGAGACAAAGGCGAGACGAACAATTCAGAATTGCTAATCAAAACGCTTTTCGTTCTAATAACCAAAATCGCCGCCATGGCGTCTAGCTTGCAAATTCTAAACCGTATCTGCTCCTGAACCGTATATCGGATTGAACTGAAACTATGCAGGCATTTGGGTGACATGAAGATTCAGTATTGTCCAATTGTTTGCACTCCTATACCTACGATTGCCGCCGTCAAACGGAATCTCCTCTCAAACCGTAATTAGATTGTGTTTAAACTAGAATGAGGATTCAGAAAAACTAAAATCGTTTTGTTCCAATTAAGCCGAATTCAGCCGAAACTTGGCTGGAGGCATAGAGGCGACATGGTGATTTGGACTTGGAGATTCAATTTATTGAGAAGTTTTGGTTCAGCACATGTTGTGGGTTTATACACTTTTTGTCAATATTATTTCGATTCCGTCAGACTCTCTATTTATATTGCAAACAACTGTTCCTAGCATCTGAACGTATTGATTCACATTGAAATCGTAACTTAATTTCCGAACGAGGTATAGTAGTCGCAGATATTGACTAGGCGAAGCTATCGTTTGTACCTGCCTTTGGAATGCTCTATTAACAAAAAGGTAAAACAAGTCTCCCGATTGTGTTAAATTTTATCTGCGACTACTGTAACGAAAATGTAGTGTAACAGACTTAGCTACTGTAATTAAGTTCTATAACAGATAATGCATATTCATGCTTGCTTTTCATCTATATCGAATTTATATGATTTGCATTTAGATTGCCGGCCCCGCCCATCGGGGCTTGCAGAAATAGATGGATTGCCTGATGCTTTTACGCAGTAATGAAACCGGCCGCACACGAGTACTGGAAAACCGTTTAAAGGATCTAAGCCTGCCCAGGCAAAGCGGTGCGAGTCGGACCGTCCATGCTGATAAACCCTATTGGTTTCATTGGGCGATATGGCTTGAGATGTCATTTCATCTCAATGTCGGGAAAAAGTCCCACAAAATTGGACGCAACGTCTCCAAAATGACCTATATAGTACTGACGGGGACGTTAGACCTCAAATCAAACAAACAAACAAAGCATTTGGATTGCACCGTATTTTGCATTGACCATTTTGATTTTATGGCAATGATACTGTGAACGTTTGTGAAAGATATGTTCATTAGAAAGGTTACTTTTTGAAAGCAGGGTCTATCGGAACCCGAATTTTATGGTGACTTAGTATATAAATTCAGAAAAATATATAACCGCAATGACTTCAGCACCCAATTTCGTAAAATCATTCTTCGATATAAAAAGATTGGGTACAACATGGATATTATACGACAGACTGCATGCATGGTAGTTAACCCAATCACGGTTGGCAACTTTGCTTCCCTCTTTAATTGCACGCCGGTGGGTCAGGCCTCAGATTCTATGACGGCTCCAACGTAAAGGCTTATTGAGAATTAGAGAGATAATGCTGGTTGGTGCCTGATGCTCTGTCTCTGGTCGGGCTCATCGGAGTCTAACTGTTGGTTTTCTTTTGCTCCAGCATTTCAGTGGTTTCTTGCTGTCGAGTCCTCACCGTTGTCTAACCTCTGTGGTTCTTTGATTTTTGTGTTCACGGAGATGTTGCACTGATGAGTTAGGAGGCCTTCATGCGGACTGAACAAATTATTTGTCTAAATCGCGACGGAAGTAAGGGCGAGGATTGTGGCCACGTAAAATCGATTTAAGCCCCCCCCCCCCCCCCCCAGTGGTAATCTTCCACTGACCGTTCCAAGGCGGCTCTTCTGTGGCGATTGATTTATGTTGTTGTTTGTTACTTACTGTGTGTATCACTTGTGTCTTTTAATTTTGGATGGCCATATGGCCATTTTGTGGGAAAGTAACTGGCCTTATGGCCTTCCTTTGTTTAGGTTTCCATTATGGTCTGGTCGCTTAATGTTTGTATTTCTTTCCCTTTGGTGTCTTTTATGGGTGGAGTAAGTTAATTGTATCAATTCCTGATCTTTGTTTTACTTCTACTTTCTATAACACAGAACTGAAAACTGTGAAGTGTATAATATTTGTCTTGATCAGACCAACTAGTTTTGTCCAATAAGGCCTTATCAGTGACCCCAAAACATTTTCCAAATTCTGAGAAGGAACCAATGATCGCATATAATCCTTTCTATGACAAACGGCGTTCTTTTGGCAGTGTACACGAATAGTGACACGCATAGACCGATATGAACCTGACCATACACTGTATAATTTTACTCCACTTTCAACGAATTTTAGCCTGTTTCTCAGCACAGCTGGAGATCATTTGTGAGGCCATTTAATCTGTAACTGGAGTGTGGTGATTTGTTATTGTTTGTGATGGATATCTCTGATAATACATTTACAAGAGGCTACTTGATTTTAGTGTATGATTTCTCTCAGAATCTTACTCTAGCTCAGTTTATATGGATTCCTTTTTTCACTTTTTCATAGATGAAAAAATGTTGTTTTAGAGTCTTTACGGCATCACGTCCCTCCATATACCAAGAACATAGCAAGATCATTGATTTAACTGATATGCATCAATAAGCTGAAATTTAAAATGAAAATATTCAAGGCAGTTTCATATCAATATTTTTTTGTCTTGGCGAGGCTATAATGAAGAAATCCTACATTTGACTATTTAACACATTGGTTAGGTCTTTTCAGTATGCCAGCATATCAGATATTATTACAAATTCCCAGCTGTTTTATCAGTAAGCAGATAATCGTATTTTAAAGCCTCATTGAGGCTGCCACTGCCTATGAAATTTTTCACTTGTTATCCCCCGCCGAAGGCGGAGGGATATAGTTTTGGCGTTGTCCGTCCGTCCGTCCGTCCGTCCTTCCATCCGTCCGTCCTTCCGTCCGTCCGTCACACTTTTTTGTCCGGAACCGTTTCTCAGCAACTATTGCATGGAATTAAATGAAACTTGAAATAAATATGTATTATTATGCTGTGGTGATGCACGCGCAATTTTTTTCCGGATTGACTTTTTACATCCAGAGTTATGGCCCCTTGAATGATTGAAATTCTGGATTTTTCGTCGTCTCACTTTGTCCGGAACCGCTTCTCAGCAACTTTTGCATGGAATTAAATGAAAATTCAAATAAATATGTATTATTATGCTGCAGTGATGCACGCGCAATTTTTTTTCGGATTGACTTTTTACATCCAGAGTTATGGCCCCTTAAATGATTGAAATTCTGGATTTTTTCGTCATCTCACTTTGTCCGGAACTGTTTCTCAGCAACTATTGCATGGAATTAAATGAAACGTGAAATAAATATGTATTATTATGCTGCGGTGATGCACGCGCAATTTTTTTCTGGATTGACTTTTTACATCCAGAGTTATGGCCCCTTAAATGATCGAAATTCTGGATTTTTCGTTGTCTCACTTTGTCCGGAACCGTTTCTCAGCAACTATTGCATGGAATTAAATGAAACTTGAAATAAATATGTATTATTATGCTGTGGTGATGCACGCGCATTTTTGTTCCGGATTTACTTTTTACATCCAGAGTTATGGCCCCTTAAATGATTGTAATCCTGGATTTTTCGTCGTCTCACTTTTTTGTCGGGAACTGTTTCTCAGCGACTATTGCATGGAATTATATGAAACTTGAAATAAATATGTATTATTATTCTGTGGTGATGCACGCGCATTTTTTTTCCGGATTTACTTTTTACATCCAGAGTTATGGCCCCTTAAATGATTGTAATCCTGGATTTTTCGTCGTCTCACTTTGTCTGGAACCGCTTCTCAGCAACTATTGCATTGAATAAAATGAAACTTGAAATAAATATGTATTATTATGCTGCCGTGATGCACGCGCAATTTGTTTTTCGGATTTACCTGGATTGACTTTTTTATCGAGAGTTATTTCCCCTTAAATGATTGAAATTGAGGAATTTTGTCTATTCGGTGATTATATCGGGGTTTTTTAATATTCGCGAATTTTATTTTGGTATCCTTGAAACCACATGACAGGTAAATAAACCTCAACTTTGACAGACAAGTTAATCTCTACTGATAATTAGGTCAGTAGGTCAGGGTACAGCCTCTCATCCAGGGAGTAAATGTTCAGCGGGGCCCTTCCTCATTGTCTCTAGTTTGCTTCTTAGAACCATCCTCAATTTTGGCCAGATATATTTTCTTGCCATTCTACACGAAAAACCCATTCGGCGGGGGATATCAATTCAACGAATTTGCTTGTTTGGTCTTGCCTTAATATATATTTGCAAGACCAAAATACATATCGTCTGCTGAGTGCAATAACGTTGTAAGTGCAAAATTGCAACTTTTCAGGAGAGACAAAAAACTGTTTTAATAAAGAATGGCATAGTAAACCATACTATAAGCTGGTTTCTTAACTTCATGGTGATTTCTTTCATTTGTGTGTGATGTTTATTGTTGAATAAATGACATTTGAAAAGAAATATTTAGCATTTAAGGGTTGATACACCATTTCTGCGCCAAGTGTTTTTCATTTTTTTTGGTGCAAAAACAGTGTAAGTGCATCCAGCGCTAAAACGGTGTAAATGTACAAACCTTATTACTTTGCCTTTTACATGGTAAAGCAGTAAATTAAAGGCACTGGGTAGGTAATAGGTCACATTTTATACATTCTGCATGGTACTTACTTGCTTATTCTGAAATATCAAGCAGCAGGATTCAATATTTTTTAGGTATTAAAAATCTTTGCGCAAAAATGGGGTAAGTGCACTTACACTGTTTTTGCGCCAACATTTTTTCTAAAAGTCAGAGCAAAAACGGTGTAACTGACAAAAAAAATTCCAAAATGCTGAAATAAATCATGATTGAGGCAGAATCCAGCTGTAGAACTTATTTACCAAGTGTGTCAAGTCCTAAGGCACCCATTTATGCAAAAAAAAAACTATTTTGGCCAAAATGTCAGTTACACCGTTATTGCACTCAGCAGACGATATGTATTTTGGTCTTGCAAATATATATTAAGGCAAGACCAAACAAGCAAATTCGTTGAATTGATATCCCCCGCCGAATATTATTATACATGTATTTCAAACTATTTAAATTTCATAACGGACGTACTGGTCTCGCTCAACCAGGCTTTTTATTTAGAAATCTGGCATTTGACAAGTTCAATAATTACTTGTTGAAAAGTGGGGGTTTACAGGGGTATACTTTATTTTTCTTATTCTTGCTTAAACATATAGACTGTGGGTACTCTTTGAGACCGCCCCAATAAATCGATTTTAAGGAGCACCCGCAATCTGTGTATCCATAAAAAGAGGGGGGTTATAGGGGTACCCTTTATTTTTCTTATTCCTGCATAAAATACATACTCTGTGGGTACTCATTCAACCGCATCAATAAGACGATTCTAGGGAGCAACGGCAATCTGGGTATGCTTGAAAATTGTGGGTTTACTGTGGTATACTTTATTTTTCTTATTCCAGCTAAAATACATAGACTGTGGATACTCTTTCAGATCGGCCCAATTAGACGATTCTTAGGAGCAACTGCAACCTGTGTACGTGCTGGAAAAGAGGAGGTTTACAGGCACATACTCAATTTTTCTTATTCCTGCTTAAATACATAGACTATAGATACTTTTTACGACTGCCGGTCGCAATTAAACAATTCCAAGAAGCACTCGCACTCTGTGTGTGCTAGAAAAGAGGGGGTTTACAGGGGTATACTTTAAATTTCTTGCACACCAGACAAGGAAATCCGTGATTTTACCCTGGGATAGAAATTTATGTTCTGACCCTTGTGTTCCGACCCAATATCAAATATTCCCGCGTGTTTGATAAATGTACTGGTTGAATACGACCTCGTATGCGCCGTCGTTAAGGCTGACCTCATACACGTTACGTGACGTCACTAAACATTCCTGTAGTGTCATAACAATATGGCGGACGTTGGTTACCGAAGTGACTGCAGCATTAAAACTCCGCGCTAAAAATGGAAGTTATGCAAGAAAAAGAATCCTATATGGGTGGGAGGGGTGGATAGAAAATCCGTCCCTCGGGATCTCTATCCGGCATCACTCGGAAAGCCTCGTGATGCCGGACAGCATCACTCGGAAAGCCTCGTGATGCCGGACAGTGACCCTTGGGACGGATGTTTCCATCCACCCCTCACACCCATATACGATTCTTATATTCTTATTCCTAGTTATATACATAGACCCTGGGTACTCTTTAAGACCGCCCCAATTTGACGATACTAAGGAGCACCAGCAATCTGTGTTTTCCTGAAAAGAGGGGGTATACAGGGGAATACTTTATTTTTCTTATTCCTGCTTAAATTCATAATCTGTGGGTACTCTTTAAGACTGCTCAAATTAAACAATTCTAAAGAGCACCCGCAATCTGTGTGTGCTTGAAAAGAGAGGGTTTACTGGGGTATTCCTTATTTTTTCTTATTCCTGCTTAAATACATAGACTGCGGGTACTTAAAGACCGCCCCAGTTAGATGATTTTTAAGGAGCAACCTGTGTATACTTGAAATAAGGGGATATACAGGGTGGAACCCAATTTTTCTTATTCCTGCATTAAACAGACTGTTGGAACTGTTTAAGAGCGCCTCAATTAGACGATTCTAAGGAGCACCCGAAATCTGTGTGTGTTTTAATTTCAAGTCCCAGTGATCTAAGAAGTGTTGACAGGGACTAAACCTTAATTCAAACAAAACCGATCACTTATAGTCACTTGTAGCACAAGTATTGTATTTGAATGTCCCTAAATCAGTACTCTGTTAGTTGTTCATATGCATGTCATTGTATAACACCGCATTTTAAAAATCATGATCTCATAAAAGTTGTTTCTCCAACCAGGAATTATGAACTATGAACTTGTTTGATTTTAGAATTAGTTGGATACAATTTAGACCCTGTTTCAAAAAAAGAGAACTCTGTAAATTTCACCGACTCGGAGGGCTTTCAGACCTTTGATTTTTCTCCTTCTAATTTTCAATTTAACGAAACCAAATGTTAAAAGGTCCAGGAAAATATCCCAATAAAATTGCTGATAAGAATCAGCTTTACAAGTTCCCTGGAGTTCAGTGTTTATCCAAAATATTTAGCTAACGGTCCACTGCCTAGACAGCTCGACTCATAGGTGAGCAACCAAAGTGGAGTAAAATTATATAGTGCATAGTGATATATTCTATACATGTTTGGAAACAGGTTTTATTGAAACTAATGAACTGAAATTGTTTATGCGCTTCAACAAACTGAGCCTTTAATGATATCGCTGAAAGTTCAAAGTAATGTCAGTAGATCTATATACCTGTATTTCTGGAAATGCTCACGGAATAAGATTTACCACTGTTGTTTATAATCACGATTCTGTGCTATTATATTTTGACATTTATTAATTTGAAAATAACATTTTTTAGATAGCTACCTGGCATTATTGACATTACGATTACACTTTCGTGCGAGGAAATGAGTTCTCTCTTTTCTTAAAAAATGGCGACTTTGCCGATAAAAGAAGATGTTTTTTTTTCTTATTTCTACTCCGAGCATAGGTTGTGGTTGCTCATTAGAACAGCCTCGCACCGCTTTACCTGGGCAGCCTGAAACTCGACCTCAAGATATTTAGATGGTCGTTTAAATGCTGACAACCCTTAGCGTGAAGGAATGGTCAGTCAATATACATCTGAGCTGCAGTTAAACAAAGGCAATAATTATGATATCGAAGCTCCGTTTTTTTAATTTGCTTTTGAACATTTCAAATGGTTTTGTTTCAACTAAAATTTATGATAAGCGCGATGATTTTGATCTTAATATAGTTTACGACCCATTTTCAGATGGTGTTGTACCTCGTTCGCCATCTTACGGTGTTTACGGGCCTTCGTGGCCTAGTGGATAAGAGCTCTGACTCTTAATCATTAGGTCTCTCACCGCTGTGGTTCGAGCCTCGCCCGGGTCACATGTGAGACGCCAAGTTCTGAAACCGAAGATCAGGTGGTTTTTCTCCTGGTCCTCCGGTTTTTGCCCTCCTCTGATTAACGATCTGCTACATATGAGTGAAATAACTTGAAAGGGCCGTAAAACCAAACCTCCCCCCACCCCCACACACAAAAAAAAATTAAATAAATATTACGATTTTTATATTTCGCAGCTTATTCGCTTCGCAAGAGTGTCAAGACATGTCACTGAATAAAACATTACCTGCTAAATTGCTACATCATGGATATCGACATCGCTCATATGCCATTCATGGAACTGGAAAACGATTCAGAATCTGTTTGGGTTAAGGTTTTTGCAAACATAAGTTCCCACTTTATTGCAAGTTGGTATCGACCACCTAACGACACTGTCGAAAACTTCCAGTTATTTAAAGTACAGCTTGATCGCATTACGTCTCAGAATAAGGGTAAAAAACTTCCCGCAGTACATGTCCAAGGTGACTTCAACTTCAGACAGATTGTTTGGCCAGAAAGGCTCAGCAAAAAGGGCACAATGCTGAGTCCGTCAGAGGGACAGGTGTTGGTTGACATCATGAATGATCATGGCTTGGAACAGGTTATTGACTTCCCTACGCGAGATGGAAACACTTTGGATTTGATTCCTACAACTTTGCCAGGACAGTTTGGGGATATTCAATCCCCGGACAAACTATGTGATCATGATATTGTCTCTGTATTTTAAAAATCTTCATACCACCCATAAAGAAACCTCGTAGAAAGATGCACTTATATCAAAAGGGTGACTATGGAACTATGAGGAAGGATGCCCTAAAATTTGCAAGAGAGAAATACTTGAATGGTCATTCAGACGCTCGGTCTGTCCAGGAGAACTTTGATTTGATAAAGTTTTTCATACAAGCTTCATCCGAAAATCATATCCCTTCCAAAACTAGCAGTTCTGTATCTTCAATTCCTAGGATCACACCAGAAATAAGAAGAAAAATTCGGAGGAGAAATAAGATTCATGCTAAGGCAAAAAAGTTGGGAGGTAAACTCAGAGCAAAATTTGAAAACTTGAGACGAGAAATAAAAAAATGACATAAAAAATCAGCATGATCTGTATGTTAATAACTTGGTAGGTGATGTAAAGGCAAATCCAAGAGACTTCTACATATATATCAATAGCAAGAAGAAAGATAGACAAGGTATCCCACCCCTTAATAAAAGAGGAGGGAACGGAGTCGCTGAATCCGACTCTGA
Organism: Lucinisca nassula; assembly: GCA_963580285.1. Taxonomy (NCBI): domain Eukaryota; kingdom Metazoa; phylum Mollusca; class Bivalvia; order Lucinida; family Lucinidae; genus Lucinisca; species Lucinisca nassula. The sequence goes on along the minus strand of OY757023.1, from coordinate 53,711,694 downwards.
AAGGGCAGAGGAATTGGTTGGTCAATTCAATGATGCATTTAATAAAACTGAGTTCAACGAGGTTCCATTGACTGAAAGATCGGCCCCTTTCATGGAAAATATTATTGTATCCTCAGCAGGAGTGATCAAGTTACTTAAAGGCTTGAACCCTTCTAAAGCTTTAGGGTCTGATGAGCTTCATCCTAGAGCCCTGAAGGATCTAGCAAACGAGTTAGGTCCAGTTTTTGCTCATCTTTTCCAACAATCTCTCGATACGGGTGAAATTCCCAAAGAATGGCTACTAGCGAACATCTGTCCACTTTTCAAAAAAGGGGACAGGGCTCTTGCTCGAAATTATCGCCCGGTGTCACTGACCTGTGTTCTATGTAAATTGCTTGAACACATAGTTTGGTTTAATATCATGGCCCACTTGGATGAACATAAACTTTTGTCGGACAGACAACATGCATTTAGGAAAAAGCATAGTTGCAAAACTCAGTTGAGCACGGTTATTAATGATTGGGCAAAAATCCTGGACAAAGGGGGCAGGTGGACACATTTAATCTGGACTTCGAGAGGGCTTTTGACACCCCTCCGCATGATCGACTTAAATCCAAATTATTTGGTTATGGAATTGGAGGAAAGACTCTAAAATGGATAGATTCCTTCATTTGCTACAGAAAACAGCGGGTTGTTGTTAATGTTTAATCTTCAGTATGGGCGCCAGTCTTCTCTGGAGTCCCGCAAGGGACTGTTCTTGGTCCTCTATTGTTCTCCCTGTACATCAATGATATCTCCGCTGACATTGACTAAAAAATAAGACTGTTCGCAGACGACTGTGTTTGTTACCGGGGAATTAGAGATGCAGATGACTCAATGAAACTTCAGGCTGACATGGATAGATTAGGATATTGGGCCCGAAAATGGGGCACGAGATTTCAGCCAGTTAAATGCAATATTATGGAGATAACTAGGAAGAGATCTAATAAAATTGAGGCTTCTTACACTTTAGAGGGAACGGTCCTCGAAAATGGGAATTTCATTAAGTACCTTGGTGTGACAATCACTCACGATTTGAGATGGAATACACACATTAGCAACATGTGTACAAAGGCGAATAGAACACTTGGTTTCCTGGGGCGAAATCTTCATCAGTGTCCTCAGGATGTGAAAGAGACAGCATACAAGGGACTTGTCGCCCAATCTTGGAATATGGTAGTTGCATCTTGGACCCAAGCGGATTAGTCCTCAATGAAGAAATTGAAAAAGTTCAGAATAGAGCTGCTAGATTTGTAACTGGAAATTACTGCTTTGAAACTGGGAGCATGAATGGAATTCTAGGAAAATTAAGATGGGGGTCTCTCAAGAAAAGGAGAAGAGACAGTAGGCTCATACTTTTATACAAAGGTCTAAAGGGGGCTGCCAGCATTCCAACAGATAACCTTGTTCCCCTAGCTAGGCACTGCAGAAAGCACCATTCAATCACGTCTCAGACCCTTACTGCAAGAACGGACATTTATAAAGAATCTTTCTTCTCCCGAACCATTAGAGATTGGAATGCCCTTCCAGATTCGATTATTTCGACGGCTGAAGGTGCTAAGGATTGTGTAGCTAAGTTTACCTCTTTGGTTAGAGCTAGGGACTAACTTCCCATATCACAGGTCCTGGTGTATGAATGTCATTTGACGTGTCACCAGTAATAATTCTGATTCTGATATTATAAACTTCGAAAAGCAGTTTCTAAGTTTTATCGTCGACACTATCAATAATTTCTAAATTTATGGTTTGATTAAATAGGCTTTTGCTGCAGGGGATGTCACAGCCTGAGTATTTTGGCGACATATATTAATTAAGAAAAACTAAAGGCAACCCTATTTTTTCGGAACAATTTAAGAATATTATTGAACATTACACACGCATTGGATATAATCTACATTCTATTCAATGCCTGCATGCATTGTGTTTGACCGAATCAAAGTCAGATATTATGTTTCCGCCGGTGGATCGGGGTTCAGGCTTCATGATGGCTTTGGCTTAAAGCTATTTATAAGTTGGTCGGAGCGGGTACTTTTATGTCTGTTGCTTTGTCGAACGGGGTTCAACTGTTGGGTTTCTTTTGTTCCAATGTTCCTGTGGTGTTGCACCGGATGGCTCAGCGCGTCTTACTGTCGACTCCTCACCCTAATGTCAACTTGGCTTTAATTATGCTTTCTTTGTTTACCGAGTCGATTCACAGGCCGGTTAGAAAACCTTGAAGCGGACCAAACAAATACTTGGTTGAACCACAGTGAAAGTGAGGGTGAGGGTTGGGATTCCGCAAAGTTAATTTAAACCCAACAGTAACTTTACTGACCGTTCTAAGTCGGCGCCGTTCCAAGTCGGCGCTTTTACTGCGGTTCATTCATGTTTTATGTTGGTGGTTATGATTCTTTCCCTAATCATATATGTTGTTTTTACTTGGGGATCATTCAGTCATGATATTCATTCCTTCATTTTTGGGGAATTTCATTTCATTTTACCAAACATTCATCAAATTATCCCAAAGTTCTACCAGGCTACAACAGCCTGGAACATTTTATCACTTTTCATGTAGCTGCAGGCGACTGTGGATACTTTGCAATTCCATGTTAATGCTGCTTCACACTCAGTCACACTGGCTGACTGGGTAGTTTGTTTGTTTGATTTGAGGTTTAACGTCCCCGTCAACACTGTAAAGGTCATTTTGGAGACGTTGCTTCCAATTTTGTGGGACTTTTACCCGACATTGAGATGAAATGACGTCTCAAGCCCTGTCGCCCAATGAAACCAATATGGTTTATTAGCATGGACGGTCCGCCTCGCACCGCGGTTCCTGGACAGGCTTAGATCCTCTAAGCGGTTTACCAGTACTAGTGTGCGGGCCGGATTCAGCTCTGCGTGGAAGCATCATGCAGCCCATATATTTCTTCAAGCCCCTATGGGCGGGGGCTTAACTGGGTAGTTACTCACACTGGCCGAGTAGCTGGGTTTCAAGGCAAACCAGCCACACTTGCTGACTGGATAGTTGCTCACACCGGCTGAGTAGCTAGATTGACGATAACTGCAGACCAGTCACACTGGCCGACTGGATAGCTACCGTACTCACACTGGCTGAGTTGTTCGACTGAGAAATCAGCATTATCATTTTTTTTTTCAGTCAAGTGCAAGTATCGCTATCATGGCAACTGCACTGAGCAAGCAGTCTGGATCAGAGCAAGTGCCATGTCTGTGAGCATATGATACATTCTAACGGCAGTTACTGAAAAGTAATGTCCCCCTGGTCCAGCATGGTCAGCATACCGCGTGGCCAGTGTCAGGCACAGTACAAATGACACTGGTACAAAGTCTGAACTAGGACTTCTGGGCCAATGACTGAGCTGGTCCAATTTAGCCAAAACATAAAGATGGAATAAAGATAGAAATAATAAAAGAAAACAAAGAGTACTTGTAGTTTTACTGACCCCAAATCATTATTTGTCATTAAGTCATACTCAATGAAAACCGACAGGTCGCCCATCATAAATAGTAATTTTAGGAAAGCGTTTGAAAATCAAACACTTATTTCAACCAGCACGTACGGTAATTTTCTGATTATAAAGGCTGATCAAACATTACATCAACATCAGTTCTGTTTCTGTGCTTGGAAGACCACATTTCTTCCATTTGCAAAGCTTTCCACCAAGACCACCCCACCACAACACCTTGCATCAGTGACATGGAGTAAGGGATCAGCTCAAGTCCTAGCTGGGAGCATAATTTGACTTCCATGTCCTCCGAAGTGTTGGGAATTCCATTTAATTTTACCAAACATTCATCAAATTATCTCCAAGTTCTACCAGGCTACAACAGCCTGGAACTTTTTATCACTTGTCATGTAGCTGCAGGGGACTGTTGATACGTTGCAATTTCATGTTAATGCTGCTTCACACTCACTCACGCTGGCTGACTGGGTAGTTACTCACACTGGCTGAGTAGCTCGATTTCAAGACAAACCAGTCACACTGGCTGACTGGATAGTTACTCACACCGGCTGAGTAGCTAGATTGACGATAACTGCAGACCAGTTACACTGGCGGACTGGACAGCTACTCACACTGGCTGAGTTGTTCGATTGAGTAATCAGCATTATCATTTGTATCAGCAAAGTGCAAGTATCGCTAACATGACAACTGGACTGAGCCAGCAGCTTTGCCAGCCGAGTGTCATGTCTGTGAGCGTATGATACATTATAACGGCAGCTACGGAAAAGTAATGTCCCCCTGGTTTAGCCTGGTCCGCAAACCGCGAGGCCAGTGTCAGGCCAAGTATAAATGACCCTGGTACACAGTCTGAACTAGGACTACTGGGCCAATGACTGAGCTGGTCCCATTTAGCCAAAATATAAAGAAGGAATAAAAATAGAGATAATAAAAGAAAACACAGAGTACTTGTAGTTTTACTGACCCCAAAACATTATCTGTCATTAAGTCATACTTAATGAAATCCGACAGGCCGCCCATCATAAATTGTTACGTTGATGATTCCTCCCCACTTTTGGTTGTTCATTTTTGTAACGTTTGTCCTTCAAGTTTAATGTTTGTCATGTTGGTGTTTCTGATTCTTTCCCCTATTATGTATATTGTTCCGTTTTAGTTATGTTGGGATATTCTGAGTCACCACCTGTTTGGGAAAGAGCTGCTTACTCGGTTAACCTGCCGTCCGTTTTGTTTACTGTCGTAATTCCATGTTTCGACTTCTTTCGCTAGTGATATTGTGGGAAGGTTTTGGGATCTGATTGTATCAGTTCCTGATCGTTTCTCTTTTTGATTTTAGATCCTCTAAGCGGTTTACCAGTACTCGTATGCGCTCGGTTTCAGCTCTGCGTGGAAGCATCATGCAGCTCATCTATTTCGCCAAGTACTGATGGGCGGGGCCGGTTCATTTATTGATGTTCAAAAGTTTGCCAAAACTACCTCAAATGACATTCACTTATCTTGCCCATGTTTATCTTGAGATCTGTAATAGGAAGAAAAAGGATCAAAGACATGTAAAATGTGATGGTCAGAAGCTGAATTTCTGTCAAACAGTTACTGCCAAGGTGCTTTATTTGTATACTATATTACCAAGTTTAAAAATTCAGGCTTTATTTTTGTTATGGTTTGTCTTTGGGTGTTTGTGTCGCTTATGTTATTTTATTTTGGATAGCCTATTGGCCATTTCGTGGGAAAGTAACTGTCCGTTTGGCTTTCCGCTGTTGGTGTTTCCATTAGGGTCTGTTGTTTCATGTTTGTGTGTCTCTCCCTTTGGTGTCTCTGATGGGAGCTGTGGGTTGATTGTATCGATTCCTGATCATTGCCTCCACTTCTATTTTCTAATTTTTCAAAAAAATAAAATTTATATCGGAAAACCGGACAGATGTAAAAGTATATCCCGCCCCTAAATCAAAAGCGGGGGTATAGTAAACAACATGAAACAGAAAGGAACTCAAGATTAATTTAAAAGGCCACACCCGTAGAAGCAGTGTCCTCACTTAAAGGCACTAAAAACTAGACTTGATGGCTCAATCGGATGCGCATCCGACTTGCAATAGGAGGCCGAGAAATCGATTCCAGCAAAATTCTTTCGTGAAGACAGCTAATGAAATATTTCTGCGGTTTTCTCTCCCTTTCGCTAACTCAAGAAGGGCAGTTTTCTATTTCCAGCAAAAGAACGTACACCGTTCTGGCTCATCGCTTGAAGAAAGGTATGCTTATGTTAAGTGGCTGGTTCGATATAAACTCCAATGTATTCAATTGGCCGTAAAACTCAAAATCCAGAAATTAAGGCACTTAGAGAACATACTGATTCTTACAATCGAAATTCAACATCAAGAGAAGAGTATGTCGTCGGAAGAATATAACACTTTATATGAGTACGTTATAAAAATGGTACAGATGATATTTTTTATTTTATTATTATTATTATTATTTTGTAAAAAATGTAGAATTGATGGTCTACCTAGGGTTCTTTGGCCTTAAGCTAGACTGCTGTTGAAGTTTCAACGCTGAGTCCTGATATTATGCAAGCCAATAATATACAAATGTGTATGTTGTTGTCGTAGCTCACTGTAGAGCTAGGGTGTTTCATTGCGATAAGTATGTGTAAAACTCCGGAGTTGAGGCCTCTCAACCTCTGGTAGTTTTATTGCTGCACGTCCCAAGGCGGTCAATCCCTGACAATTTATAATTGTGTCGCATTACTTTTCAGTGTTGATGCACGAATCGATTTAAAAAAAGATTTATTTGATTGTGATTATTCCCAAGGCAAGTAAATATTCTTTTCTTTTCTGGCACGGAATGGAAGAAGTTTCGATGAGTTTACACTCATTGTGGAAGATGCCTCGTGTAATTATATTTTTCTGCTTATTAACATTTTTATACTTTCCGTCGAGGAATAGTTGACAGTGACGTCACGACTTGTTTTTGTTTTGAACAATGCAAAACTTATGGGGCTAACGGTAAAATAGCTCAAATAGTCAGCTTCGTCACTGCCAGCTATTTGTTGGCGAACTATACATTGCATGGATTTTACGATAAACATGTTCCAGAAAGGGTTATCCTTTGGAAGCAAGGAATACACTACAGAACTGGGAAATATGTAGTGTACATGTTTTCGGGTCCAGACTAGCTAGTTTCGGCCATTTAGACATCAACAGATACCCTCAAAGCTCGCTTCCGACTAATAGTACTAGTGATGCTGCATTAATTCCCGGACAATCCCAGCATTTAGGTTTTCAACAGCCGCAAAAATTAAAAGAACAGAAAACAAAACAAAAAAGGTCAACCCCCCATGGACTGTTTAAATTAAACGCACCAACGACCACAGGGTGAGTGATTTACGCTAGGGTTCTAGAAAATGAAACGAATAGACAATTGGACATATATAAAATGCCATCCTTGACAATAAAATGCACATTTGGTTTTACCATAGCAATAGACATCACGAAAACACGCCTATATAATTTTGACCCCCTTGAACCCCACTTTTATATAGTAAAACTGAGGTTTACAGGGAGGGAACCTTATTTCTCTTATTTCTGCTCTAAAATATAGATTGTGGGTACCCGTTAGAACCGCCTCGATGAGGCGGTTCTAACGAGTGCCCACAAGCTGTATTTTGAGCAGAAATAAGAAAAATATCACATTTTTTCATCTTATAATTTTCATTTTTTCGGCGGTAATGGTGGCAATGTATTTGTATAGGCGTGTTTTGCGTAATGGATAATTGTTTTGTGTAGGAGACAATGAAGACAAAAGTGTGGAACTCCCTCGCGCTGATAAACTTCTTCGTCTATAGAAATTTTACGCATGTGTAACAAAGTCAATAGTGTTGAAAATCGCATCATATTTTGTGAACCAAGGCATATCTAACTGCTGCGACATTAAAACTGATGGTAGCAAAGCTGAAATATAGCGGTGCATATACAGACGGAGCCTCGTGTCTAAGAATGTAATAACGCCCTGTAATAAACCTGGCAATCCATCACGAAAACACGCCTATATAATTTTGACGCCATTGAACCCCACTTTTATATAGTAAAAATCTGGTTTCAGGGGGTATACCTTATTTTTCTTACTTCTGCTCTAAAATATAGGTTGTGGGTACTCGTTAGAATCGCCTCGATTAGGCGGTTCTAACGGGTGCCCACAATCTATATTTTGGGCAGAAATAAGAAAAACATCACAATTTTTCATCATAAAATTTTCAATTTTTCGGCGATAAAGGTGTTAATGTATTTGTATAGGCGTGTTTGCGTAATGCCACTTGTGGATTAAATATTAAGCACTTTAATTGATACGCCCCGTAACGTTAAATGTTCGTCGTTTTTAAAGACGTCGCGTATACTCATGGCGGATTTTTGCCATTTTTGTAAAACAATCGTGATTAAAATGCGGTTTAACCCATTGTATACTAGTGGACTCTTCAATTGTTATTTCTTGGACAAGTCCATTTGTCATATAAAGGTGGTAGGCCTATATTTTCGTTCTTATTCTATGTTTGATGGAAAATCATGTAAGCAGATAGTGCATATACAGATCGGACGCCGCAATCTGATCTGGGCCTGCACTGTTTGACAAGGTATCCCATTTAGGGGTTTCCCGCCTACAATGGGTTAAATGTCATATGGTAAATAGAATCATGTATTATTGAATTTATTAAATGAGTAAACCACGCATTTTATCACTCTATATATCTGAGGTTTTGCTATTCGCAATATGAGACGCGGTAAGAGTAGGAGTCACAGGATCGAAGGCGTTGTTCCAAATGCACAACTGCGTGCTAATGAACTGATGGGCATGCTTATCAGCGTGATGAACTGACATGCACGCTCATCAGCCACCGTGCCATCATCACGAAAACACGCCTATTTAATTTTGACCCTTGAACCCCACTTTCATATAGTAAAACTGGGGTTTCCGGGAGTTTACCTTATTTTTTCTTATTTCTGCTCCAAAATATAAATTGTGGGTACTCGTTAGAACCGCCTCGATGAGGCGGTTCTAACGAGGGCCCACAATCTATATTTTGAGCAGAAATAAGAAAAATATCACAATTTTTCATCTTAAACTTTTCATTTTTTCGGCGATAAAGATGGCAATGTATTTGTATAGGCGTGTTTGCGTAATGATCTTTTTGTTTTGTAATTTTCCCATTGATAGCATTTCTTTCCTTCACGTTAAATGAATAAGAGGACTACTACGATGTCTAATTACTATCACGGGAAATTAGTCTTCGTCATATAGCAGAAATTATTACAAAATTACGAGTCAGGCTCCTAAATATAACATTAGATGTAAAACAAATCTATAATGAGGTTACTATGTCAGTTGATGTTTAGAAGCCTCCGTAGTGTAGTGGTTACGCTACTCGCCTTGTAAACCAGGGATCGCAGGATCGATCCCGGGCTTCTCCAGACATTCGAATGAGTCTTTAAACCGAGGTCCCGTCTCCGTATGACCTTAGCTGTTGGTGGGACGTAAAACTCAAACACTCACTCACTCACTCAGTTGATGTTATGTTGCAGGGAAGAGAACAAAAATCGCTTTCAAACATTGCTTTCTGGATCATATTTTTGAGCACGAAGAAACATTATGACTAAGATGTTCAAGTCTGTGGAAGCCTTTGTAACTGACATTTTAGGCAAGTTTGTCAGAAACTTACGGAACCCGCGAAGGGACATGTATTTTTTTTAAGATGTTGTGCGCACAAGATATTAAGTTGTGCGAACAAGATATCATATTATGCGCACAAGATAATATCTTGTGCGCACAAGATATTTTCTTGTCCGCACAAGATATTAAGTTGTGCGAACAAGATAATATCTTGTGCGCACAAGCTATTATGTTCTCCGCACAAGATCTATGTTGTGCAAACACGATAATATGTTGTGCGAACAAGACAATATATTGTGCGAACAAGATAATAACTTGTGTGCACAAGATAATATCCGCACAAGATTTTTGTTGTGCAAACAAGACAATATCTTGTGCGCACAATATATTAAGTTGTGTGCACAAGATATTGTCTTGTGCGCAGAAGATAATATCTTATCTTGTTCGCACAACATCTTAAAAAACACATGTCCCTTCCAGGGTTCCGTAGAAACTGTAGTTTTATTTGTTTCTTAGTATATGACGGCTTCCCATAGTAGAATAACCACTAAGAAATGCAAATCCGTACAGCACACTTGACCAATAAAACGTCCAATTCATATGTCTTAGGTTTATTATAGGCGGTTTGACGGCTATAAAACCCTATTTCTTCTGCTAATGGCGGCAGTAGGGCAACGGCATTAATCCCTTTCATGTTTTATTGCTCATACAAAACTAGATTCAATTCATCTCGTTGCAAAGCTGGTTTTGTATATTTATCAGCAATAATACGTCCACGATAAATGGAGTGACACGGGCCTCCGTGGCCTAATGGATAAGAGCGCTGACTCTTAGTCATTAGGTCTCTCACCGCCGTGGGTTCGAGCCTCGCTCGGGTCACGTGTGAGACGCCAAGTTCTGCAACGGAAGGTCAGGTGGTTTTTCTCCGGGTACTCCGGTTTTCGCCCACCTATGATTAACGATCGGCTCGATATGAGTGAAATAATCTTGAAAGGGCCGTAAAACCCAAACCAAAAAAAAAAAAAAAAAAAAAAAAATGGAGTGACATTGATTAAAGAACAACGATTTTTTGTTTGTTTGTTTGATTTGAGGTTTAACGTCCCCGTCAACACTGTAAAGGTCATTTTGGAGACGTTGCTTCCAATTTTGTGGGACTTTTACCCAACATTGAGATGAAATGACATCTCAAGCCCTGTCGCCAAATGAAACCAATAGGGTTTATTAACATGGACGGTCCGCCTCGCACCGCGGTTCCTGGACAGGCTTAGATCCTCTAAGCGGTTTACCAGTACTAGTGTGCGGGCCGGATTCAGCTCTGCGTGGAAGCATCATGCAGCCCATATATTTCTTCAAGCCCCTATGGGCGGGGGCTAAAGAAACAACGAGAGTCAGGATCGTGGCCAGGTGCAATCGTTTACCGCCATACTCCGACATATAAAAATTGTATTGACCGTTCAAAGGCGGTGCCTCTGTCGAGATTTATTGAAATTGTTTGTCTTTGTATATACTCACTTTACCTTTTATTTTTTTTTTATTGATAGCCGTTTGGTCATTTTGCATCTATGAATTGATTAATATAATGTTTTTTTTTTTTTTTTTTTTTTTTTTTTTGTACAGCCGTTTGGTCCTTTTATGGGAAAGAAATTGGCCATTTAGCTTTCTATTATTTGGTGTCCTAGATGTAAGGTGTCAGTTTATAGTATCGACCCCTGACCATTGTCTTTACTTCTTTTCTACACGTTTACATAAAGGAGACTTCGTTTATGAAATGTGCAGACAGCGAGGGCTCAGGCAACCGTGTATACATCACGAAAACATCCCATATAATTTTGATACGCATTAAACCCATTTTTATATTGTAAAACTGGGGTTAACAACGAAATACTTCATTTTTCTAATTTATGCTCAAAAACATAGATTGTGGATAATCATAAGAACCGCCTCACCACCTCGCCGAGGCGATTCTAACGAGTTCCCACAATCTTTGTTATGTTGGTTTTTTTGCTTGATTTGAGGTTTAACGTACCCATCAACACTGTAAAGGTAATTTTGGAGACGTTGCTTCCAATTTTGTGGGACTTTTACCCGATATTGAGATGAAATGACATCACAAGCCCTGTCGCCCTATGAATCCAATAGGGTTTATAAGCAGACGGTCCAACTCGCACCGCTTTGCCTGGGTAGGCTTAGATCCTCTAAGTTGTTTACCAGTACTCGTGTGCAGTCGTTTTCAACTCTGCGTGAAAGCATCATGCAGCACATCTATTTCTTCAAGCCCCGATAGGCGGTGGCGGATCTTTGTTCAGAACAAAAATATGAAAACCATCAGAACATTACATCTGACAATTTTCATTTTTGGTGGTAAAGTTTTCAATCTATTTAAATAGGCGTGTTTTGTAAATTAAGTCTGATCAGAACCTTCTCTCTCCGCATTGCGTTTCCATGTACCTAAATAGAAGTGGAAGCAATGCTCAGGAATCGATACAATTAACCCACAGCTCCCACCTGAGACACCAAATGGAAATATACACAAACATGAAACAACAGACCCCAATGGAAACATCAACAGCGGAAAGCCAAAAGGACAGTTACTTTCCATAGGCTATCCAAAATAAAATAATATAAGCGACACAAACACCCAAAGACAAACCATAACAAAAATAAACCACGACAGAAGACCGATGCTTTTTTGTAGCAAATAGGAAATCAAAAAAGAAGATTTCCTCGCGACGAGGCTTTTTGGCTGACACCACAGTGCTTACATTTAAATTTTCCATCATGTTAACAAAAATGAAGTGAAGGCAATGATCTGGAATTGATACAATTACCTCTCATCCAAGACATCCATTATGAAAACACACCTATACAAATACATTGTAAACTTTACGATCGAAAAAACTAAAATTGTAAGATGACAAATGTGATATTTTTCTTATTTCTCCTACAAATATTAGAGAAGAAATAAGAAAAATAAGGTTTACCCCTATAAACCCCAGTTTTACTATATAAAAGTGGTGTTCAAGGGGGTCAAAATTATATACGCGTGTTTTCGTCATGACAGGAAAACAAACGTGTGAAAACTGCTTTCTAATCCTTACTTTAGATAGCAAAAACTGGATTTTTCAGGAGAATTCATTATTTTTCTCAGTTCTTGTTTGTTTGAATTGAGGTTTAATGTCCCCTTCAACATTATTTAGGTTACCTTTTAGACGAGACGGTGCTTACAATTTTGTGGGATTTTTACAAGACATTGAGAACATCATCCGATAAGGCCAAAAGGCTAATAAGCATTGGATGAACTGACTCACATCACTTTGCCTGTGCATGCTTAGTCCTTCTAAGCGGTTTACCAGTACTCAATTAGTGGTCAGTTTCAGGTCTGCGTGGAAGCACCATGTAGCCCAATCTATTTCTCCAAGCCGTGATGGGCAGGGGCGACTCTCTGTTCTACTTTAATTCAGGAGTTGTGGGGATTTGGAGTATAAATAAGACGAATATCACAAATTATCATCCGAAACATAACCGTTTGGAAGATATGGACGAATGGTCAAGCTACCGAAATGAAAGTTGGGTTCCATAAAAATATTATTTCTTTTATTTCTCCAGACAGCTATTGGCTGTGATTAGAACGACGTTTCTATTGTAAGTTCATTACATAAAGTAGACTTTGCGTAAAATATTCCATGCCATTTGGCGGGACTGCGCAGTATGTAAGGGTCATTATCTTGTAACTTAGACGTGCAATTGTCTGTAATAATTATTTTCCTTCTTAAATGTCAATGTACATGTACTTTGCCAAAATGCGCTTTTGATTTCACAAGAGAATAATACAGAAGGATTCATCCGTACTGGAAGAATGTTTTTCAATATTATCTGAGAAATTTCGAAAGGAGAGTCAGATTGTATATAAGTTTCCTCTCCTTGTATCCTAGCTCAGTCTTATTCTGAATCAGTAGATGTCTTAAATGAAACTCGATGGGCCCCGCCCATCTGTGCTTGAAGAAATAGATGGGCTGCATAATGTGTCCACGAAGAGCTGAAACCGACCCGCACACGAGTACTTGTAAACCGGTTAGAGGATCTAAGCCTGTCCACGAAATGCGGATAGAGTCGGCCCGTCCATGCTTATAAACCATATTGGTTTCATTTGGCGACAGGGCTTGAGATGTCATTTCATCCCAATGTCGGCTAAAAGTCCCACACAATTGGAAGCAACGTCTCCAAAATGACCTTTACAGTGTTGATGGGGACGTTAAACCTCAAATCAAACAAACAAAACCGTCCATGCTTATAAACCGTATTGGTTTCATTGGGCGACAGGGCCTGAGATGTCATTTCATCTCAATGTCGGGTAAAAGTCCCACACAATTGGAAGCAACGTCTCAAAAATGACCTTTACAGTGTTGATGGGGACGTTAAACCTCAAATCAAACAAAGAAAACTTTGTCAAAACCTTTTAACACATTTTATACATTAGACATATCATGATAGTGAATATCTGAGGGTCACTGATGAAGCCTAATTGGCCGAAGCAAGTTAGTCTGGCCAAGAAAAGTCTTTTATACCGCAATCAGGCATTCTAGTAACCTAATAAAGGGGGTCGAATAACTGCACGCTATAATCGGTAGTGACCTAAAATACCTTCTACTGACCTACAATACGTCTAGTGACCGTTCATAGACTGGACCTGCTTTTCAGATCACTAATTTACAAGTGTAAACAATAACATGCAACCTTTTATACATGGGGAAACAACGAAACTGAAAGATAAAATCTTTGCAATATTTATTTAAACAGATTTTCAGAAATGTCAGCTAAATTCTTACCTTCTCGGCCTTTCCTGGTTTGAATGGTCCGTTGGAATAACTGCGCACTGCTACTGCAATTGAGTCTCAACCTCAAAAAAAAATTCTAAAGCTAAAATAAACTACTTATTTGTAGATTTTCTCACAGAATGTAAAGCGCTGAGAAACTTTTATTCGAGCGACCATGTTCTTTCCTGCGTCTTTGTGTCGTGGTGACGTCAGAAATTTTGCACTCGTTGACGTCACGTTATACTACGTGTGCGCGCCATGGCACTGAATGTCGTTTAACATGCCACACTGTCTTGTCTTTTTTGCTTAACTTTGCTAAATTATTGCAAAACCCCTTGATTTTTGAACTGCGGTATAAACTAAATACATGATTAGTGTCTTTAATAATAAAATATAATCGGTTCGCCGCGACAATTTTATAGGGGCTCGCTAAAGCTCGCCCCTATAAAATTGTCTAAGGCTCACCGATTATATTTTATTATTAAAGACACTAACTATGTATTTACTATGTACATGCATGGTTTTCAGTTCTGTGCTGTTGTCCTTGCTTCCAAAGTACTATCATTTTTCAGAACATTTACCCCAAAATAATGTTCTGTTTCAGTTTAGATTGTTTGCATATGTTATTTTCAGCATAGTTCCAGGTCAGCCGTCGCCTGTTCTCCGTCGTGCGTCCGTCGTACAGTTTTCAAATTTTCGACATCGCCTCCAAAAGTCAGATTAAGCTGATACTTGGTGGGAGCATGGTGAATCAGATTTGGAAAATTGGTTTTGTTTTTGAAATTCTTACAACGGGATTTTCTCCCGAACCAAAAGTCGGATTGAGGTGAAACTTGATGGGCAGCATCGGAGCGACTTGGCAATTCAGATTTATTAAACTCGTTCCGTTCCGATATCCAACATCGCTGCAATGGTGGCCATCTTGGAATTCTTCAAAAAAGACATCTCCTCCAGAACCAAAGGTTGGAACGAGCTGAATCTTAACGGAATTCATCGGGACGACATGGAGATAATTCCGTTCCGAGATCCAAGATTGCTGCCAAGGCGGCCAACTTGAAATTCTTCAAACGACATCTCCCGAACCATAGGTCAGATCGACCTGAAACTTGATGGGAGGCAACGGGGTGACGTGGAGATTAAGATTTGTTATAATCGTTCCATCGCGATATCCAAGATGGGCGCCATGGATATCTTGAAATCTTCAAACAAACATCTCCCAACGAACCAAAGCTGTGATGGAGCTGTTCTTGTTTGGAGGCATCGGGCTGACAAGACGATTCAGACTGTTAAAACTGCTCCATTCCAATGTACAAGGTAAAATAATTCCAATAACATCTCCTCCAGAACCAAAGGTAGGAAACAGCTGAAGCTTGTCGGGAGATATTTGGGACGACATGGAGATTCAGATTTGCTAAAAGCGTTCCGTTCCTATATCCAAGATGGCTGCCATGGTGGCCATATTGAAATATTTCGAACGACATTTCCTCCCGAACCAAAGGTCAGATCGAGCTGATATTTGATGGGAGTCATCGGGCTGACATGGAAATGCAGATTTACTAAAATCGTTTGGTTCCGATATCCAAGATGACTGACATGGCGAACATCTTGAAATTATTTAAAGGACATCTCCACCCGAACCAAAGGTCAAATCTAGCTGAAACTTTGAGGGAAGCATTGGGGTTACATAGAAATACGGATTTGCTTAAATCGTTCCGTTTCGACATCCAAGATGGCTTCCATGTTGGCCATCTTAAAATTCTTCAAACGGTCGGATCGAGATGACACTGGATTGGAGGCATCAGGCCGACAAGGGGATTCAGATTTGCTATTTTTCCCGTTCCGATATCCAATATGGCTGCTATGGCGGCCATTTTGAAATTCTTCAAACAACATGTACTCCCGAACCAAAGGTCGGATAGAGTTTAAACTTTGTGGGAAGCATCGAGGTGACATGATGATTCAGAATTGCTAAAACTATGCTGTTCCGTTGTCCAACATGCCTGCCATGGAGCCATCTTGAAAATCTTCAACCACATAAAGTCGAATTGAGCAAACACTTGATGGCAGGCCTTGAGTGTGATTCAGACGTTAGAATCATTCTGTTCTCTATCACAGATGGGTGTCAGGGTGGCCGTCTTGAAAATCTTCAAACAGCCCCTGAGCCCGAGTAGTCAGTACTATTGATTTGAAATTTTGTGGGAGCTATTTGAGTGACTGCAGATTCAGATTGCTAAAATTGTTGCCTTTCGAAATCCAAGATGATGGCCATCTTGAAATTCTTCAAAACACATGTATAACAATATCAGATAAGATTTGCATTGGTGAGCAGCTCAGGTACTGTCAATCTATATCAGATTCACTGCGTCCACAAGATTCGGTAGAGTGCCTTTTGCATGTCTTTTTTACAAACGGCCATGTACATAATTACTTTGTTTATGTTGCAGTTTAAATCACATGATCGGGTGACTTGGTTGTCCTTTTTGTTAACAGGGTATTCCAAAAGCAGGTGCAAACGAAAGCCCCAACCTCCAAAACAATACACACCCCAGGCCAATACAGCAGACCTCGGACCTGTAATTAGGCCTTTACGAATTGCTTGATTAGTTGCATCATACTATCACCCGAATAGCATTCTTCTACGTATTCCATGCTATATGCACAGAGTGAATGAAAATGTGCTGTGGTGTCAGAAGAAAACCATACATCACGTGAACAAATAGAAGCGAAGGCAATGATCAAGAATCGATACAATTAACCCACACCTCCCATCAGAGACTCCAAGGGGAAAGAAAACAAACATGAAATAACTAGCTCCTAATTGAAACACCAAGCCTGCCCAGGAAAATTGCTGCGAGTCTGTGCTTATAAACCCTATTGGTTTCATTGGGCGGCAGGGACTGAGATGTCATTTCATCTCAGTGTCGGGTAAAAGTCCCTCAAAATTGGAAGCAACGTCTCCAAAATGACATAAATAGTGTTGACGGTACATTTAAACCGCAAATCATACAAACAAACAAATAATGGAAACACCAACAACAGGAATTCAAAAGGACAGTTACTTTCCCCAAAATGGCATTTTGGCTATCCAAAACAAAAATATATAAGCGACACACACATTCAAAGACAAACTCTAAAAAAAATAAGCCACGACATAAGAACCACCTTGGAACGGTCAGTGAAAAGTATTTCACTGGATGGCTTAAATCGATTTTACGCGGCCGCAATCCTCGCCCTTACTTCCGTCGCAATTTAGACAAATAATTTGTTCAGTCCACATGAAGGCTTTCAAATGTTGACTCTTCAGTGCAACATCTACAAGAACACGTGCGGGGCATTTTACGCCTGTGGCAAATAAAATTTCCAAAGGGGTATACTGTAGTCCAAAGATAAGTAGAGAGTAACGTCAAAGAGTATAATATCACAATAGGTAGGTCAAACAGGTATAGGTAGGGACTATTCAGATTATCGCATTTACAATGAATTTATTTCAAAATTAACATACAATGGGATTTTGTTATATAGACAGCTTCTGCACTAATGCACATGTTATCACTAGTGGCATTGAATTTATCGTAGCATTGAATGTACACCGCTGTTCAGTCATCAATGAGGGTCGCATGTACAATTTCACATATCCATATCGAATAGGAAAAAGTCAGCCTCGATAGCGCAGTTGTCAACGCGTTCGACTTATGATCGAGAGGTTGTGCGTTCGAATCCTACCACCGGTATCGAGGTGTGTCCTTGGGCAAGACACGCGATGACCCTGCTCCACTCCACTCAGGTGTATATGCGTAGCAGTGGTGTAAAAGCCACTGCCTCTCTCTCTCGCGCGCGCGTATGAATTCACCCGGAATGGGTGTTCGAGAACGATTCAATAAGCTTGAAGCTTTCATCGCAATAGAACTAAAATAAATTAGTATAAGCGTGTTATTCCTCAATTGTTAGGTTTTTTGCTATCTATAGGTTTGGTAGTAACATCATTTAAGGGAGTTCGAAGGTTTTGGCTGTGCAGCGCTTACCTGATGATCAATGGTGGTTAGCAACTGGTCTGGTCCAGGGCGGAACTACGCAGGCTGATCTGACAAGACAACTAAAAGTTTCACTGTCTGTTATCAGACGGTTATGGAGTCGTCATCAACAGACAGGAAATGTCATTGATATCCATAGCGTTGGCCACCTGCGTGCAACAATCCGGCAACAAGATCGCCTGTTAGTCACATCAGCCTGGAGAAACAAACACCAGAATGCTACACACATTCAGCGCCGACTTCACAAGGTTACAGGGGTGCAGGTATCTATTCAGAGAGTGAGAAACCGGTAGCACGATCGTGGCCTTAACTCCCATAGGCCCTACATTGTGCCGTCATTGATGACTCGTCATCGCAGGGCAAGAAGGGAGAAGGGACTGGGCTAGGAAATATCAGAGGTGAAACGTAGGTCAGTGGTCTTATGTTCCCGACGAGTCACGTTTCATGTTGCACTTCTATGATGGTCGACAAACGGGCGGATTGATATTTTAATGCAAACCAACCTTCCACATGACCGTTAAGGACGTGGCAGTGTAACAGTTTGAGGTGATTTCTCAAACAAAAATAGCCATCGGAAGAGATGGCAAATCCCCGACCAAAAGCCAATATGGCATTCAGAAGATTGTTCACCAATAGAAAGTGCACCAGAATTAAACCAGCAATTTATCACAAAAGTATTGCACTTATGGCAATCACAAGATTATACTGTCAGGGGAGATATTGAAAAAACCAGGGCACTCAGAAATGTGGTTCTTGTGCATGACATGCCTGCTTAAGCTCATGTACTTCTGTACAAAGTACCATCAATATATCTCAAAAGGTATTGGAGATATGGTGATCACAAGCTGGTGTTACTGTTATATTGGAAGGGTAGATAACTCAAATACCACAGCACCAACAGTTGTGGTTCTTGCACATGACATCCCTTCTGTACCTTGTATACAACTGTGCCAAGTTCCTTCAATATATCTCAAAGGGTGTTGGAGTAATGGCCATCACAAGGTTATATTGCGTGGGGAGATAACTAAAAAACCAGAGCACCCAGAGTTGTAATTCTTGAGCATGACACACCTGCTTAACATCATGTACATCTGCATCAAGTACCACCAATATGTCTCAAAGGGTATTGGAGGTACGATGATCACAAGGTTGTCATATTGTTATATTGGAAGGGGAGATAACTCAAATATCATAGCACCCAGAGTTGTGGTTCTTAGGCATGAAGCGCCGTCTCAACGTTGTCCACAATTGTGTCAAGTACCATCACTATATCTCAAAGGGTATTGGAGTTATGGCAATCACAAGGTTATATTGTCAGGGGAGAAAATTAAAAAACCAGGGCACCCAGAGTTGTGGTTCTTGCACATGACACACCTGCTTAACCTCATGTACAACTGTACCAAGTATCATCAATATATCTCAAAGAGTGTTGGAGATGTGGCCATCACACGGTAGTGATTCTATATTATTAAAAGGGGAGATAACTAAAAACCATGGCACCCAGAGTTGTGGTTCTTGTGCATCACGCCGTCTCGGCCTTTTGAACAACTGTGCCAGGAATCATCAATATATCTTATAGGGTATTGGAATTATGGCCATCACAAGGTTGTCACTCTATTTTATTGGAAGGGGGGATAGCTAAAAAAGTATGACATCCAGAGTTCTGGTTCTTGCGCATGACACGCCGTCTCAGCCTTGTGAACAATTGTGCCAAGAACAATCAATGAATCTCAAAGGGTATAGGAGATATGGCCATCACAAGGTGGTCACTCTTTTTTTATTGAAAGGGGAGATAACTCCAAAACCATGGCAACCAGAGTTGGCGTTCTTGTGCATGACATGCCGTCTCAGCCTTATGAACAACTGTGCCAGGTACCATCAATATATCTCAAAGGGTATTGGAGTTATGGCCATCACAAAGTAGTCATTCTATTTTATTAAAAGGGGAGATAACTAAAAATGTAGAACATCCAGAGTTCTGGTTCTTGCACATGACACGCCGTCTTGGCCTTGTGAACAATTGTGCCAAGAACCATCAATGAATCTGAAAGGGTATAGGAGTTATGGCCATCACAAGGTTGCGTCTACGGACGGACGGACGGACGGACGGACGGAGAGACAGACGGACGCCAGGCTGATCGCTATATCCCCCGAACCTATTCGGTCGGGGGATAATGAGAGAACTGATCTTCACGTATGCCAGGACAGAGTTACTGGTGTGTACTACCGAGATAACATCATTGAACCTCTTTTCGTGCCCTTTGCAGATGCCCATTGGAATGATTCTCGCTATCAAGATGATAATGCCCCTGCCCATCGCGCTCATGGCGTGCTGAATCACCTCCAGACTCGTGGCATCCAGTCACTGCCATGACCTGCAATGTCACCAGACCTTTCCCCTATAGAATATGTCTGGGACATTCTTTGTAGAAGAGTTCAATGCCACGTACCAGCTCCCATGAATCTTCAATAACTGTCCAAAGTCTCGCAAGAAGAGTGACGTCGCATTCCCCAAAAAGACATCAGACGTCTTGTTGGTAGTATGAGAAGGCGATGTGTTGCGTGTCTTGCTGCTAATGATGGTCCAACGTGATACTGACTCAAAAACAGATTTGTGAAATCTGTGCCAGACCCTATAACATTTCACAATGAAGTGAATGTCGCTTGATTTACTGTGAAAGAAATTTATGCGGATTAATTTTTTCTCTTGGATCTATAGTTTGAATTCCTAATTAAAAATAGTTCAGCTGTCGTAACTTACCTGCTATTGAAGGATATAGCTGAATATCCCTTACTCATTTTGAGCAGTATATTATTATAACCATCATAGGTAGGCAAGACAGGCTAAACCGTTATAATTGTTATTGCCGAAGCGTCGTTACCTTTGGACAAAAGTGGACAATGCTTAATAACAAAACCATTCACCGACGTCACTTTCTTCTTGTCCTGAATCTACTGTACTTCTGTAATTATTTGGTGGACCATAACAGCTAAACGATACAATAGTCAACTAAATATCAAGTTTTAGCTAGATCGAATGTTCTCTGTGGGAGTTGTTAGCCACAAACAAAAGTATTTGAAGGACCATAACCTCCAGCCGTGGAATAAAAACCCCAAACCCGACATTATATATGGAGAAAACAGGGGTTTACGGGAGTACAAATCATTTCAATCATCTTATCTTACTTCTGCTCTAAGACTTAGGATGTGGGTACCCATACTAAGCACCTCAAGAAGGCAGTTCTAACGAGCACCCAGAACATATGTTTGCAATATAAATAAGACAAATGCCACATATTTTTATCAGAAAATTAACCATTTTGGAGATGTGAAAAAATGCACGAAGTCCCACGGGTGTGTTATAGTAATTTAGTCAACTGACAATTACTCTGGTATACCCGGGTGATCTGTTGCCTTGTATATTTTTTGTCCAATCCGCTTGTGTGTTTCTAACTGATTTTGTTTGACTTGAGGTTTAACGTCCCCGTCAACACTGTATGAGACGTCAATTCCAATTTTGCTTCCAAACCCGACATTGAGATGAAATGACATCTCAAGCCCTATCGCCCAATGAAACCAATAGGGTTTAGTGTTTCTGATTGACACAATCAGTATCCATAATCTGTGTGTGTGTGTGTGTGTGTGTGTGTGTGCGTGCGTGCGTGTGTGTGTGTGCGTGTGTGTGTGTTTCGCTAAACATGCATACCAGTATCGACCCAATATTTCGCAATTCCGTAAAGAGGGTTTGCGAGGAATCCAAAGTGAAAACATAACGCCTATTCCAAATGTTCGTTTACGCCCATAGATACATAAATGCATGATCGAGCAATAATAAAAAGTAGAAGTAAAACAAAGATCAGGAATTGATACAATTAACTTACTCCACCCATAAAAGACACCAAAGGGAAAGAAATACAAACATTAAGCGACCAGACCATAATGGAAACCTAAACAAAGGAAGGCCATAAGGACAGTTACTTTCCCACAAAATGGCCATATGGCCATCCAAAATTAAAAGACACAAGTGATACACACAGTAAGCAACAAACAACAACATAAATAAACCGCCACAGAAGAGCCGCCTTGGAACGGTCAGTGGAAGATTTCCACTGGGGGGCTTAAATCGATTTTACGTGGCCACAATCCTCGCCCTTACTTCCATCGCGATTTAGACAAATAATTTGTTCAGTCCGCATGAAGGCCTCCTAACTCATCAGTGCAACATCTCCGTGAACACAGAAATCAAAGAACCACAGAGGTGAGACAACGGTGAGGACTCGACAGCAAGAAACCACTGAAATGCTGGAGCAAAAGAAAACCAACAGTTAGACTCCGATGAGCCCGACCAGAGACAGGGCATCAGGCACCAACTAACATTATCTCTTTAATTTTCAATAAGCCTTTACGTTGGAGCCGTCATAGAATCTGAGGCCTGACCCACCGGCGTGCAATTAAAGAGGGAAGCAAAGTTGCCAACCGTGATTGGGTTAACTACCATGCATGCAGTCTGTCGTATAACATCCATGTTGTACCCAATCTTTTTATATCGAAGAATGATTTTACGAAATTGGGTGCTGAAGTCATTGCGGTTATATATTTTTCTGAATTTATATACTAAGTCACCATAAAATTCGGGTTCCGATAGACCTTGTTGCAGAAGAGATTTAAGTCCAATATTGAATTTTGAAATTAAATCAGAATGGCGTCTATAAAATTTTGAAAAGGCTTTGCGTAGTTTATGGTACCGATAACCCTGATTAAGGAGTTTAGCCGTTAATAATTTATTACGAGTGTTGAAGTCAGTTACATGACTACACACTCTAGCAAATCGAATTAATTGCGAAATATAAACGCCATAGGATGTCGCACGAGGAACATCACCATCCAAAAAAGGAAAATTTACAATCTCAAAATCAAAGTCATCGCGTTTATCATAAATTTTGCACGAAACAAATCCATCTACAATAGATAGATGTAAATCCAAAAACGGGGCCTCGGTATCAGAAGAATTTGCTTTATTTAACTGAAGTTCTAGGGGGTAAATCTGACTGATCAAACCATCAAAATAGGTATTATCAATATTTAATAAATCATCTAAATATCTAGAAGTAGAGCTAAAAGCTTCAATAATTTCAGATTGGTTATCAATGGAAAGCGACAAAATGAAGTCTCTTTCATAACAATACAAGAACAGATCAGCCACAAGAGGTGCGCAATTAGTACCCATCGGAATACCCACAATTTGTCTAAATAACTTAGTACCGAATCTAATATAAATATTGTCAAGTAGAAAGGTGAGGGCATCACACACTTTCTGACATGACCAAAGAGTATAATTCTTATGCTCTTTAGAAGTGAAAAATGCATTTCTGACATCACATGCAAGATAGACAGAATCTTCTCTGTGAAAAGCCCATTCAATTAAATCATTAAGCTTTTCTTTTATAAGATTATGAGGAAGTGTAGTGTAAAGAGTGGAAAAATCGTAGGTAGACAGACTAGAAGCACGAAACTGTCTAGATTTCAATTTATTTAAAACCTCATTCGAATTTTTTATAGACCAAAACAGATTTCTTCCTGATCTTTCAAAGACTTTATCACAATATTTAATTACATGCGTTTTAATAGCAGTAAGACAGGAAGTTAATAATTTAGAAAGTTCAGTTGTAGTGCAAGAACTAGAATTTGCAATAAACCGTGCTTTGTAAGGTTTTTTATGAAGTTTTGGTAACCAGTATAGCGTAGGAAGCTTGTCTTGGCCTTCGTTAACACAAACAGCAAACTTGGTGGCTGAAAGACAAACATGTTTATCTACTATAGCTCTCTCTTCAGCTAAAGGCTGAAGTTCATAGGCCTTAGTACCACCAAGCTCCTGCTTAAGCGTGTTAACATAGTGGAGCCGTCACACAACGACGACGTTGTTAGCGGCCTTGTCTGCAGGGGCCAAAACAAACTTCTTATGAAATTCTTGAATACCTAGTTTAAGATGACGTAAAGACGTCTTGGGCTTAGGAGGTAATAAGTTAGTATTTTGAGAATAGAAAGAAATGCGTTTATTCACTAGTCTTAAAATGCTAAGTTTCCAGTCCTTTAGGGCTTTATACTCAACATACTCTCGCTTACACCATCGATTACCGAATTCATTCAAGGAAGCAGCGATTTCATCTCTACATTTACTGAAATCAATTTTAGAAGGAAACCGATATTTCGGTCCTTTAGAAATTATATTCCTTATCCTAGAATCAGGAATAATTTTCAAATTGCCAGTAATTACATGACCAGCAGCAGGATAGCAATACTTTGAGTTTTTACAATCACATGAATCAGGAGTATTAGTATCAATATCAAGATCTGAAACAAGTTTATTGAAATTAAAAATGATAGATCTAACAGGTTTGTTATATTTATAGCAAATTATAGGTGTTTCAGTATTTTGAAAATAAGCAGGAATGGAAGAAAGCACCGATCTCTCACGAAAGATACTGGGCAAATCTATAAAATCCATACCCTTATTAATGAAGGATATTTTGAAGAAATGGCGTTTATGATTAATTTCAGAATCAATGTAAGGACGGAGAGTATGCTGAGTATAGCCTCTAGTTAAGAGAGCCGCATCATATAACTGATGAGAACTATCGTAGAATTTATTCGCCTCGGTGTCCAGAAGACGTAAAACAGAAACGGGTAATGAACTTAAAAATGAAAGCATAGAGTGGCGTCCATGATTTAATAATATTATTGACAGTTACTTCAGTCTAGTATTGTTTCGTTTAAACGCACGTGATTTACGTTTAAAGTTACCATTTTTCCTGGTGCCGTGAGATCTAGTTCTGCGTTTTCGACATTCCAGGAGTGAGAAAATATCAAAGTCTGGCATTCTGGAAATATTACCCTCATGATAAATGTTGTCATTAAATCCCAGTGGAAAAGGGGTCTGTAAAAATTTAATCCATTTCAGTTCAGCTTCATGTCTTTTGATTATTTTGAATCTAGATGTAGAATTTGCATCGTAATAAAGTTTTTTCCACTGGTTGTACAGCAATATTATTTACAGAATGACCTGTACGTCGAAAGTGACGGTACAAGAAAGTGTCAGTTTTCTTAGGCTTACTCATTCTACGATAATGCTCGTTCAATCTAGTTTTAAGCATGCGGTTAGTTTGACCGACGTACTGCATATTACAGTTTGCAGCACGTCAAGTAATTAGATAAATTAAATCTGTAGACTGTCATGTCAAATCAGACATGTTAACTACAGAGAAGCGTCTACCGTTTACAGATGAAGTAACGGTAGACGCAGTGCTTAAATGCGAACAACATCTGCACCTCTTGGCATTGCACTTAGAAATACTAGGATACATTCCACTTCTTTTCCACGGATTAGTATATTTTCGAAGGATGGGTGATTTGAGAGGAGATAGTCTTATAAGAAGACTACTCCCAAAAACATTGGTATTGCCAGCTCCTTTGAGATTAACTGAAGTTACAGAAGACAAATTTAAGGGTCTAACCAATACCGAAGGCAACATAGTATTAAAGTTCTTAATAGAATGGGGAATCCGTACAGAAGAAGCAGAGTGTAACCTAAGGGGTGATATTGATATTTTAAATGTATTTGTAATACTCATTTTGATAATAAGGTTGTGATACCGTCAAAACTAAAGCGATGTTCATACCGGTTATTAAATAAATAAAATTACTGAAGAAGATTCCTTCGAATAGAAGGAAGGTACAACAAAAGCCCACAAAACATCCTAGTCTACTTAAAGTACAGGGATGTCAAACAAGCAGTTGTTATACAACGAGGAACGAACATCGGTTTAATAATGACCTTCAACAGGTATCTAAAGGATGTCAATTGATGGAACAGTGAAAAGCAATTGCATAAGCAATCCCTGAGGATTGGAAAAATAAGAGCATTAAATGCATGTACGGGGAGACCTTTTACAGCCGCCACACGGCACAAACAAAACAGCCCTGATATGCAAAGACCATTGCAGTCGCCATTTACAATGTGGTTGTTGTTTGACGGCTCCATTATGTTAACACTTTTCAGCAAGAACTTGTTGGTACTAAGGCCTTTGGCTGTAGAGAGGGCTGCAGTTGATGACCACATTTCTCATTCAGCCACCAAGTTTGCTGCCTAGTTGCATGTAATTTCATTATTTTATTTTCTAAACACAGGTTCACCTTGAACGTTTTGAAATATTCTGTTTAGCCAAACAAGCAAGTTTAATGTTGCATTATCCATGATAATAGAACAGTGCATTTATGTTAGAGGATACAAAAATCATTCGCTATTAAGCCGGCTTGTACCGCAAGACAATAGAAGTGTCGGGTAAAAAGAAGTGAAGGCAATGGTCAGGCATCTATACACCTCATAAAAGACACCAAAGAGAAAGAAACATAAACATAAAACAGCTTCACCACAATAAAAACGTCACAAGAGGAAAGACAAAAGGACAGTCATTTTTTCCACAAAATGGCTAAACGGCTATCCAAAATCAAAAGCAAGGAACACATGCAAAGACGAACTATAACAGTAATAAACTAAACAGAAGAACCATCTGGAAATATTTTACTTTGATATATCCCCGTGATATTCTCTTCCACCTAAATGACTTGGTCCAAGCTATTGGACATCGAAAATACAGAGACTGGTTACGCGTGGCTTAGGATGAATATGCGCCAGTTCCAGGTGCAGAAATATCTGGACGACTCTGTCGGGGAACGAATGCGGGCCACCGGGGTGATAAGCAAACACTTAATCACGACGCTATAAAAGCGGGCTGTCGAGGATTGTGGCCGCGTAATATCGATTTAAGCCCACCCCCATCCCCTCCCGGCCCCGTGAACTTTTTTCACTGACCGTACCAAGGTTATAACGTGTTTGTTTTTTTTTTTTTTTTTTTTTGTTATTGTTTGTTTTTAGTGTGTGTATCGCTTATATTTTTTGTTTTGGATTTTTGGATAGCCAGTTTACCATTTTGTGGAAAAGTAGCTTTGTTATTGTTTGTTTTTAGTGTGTGTATCGCTTATATTTTTTGTTTTGGATTTTTGGATAGCCAGTTTACCATTTTGTGGAAAAGTAGCTGTCTTTTTAGCTTTCCGCTATTGATGTTTCCATTAGGTTCCAGTTATTTAATCCCTTTGATGTCTCTGAATGGAGTTATGTGTTAATTGTGTAGATTCCGGATCATTGCCTTTACGTCTATTTTGCACTACAATGCAGTACAGCTGTCGTATATAACTAACCAAATGATTTCATGTCTAGAAATAGATTGGTCTACTGTACTTCTATCTTGAATTTGCATCTATGGCGGCGTATATGACAATATTCTGATCAAACGTTTTGCCAGTAATGATTGTTTCAATCTGATAGCTTCAAAATTAAAAAAAAAAATATAGCAGGCTATTTTCGTTTATTTGGTGTATTCTTTGCTTCCAAAGGATCTAACTAATCATAACTTATTTACATCATAGTAAAGTATATACTTTTTGTCGTTTGGATTCATTGATTCCATTGTGGAATGTTTGAAAATTATTTGAGGGTAACTGATGAGGCCTAATTGGCCGAAACTAGCTAGTCTGGCCCAGAAAACATGCCCATTCCTTATTATTCAGTTCTGTTGTGTATTCCTTGCTTCCAAAGCACAACCCTTTTATAGAACATATTTAATGTAGTAAATTAGATGAAAGAAACCCAGATTTCGTATTTCCCATTCGTTAAACCTCAAATCAAACAAGGTTATATAATGTTTGTATTAACAAATCATGAATGAGCAAGATTGGAGTGTGTTCTTCACTAAAAGCTTTATACGTTGCAGCATAACAGCTACAGAATTAAAATATAAAGGTGAAAGCTATGATTAGGAAACGATACAATTACGTCACACTTTCACTCCAATAAATCAGACGGAAAGAAGCACAAACATGTAGCAACGGCATTAATAATAATAATAAAAATAATAATAATAATAATAATAATAATAACAAGACATAACGCATTACGATAACACACCCGTGGGATAAAGTGCATTTTTTTACATCTGCAAAATGGCTCCTTTTCTGACGAAAAGCCGTGATATTTTTCTTATAAATACTGCCAACACATGTTGTGGGTTCTCGTTAGAGACGCCTCATTGTTGAGATTCGAACGAGTACCCATAACCTATGTTTTGGAGCAAAAATAAGAAAAATACTGTATACTTTCGTAAACCCCAGTTTTCTCTATATGCAGTGGGGTATGGGGGTGGTCTTCATTTCACGGACTTGTTCAGGTGATAAAGTAGAAATAAGTTCTGATTAGTTAGATCCTTTGAAAGCAAAAAATACGCCAAAAAACGACCGTGTGTGCGTGTGTGTGTTTTATTCATGATGAGTGGCCAAAAAGCTATCCAAAAGAACTATATTTAAAGGACATACATCAAGCATGCAAAGACAAACAATGGCATAACTGAAACGCAACATACACATCGCCTAGGAACGGTCAGTAACATTCAGTGGGGTTGGCAAATTTGAAGATTTTCTTGTAAAAAATAAAAAAAAAACAAAAAAACTGAAAAATATAAATTTCGTTTCTTATAAAGCAAAGTCTTAAGAAAAGATGTCTTGTCCATATGTTCGTATGGGTACTTTTTGGTTCTCTTTCAAATGCTGCAGCCTGTTTAGCTCTTTTACCTAAGAAGCTGGCTTTTGGAGGCAAAAACTCTAAAACTGAAATTTAATTTTTATTCAAGCAATATCACTTTAAAATCAACAACAACAATAACAACAAAATCTTGTTCAGTGATTCTTATGGATACTATTTGGTTTTCTTCTAATTGCTTCAGCCTGTTTGTGCAAAAACCACAACTCAGTATACCCTGACAATACAACCTTGTGATGGCCCCGACGGGCTTCAGGCAAAGTTTGTGAGTGATTCGCCGGTGTTTACACATCGATAAAATCCACAAAAATGATATAATAAATTCATTTCTTATGATTCCAATTTTCTCATCGTAATGTTAAAACTATCACCAAATTTTAGAAATTCTTTCAAAAGCATAATAATTAGCTTACCATCGGCTACTGCGGAATAATTATTCCATTAGCAGCTGCCATCTTTGAAAAAAAACCTAGCGAAAAAAAAGCGTCAAGTCTGAATTTAGTTTATTTGTATTCTAACATTTACCATTTCAATAGTTCTCAATCTTTTAACCGAACGCTGTTGACGTCGCTTCATCTAAGTGACGCAACGCGCGGACTCTCAACGTCTTTGACGCCACGTATTATTACTACCTGTCGCTATGTGAAATGGTTATGAGATTCTTGCGCATGGAATCTATCGAAATATAAAACTTTTATTTTAACCAATTAAATCGCTCGAAATGTATTTAACGATAGAGAGTTGGAATTGGGTAACATCAAGTTATAAAAGCCAAATGATTACAAGTGTAATTAAACATCGTTGGTGGCACGTTACCTCATGGCGTAGAATTTAAAATGTAGAAGTAAAACAAAGATCAGGAATTAATACAATTAACTTACTCCATCCATAAAAGACACCAAAGGGAAAGAAACACAAACATCAAGCGACCAGACCATAATGGAAACCTAAACAAAGGAAGGCCACATGGACAGTTACTTTCCCACAAAATGGCCATATGGCCATCCAAAACCAAAAGACACAAGCGACACAAACAGTAAGTAACAAACAACAACATAAATAAATCGCCACAGAAGAGCCGACCTCTGTGTTTTCTCATTACGGTAACACATCCGTGTGACATAGGTATTTTATCACATCTCCAAAATGGCTACTTGTCTGATGAAAACCCATGATATTTTTCTTATTTATACCTCAAACATAGGTTGTGTGTGCTCGTTAGAACCGCCTCATGTGTGTGCTCGTTAGAACCGCCTCATTTAGGCGGTTCTAACGAGTACCTACAACCTATGGATCGGAGTGGAAATAAGAAAACTAATGTTTACCCCCCTACAACCCAGGTTTCCCTATATAAAATGGGTTTGGTGGGGTGTTCATTTCCCAGACTTTGCCATGTGATGTCTTGAAATTCTCCTTGGCGTCTTCAGCAACACAATACGATTCAAAATGATCATAAGATAAACATAATCTTATCCTCGTGGTCATTTCATATAAAAATCTGAAACGCGCTGAAGGCCCGTTCCATAAATTTCATATTAAATGTCCACAAGAGTAAGATCCTGTATGTGTTGATACTTTGAGCTCCGCGAAGGACCTTTACTTACTTTTAATGTTCCAATGAGCTTTAGAAGCCCCCGTGGTCGAGTGGTTACGCTACTCGCCTAGTAAACCAGGAGTCGCAGGTTCGATCCCGGGCTTCTCCAGACTTTCGGATGAGTCTTTAAACCGAGGTCCCGTCTCCGTATGACCTTAGCTGTTGGTGGGACGTAAATCTGAAACACTCACGCACTCACTCCAATAAGCTACGTTGGGTGGTGCATTTGCTTCCAATTATCATACAGCAAAACTACTTATATTGGTTCATACATGGATACACATTATAATATTTAGTTGAATGTCATGGCCCGTCACTGACCATGACCTACTTTCATTTTTGTGTTTTTAGCTACACTTCCTTAATTTGACGTTTTCAGGACTATGAAACAGATGCTACAAAAAATCTAACTTTGTTTTTAGATTCTTTGATGAACAATTTTATGTAAATACATTTTGTGTGTATATTTACAGTCTTTCAAAACGCAGTGAGACGTGACTGCACTTTAAATTGTGGACTAGTCCGCGTTTTAGGTAAATCGCCTTCAGTTGGGATTTTATGTTGGGCGATATTGTTTTACTGAGGATCGTACTGCATCCTATTAACCATTCGTCCACGACTTCTACAATATGGCATTATCAAAAAACTTATTTATAATTTTAAAATCTTGTGAAAAAAGAAATCCGAAACCTGTTTCCACTAAAACATGGAATAGCCTTGTCACGCTTGATCGTTGAACTCTCAAAGATCGTTGATAAACTACAGCACTTCTCCGACATTCGTTTACGTTATTTGGTTGGTGTAGTTACCTCCGTTTATTAAACAGAGAAACTTCTATGATGCATGTTCTTACATTGATGTACTTCATAATATTTTGTTGAATGTCATGGACCGTCACTGACCATGACCTATTTTCGTTTTTGTGCGGTAGCTTTATTTCCTCGATGTGACGGTGTTATTTTGGTGCTTTTTGCTATGTTTCCTCGATGTGACAGTTTCGTGGCCGATGAAACAGATATTACTAGGACATCTGACTCTTTAACATTCCATTTCTCCGTGTTGTCCTTTGATGAATATCATTAAATTTGATTAACTTTCGACTACACTTAACGGTTTTATATACAGTACAATGTTTCGTTTGTACATTTCTGTGTCTCGGACATGGATACTTTTTGAATATTTTTATCCCCCGTTCGAATAGATTCTGGGGATATAGCCATCAGCCTGACGTCCGTCCGGTCGTCCGTCCGTGCGGCCGTAGACGCAACCTTGTGATGGTCATAACTCCAATACCTTTGAGATTCATTGATGGTTCTTGGCGCATTTGTTCACAAGGATAAGACAGCGAGTCATGCGCAAGAACTAGAACTCTGGCTGCCATAGTTTTTGAGTTATCTCCCCTTTTAATAAAATAGAATGACTACCTTGTGATGTCCATAACTCCAATACCCTTTGAAATATATTGATGGTACCTGGCACACTTGTTCACAAGGCTGAGACGTGTCATGCGTAAGAACTACAACTCCAAGTGCCATGTTTTTTTAGTTATCTCCCCTTCCAATAAAATAGAATCACTACCTTGTGATGGCGATATCCCCAATACTCTTTGAGATATATTTATGGTACTTGGTACAGTTGAACATGAGGTTAAGCAGGTGTGTTGGATGGAAGAACCACGACTCTGGGTGCCCTGTTTTTTAATTATCTCCCCTGACAATATAACCTTGTGATGGCCATAACTCCAATATCCTTTGAGATATATTGATGGTACTTGACACAATAATGGACAAGGTGGAGACGGCGTGTCATGCCTAAGAACCACAACTCTGGGTGCTAGGGTATTTGAGTTATCTCCCATTCCAATATAATAGTATGACCAACTTGTGATCACCATACCTCCAATACCCTTTCAGACATATTGATGGGTATTTGGTGGAGATGTACATGAGGTTAAGCAGGTGAGTCATGCGCAAGAATTACAACTTTGGGTGCCCTGGTATTTTAGTAATCTCCCCTGACAATATATCCTTGCGATGGCCATAACTCCAATACCCTTCGAGATATATTCAAGGAACTTGGCACAATTGTAAACAAGGTATAGTAGGCATGGCATGCGCAAGAACCACAACTCTTGGTGCTGTGGTATTTGAGTTATCTCCCCGTTCAATATAACAGTACTACCACCTTGTGATCATCATATCGCCAATACCCTTTGAGACATATTGATTGTACTTGGTACAGGTATACATGAGGTTAAGTAGACGTATCATGCAAAAGAAACACAATTCTGAGTGCCTGGTTTAAGAGAGGTATCTCCCCTGACAGTATAATCTTGTGATGGCTTTAACGCCAATACCTTTGAGATATAGTGCTGGTACTTTCCACAATTGTACATGTGTATATAGAAGGTTGAAAAGGCATTTCATGTGCAAGAACCACAACTCAGTATACCTGTACTTTGTGCATTGGAAATCTAGGATCTTCATTATGTTAAGAAGCGATCCTTTGTATCATTAGACGAAGATAGTCTCAATAAACATTACATATACAAAATATACTATGGGCTTACCAATGTGTTTCAGTTCTATTGCACTTTCTATTTGTGAACAGTCTTCTGAAGGCCATGGGGGATTTGCCATCTCCTGTGATGGCTATTTTGTTATCTCATTTACAGTTTGGACGCATTCTATAAATATATAGGCTTTCCATTTAACTTTATTGCTGTCAAGCTGCACAACTTAAATCCTCCGATACCGTTTTTAATACCAGTTTGTCCATCAGGAAACTTGATGAAATAAAGTTGGCGAGGTTTAGTTCCTGTA
The DNA here is from genome assembly GCA_963580285.1 of Lucinisca nassula. Classification (NCBI taxonomy): domain Eukaryota; kingdom Metazoa; phylum Mollusca; class Bivalvia; order Lucinida; family Lucinidae; genus Lucinisca; species Lucinisca nassula. The sequence continues at coordinate 53,678,657 of OY757023.1, read as the reverse complement.
TATATTCAGACCGGGCAATGTCAATGTTTGGTCTCCAAAGTAAGGAAATATGAGGATGAGGAAATATGAAGGATTAGTAGTGTCTGAGAGTAAGTGTTGATTGTTTTGGATTTTAACGGCCAAGCCAATACCAGTTAAGGTCATCGTATAGAGTCGGCCATTTAAATTACCACACCTTTCTCTAGCAAGCTAAAACGTAAACGGTTCACTAGTACATTGCACATTCTAATAATAGGCCGTCTTGAATTAGACAAAGGGAGAGTATGGCCGTAGTAAAGATTTCATTATCAATCAATCTCGAAGGAAGAACATTACGGGGACCGATGGAAATCACATCAACGGCCTCTTAATCTCAAGGAACCAACTGAACTGAACTGGCCGGGTGAATTCAGGTAATGAGAAAATGAATGATAGACAGTGAAACGGTTTCAGATTTTAGTCATCTACCGGATTTTATCCTGTTGCAATCGATGCACCATGATTTGGCATATGAACCTATTGAACTTGCAATACAATGACAATTTACTGGGTATATTTTCATGTAGGTGTCTTGTTTTGCAAATTTTTTACTTATACGTTTTCAGTTGATCAAAGTTGTATAATAAATCAACTGCTAAAATGACATAATCAACATGGAATTCGTAAAAGTAACTTTTACGGCTTTCTTTTTTGACGGTGATATTGCCCGAAATGTCTAATTTGAGAATTACGTCACAAATAGAAGCCAGTCAGTATTATAAATGCCACGTAGCTCAGCCAAACGCACTGTACAGGTTACATAAAAACAACTGTGGTCGGAAGATAAATAGTCGTATGCTTATGCTTTTGCCGTCTGTGTCCTTGATCCCCAAGTTATTGGAAATATGGATCTAGTTCTAAAAAAAAACCTTCAATTAACATTATGACTACAGTAACCCCGTCGTTGGCATCACTGATGACTCTGTTCACACGAAACTACAAATATTGAGAAAGCGTTTATAGCGATCGAGTATCCAAATCCAAAGGCAGATTGCATTCACTGTTAGCACGAAGGTAGAAACATACCCAAAACTTTAAGTTCTTTTATAATTATGTTAGACGAAAAACATTTTAACAACACTTATCCTAAAATAAAATTTTCCGTTTGTCGCTAGGTTATTGTCTTGCAGATACCAGAGATTAGCAGACGAAACATAATCAGGCAAAAACATACAAGGTCTTTCCAGTCAATATTTCTCAATTTCTTCTAGTCACTTGGGCATTTTTGTTGCTGATTACTTGCAATCACTCCGCAACATTGACAGCTGATGTCAACTGGAAGCTTAGATTTGCTTCTTGATTGTTTTACAAAAAACACTTTCTTGCACACCAGAAAAGGAAATCCATGGTTTTAACTCGTCTGCATATTGGGAATACAGGCGTTACACATTCTTACGTTCTAAAACGGGATGAACAGTTTATTTGTACTTTTTTCTGTTCAACACAAATTAGTCGTGTCCTTTTGAAACCATCACGAAACTAATACTTTAAAGCCAACACTGTCAATGAGCATTTCAAGATGTACTTGCTTATTATCTTGTCACATTCTTAAAGTTAATTGGACGCATTCTATGACATAACGCTTGCGTGTATTTCCCGTTTACCTGACTCGACTACTAGTTTTTATTATGCCCGAACTACGAAGAAGTTATGAGGCGAATTGTTTTTGCTTTGTTCTTCCGTCCTCCAGTCTTTCCGTCCGTCCTTCCACCCGTCCGTCCGTCACGCTTTTTTGTGCATAGCGTGCATTTCGAACCCTGATTGCTAGGTTTTGAAATTTCATACATGGACTCCGATCCGTATGGAAAATAATTGACCCGTGTTTTTTTTGTTTGTGTGTGTTTTCGTCTTCTTATCAGGGTTATGTCCCTTTTTAGCTATGCTCCTTTGCAAAAAAATGCATTGAGCATTTGTAAGCGAGCTATCTGACAAAACAGCTCGGGCTATGATATTTAAACTTATTCTGCTGATAGAGGCTGATGTGTAGATGAACTTGTTAACTTAAAAAAAAAAAAAAAAACTTGTTTTACTTCAACTCGTTACCAAATTTGGTAAAGAGTTGAAGTAAAACATGTGGTCGGTTATTATTATTCCCTTATGGAAAAATCTACAAATGAAAAAAAAAACAAAAAAAAAACATTTATTTTCTTGAGTTACAGCCACTTAATAATTTTGGCTTTTCAAGCTTGTAAGTAACATATTTCAAAAACTGTAAGTGTTATTGCCTTGAAACTTTACAGTCTGACAGGAGTTGATGCGTAGATAGCCTGATCAGCTTTTGTAAAAAAAGGAGTTTTCCTTGAGTTATGGCCTTTTGAAAATTTTGGCATTTTAAGTTTGTAAACAAAATATCTATAAAAAAAGTAATTGTCCTGAAACCTGACAGACAAATATGGGATGATAAACAGATGACATTATTAACATTTAAAAAAAATATATGAATTTTTCACCTTTGGTTACGGCCTTTTGAGAAGTTTTCATTATAACCTTGTAAGCAAGATAACTCGAAATTAGTATAAGATATTGCCTTGAAACTTGACACGCTAATAAGCAATGATGAGAAGATGACCTGATTAACTTATGAAAAAAAATCTGAAAATTGTGCTCGAGTTATGGCCCTTTAAAACTTCTTTTCATTTTAATATCTCAAATCAGTTGAATGTTATTGCCTTGAAACCTTACAGACTGACAGTGGATGATATGTAGATGACTTGATCACCTTTTGAAAAAAAGTCTTATTATTTTTCTTGAGTTATGGTCCTTTGAAAATGTGTGCATTTTTACTTTGTAAGCAAACTATCTTCGAAACTATTTAAGATGTTGTCTTGAAACTTTTAAGGTGGGTGGAGGATGATGAGTAGATGATCTGACTGACTTTCGAAAAAAAAATATTCTTAAGTTGTGGCCTTTTGAACAATGCGCCATGACCTTGTAAGCAAGCTATTTAAAAAAATCTCTTAAAGGTATTGCCTTGAAACGTGTCAGACTGATAGGGACTGATGAGTAGATGACCCGGTTTTACTTTTTAAAAAAAATGATATTTTTCATGAGATATGGCCCTTTCCGGCATTTCAAAAATTGTAAGCAAGCTATCTCAAACCCTGTTTAAGCTATTGCATTGAAACTTGACAGGCTAATAAAGAATGATCAGTAAATCGCCTGATTAACTTTTGGAAAAAAATCCTAAACATCATTTTTTGTTATGGTCTTTTGTACAATTTGGCATTTCAATCTAGTAAGCAAGATATTTCGAAAACTGATTAAGGTATTGCCTTGAAACTTGACAGTCTGATAGGAAATGACGAGTATGGCCTGATTGACTTTTGAAAAAAAAAATCTGAAATGTTTTCTTCAGTTATGGTACTTTGAAAATTTCGGCATTCAGGGGCAAGAATATGGTTTGGGGCATAGGGTTTTTCAAACACCATTTCCAGTTGCTTTAGAATTACTTTACAAACGGCATATCTGAACATACAGATGATTAAGACGCATAGTGAATGCACAGTGTTTGTTTTATTATTATGTTATTTTATGCCAAACAAATCGAAGATTCAGGGGCATTTCGTCGCATCAGGCTGTATTTCTATTTATCTGTTTGACACAAAAGCTTCAACATTGACCGTAGATGATTTTTATCCCTTTGTGTACAATGAAATATTTCTGTTGACACTAATATTTTCCCCGGTTGCGATAGCGAGGTCGTATTGTTTTTGCCCTGTTCGACAACTTTAAAATTGGTCATAACTTTTGAACTGTTTCAGATAGAACTTCCATATTTGACATGTGCGTTCCCTTTTACAAATGCATCACACTCATACAAAATAAATGCGACTGTAACCTTGACCTTGACATGTGGCCTACTTTAAAAGAATTAACATTGGTAATAACTTTTGAACCGTTCATTTTGGCTTGTATATTCCTTTTGACAAGGGCGTCATATTCATACAACAATTTCTACCTGTGGCTTTGTCTTGCGACCCACTGTAAAGCAAAATAGCATTTATCTTATCTTTTGAACGGTTCCAGATATAGCCTTCATAAATGACATGTAGGTGTCTTTGACAATGATTTTCACCCATACAAACAAATTTGACCTGCCACCTTGACCTATTGTAACGAACAAAAGTAACATTGGTCATAACGTTTGAACTATTTCAGACAGAGCCTTCATATTTTATCATACTGCTTCCTTGTGGCAATTGCTTTCCACTCATACAAAAATGTTGACCCCTTACCTTGACCTTTGACCTACTTTAAAGAAAATTGACATTGACTTGGGGACAGGTTCATGTTTCACCAACACATCTTGTCGCACCTTGTCTCTGACCTTCGACGTACTTTTGAAAATTGAACCTTTAAAGATGACCATAACTTTGAACTAAAGGTATGGCACAGCTTTCATTTTTGAAATGTGTATTGATTGTAAAATCCTAGTGACGATAGTTTTCCATTCGCTATTGAACAAGTTGTAAGACCAGCCTTTATGTTTGACATGAAAATTGCTTGTGACAAGAATTGTTTGTTGGTCCCAATGTTTTTCACCATGTGATATTGACTGTAACCTTTGACTGTCTGTTTAGCATTTTATTACCAGCTGCCATATTGTTTTCATAAACTAGACTGTTGGTACCAGTTTTTGACTCTATGGCCCTGACTTTTGGCATGTGAGCCGGGAAACAGCATTTCCTACAATTTACATGCGCGTCCAGCGACGAATAAGGTCAGCCTGCGCATCCATATAGTCTGACCAGAAACTTATCTTGCTGCATGAAGGAGCATTTGGCACTAAGCTATTCTTAGAGTGCACAACGAAGAGTCTGATAAGTCTGCGCGGATGCGCAAGCTGATCTGAGTCACCGCCGGGTGTACATGTAAATTGTAGGATATGCTGTGCCCCGGCTCATACATGTTTTCTTTGACAGACACTGTCATATGGGCATTCATGTGTATTTGTTTGTTTGATTTGAGGTTTAACGTCCCCGTCAACACTGTAAAGGTCATTTTGGAGACGTTGCTTCCAATTTTGTGGGACTTTTACCCGACATTGAGATGAAATGACATCTCAAGCCCTGTCGCCCAATGAAACCGATAGGGTTTATTAGCATGGACGGTCCACCTCGCACCGCGGTTCCTGGACAGGCTTAGATCCTCTGAGCGGTTTACCAGTACTAGTGTGCGGGCCGGATTCAGCTCTGCGTGGATGCATCATGCAGCCCATATATTTCTTCCAGCCCCTATGGGCGGGGGCCCGACATTCATGTGTAACAAACACATCTTGTTTAAGCATTTCGTTACCGACAAACACATATTGGAAACTTCTGCATTAACAACATTTACACTCGTCGCATCGGCAACACACTAGAAACAGGAACGCCATGTACCATGTCGCAGTATCTACAATCTTTACCTTTTATGTTACTCATGGCAGCCCGAAAACAACTCGCCAGAAAATTGCAATTGCCTCCAATTTCCACCATGATCATTTTTCAGTTTATCTTCAACAGACTTACCGTAAGTGATAATTGCCATATTGACTATTGAGAGTTGTTAATAATATATGACCAGACGTTTGTTTATTTCACTACTGACATAACCTTAATCTTGCAAACATTAAACAAAGGCAAAGCGACTCTGAAGCATTGTAACTACAATAAGGTCTGATTGGTCAGAACTGATTTTTTACATTTTCATTATGTCATTATGTTCCCGGGGGTGTGCTATCGGTGCCTGTCTAGACTTCCCGTTCAAATGTATGTGTTTCCCCATTTCCTGTGTTTTAATCATAATGGTTTTATGGCATCCTCCAGCCAGTTGTCTGAATCACAACTTTATGGCATCCTCCATCTAGATGTCTAAAGTTGTAAAATCTCATTATGCGTTACATACAATACTATGTAGTACTAGTTTTGCTGGTCATGATTCCAATGTCCATGGTTAAACCAATATCCTATCAAATAATAGGGAAAACCGATTAATCACAGCATTATCCATTGTCTCTTTGTTTAGACATGTGAAATTGGTTATGAACTTAAACTTGCGCTGTTTCCTTCTACCAATTCAACAGTGAAAAACAAAGAAAACATTTTCCGGTATTTCTGTGTCTTTTTAGCTCTTCCTTTTGTTTATTTATCCATTAAGGGGAATGGGAACACCTGGCAGATTTGACCGCCTTTTTTCAAAGGGAGACAGCTTTCGGGACTTTCTGATCGCTTTCCTATAAGCCCTGGCCCACTGAAATAGGGGTCAACTCTTAAAGGTAAAAATTACCCACAACCTATGTTTCTGAGCAGAACTAAGAAAAAAAGAACGTGTACATGTACCCCTGAATAAACGTGGGGTTTAATGGGGTCAAATTATACAGGCGTGTTTTTGTGATGTTAACACTATCATTATGCGTGTGGTTTAACTACTGGTCTGTGATAATTACGTAGGCAACATCACTGAGACAGGCTCATTACGACAACACACCCCTGTATTAACCCTTATTTTGATGAATATTCATTTAAGCCCCACCCATTTCTGTCCATCAACCAATCAAATTACTCTATGTAATTTATTGCTATAAATTCATCAACTGAATGCCAAACAGTGTAGATCCTGATCAGATGGCTTCTTCAGAAGCCATCTGATCTGGATCTACACTGTTTACAAAGATAGGGTTGTCGTGAACAGCAAGATACTGGTTAAAGTAGCGCCTCTCCTACCTGTAGAACTGGCATTTTTAGGAGAAAATGTTTGATTTTTTCTTGTCCAAATATAGATTGCGGGTGGTCGTAAGAGCATCTGCATTTAGGAGATTCTAACGTGTACCCACAATCTTTGTGAGCAACAATAAGAAAAAAATGAATACCCCCGTTAACCCCATTATTCTAAAGAGGGGCTTATATGGGTGGTCATTGCACGGACTTGTTAATGTGATGTGCAGTACTGTCATCTTGGTCGATAGACAAACAACCCAAAAGACAGTGTGACTCATAATCAGATTCAGTAGACAAGCTCACACGAGAAACATGCGTTTAAATCTTAGTGTGTGAAACTGCGCATAACTAGTGTGTATTGTCCGGAAGAAATAAGGCATCAAAACAGTAAGACATAATATATTAATATTCATGGTTATTTTGTGTCAAGCAACAAAGCTAGATTAGTTTTGTCTGCCAACATTATATTGTCCTATCTGTTTACGAGTGGCAGTATAAGAACCGTTATAATAATGACGGGTGATATTTTGTGTTTATGGACTGCGGTAAGAGTGAATATAATAGGGACATACATAGTTTATGAGACAAGCAGACTCCAATTTAAGTCTATTTCATGACCAACTGCTTGAGGAAGAACTATATGTCGCGTTTTTAGGAGATGGGTATGGATTTTGTGGCTTTTTTTTTTTTGCCTACTTCGGGGAACTTTCTAGAATCTAATACATTTGGTTACATGAAACTATTGGCAACAATAACATCCCATTACAATCCAACATATTCAGCGAATACTTCAAAGTATATTTTAACGATCAGATTTTGTTTGCAACTTACTCCTCGTCAACTTATCAATTTTATCCTGAGTATTTTTTGCAGTATTTGTTGATTATCACAACACTTTTTGGCTTACACCTGTGGACACAAATCCGTTCAGCTTTGATGGGCTTCATTTCATTTTGATTTGATGTTTCATTCAATATTTCTTTACATCCTGTCTGTCAACTGCAAGCCAGGAATACATTCAAAACACAAAGCGTTGTACATTTCGTTGAAAGACTCATCAGAATATATTTCAAATGTCAATCAGACCTAAAAATAGAAAAAGTGCTTACCACAATGAAACCAATCAATGTATATTTCTTGATCCAGTTTTAGACCACTTTGATGAATGACATTTGCTACAAAGATACAAAGAGATTCATCGAAAGGTACTTCATCAGAGTTTGAACAGTTTTGTGTCCACAGGTGTAGCTTCTCGTTGCACGTACAATTGTACGGAACCCGGGAAAGGACATTTATTTTCTTTTTTTATAAGTTGTACGCACAAGATAATATGTTGTCCGCACAAGATAAATTATGTTATCCAATATCTTGTGCGCACAACATATTATCTTGTCCGCACAAGATAATATTTTGTTTGCACAACTTAATATCTTGTTCGCACAACATATTAAAAAATTCATGTCCCTTCTCGGGTTCCGTACAATTGGTGTCGATAAAAGAAATAATTGGTTTTGCGATGATGCAATAACGCCACATTGAAGAGTCTGGACTCATCCGGTCACGCCCTTTCTGTAATTTGTTTTTATTTTTTCAACAATAAAGTTATTCTCTACGCCATTAGATATTTTTTGCTCAGGAAGCGTTTAAAAAAAGGTCACGACTGGTTGAATGGTTTCCTGTTGACTTGCCATCATAGTTATTTGTCACAATTATTAAAACCCGGCCTTAAGTTTATCACATGTGCCTACAAGAGTGCTCTAACGCTTGCAAAATACACATTTATTCGTGGATAATATGCTGTTGACTTTGCCCTCATAATACAGCACATCCAGTTTTTTTTTTTGTTGTTGTTGTTGTTTTCATGTTTTTGTTAGACGGCAAGTTGAGAGTTTTTGAGAGTTTTGAGGGTTTTTATCGATTGACCAAACCCCTAACCGGGGTACAAGTCAAAAACATACAAACAAAATAAAGATGGAACACACATCCTAGGAACGTTTCAAATGTACACAATTAAATGTGTGCGAATGAGAGTCTCTATGACTAGGAGCCCACACGACTAGCTTTAAATTTTTAATTTAGGTCCACCATGCTACACCAAGACACTAAATTCCTCTATGATCCCAGTCTCCCAGACAAACAACCATAACAAACATGCAGACCCAGATCAGGCTGCTCACATGTGAACAACGCGACCAAGGCCTCTTTATTGAAATTAGGGAATATTTAGAGCATCCGAAACCCTAGGATCACACGAGAAATCCAACTTTAGAGTCAATATTTAGTAGTTGTCACAATTGTCCCTATAATACGTACAGCTCTTTCTTGTGTCAAAAATATTGTAGTTACCACCACTGTTGAAGGATTCTTTTTTGTTTTGTTTTTTTCATAACGGTTATTTAGAATGCGAAATAAACAGTTAACTTAGAAGAATGCGAAATGAATAGGTAAACATTGAATGCGAAATATAAGGAACCCGTAAATGTAGGCATGTAGTACAAGTACATGTAGTTGTAATTGATAGTGAAAGATCGGTAATTTTGTTTTATGTCACATTGGAGAGAACATTTTGAAATCCGTATTTGTAAAGCCCCTGTCACACTATGCGACCTGCGACTGTTATACAGGTACATTTCAAATGAAAAATTATGTCAACATGCACGTGATAAGTTTTGTCATTTTACCCTGCACAAATAAGTGTGTGCTTTAGCGTAGGCTCAAGCACGGACCTGGCAAATGTTTATGCATTGAAAATCATGTTCGATCGCCATTATTGCATAAATAGAACTGAATGCAATGATCAGGAGTCGATACAATTATCTCCCACCTCCCATCTAAGACAGTAAAATAAAGCAACACCATAAAAAAGCTCATTACAAAAACACGCCTATACAAAATTTTCTATACATTGTAAAATTTTACTGCGGAAAATAAATGTTTTTTTTTTTTCGCAGGCTTCTCCGAAAGATGAGATATGCAAGAGAGGAGAAGATGATCTGATGGTTTGATGATGATATCGATTGATGATGTTTTTTTTTATAAATACATTTTTTCAAAACAAAGATGGTATATTCAATTGTAGTGTTTCAAAAAATGCAACCAAGAGATATATATGAGTAACCAACACTGTCATAAACTATGGCTTCCAGTGCAGTCATGTAAGAAAATTCGCAGTAAACTGACAATTTTCAGTATACTGTGAATCTCTTACTCACTGACAATTTTTCAATATACTGTGAATCTCTTACTCACATGGTTTAAATAAACATTTGAAATGAAATTTTTAAGATGAAATCCTTTGATATTTTTTCTTATTTCTGCTCAACATATAAATTGTTGGTACACGTTAGAACCGCCTCATCGAGGCGGTTCTCACGAGTACTCACAATCTATGTTTTTGAGCAGAAATAAGAAAAATTATGAATACCCCTGTAAACCCCAGTTTCAGTTTCAGTATATTACAATGGGGTTCAAGGGGGTCAAAATTATATAGGCGTGTTTTCGTGATGTTCTCCAAAATGAAAACATTACAAGGAAAGACAGGTACTTTCCTACAAAAATGTCCATACGGCTACCCAAAATAAAAGAATTTTAGTAATACATACATGCAAAAGACGAACTATAACAATAATAAATCACAACAGACGAACTGCCTTGGAACGGCCTGTATTTTTAATGGTGTGTGGCTGGGGTTGTGGGGAAGGGGGTGGTGATGGGGGCGGGGGGCTTCAATCGATTTAACGTGCCCACAATCCTCGCTCTCGGATCTGTCGTGGTTTAGACATTGTCAAATAATTTATTCAGTCCACATGAAGGATTTCTAACTATCAGTGCTACATAGAGAATACCAGGTTCGTGTCTTTTGATATCAAGTTTATCAGGCAAGGCTAAGAGAACGCTTGTAGAATCGCGAGGCTTGCCGAGCGATTCTACATGCGTTCTCGAAGCCGAGCCTGATAAACTTGATATCAAATGACACGAATCTGGTATTCTATTTATCAGTTTATCCCCTTGTAAACTCTTTAAATTGGCAATTTACGATCACTTACCGGTTGTCCTGTGTGTGCCCCAACATTCCCGCGCGGAATATAATCGATCAGTATATTGACTATTATCTGACCGTTAATTTCTTTTGGTAAGTTTTTACGTAATTCTTTTTCGATTTTGTAGTAATAATAACATTTTGGCCATTTTTCCGGTCGTCCGGTTCATTCAAAAAGTGCAATGTCACGTTGACGTGATAAAGCTCACTTGTCCTGAGATAGCATATCTTTATCAGGTCAATGTGTTACAATGCACTATATACAGGGGGTAACAGATAAAGTCCAATATTTCCGAGAACATAAATAATAAAACAAACGAGCACAGAGATGAAACAACAAGGAGGACTCGACAGCAAGAAATAATTGAAATGCTGGAGCAAAAGAAAACCACTAGTTAAACTCCGTTGAGCCCGACCAGAGACAGATCATCGGGCACCAACCGACATTACTCAAAAAGTTTAGGTAAGTCTTTAGTCCGAAGAAGTTAGTCTTTAGGTCGGAGCTGCTACAATGCGCGTTATATTAGTAGTAGTAGTAGTAGTAGTAGTAGTAGTAGTAGTAGTAGTAGTAGTATTCCGCTTAACATTTTAACCAGTGTCTCGCAAATGCAATTTACACCCAGTCTGATTATACGGTACCGGATCCAGGCAATAAACAAGTTATCGTTTTGAACGTAACGAGAAAAAAAAACGAAAATGTTGCTGATTTGAAGCACCCTTATATCATGGCGCGATTGTTTCATCAATCAATGCGATCGCTTTTCACCTCTTTGCATGCTTTACTTGAATGATCTTATTTGCCGAACGGTGAGTTATCGAAAGGTTCAAGGCTAAACTTGAGCCCCGCCAAGCGAATTTGTGTCTTCGAGCATTCCGTCATGACAAATTTTATCTGCGCATGCCCAGCCATTCAGTGGGGCCAGGGATATGGCTTTCTGTCTGAAGGTTCCTCTTGATTCACTGCTTGTATGAGCGAGCAGCGAAGGTTCTGGCGAGACTGCGCGGACGCGCAGGCTCGCCTGAACCTTCGCTGCTCGCATAGGCGATAAGTACCAAAATCGCTTGACGGGGCCCACTTGAACTGAAACCTTCGACTTTCGTCAACAATTGGTCAGTATTTGAGACCAGTGTCCATTGTCATCTCGCCTTACGAATGTAAACGGGAGTTATTGCCATACCCCCGGCGTCTGTTGTCGGTGTAGTCGGCGCCGGCGTCCGCATTTGGTTCTGAAAGCTCTTATTGTGATGTTTCATAAATTTATTTTCAAATATAATTAACAAGTGATGTAAAACAATATTTTACATATTCTTTTACTTTTCATTTTCCGGGATTTTTTGCTTGGATTTGACATTTTGTTTTAGATGTTAAGCATTTCCTCTGCATTACCTCCCTTATTTCCCTTGGTAAAAGTTTACCTGCAGTGGAGTGAATAGAGTCTAGTACTCTGAAACTAAGGGTCTTGAGTTCAAATCCCGGTGGAGGACTTTTTTATTCTTTCTAAAAACACATATTAAACAATTATTATTACTTGTTACTTGAAAGTTTGTAGATTTTTTTCAATTATAGACTAAAATACTTAAAACAAGATTTCTTCTTCAGTGGTTCTTAGGGGGACTATCTGGTTCTCTTTTAATTGTTGCAGCCTGTTGGGCTGTTTTACAGAAGACAATTCCATTTTTGGAGCGTAGCTGTTGCAGCGTAGCTCCAGTGAGATGAGAAGTGATTTCGGCACCACTTTCGGTGTTACTGCATATGACCCAATCACCAGTGAGAACATAGTACCCCGTGTTAACGTAGTATATTATTACGCGAAGCGGTATCTTTTTATAGACTGCTTCACAGACCACCTATTTCAAACGGAATAGATGAATATTTTTAATAGATGAATTGTGTAGCAGTCTAATCGTTTTATAATTCAGTTTATATACATGTAACCCAGTTTACAGCCCATTTGTACCATAAAATCCCAAACTTGGTAACATGCATACAGGACAAACCCAGATCAGATACCACAGAACCACATTATGCCCTTCACTGCATACTTACAAAAAGGTTCAGCCATTTTTGCCAAATATTTCGTGGAAGCCACAACCTGACATCCCTGATTTTAAAATGAACTCATACCATACTGATATAAGGTGTTGAGGATTCCATTCGTTTTAAATGGGTTAAAAGTACGCAGTGTGGGTCGATAATGTATCACCAAAATAAGAAAGTTGGAATGAGTTTGGACAGGTGCACGTCAAGGCTTATATTGTAAGGAGTAAATTTTGCAGTTAAGACACAGATGAGACGCCACTTGTTGTAGCGTCTGATCTGGGTCTGCTATGTTTGTCCCTAAAAAGGCTGCTAAACATATACTCAGAGTATGGGTTAATGTGTGTGTGTGTGTGTGGTGGGGGGGGGGGGGGGGTGGGGCAATGTTACTTTTTTAAAGCGACGTGTCTGCGTCCTAGGCATGTGACCATAAATAAAGCAAATTATCAGCTCAGACGCAAGTTCGATACCTGCCAGGTTCGGCAACATTCTTTCCAAGAGATTGATCGTGAAATCTGTTCCACGGTGATTCTATCCCTTTCACGCTGATTCAAGAAGGGCAGTTGTTAGTTTCCGGTAAAAGACTGTGTACTGGGCTGTATTGACAATATCTAACCAAAGAAATTGCCTTAATGCCCGATCCTTTCATAAATGGCCTCGTCGAGGTAATTTATTTTTATATAATAATAACGGAGTATAATGTCTAAACCTCTTCAAATATTCCTATGGATTGATATTGACAATAACTAACCCAAGAAACTGTCGTTTGCAAGATCACTTCATAAATGGCCTCACCGATGCAATAAATATTTAGAAAAATGTTAACAGAGTATAATGTTCAAGCCTCTCTGAATATTCCGATCATTTTTGGCATTCGGATTGATATTGACAATACCTAAACCATGGGGCTGTTTTATGCAAGATTACTTTATGAATGGCCTCGCCGAGGCAAAATAATATAAAAAAAGAATACGGAGTATAACATCTAAACCCAGCTTTGATCATTTTCGGCATACAGGTTGATATTGACAATACATAACCCGCAAAATTGTCTCATGCCAAATTACTTTACAAACGGCCTCACCTAGGCAAACTGAAAAACTATTTCGAAGTGTAACTTCTAATCTACTTGGAATATTTTTGACAACTGTTAGCATACAGATAGATAATGTACAGATATAACCAACGCGATTCCTGAATGCCAAATTTCTTTATTTTAGCCTCGGCAAGGTAAAAAATTCACCCAATGACAGGGTCGTATAACTTTCAACCCGACGGGTATATTTTTTATAACGTTTTGCATGCAGATGTAAATTGACAAGATCAAGCTAATGGTATTGTCAAATGCCAAATAGCTTTATAAACAGCCTCACCGAGGCAATTTTTAAAGACTGATTACGGATGTATAACTTATAAACTGTTGGGAAAAGTATGATACTTTTTCACATGAAGATAAACATCACCAAGAAGAATGTCTAATGCAAGATAAATAACCTCCCCAAGGTAATTTTTCAAAAACTTATTACATAAAATAACTTTAAAGCCGCCAAACAATTGCGCAAGCCGCAGTTATTGCACGAACTATAGCTCAGCTGAAATCTTCAAGTAAACTGTAAAACTGCATGGTTGCTGTATTGCTCAAAAACATTGATTGTGGGTTCTTGATAAAACTACCTCGTCAAAGCGGTTCAGTCAAGTACCCGCAATCAATATTTTGAGCAGAGATAAGAAAATATCACAATTTTGTATCTTAAAATTTCCATTTTTACCAAAAATTTGACAATGCATTTGTACAGGCGTGTTTTCGTGATGGTTGTTGCGGGGTCTACACCTTAGCGTGAGTTAATATCAATATAGGTCTTGTTGCTTTAACACGACTTCTGGCCCAGAATAGCTTCAAACAGCTATGTTCATTGGATCAATATGAGCTTGAATTAAAATACGACGCTTAAATCAGACGCTTAATCAAATTATCAAAGCTACGCTCCATCAGCACTCTCAGTGCTTTGATTGATAACTTGCCCTCTTCCAACTTTGGCCCTAAAAAGCGAGCTAGGTTCTCTTCTGACAACTAATATTGCGGCGTGCCTAAAGTAATATTGCAGGTCTTAAAACCTCTGGCACATAAATGAAGTGAAGGCAATGATCTGGAATGGATACAATTACCTCAATCCTCCCGCCAAAGACACCAACGGAAAAGAAGCCAAAGCATAAAACAACTTCAACATAATGACACGTATTCAAGCTGAAAGCCAAACGGACAGTTTCTTTCCCACAGAATTACCAAACGGCTATCCAAAATAAAAAAATATTAGCAATATATAGATGCAAAGAACCGCTTTGGAACGGTCGATTGACTGGATTGGAGTTTGTCGTCTGCAGGAGAAGGGGAGAACAGATCTCCTAGTGAAAGGGAGAACAGAGACAGAAGAGATAGTAGAGGAGATAATACTAAAGATCAGGGAAGAAAGAGGAAACATATGTTTGTTTGTTTGAGATGAGGTTGAACGTCTCCGTCAACACTATATAGGTCATTTTGGAGTCGTTGCTTCCAAATTTGTGGAGCTTTTACCCGGCATTGAGATGGAGTGACATCTCAAGTCCTGCCATCCATTGAAACCAATAGGGAAATCATGTTAATGGAAGTGTAGATACAGAAGAAATAACAACATTCACCCTCTAGACCTTGCCCAGCTGTAAGCCCATTACGAGGACACACCCGTGCAGCATAGTGCATTTTTTAAACCTCCGAAATGGCTTCATTTTTATGAAAACCTCATGCGATATAATTCTTATTTATACAGCAAACAAAGACTGTGGGTGCGCGTTAGAACCGCCTGTTTGAGCCCATTGAGACGGTTCTAAAAGAGTACCTACAACCTAGGTCTTGGAGCAGAAATATGAAAAATAATGTATACCCCGGTAAACTTTTGTGTGTGTGTTTTTTTTGTGTGTGTGTGTGTGTGTTTTTTCTATTTGAAGTGGGGTTCAGTTGCACTGATGAGTTAGGAGGCCTTCATGCGGACTGAACAAATTATTTGTCGTAATCGCGACCCTACAGAACAGAACAGAACAAAACTTTACTCACCCAAGTCAACAATATGACATACGAGGGTTTACAAACATTATGGCATAATAGGCAACAAGGTGTATATTGTACTCGCAAAAGTTTGACCAAGAGACGATGCATACAACATATAGCAAATATTTAGGGACGGGGTGAGAGCATTCAAACCATTTTTTTATTTAAATCGAGTTCGCAAGAATTTCTATGAAGCCGTACCGTATACCAGAAGAAAATATCATTAATTGCCTACCTGGCGTACCATACATAGTATAATAAGACAAGATATCTGCACATGGAGCATGTGATAGATTAGAACAGGTCACGTCCTGTTTGATTTTGTGAAAGACTATAGTTCGAACAATTTGACCTGAGACTAACCTTTATGCATGGAATAAATTTGTCAATGTTATCGCCTAATACGTCGTCTTTCGTAAACTTCTCGTGAATTTTCGGCATCACGTGAATTGCGACCCATTTACCGACCTCTATGAATTGAATAACAATATCGCCATTTACGGGAGACGCCAACGGTAAAATCAGTCGGGTGTGAAATTATGTTAATAGAGTTCACCAGTCTAAGGTCAATTTGTTCGAACTTTTTTTATATATTTAATTTGATTCAAAATGGAGAATATTCTTAGAAAAGTTACATTCTTTATCTGGAACGGTAAGTAAAACACGTAGCAGAGAGAGCGAACACATTGAATTTTTTTAGCGTGCACATGCATTAAAATTTAGCTTTTAAACCGGTGCAATATTTCAGTAGTATTACAGAATATCTATAGTTCGAGACCTGGGCAATTTTCTATGAGCAAGTTCTATAACAACAGATAACTCTGGTCCAGAGCAGTATCGGCTCCGACACCAACGTCGTAACGCCGGATCGACGTCGACACTAGGCCTACTGGTGTACATTAGGAAAACATGTCCGTGTGAAATAATGGCGTCCAACACGGTGTCAGAAGTAACAAATTTGAGGTGAAAATGATAACATCTTTCTTATTTTTGCTTTTAACATAGATTGTTGGTGCTCGTAGAATCGACTCAATGAGGCGGTTCTAACGAGTCCCCACAACTTATGTAATGAGATTGTGGGTGCTCGTTAGAACCGCCCCATTGCGGCATGTGCGAGTACCCACAACCTATGTAATGGATCAAAAATAAGAAAAATAATGTATGCCCCCGTAAACCCCAGTTTTCTCTATATAAAGTGGGGTATAGGGGGTCTTCATTTCACGGACTTGTTCACGTGATGACATCCACTATGGAATAAACCAACCCTTGAATCACTGTTCAGCCGCTGGGTAGAGCTTGTAAAGCTCGACTTGTCCAGCTGACAAAACATTGCCGTCGGCTCAGCTATAAATCTGCGAACGTTTTCTTTTTTATTCCCAGCCGTGACCAGATAGAGCCCACCTCTGTTTATAGTGCATTTTTCCCCATTTCCAAAATGTTACTTTTCTGATAAAAAATCCGTGAAAATTCTGCCCACACCGCAAACGTAAAAGCGTAGTTCATCTTTTCTTGTCCTTCGGGATCATTGATTCCATTGTGGAATTTTGAAAATATTTGAGGGTCATTGATGAGGCCTAATTGGCCGAAACTAGCAAGTCTGGCCCAGAAACCATGTACACTCCATATTTTCCGATTCTGTGGTGCACTCCTTGCTGCCAAAGCATAACCCTTGCTAGAACGTATTTAGGTGGCGTTCATTTCATGAACTTGTCCACGTGAAGAATATCGGTTGGCGGCTCTTGTGATGCAAGATACACTCCACCTTCGCCTCATCCAACCACCCAACGGAAACATACAAGGCAGCATGTGCGAACAGTGAAGAAGCAAGTTTTACGCGTGTTGTTTATCAGAATCTGCTTGTTTGTTTTGTTTGATTTGAAGTTTAACGTCCCCGTCGACTGTAAAGGTCATTTTGGAGACGTTGCTTCCAATTCTGTGGGACTTTTACCCGACATTGAGATGACATGACGTCACCAGCCCTGCCGTCCAATGAAACCAATATTGTTTATAAGCATGGACGGGCCGACTCGCACCGCATTGCTTGGGCAGGCTTAGATCCTCTAAGCGGTTTACCAGAAATCGTATGCGGGTCGGTTTCAGCTCTGCGTGGAAGCATCATGCAGCCCATCTATTTCTTCAAGTCCCGATGGGCGGGGGCTGATTATCAGAATCTGCCCTGGTCGCCTGTGAGATCTATAAGTCATGAGCAATGGGTGTAGCATCCTTTACGCAGATACGCACTTGCGTAAACATTACAAACGTAACAAGAAGAAGAAGAAGAAGAAGAAGATAGGAAGAAGCAAAATCTGTATGTGTCTAGAATATACACAACACGAATTATTAGCTCACTAATAATTTCCTTCTTTGCCGCGTGACCAAACTTACAGGATTTAAGATATTCTCTGTTTCCAAGAAAAGTGTTACAGTACTAAAACGATACCAAATGCATGACTTCATGAGATATTGTTAAAAAGTAAACGGTTGCCCGGGGTCAATTTCTAGCTCCCTTTCATTTTTGCAGGTGTACAATAGAGCTGAATGCTGACTATTGACCTTGCAAACTGTTTGTTTGTTTGTTTGTTTGTTGGAGGTTGGCGTCTCTTATGATGCAAGTTCACGACACCTTCGCCTCATCCAACCACCCAACAGACTTCGGTCAAAGGAAACATACAAGGCGGCATATGCGAACAGTGAAGACGCATGTTTTACACGTGTTGTTTATCAGAATGTTTGTTTGTAAGCATGGACTCGCACAGCTTTGCCTGGGCAGGCTTAGATTCTCTGAGCGGTTTTCCAGTACTCGTGAGCGATCGGATTTCAGCTCTGCGTGGAAGCATCATACAGCCCATCTATTTCTTCAAGCCCCGATGGGCTTGGCTATGACCTTGCCAATTTACCCCCTTGAAAACAACAGAAAACGGTCATAAATTGGCAGTAGAAGTGGCCGGGTCGGGTAGTATTTGTTTACATAACCACTACCATGGCCGTACAGTGTACGAACTATTAGAATCAGGTGTGGCAAGTCACAATGCAGAGAGAACACAAAATAGAAAGATAGCAATGTGTACTATTTGTTACGAGGAGCCTCCGTGGTGCAGTGGTTACGCTGCTCGCCTTATAAACCAGGGTTCGCAGGATCGATCCCGGGCTTCTCCAGACTTTCGGACGAGTCTATAAACCGAGGTCCCGTCTCCGAATGACCTTAGCTGTTGGTGGGACGTAAAACTCAAACACTCACTCACTCACTATTTGTTACGGCTCAAAAAACTTTGTTCGCTGCGTGTCAAAGTCTCACAGTAGTTTGCTACATCGGCCCCCGCCCATAGGGGCTTGAAGAAATATATGGGCTGCATGACGCTTCCACGCAGAGCTGATTCCGGCCCGCACACTAATACTGGTAAACCGCTTAGAGGATCTAAGCCTGTCCAGGAACCGCGTTGCGAGGCGGACCGTCCATGCTAATAAACTTACTGGTTTCATTGGGCGACAGGGCTTGAGATGTCATTTCATCTCAGTGTCGGGTAAAAGTCCCACAAAATTGGAAGTACCGTCTCCAAAATGACCTTTACAGTGTTGACGGGGACGTTAAACCTCAAATCAAACAAACAAACAAACAAAGTTTGCTACCTAGGGGATTTATATTGCATGAATTCGTCAGTCGTATTTTATATATTGAAAGAAGTGCTTAATCTTAAGAAGGTTTGTGCTACATTACGCAAACACGCCTATACAAATACATTGCCATCTTTATCGCCGAAAACATGAAAATTTTATGCTGAAAAATTGTGATTTTTTTCTTATTTCTGCTCAAAATATAGATTGTGGGCACTTGTTAGAACCGCCTCATCGAGGCGGTTCTAACGAGTACCCACAATCTATATTTTCTGCTCAAAATATAGATTGCGGGCACTTGTTAGAACCGCCTCATCGAGGCGGTTCTAACGAGTACCCACAGTCTATATTTTAGAGCAGAAATAAGAAAAATAAGGTATACCCGGAAACCCCAGTTTTACTATATGAAAGTGGGGTTCAAGGGGGTCAAAATTATATAGGCGTGTTTTCGTGATGTAGGTGGATCCTCTTTGGACACCTGTCAAGGAGGTAAGGGTAGACAAAGCCTCCGAACTACATTCACAATATACAGATGCGGATCCCAGGAGATTCTGAGAATTATTAACTGGAGATAAAACGTGGCTGTTGTTTTATTTTACCCGATTGCAAAGAAAACAATAAACTTTTGGTAGGTGAAAATGTCGAAAGACCTCAAATCGCTCGAGATAAGGCTTCGAGACATGTCATGTGGCTGCCGTGGGATTGTCGCCAGAGTACCAGAACCTCACAGAATTCTTTTATAAGGAAAAAATCTCTCTGCTGTTGCGAATGACTATGACTCAAAGCGACCACGTGCATGGGTATGTGGTCTTCATATCCTTTATGATAACGTCCCTGCACACAGATCAGTCGTGGCGATCAAGGGTTTGGAGGAGTTGAACATTAAAACGGTACTACATGCTCCATACAGTCCAGACCTTTCTCCCTGTGATTTCTACCTCAACCCATATATAAATACATGTCTGCGAGCACGTCGTTTTGAAAACCGTCATGCCTTGGGTAGTGCGTTGTTCCAATATATGAACAGTATGCTCCAAAAGGGTTTCATAAATGCATTTTATGAGAGGTTAAAAGGATTGGAAAAGTGCGTACAGGTCAAGGTAGAAAATTTTGAGAGACTCAACTGGTAAGATTGGGCCAGGTCAGCCTTATATTTACAAACCGTACCCACTATCGTCCCTCGTGTCAGGCTTATTTTAATGCCGTAAGTTTAACAGGATGTCCATACTTAATGCAAACAGCGCAGGTCCTGATCAGACGCCGCGTCCTGTGGCATTCGATCTGGATCTACCCTGTACTCTGTTTGCCACTGTCTCACTCATAGGGACGCTATGCATATGTGTTAATGAAATTTCCGAATAGCTTTACTATTAAAACAAATAGCTTAGAGGATCTAAGCCTGCCCTGGCAAAGCTGTGCGAGTCGGTCCATGCTTATAAACCCTATTGGTTTATCGGGCGGCTGGGCTTGAGATGTCATTTCATCTCAATGTCGGGTAAAAGACAAACAAAATTGGAAGCAACGTCTCCAAAATGACCTAAATAGTGTTGACGGGGACGATAAACCTCAAATCAAACAAACAAACAGAATGTAAAACGTTAATATACGGAACCCGGAAAGGGACATGCATTTTCTTTTGCGAACAAGATATTAAGTTGTGCGAGCAAGATATTAAGTTGTGCGAACAAGATATTATCATAATATGTTGTGCGCACAAAATATTATCTTGTACGGACAACATAAAATATATTGTGCGGACAACATAATATTTTGTGCGCACAAAAATTATCTTGTGCGCACAAGATAATATCTTGTTCACACAACTTAATGTCTTGTGCGCATAAAGATATTATCTTGTTCGCACAAGATAATATCTTGCACAATATATTATGTTGTCCACACAAGATATTAAGTTGTGCGAATAATATAATATCTTGTTCGTACTAAATATTATCTTGTTCGCACAACATCTATCAAGATTATTTGTTATGCGAACAAGATACTATGTTTTGCAAACAAGATAATATGTTGTGCGGACGAAATAATAACTTGTGCGCACACAAGATAATATCTGGTTCGCACAAGATATTACGTTGTGTGAACAAGATAATAAGTTGTGCGCACTGCAAACAAATAATATCTTGTGCTTACAAGACATTACGTTGGGCGAACAAGATATCTTGTTCGCACGACATATCAAATAAATTGCATGTTCCTTCCAGGGTTCCGTATTAATAAATTCTAGAATTGTTCCTTTTACCTCCATTCTTCTTTATTTTGTGTTGTAACGGCTCCCATGGGAAAAAAACATTTAGTAAGAAAAGGTCAAATGTAATTTCGTTAAGATTGGTCACATCAGGTAAACGGGTCCGTGAAATGAACACCCCTTAAAACCCACTTTATATAAAGAAAACTGGGGATAACAAGGGTATACAGTATTTTTCCTATTTCTACTCCAAGACATTAGTTATAGGTACTCGTCAGAACCACTTCAATGAGGCGGTTTTTACGAACCCTCACAATCTAATTTCGGACTATAGAAATAAGAAAAGAATCATAAATTTTCATCGGAAAAGTAGACAGTTTTTACGAATTGTGAAAATGACCTTCCTCGCACAGGCGTGTTATTGCAATTATGAAATCTTTTCTACGGCCATTCTCTCACTGCCGGTGATTCAAGAAGGGCAGTTGTCAGTTTCTGGTGAAATAATGTGCAGTGTTCTGGTTAACCGCTTAAGGGGAATGTATACACCTTCAGGGGTGGCAACTCCTGCAAAAGTTTTGTCTCCCATGTCAACAGGAGTCAACTCTTAAAGGAAAGAATTTCCTTTAAGAGTAAAGCCCTTTTTCAGTTGAACAGACCTTTCGGAAAAGCGAACAGGAAGTCCCAAAGTAATCTCCCTTTGAAAAATGGCGGAAACCAGATGTTTCCATTCCCCTTAAGCCCTGTCACACCAGGGACGCGTTCTCGCGGCGTCCAAAAAAGTGCAGACCGCTGGAATGCGCGCAGTAGGATCGCAAGTATCGCCATAGCAACGCAGTAGCTTCGCCAGTAGACGCAATGGGATCGCACAGGACGCCAATCGACGGCGATCACTTTGAGCATGCACAAAAAAACGCCGTCGCCGGCGTTCTGAAGAGCGCAGTGCGGTCGCCGTAAGTTCGCCAAAACAATGCAGTGAGGTCTCCTACAACGCGACGGGAGCCCCGCATGCGCCTACAGAGGCTCTGCTAGCACGAACAGTGGCCATGAAGGACTGTAGGACGTACAGTTTGGTTGTATGCTGTCCAATGATGCCTGCTATTGAAGTGAGTTATCCCTTGGTTGTAGGATGATAGCTGTGGACTTGCTTCGGCTTGCGGTCGGAATTTTTTCCCTGCCTTCAACTTCACAGTATGGGAGCGGAAGTGAACGGCCATTTGCGATTGAACAGCACTTGCGATTTGTACAGTGGACGATCAGTCACTTGCGATATAACATTATCATGTGGTATCTCAAATATGTAAACACAGAAGCAATTAGCGTGAGTCTTTGGTCATTACTTTTATTTGTGTAAGTTGCCAATATATTTGTCACTTTACTGATAATAATTTCGTTGGTATCATTGATCCTATCGGTGGACTTAACGATGGTGATCAGTTGACATGTGTTTCTCTGTTGCTGGCATACGGCACTAAAAGTGGTTTAAATGACGGATGAATATTTATAGGCCACTCTTTTTAGTTTCTCTGACATCTTTAATAAACTATACAGCCTATTGACAAAAAGGATGTTTACACTGATGTAAAATACGGCAGCTAAATCTTAACTTGTATTCCCATCACTTTTGATCATCTGAACGGTCACTTGACATTGGATTGAACGATCCCTTGCGATCTGTAATAATTGGAGTTGAACAGTCACTTGCCAAATTGATCATTGAAATTGAACAGTCACTTGCGATGGTGATTTCACAAATAACAGTTTTGTGATTTAGGGTCATTCTAAGAAGTCTGATCAGATACTGACATCAAATAACCAAAACACTTCCTTCTATTACCACTGCAGAAAAGTGTTCAGGACATTGCTACTGTTTCATCAGCATGGTGCGGAACTCTTTTCACTTCTGCATGTTCAAGTGATAACACACGCTTTATTTGATTTGAAGTGCTACGGCCCAGTCAACACTATTCAGGTCATCTTGCAGACATTGCTTCCAATGTTGTGGCTTTTAACTGACACTGAGATGAACGGCCCCCGCCCATAGGGACTTGAAGAAATATATGGGCTGCATGATGCTTCCACGCAGAGCTGAATCTGGCCCACACACTAGTACTAGTAAACCGCTTAGAGGATCTAAGCCTGTCTAGGAACCGCGGTGCGAGACGGACCGTCCATGCTAATAAACCCTATTGGTTTCATTGGGCGACAGGGCTTGATATGTCATTTCATCTCAGTGTCGGGTAAAAGTCCCACAAAATTGGAAGCAACGTCTCCAGAATGACCTTTTCAGTGTTGACGGGGACGTTAAACCTCAAATCAACCAACCAACTGACACTGAGATGAAATGAAATCTCAGCCGATACCACCTAAACAAACCAATAGGGTTTATATGCAGGGTCGGACCGACTCCCACCACTTTGCCAGGGCAGGCGACGACCTTCTGAGCGGTTTACCAGTACTCATGTGCGATCGGTTTCAGCTCTGTCTGGAAGAATAGTGCATCCCAGTCTCCGATGGACATATGCTAAAAACCCGATTACATCTTTTCTTTGACATATTTCAGTAACGTTTAATTACTTTTAACATGACTCACGAAACATTAAAATTTACTTCATTCATTATGTGAATTGCAAAAAAAAAAAAAAAAGCTTACAAGTATTCTGTTATTGGACTCGGATTTTTTTCCCATCAAAATGGTGAGCAAGTTATTCCTTTGCCTGCGTTTTCGCCGGATTTAAACTCAATCGAGCACCTTTGTGACCAGCTCGGAAAACGTGTGTACAGCCGACATCATCCGCAAATCAACCGTCAGCAGCTTGCCATGGCGGTACATGAAGAATGGGACAACATCACACAAGACCAGATACAGCGTTTAATTCGACGCATGAGGCGTCGATGCCAAGCTACACTTGATGGTATGGTGAACATACCCGGTATTACGATATGTGGTTTTGATTTTTGGGTGTGTGGACTTATTCGAGTCTCCAATGAAATGCACTCTGTAGTTATTCTGTGGATACGTTAGTGATATTCATTTAACGTGATCAAATGCTGCAAATAGTGTGAATCGATTAAAACTTGAGGGATTGCGTTTTCATTGAATCCGAGTATATCTCAAAGGGTATTGGATATATGGTGACACAAGGCGACCATACTGTTATCTTTGAAGGAGAGATAAATCAAATACAATGATACCAAGAGTTGTGTTTCTTTGGCACGTCATGCCTTCTATAACTTGTATTCTATTGTGCCAAGTTCCATTAGTATATCTGAAAAATTATTGGAGTTACGGCCACTATAATGTTATATTGTCAGGGGAGATAACTCCAAAACCAGTGCATCCAGAGTTGTAATTCATGCGCATGACACGCCTGCTTAACCTCATGTATAGCTGTACCAAGTGACATCGTGGCCCCCGCCCATCGGGGCTTGAAGAAATATATGGGCTGCATGATGCTTCGACGCAGAGCTGAATCTAACCCGCACACGAGTACTGGTAAACCCCTTAGAGGATCTAAGCCTGCCCAGGCAAAGCGGTGCGCATGAGTCGGACCGTCCATGCTTATAAACCCTATTGGTTTCATTGGGCGACAGGGTTTGAGATGTCATTTCAACTCAATGTCGGGTAAAAGTCCTACAAAATTGGAAGCAACGTCTCCAAAATGACCTATACAGTGTTGATGGGGACGTTAAACCTCAAATCAAACAAACAAAAGCCAAGTGACATCAATATGTCGCCTAGGTATGGAAAAATGGTGATTACAAGGTAGAGATTCTATTTTATTGGAATGGGACATAACTAAAAAAATCATGGCAACCAGAGTTGTGGTTCTTATGCATGACACACCGGGTCAGCCTTGTGAACAATTGTTCCAGGTACCATCAATATATCTCAAAGGATATTGGAGTTATGACCATCACAATGTAGGGTCTCTATTGTATTGGAAGGGGAGGTAACTAAAAAAAGCCATGGCACCCAGAGGTGTTGTTCTTGTGCATGACACGCCGTCTCAGCCTAGCGAACAATTGTGCAAGGTACCATCAATATGTCTCAAATGAGGAATTATGGCTATCACAAAGTTGTCATTCTATTTTATTGGAAATAACTCAAAAACTATGACAAATAGAGTTGAGGCACTTGCGCATGGCACACCGTCTCAGCCTTGTGAATAATGAATGAATCTCAAAGGCTTTTGGAGAAATGGCCATCACAAGGTTTCGTCTACGGAAGGACGGACGAACGGACGGACGTCAGGCTGATCGCTATATACCCCGAACCTATTCGGTCTGGCTATAATATAAAAAGACCGCTTGGTCGTTGGAACAGCCTACCAGTGACGCCAGCAACAGAATGATGAGCAAACGCCGGAGATGCCAAGGTTAGCCTGTATTTTGCCGGTACTCTGGCCTTTGTAAAGACCACTTGGTCAGATATTCTAACTGGCACTGGCTATGGGACACGGTTTGCAGGTCGGAACTGACCACCTTCCATAGGCGCGATGTGCAGCTTGCTATTTTTCTGACCGGTTATCGAAATTTCTGTAACTTACATACCACTTTCCTTTTATTGCACCGTGCCTGAGACGAGAGTGGTGCATTGGTCCCAATGTATTACTCCGTGCAAAAGCCTTTTAGAAAGTGGAACTACTGATCCTGGACATATTCTAGGGGTAGCCCCGTTGTGCTTATAGCGCCCGGTTACCTTAAAAACCTGCTTAGTCCATCAGTCACAGGAACGTCGACTAGAAGGGCGTTTTCTTGCGTATACCAGCAATTAAGTGTTTTCTGGTCTCCGTGGGCTTGTGGATCAGAGCACTGACTCTTAATTATTAGGTCTATCAAATCTATAGTTCGAAGCACGCTCGGGTTATGTGTGAGATTCCAGTTTTGCAACGGAAGGTCATGCGACTTTTCTTCGGGTACCCTGGTATTCTTGTCAGGGCCGTTAAAGAGTAACACAAATACATAAATAAAAATAAACAGCAGTGTGTGTGTGCGCGCGCACGTGCGCGTGTGTGCTCTTTGTGTGTTTGTTTGTATTGGAGTTTAATGGACCCGTCAACACTGTTTCAGGTCATTTTTGACCTGGTCAGTTTACCTATCCACAATTTTCCTGGGGATGATTATACGTAAGCGGGTAACCAGTACAGTGCACATTCTTTCGCCAGAAACTGACAACTGCCCTTCTTGAATCAGCGGAAGGGAGATTGGTTGGTTGATTTGAGGTTTAACGTCCCCGTCAACACTGTAGGGGTCATTTTGGAGACGTTGTTTCCAATTGTGTTGGACTTTTACCGACATTGAGATAAATGAAAAAACCAAAAGGGTTTATTGGCATGGACGATCCGCCTCGCGCCGCGGTTCCTGGACAGGCTTAGATCCTCTAAGCGGTTTACCAGTACCAGTGTGCGGG
Source organism: Lucinisca nassula (assembly GCA_963580285.1). Taxonomy (NCBI): domain Eukaryota; kingdom Metazoa; phylum Mollusca; class Bivalvia; order Lucinida; family Lucinidae; genus Lucinisca; species Lucinisca nassula. The sequence continues at coordinate 53,651,554 of OY757023.1, read as the reverse complement.
CCGGATTCAGCTCTGCGTGGAAGCATCATGCAGCCCATATATTTCTTCAAGTCCCTATGGGCGGGGGCTAGCGGAAGGGAGAGAATGTCCGTAGAAAAGGCATCATGATCAATCGCCACGAAAGAATGGTATCGAACCCGCGTCCTCCTGATCACCAGTCAGACGCGCATTTGTATTTTACCTCTTTGCCAGAAAAGAGGAGATACTGTGATACGTCCCGCCCCCGCCCATAGGGGCTTGTAGAAATATATGGGCTGCATGATGCTTCCAGGCAGAGCTGAATCCGGCCCGCACACTAGTACTGGTAAACCGCTTAGAGGATCTAAGCCTGTCCAGGAACCGCGGTGCGAGGCCGACCCTCCATGCTAATAAACCCTATTGGTTTCATGTGGGGACAGGGCTTGAGATGTCATTTCATCTCATTGTCGGGTAAAAGTCCCACAAAATTGGAAGCAACGTCTCCAAAATGACCTTTACAGTGTTGACGGGGACGTTAAACCTCAAATCAAACAAATACTGTGATACGTCAGTACAGAAAGAGTGAGTAGCGTGGAGATTGGGACTATAGGTGCGATTAAGCGAATGTTTTTTTTTTTTTTTTTTTCGTTTTGGAGACGTTGCTTCCAATTTTGTGTGACTTTTACTCGACACTGAGATGAAATGACATCTCAAGCCCTGTTACCCAATAAAACTAATATTGTTTAAAAGCATGGACGGTCCGACTCGCACCGCATTGCCTGTGCATGTTTAGATCCTCCAAGCGGTTTACCAGTACTCGTGTGCGGGCCGGATTCAGCTCTGCGTGGAAGCATCATGCAGCTTAAGGGAACGACTTCAGCATACTAACAAGTGACCATTCAATCTAATCGCAATTGACCTGTACAATCCGAATACTTACAAAAGCAAGTGATCTGAACGGTTTGTTTTTTTCTCCTGTGTCATACTTTTAACAGTCCTTCGATCTGATTTGCATTTTTGACGATGTCTTTGATTTCTATTCAATCAGTGATACTATTGGAAGACTTAAATGCTAAATAACAAAGGAAATGCCTACTGGCACACGTTTTATGCGTATTTGCAGGTGTGTCAACCGGTTATAGCATAACGATAAACAAAGTGATCAACAAGCTAGCTCTCCTCAAGCCATCCAAAAAATAGCATGTTTCTGCGGTTGGAATACGATAAAAACACCCATCTTGACATCAAGACATATAAATTGCAAATAAGCGTTATGTTCGCGGACCAAAAATGAAATTCCTTACCGTGTCGGCGAAAATATCATACCGCAAGTGACTGATCGTCCACTGTACAAATCGCAAGTGCTGTTCAATCGCAAATGGCCGTTCACTTCCGCTCCCATACTGTGAACTTCCTACCTCTTTTTAACTGTTCGACAACCAATATACAACTGATGAAGATCTGTGTATACAATTCAATATACAATGCAAACGAACGTCTTCAACATGCCGTCAGCGGCCACCGCCCGTCGGGGCTTGAGGAATAGATGGACTGCATGATGCTTCCACGCAGAGCTGAAACCGACAGCACGCGAGTACTGGTTAAACCGCTGGAGGATCTAAGCCTATCCACGCAAAGCGGTGCGAGTCGGACCGTGCATGCTAATAAACCATATTGGCTTTATTGGGCGACAGGGCTTGAGATGTCATTTCATCTCAAAGTCTGGAAAAAGTCCCACAAAATTGGACGCAAAGTCTCTAATGACCTATACAGTGTTGACGGGGTGGTTAAACCTCCAATCAAACAAACAAATCAACAAGCCGTCAGAGCAGTGTGAGCGCCGTGAAAGCGCAGTGCACGCATTGTGAGTGCCGTGAAAGTGAAAGCGTCATGAGAGCGAATGCAATCGCCATCAAGAACTCCGTAGGAACGCGACAGAACGCCTTGTGAGCACCGTCACTGTTAGGATGCCGTGACGGGGTTATTTTTACGAAAAATATCAGATATTTCTTGCGATCTGATGGCGCTCTGGAAATTTAATAAAAAGCGCCTTTCCATCGCAGCGGAAACGCAGCTTAGTGTGACAGGGCCATTTTACGTATAATAGCAGTAGACAAATGATCAGGAATCGATACAATCAACCCACAGCTCCCATCAGAGACACCAAAGGGAATGAAACACAAACATGAAGCAACAGACCCCAACGGAAACACCAACAGCGGAAAGCCAAAAGGACAGTTACTTTCTCACAACATGGCCAAAAGGCTAACCAAAATAAAATAATATAAGCGACACAAAGACCAAAAGACAAACCATAACAAAAATAAACTGCGACAGAAGAACGGCCTTGGAACGGTCAGCGGAAAAGCTTCCAGAAAAAAGTGTGCTTGGGTGTGCCCGGCTGTTAAACTCCAGTAAAGAAATGCTTTAGATTTTTGCACACTGTACGTCAATATAATCAAGCTACCTAGAAATAATAGTGACGCATTTTCAGATCCGTTCAGAATCCAAGACCGGTGTTAATAAACTCTCATGTTTTATCCCGGTGCAATTTCTTTTCTCGTATTTGTTTGATTTTTTCTTCTTGTTTTGACGTGTATTTTAGCTAATGGATTCGTTGAATGGTCAGTGCAGCTCATGTTCTACTGTATAAATACGCAAATTGAGTTTGAGTGTTGTGTTTCTATAAGCCACAGTGGCGAATATATCTTCAAACAGAACTGCACATTTAGACACCGAGAAAGTAATATGCGTGCGTGTGTGCGTGAATTCTGACATGAACGGCATACTTTTATCGCAGGAGGCACCAAAGACTTTGTTCCCTTTCATAGCATGCCCTATCACAGGTTACGTAATATTGTGAATACACATAACGAAAACACGCCTATTGAAATACATTGTAAACTTTACCCCAAAAAAACGAAAATTTTAAGAGGAAAAAGTGTGATATTTTTCTTATTTCTGCTCAAAATAAAAATTGTGGGTACACGTTAGAACCGCCTCATCGAGGCGGTTCTAACGTGTACCCACAATCTATATTTTAGAGTAGAAATAAGAAAAATAAAGTATACTCCTGTAAACCCAAGTATTACTATATAAAATTGGGGTTCAAGTGGATCAAATTTATATAGGCGTGTTTTCGCGATGAAATGAGCTAGCGCTCGACAAAACTTACGATAAGACATGTTTGTTTGTTTAAACTGAGGTTTAACGTCCCCGTGACCACTATTTAGGTCATTTTGGAGACATTGCTTCCAGTTTTATGGGCTTTCTACCCGCCATTAAGATGAAATGAAACCTCAATCCCTGTCGCCTAGCGGTTATATGCCTTGGACGTTCCGACTCGCACCACTTTGCCTGGGCAGTCTTAGTCCTTTTAAGTGGTATATCAATACTCATGCGCGGTCAGTCTCAGCTCTGCGTGGAAGCACCATGCAACCCGGTCTATTTCTCCAAGTCCCGATGGTGGGGTGGGGTGGAGATAAGACTTGTACGATCAACATTGTGTATTCGCGCGGCTTGACAAATGACTTCGCTGATTGCTGGCTACGGGCTATCCAGAATTGGTTGTCATTGGATAAATGTTCAGGCTTATCAGAGTCATAGTTGGTCACATAGATCTTATTATAGGTTATTCCGTAGGCTGGCTCCAGAATCGTTGTCCGTACGCTCACGCATAATATGAGCCCCGCCAAGCGAATTTGTGTCTTCGAGCATTCCGTCATGACAAATTTTAACTGCGCATACCCAGCCATTCAGAGGGGCCAGGAATATGGCTTTCTGTCTGAAGGTTCCTCTCGATTTACTGCTTGTATGAGCGAGCAGCGAAGGTTCTGGCGAGACTGCGCGGATGCGCAGGCTCGCCTGAACCTTCGCTACTCGCATAGGCGATACGTACCAAAATCGCTTGACGGGGCACATATGAGTAATGAGAGCTAATGAATGTTTACTTTTACTGGAAATTTGTTAACTAGAGGCATAGCAACTGTTAATAGAAAGGATTACATGGAGGAATAGGAAGATTCGAAAGGTTAAACACAGGACAAAGAAAAAAAGAGAGTACTTTTGTTTGTTTGTTTGATTTGAGGTTTAACGTCCCCGTCAACACTGTAAAGGTCATTTTGGAGACGTTGCTTCCAATTTTGTGGGACTTTTATCCGACATTGAGATGAAATGATATCTCAAGCCCTGTCGCCCAATGAAACCAATAGGGTTTATTCGCATGGACGGTCCGCCTCGCACCGCGGTTCCTGGACAGGCTTTGATCCTCTAAGCGGTTTACCAGTACTAGTGTGCGGGCCGGTTTCAGCTCTGCGTGGAAGCATCTTGCAGCCCATATATTTCTTCAAGCCCCTATGGGCGGGGGCTTAAAGAAAGAGAGTACAAAGTACACCTTAAACCGAAGATGTGCTACATCCGAGGCATAAAAAATAGCTGTGTTTCCGCTAACGTGTTGAAAAAATTTTGGTCGGTAGGTAGGAGAACCTTTTTTTTATTATTTTATTTTTTCCTCCGAAAAAAAAAAAGACAGGGTCGGACCTGTATTTTTTATGTCTTTTTGTTTTTGTACTTGTTTTTCTTTTCTTTTCTTTTTTTTTTTTTCTTGGTAAAAAATGTCATGTTGAGACTTGCGCTGTATTTCAGATTCACTTTAGATGCTCAAAAATGTCAGATCTGTATTTTGGAAGGTACTAATGCCAAAAACTACAAAAAAAATGTACTTATAATGCGCAATTACTATGGGGAAAAAGCAATGACGATACTGGGTAGGGTCGGAAATTGAAAATGTTAGGGTCGGTGTTTTATTTTTTATTTTGTTCTTTCATTAATAAAATTAGTAGAGTCGGGGTCTGAAGCAGGATCGGTCGGGTTAGCGGAAACACGGCTATTTTTAGGCCTGATTGTCCACGCCAAACGAAAAGGGATCTCCAGCATGTCCGCCAAGTGTTGCTTCAGATCAACTAACGCGTTCACGTCACAGTGTGGTTGATTCCAAACTTTATCAAACAAACCACGAAGGTCGTATATAGAGGATCTTACATGAGTTCTCATGTTTTATTGAATTTATCGCCCCCGCCAATTGGGGCTTGAAGAGATAGATTGGGCTGCATTAAACTTCCACGCAGAGCTGAAACTGACCACACGTGAGTACTGATAAACCACTTACAGGTTCTAAGCCTGTCCAGGAAATGTAGTGGGAGTCATTCCATCCATACATATAGCCCCTATTGGTTTCATTGGTCGACAAAGCTTGAGAAGTCATTTCATATCAATGTCGGGTAAAAGTCCCACAAATTGGAAGCAAAGTCTCCAAAATGACCTATACAGTGTTGACGGGGACGTTAAACCTCAACCATTGAATTTATCAAACGAGTTGTGGGAAATGAATAAAATGCTAGGCGAATGCTCGCCTCGCATTTTATCCCTTTTCCTCAACTCGTTTAATGAATTCAATAATACATAAGCACGTATGCAAGGTTCTCTTTATCATGTGACATTTAAAACGCATTTTATTCACGATAGTTTTGCAAAAATGTCTATATTCCGCCATAAGTGAACGCGACGTCTTTAAGGAAGTTACTGTGCGTATATAACCAATTTACATTATGTAATCCACGAGTGGATTATCGAATTTATTAGATGAAGTTATTGCATATGATAAAATATTTTATTTTTTTTTTTTATTATATATCATGTGACCTACCCATGCAAAATGCCCATAAATAGAAGTGAAGGCAATAATCAGAAATCTATACAATTAACGCACACCTCTAATCAGAGACACCAAAGAGAAAGAAACACAAACATCATTAGCCAAAAGCCAAAATGACAGTTACCCACAAAATGGCCAATTTGATATCCAACATAAAAACATAAGCATTTATTTTGCTTTCACCCTACGATCTTTTCGACTATCACAAGATCACATGGTGCGCGTACGGTTCTGTTTTTCAGGGAGGCTGGAGTGTCTAAACCAAAATTAAAAAAATAAGTAAATAACAAAGTCGAGACATGGCACCAAAAAGTTTCTTTCACTGAATTTAATTTAAAAAAACGTCTACCAACACTTTCGGGCTTTATTCAGAAATAACGAAGTTAAAGGTTTTATAACTTCTGAATTTCTGTTTCACCAGCCAACTTCACTATGCCTGCTTATCAGATAATTTGGAACGCCATGACGTCAAAACGCGTGTAAGCAGTCCTGTATATTTCATTAAAACCCATAAGTCTCATTTGGTGTTTTGGATCAGTAAAAGGATATCAGTAGTTTTGTTCGGTATAATAAAATGAATGAGCCAGCGCATGACAAAACCTACAATAAGACATGCGCGCCCTACGAAGCCTCAGATCAGCCGGCGCATCCGCGCAGTCTGATCAGAGTCTTCGTTGTGTGCTCTAAGGATGGCTAAATGCCCACCACATGTAACAAATACGCATGCTCTGCCATTTTTTATTTGTGTTCCATCGAATACTTTTCAGAGCTACATTTGTCTCAGGTATACATCAGCATGTCCATAAAAAAATTAAATCTCTCTAAAAAGGGCACACATCACCAATCGGCGAGACTGGCTGAATCTCCGGTGAGACATAAGAAGAACTTCTGTCGCCTACTTTCCTGATGAAATTAAATCATTGATTATACACGTGGAATACACAGTGTACTGTGACGGTGATTGCAGGTACTAATTGCCGAAAATTGCCACTGATATATGGGCCCCGCCAAGCGATTTTTGGTACTTATCGCCTATGCGAGCAGTGAATCAAGACGAACCTTCAGACAGAAAGGCATATCCCTGGCCCCTCTGAATGGCTGGGCATGCGCAGATAAAATTTGTCATGATGGAATGCTCGAAGACACAAATTCGCTTGGCGGGGCTCAGTTATAGTCGTGTGATAATTCCCATACTAAACTACCCACTCAAGCTATAATAGCAGCTGTCCACGAGAAGCCTCCGTAGTGTAGTGGTTATGCTACTCGGCTCATAAACCAGGGGTCGTGGGTTCGATCCCGGGCTTATCCAGACTTTCGGATGAGCTTAAAACCTAGGTCCAATCTCCATATGAACTTAGATGTTGGTGGGACGTAAACCTCAAGCACACACAGCCGTCCTCGGTAGCGCACCCGAATGCGCGATCGACTGATCATCAGGAGGTTCCGGTTCCGATCAAGTGTTGGTAGTTGCAAAATGTAACATCAGCACAGGGCGGTTTTGGTTTGGGTTTTGCGGCCCTTTCAAGATTATTTCACTCATATCGAGCCGATCGTTAATCAGAGGTGGGCGAAAACCGGAGTACCCGGAGAAAAACCACCTGACCTTCCGTTGCAGAACTTGGCGTCTCACACGTGGCCCGAGCGAGGCTCGAACCTACGGCGGTGAGAGACCTAATGACTAAGAGTCAGCGCTCTTATCCACTAGGCCACGGAGGCCCGTTTAGGACACGGGGCGGAAAGAGGGGCTAAGTAAACTGAACGGCTCGACATATCCTTAATAGTTGTGAGTGGGCCGTTCAACTAAAGCCTCCTATATCGCGCTTGCTAGGGTCAGTTTCTAAAATAACATAAAATGCATACAACATACAGTCGAACTTCAGTGGCTCGAACACCTTTGGGACCTCGAAAATATGTTCGAGACAGGGGTAGGTCGAGCCACTGAGGTTACTGTCAGGAGGCATAACGAGATACTTTTAGACATCTTTTCGGTGTTCTATAATATAAATGCATGCTGTGTGTACTCACTAGATTCGCCTCATCGAGGCGATTCTTATGAGTACACACAGCATACATTTGCAATATAAAAGACAAAAATCTCCTTAATTATCCCCCAGTATTTCTTATGTAGAGGATTTCATTAGAGGCTCAAGAATGGGTTCGACACATCCATGGTGAACGAGCCATCGGTGTTCGAGCCATCGAAGTTCTACTGTAGTTACGAACTGGCTTCGAATATAAAGTAAAATGCGCGCACCATGTCATGATAAAATGTCAATATTACAGTGAGGTTTAACGTCCCCGTCAATACTATTGAGGTCATTTTGGAGACGTTGCTTCAAATGTTGTGGGACTCTAACCGACATTGAGATGATAGACACCTCAAACTCTGACTTAACCCATGAAAGCAAATATGGCTTATCCATCGGTACGGTCCGACTGGTTAAACCCTTTTGGTTTCATTGGGCAACAGGGCTTGAGACTCATGTCATTTCATCTCAATGTCGGGTAAAAGTCCCACAAAATTGGAAGCAACGTCTCCAAAATGACCTTTACAGTGTTGACGGGGACGTTAAACCTCAAATCAAACAAACAAACAAACGGTCCGACTGGCACCACTGTGCTCATATCAGGACGTAATTACATCACATAACGAACAGTGGACAGAAATAAAAAGAAATGATGGCATAACACAAAGGACAATGGACATCAAATAAAGTGCTAAAGATATCTTGTAATAAATTCTGCCCACATAAGATGTCCATATCGTTTCATACATTTGTCTTAGCAAATATTACGTTTGGGCATATTGCATTTCTATGCTCAGAGGATCCCACATTTTACGATAAGACACTCGTGCGACATAATGCATTTTTCACATCTCCAAAATGGCTACATTTTGAAGAAAATTCGTGATATCTTTCTTATTTATGCTGCAAACATAGGTTGTGGGTGCTCGTTAGAACCGCCTCATTGAGGCGGTTTTAGCGAGTACCCACAGCCTATGTCTTAGAGCAGAAATAATAAAGATAAGGAATGCCCCTTTAAATCCCAGTTGTCTCTATATAAATTGGGGTTTAGTGTGGTATTCATTTCACGGACTTGTTCACGTGATGGGTGGCACTGAGACAGATCAATGTAAGGATTTGATTGTTTGATTTGAGGTTTAATGTCCCCGTCAACACTGTATAGGTCATTTTGGAGACGTCGCTTCCAAATTTGTGGGACTTTTACCCGACATTGAGATGTAATGACATCTCAAGCCCTGTTGCCCAATGAAACCAATAGGGTTTATAAGCATGGACGGCCTGACTCGCACTGCTTTGCCTGGGAGGGCCACATGGAACATTTGCTTTTGTTCGTGCAAAATAGTGTAACGATCGTAAAATAAAGTCGTCACTTACTTACTTACTTACTTACTTACTTACTTACTTAGTTACTTACTTACTTACTTACTTACTTACTTACTTACTTACTTACTTACTGAGGCTGGCTTCAACAGCACCAGACGTGAATGCCCATTTAGTTTTTCCTAACTTTTTAAGCCAGTGCATCCTGGATGCTTCCTTCCCCCCTTACCTTCACCATTCGCTTTTGTTACTGTCTTCAGTTTCGTTAAAGGGACAGGGCCCAAAGGTTATAAAACAATTTTCAGGCTCAACTCATTTCGGCATAAAATGTGAAGTGCTCGTAATTTTATTGAAATACAGATAAATAAGGCAATTTGACTGTTCAGATCAGCAAAGAATGTTTTTGTCTGGCTTATAAATTTTAAAATGTCAACTATTATTGGCATTTTAAACTACAGGTATGAGTAGGACAAATTTCAAGCTCAAGTGAGTTGAGCATGAGAAAAGTTTTATAAATTGGTACCCTGTTTCGGTGCCATTGGTAGGCTGTAATCTTTGATTGTGGCTTTTCCTAGGCATCTATTATTACAGTCGGACTTCAATGGCTCGAACACCTTTAGGACCTCGAAAATCTGTACGAGACTGGGGAAGTTCGAGCCACTGAGTGTTACTATCAGGAGGATAACGATATACTTTGGGACATTTTTCGCTGTTCTAGAATGAAAATGTATGTAAATAAAAATGTATGCTGTGTGTACTCATTAGAATCGCCTCATTGAGGCGATTCTAATGTGTACACACAGCATAAATTTTCAAGGTAAAAGATTTAAATCTCCTAAATTATCACCCACTGTTTCTTATGTATAGGAATTCCCTAGGGGCTCAAAAACGAGTTATACTCAGCCATGGTAAACGAGCCATCGGTGTTCGAGCCATCGAAGTTCTACTATATATGTTTGGGTATTCTAACCCGAGTGGACTCTTTATTTCCTCCTTTCCATTGAGTAAGGGGTGCACACTGGCAAAGCATAGTCTCCTTATATGTTATTCCAGAGGACCTATTTTCGCAGGAGGGGTACATCTAGCCAGGCAGCAAAGAATCTGACTAACAACGACCCTAGAGCGATACTACGACGTTATAACGTCATATTGCTGCGGGTCCGAAGTTGGCCCGCTGTTTGTTGCTGGCTGGGCGGGTGTAGGTCAATTAATTAAGCATAAGTACACTATTCATTTTATGGACTGCCCGAGGGTCAGGGCCTGGACCTCCGAGTTAATATGGTCCGAGCCGAAAGCTCGTGAAACGTTTCTAGCCCATTACGTAAACACGCCTATACTAATACATTGCCACCTTTATCGCGTAGAAAATGAAATGAAAATTTTATGATGAAAAACTGTGATATTTTTTCTTATTTCTGATCCAAATATAGATTGTGGGGACTCGTTAGAACCGCCTTATCGAGGCGGTTCTTTAGAGCAGAAATAAGAAAAATAAAGTATTCCCCAGAAACCCAAGTTTTGCTATATAAAAGTGGGGTTCAAGGGGGTCAAAATTATACAGGCATGTTTTTTGTGATGCAAATTAAAAAAAAAAAAACGAATTTCTTTAATGTGTTATACACTAAAACTGGATCAACCTTCTGTCAGACAATGCCTATTTTTCAACGATGAATTCTGGTACCTAAATTGCCTATTGTATCGATTTGGACTTAGTGCCTGATAAGGCTGCAGTTGTGGAAAGCCTTGTGATACCAAGTTATTAACTCTGCGATGCTCTTTGCTAACCTGTTGTACAATGTGCACTTTATAATGTTTTTCTGTTGTTTTATTATAAGTTTCTTTACAATATCTCCATATAAAGTTATTGATGTCTACTTGAAATAAATTTTCTATGCCTATGTCTATGTCACAGTGTTACTTTAGCTACCTATAGATTCCATCGGCGTCGCCATTTGATGTACAATTGACTTTCTCCCATGTTGCGTACGGCCCGAAAATACACCTGGAAGGTATGTACGTATTGTAGGCGTTCTTCTGTTGCGGTTTATTTTTGTTATGGTTTGTTTATGAGTCGCATATATTTTTTTTTTTTTCGTTTTGGATAGCCATTTGGTCATTTTATGGGAAAGTAACTGTCCTTTTAGCTTTCCGCTTTTGGTGTTTCCATTGGGATTTAGTTATTTAATGTTTGTGTTTCTTTCCTTTTGGTGTCTCTGATGGATGATGTGGGTTAAATGTATCGATTCCTGATCATTGCCTTCACTTCTATTTCTGTATTGTTGCAAGTGTAGAGTTGGTGGGTTGGTCAGTTGTTGATGGTAAATATATGTGTAATGGGTATTTAGAGGGTAGTCGTGTGACAGGTCGGAAGTCTGGTGGTGATCAATAATCGCATTCTCTGCTTTCCGTTGTCATGTAGCCTGTTGTTGTTGCAGTATATAGCTATCGATACTTCAAATGGCAATTTTTGATTTCGTGTAAACAGAAGCTAAGACAATGATCATGAATCGATACAATTACCTCACACCTCCCATACAAGACACGTAAGTTAACATAAATTAACCTCACCGTAATGGAAACGTCACAAGTGGACCGCCAAAAGGACAGTAATTTTCCCACAAAATGACCAATCGGGTGTCCAAAATAAAAAGATATTGGCAATACATACATGCAAAAACGTACTATATCAATAAGAAACCACAACAGAAATACTGCGTAGTGGCAGTATAAAAGGGCTTTTCAAACTGCAATAATGTTGTATTTCATCGCGTTAAAGTACATGCATTATGTTCTAAAAAGATAATCCATTGGAAGCATTGATTCTGTTTTTGTTTTTGATTGTTTATTTGAGGGTGAGCATCCCCGTCAATAATATATTGGGGTCAATTTGGAGACGTTCCTGCCAATTTATGTGGGACTTTTAACCGGCAATGAGAAGAAATGACATCTCAATCCCTGCCGCCCAATACAACCAAAAGGGTTTATATGCATAGGCGGGCAGTCGGTTTCAGTTCTACGTGGAAGCATCATGCAGTCCTATTGATTTTTCCAAGCCCCGATGGGCGGGGGGGGGGGGGGGGGGGAAATAGAAGCATTGAATACTCCACATGAATACTCCACAGAGCTGAAATTTGTAGAGTATACAAGTTTTTTTTCTGGGCCAACCGAGCTAGTTTCGGTCAATTAGGTCTCATCACTGACCCGAAAATATTTTCAAATATTTTATTGTGCATGTACGAGTCTGTTTCTTTGTTTCACTATTTGTCTGTCGTTTTTTTTTTTGTTTTTTTTTTTCAGTATAAAAGCTTTTGATTACTTAACTTTTTTTTCTATATATGTCTTTATTCCATATAGCGGAAGGACACTACTTTATACATTGGGAAAAAAGGCTTCAATATGCATAATATTTTTGTTAATCATTGTCTCGGGTGTTTTTGTTTCTTTTACTGATAGCCTTTTGGACACTGCTTGTTTCATATGTATATTCCATAGTTTCACAAAATGACTCAGTATTTATTACGGTTTCTCCTGATTTTTGTTTAGGTTTCATTAATTGACCACAGACTTAGCCAATTTGCCATTTTGTGGGAATGTAACTTTCCTTTCGGCGTTCCGGTATTGGTGTTTCCATTAGGATCTAGTTATTTTGTATTTGTGTTTCTTTCCCTTTAGTGTCTCTGATGGGAGCTGTCGGTTAATTGCATCGATTCCTAATCATTGCCTTAAGTTCTATTTTTTTATATAAAAATGACACTTTCAAAAACATGGCTTTTATTGCTAAGCCGTTATAAATTATTTGACAAAACATTTATAAAAGTGTTCCTTGAGTGGTCCTCTACAAGGCAAATGATTTTTCTTTAACATGCTCGTTAAGTATGACACCCCAAAAGTGCGAAATCAGAGAAATAAATAACTACAACGATTATCTTCTTTGAACCATTAAGAATATGAAAATGACACTTTGCAGGGATATGCTTTGTATAGGCTTCTATACATAGTGTGTTTTGTTTTCAATACTACAAGAAGAAATTTAGGGCCCCATGGTCCTTTTTGCTTTTTATTCATTTATATTTGAATCGCGGTCATTCTTCATTATTGTGTTGCTTGTACGTCTAATTTGCGTCCGTGGTTCATTAGCATCTTCATTAAACAAAACTTTACAAAATTAGAGCCGTAAGGTTTCAACAACAGAATGACGCATCTGGTAAGCAGCAAGGCAATTAAAAAGATTGATACATGAATAAAAACAGACACGGAAAAATTATTTAATAATAACATTACATAAGTTTATTCAGCATTAAGTACATCTACAATGCTTATAGCCTACAATAACATATACAGTGGTGAGGGCATAACCACAGCATATTAAAGAACATATTTACAGACAGTATACCATATATAATATACTTAGATAATATATCAAAAGAAAACTAACTGAACTACGGTACTTTTTTTTCTTAAGTCAAAAGCATGATAGATAAATTTAGCAACAATGCATATTACATTTGTGTTCGTTTTTTTTTGACATTAAATTAAGAGTTCGCCAATGGCAATAATATTTTTTTTTTCAAATATTTTGTCATAGATTTCTATAATATGGGCATATCAATAGGACGTGGTATTCATTTTCTATCAGCTACTGTTACAATATTTACAATAACTCTTTCATTGCTACTTGAATTTTCATACCTTCCGTGTTCTATGGCCAAATCATGTGATGATAATCGGAATTGTGTAAATGCAATTTTGTATTTCTTTTCCATCAGAAAATCTAGACCATTTTCCATTTCTAACTCACGCTTGTAGCTCGCATACATTTCTAGTCTATTCGAATTATTTATTGAAGAATACCCGGATTGTTTGTAGGTATCAAACGTTTTTTGTTTTATTAGGCCAAAAGGGATCTTATTAATATTAATTTGGTCAATCCATATGTTGCCGAGTCCGAAATTAGGCGTAAAAATAGATGTGTTTCTCCTAACATGGTAAAAAATTGGTCGGTAAGTAGGAGAAACTTTTTATTAATATATTTTTATCTACCGAAAAAAAAAACAGGGCCGGGCCGGGCCGGGCCGGGCCCGTATTATGTGCGTTTTGTTTCTGTACATGTTTTTTTTTTTTTTTTTTTTCATAAAATTGTCATGTTGAGACTTGCACTGTATACCGTAGTTCATTTTAGATGCTCAAACAAGTCAGCACTGTAATTTGGAGGGTAACAAATGCCAAAACATCAAAACTGAACTTAAAACGCGAAATTAGTATGGGAATATGCAAAGCCGATACTGGGTAGGGTCGGAAATTGAAAATGGTCGGGCCGGTGTTTTAATTTTTATTTTCTTCTTTTACTGATAAAAATAGTAGAGTCTAGAAGGGAGGGGGTCTGAAGAAGGGTCGGTCAGGTTAGCGGAAACACGGCTATTTTTAGGCCTTATCTAAAATACTTATTACTTGAAAATACAAGTGAAGGCAATGAATCAGGAATCGATACAATTAACCCGAAGCTCCCATCAGAGACACCAACGGGAATGAAGCACAAACGAGAAACAACTAGACCCTAATGGGGACTTCAATAGCAGAAAGCCCAATTTAGACCGTTATACGTTCTATTGTTTTCTATATCTTGTTTAGCATAATAGATCTATATATTCTCTTGGGAATAAAATTATCACCTAATTATAGTAACCTTATCCAATATTGAATCATACTTATTTTTCTGTATATTACTTACGGGAATCTACCTAATTCTCCGCAAAGTCCCAAAAGATTTCGGAACATGTAAGACGTAAGACCCACCTACAGAATTTTGTATGTACAGTTTCTATATCCTTAGCCTCATAATTTTCCCAAATCTCTGAGCTGTCATTCAGAACAGATCTAACCAGAGCATCGAACAGTTTGTATTTTGCAGATGTTGCAAACTAGAGTTGTCGAACAAGTAAAACAGGTTATGTAAGGTGAATGATAGAAGTGCAGACAACGATCAAGAATCGATGCAATTAACTCACACCACCCACCAGAGACACCAAAGGGAAAGAAATACAAACATTTAATAACTACACCCTAATGGAAATATCAATAGCGGAAAGCCGAAAGGACAGTTACTGTCCCCCAAAAAGGCCAACTGGCTATCAAAAACAAAAAGATATAAGCGATAAACACACTCAAAGACAAACCATAACAAAAATAAACCGCGACAGAAGAACCGCCTTGGAGCGGTCACTGAAAAGCTGCATGTTGAGAAAACCATTTTGTGTTTCCAATTTCTATTTTTGAAAAAATAAATACCTAAAACTTTGAATGATGTTACTTTTTCCAGCTTAACAATATTGAGATAAAAGTCGAAATGTGCATGTCTTCCCTTTTCAAATATCATAGCTTTTGTCTTTGTTATATTTATTGAATAATGAATTGTCGAAACTGTCTCAAAATGAGCCTTTTCCTTTCCAGTGGCACAGCAACGAGGAAATATACGCAAATGACAAAAACATACCCGATCATGTAGTGCAATGCATTCTTTCATGGTTGTACAAATGACATATTTTCTATTGAAATATTGCTATTGTTATTTTTTTATATCTGCTTCAAATTCTATAGACTGTAGGTGTTCGTTAGAACCGCCTCCTCTGATGTATACCTCTGAAACCACACTTTTTTCTGAATATATACATGTATATTGTGGTTTTCAGGGGCCTTTATTTCACGGACTAGTTTACGTGATGTTCTAGTAAAGTAGAAGTAAAACAAAGATCAGGAATCGATACTATTAACTTACTCCACCCATCCGAGACACCAAAGGGAAAGAAACACATACATGAAGCGACCGGACCATAATGGAAACCTAAACAAAGGAAGGCCATAAGGACAGTTACTTTCCCACAAAATGGCCAAATGGCCATCCAAAATAAAAAGACACAAGTGATACTCACAGTAAGTAACAAACAACAATATAAATAAACCGCAACAGAAGAACTGACTTGGAACGGTCAGTGGAAAGAATTCCACTGGGGGGCTTAAATCGATTTTACATGGCCATAATCCTCGCCCTTACCTCAGTCGCGGTAAACACTAATTTTGTTTAGTCCGCATGAACGCCCTACAGTATCGCTCACACAATGGACGCCACTCTTACATTAAGGAATGTGCTATACACGGCAGCAGACTCGCCTTTTCAGGGTGATCCCTGTGGTAACAGGTAAACGTTGTTTCAAGCGCAATGTGCGAAATTAGGTTTGTGATCATAATATACACATGCATATATGGCCAAATTTTCCTTCTCCACTCTTTTATAATTAATAACTGCATGCATGCGTATGTTTGGGTTTAACGTCCCACCAATAACTAAGGTCATACGGAGACGTGATCTCGGTTTACAGACTCATCCAAAAGTCTGGAGAAGCCGGGATCGATCCTGCTACCCCCGGTTTATGAAGCGAATACCATAACCTCTACGCCACGGAGGCTTCTAATGAGTAACTTCAACTGCGTTATTGTGGAAGGGGCTCTACGCAACAGCGTTCCTCACATAATGTTTTCGTTGTAAGATATTCGTTCCGTTTCTTTTGCTACGACCATTATACTATCAGTTCCATATTGGTATTCAATCCACCATCTATGACAAGGCAACGACATCGACATTTTGGCTCGGCAAACGTCAAGTAGAGTTCAATGACTAGATGGCTGTACTTTCACAATCAGAATGTAATGAAAGAAATAGCACCGATCGGTCAACAGCAAAAGAAGTGCTATTAACCTCACTCCGAAACCATTTATTTAAAACAGTATTGAATGCAATTCTGCTGACTGTCATTACGCAGCGACACGCAATCAGGATTGTTCTTTTAGTGACTGAATGTTAAGAGACAAAGAGCAATTGTGCTTTTGCACATACAAAGGAAAATATGGATAAATAAGTTTAGCTTTAGGTACAAATATACTAATTATCGGGCGATCGTGAAATATAGATGTTTCTGCGTAACTGCGAATAGTTAGAAAACGGACAGTGCGTTTGTATTGGAATCTACATACAATATTAAGTAGGCGTAGTGTTGGAACTATAAAATACAGCTTGTGGAAGACACGATTTTATTTATTCAGCAAAATACATGTACATGAGAAAAATTGCGTTTTTTTTTTCTTGTTAAAACATATAGCTGTGTGAGGACAGTGAAACACTGGTAAGTATTATTATTATTATTATTATTGCATTACATTACATGTAATTTTGATTGTTTGCGCGCGGCTATCATTTATTGTAATAGCTGTATACAGACAGTAGAAACTTAACCCATTTGGAACCAGAAACCCCAAAGAGGGTACCCTGGCATACAGCGGAGTCCCAGATCAGACGCTGCAAAATGCGGCGACTGATCAGGGCCTCTTCTGTTTGCTAAATGTTCAGTCATTTTCCAAATAAAAAATTTCCAAATGAAAACACAACCTGACACCCCTAAATTTTGGATTGGACTCTTGCTATATATAAAGAGGAAGATTCCATTTGGTACAAAAAGGGTTAAAACACGAATATGTTGATTATTCAAATTAATGAAGCATATGGTAATAATGGCTGTTTTATAATTATAGACCCGCAGATAACAAGGGGTATCCAAATATTATTTTTCTCTTTTTTTTCTGCACAAAAAAAACATATATTGTGGGTACTCATTAAAATCGCCTCGCCGAGGCGCTTCTAATGGTTACCCACAACATATATTTTCGTGCAGAAATACGCAAATATATATAATTTCTGCAGAAATACATAAGTTGTAGGTACTCATTAGAAGCACCTCGACGAGGCGCTTCTAATGAGTACCCACAACATATGTTTTCGTGCAGAAATAGAAAGGTATCAGTATTTTTCAGATAAAAAGCACCTTATCTTGATGCGTATTATATATATATAAGAAACCAAATATTTGCCGCGCTATTAGGCCGAAAAATAGCCGTGTTTCCGCTAACATGTCGACAAAAATAGGGTCGGTAAGTCGATTAAACTTTTTTTTAATTTTTTGTCAACTTTATATTTGATGGAAAAAGAGCAACATTTAAAAGGGCTTAATTAGTTAAACTTTATTTTATTTGTATAACTAATACATATAAACTCAACACATAAAACCTACAAAGTTACAATGTTACACAAATTGGATTCAGGAGAAAGTCGTTCGACTTTTGAAAAATGTGTATTCCATCTTGCTTATAGTGAAGACAAAAGTTATACGTGATTGAGCTTATAAACAAGACCCTAAGTACTTTGTTTCATGGATTTGTGTGTCAACATTCCTTAGCATCACCTGAACAAGTCCGTGAAATTAGACGCCACTAAACCCCACTTTATATAGAGAAAACTGGGGTTTACGGGGGTAAACATTATTTTTCTTATTTCTGTTCCAAGACATATGATGTGGGTACCGGTTAGAACCACCTCAATGAGGCGGTTCTAACGAGCGCCCACAACCTATGATTGGAGTATAAATAAGAAAAATAAAACACATTTTCATAAGAAAAGAAGCCATTTTGGAGATGTAAAAATGCACTATGTCGCACGGGTGTGTTATCGTAATGGAAATTACATAATCTGCTGCAGGGTCCACGGGGGGTGGATAAGTTCTTATTCCAACACTATGTTTTTACCAGCTTACGACCTTGCACGTGTAAACAAAGACAAAACGTGCTTTTCCAGTTTTAAGCCTCTAGAACATTTGCATTGAAGCATTAGTAGCCATCTGTAGCATTAGTAGCTATCGAAAAAAGGGCTTAATTCAATCCATATTATCAGAAAACATTCAATTAATGAGGTTCAGAGCATCAATGAAGCAGAGGAAGAGGATTTTAAGTATTAGTTTTGCTTTTTTGACAGTTTTATGATATTCTATCAAAAGTGCTAGAAAATATTATGGTCGGTAGGTATGAAAATCTTTTTATTTTTTTTTCTGGATGGCCATAAAAATTGCATTGTCGACACAAAAAAAAAATCAGAGTCCGTCGGTTTAGCTATTTTAGGCCTTATTGTAAGTGAATAAGCGCAGGCCAAAACCTACAATAAAACGTTTGAGACCTGAAAATACCCAGAACAGTCTGCACGACCACTCCATTACGAAAACACGTCTTTTCAGATATTTTGAGAATGATGCCACCAAAACAAATTGATTTTTTTTTTCGGATAAAAAAATCGTTCAGCTTGTTGGTACTCGTTAGAACCGCCTGGGCCATGTGGTCCAAACGAGAGCCCAGAATCTTTGTTGTAGCAGAAATGATAAAATTAGTGTACAATAACCCTGTAAACATTAGTTTGACTGTATAAAAGTCGGATTTGAGGGAGGGGGCGTGTTTTCAAGATGATATACTGTATTCTTATTACGGAAATTATAGAGGACTCGTGCTATCTGCGAAGATAGAAACGTTCGAGTTCATTTGTTTTTAGCTCGGCTGTTTTCGAAGAAAACGACGAGGTATTGTCATAGCTCTGACGTGGTCTGCGTCGTCGTACAAAAACTTGGACATTTTGTAATATCTCTGTCATTACTTAACATATTTACTTGAAACTCGGACCAGTTGCTCATTATGAAAAGTGGGTGCAGCAGAGCGTTGGCACCCGCATGTGGTGCTCTTATTTCAAAGTACATTGGTAAGGTAATTTACTGAAAGAAAAGTCAAATGTGTCTTTCGATACTATGCAACTTAACCTACGACATCTTGCGCCCCCGCCCATCGGGGCTTGGAGAAATGAATTGGATTGCATGATGCTTCCGCGCAGACCTGAATTCGACTGAACTTGAGTACTGCTAAACCGCAACGAAGGTCTAAGCCTGCCCAGGTCGGACCGCTCCTTAAACCGTAGCGGTTACTTTGGGCGGTAGGTCCTTAGATGTGGTTTCATCTCAGTGACACACAATCAGATGCAACGTCTCCAAAATGACCTAAATAGTATTGACGGGGTTAGATCTAAAACATTAACAAACGGACAAACCCCGCGACATCTTAAATGAGACCAGCAAAGACTAAGTTTAATCAATATTAGAAATTCAATATTCGAAATAACATATACCCATTTTGTACCGGAAACCCCAAAAAGGGTAGTTGGCAGACAGTGCAGGCCCAGATCAGACACCGCAGAACGCCGCGTCTTATCAGGGCCTACAATGTTTTTGAAAAATTAAACCATTTTCCAAATAAACTTTGAAGAAAATACAATCTGACACCCCTTAATTTTGGAATGGACGCCTGTTATATATAAGGAGTAAGATTGCATTTGGTACAAAAGGGTTAAAACGACAGTAGAATACTCTGATCAAGCTCACGAAACTTAATCTTTACATCACGTTAACAAGTCCGTGAAATGAATAACACCCCCCCCCCCCCACATACACACGTAAACCCCATTTTATATAGAGGAAACTGGGATTTCGAGGGTTTGAATTATTGTTCTTAACATACTCCAAGACATTGGTTGTCGGTATTCGTTGGACCCACCTCGATGAGGCGGTTCTAACGAGCAAGCACCTACAATCTATGTTTTGAGTAATGCTTAGAGCAATATTACAAATTTTCATCAGAAACTTATCCGTTTTGGGGATATAAAAGAGTGCACTGTGGCGCACGGATGTGTTATAGAAATGGCCAGTTTGGCTTGAACGGAAACGGATACACCGCTGACTACAAACATTCTGTCTTCTAACTTCGACGTTGTAGGTAGGTACGTACATACTTTCGTAGGTACGCACGTACATACGAGGGAAGGAAGGTAGGTGTGGTGAATGTGTGGCTGGGTAGGGAGTAAGGTATGCATATATGTAGGTAAGTAGGTGTGGGTTTTTGGCGAGGTAGGAAGGTTCGTAGGTAGGTAGGTAGGTATGCAGGATCGCAGGTAGGTAGGGAAGTTGGTACATATGGTTCGATTGGTAGGTGTGGGATGGTGGTGCGGTAGGAAGAATGTAGGCCGGCAATCCGGTAGGAAGATAGGTAGGTAGGTAGGATAGTACGTAAAATAGAAGTGAAGGCAATGATCAGGAATCAATACAATTAACCCACAGCTCCCATCAGAGACACCAAAGGGAAAGAAACACAGACATGAAGCAAATAGACCCTAATGGAAACATCAATAGCAGAAAGCCAAAAGGACAGTCACTTTCCGACAAAAAGGCCAACACATGTCCGTAAAATGATCATCCCCGTAAACCCAACTTTTTATAGGAAAAACTAGGATTTACGGGGTATGAATTATTATTCTTATTTATGCTCAAAGACATTGGTTGTGGGTACTCGTTACAACCGCGTCGGTGAGGCGGTTCTAACGAGCACGTACAATGTATATTTTGAGTAATCATCAGAAACTTAGTCGTTTTAGGATATAAAAGAGTGTACTGTGGCGAACGGATGTGTTATAGAAATGGTCAGTTTTGCTTGAACTGAAACGGATACACCTGGCATATGTTTAAACGGAAAGCAACTTTTGAGACATCCTGTATGGCATTCTGTAATCTATACACACAGCTATGGCCCTTTGAGTATTGGGCCTAAACAAATTAGATCCTTCAATACTAGACCCCTACTGGTAAGGGATTCACATTTTTATGAAAGAGTTGCCTCCCCTGAATGTGTATTTAGTCTCATATATATCAACAGGCTCACTGGCTCATCATGTAAACAAGTCTGTGAAATATACCCCTTTAAAACCCACTCGATATACAGAAAACTGGGGTTAACGGTGGTATACATCATTTATATTATTCCTGCTCCTAGACATAGGTTGTTGGTACTCGTTAGAACCGCCTCATTGTGACGGTTCTAACGAACACCTACATCCTATGTTTTGAGTATAAATAAGAACAATATCACAGATTTTCATCAGAAACATGGCCGTAAGAATGTACTATGTCGTAAAGACATGTCATCGAAATCTTCATTGATTTATTAGACTGTGGCAGTTCTTCTTTTCCAGGAAGTACACGTATTACACAGGCCAGATAGAGAGACTGAGAAGACAAACGGTTTTCGCTTCACGTCCAAAGAATACCTATCCCATTTTTGTGTTTCCTGTAACATTTTAGCCATTCTTAGAACGTTAGATACAATTGTCGACTCTTAATTTAATGCGGTGTTCAACATTATTCTGTTAATCAACGTAGGACCAGGAAACAAAGTACACTAAATGGAAATGATTGGCTTTCAGTGTCAGCAGGAAATAAAGCTAAAATATGTTTAATTGCCTTCAGTAGTATAACTGGAAAGCTGTGAGGTGTGTCGCTGTCTGTAAGAATATTTCATCGAAGTAACGTAAACAGAAGCCTATTCCACAATTCAAACTCATTTCTGGTGGAATTGTAACAGTCGCAATTTATTTATCGGGACAGCTAAGTCCATAAATAGCACGCTTGAAGAAAATTCGTGATATCCATACTGTTTATTGTGTTACAATTATTAATGTTCTATGTTTTCTTACCAATCATGAGAAATACACTGGGGTTTCTGTTAAACGACTATCTCAGTTTGAAAACATATCAAGACATGTATTGAAGATGCTTTATTTAATATAGGGCAGAATGGTGTAAATCAAGATGTGTTTTTACTGGAAGGAAATGCCTTTGGGGAGATTATGTGTTCGATTTGAAAGTTTATGATTAATAATTTGAATGGTTAACAACTCAAGGGAAAATACAAGGCGCATGTGATTATTGGTAAAGATGAATTCTTCGTATGAATCGGAACCCTACGAAAGCCACGTGCTTCATAGTTTAAGCTCAATGTATGGAAACTGGCATGGTTATATTACACTAACGATTTGTGCAATAGGTATTCCACTTAATCTCCTCAATATAACCGTACTGACGAGAAAGAACATGCAAACGCCAATCAACTGTATTCTGACATGGCTGGCTGTCTCGGATATAGCCACAATGATCTCATATGTTCCCTTTGCTGTCCATTTCTACATCGAGCATTCCTCAAATTCCATCTCCGACACTAAAAACAGTCTTGGATGGATGAAATTTCTTATGGTTTATTTAAACTTTTCAGCAACAACGCATACAATATCAATCTGGCTCGGAGTAGCCTTAGCTATTCTCAGACACCGGCATATACAGTCACCTGCCAAAGGAAATTTGACACGCATTCGAAGATTAATACGCGCAAGACTAGCTGTATTTGTGATTGTGGTATGTTCCATTCTTGTGATGATACCGAATTATGTGTCTTATAGCTTAGAAGAAGTGCAGTATGGAGACAACACATCTCTGTACATATTTGAGCCATGGTTTTTAGGGACACGAGACGTCAAACCCATTGTTCTCATTAATTTGTTCCTTTACAGTATTGCGGCTAAGCTAGTACCTTGTGTTCTAATTATAGTTTATGGCGGACTCCTAGTGCGCACATTAAACAACAAGTTACGAATCAAACGTCGTCGACTATCGGAAAACGGGGTTGTAAATATACAGCGCAGTATAGACACCTCAAGAACAACTATTATGTTACTTATTGTGATAGTCTTATTCCTAATCACCGAACTACCGCAAGGCGTTTTGATTCTGTGTTGTATTTTCTTGGAAAAGTTCTTTGACAATGTTTACGTGCCTCTTGGGGACTTTATGGATATTATTGCACTTGTCAATAGCGGCATTAATTTTGTGTTATATTGTACTATGAGTCAAGAGTTCCGGCGAACATTTATTCGCCTGTTCTGTTCAATACATCGCAACAATCAGCGTAATAAAGCAGTTGTATCAACAAATCATGGCGACCCACTCAATACGACGCTAATATCAATGAAAAATTACACTTAAATATTGCATTATTATTTGCCAATAAACATGGTAAAATGTCATTTTTATTACAGGCCTGTGCTATATAAACCTAGACAGTATTATTATTTTGTTTCATGGCCCCATGTAATTTGCTAAAAAAAACGTTGTCATTGGAACCAAAGAACATATTAAAGACAGGAAATAGGACCCCTGGTCACTTATATGCTCAGATTAACTATGGAATGAGCCGGGCTACAGTATTTCCAATAATTTACATGTGTGCCCAGCGAAGAATCGGATCAAACAGCGCATCCATATAGTTTGACCAGATACATCTCTTGCTGCATGAAGAAACATTGGACACTTAGCTATGCTAAGAGCGCACAACGAAGACTCTGATCAGCCTGCGCAACCGAGCAGGCTGATCTGAGTCTTCGCTTGGCGCACATGTAAATTGTAGGAAATGCTGTGCCCGGCTCAAATTTCTTTTGCTCATAAGTATTTAAGTACAAACTAATCGAACTGTGCAAACCAAACTTGCTCAGATCAGTGAATAATTGTGTTTGTCTTGCTCATTTCAAAGTTGATGAGCAGGACAAATTTCATGCCTCAGTAAGTTGAGCGCGAAAAACATTTTATAAGCTCGGGACATCGTTGTGTTTCTAATAATCATTTGTGCTATTTTTTCTTATTTCTAAATGAAACATAGATTGTGAGTGCTCATTAGAAACGTCGAATGAATGATATGTTTATAAGTTTACCTGGCACTAGAAGCACATTAGGGCTACCCCTTTTAGAAATGTCTCAATGAGATTGTTCTTATGAGGCCCCAAAATCTAGCAGGAACAACGATAGTAATGTTAAGCCTTGCAAGCCCCACTTTTTATACCCCACCACACGATAGTGGCGGGGTATTATGATATACCCTCCGGTGTCCGTCCGTCCGTCCGTACGTCCGTCCGTCCGTCCGTCCGCACCATTTCCGATCGATAACTTGAGTAATTTTTAACGAATTTTTTTCAAATTTTGCATACATGTATATATCGGGAATGAGTGGTATGGGATTGTTAATGGGCAAAATCCGTTAACATTTGACAGAGTTATGGCCCTTTTTAGTTCAAAATAAGGGGTTTTGGGGCGTTTCCGATCAATAACTTGAATTTTTTTTCACGGATTTTCTTCAAATATTGTATACACATTGGCATTGGGTATGAGTGGTTTGGGATTGTAAATGGGCAAAATACATTAACATTTAACGGAATTATGGTCGTTAAAAATTCCGATTAAATGGTTTATGGGGACTTATTCCTTTACTATATGGAATATTTGGATGAAACTGCACTGATGTATAAACGACCATAATAAGCAGGTTTTGTGTTGTGAATACACAAAATGCGTTAACATTTAACGAAAAATTGGTCGTTAACAATTCCCATTAAATAGTTTCTGCGCATTTATTCCTTTAATTTATGAAATAATTTGATTATCACTGCCAGTGTAGTGGTTAGAGTGCTGGACTACAAATCCTATTGTTGACTATGAATTTGAGGGGCGTGAGTTCAAATCTCCGTCGAGGAATGGAATTTTTTTTTTCTTTTTTCGTTTTTTCTTTTTTTTTTTTTGTGTGTGTTCTTTTTTCTTTTTCTTTCTTTTTCATTTTGGCAATGAATTTATTTATTTTTTTTTTATTTTTTTTTAATTTTCCTCATTTTTGGTTTTTCATTCCTTTTTTTTTCCTTTTTTTTCCCTTTTTTTTTTCACCCTTTTCTTCTTTTTGTTATACCCCATCACACGATAGTGCTGGGATATTACAATATACCCTCCGGTGTCTGTCCGTCCGTCCATCCCCACCATTTCCGACCAATAACTGGATTAATTTGTGCTATGAATCTGAGGGGCGTGAGTTCAAACCCCCGTGGAGGAATGGAATTTTCTTTTTTTTTCCTTTTTTTTCTCGTTTTTTCTTTTCTTTTTTTTCCGTTTATTTTTCTTTTCTTTCTTTTTGCAATGAATTTTTTTTTTTCGTTTTTTTTTTCCTCATTTTTTGTTTTTCATTCCTTTTTTTTACCTTTTTTTTTTCCTTTTCTTCTTTTTGTTATACCCCATTACACGATAGTGCTGGGATATTATAATATACCCTCCGGTGTCTGTCCGTCTGTCTGTCCGTCCGTCCATCCCCACCATTTCCGACCGATAACTTGATTAATTTTTCACATTTTTTTTTTCAAATTGTGCCTACATGTTTATATCGGGAATGACTTTTTTTTCTTTTCTTCTTTTTGTTATACCCCATCACACGATAGTGCTGGGGTATTATAATATACCCTCCGGTGTCTGTCCGTTCGTCCGTCCATCCACACCATTTCCGACTGATAACTTGATTAATTTCTCACAATTTTTTTTTGGAGTTTGCGATCAATAACTTAAGAATCTTTTCATGGATTTTCTTCAAATTGCAAAACACTAAAGGACACATATTATTGCCAAGGACAGTCACTCTGCTTTTCTGGTTATTGTATTATCTGCCCTTTTGATATACATGTATGTAGTTCCTTTACTATATTGAATGCCTTAGTGAAGTTTTACAGATAACTATAACACTTAAAAGTACCACTATTATGGGCAAGGCTATAACCATATTATCTTTCAGTGGTGGGGTATCATGCAGTGTTAGCGTGCTTTTATTTCAGTATAAAGTGGGGATTCATTACAATGACATGTCAAGATGATGACAAATATTTAAACTATATTTTAAAGAATATATTAAAGATAAAATAAGTTATCAAAATACAGTCGAACTTAAATGGCTCGAACTCCAGTTTGAGATCAACTAATTTGTTCGAGACTGGGATAGTTTGAGTTGTTAAGAGTTAACCACAGCAGCGCCAGTTAAGGAGAGGTATAATAAAGATATCTTTTTATTTGATTTAAAACAAACGTATGTCGTGTGCACTCATTAGAATCGCCTCATCGAGGCGATTCTATTCAGTGCATACAACATAAACTTTCAATGTAAGACAAGTATCCTAAATGAATCAATATCTGCAGATAAGGAAAATTTTCGAAGGACACGCGAAATATCGATGTAAAACTATATTCATACCTGGAGTGATTGGATAATCTCACTTGGGACTCAAGAATAAGTTCGAATCAGCCAGAGTAAGCGAGCCGTCGATGATCGATCCATTTAAGTTTTCTGTATTATGAAGAACCTGATCTTATATCGCCTTTAAACGGCACTAAACGTTCTACCGCCTACAAACGTTATTAAGGTTCTACCGCCACGAACGGCACTAAACATTCTACCGACTACAAACGTCACCAACCGTTCTAAAGCCTACAATTGGCACTTAACTTTCCACTGTCAATAACCGTCACAAAACATTTTACTACAAACGGCACTCAACTTTCAACGCCTACAAAGTGCATAATCCTCCTTGCCCCTTTAAACCGCTCTTAACGTTCTACCGCTTACAAATATCACTAAAATTTTCTTCCGACTACAAACGTCACTAGACGTTCTACCACCTATTAACGGCATACGTTTATTGCCGTTTGAAGGCAATGGAATGTTCAGTGCCGTTTGTATGCAGTTAAATGTTGAGTACATGTACTATTTGCAGGCGGTAGAACGTTTAGTGCCGTTTGTAAGCGGTAGAACGTTTACTGACGCTTTTTCGTGCTAAATGGTCTACCGCCTGCAAACGTCACTCACTTAACATTCTACCGCCTAGATACGTCATCAAACGTTGTACCGGCTACAAACGCCAATAAACGTTCTACCGCCTACAAACGGCACTAAAACGTTCTATCGCCTTCAAATGTCGCTGAACGTTATACCGCTTTCAAACGACACTTCACATTCTACAGTCTTCAAACGACAATAAACGCTTTACCGCCTAAAAATGGCACTCCGCCTGCAAATGGCACTAAGCGTTCTACCACCTAGAAACGGCTTGAAACGTTCTACCGCCCATAATCGACACTAAATGTTCTGACGCCTATAAACGGGACTAAACCTTCGATTGCCTTCAAACGGTACTGAACTACCGCCTTCAAATGGCAATAAACGTTCGACTGCCTACAATCTGCACTAAACATTCTACCGCCTACAAACGGCACTAAACGTTATACAGCCTACAAAAGGCACTAAACGTTCTACAGCCTACACAAGGCACTAAACGTTCTACCGCCTATAAACTGCACACAACGTTCTACCGCCTACAAACGGAACTAAACACTATACCGCTAATAATCGTCATTAAACGTTCTACACGCACTGCCTTCCATCGGCAGCTGCAAACGGAACTAAACGTTTTAACGCCTACAAACAGCACAAAATGTTCTACCGTCTACCAATGGCATTAAACGTTCTACTACCTATAAACGGCACGAAATGTTCTACCGCCTGAAAACGAAACTAAATCTTCTACCGCCTATCAATGGCACTAAACCTTCTACCGCCTATAATCGGCACAAAACGTTCTACCGCCTAAAAATGACAACGTTCTACCACCTACAAACGAAACGAACCTAAGCGTTCTTTCGCCTTTAAACGTCACTAAACAAGCGGCTCTTAACGTTGTACCGCCTACAAATGGAACTGAAAGTTCTGCCCGTTATATTGCCTACAAATAGCACATAAACCTTACTACCATGCGGTGAAATAAAGGCATAAAATAGCATTACTTGTGAGTCTATGTTTGTTACTGTTGCTATGAAAATAAATCAAACTTACGGTTGGTGTTCGTCAGAACCTTTTAATTAATACGTTTCTTTAGGACCTGTGCTTTATCTCACATTTAACTAAGCTTAATTTGATGCATGTATGCAAATTCCAGATGCTCTGCATAAGGTGCACGTGATGTATACGTACATCAATCTCAAATAATTAAACAACATGTACCGAACTATTTGGCATCGCACATGCGACCTGCTATTCCCGCTTTATAAAACCGTGAAGGATGAAGATATCTCTATAGTTCTCTTGAGGAAAAAAAGATAAAATGCTCGGCAAAGCCTCGCATTTTATCTCTTTAGCTCGTTTAATAAATTCAATAATACATGAGCATTCATGTAAGATCCTCTATGTAATTCAAGTGTTAAACGAAACAGGTTAAGGGGAATGGGTACATCTTCAGGGGAGGCAACTCCTTCAAACTTCAAAAGTATTTTGGTCTCCCATGTCAATAGGGGTCAACTCTTAAAGGAAAGAATTTGCTCCTCAGGAGCAAATTCTTTCCTTTAAGAGTACACCCCTTTCCAGTGGGACAGGGCTTATAGAAAAGGGAACAGGAAGTCCCGAAAGTTGTCTCCCTTTGAAAAACGGCGGAAAATCTGCCAGGTGTTCCCTTTCCCCTTAAGTCTGAGTTCAGACTACACAAAGAGATAATCGACTAGCCACTACTCTCAGTGCTCTGTTTTCATATTTTATGAAATTCGAAATTTGCAGGCTGCAAATTCAGATTATTTGTATTAGGGTAATTCTATATTGTTTATTGCGGAACCCGGCAAGGGACATGATTTTTTTTTAATATGTTGTGCGAAAAAGATATTAAGTTGTGCAAACAAGATATTATCTTGTGTGGACAAGATAAGATGTTGTGCGAACAAGATATTATCTTGTGCGGACAACATAATTTATCTTGTGCGGACAACATATTATCTTGTGCGCACAAGATAATATCTTGTTCGCACAACATATTATCTTGTTTGCAGAACATAGATCTTTGGAAGTTGTGTGAACAAGATATAATTTTGTGCGGACAAGATAATATCTTGTCCGCACAAGATAATATGTTGTGCAGACAAGATAATATGTTGTGCAGACAAGATAATATCTTGTGCGCACAAGATAATATGTTGTCCGATCAAGATAATATCTTGTCCGCACAAGATATTATCTTGTGCGCACAACTTATAAAATAAAAAAAAATCATGTCCCTTCCCGTGTTCTGTAGTTTATTCATTTATTTATTTACTTTTTCAATTGAGGATAAACGTCCCCGTCATCACCACTAAGGCCGTTTTGGAGACAATTTTGTGGGACTTTTATCCGACATTGAGATGAACTGACATCTCAAGCCCTGCCGCCTTAACAAACGAAAAGAGTTTATATGTAAGGGCGGTCTGACTTTTACCACTTTCACTGAGCAGCTCAGGACCGCCTGTTTCAGCTCGGCGTGGAAGCATCATGCAGCCCAATCTATTTCTCCCAGCCCGATGGGCGGGGCCAAATTCTAAAGTGCATCCATATTCTTCTTGGTTTGGGAACAGTACGAAAAATAAATATAACATTTCTCTTTTCGTGTAGAGGATAGAGACTATGTAATGGATAAGAGACTTGTTGAAAGCCACATACGTGCCATGCATATCGTTCGAAGCCGGGCCCCTCTTTCAGAAATGGGGCGCATAAACAGTTGCACTGAGAGCTTAAGTCATTTTGACCTGCGTTTTGTGATCGATTGTTTGTCATTTGACCCAAAGCTTACAATGCTGCAGCGTCTAAACTGCTAGTGACTAGTACATGTACTACCAATGACATACATTACGATAACACATCCGTGTGATATAGGGCATTTTTCAAACCTCAAAAAAGGTAATTTTTCTGATGAAAATTTGATATATTTTTCTTATTTACACTCCAAATATAGGTTTTGGATGCTCGTTAGAACCGCCTCAATGAGGCGGTTCTAACGAGTACCCACAACCTATGTCTTGGAGCAGAAATAAGGAAAATAATGTTTACCCCCGTAAACCCCAATTTCCTCTATAAAAAGTGGGGTTTAGGGGGTCTTTATTTCACGGACTTGTTCACGTGATGGAAGCCTCTGTGGTGCAGTAGTTATGGTACTCGCCTTGTAAACCAGGGATCGCAGGATCGATCCCGGGCTTCTCCAGACTTTCGGATGAGTCTTGAAACCGAGGTCCCGTCTCCGTATGACCTTAGCTGTTGGTGAGACGTAAAACTCAAACACTCATTCACTACCAATGACGGCGTGCGCAAATTGAAGATTGCACGACCCGCAGAAAAAGCGACCGACTGAAGTCGGTTGATTTCTAAGAGTGCCCTAAAATCACCGTGTCATTCTGTCAGTCTGTCATTCTGTCAGGCTGTCTGTCCGTCCGTAACCCGTTTGTGAAAATTGGTGATAGTGACATAACCGCTTGGAATATTTAAACAATTTTTGGCATACTGATAGTTATCAATGAGATCTAACCAATGAACTTGCGAAATATTACATTCCATTTAGTATAGCCTCGCCGAGGCGAAAAATGTGAAAATTTTCGAACTGCTTCTCCTCGGAAACCGTTGGGCCGATTAAAGTCAAATTTCATATGGAGCCTCTATGGGATGGGGGAAACCAAAATTTGCTCATGGGGTCCAGGTCACATGACCAAAATGGCCGCCAAGTCATATATGGTCTGTCTGTCTGTCTGTCCGTCCGCAATCCGTTTGTGAAAATTGGTGATAATGACTTAACCGCTTGGAATATTTAAACAATTTTTGGCATACTGATAGATATCAATGAGATCTAACCAATGGACTTGCGAAATATTACATTCAATTTAGTATAGAATCGCCGAGGCGAAAAATGTGAATGACCGCATTTATTGGGGGAATCGTTTTAGGTCCAGGTAACATGACCAAAATGGCCGCCATACCCATATATGGTAACACTCATAAAGCAAAATGCATCCGGCGGGTCGTGCACTTGAGCTGAAGCACTGGTTTTATATAATGTTTAACCCTACAATAATTAATAGTATCTTCCATCGTAAAGCCTTGGGCAGGTCCTGCTACAGGTAACATTGCACTAAATACTGGGAGGTGCCGGGTTTTATCAATTTTGGACCGAGCTTTTAGTTGCGTTTTAAATACCAGACTTGCTTCCATTGGATATATATCCCATGTTTTATTTCAATGTGAGAAAATGATAGGTATAAGGGACTAAAATGGTACATGTTTTATAAATATATCTGCAAGCTCAAAGAAATTTTTGCTGATTTTATATGGTCACCCCTCCATTAAAAATGTTGGTTTGCATTTACTCCGTTCTAGTAGGTAAACAAACATGGTTGACTGTAACTGGGAAAGGAGCAGACAACATGTGGATTTTTTTTCTCATTAACTTGTTGGGCTAAGATGGCTCTATAAACAGGTGATGTTTGAAAAGTTTTGAATGTGTAGTTTTTGTGGGAGCAGGTAAAAGGATACTATTGTCGCCTATGGAAAACATTTAGTGGAAAGCTCCCTACAATATCAATGATAGCGGAGCGCTGTGGTGCAGTGGAGAAGCCACGGATTAGAGATCGAGAGTAAGCCGGTTCGATTCCCACCCGCATCAAGTGTTGTTTCCTTGAGCAAGAGACTGTATCCACATTGCTTCCCAGGAAGGAAAAAGGGTCACATTGAAGATTAGTACTAGTTTACTATAAATGTGTCAGTATATAAGGTCGATTATTATTATTATTATTATTATTATTATTATTATTATTATTATTATTATACCAGGTTTATGCAATTTGCTGTTAAGTTTAGGTACACCAGTACACCAATTTACGTCCTATAAACAAACAGTAACGGTCCTGATTAAAAGCAGCCATTTGCTGTGTCTGATCAGGATCCTTACTGTTTTTGGGACACCAACCACTTACGTGATTGTTTCACTTGGATGTCATTGCGAAAACACGTCTATACAAATACATTATAAATTTTTCGCCGAAATAACTAAAATTTTTGGACGAAAAAATGTGATATATTCTTTATTTCTGCTCAAAATATAGATTGTGGGTACTTTTTAGAACCGTCTCATCGAGGCGGTTCTCACGAGCACCCACAATCTATATTTTAGAGGAGAAATAAGAAAGATAAGGTTTACCCCTGTAAACCCCACTTTTACTATATAAAAGTGGGGTTCAAGGGGGTCAAACTTATATAGGCGTGTTTTCCTGATGGCTATATTTATGCTGTAAGGCCAGGATCACGTTGTTTGACTATCGATAAATCATTCCTGTTTATGAAATAATTCGGTTTTGACAGTGACTTATAGTTTCTTACTTTTGTTCCAAAATTAATGTGGCATGCGAAAAGAATAGCCTATTTTCTAAGCATTACGAAAACACGCCGATACAAATACATTGTTACCTTTATCGCCGAAAAAAACAATGAAAATTTTAAAATGAAAAAAAATGTCATATTTTTCCTATTTCTGCTCAAAATATAGATTGTGGGTACTCGTTAGAACGGCGGTTCTAACGAGTACCTACAATCTATATTTTAGGGCAGAAATAAGAAAAAATAAGGTTTACCCCTGTAAACCCCAGCTTTACTATATAAAAGTGGGGATCAAGGGGGTAAAATTATATAAGCATGTTTTCGTGATGGTACCAACTGATTTGGCTATTTTAAAAGTATTTCAACTCTGTCGCTGAGAACATGGACCAAACAGTATAACAATAATAATAATTATAATAATAATAATAAAAATAATAGTAATCGATCTTATTTATATAGGGTTAGCACTAATCTTCCAGGTGGCACTCTTTTCCTGGGAAGGAACCAGTACTAAGCAATGTGGATAAAGTCTCTTGCTCAAGGAAACAACACGTGGCGCTTGCGGGGATCGAACCGGCTACCTCTCGATCTCATATCCGATGTTTAACCACTGCAACACAGCGCCCCACTTTTGACTGTTGTTTGCAGTCGTATTTATAGCATGTAAAGTACTCGTTAAAACACTTTTCTCAGTCATATGATGTCACTACCCATCAGGTTAACAAGTCCGAGAAAGGAACACCTCTCTAAAAACCGTTTTATATAGAGAAAACTGGGGTTTACAGAGGTATGCATTATTTTGCTTATTGCTGCTCTTGGTATCTTGGTAGGTTCAAACGAACACATACAACCTATGTTTCGGGTACAGATAAGAAAAATATCATAAATTTTCATCGGAAAACTAGTCATTTTGGAGAGATGAAAGAATGCTCTGTGTCACACGGATGTGTTGTCGCAATGAATCGTCAACATAATATCGACGTCGACAGACTAAGACGTCAAATGCGGATGACAGCAAATCGCCTTCCTCTCAGAAGAATAAATGACCAATCTCCCGAGAAAATGATCATTATCGCAGAGGTGAGCAGCAAAGGTCCCAGCGAGCATGCGCAATTGTGGATCTCGCCACGGCATTCTGCTGCTCGCGTCATCGCGTTAAAAAGTCCGTGAAACGAACACCCCATTAAATCCATTTTACATGGAGAAACTGGGTTTACGGGTGTATACATTATTTTGCTTATTTCTGTTCCAAGACATGGGTTGTGTGTACTCGTTAGAACCACCTCAATGAGGCGGTTCTATCGAGCACACACAATCTATGTTTCGGGTACAGTTAAGAAAAATATCACAAATTTTCATCGGAAAAGTAGTCATTGTGGAGATTTGAAAGAAAGCACTATGTCACACGGATGTGTTATCGCAATGAATCGTCAACGTAATATTGAGATCGACAAACTAAGTCTCAGTCTAATGCCGGTGACAGCAAATCGCCTTCCTCTCATAAGAATAAATTAGCAATCTCTCGAGAAAATGATCATTTTTGCAGAGGTGAGCAGCAAAGGCCTCAATGAGCATGCGCAAATGTGGATCTCGCCACGGCATTCTGCTGCTCGCACCATCACGTTAAAATGTTCGTGAAATGAACACCCCACAAACCCTACTTTACATGGACAAAATTGAAGTTTACGTGTGTATACATTATTTTGCTTATTTTTGTTCCAAAACATAGGTTGTGAGTACTTGTTAGAGCCGCCTCGTTGGGGCGGTTCTAACGAGCACTCACAACATATAATTGCAGTATAAACAAGAAACATATCACGGATTTTCATCAGAAAAGTAGCCATTTCGGGGACGTGAAAAAATGTACCATGTCGCACGCGTGTGTTATTGTAATGGTCCTGCAAAATTCAATGCGTCTAGCGCTATTAGGTTGCTGCGCATGAGCATTACAAGAACGTGTGTGTTTGAGTTTTATGTCCCACCAACAGCTAAGGTAATACGGCCGGACCTCGGTTTTAAAGACTCATACGAAAGTCTGAAGAAGCCTCGGGATCGAACCCACGACCCCTGGTTTATAAGGCGAGTAGCATAAAGACTACACCACGGAGGCTTCTATTTCAAGAAAACGTCAATAACAGACTGTCCTTCATTATGCACGTTTGTTTATGACGATCTCGATGAGCTATGTTAATTTGCCACATTGCACGTCGTTGAAAGATGAAACTGCAACAGCCTGTTGCCGTTGGGTGAGAAAATCGTTTTACGGAGCCTTAAAACGTAATTTGCGGTCGTAAAACCGACGATTTCACTGCCCCAAAATAACCGTTATCTCTATTGTAATGCAGCACTGTAAAAAAGGCCAATATTTGCACAAAGCAGAACGCGGTATGATCTGTGTTACGAGGAAGTCAGTCAAATGAAAGACAGAATGTCGCAAACTTTTAACGTTATCCAATCCGACGTCGCGATGTCTTTCAAAGTGCATTAGTTGCTTTATATGAGACTCGTCTTGCGAAAACTTGATTTGTTCACTACCAATGTCTGCAAGACCGAGACTTCTTCATATGGTTTGCTAGCTATTGGCGAAATCGGCCCCATGGGCATACGGGAGAGAAATCTTTTTCTTGCACCAGATAAGAAAATCCATAGTATTTGCTTGGGATAGAAATTCTATTCTAATCCTGGTGTTCTTACCCAAAGTCGAATATTCTCGCGCGTTTGATAACTTCACTGGTTGAATAAGACCTCATATGCGCCGTCGTTAAGGTTTGACATCACAGCACGTTACGTGACGTCACCAAACATTCTTGTAGTGTCGTCACAATATGGCGGACGTTGTTAACCGAAGTGACTTCAGCATTAAAAATCCGCGCTAAGAAATGGAAGGTATGCAAGAAAAAGAATCCTATATGGGTGTGAGGGGTGGATGGAAAAATCCGTCCCTCAGGATCACTGTCCGGACAGTGACCCTGGGGACGGATTTTTCCATCCACGCTACCAAAACTCCGTCCCTCAGGATCACTGTCCGGCATCACTCGGCAAGCCTCGTGATGCCGGACAGTGACCCTGGGGACGGATTTTTCCATCCACCCTACCACACATATAAGATTCTTATATTCCCATGAGCAACCATACAGGACAGCTTGCACGCGACTTTTGACGTCATGACGTTCCAAATTATCGGATAGCGTCGAGACATAAACTTGTGAAACAGCAACGTCTAAAACATCGTTTTTTTCTGAATAAAACCCTCAACTGCGGATTGGCCCCCGCCCATAGGGGCTTGAAGAAATATATGGGCTGCATGATGCTTCCACGCAGAGCTGAATCCGGCCTGCACACTAGTACTGGTAAACCGCTTAGAGGATCTAAGCCTGTCCAGGAACCGCGTTGCGAGGCGGAACGTCCATGCAACTAAACCCTATTGGTTTCATTGGGCGACAGGGCTTGAGATGTCATTTCATCTCAATGTCGGGTAAAGAAACCACAAAATTGGAAGCAACGTCTCCAAAATGACCTTTACAGTGTTGACGGGGACGATAAACTTCAAATCAACAAACCAAATCAACTGCGGGTATCTGTTTTTATTTATTTATTTATTTATTTATTTATTGATTGATTTATTTATCTTTATTTATTATGTTTATCAATGATGGACATTTGTCAGCAAAACCTTTCAAATTTCTTAAAAAGTTTGGCGTTTTCTCTTTTTATCAAGTTTCCTGAATATGTTTTGTTTGTTTGATTTGAGGTTAACGTCCCCGTCAATACTGTAAAGGTCATTTTGGAGACGTTGCTTCCAATTTTGTGGGACTTTTACCCGACATTGAGATGAAATGACATCTCAAGCCCTGTCGCCCAATGAAACCAATAGGGTTTGTCCTGAATATGACGATTTGATTGCAGACTTTGTTTGTTTGCTTGTTTTGGAGTTTAACGGCCAAGTCAACATTATAAAGATCATATCGAGTCCGTCAGTTTACCTAACCACACTTCATAGGCAGGCTGATACATACATGTAAGCGCTTAACTAGCACTGTGCTCATTCTTTCGCCAGAAACTGACAGCTGCCCTTCATAGTAGTAAAACAAGTCTATTCAAATTTACTGGGAAAATTTGCCACAAAAAAATGAAAAGTTTCAGATAAAAATTCTGTTAATTTCCATATTTCTGCTCCGAACATAGATTGTGGGTACTCGTTAGAACCGCCTAGTTTAGGCGGTTCTAACGAGTACCCACAATCTATGTTTTTGAGCAGAAATAAGAAAGAAAATGTATACTCCTTCAAACCCAGGTTTTACTATATAAAAGTGGGGTTTAAGGGGGCCAATATTATATAGCCACGTTTTCGTGATGATATATCGGCGGAAGGGGGAAAATGACCGTAGAAAGGATTTCATGATCAATCTCCACGAAAGAATGTTGTCGCTCCCAGCAAGTATCGAACCCACGACCTCCAATCACCAGTCAAATGTCAAAGTGAAAGATGGAAGTATCAACTACAGGAACTCAGGGGTGCAAAGGTTTAGTGGGAATGGGAACACCTAGCACAGTTTTCCACCATTTTTCTATAGGCTCAGTTCAACTGAACTATAGGCTCAAGTCCACTGAAAAAGGGGTCAACTCTTGAAGGAAAGAACTTGCTCCACAGGAGAAAATTATTTCCTTTAAGAGTTGACCCCTATTGATATGGGAGACAAAACCACTTTTGCAGGAGTTGCCTCTCCTGAATGTGTACCCATTTCCCTCAACAGCAACACAGATTTGTTATCTGTGTTCTAATTGATGTAAGTGTACCTCTGAAGTACACAAAGGATTGTGAAGCAAAACTAATTATAAGTTTTCAACGTAAATAGTGGCGTAATGAAGGGTTAATTAGTAAGTAGTAATCAGTGTTTTTCGAACAGACAATCACTGGGTCGGTGTGAATAACTACAATGATTGTTTAAATGCAATTGCTTTAACACTTTTGTACGGAACCCGTTGGGGGATATGCATTTTGTGCATTTTGTATGCCCCCAACTTCGAAGAAGTTGATTGGGCAGATTGGTTCTGTCTTGTCTGTCTGTCCGTCTGTCTGGCCGTCTGTCCGTTACGCTTTCACCCTTAAGGAAACTCAAGAATGGTTTGAGCTAGGATCTCGAAATTTCATATATGGAATGTGCATGAAAAATAAGCGGACACGCATCTTTTTTTTCGCCCGACTTGTCTTTGCAGATTTACGCCCCTTTTCGGACTTATGTATTGTGGCTATTGGGAAACCTTGTGAGCAAGATATCTGGAGAACCACTTGAGCTAGGCTCATGCTATTTAGTAAACTGTTTGGGTCTAAGGTGTAGATGACCTTATTAACTTTTGACGAAATTCCGAAAATATTTAATGGAGTAACGCCCCTTTTCGGACTTATGCATTGCGGCTATGGGGAAACCTTGTGAACAAAATATCCGAAGAACCCCTTGAGCTAGGCTCATGATATTTAGTAGAGAGTTTGGATCTAACGTGAAGATGACCAAATTAACTTTTGATGAAATTTCGAAAATATTTAGGAAAGGTCTATTGCCAGTCGACTGGCAATAGCCAAAACACGTTAAAATGGCTATTGACAGTCAACTGGTAATAGCCAAACACGTTAAAATGCCAGTCGACTGTCACTAGCCATTTTAACGTGTTTTTGGCTATTACCAGTCGACTGTCAATAGCCACTCCGAAATCGTTAATGGAGTTACGCTCTTTTTCGGACTTACGCATTGTGGCTATGGGGAAACCTTGTGAGCAAAATATCTGGAGAAGCGCTTGAACTAGGCTCATGACATTTAGTGGACTATTTGGGTCCAAGGTGTAGATGACCTGATTAACTTTTGACGAAATTCCGAAAACATTTAACGGAGTTATGCCCCTTTTTGGACTTATGCATTGTGGCTATGGGGAAACCTTGTGAACAAAATATCTAGAGAACCACTCGTTTTTAATGCAAATGAGAATCAGGTACTGTTTACTGTCCCGTTTAGGGACAAGAATAAATTTGGGGGCATAGTGTTTCACAAACACAATTTCTAGTTTTAATTTGTTGTGCGGACAACATAATATCTGTTTAAAGTTAAGTTATGAAAACAAGATATTATCTTGTGC
Source organism: Lucinisca nassula (assembly GCA_963580285.1). NCBI lineage: Eukaryota > Metazoa > Mollusca > Bivalvia > Lucinida > Lucinidae > Lucinisca > Lucinisca nassula. Next base: position 53,612,611 of record OY757023.1, on the reverse strand, counting down.
GCACAATATAATATCTTGTGCGCACATGATATTATGTTGTTCGCACAAGATATTAAGTTGTGCGAACAAGAAAATATCTTGTGCGCATACGATAGTATTTTTTTCGCACAACATATTAAAATATCCAGGGTTCCGTTTTTTTGGAACCATGAAATTTTGTACGAGACACCAATACTTCGAGCCATTGAGCATCAATCATTGCTCCGATCAGAAGGCATAACATGGATATCTTTTCCATTTTCCATTAACTAAAGGTATGCTGTGTGTACTCATTAGATTCGTCTCAAGGAGGCAATTCTAATGCGTACACACGACATACATATCCGAGATAAGTTTACTAAAACTTATTACAAATATTCGTTTTCAGGATTATATAAGTCTGGTCTTTTTTTTGTGGGAATGGGTACATCTTCAGGGGAGACAACTCTTGCAAAAGTATTTTTGTCTCATGTCAATAGTGTCAACTCTTAAAGGAAAGAATTTGCTCCTGAGGAGCAAATTCTTTCCGTTAAGGGGTGACCCCTTTTTACTTGGGACAGAGCTTATAGAAAAGCAAACAGAAGGTCCCGAAAGTTGACTAACTATGAAAAATGGCGGAAAATCTGCACGTTGTTCCCATTCGACTTAAATTATCCGGAATATATTGATCGCGGTAGTCCTAGGAAAATTCCCTGCGGATTCACAAACAAGTTTGATAAAGCCATGGGAAATGTAATTTTCCCGTATATGTACTAAATGACACAGTTACTGAAAAAATGGATGTTATTTTTTAACGTTCGTTGAAGTATGAATATCATCGGGTCACGAGCAAAATGGGTCATTTTGTGTCGTCTCCCGGAGAAAGTGAGTGATAGTAGAGAAACACAAAAACGAATGGAAGTGTTTGAACAGAAGAAACAACAACACTCCCCCTCCACCATTACCTGCTGCAAGGATAGCGCACCTTGCCATACTGAAAGCCAATATCAGTTGGACGCCCAAGTGACTGACGCAAAATACACGCCACTTTCGGCTCACCCAGCCGCCCCTCAATCATCAGTACAAAAATACTCCATGTACTTTGAGATGGGGTGTTTCAATGGAACAGACCTAAGATGAGTCACAGTTTAATCGATTTTTGATAAAAAATAAAAGAGAAGCATTTCTGTGAATCAGGTTTAAAATTATGCCATTGACTCTATTTTTGACCCTGCCGGAACAGAATCATTGAACAGAATCATTCAGTGGAACAGAATCATTTTAGCAGTTTTGGTGGAGGGTTACCCAGGGAGCATTCCTTTGAAATTATTTTGAAATCCAATCATTAGCCTATGAGGAGATGTTGTTTAAAGTTTTTTTTCTTCTATTTTTGGCTCTGGCGGTTAGTTTGTTCAGCCGAGTGGAACCATTTTAGCAATTCTGGTAGAGGGTCACCCAAGGAATATATTGTGAAATTATTTTGAAATCGGACCATTATCCTAGAAGCCTATATCGATTATCTGGTTGTCATCTTGTTCAGTGATGCAGAACCATTTTAATAATTCTGGTAGAGGGTCACCCATGTAACATTCCTGTGAAATTATTTTGAAATCGGACCATTAACCTAGGAGCAGGTGTTGATTAAAGCCTTTTCTATTGTTATCTCTGATCGCCAATTTGTTCAGCACAACGAACCATTTTAGCAATTTTGGTAGAGGATCACCTAATAAATATCCCCGTGAAATTATTTTGAAATCGGACCATAAGCTTAGGAGGAGATGTCGTTTGAATGTTTTTCTATTTTCTGCTCTGTAGGTCATTTTGTTCAGCGGAGCGGAACCATTTTAGCAATTATGGTAAAGAGTCACCAAAAATTCTCCGTGAAATTATTTTGAAATTGGCACTGTAGTTTCGGAGGAGATGTCATTTGATGAAATTGTTGGTGACGTTCCTTCCATTTTGTGTGTGTATGGGGGGGGGGGGGGGGGGTTGACTCCTACCAGACATTGAGATGAAACGCCATCTCAAACCCTATCGCTCTAAATGTAGCCACCCACCTAACCGAGGGAATGGCCATAGACGGACTCTGTATTTCAAGATAGGACAGGGTAAGAAATCAGACGAACCTTACCGCCTACTGATAAACCCGTAATGCACTTACGAGTACATAAAGAAACAAGTTCTAAGAATGTGTATGTAAAAGCACGTTTCTAATAAAACATATTTGTATCGTGACTTAATTATATAACAGAGACATCATTTCAGGCTGTAAGGACCTCTATTTTTGCTTTTCTTCGTTTTGTTTTTTCTCAAGTCTTTGTTAGTCATCACTATATTGACTGTAAATCTTTATTCTTTAAAAAGATTTTTTTTGTCAACAAGAAATATACCACAAACTTGATTATTTGTGTTCACGGAGACATGCACTGATGCGTTAGGAGGCCTTCATGCGGACTGAACAAATTATTTGTCTAAATCGCGACGGAAGTAAGGGCGAGGATTGTGGCCACGTAAAATCGATTTAGGCCCCCCAGTGGTTGGCCCCCGCCCATAGGGGCTTGAAGAAATATATGGGCTGCATGATGCTTCCACGCAGAGCTGAATCCGACCCGCACACTAGTACTGGTAAACCGCTTAGAGGATCTAAGCCTGTCCAGAAACCGCGGTGCGAGGCGGACCGTCCATGCCAATAAACCCTATTGGTTTCATTGGGCGACAGGGCTTGAGATGTCTTTTCATCTCAATGTCGGGTAAAAGTCCCACAAAATTGGAAGCAACGTCTCCAAAATGACCTTTACAGTGTTGACGGAGACGTTAAACCTTAAATCAAACAAACAAGGCCCCCCAGTGGAATTCGTTTCCGCTGACCGTTCCAAGGCGGTTATTCTGTCGCGGTTTATTTTGTTATGGTTTGTCTTTGGGTGTTTGTGTCGCTTGTATTATTTTATTTTGGATAACCTATTGGCCATTTTGTGGGAAAGTAACTGTCCTCTTGGCTTTCCGCTATTGATGTTTCCATTAGGTCTGTTGTTTCATGTTTGTGTGGTGTCTCTGATGGGAGCTGTGAGTTAATTGTATCGATTCCTGATCATTGCCTCTACGTCTATTTTAATTACGTAACAGAGACATCATTTTGTGTTTGTTTGTTTTTTTCTGTTTTTTTTTTATTTTATTTTTTCAAGTCTTTGTTAGTCGTCACAATATTGACAGTTAGTCCGCTTATGAGGCATCCGGAGAGAACCAAAGATTGTTTCATGTGCGTTACGCAGTTGTACCCTGGTAACGTCTACATTTTTATCCATTGTAATGAAAAAGCATAATTGATGGGCCGAGCTTAATACAATCAATTACTGCCTGAGTTTCACAGCTGACAGGTTTGCAGCAGCAACAAAAATGAGAGACTGAGCCAGGACCCAGGAAACAATCCCTTTTGACAATGGAATGTTTTAGGTTTTTCGCTAACTGTCATAAAATAACTGTTTATTGGACATTGATAATAGCTGAGTCGGTTTTACGAGTTATAACAGACATAGCATTTTAAACTAGAATACAGGTGGAGGTTCGAATCTCACTAATCTCACTAACAGCTTATTGTACGATTTTTGTACCTTATTAGTACAATAATCGTTCCCTGTTTGCTTCCTGGCATGAGCTCTTTCAAAACAAGTTGTCTCTTAAATTTCACAAAGATTACAGCCTACCAAACTGTGAAATTTCTATACTTATTTTAGCTATCGTGATAGCTGTTTTTCCGTCGTCCGTCCATCAACAATTTCTTCAAATGACATATCCGAAACCACAGTGCCAATTCCAAAGGAATATTTATTGGGTGACCCTCTAACAAAATTGCTAAAATGGTTTTGCTCCGCTGACCAAAATGACCACCAGAGCTAAAAAATAGAAAAAAGCTTTAAACGACATCTTCTCCTAGGCTAATGGTTCAATTTTAAAATAATTTCACAGGAATGTTCCTTAGGTGATCTTCTACCAAAAGTGGCTAACATAGTTCCGCTCCGCTGAACAAAATGGCCAGCAGAGCTAAAAATTGAAAAACCTTAGAAAAACGTTTAAATGACATTTCCGCCTATGGTAATGGTCCGATTTCAAAATAATTTGATAGGAATATTTTTGGGTGACCCCCCTACCAAAAATGCTGAAATGGTTCCGCTCCGCTGAACGAACTGGCGGCCAGAGCTAAAAATAGAAATAGCTTTAAACAACATCTCCTCCTAGGCTAATGTTCCGATTTTAAAATAATTTCTCAGAAACGTGCCTTGGGTAACGCTATACCAGAATTGATAAAATGGTTCCGCTTCGCCACCGGAGCTGAAAAAAATTTAGAAAAAAAAAACCTTTAAAGGACATCTTCTCCTAGGCTAATGGTCCGATTTCAAAATTATGTCACAGGAATGTTCAATATACCAAAATTGCAAAAAAAATGGTTCCGCTCCGCAGAACAAAATTGCCACCAGAGCTAAAAATAGAAGAAAAAAACATTAAATAAAATCCCTCCAAATGCTAATGGGCCTATTGCAAAATAGTTTAACAGGAATGCTCTTTGGGATACCCTCCACCAAAACTGCTAAACTGGTTCCGCTCTGCTGAACAAAATAGTCACCAGAGCTAAAAATAGAACAGAACAACTTTACCTGACGTCTTCTCCTTGGATAATGGTCCGATTTCAAAATAATTTCACAGGAATGTTCCTTGGATGACCCTCTACCAGAATTGCTAAAATGATTCTGCTCTGCTGAATCAACTGACCATGCGAGCTCAAAATAGAAAAAAAAAAACCTTTAAAGGACATCTGCTCCTAGGCTAATGGTCTGATTTCAAAATGATATCATAGAAATGATCATTTGTTGACCCTCTATCAAAATTGTTAAAACGGTTCATATTTGCTGACAGAGTTAAAAATAGAAAAAAAAAAAAAAACTTTAAAGGACACCTCATAAGTTAATAATCCAATTTCAAAATTATTTCACAGAAATTTTCTTATGTTGACCCTCTAAATATATTGCTAACATGATTCCATTTCACTGAAGAAAATGACTACCATAACTCCAAACAGAGAAGAAAAAAAAACTGTAAATGACATATCCTCCTTGGTCAATGACGCAATGCCAAACCCAACTCACAGAAATGTTTCTCTTTTATTTGTGTACCAAAACTGATTAAACGGTATGGCTGTGCTAAGATCTGTCCCATCCAAAGTAGGTTTAATTGTACTGATAATTGCTTAAATTGCTGAAATGAATTTGCTCTGATGAAAAAATGCCCATATGACTGCAGAGGTAAAGATAAACAAACTTTCAAAGAACATCTTCTCCTAGGTCAAAGGCTCGGTTTCAAATTAACTTGACAGAAAATGTCCTTGGCTGACCCCTCTACCTAAAGTGCTGAAGTGGATCTGCTCCTCAGCACAAAATGGCTGTCAGAGCTAAATATAGAAAAAACCTGTAAACAACAATGTTTGTACATCATTACTCAGGTTAGCGAATTAGGTCCATCATTAGGACTGGCTAATCGGAGCTGAAAAGATAATGGATTATCAGTCTTACCATTGTGATCGATAATCGATTAGTAATCGCTGAGGTTTCTGTCATAATTTTACCTGTCTGGCTTTCTGCTGAGCATGTCTCTTACCATATGTTGCACTTTACCAAATGTACCATATGTATATTTGAACAGACAGGCCTGAGCAAACAGTGGAGACCCAGATGAGACGCCGCATGATCAGGGTCTTCACTGTTTGCCACACATCCAGCTATTTTAGGCATGACTTTGGGTAATAAATTGTACCTGCCAAGTAACAGATTAAAGCAAATCAGAAACGATAATCATTTTTGTGGAATTTATCTATCGATTAATCGATTATACGATTAATCGTGTCAGCCTTATCCATCATGGACCTATTGTATTTATAGAAGGTAACACATTTAGTAAACTGATACTAATCTCCCATGTGGCCCTCTTTTTCTTCCTCTTGCTGGGTAAAAACCAGTACAAGCAACAACAATTGGTGTTCGAGGATATCGAACTGGCTATCTCTCGATCTCAAATTCGATGCCTTACCACAGCAACTAAGAGTGCTCACCCAATGAAGCAAATTTCAATTTTGTATTTTGCAATATCTCAATAAAATCGTCGCGACTACGGTTTTTCGCGTGCGATCATTTGATCGATCGTTTGTCAATCGATCCAAAGCTACTAAGCGCAGTAACTTTACGTTGGTTATGTCCATGTGATGTGTAAGAAATCCATGTACAGACAGCGATTATGAGCCACGCCAAGCGAATTTGTGTCTTCGAGCATTTCGTCATGGCAAATTTTAACTGCGCATGCCCAGCCATTCAGAGGGGCCAGGGATATGGCTTTCTGTCTGGAGGTTCCTCTTGATTCACTGCTTGTATGAGCGAGCAGCGAAGGTTCTGGCGAGACTGCGCGGATGCGCAGGCTCGCCTGAACCTTCGCTGCTCGCATAGGCGATAAGTACCAAAATCGCTTGACGGGGCCCTTATAATCAAAGCCGAGCTATTCTTAATAGGTCAGTGTGTTATGTGAAGCTGGCTACCTGTAGATTCGAGCAGGACTGGACTAATGTGATGGGTTTGGCAAACAGTGTACACCCTGATGAGACGCCGCATCTAAACAGGGTCTACACCATTTGCATTTAGTACAAAAGTTTAAGGGTTAAACGAAACAGTCTATGTTCCCATGTAGAACTATATTTTATATAGTAACATATACCTCTTATGCGAGTGAGTTTAGACCCATAAATTCAACCGTATAATTTTAATGAGGTTCTTATGGAACTTCCGGTAATGTATAATATATTAAGAGTGCTCATCCAGTGAAGCAAATTTCAATTTTGCCTTTGCAAAGTCGCGACGTGCAATCCTTTGTTCGATTGTTTGTCAGTCGACTAAAAGTTACTAAGCGCAGTACGATTTGTAAGAAATACATGTACATACAGCGGTTATTTAAAGCCTAGTTATTCTTATTAGGTCAGTGGGTTGTGTAAAGCTGGCTCCCTGTAGATTAGATCTGGGCAGGACTAAGTGTAATGGGTTTGGCAAACGGTATAGGACCTGATAAGACGCCGCATCCAAACAGGGTCTACACCATTTACTTTACGTACAGAAAGTTAAGGGTTAAACGAAACAGTCTCGTATGTTCCCGTGTAGGACCATATGCTTATTCTACCTTCAGAGACAATCGACCCACCAATCGTGACATTGCTATGATTTGTTGGTGGTGTTGTTGCTGTGCCCAAAGGTAACATATACATCTATTGCGAGTGAGTTCATAGAGGATGGTACATGACAGCTCATATAGTATTGAATTTATTAAACAAGTTGAGAAAACGGGATAAAATGCGAGGTTTCGCCGAGCATTGTATCCCTTTTTCTCAACGAGTTTAATGAAAGGGATCAAATGCTAGGTTTCGCCGAGCACGAATGCACGATTCTTTTATCATATGCCGTTTTAAACACACGATTTGTTTACAAAAATGTCAATATTCCGTCATTTGTAAACGCGACGTCATTAAGGACGCCCTACGTGGAACGTCACGGGACGTAGCTAACTAATTTGCATATGTAATCCACTAGTGGATTACGGAATTTATTAATGGCCTTATTACACTCTCAGACGTGATTTCATACTACCTTTCTCGGTCAGCAGCCTGATCTGGATGTTTAAAAACATGTTTAGTGAGTCGGCCCGTCCATGCTTACAAACCCTATTGGTTTCATTGGACGGCAGGGATTGAGATGTCATTTCATCTCAATGTCGGATAAAAGTCCCACAAAATTGGAAGCAACGTCTCCAAAATGACCTATACTCTGTTGCAGGGACGTTAAACCTCAAATCAAACAAACAAACAAAAACATGTCTAGTACAAAAGGTAATAATATATAGAATATCGCAGTCAACTAACATGTTTTTGTTTGTCAATACATACAGCTGTTGATGTTATTAGATTAACTGATTGACTGGGCCGTTAAACTCCAATACAAACGAAAATTAAATGAACTGAGATTTTCATCGATTTTCGTCCAGGTGATAATAGCAATAACACGACGACCGTTTAGGATTTACGACTACTGTAATTTAACCCTTATCTGGTTGAATATTCATTTAAGCCACACCCATTTTTGTCTATCAACCAATCAAATTACTTGATGTAATTAATTGCTACAAATCCATAAACTGAATGCCAACCAGTGTTGATCCTGATCAGATGGCTTCTTCAGAAGTCATCTGATCTGGATCTACACCGTTTTTTTAAGATAGGGATTGACGTGAACAGTAAGATAAGGGTAAAGCATTCCATTTTCTTCAGAATACGAGTGTACTCTTTCTTCGAGAGGAATAAGTATGTGTTCATTTTTTTTTACAATCATACAATAACTGACCTTGGTGACAGAATTGATATTCATGTCAATGAAGAAAAATATGCCCCAATACCAGATCTTGCACCCACTATATAGAGAATACCAGGTTCATGTCTTTTGATATCAAGTTGTCGAGAACGCTTGTAGAATCGCGAGGCGTGCCGAGCGTTTCTACGTGTGTTCTCGAAGCTGAGCCTGATAAACTTGATATCAAATGACACGAATCTGGTATTCTATTTATCAGTTTATCCCCATGTGCATTCTTAAATTAGCAATTTACGATCAGTGACCGAGGGTCCTTAATGCGTTCCAACATTCCAGCGGTCAATATATTTTGTATCAGCCTGACCATATCTTCCTATAATATTTTTTTTTCAAGTAATCTTTCAATTTTTTTCCAGTAATAACTCCATTTTTGCCATTTTCTAGTAGTCTGGTGCATTCATAAAAGTGCAATGTCACGTTGACCTGGTAAAGCTCACTTGTCCTGAGATAGCATATGTTTATCAGGTCAATGTGCTGCAATGCAATCAATAAAGAGGGGGACTGTCACAAAAGAATGCTGGAAAAACGTTACCAAGATTCAGATGTCTACCAGTTGGACTGAAACAGAATATACTTTATCAGGTGCCCCCTTTATTAATTGCATTAAAGCACTTTGACCTGATAAAGATATGCTATCTCAGGACAAGTGCGCTTTAGCAGGTCAGCGTGACATAGCACTTCTATTAACTGGACTGCTGGAAAAAAAATGCAAAAATGTTAGAGTGTACAAGATGATTAAATGATAAATAGAATACCAAATTCGTGTCATTTGATATTGAGTTTATCAGGCTAGGCTCCGAGAACGCATGTAGAATCGCTCGGCAAGTCTCGCGATCTGCATGTGTTCTCGAAGCTTTGCCTTATAAAGTTGTTATCAAGAGACACGAACCGGGTATTCTCTATTTAACACGCTTTTAGAGCTGGCCGTTTCTTTTCAGCGAATATACATGTACGTGCACGCGTATGCTATGTCATTATGAAAAACACTGCCTGATACATGACGAAATTGCTCTTATTTTGACCCACCAGTGCTGTCTATTTCAGCTTGCTGTACCGTTCTAAGGTTGCAATACCGTTCAAAGGTAAGGTTTTTGCGCAAGGTGTCACACAGCGACTTTTAATTTTACACGCGACCCTATTTAAGTTAAGTAGCAGTTAGCGGGTATTTATGTTAGTCGATAGTTACAATTCTGTCCTTAATTTTAAACTTCGTATTATCAAATAGATATGTAATCGTAACATTGTGGAAAAACATAGTTTTAAAATTCGAAACTTACGGAACCCGGGAAGCGACACGATTTTTTTATAAGTTGTGCGCACAAAATAGTATCTTGTACGGACAAGATATTATCTTGTTCGGACAACATATTATCTTGTGCGCACAAGCTATTATCTTCCCGGGTTCCGTAGAAACTTGCCTTCCCTGATAATGGAATAGTCTCGACAGGTTTGAATTTGAGCTCTCAAAGGTCATTGATATATTAGAGCTAAACATTGATTCATAAAACGAGTATGTATATATGAATAGAGTCAACCCTCTTTATATCGACATTCGTTATAACGGCAAAACTCGTTATAACGGCAATTTCAATGGAATGACTTCTTTGCTAAAGGCTTAGTCTTGGTTTCGAGCGGCCTGGGCTTCCCTCGGGCTGGAAATGCACAAATCGAGTCCATGGTCATAAAAGAATTTTGTAATGTAATACTCCAAGAAACATTTTTTTTAGATATTTGTTAGAATCGCCTAGCATTTGTTTCTTGGGGTAATGATGGGGAAAAGGCCTTTTATTACCTATCATACTCCTATCCGGGATTCTTTATAACGGCAAATTCTTTATAACGGCACAATGATAGGGAACAAATACTGTCGTTATAACGAGGGTCCTCTGTATTAACCACGAATCAGGGTTGAGGACTCAACAACAATTCGACGTCAGAGCAGATGAAACCCACCAGTTAGATCACGGCGGATCAAACCCAGGAAATATCAGCCCCCACCCTTCGTGAATTCAAAAGAGTTTGTTGTTTGTTTGATTTGAGGATTAATGTCCCCGTCAACACTGTAAAGGTCATTTTGGAAACGTTGCTTCCAATTTTGTGGGACTTTTACCCGACATTGAGATGAAATGACATCTCAAGCCCTGTCGCCCAATGAAACCAATAGGATTTATTAGCATGGACGGTCCGCCTCGCACCACGGTTCCTGGACAGGCTTAGATCCTCTAAGCTGTTTACTAGTGTGCAGGCCGGATTCAGCTCTGCGTGGAAGCATCATGCAGCCCATATATTTCTTCAATTCCCTATGGGCGGGGGCTTACTGCAAGGGAAGCTATGGAAACTCACCTTTAGAACACAGGAGGAATCATTGAAATTGTCAGTAACATATTGTTGGGCTGCTCCAATTCAAATTTCCGAAAAGAACAGACGTCTCGCAAATAAGGCGCTCCTCCCATCAGGAAATTATCGAGAGAATATAGCTAGGAAGACCCCTACTCACATTGAAATAACAACGGACATCTGTGGCCTAAAAGGTAGGAGCGTTGGCCTAATGGGTAAGAGCGTTAGCTTTTATCCATTAGATAGTATCATATGTTATTAATTGACTATCCTGTATTGTTGCGGAGGTCATCCATATTAGCAATAAGGTCAAAAATCAATGCTGTCAATTAATAAAATTGCCATTAATCAAGCAATTTCGTATTGTCCCAGTTACAGGTCCTCGGTCAGATGTATTGGCCTCGGCCTTTGGCCCGGGCCAATACAGCAGCCCTCGGACCTGTAACTAGGCCAATACGAAATTACTTGATTAATAACATTATAGTATTAATTGATTATCCTATATTACACAAGGTCAACCAATATTCAAACATCATAACTCATGTTTTTAAGTTCGTCAATTAATAAAATTGTCATTAAATCTAGTAATTTCGTATTGGCCCAGTAACAGGTCCTCGGTCAGCTGTATTGGCACGAGGCAATACAGCAGACCTCGGGCCTGTACCTGGGCCAATACGAAATTACTTGATTAATAACATTATATTATTGCTGTTAATATTCAATGGGTCACTGTGTCATTTCGCAGAGAAAATCATTAAACAGCTAAGATTGAACAGCATTAAATTACAATATTACTGAAGACTTCAAAAGTGTGAAACATGTTACATTTGTAGCCTCGTGTGTCTATTCAGAAAAGATGTGGGTCATTTTTTCCATCGGCTACGAGAAACAGGCGATCGATCATGTATGGCACGTAACTCTGCTTTCAATGGAAACTCAATATAATCGTAATGGGTAGGCCTCATGATACACGAATTTTCTGCGCATTACGAAAACACGCCTACATTGTAAACTTTACCGCCGAACAAACGAACATCTTAAGATGAAAAACTGTGATATTTTTCTTATTTCTGCTCAAACTATAGATTGTGGGTACTCGTTAGAACCGACTTTTAGTATTTGGAGCAGAAATAAGAAAATTTTAGTTTGCCCCAGGGCCTGTAAACCCCAATTTTGCTATATAAAAGTGGAGAAAACTGAAGAAGCCATCTGATCAGGATTTACACTGTTTGGCATTTAGTTTATGAATGTGTAGCAATAAATTACGTCAAGTAATTTGATTGGTTGATAGACAGAAATGGGTGTGGCTTAAATGAATAGTCAGCAAGATAAGGGTTAATAGTGTTGATGCGGACGTTTAACCTCAAATCAAACAAAACAAAGTTTCTTTCAAAGAAATTGAAAAAAAAAATGATTGGCAGTGTTATTTTGGCAGCCTATTGGCCATTTTGTGGGAAAGTTACTGTCCTTTTGGCTTTCCGCTGTTGGTGTTTCCATTAGGTCTGTTGTTGCATGTTTGTGTTTCTTTCCTGTTGGTGACTCTGATGGGAGCTGTGGGTTGATTGTATCGATTCCTGATCATTGCCTCTACTTCTATTTTTCAAATAACAGCCGTTCCAAAATGGCTAAATTTTCATTGAAAGGGGGATAATCCGAGAATTTCACAAACTACCTTACTTCTCATGCAAGATCACGAGATGTATTATCCAATGTTCATGGGATCAGGGACAAAAAAGCTTTGAATGCTCGTTTCCTTGCAAATCCTTTCTAGGCATATATTGCAAGACAAGTTCTGAGCAGAAAGGTATGGGCATTAGCAAGTTTGTGATTTTCTAGCTAATCGTTCGAATCACATGGCTATAGCCATCTTTTACCTGAAAGGCTACCGATAGCTAGTGAGTCTCCATGGAAGTTGGCATAGATACTTTCTATATATATTATTATACCTATTTTAATTTCTGCATTTGACACAGAATGTGTTTCATCGCTTGAAGCAGAACTTCAAAATTTTTCAGGAGTATCCACGACCCTATGTCTTGGTGCAGAAATACGAAATAAATATATACCTCCGTAAACCCAATTTTTCACAAAACAAAGTCAGAAAAATGTATAACCGCAATGACTTCAGCACTCAATTTCGTAAAATCATTCTTCGATATAAAAAGATTGGGCACAGCATAAATGTTACACGAAAGACTGCATGCATGGTAGGTAACCCAATCACGGTTGACAACTTTGCTTCCCTCTTTAATTGCACGCCGGCGGGTCAGGCCTCAGATTCTATGATGATTCCAGCGTAAAGGCTTACTGTGAGTTAGAGAGAATCTAATTCTATGTAATGTTGGCTGGTGCCTGATGTTCTGTCTGTGGTCGAGTCCATCGGAGTCTAACTGTTGGTTTTCTTTTGCTCCAGCATTTCAGTGGTTTCTTGCTGTCGAGTTCTCACCTTTGTTTCATCTCTGTGGTTGTTTGATTTTTTGTGTTCTCGGAGATGTTGCAATGATGAGTTAGGAGGCCTTCATGTGGACTGAACAAATTATTTGCTAACTCGCGACGGATGTAAGGGCGAGGATTGTGACCAAGTAAATCGATTTAAGCACACACACACCCGCCACCCCAGTTGAATTCGTTTCGCTAACCTTTCCAAGGCGGTTCTGTCGTTGTTTATTTTTTGAGTGTGTGTATCGCTTATAATACAGTAAAATTCCTATATTAAGACCACCTTTTGGACTGTTCAAAAGTGGTCTTAAAGACCACTTTTGAACAGTCCCAAAGGTGGTCCCTGACCAGAGGACATTGTAGGCAGAAAACACAAAGAAAAATTAAGTGTACGCTTAAAAATAAGCTTTTTTTAGCTGAATTAGTCCTAATTTTAGGTGGTCTTAATAGCGGAATTCTACTGTATTTTGCTTTGGATAGCCAATTGGCAATCTTGTGGGAAAGTAACTGTCCTTTTGACTTTCCCATAGTGATGTTTTCATTAGGGTTTAGTTGTTTCATGTTTGTGTTCCTTTCCCTTGGTGTCTCTGGCGGGAGCTGTGGGTTTATTGTATCGATTTCTGATCGAGTGGGTGTTCATTTCACGGACTTGTTCATGCGAAGTTAATTTTACCAGGCGATCATTTGTGCAGTAGAATTTTGTTCATTCTGCGTTTTGTTTCAGAACTGTTCATCTGGGAGATTGCTTTTCCTCTGTGCATGTCTAAATGTCTATCAATCAAATCTAACCACTATTCTCAATAGTATGCACTTGCAGGCGAAAAGTCAAACGCTCTTTCACTTATGCTCATGCAGACGTGACAAACTATCCGCCTTCTTGTATTAGCCAATTAAATTTTCCTCCAGAGAAAAGACACAATGACATACTAATTTTACCATGCCTTACCAGCACTTTATAATTCGGCCCTCGCCCACCGGGGCTTGAGGAAATAGATGGGCTGCATGATACTTCAATGCAGAGCTGAAACCGATCGCACATGAGTACTGGCGAACCGCTTAGAGGATCTAAGCTTGCCCTGGAAAATTGCTGCGAGTCGGCCCGTCCATGCTTATAAACCCTATTGGTTTCATTGGGCGATAGGGCTTGAGAGGTCATTTCATCTCAATGTCGGGTAATAGTCCTACAAAATTGGAAGCAAGGACTCCAAAATGATCTATACAGTGTTTACGGGGGCGTAAAACCTCCAACCGTTTAAAACAAACACACCAACAACTTAAGTATGCACACATTTTAGTTCAGCTTTAGCCTGTGTGAGTAGCTTTGGCATATGCACAGTTTGGTCGCTAATGGGGCCGTTAAATTAACAATGGTTTGAACAACGGGAGACCCACTTCTTCACAATGTTGATACATTGTAGCCATCACGCTAACAAGTCCTTGAAATAAACACCCCCTTACACCCCACTTTATATAAAGAAAACTGGGGTTTACGGGGGTATACACTATTTTTCTTCTTTCTGCTCCTAGATATAGGTTGTGGGCGGTTCTATCGAGTACCTACAACCTTTGTTGTGAGTATAAATAAGAATAATATCACAAATTCTCTGCACCAAATTGACCGTTTTGGGGATGTAAAAATGCACTATGACGCACGGGTGTGTTATCATAATGAAAAAAAAAACAAAAAAACAAAGCACCGACAGCATTGGTGGGTTGATTGTCTCATAGCCCCAGATAAGAGGGGATATCCGCATAATATTTTTCTTATTTCTCCACGAAAACATATGTTGTGGGAAATTATTTAAAAGAAGTGCCTGAACGAGACACTGCTAAAGAATACCCACAACATATGGTTTCGTGCAGAAACAAGAAAAATACGAGTATTATTCGGATGAAAAAAGTGCTTTATCTTGCGCTAAGAAGTATACTTGAAAAATGACCCTGGACGGAGACATAGATTGTTTCATTTAACCTTTAAATTCTTGTACAGTAAGCAACTAGTGTAGATCCTGATCAGACGCATCAGAACCATCGATGCAACGGTTATTTATAGAAAATAAGCGTGTTACTCTTATCGATGTGCTGCCAGAGTGTTGCGTAAGAGTGGTATAGATACAATCTGGAGTGGAATCATGCTTTGAGTTTGGCATCCAAAATGACCTAAACAGTATTAACGGGTACGCTTAACCTTAATTCAAACACAGCGAATTTCTGAGTTCCTATAAAACATATGCGTGCTGTGTAAAGGAAATACAAATCACGTGATCAAGTCCGTGAAATGAAGACCCCCTAAACCCCACTTTGTAAAGAGAAAACTGGGGTTTACGGGGGTACACATTATTTTTCTTATTTCTGATCCAAGACATAACGAGGCGGTTCTAACGAGCACCCTTAACCTATGTTTGAGCATTTATAAGAAAAAAATCAAGGATTTTCATAAGAAAAGTAGCCATTTTGTAGTTGTGAAAAAATGCACTATGTCGCACGGGTGTGTTGTAATGATAGCACCTAGAAACCGAAGCATTGTCAGTACTGGCGGGTGAATTGTCCATACGGGCCAATTGGGATCATCATGCCTCATGTCAAATCAAGGGACCTTACATGTACTGGCAGTTTTTCCAGCTACGAAAATCCCGAAAAAATTAAAACAACCTTAAAATGACCGTATTTGTTTTTATTTGATTTTCTCAAATTTAACATTGGAGGAAAGAATAATCATTTTTCTATTTAAATATTCAGTCACATTTTCCATTGCATAATGAATATTTTAATTACTGTAGTTTAAAATCAGATACTGTCGCGTATTTGTGCTAATTTACTATTGAAGTACATTAGACATTGGGTCCTATTTTTAATCTAAAATTGACCAATATATAATATATATATATAATATATATATATATATATATATATATATATATATATATATATATATATATATATATATATATATATATATATATATATATATATATATATATATATATATATTTGAATATAATCATATATATATATATTCAAATTAACGGTAAAATATTAAATTTTTATCATCTTAAACCACAGTTTCGCTGTCTAGCGTAGTAATGCTAAAACTTATGTCAGGGAAAAATTTCCCTATTAACTTCTATATATTTTGTCGCGTAACTTTAATCACAGGTAATTTAGCGGAAAACAATTGTCCCACATGTTTGAGTTCAGCTTGAGAAATAAGCCTAAATGGGGAGTCCGACTTAGACAGTTTCGTTTAATCTTTAAATTCCTGTACTTTAAGCAAACACTGTACGCCCTGATCGTTCTGCAACCTCTGATCTTGGTCTGCACTGTTTGTCGATGCCCCACTAAACAAGCCCAGTCCAGGTATTACTTTTTACACAGCGCTCTGACGTTACACGTCGAAGACTAGCGCTGCTATAAATAACCGGTACCTGGATTTTGGACATGATCAGCGAAAGTCAGGCGGCAAGTTTCCATAATTAATAGTTTTGTATAGTAATAAGATAATTAGATAAACAATCGATCCAAAAATCATCCAAATAAAGCATCCTTAATATTTTATAATGTGTAGGTATCGGAAAATCGCCCAAGACTTGAGGGGAATGGGAACACCTTCAGGGGATGCAACTCCTGCTGAAGTATTTTGTCTCCCAAGTCAACAGGGGTCAACTTTTAAAGAAAAAACTTTACTCCTGATGAGTAAATTCTTTTTTTTAAGAGCAGACCCTTTTTCTGTGGAGCAGGGCTTATAGAAAAGCAAACAGGAAGTCCCGCAAGTTGTCTCCTTTGAAAAAATGGTAGACAAATTTGCCAGGTGTTCCCATTCCCCTCAAGCACGAGTTATAATCAATCATGGTAAATGTTCCATTGGTGTTTTAGACTTCGAAGTCTGCATGACTACTGGCACAAAGCAGTCCGGATTTTTTTTGTCCGAAATAAGAAACCAAACCAAAAAATAAAAATCACCAGTTTAGGTACTTATTTGTTAATTAATGCCCCAATACACTTTTAGCTATGGACTCTTTCGTCAAACACGAATTCGCCGGAAACAGTTCTATTTTCTTTACTCTAATTCTTGACCGCACACTATAGCTTGTCATGGCGAATACCAGAAGCCTAATTACAATCTGATTAAGTGACCTTTCGGTATGCTTTTTTAACAAAGTTTGATCCATACAATTCGCCGCGTCATGGGAAAAATATGTTTATCAGTTACCCCTTTGTATTAATCGCATTGTAACACATTGACCTGATAAAGATATGCTATCTCAGGACAAGTGAGCTTTGTGCACTTTTTTGAATGAGCCAGACTCCTAGGAAAAATTGCAAAAATGTTATTATTACTGAAAAAAATGAGAAAAAAAAAAATACATGCAAAAATATCATAGGCAAAATTACGGTCAGATGACACGAAATAATCATTCCGGCGTGTAAGAATTGTTCCATATATTTAGTGTCAAACAATTTTAAATTGTTTGACACTAAATATATGGAACGATTATTGCACGCCGGAATGTTGGAACGCACTGAAAACAATCGATAACAGATCGTAAATTGCATATTTAAAGAGAGTACAACGGGGTAAACTGATAAATAGAACGCCAGAGTCGTGTCATTTGCGACTCGGCTTCGAGGACGCGTGTAGAATCCTTCGGCAAGCCTCGAGATTATACAAGCGTTCTCGAAGCCTTGCCTGATAAACTTGATATAAAACACGAACCTGACAGTCATTAGCAAACAATAGAGGTGCTGTTCCTCGCGCGTATCCGCAAAGTTAAATATTTGCTGGTTGGGGTTTACGATGCTCGTACTTTCTATATCTCAGTGAAATTGCAAGACTGTTTGTTTTTACCCATCGGCACAGGTTTTCTCAAATTTCACAAAGATTCAACGCCGTACCCGGTGGAGGGGGGGGGGGGGCATACTAAGAGCAACTTGGCGTGGTGCCTGGTCCTCGTATGGGGAAGATTAATTGACGCGAGACGCTCAACGGGGTCTCTATCGGCAGCGGTGAAATGGGAAGTGAAGGGAACCCGCTCCATACCACAAACAAACACGGGCACGTCCCCATGGCTTTTTAAAGGGGCAGTTTGGAAAACTATCAGTCCGGCGGCAAACAAATGATGCTCCGAGAAACGATGTGAAGCCGGCCTTTATATTCGCCGAGCATAACGGGCACTGGTTATGCAACTTTGTTAAAGTCAAAACTGACCAAGTTTTAACAGTTTTTAGTTTTTGCAGCCGGGCAGTATTTTGATTGTCTGGTCTAAATAATTAACCTGCAGACCATTTTAGACTATGATGTAACAGAGTACAGCAGCATTCTCCATGAGAAGGCATATTTAGTAAATGGGGAAAAGCATTACTTTAACAAGTCCGTTTAATGTAAAACCAACTTTATATAGCCGTACATGGAATTCACAAGGCTAAATATACTTGTATTTTCTTTTATTTCTCAAACGCATAGGGCACCCCCGCCAATCGGGGCTTGAAGAAATAGATGAGCTGCCTGGTGCTTCCGCGCAGCGCTGAATCTGACCGAACTTGCGTACTGGTAAACCACAAGAAAAAGTGATACGAGTGGAAACGCTCCTTAAACACTAGCGCTATTTATGGGCGGTAGAGCTTTGGATGTCATTTCATATCATTGGCGGGTAAAGGTCCCACAAAATAGGAAGCAATGTCTCCAAAATGGCATACATATTGTTGACGGGGACATAAAACCTCAACTCAAACATAACAAAATCATAGATTATGGGTACCCGTGAGAACCGTCTAACGATCACACATAAACTATGTGTGCAACAGAATAAGACCAATTCCACGCATTTCCATCGGACAAATTCTTGTTCATGAGACATTAAATATGCCATTATGCTTTGAGCGCCCCGTTATCTCAGAAATTCGACATGCGTAGCTAATGAGAATCATCCACAATAACCACCATGCTTCTGTTTTGGTTTGCGTTTCAATCCTGCAGCCTTGGCCTGATTTTCCTGTTTGCAAATTCGCAGCTAATCATACAAATAATGGCGCAATTTTCTAATTAGCCCAGCCTCTTACTGAAAACTGTCATCAAAACGATGTTCTAATTCATTTTACCAGTTATCAGTGTTGTCGTTCATGTACGCATTGCCAAGAAAACAATTAGCTGGCTAGATAGAAATCAACTTCAAGTTGCCTGTTTTCGTCTTTCCTTTGTTATAAGTTTGTACCAAATGGAATCTTCCTCCTTATATATGGCAGGAGTCCCTTTCAAAATTCAGGGGTGTCAGGTTGTGTTATCTTCAAAATTGATTTGGAAAATAGCTTAACTCCTCGCAAACAGTGTAGGCCCTGATCAGACGCCACGTTCCGCGGCGTCTGATCTTGGCCTGCACCGTTTGCCAGTGTACCCGTAGGACAAAAACAGTGGTGTAATCAGATCTAGCATATGACGTCACGTCTGAGAATGTAATAATGTCAGGTATTCAATTCTGGAGTAAATATGCAAATTAGTTATATATGTCCTTAACGTCCTTAACGACGTAGCGTTTACGAATGGTCAATTATTGACAATTTTTTGTACAAAAATCGTGTAAATGTTACATGATAAATAGCATCTTGCATTTGTGCTCTTGTATTATTGAATTTATAACACTCGTTGGGGAAAAGGGATAAAATGCGAGGCTTCGCCGAGCATTTTGTCACTTTTTCTGAACGAGTTTTTTTCAAAATTCACCTAAGAAATGAATTTTATTTTTCTGCTGTTTATGAAAGTATGAACGCAGTGGGTCGCCTGTAAAGTGAATGAACCCCGAAGTGGATCATGTAACTTTTACTAGCGGCACGAAAGAATCAGGTCTATTTCTTATATTAACATTCTTTCTCCTCATCACTTGGCGAAAAAAAAGCAGCTTATTGGGAAAACTTTTAAAGCTGAAAAGCATTTGCACGCTGTTTTTCTACAAAGAACGAAACAGCGTCGACGTCACCAACGCCTGATCAGATCGTATATAACCATGGTTTAGACTGACGTCACTTGACTGAAAATCACGCGACTGGAAGCGTTCATGTAAGTATGGGCCACAATGTTTTCAGGCTTAAACCGATTATTTAATGTTTATTGTTGGGAACAACACCCTAACCTAGGGCGAAAATTTGGCCGGTAAAAGATCTTTAAGACCCCAGTGGCAAATGCTGCTGACCGTTCTAAGGTGGTAGTTTTGGCGTTGGCCTTTTGCTGTTGTATTTTTTTTCATGTCTGCGAATTTGTTACGAGTTGTTGTTTAGTGTTTTCTAATGGTCTAATCACCCCGTGTGGGGAAGAAATGGCTGATTGTTCCATTTCATAAACACTCATAAATTTTCTTGTTTTGTGTATGTCTCCTCTTCCTCTTGGTGTCGAGAGTAGGCTGCGTCATGTGATAGTGGCGCTCCCTGGGTCTTTCTTTTATTTTTTACACTGAAAATGTGAATATCATTACGATATCTCGCCCGTAAGACATAGTGCATTTTTCACATCTCCAAAATGGCTACTTTTCTGATGAAAATCCTTCATATTTTTCTTATAAATGCTCAAAACATGGAGGCGGTTCTAACGAGTACCCACAACCTATGTCTTGGAGCAGAAATAAGAAAATTAATGAATACCCCCGTAAACCCCATTTTTCCGGTCTATATAAAGTGGGGTTTAGGGGTCTTCCTTTCACGGACTAGTTCACGTGATGTAATACATGAACACTCATAATGCTTGACGCAGTGGCATAGAATCAGACCCCTGACGACACTGGTGGGTCAAATGTATCTGAGAGTAGGCTTAAAACAATGGCATTGGACCTGGATATGATGTTATAAAACAGTTTCATGCTAAAGTCAGCTGACCATGAAAAGTGTCCATAACTACTAAAATACAAACAAATCAAGTCATTTTCCTGCACAGATCACCACAGAAAGTCGTTAATCTAAAATGCCAACATAATGTATACCCCTGTACACCCCCAGTTTTAATTTATACAAGTTTGGTTTAAGGGGGGCCAAAATTATATAGGCGTGTTTGCGTGACGCTTAGTTCTGTGGAACGCGGGTTCGACTCCCGCCGGGGTCGGCAACATTCTTTCGTGGAGATTGATCATGAAATCTTTTCTACGGTCATTCTCTCCCTTCCGCTGATTCAAGAAGGGCAGTTGTCAGTTTCTGGCGAAAGAATGTGCACTGTACTGGTTAACCGCTTACGTATAAGCCTGCCCAGGAAAGTGTTGATAGGTAAACTGACCGGCTCAAAAATGACCTAAATAGTGTTGACTGGGCCGTTAAACTCCAATTCAAACAAACAAATTAGTTCTGTGGTTGACACAAGTACGAGGGTAGGCTGAAAAGTTCTGAGCCTGACCATGAAGCAGGCATCGAACACCCATGAAATTTTGTATTCATTAAATCCAAACCTTTATTACTTGATTTGACTCAACTGAGTTCAAGTTTACCTGCAATACGTAGAAATTCTAGACTTTGAAAATTGATACTAGCACGTTTTTGAGAAAATGGACAAAATCTGGCATCGTGGTGTCATCAAGTACCTCCTTAAAAAGGGGTTAGCTCCTAAGGACATTCATGCCGATATGGTTGCTACATTAGGGGATGATGCGCCTTCGAATGCAACCGTGAAAAGGTTGGCAGCAAATTTTAAGATGGGCAAGGATAGCCTTGAAGATGATGACCGGTGTGGACGACCCACAACGGCAACAACTGAGGAAACTATCAGCCAAGTGCACATGGCCGTGATGGATGACAGGCGTTTAACTGTGAATCTAACTGAGCTAACACTGTTGGCATCTCCCATGAACGAGTAGAGAACATTCTACACAGTTAATTAGGAATGTCGAAGGTTTCCGCCAGATGGGTGCCACGGCTTTTGACGCCTGACCAAAAGTTGACCAGACTGAACCTGTCACAAGCCAATTTGGCTATTTTTGAAGCAGACCAAGATGGTTTTCTTGACAGTTTTGTCACTCAGGATGAGTGTTGGGTTCATCACTTTGAGCCTGAGACCAAAAGACAATTCATGCAATGGAAGCACCCTGGCTCACCCCCTCCAAAGACGGCAAAGGTCGTCTCCTCTGCAGGGAAGGTGATGGCATCAGTGTTCTGGGATGCCAAGGGTATAATATTCATAGATTACCTTCAAAAGGGAAGAACAATTAATTGGGAGTATTATGCAGATCTGCTAAAACAATTGCGAAAAACAATTAAGGCTAAACGACCCGGAAAATTTACAAAAGGGGTCTTGTTCCATCAGGACAATGCGCCTGCTCATAAATCGGTTGTCGCAATGGCTGATGTGCATGACTGTGGCTTCACACTTGTCGATCACCCTCCGTATTCACCTGATCTAGCTCCATCAGATTATTTCCTGTTTTCAAACATGAAAAAGCACTTGGCTGGGCAGCATTATCGGTCTGACGAGGAGGTGATAGCTGCTGTGGAGGAGTTTTTCAGGGACCAAGATGAGACCTTCTATACCACTGGGATCCAAGGACTCCAGCATCGCTGGAGGAAGTGTTTGGACAGGAAGGGAGACTGTGTTGAAAAATAAGGCACTTTCAGCATGGACAAACCATTGGATCTTCGTCAGGCTCAGAACTTTTCAGCCTACCCTCGTAGTTTATCCTGTCCGTACAAATCATTTAAGCATTTTGAGAACATGATATTAAAACGAACTCAGAGATTAAACACGACAACCCATTCCCTTGCAAACACTGTAGATCCAGATCAGATGGCTTCTGAAGAAGCCATCTGATCAGGATCTGCAATGTTTGACATTCAATTTGTGAATTTGTAAGAATAAACTACATTGAGTAATCTGATTGGTTCAATGTCCGAACTGGGTGAGACTAAATTAATTATTGGGCGGGATATGGATTAATTAAGTACAGCTGTAACTTGTACAGCTACATTGTAAACTAAACTTAGTTTGCTTTCACTTCATCCTCAGAGAAATTCTATTACTACATTCCAAACTGATTTGAAAAATGACGATATTTCTAATGTGTTTGCAAATCATATAGCTTTGATCGAAACCCACATTACATCTCACAGTTTAACCATAAATACCACAATCTATCAACTGCCTGCTTTGCTTTATACCAAGCATAGTGTGGCAATCTATTCAAGAAATGAATTTTATTTTTCTGCTGTTCATGGAAGTATGAACGCAGTGGGTTGCGTGCAAAGTAAATAAGCCCCGATTGGGTTCATGTTAACTTTTCTAGCGACCCGCTGTCGTTCATACTTTCATGAAAAGCGGGAAATTTAAGTTTATTTTTTTATATTTACATTCTTTGCCCCTCCTCACTGGGCGAAAAAAAAATGCTTATAGGGCAAATGTTTAAGGCTGAAAAACCTTTCTACAAAGAGCAGAACAGCATTGACGCCACAAACGCCCATAGAGAACCATGGTTTAGACTGACACTTGACGTCACTGAAATTCACGCGACTCGATGCGTTCATTGAAGTATGAACTACATTCTTTTTAGGTTTACATCAGACTGGAAATGTAAATATATGGTCATGAAAATCAACCAGGCTATCCATGTTACAAAGTGACTTGTAAAATCGTTAGTACAAATACCAAAATATATTTAAAAAATAAATACATTAATCTTAAGATAATTAGCCGAAAACATTTGGGTTCTTTGCTGCTCAAAACCGAACGGAAGTGCAATGAACACTCATTCAAATTATGAAACTACCAAATCGCATTTGAGACAGAACGTTTTGCAGTATCCTTATTGCACAAAACCCTCAATGAATGATTATACTTATAATATATCTTAATCCTTATCCCAAGTTACGTAATAACGGATCTTACATGAGTGTTTATGTATTATCGAATTTATTAAACGAGTTGAGGAAAAGAGATAAAGTGCGAGGCTGTGCCGAGCATTTTATCCCTTTTCCTCAACGAGTTTAATAAATTCAATAATACATGAGCACGAATGCAAGATTCTATTTATCATATGACATTAAAAACGCATTGTATTCACGATTGTTTACAAAAATGTCAATATTCCGCCAATAGTAAACGCGACGTCGTTAAGGGCGTCGTACATGTAACGTTACGGGACGTATGTAGCTAATTTGCATATTTAATCCACTAGTGGATTATCGAAAATAATATATGGCGTTATTATACTCTCAGACGCGACTTCATATGATAAATAATAAAAACCTCTCAGTCCCATGGACTGCCTTCCTTTCCCTTTACATAAATTTCATATATAAATATATTCTATATGAGGGTTGTCCTTCGGAAGCAAGGAATACATTGCGAAAGAGAAAAGGATGGACTATACAAGTTTTTCTGGGCTAGACTAGCTAGTTTCGTCCAATAAGGCCTCATCAGTGACCCTCAAATATTTTTTAAAAATTCACAATAGATCTTATGGACAGGAAAATAAAAACTACACAATGATGAATGACAGGGAGACTTGTTACGGCCGCCGCACATTCCCTTAACATCAGCTGTACTAACGTTAAATATGTTCTTCAAAAGGGTTATCTTTTTAAGCAAGTAATGCATCACAGAAGTGTAAAATATGGAGTGTCCATGTTTTTTAGACCAGACTATATGTAGCTAGTTTCGCCCTCATCAGTAACCATCAAACATTTTCAAGTTCCAAAATGGAATTAACGATCCCAAAGAACAAGAAAAATGATGAAACTGAATAATGATAGGAGACAGTAGCCTCGAATGGAGACTTAGATCAAAATGTTGGATATATTTCAAACCTAAATCTGATCATTTACTATTAAAAACACAATTGATAACATAAATAGCAAGGATTGTACTGTATCGTATGTGATATTCTGTCGTAAAAGAGAACACGAAGCATTTTAGGACAATACCCATGAAGGATCAGTTAAATTGTATATCTATTTGGACGGGACGTACCATTAAGATACGAGGACTGTTCAAATGTGAATGCAAGTAGAACGTTTTCTCATGCACTAATGCAAAAATCACCTGTCTATAAATATCAAGGGTAGAAAAACATTTTACCTATACATTGATACCAAACCTGTTAAAATCCGTCCACTTTAGCTATGTATATCGTTCGATAAACACTGTCTACTCTTGTATACTAAAACAAAACATGGTTGGAAGAAGGTCAGAGTACGCCGTTGAAATACGGTCCTATATTAAGAATCGTTGTATTCTTGGTATACGGTGCAAAGACATTTTTGATGAAATATGTTCGGTTTATGGGCATAATGAAATGTCTTTTCCGACAGTTTTTTCGTTGGTGTAAGAAATTCAGCTGTGGGCTAGGCTCAACAGAAGATGCACCGCATGATCGTCGGCCGAAAAGAGCAACATCTGCCAAGATGGTTGCTAGAGTGAAAGAAATAGTTGCTACCGATGCACGATACAACACTAGGCAAATAGCTAGTATGGTTGGCATCTCATTAGGAGCAGCTCATACAATTCTGAAACGGGATTTGAAAATGAGAGAGATCTGTGCTAGATGGATTCCCCATCTGTTGACAGATGAGCAGAAAAAGACACGTGTTCATTGCGCCAAGAAGTTGCTGAAAAAGTTTCCAAATTACAATGCACGGTCTTTCGCTAAAGTCGTCACAGGTGACGAGACATGGGTTCACTTTTTTGAGCCAAAACGAAAGATTCAGAACAAAATATGAGCAACAAAGTATTGCAATAGACCATGCATTGCAAAGCGGACCATGAGCGTCAATATTCTGCAATATTCCAGTGCCTTCATAGTATACCTCGAAAAGACTACCAAAATGCATCCAATGATTGGATCAGAAGACTGAAAGTTTGTATATCTGTTAAAGGGGAATACTTTGAGTGGACAAAATAAATTTTTCATCGAAATCTATCCCGGAATCATTTTTAACGTGCTTAGTTGCATTCATATTTGAACAGTCCTCGTAACACACCCTTGCGGCTTTGTGCGTCAAAAAATGGCTACTTTTCTGATGAATATCCTTGATATGTTTGTTATAAATGTTCAAAACATAGGTTTTGGGTGCTCGTTAGAACCGCCTCATTGATGCGGTTCTAACGAGTACCCATAGCCTATGTCTTAGAGCAGAAATAAGGAAAATAATGTTTGCCCCCGTAAACCCCAGTTTTCTCTTTCTAAAGTGGGGTTTAGGGGGATCTTCATTTCACGTACTTGTTCACGTTTTGCTCAGTAGGTGGCCATAAGGCCAATTAATAATTGTAAAGTAACTTAATGGCCATTACTGCTTAACGCCCTAACGGTCAGTGAGCGGAATACAAAGTTGTGTTCTTTAACACTTATCTTGCTGTTCACGACAATCCCTATCTTTGCAAATAGTGTAGATCCAGATCAGATGGAAGAAGCCATCTAAGAAGCCATCTGATCAAGATCTTCACTGTTTGGCATTCAGTTTATGAATTTGTAGCAATACATTACATCAAGAAATTTGATTGGTTGATAGACAGAAATGGGTGTGGCTTAAATGAATATTCAGCAAGATAAGGGTTAAGATACTCATAGTGCAGAACATTCCGCCTTAGGGCATAGTCCCATAGTATTTACGAACATACGCCTATACAAATACATTGTAACCGTTATCGCCGAAAGAAATTAAGGTGACAAACTGTTAGCCCAATTTTTACTACATAAAAGTGGGGTTCGAGGGGGGTCAAACTTATATAGGCGTGTTTTCGTGACGTATTCGAGGGTTTAATAGAAGAGAAGGCACTGCCCAGGAATCGATACAATTAACCCAAAGCTCATATCAGCGACACCAACGCGAAAGAAGCACAACCATGAAACAACCAGACCCTAATGGAAACATCAATAGCGGAAAGCTAAAAGGACAATAACTTTCCCACAAAATGACAAATCATAACAATCAAAGCACTGAGAGCACTGGTGGGTCGATTGTCTCCGAGTGTAGATTTGGAACGAGGACTTACACTTAGACACTTAGACGATTAACCCTTAAATTCCTGCGCTGTAAGCAAACCATGTAGACCCTGATCAGACGCTGCGTTTTTTTGGTGGCGCACCCTTAAATTCATGTAATGTAAGCAAACAGTGTAGACCCTGATCAGACGCCGCAGAATACGTCTGGGTCCATACTGTTTGCCAAGCCCAAACCATGATTCCAGCCCGGATTTTACAGATAACCCTTTTACGCAACACACTGAAAGCTATTTACATTGATTTTCCCACAAAATGACAAAACATAACAATCAAAGCACTGAGAGCACTGGTTGGTCGATTAGTGTAGACCCTGATCAGACGCCGCAGAATGCGTCTGGGTCCACACTGTTTGCCAAGCCCAAACCATGATTCCAGCCCGGATTTTACAAATAACCCTTTTACGCAACACGCTGAACTAACTCTGCTATTTACATTGATTTCGATAGTCACGTGGACAACAGCACGAATTCAGTTTCTGTTCTTTAAAACATTGGGTTGATTGTAAACCAATCGACCAAAAATAAACCGCGACAGAGAACCGCCTTGGAAAGGTCAGCGAAATGAATGCCACTGGGGGGCTTAAATCGATTTTACGAGGCCACAATCCTCGCCCTTACTTCCGTCGCGATTAAGACAAATAATATAATCAGTCCGCATGAAGGCCTCTTAATATTACTCTATTCCGGACACCACACAACTACCCCCAACAACCCCGGTATTCAAAGGGCTCATTGACGAATTAAGTTCCTGCAGAATACAGTCGAACTCCAATGGCTCGAACACCTTACGGACCATGAAAATCTGTTCGAGACAGGGGTAGTTCGAGCAACTGAGGGCTAATGCCAGGAGGCATAACGACATACTTTACGACATTTTTTCTATGTTCTATAATGAAAAATGTATGCTGTGTGTACTCATAAGAATCGCCTTATCGAGGCGATTCTAATGAGTACACACAGCATACATTTGCAAGATCAAAGACGACAATATCCCAATTTTTACTCTCCCTATTTCTCACGTACAGAAATTCCCTAGGGACTCAAGAACGGGTTCGGCTCAGCCATGGTAAACGAGCCATCAGTGTTCGAGCCATCGAAGTTATACTGTACATCAATATCTAACATAGTTTAGTATGCCTACTTTCAATAACCAAAAACCGCAACAAACTGTAATTTCATTGCCTTGTCATTCTGATTGAGGAAACGTTTTTGTCCCATATTTCACTTTCAATATTCTGAAGCAATATTACTCCTTCGAACGGAATTAAGTAACTAATGTAATCAATTAGAGAAGAGTTTATTTTTTGTTCTCGCTGTCATGTCTGGCTTCTATTTTAATAAACTTGAAACGAATTAAAATTTGCTGATGTCATCAAAGCTGAACGAGGATAGTTTCGGGATGCATTTTACGAGGACTGTTCAAATATGAATGCAACTAAGCACATAAAAATGATTCCGTGATAGATTTCGATGAAAATTTTATTTTGTCCCCTCAAAGTATTCCCCTTTAACAGATATACAAACCTTCAGTCTTCTGATCCAATCATTGAATGAATTTTGGTAGTCTTTTCGAGGTATACTATGAAGCCACTGGAATATTGCATAACCGGGGTGTTTGCGCTGTACACAATTTCGACCAGAAAGGTATTTTTTCAGCCTCGGGAACAAAAAAAGTCACACAGGGCAAGGTCAGGGGAATACGGGGGGTGAGGGAGTTCTACAACCTTTTCCTGCTTCAGATAGTCCTGCACAATGAACGCCTTGTGCGATGAAGCATTGTCATGTAGCAATCTGACATTGGCCTAAATATTTCTTCAATTTTCGAAGAACTTTATTCTTGATAAAAACTTCGCATTTACAGATTTGCCTTTAGGCACAGCAACCTGAATAGCAGGGCCCCGATTTGAAAAGAATATGGCATACATTACCTTCTTGACGCTCATGGTCCAATTTTCAATGCATGGTCTTTTGCAATACTTTGTTGCCCATATTTTGTTCTGAATCTTTCGTTTTGGCTCAAAAAAGTGAACCAATGTCTCATCACCTGTGACGACATTAGCGAAAGACCGTGCATTGTAATTTGGAAACTTTTTCAGCAACTTCTTGGCGCACTGAACGCGTGCCTTTTTCTGCTCATCTGTCAACAGATGGGGAATCCATCTAGCACGGATATTTCTAATTTTCAAATCCCGTTTCAGAATTGTATGAGCTGCTCCTAATGAGATGCAAACCATACTAGCTATTTGCCTAGTGGTGTATCGTGCATCGGTAGCAACTATTTCTTTCACTCTAGCAACCATCTTGGCAGATGTTGCTCTTTTCGGCCGACGATCATGTGGTGCATCTTCTGTTGAGCCTAGCCCACAGCTGAATTTCTTACACCAATGAAAAACTGTCGGAAAAGTCATTATGCCCATTAACCGAACATATTTCATCAAAAATGTCTTTGCACCGTATACCAAGAATACAACGATTCTTAATATAGGACCGTATTTCAACGGAGTGATCTGACCTTCTTCCAACCATGTTTTGTATTAGTATACAAGAGTAGACAGTTTTTATCGAACGATATACATGGCTAAAGTGGACGGATTTTAACAGGTTTGGTATCAATGTATAGGTTAAATGTTTTTCTACGCTGTGATATTTATTTACAGGTGATTTTCGCATTAGTGCATGAGAAAACGTTCTACTTGCATTCATATTTGAACTCGTATGCAGCTTAGACAAAATCGTGGCTGTGTCGCCTTCAGCAGTCCCAGACGGGGAAAACGTGGTACTATTGCAGCCTCCATTCCACAAAGGATAAAGTGCGGTTAAAGGGGTACCCAACATTTTTGGAAGTTGTTTACAAATCAAGCCTATGTAGTTTTGACCCATTTAAACCCCCCGCTTTTATAATAGTAACCTGGAGTTCACAGGGGTATACATTATTTTTCTTATGTCTGCTCCAAAGCATAAATGGTGGGTGCTTGTTAGAACCGCCACACAGAGGCGGTTCTTTTGTTTGTTTGTTTGTTTGATTTGAGGTTTAACGTCTCCGTCAACACTGTAAAGGTCATTTTGGAGACGTTGCTTCCAGGTTTGTGGGACTTTTACCCGACATTGAGATGAAATGACATCTGAAGCCCTGTCGCCCAATGAAACCAATACAGTTTATTAGCATGGACGGTCCGCCTCGCACCGCGGTTCCTGGACAGGCTTAGATCCTCTAAGCGGTTTACCGGTACTCGTGTGCGGGCCGGATTCAGCTCTGCGTGGAATCATCATACAGCCCATATATTTCTTCAAGCCACTATGGGCGGGGGCCGACCGAAGCGGTTCTAACGAGTTCCTGCATTCTATGTTTTGAGCAGAAAATGAAATATATCAGAATTTTTTTTATCTGAAAGATACTTTTTTGAGTGATAAAATGTTCAATGTATTATAATCGGTGTGTTTTTGTAACACTCTTTATTAAAAGAATTCTACATGACTGATCCCTATATGCTCCAGCTGCTACGTTCCTTTCATAAAATGTGTATTCAGCCGGCCTTCAGTAACAAAAATACCTTTGAGCCCATGAACATTTTAGAAGCTCCCGTGGAGTAGTCATATCGCTACTCGCCTCATAAACCAGGGGTTCTCGGTTCGATCGCGGGCTTCTCAAGACTTCTTGATGGGTTTTTAAATCGAGGTCAAGCCTCCGTATGACCTAAGTTGTTGGTAGGACGTAAAACTCAAACACACACAGCATGAACATTTGTTCGAGATACGGATAGTTCGAACTACTGAAGTTTAGTCATTGCACCAGGCCATGAGGCAAAATTAGGATCACTTACAAGGGGAATGGGTACACCTTCATGGGAGGCAACTCTTGTAAAAGTATTTTGGTCTCCCATGTCAATAGGGGTCAACTCTTAAAGGAAATAATTTGCTCCCGAGGAGCAAATTCTTTCCTTTAAGAGTTGACCCTTTTTTCATGGGACAGAGCTTTCAGATCAGGCAAATAGGAAGTTCCGAAAGTTGTCTCCCTTTGAAAAATGGCAGAAAATCCCCCAGGTGTTCCCATTCCCCTTAATTATATATTTAAATATTGCTGTGTGTACTCGTTAGAATCGCCTCATCGAGGCGATTCTAATGAGTGCACACGACATACCTTTTGAGATAAATTCAGGAAAACTCTTAGATATCAAAATATATGGATATCTTCAGCTCTTTAAGTAATCTCTAGGAACTTAAAACTAGTTCGAATTAACCATTATAATAAAAGATTACCCGTATTCGAGTAAACGAGTGTTTCTTTTATTATAAGGGTTATTAATGTCCTTAACTTGATGAGTGTTTGAGTTTTACGTCCCACAAACAGCTAAGGTCATACGGAGACAGGACCTCGGTTTAAAGACTCATCCGAAAGTCTGGAGAAGCCCGGGATCGATCCTGCGACCCCTGGTTTACAAAGCGATCCTTAATTTGATTAAGTAATGCAATTTTATGCAATGTTCATTGAAATATGACCAACATCGAAATATCGGGGTAAGGAGCAAAATAAATGGGCCCCGTCAAGCGATTTTGGTACTTATCGCCTATGCGAGCAGCGAAGGTTCAAGCGAGCCTGCGCATCCGCGCAGTCTCGCCAGAACCTTCGCTGCTCGCTCATACAAGCAGTGAATCAAGAGGAACCTTCAGGCAGAAAGCCATATCCCTGGCCCCTCTAAATGGCTGGGCAGGCGCAGTTAAAATTTGTCATTACGGAATGCTCGAAGACACAAATTCGCTTGGCGGGGCTCAAATGAACTTTGAATACGGGGTTCATGACCCGGTGTTATTCATACTTCAATATTTACATTTCCAGTGAAAAATCTAATGTAAATCAACAGAAAACAATGTAGTTCATACTGTCATGAACACGTCCAGTCACATTATTTTCAGTGACGTCAAGTGACGTCAGTTCAAACCATGGTTCTATACGATGGCGACATCAACAGTTCAATATTATTTTTGGACGAATATGTCAATTCTGCGAGAGACACGACTAAATATAATTTGAAACTGATAAATGGAACGAATGACGGGGATAGGGAGTGAAGCGGGAAGGGTATCGGTTATTGGGAATAAGACATGATTGTTCCCCTTAAGGTAAGGGGCAGAAATTGAAAAAAATAGGAAGAGACGAGCTGTTTCATACTTTCTAAATATTTAAAATGTATGTATATACAGTCGCACTCCAATGGCTCGAACACCTTTGGGCCCACGAACATCTGTTCGAGACAGGGGTAGTTCGAGCCACTGAGGTTACTGTCAGAGGGCATAACGAGATACTTTTAGACATCTTTTCGGTGTTCTATAATGAAAATGTATGCTGTGTGTACTCATTAGAATCGCCTCATCGAGGCGATTCTAATGAGTACACACAGGATAAATTTGCAAGATAAAAGACTAAAATCTCTTTAATTATCCCCCACTATTTCTTATGTAAAGGATTTCTCTCCGGGCTCAATAATGGGCTCGACACAACCATGGTAAACGAGCCAACGGTGTTCGAGTCATCGAAGTTCTTCTGTATTGTGCATGTTATATGTAATATTGGCTTATTTTGAAACTAAATTTAAAAAAAAAAAAAACTATTTATTTATAAATGAAATAGTCTGCCCTATAGCAGACTGGGAAGAGCTTGATAGTCATTTCATTACGGAACCACGCCTATACCAATCCATTGTAACCTATATCGCCAAAAAAATCGACAATTTTAAGATGACAAATTGTGATATTTTTCTTATTTCTGCTCAAAATATAGATTGTGGGTACTCTTTAGAACCGCCTCATCGAGGCGGTTCCAACGAGTACCCACAATCTATATTTTAGAGCAGAAATAAGAAAAATAGGTTTACCCCTGCAAACCCCAGTTTTACTATATAAAAGCGGGATTCGAGAGGGTCAAAATTATATAGGCGTGTTTTCCTGATGGCTAGGTTTCCGCGTGGCTTTCTTGGCCTAATGTGAGGGTACGTCTATCAGCCCACCTTGGGAGTCATTCAGAAACGTTTTGCAGACAGGAATCGAAAAGTATTTCACCCAGCGTACAGTGAGTGCAAAGCCTTCGTTGTCATGGGTGACCCAGGAAAGTAAGCGATCCATGCAAAAAATAAGAAAGAAAGAAAGAAAGAAAGAAAGAAAGAAAGAAAGAAAGAAAGAAAGAAAGAAAGAAAGAAAGAAAGAAAGAAAGAAATCGTGTAAATATAAGGAGCATAGGCACTCAACAGACAGGCGTCAGTTACTGTCGGGAGGGTTGGGACGATCTCACTAAGTACTGGTAAAGCGCTTAGATAGTCTAAGCCCGTTAATGAACAGTGAAGGAAAATGACCGGCCGAAATACTCTTAGCTCAGCTATTTACCGGGTCGAAAAAGCACAAAACGCAGCAATAAAGAGGCATGCATTTGATGAAACCAGACACTTGGCCAAGCAAAAATACAATCAAACCCACGAGAGGCGTACTACGGAAATCTTGGGTATTGCAAGCGCATCATAACATCAAATAGTATCGTATCAGTCGCGTCTGACTGGTGATCAGGAGGACGGTCGTTCGATACATGCTGGGGCCGGCAACATACTTCGTGGAGATTGATCATGAAATCATTCTCTCCCTACGCTGATTCAATAAGGGCAGTTGTCAGATTCTGGCGAAAGAATGTGCACTGTACTGGTTAACCGCTTATGTATAAGCCTGCCCAGAAAAAGTGTGGATATGTAAACTGGCCGGCTCAAACATTACCTAAACAGTGTTGACTGGGCCGTTAAACTCCAATACAAACAAACAAAACCAAACGTATCGTATCAGTGTAACAACTAATATATTACGACATCTTGCATGTGTGTTTACCAGCGAATAGTACATTACAAACTTTGAAATTGTAATGATAATATTTTTCTAGAAAACAAAATGTCAAACAAACTGCTCCAAACCGGCTACTTCAGTAAGGCTTTGGATGTGGTACAGACCTTTCCCCGCCACATGACCACATGATGTTTCACTATGAGATAGCATTGGCTATCGTTCTATTCAAGCACAATTATAAGACAAGCTCCGATTCAAATATGTCATATATATATATATATATATATATATATATATATATATATATATATATATATATATATATATATATATATATATATATATATATATATATATATATATATATATATATATATATATATATATATATTAAGCACTCATCTGAGCATTAGATTTTCTTTGGTTCGGAACCAAAAACAAAGGTTGACTACTACATGTACCAAAATAATATGTCACTCCTGTCTCTGTTTCACTTCAACCCATACAGTAGAACATCGATGGCTCGAACACCGATGGCTCGTTAACCATGGATGTGTCGAACCCATTCTTGAGCCCCTAGCGAAATCCTCTACATAAGACAAAGTGGGGGATAATAAAGGAGAATTTAGTCTTTTATCCTGCAAATGTATGCTGTGTTTACTCATTAGAATCGCTTCTAATGAGTACACACAGCATACATTTTCATTATAGAACACCGAAAATATATCTAAAAGTATCTCGTTATGCCTCCTGACAGTAACCTCAGTGGCTCGAACTACCCCAGTCTCGAACAGATTTTAGAGGTCCCAAAGGTGTTCGAGCCATTGAAGTTCGACTGTATTTGACAATACAATCTCCCACCTGATAAGTTTGGAGTGGTCCATTTAGGTTTAACAAATTATTTGTTTAAATCGCGACGGAAGTAAGGGGCGAGGATTCTGGCCACGTAAAATCGATTACCCCCCCCCCCCTCCCCTCCCCACCACCCCCCAAGTGGAATTCGTGTCACTGACCGTTCCAAGGCGGTTCTTCTGTCGCGGTTTATTTTTGTTATGGTTTGTCTTTGTGTGTTTGTATCGCTTATATTATTTTGTTTTGGAAAGCCAATTGGCCATTTTGTGGGTAAGAAGCTGTCCTTTTGGCTTACCGCTATTGGCGTTTCCATTAGGGACTGTTGTTTCATGTTTGTGTTTCTTTCCCTTTTGTTTCTCTGATGGGAGCTGTGGGTTTATTGTATCGATTCCTGATCATTGCCTTCACTTCTATTTTGTTTTGTTTGAGGTACATGTAAACAAATGTGTGTACTTCGAGCAAACAGTGTATACCCAAATCAGACGCCGCGTCTGATCTGTGTATGCACTGTTTTCCAATGTCCCAAAAAGGGCCGCTAGGCATTTATGGGTTAAGAAACACTAGCATTTAAATTGTAATGCGTTTACTTAAGTTCCCAGTGCAGAAACGCGGAAAGTACAAACCGTATGTTATCTGAGATTAAATTACCTGGTTTTTCAGGAGAGACATTAAGAAATCTTGACATTAAAAGCAAACTGAAATTTGAAACTTTAAAATGTCTTTTCAATGCCAAGTGTAATTTTTCAGAGTAAATTCACAGTTTTCATGTTTTAATTCCGTTTCAGTATTAAAGGCTTTATGAGTGGAAAACAAATCTACTTAAAATATCCGAGACATGATATTTCAAAGCTTTGATTTAAAATTCAAATCAGTATAATGTATTAATTTTGTACGTTTTACAGCAATTTACCATTCTAGTAACATATTAATAGTGAAGGGATAAATACACTTTTTATCATATGACGTCGCGTCAGAGAGTGTAATAACGCCATGTAATATTTTCGATAATCCACTAGTGGATTAAATATGCAAATAAGCTAGATACGTCCAGTAACGTTACATATACGAGGTCCTTAACGACGTCGCGTTTACTGAAGGCGGAATATTGACATTTTTGTAAACCATCGTGAATAAAATACGTTTAAAATGCCATATGATAAATAGAATCTTGCATTCGTGCTCATGTATTATTGAATTTATTAAACTCGTTAAGAAAAAGAGATAAAATGCTCGGCAAAGCCTCGCATTTTATCCCTTTTCCTCAACTTGTTTAATAAATTCAATAATACATGAATACTCAAGTAAGATCCTCTATGTAATCAGGCGTTATCTAAAATATATTCTACTTGCCTGTAATGCGTCTGACAACCTCTAATATATAGGTCCACTTTAAGTTGCATGTTCCAAGATTTGCAAACAAACAACAACACACCTGTAAGATCAGCTATTACATGTATTTTGTATGTGCTAAATGTTGCTACCCTCACTAAATAAAGTACTTACTTACTTACTTACTTACTTACTTACTTACTTACTTACTTACTTACTTACTTACTTACTTACTTACTTACTTACTTACTTACTTACTTACTTACTTACTTACTTACTTACTTACTTACTTACTTACTTACTTACTTACTTACTTACTTACTTACTTACTTACTTACTTACTTACTTACTTACTTACTTACTTACTTACTTACTTACTTACTTACTTACTTACTTACTTACTTACTTACTTACTTACTTACTTACTTACTTACTTACTTACTTACTTACTTACTTACTTACTTACTTACTTACTTACTTACTTACTTACTTACTTACTTACTTACTTACTTACTTACTTACTTACTTACTTACTTACTTACTTACTTACTTACTTACTTACTTACTTACTTACTTACTTACTTACTTACTTACTTACTTACTTACTTACTTACTTACTTACTTACTTACTTACTTACTTACTTACTTGACTGACTGACTGACTGACTTACTTACTTACTTACTTACAATAACTCGGCCCCCGCCCACCGGGACTTGAAGAAATAGATGTGCTGGATGATGCTTCAACGCAGAGCTGAAACCGACCCGCACACGAGTACTGGGAAACCGCTAAGAGGATCTAAGCCTGCCCAGGCAAAGCGGTGAGTGTCGGACCGTCCATGCTTATAAATAAAAATCAAAAATGAGTTCCTTTAAGAGCAATGAAAACATTCATAAGAAAGAAGATGGGTCATACTACGTAGTTTCGGCTAATAAAGCCTCATCAGTGACCCTGTAATGATCCGGCAAAGAAAGCCAGAGGAAACATACTGCAATTTTGCGAATTTCGAATAGGCAGTCGATTCAAAGACTGATATAAATCAAAATGGGGTCCAAATAATTAAAAACGTGTCTAGAATATGATCCTAAACCAATAATTTATTTCCGATTTCTCAGAATATTCACGCTGATCTCAAAGGACCAAAAGTAAAATATAAACTGCACTATGGTTGATGTACGGGGAGACGTTTTACGGCCGCCACACGGCACAACACCAGCTGCAGTGAAGGCAAATAAAAATCAAAAATGAGTTCCTTTAAGAGCAATGAAAACATTCATAAGAAAGAAGATGGGTCATACTACATACCCTATTGGTTTCATTGAGTGGCAGGGCTTGAGATCTCATTTCATCTCAATGTCGGGTTAAAGTCCCACAAAATTGGAAGCAAAGTCTCCGAAATGACCTTTACAGTGTTGACGAGGACGTTAAACCTCAAATCAAACAAACAAACAAAACTTAC
This sequence comes from Lucinisca nassula, assembly GCA_963580285.1. Taxonomy (NCBI): domain Eukaryota; kingdom Metazoa; phylum Mollusca; class Bivalvia; order Lucinida; family Lucinidae; genus Lucinisca; species Lucinisca nassula. The sequence goes on along the minus strand of OY757023.1, from coordinate 53,575,022 downwards.
AATAACACTGTTTATCAGATAACGTTGCTGTTTAGTGAATAACGTCCTGTGAAAAATCATATTATCGAACGTGTAATAATACATGTACATGGTTACCAGCGCATAACGCCATGACCCCGTCCGTAACAACTCATTGTTTCTTTTGAGCTTTTTCAACGGTAAAATCCGATTTAAAATCGCTGTATGATAAACATAATCTTATACTCGTGGTCATTTTATATTAAATGTATGAAACTCGCCAAAGTTTCGTTTTTTTATAATTTCATATTAAATGACCACTTGTGTTAGATCCTCTATATTTCATACGGAAGACTGAACAAATTGAGTACTCTGCTCTTTCCTACATTTCGTCATTTTTAAGACATTTCGGTGCGAATAAATTTACACTTTCGATTTTTGTGGGGCTTGCTGAATGAGCAGGTCCTTTGGAACCATTACGCTATGCAACTTCACATGCACCTCTACCCCCTAAATTCAATGTTTGGTTTCATGGTTTGATAATATCGTCAAGCGATGCATCTGGAACAATCTTCGTCAGATAAGTATGGGAGACTAATCTTGCATTAAGCCGCGCTAAGCCGTCGGTTAAGAAAGCAGTTATTTCCCTTAGAGTCACTTTCGTAGTTATCGGATTCTCTATCTCCTACCTGTCCAGCGTAGGATATAATCCTATAATCACCAATAGAAATCTAGTGTTACTGTTTTCTTAATTATGCCAATTGATAATAAAAAATACACATTTAATCATTATAAATTTTAACAAGTGACCATTATATTATAAGGCTTTCTTTATTGTCAAACACCTTTGGACAACAATATAGCAATATGACCTGCGCCAACTGCACATTGTTATTTTTAATATCAATTAAGGTATATGCAAATGTCAACCAGACACGTGAGCTGAAATTTACGGTTGTTTATAATGTCGACAAGTTTCTAGAAAAGCAACTCATAATGTTCCAAATTATATGAATAATCATAAAATATGCTTATTAGAAAGTGTATTTCTGTTTTTAGAAGACAAAATAATAAATTACTTATTAGAAAATTACCTTTCAAAATGGTCAATTTTTGAACATCGGTTTCTCCATTGTCCTTCCTCGGAAACATTCAGTTTTTACATTAACCTAAAGTATATTCCATGTCCTAGCAAGGACGAGAAGTAGTTTTTCCAAAAACTTCCACAGTAACAATATATCCATTCTTTTAAACACCCATCGAACGGACATTTTGACAGCCATTACTGTATACATGGTTGGTAAATTCTCCAGGTAAAACAGGGGTATAAACATGCTAATCGTGGGTAAAAATATCCTGCACAACGGATTTTATTCTAACTATTTTTATGCCTAGATCATGATTTCCTTTATTCTTCCGTTAAGTTGGTAAATATTATTATGCATTAAATAAATACAAGAGGGGAAAATTGTTTGATTTGTCCAAAAGCCATAATAACGATTTGACAGAATTTTTATTATCGCTACGCTTATTTACCCCAGTGCTAAATTTAATCCGTGCGTCATACTGTCTACATGGATGACAATGTATAGTGAACTCTACATGTTGATAGGGGTTCTATCGGCATGGATATAATGTTATAATGCCAGTTTTTGGAAAAATCACGTCTCGTCGTTGCTAGTACACACACTAAAGTATATTTTGGTGTAAAAATGGTATGTTTCTAATGAAGGATAATGGAGAAACATACGTTCAAAAATGGACCATTTTTAAATGTAATTTTCTTACAAAGTGAATATTTATTTTTTTCTTCCAACAACAAAATTACATTTTTTGATATGCATGTTTTATATTTATTCTTTTAATTTGGAACATCATTGGTTGTTTTTCTAGAAATATGTCAACATGCTAAACACCCATGAATTTTAGCCCACGTGCCAGGAAGACATTTTCATAGTCCTTAAGTGTATATAACTTTTGGAACCGTCTTAGGTACAGAAAATAGTATATCCTTACCTTTATACTGCAGAAAAAAAATAATTTGGAAAAACCCATTTCTGACTATCCACTAATCAAATTCCTTGATATATTTAATCAATTCCAATACTGCATGACAAACAGTGTAGATCTTGATCAGATTAATCTGGACCTACACTGTTTGTAAATGTTTGGGCTGTCGTGTTCTGCAGGATAAAGGTTAATGCAATAGTCACCTTTGGGATCATTGATTCCATTGTGGAAATTCGAAAATATCTGAGGGTCACTGATGAGGCCTAATTGGCCGAAACTAGCTAGTCTGGCCCAGAAAACATGTACACTCCATATTTTTCAGTTCTGTGGTGTATTCCTTGCTTCCAAAGGATAACCCTTTTATAGAACATATTAAAATGGGCACACATCACGCAAACACGCCTATATAATTTTGCCCCCATTAAACCCCAAATTTATATAGTAAAACTGGGGTTTACCGGGTATTAATTATTTTTCTTATTTCTGCTTCAAAACAAATTGTGGGTACTCGTTAGAACTGCCTTGCCGAGGCAGTTCTAACGCGTACCCACAATGTATATTTTGAGCACAAATATGAAAAATAGCAGGATTTGTATCTGAATTAAATCGTTGTGTGTGTGTGTGTGTGTGTGTGTGTGCGTTCGTGCGTGCGTGCGTGTGTGTTGTTGTTGTTGTTTTTCAATATATTTGAATAGGCGTGTTTACGTTTTCATATATTGTGCGGGTATTGTGGTTTCAATGAGGCGGTTAAAACGAGTGCCCACAATATACGTTTTGAAAAGAATTAGGAAAACGTCACAAATTACCATGAGACAAAATGAAAAATCATGAAAAATGGTATTAAATCTAACATACGTATGTTAGTAGTATGAGTTCCCCATTGGACAAAATGAAAAACATTTCGAAAACACGCCTACACAAATACATTTTAAACTTCAGAGCCGATAAATCTAAAATTTAAAGATGAAAAATTGTGATATTTTTTAATACTGCTCAAATTATAGATTGTGGGTATTCGTTCGAATCGCCTCATAGAGGAGGTTCTAACGAGTACCCACAATCAATATTTAGAGCAGAAATAAGAAAAATAAAATTTACCCCTGCAAACCCCAGTTTTTCAATATAAAATTGGGGTTCAAGTGGGTCATAATCATATAGGCGTGTTTTCGTGATGTCATGAAATATGGTATTAAATCTAACATAGGTAAGTTGTCCCTATGAGTTATATTTTATGACTGACTCGTGTACTATCTTATTTGCTGCAAGCTATTTAACTAACAAGGTCTGACCCATATATGCCAAGCGTCCCTTTTGGGACGCATTCGCAAACAGTGTAAACCATATAATGCACCACAGAAATTGGCGTCTGATCTATTTCTACACTTGTTGCTTATTCTACATATTTTTGTGGAACTTTTGACAAAGAAAAGAAACTTGACACTCCAAACATTGGAAATGAACCACTATAAACTCTATACCTGTATCACCGTCTATCATCCACACCGGAAATAGAATCCCAGTGAATCGAAAGTAATAGCTGCAGGTGAAGGAGTGCCTCTTGAAAATGGATTATTTTACTGCTTGTAAGCTTTAGGTTAAGATTACGGTTATCAAATATCAGTAGTGGACATAATTTGCTGCTGCCATGAGAAGTGCTTTCTTATAAAATGCACAATTGTGCAATTACAGATCGAATATTCGACAGCTGGTACCGTAAACAAAATGGATTTGGCAAGTTCGTTGTTGTTTTGTTTAATGTTTATGCCTTTCTACTGAGGTTTTTTTCACTTAATCAGAAAGAACAATGATGGAGAAAATAATTTGCAAAAGAAACTCGCCTCAAATTGTACTTTCAACACAAATGTTTGCCTAAACATAAATTACCTGTTGTACGGCGAATAGTAGTGTGGTGTACGGCTTCTTGCAAATTAGCGTAAACGAAAGTGTACGGCGAATAGTTCCATGTTTATAGCTGATTACATTTTAAAAGTATACCGACCGGCCTTCCGATGCTTCTCTCACATCCATGAGGACTGTACTGCTCTGCATGTATGTCCTGTCAAAGTCGGGTGTTATATTTTGTCGAACATGCTGCTTCGAAATTTAAACAATGGCCGACAAGAACTGGGGCTAAATCAATAGATTCACCTGCCTGTCACAACATCTTTATCCAGTGTCATCAGAATTTTATAAACACACTTCAACAATTTTCATCCATTCTCTCGTCATATTAGCAAGAACCCATCACAATATAGTAATGTTAGTTAGGAACTAATGACTATGTATAGTTTTAAGACCATATTTTGGCACAGAGGCGTTATTGTGGGTTAAAAAGAAGTGCGCATTATGAAATCACGGCTGTTCAAATGTATACGCGTGGAAGACTCGTAAGGGGTAGATGGCGGTTATGCACTTAAAATCCTTAAGGGAACTTTTGGCCATGACTTACGAGTGATTACACTATATAACGAGAGTTAAAATGTCAACATTTTGAGATGAAATGACATCTAAAAACTTTTCGCTCTATGAATACAACAGAATATTTTAGACGCATGGCCAGTCCCACTCGCACTACTTTCTATAGGTTCTGCGGTTCGATTAGTTGCAGCGGTAATAAAGTTACGGTGTCCAAACATGCTACACTGGTATCATTTGCCTGGATAAATGCCCCAAACTGCAGCGTCTATCGGATCGATACGTTAACTGGAGCCCTCTACCCCCGTGCAGGGCGAATAATCTCCTATGCAAGTTAGAGATATTTGCGTAATTACGTGATGAGTTTAAACAATAGTTTATTAGTTAACTATATACGGTCACTAATAAACCATTGTTTAAACTAATCATGTAATGTAATCTCTCAGATCCAATTCCTGTGACAAATGGAGTCAATCAAGGTTGTAGGATAGCCCCGACACTGTTCCTCATTGGGGGTGACATGACAAAAGGTGCATAATTACTGTGTATGCTTTCATCCTGCAATTCTGGAGTATGTGTAATGTACACCTGAGAGTAATGGTTAAATGTGTCCGATCGCAGCAGTTGTTTTTAGGGCAGTTCAACGGCCAAGTCAACACTATTTAGGTCATTTTCTTCCGAACAGTTTACCTATCCACACTTTTTTCCGTGCAGGGTTATATGTAAGCGGTTACTCTTCTTGAATCAGCGGAAGGGTGACAATGAGGGAGAGAATGACCGTAGAAAAGATTGCATGATCAATCTCCACAACAGAGTGTTGCAGACCCCGGCACGTATCAAATCCACGTCCTCCTGGTCACCAGTCAGACGCACATCCGACTGAGCTCCCGAGGCCGGCCAATCGCAGTAGGTAGATAGATAGATAGATAGATAGATAGATAGATAGATAGATAGATAGATAGATAGATAGATAGATAGATAGATAGATAGATAGATAGATTTCTTCATGATCCGTTGGTCGGGGAAAGCATATTTACCATTACAAGTGGGGGGAAATGAAGTTGTCCATCATTGACAGTTAGCAATAAAGAATAAAATAAATGTTTTTCCTCTTTCGCAGAAGAAATAAGATTCATGCACATGCAAAAAAGACGGGAAGAGGTAAACTCCGGACAAAATTTGAAAACTTGAGACGTGAGATCAAGACTGATATATATAAAAAAAAAATCAGCATAATTTGTTTGTGAATAATTCAATAGGTGATGTAAAGGCAAATCAAAGAGGTTCTTCTGTCGCGGTATATTTTTGTTACGGTTTGTCTTTGGGTGTTTGTGTCGCTTATATTATTTTATTGCGGATGGCCATTTGGCCGTTTTGTGGGGTAGGGGAGGGGTGGCTGTCATTTTGGCTTTCCGCTATTGGTGTTTCCGTTGGGGTCTGTTGTTTCATGTTTGTGGTTCTTTCTCTTTGGTGTCTCTGATGGGAGCTGTGGGTTGATAACCATTGTATCGAGTCCGGATCATTGTCTCCACCTCTATTTTCTACAGATATATCAATAGCCAGAAGAAAGACAGACAAGGTATCCCGCCCCTTAATAAAAGTGGAGGGAACGGGGTTGCTGAATCAGACTCTGAAAGGGCAGGGGAACTAGTTGGTCAATTCAATGATGCGTTTAATAAAACTGAGTTCACGGAGGTTCCATTGACAAGAAGATCGGCCCCATTTATGGATACTATTGTTGTGTCATCGGCAGGAGTGATCAAGTTACTAAAAGGCTTAAACCCCACTAAAGCTTTAGAACCTGATGAGCTACATCCTAGATTCCTGAAAGAACTAGCAAAAGAGTTAGATCAGGTTTTTGTCCACCTTTTTAACAGTCTCTTGATATGGGTGAAATCCCCAAAGAATGACACAAAGCGAACATTTGCCCACTCTTAAAAAAAGGAGATAGGGCTCTTAATCATAATTATCACCCTATGTCCCTGTCTTGTGTTCTGTCTAAATTGCTTGAACATATAGTCTGCTCAAACATCATGGCCCACTTGGATGAACATAAACTTTTGTCAGAAAGATAACATGCATTAAGGAAAAGGCATAGTTGCGAAACTCAGTTGAGAACAACTGTTAATGATTGGGCAAAAAATCTTGGACAAAGGTGGACATATAGACACATTTATTCTGGACTTCGAGAAAGCTTTTGACACCACACCACATGAACTACTTAAATCTAAGTTATTTGGTTATCGCATTGGGGGAAATACTCTCATATGGATAGATTCCATTCTTTGCTACAGAAAACCGCGTTGTTGTTAATGGTGAATCTTCAGAGTGGGCACCAGTTTTGTCTGGAGTCCCACAAGGGACTGTTCTTTCTCCACTGTTATTCTCCCTGTACATCAGTGTTGTTTCCACTGACCCTGACTTTGCAATAAGACTGTTCGCAGACGATTGTGTTTGCTACCAGGAAATTAGAGATCCAGAGGGTTCACTGAAACTTCAGAATGATATAGATAGATATCGATGTTGGGCCCGAAAATAGGACATGAGATTTCAGCCCGTTAAATGTAATCATCATTCATTGGAATGGAGTTTCAGACACTTACTGCAAAAACTGACATTTATAAAGAATCATACTTCCCCCCGAACGATTACAGATTGGAATGCCAATCCCGATTCGATTATTTCAGCAGCTGAAGATGCTGAGGATTGTGTATCTATGTTTACCTCTTTAATGAGAGCTAGGGACTAACTTCCCATCACAGGTTCCTTTCTTTGCTACACAAAACAGAGGGTTGTTGTTAATGGTGAATCTTCAGAGTGGGCTCCAGTTTTGTCTGGAGTCCCGCAAGGGACCGTTCTTGGTCTTCTTTTGTTTTCCCTGTACATCAATGATATTTCCACTGACATTGACTCAGAAATAAGACTGTTCGCAAATGATTGTGTTTGTTACCGGGAAATTAGAGATACAGATGACTCATTGAAACTTCAGGCTGACATAGATAGATTAGGATGTTGGGCCCGAAAATGGGGCATGAGATTTCAACCAGTTAAATGCAATATTATGCAGATAAGTAGGAAGAGATCTAATAAAGTTGAGGCTTCTTACACCTTAGAGAGAACGGTCCTCGTGAATGTGGACTCCATTAAATACCTTGGAGTGACAATCTCACACAACTTGAGATGGAATACTCATACAAGCAACACGTGTACTAAGGCAAATAGAACGCTTAATTTCCTGAGGCGAAATCTTCATCAATGCCCTCAGGATGTAAAAGAGGCAGCATATAAAGGTCTTGTTCGCCCAATCTTGGAATATGGTAGTTGTATCTGGGACCCCAGTGGAGTGGTCCTTCACGATGAAATTGAGAAAGTTCAGAATAGAGCTGCTAGATTTGTTAGAGGCAATTACTGCTTTGAAACTGGGAGCATGACTGGAATACTTGGAAAATTAAAATGGGAGTCTCTCAAGAAAAGAAGAAAAGACAGTAGGCTAATCCTTTTATACAAACAGATTCCAACAGATGACCTTGTTCCCCCAGCTAGACACACCATTCGTTGGCGTTTCAAACCCTTACTGCAAGAACTGACATTTATAAAGAGTCGTTCTTCCCCAGAACCATTAGAGAATGGAATGCCCTTACCGATTCGATCATTTCGACAGCTGAAGGTGCTGATGATTGTGTAGCTAAATTTACCTCTTTGGTTTGAGCTAGGGACTAACTTCCCACATCACAGGTCCTGGTGTATGAATGTCATTTGACGTATCACCAGTAACAATTCTGATTCTGATTCTGATTCAGGTCCTGGTGTATGAATATCATTTGACGTGTCACCAGTAACATTTCTCATTCTGAATAAAGGATTAAACATTCCTATTCGCCGTACACTTTTTTTACTATATTCCGTACAGCTATCTGGTTGTAAACAACTAAACGCCGTACACATGGATTTTTAGTTTTTAATAAATACGCTTAGTGCATGATAAAATCATGACCACTGAAAGTTTTCATTTACTACCCATTATAAACGGAAACAGATAGAAGAAAGTTTAAGCGGAAATAAATCAAGAAATTTATAAAATCTGAAACCGATTTCCGAAAATGCTGGTCTTCACTCAGTACCAAGCATCGATAAACTTGTGTTCTTGACTTTAAATCGAAACATACAGCTTCGAAAAACGCATCAGATGTTGCAGAAATCCCTCTGTTATTTCAAGGAAATCAATTTACCCTGCACTTGCAGAAAATAGATCAGGAATAAAAGCTACACTCTCCGTGCTCCATGCCTACTTTCGCTTTGTATCGATTCACCGGGATTCTATTTCCGGTGTCGATGATAGACGGTGTGTATGGATTCCTTTGTCATAGATGGGTTAAGATATTTGGTATCACATTTTACGACGCCTGACCATATTGTTTATTGTCACTTTTATGTACCCGAATTATTGGTTGTCTTTCAAGGTCTTGAATTAATGAAATTTTTTTCGCGTTTTTTTAATTTTGTTACAATCCCAAGAGTCTTATTTTTTCTTTTAATTCTGAAATTGTCATACCCTCATGCTGATATTTGTGGTGTGCAGTATTTATTTCATTTGTTATTCTGCTTTTTCAGTTTTGATTTTTCAGCCTTTTCTTTTCCCCAGAAGTCTGCATTTCTTTTGTAGATTTCACCGCCAAAAAAAAAAAAAAAAAAAAAAAAAAAAACACGATTTTTTTTTTGGATGAAACATTTGGATATTTTCTTATTTCTGCTCAAAATATAGACTGGGTGTACGCGTTGGAAAGCGGGTATCGATAGTTTATCAGTATTAGAGGAAGTGTCGAATAAATAAATATAATGTAATCTGGACTACATAAACGCTTTGTATTACACTCGCGAGGTAGATCCTCACCATCATTCAGTCTTTTAAAGTCGGCTGGCTTCTTTTAAAGTCGACTGGCTTCTAAGTCATCTGGCAAACATGCCTATATAGGTTTGAATCCCACTTTTATATAGTAAAACTGGGGTTTACAGAGGTAAAATTTACAATGTATTTGTAAAGGTGTATAGTTTCTAAATTCATGTCTGCAACTTTGGGTTAACAAATTGTTAATGAGTCAATGTCAATTTACCCTTTTTGTACCAAATGGGATCTTCCTCCTTATATATAGCAGAAGTTCATTTCTAAATATAGTGCAGATAGAGAGTTGCGTTTCATCAAAATTTATTTGGAAAATGGCTGAACTTTTTCTGCGGCGTCTGATCTGGGCCTGCACTATTTGCCAGGGTACCCGTTTTAGGGTTTAAGGTAATAAATGGGTTAATGATGTCCTTCAAGTGATAAGTCCGCCCGCCGGGTAAAGCTAACAAACTTCGGCACTCTGGGGCAAACCGCGAAGGCCTACACAAATTGATTGCAATAAAAACTGTCTGCACTAATTGCAGCCAAACATCTAATTATGATATTTTCTTAATGCCTTTTAATTTAAAACTTACATAAGCCAATTGTAGCTTTTCGACGTATTGATGTATTTTGATATGAATAACTTAGTGTCTTCTTTCACCAATCCATTCTTCTTTCCATTCGTCTGTGCGCCTGTCTGTCTCACAGTCAGTCAGTCAGTTGATCTTATTTTATATTCAAAGTCCGCAAGAGGTGACGAAAAACAAACGCCTTTGAGTGTACTGCAGTTTATATTAAACTCCGTCGAACTGAAAAGAAACAAAAGGCGCGCTACAGGCTCATGCAACAATTTCCGGGATAGGTTTTAGCATGATAAATATACGAATGCATCTACTCATAAAATACTGTAGCTGAAGCCAAGCATACTGACTTATTATACTTAAGTTCGTAGCTAGAAAGTTGGAAAATGTCGAATTTAACATTACGTCCGAAATAAGGATCAGTGATATTTGGAAATGCAACTGATGAGGATATGCATGAAAATGACTGATACAGTTACCGATGTGCGTTGAAAGGAAATAGCATGGATATATATAAAGTGTGAGATATGCTCATGTTATTGAGATATTACCTCTTTGGGCCGCATTCCGCAGTTAATCGTCAGCCTCATGGTATTCTGACACAAAGCGCAAACAAAGACAATGGAAGGGACGCAACTCGTAACGGGTCTCACAACATAGCGAAGGGTATAAAACGCGGTACTGCCTGGAACCACGAGAACCTTCCTATAGCGGCAGTAACATGGCTCCCCAAATTAGTAATTTTACTAATTTCCTTTCCAACATCCATAACTACACCAGTCAAATCATACCTCATGAACTATCAAACGCAGTTAAATCCTGGTTAACGGCACCAATATTAAAAGTAGTGAAATGTAGCAAATATGATTATGAAAACATCAAACTGTAATCCCACATTTATGCTAATCGTCATACAAATTTAACCCTCATATACACCTTCGCAGAAACGCACGCAACGCTGTGGCACTACAGAAGTTGTATATATATGGTGGCTCAATCTAAGAATCAGCATAATCAGCTCCAAATGCATGTCATTAAAAAACTGAAAAAAAAAATCATGACTAGAAAAATTCCCCAAAAACATCATGACTAGAAGTTTTCACATAAAAAAGGGGGAAATTATCATGACTAGAAATTCTTAAATGAAACAGGTAAGGACCTCAATGCAAAAAAAAATGCATTATCCATAAGAACTATTTACATATACAGACTACCAAGGATACTGAACGCAGAATTGGCTCCTCGACGGGGAAAGAACCCAACTTACCACTATTCATCTGATTCCTTCAAAAGAACAAGTTTGTGCACAGGCCTGTCAAGTTTAGTAATGGAACATACTACCTTTCCTTGGCTGTCCACCGACTTACATACTACATTAACACTAACCTTTCGGACGAGTCCATCCGCTTCAGGGTATGTACTGCATACCTGACCGAGTCTCCACTGATTGCGTGGTAGGTTTTCATCCTTAATAAGGATAACATCTCCAACCTGCATGTTACGCCTTGTTTGAATCCACTTACTTCTGGATTGAAGATTACTCAAGTACTCTCGTCGCCATCTACACCAAAACTCATTGGCAATATATTGAATTCTTCTCCACCGTTTACGCGTATACAAGTCTGGACTTAGGAATTTTCCGGGGGGAGGCAGCAGCACTCTAGATTTCATTGTTAAAAGGTGATTCGGAGTAAGTGGCGGTTGGGAGAGGGGGTCATTCAGGTTCTCGACAGACAGTGGTCGACTGTTGATTATAGCAGTTACCTCACAGACAAAGGTGCGAAGAGATTCATCATCGAGTTGACTTCCATGTTGCTGTAAAAGCCTAGAGAGAATACTGCGAACAGTGCGAATTTGCCTCTCCCATACGCCACCCATGTGGCTTGCTGACGGCACGTTAGGTTTGAACTTAAAATAATCGCATCCTTCTTTGCAAAGGAAGTCCGAGATTTGACGATCGTCGAGTTCTGAAAGTGCGTCTCTTAACTCGCGTTCCGCGCTCAGAAAGTTGTTCCCCTGTCTGATCGCAGCTGACGAATAGGCCCTCTAAGGGACAAAAAGCGGCGTAAGGCGTTTATAAAGGAATCGGTATCCAGAGAGTTAGCGATTTCCAAGTGCACAGCTCTGCTGGTAAAGCAAGTGAATATCACACCGTAGCGTTTAAGCTCCCTTCGTCTCTCTTTGACTATAAAAGGACCAAAGTAATCTACACCACAGTAAGAAAAGGGTGGCGCTGGATCTACCCTGTCGAATGGTAGATCTGCCATCTTCTGATCCTGAGTTCTGCTCCTGAGTTTGCGGCAAGTAACGCAACGGAATATAACATCTGACACAGCTGAACTACAACCTAGAATCCAGTAACCGTTACTGCGTAGTTCATTTATAGTCATGCCGCGTCCTTGATGTTGCACATTTTCATGAAAATGGCGAATCAATAGTCTGGTGATATGTCCGTTCCTGGGAAGAACGACTGGGTGATTTTCAGCAAATTCTGTTGATGAGTTTTGCATCCTGCCGCCAACACGTATAAGGCCGTTCTTGTCCAGAAAAGGGTCAAGTCGAAACAGTTATGATGTCTTAATAACCAAATAGTTTTTATCATCAACAGAAAGCTGTCTAGAGAGAGATTCCAATTCTTTGGAAAAACTCATTTTTTGAGCCATACGTAGGATTTCAACCTCTGCATTTCTCAGTGACTCAACTGAAGGTGACATATGAACAGGCTTATTTGACACGAAAACATTGCCACGTGGCTTCTTCACAAGGCGACGCTTGAGCAAATCTTTAAAGTGAAGGCACCGAGCGATGGCCTTCCTAGCACGATCCCACTTGGAAAAATACTCCAAGCGTGAAAGTATAGTTCCTTGTGGCATCAGTTTTGTACTAGATGTAAGACACTGAGCCCCTTTGACTTCGGGGTCACCCGAGAGATCTGCATACACGTCCGGACCAGTTTGGCATATAGGCAACTCAGACCGCCATAGCAATTTTGGTCCAGTGAACCAGTCTGAATTTTTCAATTCTGTTGCTGTCGCACCGCGGGATGCCAAGTCTGCCGGATTGCTCTCGGTTTCGATATGTCTCCATTGGGACGGACTTGTAACGTCTCTAATCTGCTGCACTCGGTTGGCAACAAATACATGAAATCGTTTCGAATCATTGGAGATGTAACCAAGAACTACACGACTGTCGGTCCAAAATACATGGGTAACGTTCTGGTACTGTAATTCGTTCTGTAGCAAAGAGCTGACTCTAACAGATACCAAAGCTGCTGAAAGTTCTAACCTCGGTATAGTCAGAGTTTTAAGTGGCGCAACTCTTGCTTTGCTCATTAGCAATGAGCAGTGAATCTGACCTTCACTATCTTCTAGTTTGAGGTATGAACATTGTCCATATCCTGTTGTACTTGCATCTGAGAAATGATGCATTTGTACAGACTTAACCTGACCAAAATTGTCCGGTTTGAGGCAACGCTGTACCTGAATGGATTCTAATTGGAACAAATTGTTTCGCCATTGTTCCCATCTCGCTCGCAGGCATTCTGGCACAGGGTCGTCCCAGTCCACATTCCTTGCACACATAAGTTGCAAAATTTGTTTGCCCACTAAAATTACAGGGGCAATTAACCCTAGGGGGTCATAAACTGAGCTGACTGTAGACAGTATTCCCCTTCGAGTTAGAGGCTTATCACTTAAAGTGATTCTGAACTGGAAAGTATCTGATTCGATACTCCACAGGACACCAAGTGTCCGCTCCATGGGTAAAGTTTCACTGAAAATGTCAATTTCGGTCAAACCACCAGCGCGATCCTTCTCCGGAATACTGCTCAGGACCTCCACAGAGTTACACGCAAATTTGTGTAGGCGCAAACCTCCTTTCCTACACATTTCTTGAGATGAATTTATCATTTGTACTGCATCCTTTACAGATGGTACAGATTTTAAACCATCATCAACGTAGAAGTCATTCCGGAGAAAATCCGCTGTTGGTCTTCCATATTCTGTCTCGTGGTCTGAAGCGACCTGTTTCAGACCAAAGTTGGCACATCCGGGAGAAGATGTTGCTCCAAACAGATGTACTCGCATGCGGTACAGGACAGGTTGAGACAACGATTCATCGCGCCACCAAAAGAACCGAAAATAGTCGCGATGATCCTTATCAACCACAAACTGATGGAACATCTGCTCAATGTCACAGGTAAAGGCGATGTGCTCCATCCTAAAACGACATAGAACACCAACAAGGGTGTTTGTTAGGTCTGGACCTTGTAAAAGTTTCTTGTTAAGGCTTTGCCCATCCTTGACAGCGCTACAGTCAAAAACGACGCGCAGTTTCCCAGGCTTCTTTGGATGGTACACGCCATGATGGGGAATATACCAGGCGTGGCCGTTATCAATTTGGACCTCATCATCTGGTACAATTTCTGCATGGCTGTTACGTATAAGACTTTCCATGAAGGCTTGATATTGCGCTCTGTACGTATCATCCTTCTTTAGTCTTCTACGCAAATTGTTCAGACGACAAAGTGCCATGTCCTTGTTGTCTGGCAGCACTGGTGGTCCCTCCTTGAAAGGTAGGGGCATCGTATAGTGGCCATTTTCGAAACGGATTCCTTGTCTCATCAACGTGATAAACCGCTGGTCTTCTTGGGATATCATCACGTCGCTGTTGACATTTTGCTCCGAGAAATCCATTTCTAGCATTTTCGTTACATCCGCAGGGCACATGACCTTTGTGCAATTCCTAAAAGAAAATGATACAGAGGCAATGTCGTTGGTGTTGTCTCTTACAAAAACTTCGCGTGTGCACACCCGATGCGTTAGACCGGCGTAAGTATTTGATTCATGTGTTTCGGAAGCCGGATCAACTATGCCGACAATACTCCAGCCAAGGTCCGTTCGCTGACCATAAGGTCCTTCATTTTCAGGAGGGATAACTTCTCTTGGCATCATTGCACGAGGGCAGTTGTAGCCAATGAGGAGTCCGATTTCGCAGTCTGAAAGAGGCATAAGTTTGTCGGCAATAGGTTCCAGATGAGACCAGGATCTGGCTATGTCTGGGGTTGGGATGTGAGATTTGTTGGCTGGTATGGCCTCTATTGAGAAACTGACCGGCAGAGAAATCTTCAGGTCACTATTTACTCCACGCACATTTAGGCCATGAACCTTATGACTGTTAACTAGCTTATTTTCCGCATGCATGGTGGAAAGAGATAGTTCAACTGACACACCATTTATCCCTAGCGATTGACAGGTGTCTTCGAGAATAAAGGTTGTGTCAGACTGAGTATCCAGCATGGCATACACAAGTCTCTCATGCCTAGGGTTATCTTCATGAGAAAGATAAACAGGTACCACCATAGATGTTTTACAACAAAGCCCTGAGTTGCTTAAAAAGGAAACACCTGAATGAGATGCAGTGGGTTCCTTTGCAAGGGTTTCTTCACCTGAAACTACAATATGTGCCTGACTAGAAGGATTTCGTTGGCCAGACTGACTCTTCAAGTCACCATGAAGGGATGTAGGGTGATTTTTGGAGCAGACCTTGCATCTCTTCCTTTTCTTACACCTTTTGGAAATATGGCCTCCTCCAAGACATCCAAAACATAGATTATTTTCCTTTGCATAGGCCTTTCTGTCGCTAAGGGACTTAGACAAAAAGTTCTTACAGTCGTCTAAGTCATGTTGCCCTTTGCAGAGAATGCACTGTGAGACAGTATTTTTGTAGTCAGCAGGCTCAGATTTCCGTTCACCGCCATCTGTTGTGAAAAATGAACGGCTATCAAACTTACCACTAGGTTTCATTTGCCTGTTGGCTCTGTGAAAGTCATTCTGACCTTGGTCAGACTTTAGGGACTGTAGGGAGTATACAGGGTTGCACGCAATTTTAGCTTCCTTTGCGATAAAGTCAGCAAAGGTCTTGAATGGAGGAAATTCACCTCTGCGATCCTCATTCCACTGAAATGCAATTCTTGCCCACCTTGTTACCAACCAGTCGGGTAACTTTGCTAAGAATTTTCTATTCTCACGGTCATCGTCAAAACATTTAA
Organism: Lucinisca nassula; assembly: GCA_963580285.1. Taxonomy (NCBI): domain Eukaryota; kingdom Metazoa; phylum Mollusca; class Bivalvia; order Lucinida; family Lucinidae; genus Lucinisca; species Lucinisca nassula. The sequence continues at coordinate 53,559,127 of OY757023.1, read as the reverse complement.
GGGTACCAATGCTACCCATCGCAGTTTCGCACTGTTTGACGAAGTCTGAGAACCTTTGTAGACCATTTGAATCTTTATTTCCAATTTTTGGCCATTTTTCAAGCCTGTCACGAAAGGCGCTGCCTACCACATATGCAGCTCCAAAGCGCTCATCGAGAAGTTTCTTTGCCTCTTCATAGGCGTTATCAGACGCAAGGAGAAAATAGTTTTCAACAGCCTCCTTGGCTGCACCACCAAGATACTTTTTCAAATAATGAATACGTTCAGTAGGAGGCACTTTCCTTTGTTCAATTAACGTTGTGAAGTCAATCTTCCACCCAGGGTATTTTAGCGGGTCGCCCGTGAAAACAGCGGGTTCAGGGGCTGGAAGCCTACCCAAACTTACCTGGTCTGACAAAGACTTAACAAGCTCCACAAGAGCTAGTTCCACATTATACGAACCAGAGGATCTATTATATTGCATAGGAGCCACACACTGAGCCTCGGGCTCAGAGCTAACAATAGGCTGGGTGATGCCTTGAGTGGAGAGGACAGATTGTGTAATATTCTTGGTACGCATGACAGGCGAAACAGGATTTTGATTAGTAGATTGTGTAGGCAGAGTAGGAGAAGACTGCGTTTGCAGTCCTACATCCTGCCTAGATGTAGCAGACTGTTGATGATACTGAGTTGATGTGGTAACTTGAGTAGACATGGTAGGCATAGGGGTAGGGACTAAGTACCCAGGTGATAGAACAGTGGGGGTTTCATACTCGCTACATGTAGATATACTACACTGGGGTATCTGCCAACCAGAGCATGATTGGTTACTGATAATGCCCGACTTGACAGGAATAAAGGCTGGGCTGTACGGGTCAAGAGCAGTGTTGATCTTTGGTTTGACAACTGGAGTATCAACACTGATTCCAGCTTGAACCATTGGAACTGGTTTACTAGAGGTAGGAGAAAAAATAGAATCTGAACTAACAGGGACACTATGGGGAAATGTATTTTCAGATAGCTTTGTCGTGTGTGATTCTGTCTTTACCATTGCTGCTGAGGGTGTGGTCTGAGTAGCAGGGATTGAAGGAGGCATTTCATGCTCATGTTCAGCCACCTGTGCCTGGCAGGATTCCATATATTTATCTAGCAACTCGTTCATGCCGTCCATGGGCAAGGTAGTGAGGGGAGGCGGCTTCACATCAGAAACTGGGTCTAGATCTAAAATTTCAAGCTTAACTTTAGCCACTTCAAGTTTTTTCAACGTTTCTATTCTTTCTAGCTCTACCTTGGATTTTGCTTCGCGATCCATATATTTTAGTTTTGACATAAGTGTTGCAGCCTCTATGGCAGCATCCGACCTTTTTGACGCGTTCGAGTGCACTGATCTTTTCGAGTGCATTGTTTTGTAAGACGAACCGCTGTGACGCGACCGAACCGAACCGTGAGAATGTTTAGTGCCGCTTTCTCTGTCTAATTCGCGTATATGATCCGAAATATTTACCATAATTCTGGTGTTCTCATTCTCGATAGCATCAACTTGTTGCAAAACTTCTGGGGAGTGTGTGTCAACATCAATAAGATCTTTTAACTTACCAAATAGTGACCTTACATCAGACATTAGACCTTCGAGTTGATACCTCTCTGCTCTAATTGTTTCAATTTCTGTGCAGTCAGACAGTAGAACTGATATTTTATTTGCAACCGACCGCCAGGAAGAAATGCATGATCGTAAATTTTTCTTTGTTTGATCAACCTGCCATTCTAGGCCCTTTTCTGTGTACTTACGTACTCGAGTGTTAGGCTCATCTTCTGAATGTATGTTTTCTCCACCTGTAGACATCATTCTAGACTAAAACGAAATGGCGACAAAGAAAACAAAAGGGGAAAATTTAGCCCAAATTAACTTCAAATGTGAGCACTTAAGTTTGCTTCAGTGCATTGGATTGAATAAAAGCTGTCTTGAAACTTTAGAAAGACATTCTGGTTTAAAAGACATGAAAATGGAGTTGAGCCGATGAAAACGGACAAACAGCCAATAAATGTGAGACATCTGTTTGATGCAGCGTCTAATAATGCCTTAAAGTATGTTTATTGTACTAATGAAAGTATTTCTTTCCACAGCACTTCATGTTTGATAATAATTGTAAGGTATCAATGATACTGATGGTCACAAACTATCCTTTCATTACTAAGAAATGTGTCTATGAGACACAGAATGAGTTTTTAAGTCAACCACTTGGGAACACAGCATAACATCTAAAGTCTTGGTTCCAGACTCCAGTAAAGTTGATCGCTTGTATGGATGTATGTTGTTACGAATCACATACGGTTATCGCCACTCTGTATAAATGTTGTGTCTTGCACATCATTTAATATGGTTTATTTCAGTCTGTATGGAGAAATGGAGTTACATAAGCACTGGAATAAGTCCCAATAAGTCCATAATCCAACAGTGAATTCTTTGTAAGGCTGTTTTCACTTCTTACGCAGGGTTATCCGTTAAGATCCGGAGAGTTCGACTGTGACTTCAAAGTCCGCAAGAGGTGACGAAAAACAAACGCCTTTGAGTGTACTGCAGTTTATATTAAACTCCGTCGAACTGAAAAGAAACAAAAGGCGCGCTACAGGCTCATGCAACAATTTCCGGGATAGGTTTTAGCATGATAAATATACGAATGCATCTACTCATAAAATACTGTAGCTGAAGCCAAGCATACTGACTTATTATACTTAAGTTCGTAGCTAGAAAGTTGGAAAATGTCGAATTTAACATTACGTCCGAAATAAGGAACAGTGATATTTGGAAATGCAACTGATGAGGATATGCATGAAAATGACTGATACAGTTACCGATGTGCGTTGAAAGGAAATAGCATGGATATATATAAAGTTTGGGATATGCTCATGTTATTGAGATATTACCTCTTTGGGCCGCATTCCGCAGTTAATCGTCAGCCTCATGGTATTCTGACACAAAGCGCAAACAAAGACAATGGAAGGGACGCAACTCGTAACGGGTCTCACAACATAGCGAAGGGTATAAAACGCGGTACTGCCTGGAACCACGAGAACCTTCCTATAGCGGCAGTAACACAGTCAGTCAGTTGATCTTATTTTATATTTAAGACATAATACCATGCATTACCAAGAATTAAGGAAAAGTATTCATTCATTCATTCATTCATTCATTCATTCATTCATTCATTCATTCATTCATTCATTTCTTAAGTTTTACAGCTTTTCGTCATGCAGCTCCCCAGTTCTTTCAAGAGATGGAATAAATCAATTAATTGATTGGTAAATCTATAAAATAAATAAAATAAAATAAATAAATAAATAAATAAAAATTACTAGACTGTGTTAAAGTAAATTTCTACCCAAGACTATCTTGTTCTGCTGGCGCTCGTGGACTTAGTCATTTTCACGAGAAAAAGTGCAGGTGCCGAAAAGCTGACTTCCTTATTTTCAAATTAAAATGGAAGAACTAATTTTTTAATTGAGTATTAAATGGTATATATCATTGCAAACATTGAGAAATTTTCTTTCTAGTCATGACTTATAAAAGAACCAGTGAGAAAGTAATAAGTTTTAAATAAGCAATTGAATGTAGGTTCAGGAGCACTTTGCCAAAATATATACATGTATAAGATGAATAGGAATACAACTTCCACTTTTCAAAGTAAAATGGAAGAACTAAGTCGTTAATTTAGATTTACAAATTTTATATCTAATTCCTTGTTAATAAAAGAACTTTTTGAAAATAACTTATAATTTTTTGTCACATTCTTCTAAAATTGTAATTTAATCAATTTAATACGGCTTTCCTATTAATTTCTATATAATTTTGGTGGTGATGTTTACAGGTAAGTCTGCGGCGACTGTCGCAAATCGATATCGGATATTTTTGTGAAACTACGAGGATTGTTCCCTATGAAGAATATTTGTAGAGCGGTCGTATAATTTATGATCTATTTGATATAACCGATAACATAGAGCATCTTACATGAGTGTTCATGTTTTATTGAATTTATTAAACGAGTGGAGAAAAGGTATAAAATGCGAGGCTGTGCCGAGAATTTTATCACTTTTCCTCAACAAGTTTAATAAATTCAACAATACATGAACACTCATGTAAGATTCTATTTATCATATGACATTAAGACGCATTTTATTCACGATTGTGTTACAAAAAATATCAATTTTCCGCCATTAGCAAACGCGACGTCGCTAAGGACGTCGTACATGTAACATTACGGAGCGTATCTAACTAATTAGCATATTAAATCCACTAATGGATTATCGAATTTATTACATAGAGTTTATTTGGTTGTTTTGATCGATTACGGTGAAATAACTCACAAGTGTTCTAAGGCTTCCGAGTAAAAAACGAGTGAGCGATAGCGAACGAGTTTTTTACGGGAAAGCCTTAGAACACGAGTGAATTATTTCTCCGTAATCAATCAAAACAACAAAATAAACTATTTATTACATTTCCATTCGTGTTTTACCTTTGGATTTTCAAATTCAACCATTCTGACTTTCAACCTAAATAGTTTCAGTCAGGGCATGGATTTCAGGGGGCGTAGTTTAGTTTGAAAATCAGTCGCCATATTGTTTTCATTTCGATGCAAAAATTATCCTCTGCTTGAAATACAGATACAACAATGTCATGAAGGTAGAACTGTATTATCAAGAAAATCATACTTTATCTTCGTGTTGCAGGTTTTTGCTCAAAAACGTCAAATGGACGCGAAAATTGAAGTCTGATTTCTATGATTTTATCAGATTTTTCGCTAAACGTCAACTTTTGTTATTGTTGTTACAAACAACGTCGCCTAGCAATTATGACGTCAAAACGTTCGAAATGAAATAATTCACACTGTGAATTATATATTTCTAATTCACTGAGAAATCTCAGTAAATCTCTACTGAAAATGTAATAAATGGCGTTATTACGTTCTCAGAGGCGACGTCATTTGATAAATGGCACTATTGCGCTACTGTTCAATAAAGCGCGAAAAGTAGTCAAGATGATCCGCTGTTCATGGCATTCAAGAGAGCCTGACAAAGGTGCATTTACTTAAAAAGTTACACTTTCTTAGAGGTTCTTGTCCTGAACAAAACTCTAAAGGTGCAATCTTGTGATTATAAAGAAGCATGAAAAATAGACCATGGTCAGTGCAGTCTGGCTTAGTTCTTATCATAGTGCATATTTCTCATCTCCAAAATGGCTATTTTTCTGATGAAAATCCCTGATATTTTTCTTATAAATACTGCAAACATAGGTCGTGGGTGCTCGTTAGAACCGCCTCATTGAGGCGGTTCTAACGAGTACCCACAACCTATGTCTTGGAGCAGAAATAAGGAAAGTAATTATTACCCCGTAAACCCCCAGTTTTCTCTATATAAAGTGGGGTTTAGTGGGGGTCTTTATTTCACGGACTTGTTAACGTGAGGAAAGATTCAAATTTGTGACGGACGGACGGGCCTGGATGAACCTGATATCACCTTGAGTTAAACACTGGTAGAAGACAAACCCAGAAACTCTTTAACAAATCATGTCCTAGATACTGTTTAGAATAAGTACATGACTCAGCCGCTAATTAACCTGGCAGCTACTTTCAAGAACTGTAGGAGAATATAGAGGATCTTACGCGAGTGGTCATTTCATATGAAATTTATGAAACGAGCCTTTGGCGAGTTTCATAAATTTCATATGAAATGACCACGAGTGTAAGATTCCCTTTATCATATGACTACTTTAAATTGGATTTTATCGCCTTTAAATTTGATAAGTTTTCTACAAAAATGCATCGTTGACATGGACGTCGACGTTACTTAATCCCGCCAAAGTGTTATTACACGTGTGGTCATACGATTTTTAGTACACGACGAACAACATCCACTGCTTATCAACGACGTCATATGATAAATTACGTTACGTTCCCACATGCTAATAAATATTCCTATCTATGAATAATCCCCCATTATAGTTAAGAAATAGATCAGCTCTAACTGTGTGTAGATGGGCCTCCGTGGCCTAGTGGTTAAGAGCGCTGACTCTTGATCATTAGGTCTCTCACCGCTGTGGTTCGAGCCTCGCTCGGGTCACATGTGAGACGCCAAGTTCTGCAACGGAAGGTCAGGTGGTTTTTCACCGGGTACTCCGGTTTCCGCCCACCTCTGATTAACGATCGGCTTGATATGAGTAAAATAATCTTGAAAGGGCCGTAAAACCAAAACAAAGAAAAAAAAACAAAAAAGCTCTAACTGTGATTTGTTGAGTAATAAATCACAGTTTGGAGGTCAGTTGTGAAGTAGATCAAATCACGAGCGCATAGCGCGCGTGATTTGTCAACTTACAACTGACCGACAAACTGTGATTTATTACTCAACAAATCACAAACTAGAGCTGATCTATTTCGATTCTTACAGACTGAAAATCGGCAACCTTCAAAATCTCACAATCATCTTTTCGCCATTGTTAGAAGAAATCCCGCTAAAATTATCGACTGAAACACATGCATTTATATCCTTTTCTAACTTTCTCGATGCGAGAATATAACGTTACACCGTCTAACGTCAAGGAAATCGACAGTTGGCAATTGGCAGTTTTAATTACGTCACTCGAGCTCGTCACACCCTTCCTTGTCGTGATTTGTTGTAGAATAAAACAGTTATTTTCCATTGCCTATATAGGCATGCTGGGTCAGAATGAAAAATAGAAGTGAAGGCAATGATCAGGAATTGATATAATTAACCCAAAGCTTCCATCAGAGACACCAAAGGGAAAGAAACACAAACATGAAACAACTAGACATTAATGGAAACATCAATAGCGGAAAGCTAAAAGGACAGTTACCCTCCCACAAAATGCCCAACTGGCTATCCAAAAAGAAAATAATATAAACGATACACACACTCAAACACAAATATGTTCTAGAAGGGGTTATCTTTTGGAAGCAAGGAATACACCACAGAATTGGAAAATATGAAATGTACATGTTTGCTGGGCCAGACTAGCTAGTTTCGGCCAATTAGGCCTCATCAGTGACCCTCAAATATTTTCACAATTCAACAATGAAATCAATGATTCCAAAGGACAAGAAAATATAAACTGTACTATGATGTAGGGCAGGGAGCCTTTTTACGGCCGCCACACATTCCCAGACACCAGCTGTAGTGACGTTAAATATGTTCTAGAAGGGGTTATCCTTTGGAAGCAAGGAACTGGAAAATATGAATACAAAGTCTGCAGCTGCTACATGTATTGGCTAACGGTGAGTTACTAGAAGTTCGTTCTTGTTATAGTTAAAAAGAGAATTTGTGGCGATGTTGCATTCGTTAAACTAGCACACATTTGGAAACTTAACGTCACACATATTTATTATGCTGCTTCTTTCGGTGTGTTAATTAAAATAATGAATAATTTAAAACCAGATCGTTCGAAAATTCAGCGAATTTTCAATATGTAGAAAGAGGAGAGTGAGTTTATGCGGTGTACCAGAAAACGCTTAATCCCTCATGTCACCTAGCCCATGATTAACCCTTTTTGTACCAAATGGAATCTTCCTCCTTATATATAGCAGGAGTCCATTTCAAAATTTCGGGGTTTCAGGTTGTCGTTTCTTCAAACTTTGTTTGGAAAATGGCTGAACTGTTTGCAAACAGTGTAGGCCCTGATCAGACGCCGCGTTATATGGCGTCTGATCTGGGCTTGCACTGTTTGTCAAGGTACCCTTTTAGGGATTTCTAGTACTGAATGGGTTACTAGGCCATTTGCTTTCAAGTATAGGCTTAAGGAGTGGGAATGTGTTGCACGTTGTCAAGTAAAGATATTTGTCTCATTGTCTCTTCTGTACAATACCGACAAAACATCTATCATACCTCTGACGAATTAATCCCTAGACAGTTGTTCAAGGTGGATATCGTGCCAAACATCTTTGATTTCGGAGCACAATTATATCATCAGTTTTGGTCTATAACTCACTTACAAATACCCTACCAAGTTTCAAATTAATAAATCTTTGTACAGGAGAAGAAGCTAAAAGCACATTCGAAAGATGGTGACTGCAATTACCATCTTGCATTTATGATCCCAACGAGTTCAGCTCTCTTTGATGAACAAGTCGCTCCAAACTAGAGCGAAAAGGTCACTCAGGAAAGGCAACAATTCAAGAATACTGCTTTACCATTTTCAGGGCTAATCTGCCTTTTAGTTCAGGAGAACAAGCTGAAAATTAAAAAGAGAAACGATCAGGAACTGATACAATCAGATTCCAAATTCTTCCCACAAGAAGTCGAGACCTTTTCCGGGTTGGCCGCCATGGTATTCATCTTTAATTTAAGATCGGAAGGATCTAGCCAGTTGTTTTCTGTTAATCGCTCTGATATTTACCGTACTAAGTATAGAGTTAGTCCGCCTTTGGTTTTAAGAGAGGCGGCCGAAAACAGATTTTCAGAATAGCGGTCTTCTTTGATCTCGGATTAGCCAATTTTTATCTCCACAAGTCGCCCGAACGCCTACAATGTTTTGAGTCAATCTGCCTTTTGGTTCAAAAGAAGAGGCTAAAAGTAGAAAATCAAGATGGTGGCCACGGCAGCCATCTTGGAACGACTTCAGCTAATTTGAAAAACAAAATGTCCTTATATCAAATTCGGAGTCAGTTGGCCTTATGGTTCAAGTTAAACAAGAATCTAACGATAATGGCCAACTTGCATTACCGATCTGAACGATTTTAACTTCAATTGATCTACAAGACATCTCGACACTTCCAATACCAATGACCTTTACGGTTTAAGAGACGAAGTTCAGATTAGATTTCAAGGACGGAAACTTTGGTGGTTATCTTTGATTTTGCTATCAGAACGATTTTATCGCGTTTGATCACCCCGACACTTCCTACCAAGCTTCAAGTAAACGGGTCTCCCGTTTCAGATGAAGTTCAAAATAGATTTTCAAGATTGAGGCCATCAGAACAATTTTCTGTTTTTTGTTGTTGTTGTTGTTGTTGTTTTTTTGTTGTTGTTGTTGTTTTTTTTTTTTCGGTCTAAATTTCACAATCATTCTTCCTACCTTACCAAGTTCGATTTACATCACGAAAACACTCCTATATAATTTTGACCCCCTTAAACCCCACTTTTATATAGTAAAACTGGGGTTGGCAGGGGTAAACCTTATTTTTCTTATTTCTGCTCTTAAATATAGTTTGTGGGTACTCGTTAGAACCGCCTCAATGAGGCGGTTCTAACGTGTACCCACAATCTATATTTTGAGCAGAAATAAGAAAGTTATCTCAATTTTTCATCTTAAACTTTTCCTTTTTCCTGCGAATAAATTTACAATGTATTTGTTTAGGCGTGTTTTCGTAATGAATTGGCCTTTCCGTTCAAGAGAAGGTAAACAAAAATCAAGATGGCGGTCCCAATATCCCGCAATTACCCCAAAAGCGCATTTCAAGTTTCGAATCAATTTGCCTTTCTGTTAAAGAGAAGTTGAAAATATACCTTAATTGACGACATTGGGGTCAACTGGGATTTCGGATCGGGCCGATTTTAACTATTTTAGTGCCCCAAAACTACGTTCGAGTCAAGCTTTTTCCATTATTTGGGAGAAAATGTAAATGTGAAAATGTAACAGACGGACGGACGACAGATATAAGCTCTCCTGAGCCTCACACAAAGTTAGCTAAAACATATGTATGTTATAACATAATGTATTTATTCACTGTGGTCATTAAGCATACAAAGTACTGGACAAAAAATATTCGTCTGCAAAGTAGTGATATCTATTTATTTTACTAAAACATTTAATATGTAAATTCTAAAATCTTACATAATGTTATAGGAAAACATGGCTGATGGCCGTCAAAAATTTAAAACATTTACTTTGCACTCGACCCTCTGCGTTCATACTTTCATGAATAGCAGAAAAAATAAAATTTATTTCTTAAATGACTGCATCAGTAATAACACATGGTTACTGGTGCGTAAATTCTTGACGTGGTCCGTCACAATCTTTTGTTTTCTTCTTAACTTCTTTGGCGATAAAATCATATTGAAAAATGTTATATGACAAACAGAATTTTACATCCATGATTATGTCATATGCACTTTATGAAACTCTCCGGAGGCTCGTTTCATAAATTTTATATGAAATGACAACGAGTGTAAGATTCTTTAGTTTTTTATGCCCTACATCATTGATTCCATTGTGGAAATTTGAAAATATATGAGGGTCCCTGATGAGGCCTAATTGGTCAAAACTAGCTAGTCTGGTCCAGAAAACATGTACACTCCATATGTTCCAGTTATGTTGTGTATTCCTTGCTTCCAAAGGATAACCCCTTCTAGAGCATATTTAATTGTTTTCTGGTGGAAGTTCATCGTAATTTCTTATGCCTGTGCAAACATAGACTGTTGGTGCTAATACATGTACCTAGAGTCTATGGGTTTGTGCAAAACGAGATAATTAAGTTTTATGCGGATATTTTTGGTGTTTATCGAAAACGTAAATTTTCTTCTCATTTTAAACGTGACTTTGGTCAGTAAAGTAGTCCTGGCTGATACTATGAAAATAACATCGATAAAATCATATCTTTTCACAATGTGATAATATCATATCTTTACACAATTAGAAAATATCATATTTATTGTTTCTGCTATGCATAGATAAAACTGCTAAGTATGTTTGTTTGTTTGATTTGAGGTTTAACGTCCCCGTCAACACTGTAAAGGTCATTTTGGAGACGTTGCTTCCAATTTTGTGGGACTTTTACCCGACATTGAGATGAAATGACATGTCAAGCCCTGTCGCCCAATGAAACCAATAGGGTTTATAAGCAAGGACGGTCCGCCTCGCACCGCGGTTCCTGGACAGGCTTAGATCCTCTAAGCGGTTTACAAGTACTAGTGTGCAGGCCGGATTCAGCTCTGCGTGGAAGCATCATGCAGCCCATATATTTCTTCAAGCCCCTATGGGCGGGGGCCGTTGCTAAGTATGTAATAAGCACTAATGGAATACAATTTTCTCTATATACGTTTCAAATTGATGCTTCAAGTGTATTCTGAACACGCATTTGTATACTTTTCCGATTTTCCGTAATTATACTCATTTATAGCAGATCATTCGTAATATTATATGTCACATAGATGTTCATATGAACGAAGACGTCCACATTCTATGTATTTTCTATACAGCCTGACAATGGTTCTGCCAATCAGCCCGGTGTTATAGCTGTTTTCTATTCCATAGCTAGACAGGCGATTAGCTTAATTTGGATAACCTTCATTATGAACAAGTAGTTGACAAGACAATCCTTCCTACTGTCTGACACGGCTTGGTCTTATTTGATTCAGCATTGTGTGTGTGTGTGTGTGTGTGTGTGTGTGTGTGTGTGTGTGTGTGTGTGTGTGTGTGTGTGTGTCATAATTATAACTTCAGATAAGTACATGCTTACAATGCTTTCAATACCCAATTTCGTAAAATCATTCTTCGATATAAAAAGATTGAGTACAACACAAATGTTATACCACAGACTGCGTGCATGGTAGTTAACAAATCACGGTTGATACCTTTACTTTAATCTTTATTTGCAGGCGGCGGGTCGGGCCTCAGACTCTTTGGCGGCTCCGTCTAAATTTTTAAGTAATGTCGGTTGGTACCTGGTCGGGCCCACCGGTGTCCAACTGTTGGTTCTCTTTTGCTCAGGCATTTCAGTTTTATCATGCTGTCGAAACTCATTGTTGTGTTATTCCTGCGTCCGTTTGACTTTTATGTTCTCGGAGGTGTTACACTTATGAGTTAGAAATCAAACATGCGGATTGAACAAATTATTTCTCTAAACCATGATGGAACCAAGGGCGAGGATTTTGGTCACGTGAAATCGATTTAAGCCCCACAGTAAAAATATTGACCGTTAGAAATATGTTCTAGAAAGGGTTATCCTTTGGAAGCAAGGTATACACTACAGAACTGGAAAATATGGAGTGTACATGTTTTCTTGGCCAGACTAGCTAGTTTCGGCCTCATCAGTGACCCTCAAATATTTTCAAAATTCCACAATGGAATCAATGATCATAAAGGACAAGAAAATATAAACTACCCTATGATGTAGGGCAGGGAGATTTTTTACGGCCGCCACACATTCCCAGACAACAGCTGTAGTGACGTTAAATATGTTCTAGAAAAGGTTATCCTTTGGAAGCTAGGGATACACTTCAGAACTGGAAAATATGGGGTGTACATGTTTTCTTGGCAACACTAGCTGCAGAAGAACTTCGATGGCTCGAACACCGATGGCTCGTTTACCATGGATGTGTCGAACCTATGCTTGAGCCCCTAGCGAATCCTCTACATGACAATTAATGTGCGATAATTAAGAAGATTTGAGTTTTTTATCTTGCAATGTATGCTATGTGTACTCATTAGAATCGCCTCGATGAGAAGATTCTAATGAGTACACAAAGAATACATTTTCATTCTAGAACACCGAAAATATATCTAAAGTATCTCGTTATGCCTCCTGGCAGTAACCCTCAGTGGCTCGAACTACCCCTGTCTTGAACATATTTTTTGGTTCGAGCCATTGAAGTTCGACTGTAGCTACGACCACCTATGCCTCATCAGCGACCCTCAAATATTTTCAAAATTCCACAATGGAATCAATGATCGCAAAGGACAAAATATAAACTACACTATGATGTAGGGCAGGGAGAAGGCTTTCTTCTATTATTGTAGTTCGTATGTGCATGTATGTATTGCTACATGTCGTATCTTTTTTATCGAGGTTAGCCTGTAGGCCATTTTTGGGGAAAGTAACTGTCCTTTTGGTTTTACGCTTGTGGCATTTTCATTATGGTGAATTTGTTTTATGTTGCTGTTTCCCTTTGGTTTCTTGGATAGGATATGCGAGGTAATTGTATCGATTCCTGATAATTGTCTTCATTTCTGTTTTGCTTAATTCTGATACACTGTTACCGCCTATCGAAGGGACGTAGGGGTGTTGGCGGGTGGTGGTGTCGGTGTGCGTGAGCAAGGTGTTTGGGTGGTTTTTCCGTCTATAAATAAGTAACCTGTTGAGTACAGGTTATAGATTTTGTCATATTTGATTGCACAGCGTGCTTGTTTCCGTCTTTGAAAAGGACGATGTGGCTAGTGGTGGTAGTGTTTGTGGTGGTATGTATCTGGATGTGGGGTGGGGCGCGCATATATATTTGTTACTATCTGTGACTGTGATTTTTCCTAGGCAGTTTTTTTCTGAGCCGTCAAATCAGAAAAAAGACCTTGGTATTTGTCAATATTTACATTCTTCAAATGCCTGCGCGCAGCACAATAACACTCATTTTCATGGAGCTACCTCTAAAGATCTGCGAGCAGTAAAGGCTCTGGCGAGAATGCACATATACGAAGGCTCGCCCGAGCCTTGGTTGGTCGTTTAAGTGACAATGACCCTTTACATATGAGCTGGCTATTGCAACCAGGCATTCCAGTAACTTAATAACTGCAAGCTACAGAGAATCCGCCTTATAACGACATTCGTTATAACGGCAAAACTCGTTATAACGACAATTTTAATGGAATGTATTCTTAGCTCGAGGTTTAGCCTCGATTCCGAGCGGCTTGGGCTTCCCTTGGGTTGGAAGTACCCAAATCGATTATATATCGAGGCGATTCTAACAAATGTCTTAAACATTTGTTTCTTGGAGTATTCATGACTATGGATTCGATGTTGAATGATGTGGAAAAGACCTTACAATAATCCTAACTGGGATAACGACAGATTCATTATAATGGCACAACAACAGGGAACAGTTGTTATAACGCGGGTCCTCTGTATAATCGGTAGTGACCTATAATTGATCTTTCTTGTACTGACCTATAATACATCTAGTGACCGTTTATAGACCGGATCTTCTTTTCAGTTCCCTAAATTGCAAGTGTAAACAATAATATGCAAGCCTTTATACTTTGAAAACAACCAAACTGTAAGTTGTAATATATGCTATATTTATTTTAATAGATTTTCAGAAATTTCAGATTACCTTTCTGGGCTGGTCCGTTGGAATAATAATTGCGCAATGCTACTGCGGTTGCGTCTAAACCTCGAAAATAATTTCCAAAGTTAAAATAAATTATTTATTTGCAGATTTTCATACAGAATTTAAAGCGCTGAGAAACTTTTATTCGTGCGTCCATGTTGTTTCTGACGTTACTGTGGCCGGTTGAGGTCAGAAACTTTGCACTCTTTGACGTTACGTTATGTTACATATGCGCGCCATGGCGGCGCTGAGTAACGTTTAACATGGCACACTACTGGCTGTCGTTTTTGTTAAATTTGCTAAATGATTGCAGAACTCCTTGTTTCTTTTTTTTTTTTTTTTTTGTTTTTTGATTGCGGTATAAACGAAATGTATTCATTGATCAGTGTCTTTAATTATTAAATATAAACGGTTCGCCACGACAATTTTATAGGGGCTCGCTAAAGCTCGCCCCTATAAAATTGTCTAAGACTCACCTATTTTATTATTAAAGAAACTAACCATGTAAATATTTATTATAATTATGTTTCTTCGGTTGCTTTGTCCCCCGCCCATCGTGGCTTGAAAAAATAAATGGGCTGCACGATGCTTCCACGCAGAGCTGAAACCAACCCGCGCACGAGTACTGATAAACCGCTTAGAGGATCTAAGCCTGCCTGTTGGTTTTATTGGCGGACAGTGCTTGGTCGGAGTCTAACTGTTGGTTTTCTTTTGCTCCAACATTTCAGTGGTTTCTTGCTGTCGAGTCCTCGACGTTGTTTCATCTCTGTGGTTGTTTGATTTTTGTGTTCACGGAGATGTTGCACGGATGAGTTAGGAGGCCTTCATGCGGACTGAACGAAGTAAGGGCGAGGATTGTGGCCACGTAAAATCGGTTTAAGCCATAGTGGTATTCGCTTCCGCTGACCGATCTTCTGTCGCTGTTTATTTTTGTTATGGTTTGTCTTTGGGTGTTTGCGTCGCTTATATTATTTAATTTTGGATAGCCTATTGGCCATTTTGTGGGAAAGTAACTGTCCTTTTGGCTTTCCGCTATTGATGTTTCCATTAGGGTCTGTTGTTTCATGTGTGTGTTTCTTTCCTTTTGGTGGCTCTGTTGGGAGCTGTGGGTTACTGATCATTGCCTCCACTTCTACTTTTAAACCGCTTAAAGGATCTTAGCCTGTCCAGGAACCGCGGTGCGAGGCGGACCGTCCATGCTTATAAACCCTTTTGGTTTCATTGGGCGACAGGGCTTAAGGTGTCATTTCATCTCAATGTCGGGTAAAAGTCCCTTAAAATTGGAAGCAACTTCTTCAAAATGACCTTTACAGTGTTTACGGGACCGTTAAACCTCAAATCAAACAAACAAATTCTTCGGTTGTTTTAACGGAATGTTTTGATTGCGATTTTTTATTGATTTTCACTGATTCGAGGTTAAGAATTGCTGGTGCGACCACTGTCATTCTCACCAAAATTGTTCTTCGGAGTCATACACAGAAGCCTCCCTGGTGTAGTGGTTATGCTACTCGCCTCGTAAACCAGGAGTCGCAGGATCGATCCCGGGCTGCTCCAGACTTTCGGATGAGTCTTTAAACAGAGATGCCGTGTCCGTTTGACCTTAGCTGTTGGTGAGACGTAAAACTCAAACACTCACTCGGAGTCATACATGTAATAAATATGTAAATCAATAACGAATGTTACAATTTAGTATGAATATCGTTTGGAAATCCTCTGGCTACACAAGCACTGTTCGAGCTGTAGTAATAAAGGCGTCCGATGGCTTAAATCTGTAAAACTAGGGTGTTCTAAAATCTTCTAATCAAAAGCGGATTACGACAGTCGTATTTACAATATTTCCGTTCCATACTAATTTAACTTTTGCTATCAATCAACTAAGAGAATATAAACCAAGGCCGTAGAATTCTAGGTCAATCTAAAAGACAATCCAGTGTACAAGCTCTTGGCGAAAACTGCAACAGTAACAACGTTCATGTCAATTTTCCAGTGTCTTTCTTTGGTATTTAGGCCAATGATGACATGGATGTTGTTACAGGTAAGAACAAGTGCGCCCTAGAATAGAGCGAAGAGCTTTTATGCTTAATGTGGCTCCAAAGCATCCCGACAGGACTGATTTTAAGCACATAAGTAAAACTGTGATGGCTAAAACACCCATGGCTCGTTTACCACGGCTGATCCGAACCCGTTTTTGAGTTCCTATGGAATGCCTCCTGTCGAAGTAGTGTGGGATAATTAAGGATACTGTCGCCTGTTATTTTGCAAATATGTGCTGTGTGTTCTCATTACAATCGCCTCGATGAGGCGATTCTAATGAGTACACACGGTATACATTTAATTATAGACACACTGAAAAGATGTCCCAAAATTAACGCCGTTATGCCTTTTGGCAATAACCGTCAGTGACTTGAACTATCCTTGTCTCGAACAGATTGTCGTGGTCCCAACGCATATGTAAAAATATCCTCAAAACCCCCTGTTCGTCATGAGAGTTATCGATTTATTTGACACCTATTTGGAAACTGCTACCTGGACAAAACCAACTGACGAAACGCACTAAAATGTATGCAGCCACTACATTTAATTTAATATATTTCTTTTTCCTGGAAATAATGTCACACTAAATATAACTGTTTACATTGCAATTCAGTCTTTGCCCTTCTAGATTATATATTTTTCGTAAAATTTGAATAATTTTTGTTGCTTCCCTGGTGTTTCAGATTTTCAATGGTATACTGCTATCTAATTACCAGAGAAATCGATGCGAAATGCATAGAAATGCATTTTCATGCCACTGATGCGTATCATTCTGTGTTCACACTCGTAAGTATTTTTATGTTGACTACATTCCAGTCGTAACACTGATATATTTTTCAGAAAAAATGAGAAATGTGGAAATTGCTTCCCTATATGGCCCAACCTGCGTTTCCAACACGCTTTGTGTACCGAAGTAAATTCGCAGTCAACTCAATAAGATCACTTAGTGGCAAGGGGAAATAAATGTATTTAACTTGGCTTGACTAGTTGACATAGGTAAACAGGGGACATTACTTTTCTTAACTGAAGCAGATTTCTCTATCTGGTGTACGAGCCACTGAAGTTCGACTGCTCACTGAAATGTCAAAGCTACGAACACTGATAACTCGATTACCACGGCTGTTGTTTGTTTATTTGATTTTAGGTTTAACGTCCCTGTCAACAGTATATGGGTCATTCTGAAGACGTTGCTTCCAATTTTATGGGACTTTTACCCGACATTGAGATGAATTGACATCTCAAGCCCTTCGGCCCAATGAAACCAATAGGGTATATATGCTTGGACGGTCCGACTCGCACCACTTTGTCTGGGCAAGCTTAGCCCCGCTAAGCGGTTTACCAGCACACATATGCGGCCTGTTTCAGATCTGCATGGAAGCCTCGTGCAGCCAAATCTATTTCTTCATGTCCAGACGGTTTGGCACGTTTCTAACACATTCTTGAGGACACATCTCCCTTAACTACCGATGTAAGTATATTTGGGATAATTTTGGTATAATTTTCTTAATATGTAATCTTGACAATGTATGTTTTGTGAACACATAAGAATCGCCTCGATGAGGCGATTCTAATGGCTAAACAAAACATACCCCTATCTTATAGAAGATCATAAAATCATGCCACGATCCTTCCCATAATGGCGCTTGCTATCATCAACCTTCAGTGCTCAAACTAGTCCTATTTCGGACATATTTCCATGTTTCTTAAGGTGTTTTCGCCACTGAGTTCAATTTAACTGCATTCTCAAAACGCGGCTCGTGTATGGAAATCATTGTTAAGCATCTTAATTAAGGGAAGCTGTCACCACTAAATTGAGAGCGTGTTAGAATTTTACCACTTTGAAGCATTATGTTTACATGTTCATGTGATATAATTCTCCAATGTATTTCACAGATGTAGCAAACCGATCTCGTGCTAGTCACTGTTCCATATTGTTAGCACGAGCGTGCACCATCACCTGATATGGACCGGTCCGAATCAGGTGATAGAGACCGCTAATTTTCTTTTTATGCCCCCAGCGTCAAGTTGGAGGGGCATATTGCTACTGCTTCGTTCGTCCGTTTGTCCGCCCGTTACTCTTTTGATGCATAACTTTAGAACCTTGTATGCTAGGGTTTTGAAAGTTCATATATGGATTCCTCATGGAAAATTAGGTGACGCGTATTTTGTTTCTCATCCGGATTATGCCTCTTTCAAGAGTTACTGCCCTTTGAAATGTTTTTGATAAAATCTTGTCAGCAAAATATCTCAAAAACTATAAGAGATAGAGTCTTGAAAGTTGGTGAATGGATTTGTGGTGATGAGTAGATGAACTGGTTAACTTTCAACTATATTCCGAAAGATACTTCATGAGCTATGGCCCTTTGTCACTTTGGGTATTTGTAAATCGTATGCTTTGTGATTCATAGCATAACTTAAGAACCATGTATGGTAGGGTTTTGAAATTTCGTTTATCATATGACGTTGCGTCTGAGAGTGTAATAACGCCATGTAATATTTTCGATAATCCACTATTGGATTAAATATGCAAATTAGGCAGATACGTCCCGTAACGTTACATGTACGACATCCTTAACGACGTGGCGGAATTTTGACATTTTTGTAAACAATCGTGAATAAAATACGTTTTAAATGTCATATGATAAATAGAATCTTGCGTTCGTGCTCATGTATTATTGAATTTATTAAACTCGTTGAGAAAAAGGGATAAACTGCTCGGCACAGCCTCGCATTTTATCCCTTTTCCTCAACTCGTGTAATAAATTCAATAATACATGAGCACTCATGTAAGATCCTCTATATATGGATTCATCATTACGAAAACACGCCTATACAAAAACATTGTATATTTTACCACCGAAAAATGAAAATTTTCAGATGAAAAATTTCAATATTTTTCTTATTTCTGCTCAAAACATAGGTTGTGGATACTCGATAGAACAGCCTCAATGAGGCGGTTAGAACGAGTACCTACAATCTATGTTTTTGAGCAGAAATTAGAAAAAAGATGTACACCCCCTGTAAACCCCAGTTTTACTATATAAAAGTGAGGTTGAAGGGGGTCAAAATTAAATAGGCATGCTCTCGTGATGCATGGAAAATTAGGTGATGTTTTTTTTTATTATTATTTTCTCATCCGGATTATGCCCCCTTTCAAGAGTTATTGCGCCTGGAAAAGTTTTTATAACATGCTGTAAGCAAAATATCCCAAACACTATAAGAGCTAGAGCCTTGAAAGTTGGCGATTGGATTTGTGGTGATGAGTAGATGACCTGATTAACCTCTGACTAAATTCCGAAAAATATTCAAGAGTTATGGTACTTCGTCACTTTGGGTATTTGTACAATGTATGCTTTGTGATGCATAACATAATTTAAGAACTGTGCAGGCTAGGGTTTTGAAATTTCGTATATAGATTCCTTATGGAAAATTTGGCGACACGTATTTTTTTCTCATCCGGATTATGCCCCTTTCAAGAGTTATTGCCCTTTGATTTTTTTTATAAAATCTTGTTAACAAACTACCTCAAACAACTATTGAAGCTAGAGCCTTGAAAGTTGGTGAATAGATTGGTACTGATGTGAAGATGATCTGATAAATACTTCATGAGTTATGGCTCTTTGTCACATTGGGTAGTTGTATAATGTATGTTTCGTGATGCATAGCATAAATTAAGAACCGTGTACCAAGGTAGTGGATAGACTGCTGCACTATGAATCATATTGTCGACTATGAATCAGACGGTCGTGAGTTCAAACCCCCGTGGAGGAATGGATTTTTTTTCTTTTCTTTTTTTCTTCATAAATACACAGAAACATTTATTATCCCTCGCATAACAAAGTTGTTAGTGGGTGGGGATATTGCGATTGTCATGTACATACATACATACATACATACATACATACATACATACATACATACATACATACATACATACATACATACATACATACATACATACAAGCACTTACTGACGCATACATACATGCAAACATGCACACACGCACTCATGCACACACACATGCATGCCTGCAGACTTACGCATGTATGCATGCATGCAAATATGCACACATTAACTCACACATGCATGCACACTTACAGTCACGCACGCATGCATATACACACATACATGCACACACATGCTTGCATACACACATGCATGCATGCACTAATGCATGGATGCATATACACACATGCATGCATGCACATGCATGTACATGCACCCGTGCATTCATGCATACATACATACATTCAAGCACTTACTTACGCATACAAACATGCAAACATGCACACACGAACTCATGCACACACACATGCATGCCTGCAGACTTACTCATGTATGCATCCATGCAAACATTCACACATTAACTCATGCATACATGCACGCATGCACAAATGCATGCACACTTACAGTCATGCATGCATGCATATACACACATACATGCACACACATGCTTGTATGCACTCATGCATGCATGCACTAATGCATGAATGCATGCACTCATGCATGCATATACACACATGCACGCATGCAAATGCATGTGCATGCACCCATGCATTCATGCACACACTAATGCATAAATGCACACTATTACGCATGCATGCATGGAAACACACATGCATGTACACACTCACTCACCCACCCACACACACACACACCCACACACACACACACACACACACACACACACACACACACACACACACACACACACACATACACACACACACATACACACTTGTAGGTATGCATGCACATATACATGCATGCACTCACACATGCATGCACACGCACACTCTTGCATGTATGCATGTACACGTGCCGTGCATGCATACGCTCATGCATGCATGCACATACACATACATGCATGTGCATTCAATCATGCATACATGCACACACACTAATGCATCACGAGGCTCGCCGAGTGATACGGGCAGTAATCCCGAGGGACGGGGTTTTCTATCCACCACTCACACCTATGTAGGATTCTTTTTTCTTGCATACATGTACCTTCCATTTCTGAGCGTGGGTTTTTAATACTGAAGTCACTTCGGTTGCCGACGTCCGCCATAATGTGATGACACTACAGTGATGTTTATTGAAGTCATGTCACGTGCTGTGACGACGGCCTTTATGACGGCGCATATAAGGTCATGTTCAACCAGTACATTTATCAAACGCGAGCATATTTGATTTAGGGTAAGAACACCAGGGTTAGAACATAATTTCTATCTCAAGCTAAAACTATGGATTTCTATATCTGATGTGCAAGAATAAAAATATTTATCAGATACCTCCTATATATATTGCATTGCAACGCATTGACCTGATAAAGATATGCTATCTCAGGTCAAGTGAGCTTTATCACGTCAACATGACATTGTACTTTTATGAATGAACCAGACAACTGAAAAAAATGACAAAAATGTTATTGCTGCTGAGAAAAATGGAGAAAAATACATGAACAAAAAAAAAATATCATAGGAATAAATATGGTCAGCTGATACTAAATATATCGACCGCCGGGATGCTGGGACGCACTGAGGACCATAAATAACTGATCATAAATTGCTAATTTAACAGTGTACAGGGGGATAAACTGATAAATAGAATACCAGATTGCTCGGCAAGCCTCGCGATTCTACAAGCGTTCGCGAAGCCTTGCCTGATAAACTTGATATCAAAAGAAACTCACTTGGTAATCTCTATATATTCTATGCCATTGTAAGCCCCTCTTTTCTCTATATTAGTGAGATTCACAGGAGTGTTAATTGTCCCTGCAAAAGTTGGGTCGTGCACACGTTTTCGTGGAGTTGAGGCTTCAAATCAACGTGATGGCCAACATGCTTGAACGCTGCAGCCTAAAAAGGAGCGCTTAATCAATCAGTGAAGATCAAAGAACAAACGGCGACAGACAGGATGACAGGTTGTTACATGTGCTTTATCCGGCGTCCCGCAAACCCCCATGCGGACAAGACAACCGAGCGTGATCTCTGACAGGTGTACGGGCAGCTGTGGGGTAAGGCACAAGAAAGATATTAGATGAATGACATGGATTATTTACAGTATCTATACACAACACTTACTAATACAAAACATCACAATTTGTTGCTTCTGTAGCCAACCCACGACGTCCGCCCCGAAAGCAAAACAATTTTCTGTGCTCGGAACGGGTGACGTGAATGCCTACAGAAGCAAACAACAAAACAACAACAAAAATACAAAAAGAAACAACACACGACGGGACTGGCCAGTTTATAACTTAGGGTGAATCCCCCACTCGCGTGAATCCCCCTCTCGCGCACTAGTGTAAACTAGTTTGTCGACATTGTTGCCGACCACAGGTTGATATGTACTATTTAGCGATCGCGCACTAGCTTGATTCGCCTGAATCGCCTGCAGGTTATTTATTGGACCTCTTCCATTTGAATGGTCTCACATCCATTGCACATTGCTACGAGCTGTTTATGTTGGTTCGTCCGCCCTTGCTGGACCCTAACCCACAGCGTCGTACCAGTACCTGCTGCTATATTGCAGGGAGCAGCAGGTCACCACACATTGTTGTGCCTTTCAATATACCTTCACTTTCCCGTAACAATGTTGTGGGTACACGTTACAACTTGACCTGCTGCTAAAGTGATCGTTTTTCTCAGGGTTTTTAAATCTATGAATACTACCGGAAAATCATGCATACTCATATTAGCTTGCTAAAATCGTGGCGAGGTGGAGATACCGTCCAAAATTAAAGCCAGATAGCAAAAATCGAGTAGATAATGGATTTGCGTTCAAATAGTATATTTCCCCATAGGAAAAAAATGATGAAACGACCCTATAAGTCAATGCCATGACTCCTTGCAAAGCGAACACCCATACAACACGTGACGGGGATGAAAATCATATATGGCACAATTTGGCGGTTGGCGATATATAGGCAAATTTTATAGAACTCAGCCTTATAGCGGCCCCCTGTATTGTAAAAACAGATCTCCACAAACCACTCATGCATACATCGTATGATATGTGCATGACTTGTGCATGGAGCAGCACATTTTGCCTACCATATTTCACCTAAAATATTTCACTCGCACCGCCCTACCATATACCTACTAAAATAATTTAGATGTGCATAAGCACCAGAGAGGTTTCCTATTCCACCTCGTAACACAGGTTAGTCTTGCAGGCTGATCTGAGTCTTCGCTGGGCGCTCCTGTTCGACTTTACAGAACACAACATGGAGATGTTTTTAAATGACCATCCATGTAGCTCATATCGAAGACATTGATCAGAGTGCGCAAATGCGCAGCTTGATCTGCGTCTTCGCTTGACGCATTTGCTCGTATGCATCAAGAAGCTTTGTTATCAGTTACTCCCTATATCACTTTCATTGTAACACCTTGACCTGATAAAAATACGCAATCTCAGGACAAGTGAGCTTTATCAGGTCGACGTGACATTGCGCTTCTATGAACTGGACTGTTTTAAAAATTGTCAAAAATGTAAGAGTGTACAATGGGATTAATTAAGAATACCAGGTTCGTGTCATTTGATATCAAGTTTATCAAAGCCGTGCCTGATAAGACACGAACCTGGTATTCACTATTTTCAATGACAATCCATATAACTTACCGCAAAGACTCGGATTACACTGTGTGGATGCGCATGCTAGTCTGCGTCTTTGCTTGGCACATGGGTTTGAGAAGGATATGTCACACCCATGTAGGATTTTTTTTGTTTTGCATACCTTCCATTTCTGAGCGGGGTTTTTTTAATACTGCAGTCACTTCGGTTGCCGACGTCGGCCATATTGTGATGACACTACAGTGATGTTTAGTGAAGTTACGTAACGTGCTGTGACGTCAACCTTAACGACGGCGCATATGAGGTCGTATTCAACCAGTGCATTTATCAAACACGCGAGAATATTCGATTTTGGGTAAGAACTCAAGGGTTAGATCAGAATTTCTAACCCAAGCTAAAACAATGGCTTTCCTTATCTGGTGTGCATGAATATCTGTTTCGCTCGGCACGGCCGGTATTGATTCTTCCTGATGTGGAGTTTACGTCAGCTGAAATTTCGATTATGTAATCTAATATGAATTGCGCAACTAAATTGGTTTCTGTTCTACAAAAATAATCATTTGATTCTGCAACATTGGCTTACCGATTTAATTTGGCCTTTTCTCCGGCTACATGTCATAATACGCATGTTAACATTTTGTGAATGTTTGAGAACAACAAAACGCGAAAAACTAAGTGTGTTCCTTATGTTGGCCGTACACGAATGACCCCGGTTCAATGGATAATAGGAAAAAAAGTCAATCAGAAAGTTTTTTTGTTTTTTAATTTCATTTGAGGTTTAACATCCATGTCAGCACTATTTAGGTAATTTCGGAGACGTTGCATCCAGTTTTGATTGACTTTTACCCGGCATTGAAATGGTATCATAAGCCCTGCCGCCCAATAAAACCAATATATATGCATGGGCGATCCGACTAGCACCATCTTACCTGGCCTGGCTTAGACCTTCTAAGCCGTTTAACAGTACTTAAGTGCGGTTGGTTGTAGCTCCGCATGGAAGCACCATGCAGCACATTCTATTTATCCAAGCCCCGATTGGTGGGGCCATATTCTGGAAGAATCATGAACTAAAACCACAGACAACGTAAGCCACCCATAACGTTCGAAGAAACGCCCCTGTTAACCCGACTTTATACAGAGGAAAGTGGGGTATACTGTGTAACCCATTTAGTGGGGTTTACAGGAGTATACATTATTTACCTAATTCTTGTTAAAAACACAAATTGTGAGTACTCATTCGAATCGGCTCTTTGATGCGCCCACAGTCTGTTTGGTGCAAGAATAATAATAATAATAATAATTATAATAATAATAAATCACCTGGAAAATGTTAGTCGATCATTTTATTAACCAGATATTTTATCGTACGAGCGCTTTACCAGAGGTACATAGTGTGTGCTCGATAGCGAATATGGTACCTTTTGGGGCGATTTGAATCGAGGGATTCACCCCATATTGCATACGGTTTTTTTTTTTTTCAGTGCAAATGAGCTAAATGGACTCGCTTCCAAATTTGAAAGGTGAAGCCAAGACTGGATACAGACACATTGTCCATTGTTGGACAGTGCCCAGCCGAAATTTTAATGGTGTGAACCAAGATGACCCTTCTTTGGAAGGAAAATATAAATAATGCATGTTTAACTCACTTTAAATGTACTCCACCAAGCTTACTTCTACAGGGGCCGCAGGGTCGTTCCCGAGCTTCTACAGACTTTCGGATGAGTCTTTAAACCGAGGTCCCGTCTCCGTATGACCTTAGCTGTTGGTGAGACGTAAAACTAAGACACTCACTCACTCTACACACCTAAACAGTTACTATATATACAGGGGTAAAAGTCTTATACAAACAGACACTACCTAAAAAAAAAAAATCATGCATTATGGGATGCAAACGTTGTGGGTTTCAAAGTTCACTGTGGGATGCATCCCATAATGTACCTCTGGTATGTACGTCCGTAACTGAAAGAAGAACATTTAAAGACTGTTTAGCATAAACGTACACCAAGTTCTAACGAGCACTCACAATCTATGTTTGAAGCAAAAATAAGGCAAATAATGAGTACCCCTGTAAACCCCACTTTTCTCCATAAAAAGTGGGCTTTAATGGGTCTTCCTTACATGGACTTGTTATCGTGGTGTAACATGGAGGAATCCTACTTTGTCAGTGAGTTATAGCTAGCCACGAGCACAAGAAAAACATGAACGAGTTGAACTAAGACACTCTAATTCAAACTGAAAATCAGAGATTGCAGGTTTAACCGGATCAGTCGTGCATGCAACAGCAATAACCAATCAGTTCGCATGGGGGAATCCATGCTTATCAGCAACACATAGAGAGTCGCAAACCATGAATGAACTAAGATCACAAGAGGTCGCATATTTCACTGTAACAGTACCAGTCGTGCACTCAGGATTCGTCGTCTCAAACGTTTATTTTTATTTTTTTTAAGTAAACACCTTGTGGCAGACAGGGTTGTGTGGACATTGTTGATTCTTAAGCAGAAAAGTACGAAACCCGGGAAGGGACATGATTTTTTATTTTATTATTTTGTGCAAACAAGATAATATCTTGAGCGGACAAGATATTATCTTGTTCGGACAACATATTATCTTGTGCGGACAAGATATTATCTTGTGCGGACAAGATATGATCTTGTTTTCACAACATAATATCTTGTGCGTACAAGATATTAAAACATATTATCTTGTTTGCACAACATAGATCTTGGAAAGTTGTGCGGACAAGATATTATCTTGTGCGGACAATATATTATCTTGTGTGGACAAGATAATATCTTGTCCGGACAAGATAATATCTTGTGCGGACAAGATAATTTCTTGTGCGCACAAGATCTATGTTGTGCAGACAAGATATTATCTTGTGCGGACAAGATAATATCTTGTTCGCACAACTTAATATCTTGATCTTGTCTGCACAAGAAAATATGTTGTCTGCACAAGATAATATCTTGTGCGGATCTTGTGCGGACAAGATATTATGTTGTCCGCACAAGATATTATCTTATCCGCACAAGCGGACAAGATAATATGTTGTCCGCACAAGATAATATCTTGTTCGCACAAAATATTATCTTGTGCGCACAACTTATAAAATAAAAAAAAATCATGTCCCGTCCCGGGTTCCGTAGAAAAGCGCCTGTAACTTATGCAGATTCTCCATGGATCGTATACTGTTTGTTTTAGTCGTGATTGTCAAACATGAAAGGTAAATGGCATCTTCCAAATTTCTAGAACTAGAAAATTCTTGTCAAAAGTAGGTTGGGGTTCTCATGAGAACCGCCTCCCGCCTTCTAGAGGCGGTTCTAACGAATACGTACATTCTATGATTTTGAGCAAAAATAATGAAAAAGGGACCCATTTAAACCCATTTTTGTATGTGATCCATCAGGGACAAGGGACCTTATGGGTGTCTGAAAGTGCTAAACGTGAATCCAGCGAGGTACAGGCGTCGTTTGAAAGTAACCTACTGGGCTGAAATGTTCAGTTAAAAAGAAATCGATTCGTCTAATTTGCATAAAAAAATAAGTGCGAGAAATCAAATTTGTTTGTTACCATAGTTTTCTTCTAGATTAATCATTTGATAAGGATATTGTCCCTTAGTTTTCGCTTTCAAAGATATTTTACTTTTGAAAATTGGTGAATTATTCAATTTTAAATATGTCTAATTTGTATAATTTATGCTAAACTATGCAAAATACTTACAACATAATCCAAAATATTTCAGAATGTAAACTAACGTACAATTATAAGCAAATTATTTGGATTTTTTTCGCACGTGGATTATTTTCTTTTCACCATAGAAATTAAGTCCAGTGTCTAACATTCCCTACAAAATATCCAAATGACGCAGGTATCTTGATTGGTTCAAAAGTTAGCACTTTCAGATACCCATAAGGTCCCTTTTTCCCCTGATGGGTCACATATATAAAGTTGGGTTAAAAGGAGTGTTCATTACACGGACTTGTTAACGTGATGCTTTGCATTATCACCCAGTAAGTAAAACAAGAATTCTAATGCACTTGCGTATGCAACGCGACATTTGATTGGATAATGTCAAAAATTGCGGCAGTATATTCTGCGACATATTGTCAGAAACCCGACGTCATTATGTAACGTCTCTGTTCATTGTGTAACATTTGGATGTACGCTGCTCACAACACTTACCGCTGTGAGCAAAATAGTACACATTTTAACAAAACAACTGAACAAGCGCATTAGAATGGGGCTAACTGTATTAAAATTGTCATTTGGGGAGGTAAACCTTCGGTTTTACAGTCGCACATTCCGTTTTCCTACCGTAAAACCGCCGATTTACCTCCCCAAATAACAATTTTAGATACAGTTATCACATAAAGGTAAGACAAATTCTGATCTACAAAATTTTAAATGTAAATATATAAAAGTACTTTTTACTTATGTAAAAGGTTAGAAATATTTGAAATTATATAATAAAAGAAAGCGAAAAAAGCAACAACAAAAAAAAAAAAACGTTTATTTCCTAGTCTGTAGTTATGAAAACAGCCGGACTGCTTGTTAAAAAGAAATAAACGAGCTTTATGAGTAATTCTAAGACAGTGCGCCTATATAGGCAATGGAAAACAACTGTGTTTTATTCTACAACAAATCACGGCAAAGAAGAGCGTGACGAGTGACGTCATAAAAACTGCAAATTTGTGACGTCACTAGTCCATTTCCTTGACGTTAGGCGGTGTAACGTCATATTCTCGCATCGAAAACGTTAAAAAAGGATATAAATGAATGTGTTTCAGTCGATAATTTTAGCGGGATTTCTTCTAACAATGGCGAAAAGATATGAGATTTTGAAGGAAAAAACATTATTGCCGATTTTCAGCCTGATAGAATCGAAATAGATCAGCTCCAGTTTGTGATTTGTTGAGTAATAAATCACAGTTTGTCGGTCAGTTGTAAGTAGACAAATCACGCGCGCTACGCGCTCTTGATTTGATCTACTTTACAGCTGACCTCCAAACTGTGATTTATTACTCAACAAATCACAGTAAGAGCTGATCTATTTCTTAATTATGATTTAAGCTACTCAAGAAGAAACCTTGACCAAAAGAGATTTCCAGCTCATTCAGAACCAGAATAAGAAAAGAATCTGGGCCAGTGACATTAGACCTAAGGTAAGGCTCATAACAGAATAGGTGTTTTATATGAACAGTATTTTAATCAGAGCATTACTACTGAATGCCACAATATCAGCTTTTTGACTGTATGATACCCCACCACTGCACGCCAATAACATTTATTTCTCAGGTGTTTCTAGAACAGACAGCCTTGAAAATAGGACAGACAATATCTAAAAGCAATGATATATCTGTGACACTATTTTGTCTATTATCTCTGCTACAGAAACTACAGGCAAACACAAACCATTTTTTCAGATACACCAAAGTCGGTAACTAAGAACTTAATACTCACCATGCTGGACACGGATACGTGCATATGCTTTCTTGAAAGCACTGCACATCCAGACCAGCGAGCTCCTCGGAAGCAATCTGATCAGGATCTATTCTGTTTTCTATTCTGCTTCTGAATCCATGGAAAAATCAAAATAATGCAACACAAAAGGCTGAAGATCGGAGAGGGTGTAACATATTGAAATATTACTGGGTGAGGGTTAATTGTATGTCCTTGGCCATGTAATAGGCAACCTTTAGTACCCTGTATATCTGTAAAGCTTTATCAGGCCAATACATATGCTACAGAAGTATAGGCCAAATACTATTTTTTCAGACAAATGATAAGGGCAGATAACTCCAAGTAGATTAGCCACAGTAGCAGTTCTGGCTTGCTTTATACAAGCTTTAGTGCTCAGTATATCTATGAAGTTTCATCTGTATATTCCATGCTGAAAGGAGCTACATATACTAAGATAGGTAACTCAATGCCTAAAATGGTCGGAGTATGGTATTTTGGCCATAATAGGCTCCTTTGGTGTTCTAAACATCTGTAAAATTCCATCAATGTATTCCATATAGTAATGGAGCTATGAGCCAAAACCATTTGTAACGGCATATAGCCCAAGAACCGGAATTTGCAGCGACTGTCCTTGGCCATGAAATGCTACCTTAGTGTTTTATACATCTGTAAAGGTTCAGCATGATATTCCATATAGCAAAGGAAAAACAAGCCAAAAAATCATTTCCCAAATCCATTAAGGGCAGTTAATTCAACATCAAGGAGTGGTGGTCCGGGCCACAATACGCTTCGTTAAGTGGTCTATATATTTGTGAAGTTTTATCTATAAATTCCATTTAGGTAAACAATAAGATCCAAAAACGATTTTATGATAATTGTTAACGGCCATAATGCGGTCAAAAAAGTTAACGTATTTTGCCCATTAACAATCCAAAACCACATACCCTCGGTATGATTGTGTATGCAAAAATTGAATAATAAATCCGTGATAAAATACTCACCTGTTGTGAAGGAGGTGACCAATCATAAGGTAAAAGTTTAACCTGGTATGGAAGAGCCGAACGATCCGGGGTAAAATATGTTAACAGCTTTAGAGGACAATGATTAACCTGGTATGAAGGAGCCGAACAATCATTAGGCAAAAGGTTAACCTTGTATTGAGAAGCAAAACTAGGAAAATATTTTGACTGCTATAGACGAGCAGAATAATCCTGGGGAAAATGAATAACGCCTTGTGAAGGTGCTGAACAATAATTCGAAAAAAGATTTTATCATACGACGTCGCGTCTGAGAGTGTAACAACGCCGTGAAATAAATTCCGTTATCCACTAGTGGATTAAATATGTAAATTAGTTAGAAACGCCCCGTAACGTTACACGTATGACGTCCTTAACGACGTCGCGTTTAATAATGGCGGAAAAGTGACGTCGTTGTCAAGAAATCGTAAAAAAATGCGTTTTAAATGTCATATGATAAATTCGTGTTCATGTATTATTGAATTTATTAAACACGTTTATGATAAAGGATAAAATGCTCGGCGAAGCCTCGTATTTTTATCCCTTTTCCTCAACGAGTTTAATACATTCAATAATACATGAGCACTCGTGTAAGATACTCTATAACCTGATATAAAGGAGCCAAACAATCCTTAGGTAAAAGATTGACATTGTACTAAGGAGCTGAACAAATGTGAGGTAAAATATTAACTTCTATAAACAAGCCTGTGGTAAAAAAAGATTACGAGATCTGCTATGGAGGAGACGAACAAGCCTTTCACCAACAAGCCTTTGGTGCTTTACAGCAGGTTTTCAAGTCCTCACCGTTATTTCATCTCTGTGGTTGTTTGATTTTTTTGTGTTCTCTGAGATGTTGCACTGATGAGTTGCACTAAACAAATTATTTGTCTAAATCGCGACGGAACCCAGGGCGAGGATTGCGGCCGTGTAAAACAGATTTAAGCCCCTCGCCCCAATTCCCCGGTGAAATTCTTTTCACTGACCGTTCCAACGCGGTTCTTCTGTCGCGATTTATTTTTGTTACAGTTTCTTTGAGGGTGTGTATCGCTTATATATTTTTGTTGGTTTGTTTGGATAGCATCTGGCTATTTTGTGTGAAAGTAACTGTCCTTTTGATGTTTTCATTAGGGTTTAGTTGTTTAATATTCGTGTTTCATTCCCTTTGGTGTCTCTGATGGGTGGTGTGGGAAAATTGTATCAATTTCTGATCATTGCCTTCACTTCTATATTTATAGCCCCGCTTTGAAAAAGTGGGGCTATATTGGATTTGCCATGTCCTTCTGTCATTCCGTGATTCCGTTAATTTGTGTTGGCTCCATAACTTTGTATCTGCTTAACATATTTTCATGAAACTTCACACAAATGTTAAACACCATAAGACAATGTGCAGAGCAAAGGAATTATAACTGTGGATTGCCTACTTTTGGAGTTATTGCCCTTTGAACATTTTCCGTAATTCCGTAATTCCGTGATTCCGTTAATTTGTGTTGGCTCCATAACTTTGTATCTGCTTAACATATTTTCATGAAACTTCACACAAATGTTAAACACCATAAGACAATGTACAGAGCGAAGGAATTATAACTGTGGATTGCCTACTTTTGGAGTTATTGCCCTTTGAACATTGAAAAATGGCAATTTTAATTGTGTCCGCTTCATAACTCGAAAACCGTTTGAGATATTTTTAGGAAACTTCACACAAATGTTAAGCACTATGAGACAATGTGCAGAGCGCAGGAACCATAACTCTGCATTGCTTATTTTTGGAGTTATTGCCCTTTGAACATTGAAAAATGGCAATTTTAACAGTGTCCGCTTCATAACTCGAAAACCGTTTGAGATATTTTCATGAAACTTCACACAAATGTTAAGCACTATGAGACAATGTGCAGAGCGCAAGAACCATAACTCTGGTTTTCGTATTTTCTGTGTGTCTGTCTGTGTGTCTGTCTGTGTCTGTTAACAATTTTCGTGTCCGCTCCATAACTTTAAAACCCATTCACATATTTTCATGAAACTTCACACAAACATTAAACACCATGAGATGGTGTGCAGAGTGCAGGAACCATAACTCTGGATTGCCTAATTTTTTGAGTTATTTCCCTTTGAATCCGTGATTCCGTTAATTTGTGTTGGCTCCATAACTTTGTATCTGCTTAACATATTTTCATGAAACTTCACACAAATGTTAAACACCATAAGACAATGTGCAGAGCGAAGGAATTATAACTGTGGATTGCCTACTTTTGGAGTTATTGCCCTTTGAACATTTTCCGTAATTCCGTAATTCCGTGATTCCGTTAATTTGTGTTGGCTCCATAACTTTGTATCTGCTTAACATATTTTCATGAAACTTCACACAAATGTTAAACACCATAAGAAAATGTGCAGAGCGAAGGAATTATAACTGTGGATTGCCTACTTTTGGAGTTATTGCCCTTTGAACATTGAAAAATGGCAATTTTAATTGTGTCCGCTTCATAACTCGAAAACCGTTTGAGATATTTTTAGGAAACTTCACACAAATGTTAAGCACTATGAGACGATGTGCAGAGCACAGGAACCATAACTCTGCATTGCTTATTTTTGGAGTTATTGCCCTTTGAACTTTGAAAAATGGCAATTTTAACAGTGTCCGCTTCATAACTCGAAAACCGTTTGAGATAATTTCATGAAACTTCACACAAATGTTAAGCACTATGAGACAATGTGCAGAGCGCAAGAACGATAACTCTGGTTTTCGTATTTTCTGTGTGTCTGTCTGTGTGTCTGTCTGTGTCTGTTAACAATTTTCGTGTCCGCTCCATAACTTTAAAACCCATTCACATATTTTCATGAAACTTCACACAAACATTAAACACCATGAGATGGTGTGCAGAGTGCAGGAACCATAACTCTGGATTGCCTAATTTTTGAGCTATTTCCCTTTGAATATTGAAAAATATCAATTTTAGCCGTTTTTGCTCGATAACTCAAAAACCGTTTGAGATAATTTTATGAAACTTCACACAAATGTAAAGCACCATATTACGTGTGCAGAGCGCAGGAACCCAAACTCTGGATTGTCTACTTTTTCAGTTATAGGCTTTTGAATATTAAAAAATGGCAATTTTAACTATGTCCGCTCCATAACCGTTTCTGATATTTTCATGAAACTTCAAATAAATGAAAAGCACCTTGAGATGATGTGCAGAGTGCAGGAACCATAACTCTGGTTTGCCTACTTTAGGAGTTATTGCCCTTTGAACATTTAAAAAGGCAATTTTGACTGTGTCGGCTCCATAACTCACAAACCATTTGAGATATTTTCATGACACTTCACACAAGTGTAAAGCACCATGAGACAATGTGCAGAGCGCAGGAACCCTGACTCTGATTTGCCTACTTTAGGAGTTATTACCCTTTGAACATTGAAAAATGGAAGATGAAATTTAGTATAAACATGGACATTCTGGTAATGTATCATGCTCATTGAAATGAGGGACAAGGGCTCACAACTCTTAGAGTTTTTCCATATAATGTAAAATTTTCAACAGTTATTTCTTGTTCATAACTGTTTTCTCTGCAGCTTAAATAATTTTCTTCTCTGACAGCGCTGAAGCGGGGCTATAGTCAGATCCTCTGACAGCTCTAGTTATATTTGTTTTCTGTTATAGAAAGATGCACAGAAACCCCGAGGTATTTTGCTACTTGCTGTAGAGGAGCAGGGACATTCAAAGGCTATAGAAGGGCTCAGTAATCCTTGGGTAAAATATTTATTTGGAAGAAGAGCAAAGCAATACTGACATAGACGTTTTACTTGCAATAGAGGGGCTTACATTCCTGTCGAAAAAATAACCTGGTTTTGAAGAACCCAGCACAAAGCGAACTGGGTTGGTTCCTCTGTCGCGGTTTAGTTTTGTCATTGTTTGTCTTTGAGTTTGTGCATCGCTTATATTTATTGTTTTGGATAGCCAGTTGGTCATTTTATGGGAAAGTAACTGTCATTTTGGCTTCCGCTATTGATGTTTTCATTTGGGTCTAGTTATATCATGTTTGCGTTTCTTTCCCTTTGATGTCTCTGATGGGAGCTGTGAATTAATTGTATCGATTCCTGGCCATTGCCTTCACTTCTATTTTAACAGCACTTTCGATCCATGTTTGGTGTAGAAATAAGGGCAATATATAAAATGATAATGGTAAATTCTAGTTTTAGGTATGAGAAACGCCATTATAGCACACGGCGTGTGTTATCGAAATGTTACGTTAGCTTCGATTTGTTCACATCGAAAAAGTTTATGGACGATCACAATAAAATTGCAATCATTGCTTGATGAACCACTAATGGTATACTTCCAAACTAGAGTATATTTTTATTCGCAAATAACAGGCAATTTTATTTTATGATTACATGTGTATATGCTTTTATTCAACCGATTTTGTCTTCGTATAGCCGAGAAGGCGACAGTATTGTAGTCGTGCGTGTTCTAGTACTTGTCGAATTTAGGGTACCGGTGTGAGAACGGAAAAAAATATCCTTTGATGCTGGTCATAACACTACTTCAGGGGGGGGGCTGAGTATATGGTGGAATCTAGTGTCTATTAAAGTTGTGGAAGTCGTGAGTTTGATTTAAACATATTTTATTGCTAAGCAAGCAAGTGGGTCGGGCCACAAGTTCTAACAATATTAGTTACGACCCTCCCCGTGTACACAATACATTTACAAATTTTGACGATGGCTATGACATAATATTTCAAGACGAATAAACAACATGACTTTTAAATATGGTAACAGAAGAGTGATAATAAATTAAAGCGCATTAGGTAAGAGAGAGAGAGAGAGAGAGAGAGAGAGAGAGAGAGAGAGAGAGAGAGAGAGAGAGAGAGAGAGAGAGAGAGAGAAAGGGGGGTAGTCGTGCTTAGTAACTGTGCGTGTTGTATTTCCTGTAGAACTCTATGGGAGAAGTATTTATACGTCTCTGTCCATTACCCTATGCGCGCCTGAATTTGGAAGAGAAAAGACGGCATGGAAAGGTCCTATAAATGTACGAGGGGTTTCGACTGGCTCAAATCGGAAAAGTTTATGAAAGATCAACATATATGCATGTATAATTTATACTTCCAAACTTGTTTATATTTTGATACAAAAATAACTGGCGATTATATTTCAACAAAAATATTTTTAAAACCATTTGTTGTTTGTATGGCCAAGAAGACAGTGCGTGTTTGTTTGTTAGCACCTGTTGAAAGTGGGGTAACGATGTTTAGTGAGTAAAAATACCTTCGACGCTGGTCATGACGCACCTTGTCTTAGGTCTGAGAAATGTAGACTCGGGGGGGGGTGCTTTGAAACTTGCAGAAGCCATGCTTAGTAATCGTTTTCGTTGTAATATAGAAGAACAGTTACATGTCTCTGCTCGTTTAGAATTCATTCATCTAACAATATTGATCAAATTTGTATAAAAGCAACACTTTCATTTAACAATTTATTAAATGAGGGAATGTTTTATACTGTTTGCTCTGGATCCTTCGTCGAACAATAGAATCTTTGTATTATGGCGAATGGATACACCTTCAGGGGAGGCAACTCATGCAAATGTTTTTGTCTCCTATTTCAATAGGGGTCAACTCTTTCAAGAAAGAGTTTGCTCCTGAGGAGCAAATTCGTACCTTTAAGAGTAGGTCCCCTTTTCTGTGGAATAGAGTTTATAGAAAAGCCAACATGAAGTCCAGAAAGTTCTGCTAGGTGTATCCAGTCCTCTTTGTAGCCAATAGTCACATGTTTCGTGACAAGCAAAAAGAGGTCTTCGAACATGCGCACTTAGAGATGACTCAGAAGTCTGTATGTTAACTGGGTGAGTACGCATGCTGATCTGAGTGCGCTAAGCAAATGTGCTCGAAGATACCTTTTCATCTGTAGCCTCTTATCTGAAGACAGAAAAGAACATAACACCCGCAGAGCTACAAGAATGCAGGCAGTGGAAAGAGCTGAAACAAGAAACAGGAGAGCTGTGTGGAAAGTGAGGGTCATGCTATCGAGACACGCTTAAGAGTATGAATACACTTGATAGATATTTCCGCGATTTTGTGGGGGTGTGGGTTTGTGCCTTCTTGTTTGTTTGCGTATATAAACTCATACCCTCTATAAAAGAGTTTACCCTTTAAAGAAAGAACTTTCTTGCACACCAGATAAGGAAATCCGTGGTTTTAGCCTGGGATAGAAATTATTTTCTAACCCTGGTGTTCTTACCCAGTCACTCTAAATAAGTATAGTATGAGAAAAATAAAACGTTAAATTATGTAAAATAATAATTTTCGGCGGCGTTGTGCAAGAACAAGAATCTAATACGGGGTTCTGCTGTAGATGGGCGTTTCCAACCCTCGGGATGACCTGGTGACCGGAACCTCGGCATAGCCTTTATTCCGCTCAGCAAGGTCATCCCTCTGGTCGAAAACGCCGATCTACAACTCATTCTTATATGCTGCCTACGAGCACGTTTTTCTTTCTTTTAAAAGTGGACGCCCATTGACAAGGTAGAAGGATTCATCCCATGGATGAGTATCCGTCATCCGAGACTATATATACACGATAAACGCTTTCAGTGCTTGAAGATCGAGCTCCATTTATCAAGCTGTTCAAATACTCACTGTTCGAAACGCAGCCAATTCACTGATAAATACAGTACAGTGACTGGTTGATTCAACGCCAATTGAGAGGTTGCAGATGACGCCACACACGTACAGTTGTCTTTCTTGCTGGAGACACCAAGGTTTATTTCCAACAGAATTTAATGTACTTTCCTTGTGAGTTACTTTATTGTCCCTTCGAAAATTAAGACCAAACCTTGATAATTTTATTCTTATGACCTTTAAGAACAATTACAGTCACATATTAACACATTCAGTGTTTTTATCACTGAGAGATAATTGGTCCAAAATGAATAAATTTGTACTCAAAAACCTGTCTGTTGTCTCCAATATGGTGGATCAAGGGAGAAGACTCTTACAAAAATGCTGTGCCTGCAACCTCTCAATAAGGTATTCCGTTGGTATGACCTAAGGCGTAGTTCTAAGAAAGCCTATGAATGACTTGAGAAAATCCCAAAGTTCCAGAGTGAGGACCACTGACCCAGTCGAAGTGAAGAAGCTAAACAGCTATCTTTCCATTGGTCCAGATTTCCCAAACTTGGTCTGGTCAGGTCGGCTGCTCTTTGTTTCTAAACCTTTTTCATTTCACTAGTAACATAATTTTTCTCTTTCTATTTTTCTCACTTTTAATTTCATTTTTCTTTATAGACGAATTTTCTCCCATAGATAGTATTGCTTATAGTTAATACATACTCGTATGTGGAACCAAGAAAAGTCGGGCAGTTTTACGGTTCTTTGCTCATCAAGTTTGTAATCAGTTTCTTGTGGTTAATTGAAAATAATTCCAACTCTCCATTATTATGTACATTTCGAGAGATTTGATTGGTTGGCATAATGTTTTATACATCAAAAAATTCCATGAGCAAAAATCTCAGAAAAATTTTATACAGCGACAGATAGTAATAAAAACTTACGTCAAGGAGTGCCTTCAGAACCCGCGCTTTTCGTCATTGAATATGAAGTGACGTCAACAGCGTTCGATTAAAGGTTTGGAAGCTATTGAATAAAAATAGAAGTGAAGGCAATGATCAGGAATCGATACAATTAACCCACAGCTCACATCGGTGACACCAAAGGGAAAGAAACACAAACATAAAATAACCAGACCCTAATGGAAACATCAACAGCGGAAAGCCAAAAGGACTGTGACTTTCCCACAAAATGGCCAATTGGCTATCCAAAACATATTAATATAAGCGATACACACACTCATGACAACCCATTACAAAAATAAACTGCGACAGAATAACCGCCTTAGAACTGTCAGTGAAACGATTTCCACTTAGGGGAGGGGGTGGGTGGGGGGGGGGGGTAGGGGGCTTAAATCAATTTTACGCAGCTGCAATCCTCGCCCTTACTTCCGTCGCGATTTAGACAAATAATTTGTGCGGTCCGCATGGAGGCCTCCTAACTCATCAGTGCAACATCTCCGAGAACACAAAAATCAAACAACCGCAGAGATGAAACAACGGTGAGGACTCGCTAGCAAGAAACCACTGAAATGCCGGAGCAAAAGAAAACCAACAGTTAGACTCCGATGGGTCCGACCAGAGACAGAGCATCAGGCACCAACCATCATTACATAAAATTAATTTCTCTCTAATTCCCAGTAAGCCTTTACGCTGGAACCGTCATAGATTCTAAGGACTGACCCACCGGCGTGCAATTAAAGAGGGAAGCAGAGTTGTCAACCCTGATTGGGTTAATTACCATGCATGCATGTCGTATAAGATTTTTTGTGTACCCAATCTTTTTTATATCGAAGAATGATTTTACGAAATTGGGTGCTGAAGTCATTGTAATTATATATTTTTCTGAATTTATACACTGACCGTTCCAAGGCGGTTCTTCGGTGGCGGTTTATTTATGGTGTTGTTTGTTACTTACTGTGTGTATCACTTGTGTCTTTTTATTTTGGATGGCAATATGGCCATTTTGTGGGAAAGTAACTGTCCTTATGGCCTTCCTTTGTTTAGGTTCTGGTCGCTTAAAGACACATTTTTCGATTACATAACATCCTAATGACCGTTTGTTAAAGAATCCAGCATTGAGATAAAATACACTTTGGGTATTCAGGCTGTCATACAGGTAGGGGACCAAGAGAGGGTAATAAATTACCTAGGGATTTGACTTTGACAAATGACATCTATTCATTTTCACCTAAGTCCTTATTTTGATTTACATGGAAGAATCAACAGCACTTTTTTCTGATTTTATATTTAGTAGCCATTATTTATAATCATTACAGAAAATGTCAAATCAAATATATTGGTAATTTTTTTCCACCAAAAATGATTTTTTTTTCAGATAAAATCCTGATAACTTTATTATTTCTGCTCTAAACATATATTGTGGGTACTCATTAGAACAACCTCGGCGAAGCGGTTCAGACAAGTACCAACAATTTGTTTTTACAGTGTGACTGCTTGTTAGAACTGATTCCATGAGGCGGTTCTAACGAGGACACACAATATATGTTTTTTGAGGAAAAAGGAACATCCCCTAAACCCCACTTTCTATGGAGAAAATGGGGGTTTAAGGGGGTATACATTATTTTCCTTATTTCTGCTCAAAGTCATAGGTTGCGGGTGCTCGTTAGAATCGTCTCATTGAGTCATAGGTTGTGGGTACTCGTTTGAACCGCTTCAATGAGGTGGCTCTAACGAGCACCCATAACCTATGTTTGCAATATAAATCAGAAAAATAAATTCAATTGTGTTTGCTATTTTAGTTTTAAACTTGAAAAGGGGAAAAATAAAACCTTATAAAAATTCTTTTTTTTCTCTCTCTTTTCTGATATTATTGTGTCTAAAACAAAGAACATTTTATAGTTCCATCTTGACTGAAACTATAAAATGCTAATGTTTTAAACATTATATGATTTGTGTATCACATACTTTCAACCAAAATAAGATAAATAAATAAAAAAATAAATATAAATAAATAACGGTAAATTGATTGATTAAGATTTGAGGTTAATCAATTCATTTACCTTGTTTGTTTATTTCTTTGCACTTTTGAGTAAAGGACACAATGGATATCAGTGTTTTTCTTTACTTTATTTTAAAATAAAAAAGAAGTTATTTAAACAAAATGTTGTTGGAAACAATCTCAGTTAATTATACTATCACTCAAGTACCCTTATTGAGCCCCCTATTAAACAAGAAATCTGCTCATAATCACCTCATAATCACTTAGATAAGATAAGCCTTTGATGTGCACTATGGTCCAAAGGAAATGTTTATTGGAGATCATTAGACAGGCCACCCCTTTTATATAAGGAAAAAAATGTGTCTTTAATGTGTGTGTTTCTTTCCCTTTGGTGTCTTTGGTGGGTGGAGTAAGTTAATTGTATCGATTCCTGATCTTTGTTTTACTTGTACTTTATATACTAAGTCACCATAAAACTCGGGTTCCGATAGACCTAGTTGCAGAAGAGATTTACGTCCAACACTGAAATTAAATTGGAATGAAATCTTTAAAATTTTGAAAAGGCTTTGCGTTGTTTATGATTCCGATAACCATGATTAAGAAATTTAAAACTTCATTAGATTTTTTATAGACCAAAACAGATTTCTCTCTGACCTTTCAAAGACTTTGAAAGCGGAATTGTAAGAAGACAAATAAACTGAATTTAAAGACTTGACGTTTAATTTTTTTTTTTTTTTTTTTTTTTTTTCGCTTGGGATCATTTAAAAGATGGAAGCTACTACGTAAATAACCAAGGGCCGTCGTGGCCGTTGGTAATTTCATTTTTACGTTTCGAAAGGACTTCTAAAATTTACCATTTTTGCGGCATTTTTAATGTTTGTGCAAATACATACATATAATTGAAAATTATAAGGAATGATTCATCATTTTTTGTGTGTGGATATTATTGACGTGTAAACTCCGGCGAATCACTCCCAAACTTAGCATAAAGCCCTTTGTGCTCCATGCAGTTTGTGAGTGCTTCTCCGGCGCTTACACATCGATAAACTTCATAAAAATGAAATTCATTCCTATATTGATTTAAGAATGAATACCACTTTACAATTTTACCAGCAAATCAATTATTAAAACTTTACATTGTAGCTGATTTAGTTTTATTGTTTCCTCAATATATTCTTGCGCTTGTGCAATGTAGCCGCCAAGTTGTATTTTAAATAACTATTGAGTTTTGATCGAAAAGAACCGAATAAGAAAGACGCTGCTTTCGTTATTTGTATAAATATTGTATTACAATGTCATGCTATGAACGGGCTTAGTGGGTAAGAGCACTGACTCATTAGGTCTCGGCGCTTTAAGTTGGTTGGAGCCTCGCTCGTGTCACATGTGAGTCGCCGAGTGATGCAACGGAAGGTCATGGTACTCCGGTTTTCGCCTACCTCTGACTAACGACCGGTTCGAAATGAGTGAAAAAATCTTGAAAGGCCCGGAAAACAGACAAATATCATAGTTTTGTTAAAATAAAATATGTTTGAACCAAATACAGCAAACAGAGCGAGTCAGTGTGAGTTGGCAACATAACACCTGGACTAGTTCATGCTGGAGTTTGACATTAGAAGATGCAGAGCGCAATGGAGTGGTTAACCTGAGGCGCCCAAAGTCAACGCTTGTGTTATGCCCCTTAAGAAGTTAGCGTACGGCTATTCTTATATTAAGTTATTCAGTTTGTGTTGAAACAAATCTTTGACAGACTACAGTCTCACGCAGACATATTGCTGAATAATAAGCCCCTAGTCTTTTGAAAGTAGTGAAGCTAATAATCAGGAATCGATACAATTAACCCACAATTCCCATCAGAGA
Organism: Lucinisca nassula; assembly: GCA_963580285.1. NCBI lineage: Eukaryota > Metazoa > Mollusca > Bivalvia > Lucinida > Lucinidae > Lucinisca > Lucinisca nassula. Next base: position 53,517,598 of record OY757023.1, on the reverse strand, counting down.
CACCATAGGGAAAGAAACACAAACATGAAACAACTAGATCCTAATGGAAACACCAATAGCAGAAAGGCAAAAGGACAGTTACTTTCCCACAAAATGGCCAATTGGCTATACAAAACAAAATGATATAAGAGATACAAATACTCAAAGACAAACCATAACAAAAATAAACCGCGACAGTAGAACCGCCTTGGAACGATAAGTGAAACGAATTCCACTGGGTTGGGTGGGTATTCCTAAATCGATTTTACGCGGCCGCAATTCTCGTCCTTACTTCCGTCGCGATTTAGACAAATAATTTGTTCAGTCCGAATCCGTAATTTTCACTAACAAATGGGCTACGCCCAACGAAAATAGGTCTTCGAGCATAAGTGCACTTTCAAGACTAAGATCAGCCTGGGTATCCGTGCAGACTGATATTAGGCTTCACTGTGCGCTATATTGATGGCTAAACGCCTCGATAGCGCCGTGATTAACGCGTTCAACTCAAGATCGAGAGGTTGTGCGTTCGAATCCGGCACCCGGTATCAAGGTGTGTCCTTGTGCAAGGCACATAATGACATTGCTTCCCTCCACCCAGGTATAAATGGGTAGCAGGGGTGTAATAGTCACTGCCTCTCTCTCGCGCGCGTGAAAACATCCGGAATGAGTGTTCGAGAGCGATTAAATAAGCGTGAAGCTTCCATCGCAATCGAACTAAAATAAATTAGTATTAACTAAAGCTTCTTCATGCGGTCAAAATAGGCTGAGTTCTGACTTGGGGTTGTATATAAACTGATTAGAGACATATTTGAAGATTTTTGTTTTGCCCTTGCGAAATCGGACTTCAAGATATTGGAAACCATTTCAACCTTGACCTTTAATGGAACTCTCTTCTTGTGTCGTTTGTGGCATACCAACGCATAGTTTTTTTTTTTTGTTGTTGTTGTTTTTTTTTATAATTTATTTTATTATTTTTATTTCTTTTTTTTTATTTGCTGTATGAATTTTGTCTTTCCAGACGAATATTGTTTTTTTTTGTAAGTACAACTACAACTATGCTGAAATTGTTCTCGATGGTGTTGATGAGTTAGAAGCCGTTTGTGCGATCCGAAAAATCTATTTGTGTGAACAACGGTAGAACAAAGGCTCTGGTCGTGGCAACGTAAATCGATTAAGGCCGATTAAGTCTTTACAGACCGTTTCTTTCTTTCTTTCTACTTATACTGCGATCGGTCACATTTGACTATTACTTGCAGGTGTACATTACATACACTCCAGGTTGCAGGGTTGAAAGCCTACACAGTAACCATGTAATTACGGTAGGGGTCTTTAACCTGCACTATAGGCTAACTTTGCTCGAGACCCGATGTTGTTCACACTTCAATGAACGTTAATCCATGCAAACCTAGTGTCCCTTTCTTGGGAAATAAACAGTGAAGACCCAGCTCACACGCCGCAGAAAGTGGTGTCTGGTCTGGCTCTACACTGTTTGTGCAAAGAACATACATATCTGTAAAACTTACCGCAAACAAACAAACCTGACAACACTTTTCTTAGAAACGGACCTCTTTAAATTTATAAGGTGGAAAATTCCATTGTCATATACGGGATAAATTCTTGATTGAAGATGGGAGTCTCGGTTTTATTGTGACTATTTAGGCATTCAAGCAAGCACAAAAGGGACTCTGATCTCAAAGATACTAAAATTCGCTGTATGTAAGCAAAGAAAATAGAAAAAAAAAATATTATGATAAAGTTCTGGAATATGTTTCCTTGCCACCACATGCAGTTCGATACCAGTCTTTGATCAAGCCGCTTCATTAAGGCTACATTGAAAAGTACCTACAATCCGACAGAAAAAAAAGATTATTTTACCCTTTAAACATTATATACACACCTTTAATTTGGGACAATGTCTGTCTTCATTAAGTAATGTCTTACGACATGAAAGCCGTAACAAAGGAAATATGCATAGCCTGAAAAAAATCCCCGCCTATGGTGGGATTCGAACCCGGGCCGCTCGGGTGACAGTCCACTGCTCTTACCCCTGAGCCAAAGAGTCGACTCCCTGACGCAGTTGTCAGAGAGTGTTTATAAACCTAGAAGCTATGCATATGATCTACCAAGGTAGATAACGGAGGGGAGGTAACACACCCCCTCTTCAAGGAAGTCATCATTTATGATGACGTGAAGGATGCCAACTTCGGCACAAGCCAATTCTGGCATCCCGGACGAGCCCCCATCTTACGACATGAAAGCCGTAACAAAGGAAATATGCATAGCCTGAAAAAAATCCCCGCCTATGGTGGGATTCGAACCCGGGCCGCTCGGGTGACAGTCCACTGCTCTTACCCCTGAGCCAAAGAGTCGACTCCCTGACGCAGTTGTCAGAGAGTGTTTATAAACCTAGAAGCTATGCATATGATCTACCAAGGTAGATAACGGAGGGGAGGTAACAAATGGGTGATGTACCATTAACATTTTAGCCAGCTCAAGGGGAAAAAGGCTCATTATCGATAAGGCGTCAGCAAAGGATCATTCGATTCTTGCACACTAGATAAGGAAATACATAATTTTAGCTTGGGATTGAAATTCTGCTCTGACCCTGATGTTCGTACCCAAAATCGAATATTCCCGCGTGTTTCATGAATGCACTTGATGAATACGACCCCATATGCGCCGTCATTAAGGTTGACGTCACAGCACGTTGCGTGACGTCACTAAACATCACAACATGGCTATAACAATATGGCGGACGTTGGCAGCAGAGGTTACTGTATTATCAAATATCCACGCTCAGAAATGAAAAGCATGCAAGAAAAAGAATCCTACATGGGTGTGAGGGGTGGATAGAAAATTCCGTCCCTCGGGATCACTGTCAGCGTGATGCCGGACAGTGAACCTCGGGACGGATTTTTCGATCCACCCCACACACCCATGTAAGATGCTTATAGTCTGTGCATACTTGACAGAACCTTTGCTGCTCGTAGACATGTAGAGGAGGCCTTCAGGTTGAATTGTTTGAATTGAGTTTTTACGGCCCCGTCAACGCTACTTAGGTCATTTTTCGAGACGTTGCTTCCAATTTTGTGCGACTTTTGCCCGACATGGAGATGAAATGACATCTCAAGCCCTACCACCCAAAATCAACACCAAAAATACAAACAAAAGATACGGTTTGTATGCAGGGACTCTCATCTGGGCAGGCTAATACCTTCTAGGCGGCTTACCAGTGCTTGTGTGCGGTCTGCGTTTAAGCATCATGCAGCTTAATCTATTTCTCCAAGCCCCAAATTGGCGAGGGCGCAAAGAGGCCGTCAGCTAGTTCCATGCAAACAATTAATTACTTGCTGCGCATGCGCTTTATAAGAAAAGAAATCGGAGAATGCTTAGTGTAATTTCTTACGCAACGTCTAATTATACTTTGCGTTTGAAGAATTGCTAACCTCATTAATCAATCTTTTTCAAACCGCTTTCGACATTATCGTTTAAACCCATTTAGTACCAGAAACCCCAATACGGGTACCCTGGCGAACAGTGGAGGCCAAGATCAGACGCCGCAGAACGCGGCGTCTGATCTGGGCCTCCACTGTTCGCTAAAAGTTCAGTCATTTTCCAAATAAATTTTGATGAAAACACAACCTGACACCCCTAATTTTGAATCGAACTCCTGCTATATACAAGGAGGAAGATTCCATTTGGTACTAAAGGGTTAACTCCTGTTATGGATAAACTATCGTCGGTGTTTGCGGTAAGGCTAGACACAAGCCGGTATGCTCTGCTGCAAAGTCCAACATGAGTCTTGGAATTTAGATGTAACGCGAACAAAAAGGTGATAATTAGGAACGCTCAAATTGATCTGTATCTTCATTGTTCGCAAAAACACGGGCAAATGATTTCATATCGCGCGAATCAGTCGTCAGATACCAGCAATTAACCATCTCATGCAGATTTAATTCGATCCAAAGACCTCATAAATTATTTGAGATCTTAATTTAAATGTCTCAATATTGCAATTTATTCTAGCCCGAAAGCTGATTTAATTCTTGTCTTCTTTTCAACATCGTGCAGGACAGTTAGGTCGGTTAAAGCTTCAAAAGATAACAATTTCCACGTAGACAAAAGAAACAGATTTTCCCAAAAAATGGCTACTCTTGTTTGACTATTACTTTGCCTACGTCAGTACGCAAGTTTGGAATAGTAAAGAAATTCCTGGGTTTGGTTTGCGTGAAGACTGCCCCAATCAATGTTTACGTGTACAACAAAAATAAAAGCGAAGGCAATGATCAGGAATCGATACAATTACCTCACATCTCCCATCCAAGATACCAAAAGTATAGAACCACATAAAATAACTTCACTTTAATGAAAACTTAACAAGCGGAAAGCAAAAGGACAGTCACTTTCCCACAAAATGGCTAAACGGCTATCCAAAATAAAAGTGTATTAGCAATACATACATGCAAAGTCCTACAGCTGGTGTGTGGGAATGAGTGGCGGCGGTAAAACGTCTCCCTGCCCTACATCATAGTGTAGATGATATTTTCTTGTCCTTTGGAATCATTGATTCCATTGTGGAATTTAGAAAATATCTGAGGGTCACTGATGAGGCCTAATTGGCCGAAACTAGCTAGTCTGGCCCAGAAAACATGTACACTCCATATATTTCAGTTCTGTGGTGTATTCCTTGCTTCCAAAGGATAACCCTTTTATAGAACGTATTCAACTAGATGTCTGTAGGCATTACCCACTAAATACCCCCCGTTCTGCTGAATGGATGCAAAATACCCTTCAACAGTCCCAAGCTACGTATATCTTGCCAGACACAAATGTCGGGTAAAAATCCTAATTTTGTAGGAATTTTACAGGAATTGAGATAAAATGGCATTTCAACATCTGCCGCCCAATAAAACCAATATGTTTTATATGCATGGACGGTCCAAAGGTTGAAAATATTGAGTGTCACTAATGAGGCCCAATTGGTCGAAACTAGCTAGTCTGGCCCAGAAAACTGTACACTCCATACTTTTAAGTTCTGTGGTATAATCTTTGCTTCCAAAGGATTACCCTTATATAGAATATATGATATTTTAAACTCACAGGGATTAAAAATGTCAAATTTGGACCAAACATTGCTTGTCTTCACCGTTACTCATAGATAAAACTTCAAATTGTTATCCGACTTGATCCAATACATCAGCACACGGACCCAATATATACGGACTAGTCACTACACTGTACGTGACGCTATTTATCGGAAAGTGATCGTGGCTAAGAGAGGCTAAGCCTGAAGTTGTTTACAAGATACAGTTTCATTGCCTCAGATATCTCGTATTTAAAAAAATGCATTATTTTTCTGTAAAAAGCAATAGTTGAATGTATTGCTCGTAGAAATGTAACATCTTTTTTATGAAACTTTTAACAGTTTTAACAGTAAATTTTAACGAGAAACCTAGGCACCTGTTTTAGATTTTTCTTTATATTTGGTATAAATTCGTCAAATTTAGATGCTTAAAGCTGCTTTCAATTCAATTTTAACCAATACAATATTAAACGTTTTCAACCACACTGTGTCAAAATTGACAACTAACATTTAATTACTGATTAAAGTACGTGTAATTTTCATTCATTCTCGTTGCCTATAATTAATCAGAATGGCTGTATGATCAAGACACGACAGCGTATTTTGGCAACGCAGTTACTAACTAGTTCGTGTATATTTGTCCGAGATCAGTACAACATACCAAAGACTTGATTACAGCCTAATTTTTCAAGGTCACACAAGCTCAAAGGTTGCCATGGTTTATTAATTTTACTACCGTAACGCCTATACTTTATTTTCACATGCCAAGTGATGGATTCCAACTAAATTTGGTATAAATCATAGTTCAACATACTAAAGACTTGATTAGATTATGGCGACCTTGACTTCATTTTAAGGTTACACCGGACAAAAGCTTGTTCAATATTTGTTTGCCTGTGTTATATTTTGAACAGATTAAAGGATACTAGTCAATCTTGGTACAGTATATCATAGCTACATAACAAAGACTCGTTCGTATTCAGTGACATTTACGTAATTTTTAAGGTCTAATAGTTGTTTGGGTCATACCTAAAAGAAAAATCGAGGCAGATCCACAATTACAATGCGTGTGGCGGGGGCGAAGTCTGAAATATTTTCTAGTTTTATTTGGATTTTTGTTAAAAGTAAAATTGTTGGTTCCCAAAAATCATAAAACTGAGCGACGAAAATCAGTTAAATGCATAAATAAGAAATATCATTGTTTATTTTCACAGCAAGACCATGCAGCTATAATATATACGCGACTCGGTGACATGCACCTCCGAAAAAAAATGAGAGTAAAAAGTATCATTTTGGGTTATGAACATTTAATTTTGGGATGGCATATATGATTAAGTGGTAGAATTATCAAAGTCTGATAATTCGTATTTTTGCAAGCTTCTTGTTCATGTTATTTTATGCTGCTACTCTGTGAAAGCTAAAATGCCGTAATTATTGTTCTATGATTTTAACTCAAATGAACTCGGAGGACAAAATAAGAACGAGGTCATGATGGTCCTCGATTGCTCACTTAACCTGGTGGAAAATGTTCGGAGATGCGATGAGAATAAACCTGTCTAACTTTGCTTAAAGACAACAACAACTACAATTTAGGATTGCATTAAGCGAGATTTAATGCGCTAGTCGTTGGCCCTAGATCCAGAGACTTGTGATACAACAATTCTATTGAGAGAAAAACTGCTTTGTTCATTTTGTGAATACTTATGAACTTGACTGAAAGTTGGCTGAAAGTTGACGTGTCTGAACAGCTAGAAGATCTCGCCAGGACTGACGCACCACACGTTCTCTAAACCATCTTTCAGCCACGCTTAAACAAAACAATTTTCTATTGGCTAATCCAGCTCGAACCACTGTCTTAACCACTCAAGCAACAAAATAGCTGTTGTCATACATAGTAACGTATGACAACAATTTTCCGCTATTCTTCGAAACGCGGAAAATTTATAGTAATTACAGTGGACATTACTGTCTCATTTTATCACGCAAACACGCCTATATAGATGTGACCTCCTTAAACCCCACTCTTATATTGTACAAATGGGATTACCAAGGGTATGCATTGTTTTCATATGTCTGCTTCTGAGGCGGTTCTAACGAGTACCCATAATAATGTTTTGAGCAAAAATTTGAAAAATATCAGGAGTTTTATAAAAAAAAAAATCATTGTTGGGTGGTAAAATTTTACTAATTTATTTGAATAGGCGTGTTTTCGTAATGTTTCTTTTCCAATTCTCCGTAGAATCATCTAAATCTGACAAACTCGAACCAAAGTTCCATATTTTAGCACAAAAAGGAAAGCCGTAACAAATGTCTTGAAATGTCTCTCTTAGAGCCATTGAAGCTAGAATTATATAACAGAGGTTATAATCGATATACGCGTTTCGTGGTCAGTGGAGATTTAACAGTGCATTTTAAATAATAATTCACTGCAAACACCTAAGACTTCGTTGACAGAGAATTTAAATGTTAAAATGTGAAATCGGTGGAACACCCATGCTTTTTGTGTGTGTGTGTTGGGGGGGGGGGGGGGGGGAGAATGGCGGTGGTTGATTGTTGTGGGGGGAGTAGGATGTACGGCGTACGGAGCGGAACTACTTTATCAGTTCTGAATCTCATTGTCTCTCCAATGCCTCTCATCAAGAATTTCAATATTCGCCCAAATAGTTCTCATCAAGTTTCAACTCAGTCTGATTTTCGGTAAGGGAGAAGATTTCCTTAAAAGATTTCTAAGTTGGCCGCCATGGTGTCCATCTTCGATATCGGACTGAAATGGGTTTAGCAACTCAAAATCTCCATGTCGTCACGATGCCTCCAATCTCGACCGAGTTTCAGTTCAATCTGATTTTTGGTTTGGGAGATGTATGTTGTTTGAAGAATTTCAAGATGGCCACCATGGTATCGAACGGGAGGATTTTAGCAAATCTAAATCGCCATGTCACCCCAATGCCTCCGTTGAAGTTTCATCAAAATCTGACTTTCAGTTCAGGAGGAGATGTCGTTTAAGGAAATTCAAGTTGGTCGCCAAAGAGCAATCTCGGACATCGGAACGGAACGATTTTATCAAGTCTAAAACTTTATTTCGCCCCGATACCATCCATCAAGTTTCAGCTCGATCCGACCTTTCCTTCGGGAGGAGATGTCGCCATGGCGGCCATCTTTGAGATCGGAACCTAATGATTTTAGCTAATCTAAATCAACATGACTCCCCGATGCATCCCGTCAAGTTTCGGCTCGATTGGTCCTAGTAGGAGGTGTCGTTTTAAGAATTAAGAATCTCCATGTCACCCAAATGTCTCCCATCGAGTTTCAACAAAATCTGACTTTCAGTATATGAGAGAATGTCGTTTAAGTAAATTCAAGATTATCGGCAAAGAGCCATCTCGAACATCAGAACGCAACGCGTTTAGCAAATCTGAATCTCCATGTCGCCCCAATTCCTTCCTTCAAGTTCCACCTTGATCGGATCTTTGCTTCGGGAAGAAATGTCGTTTGAAGAATTTCAAGATGTCCACCTTCGATATCAGAACGGGAAGATTTTAGCAAATCTGAATCTCAATACCACCTCGTACACACACCGATGGCTCCCATCGCTCGAGTTTCAGATCGATCCGACCTTTGGTTCGGGATGAGATGGCTTTTGAAGAATTTCAAGATGGCCGCGAAATGGAGCGGAACGGAAATGGAACGGAACAAGTTTAGCGAATCCGAATTTTCATGTCATTCCAATGCTCTCCATCGAATTTCGGCTGTTTAGGAGGAATGGCGTTTAAAAATTTCAAGATGGCTCATTGCCATTCTTGGATATCAGAACGAAATGATTTTAGCAGTTCAGAATCTCCATGTAGCCTACATGCCTCCCACCAATTATCAGCTCAATCCAACCTTTGGTTCTGGAGAAGATATCGAAAATGTGAAAAGTTAACTGACGATGGACGGACGGACAGACGACAGGCTACGGACTAAGATGACCTTTGCATTAGGTAAGCTTAAACATAAATACCACATAACGTCACTCGAAAATGGAATTTTATAAATACGCCGTATGTCTCCAAAAGGATGTTTATAGACTGTTTCAAGTAATCAGGTGGCACTACAGTAAAAAAAATCCCCGTACTCACAATGTAAATAAAAATAAAAAAATGAGTTCCTTTAAGGGCAATGAAAACATTCATAAGAAAGAAGATGGGTCATACTACGTAGTTTCGGCTAATAAAGCCTCATCAGTGACCCTGTAATGATCCGGCAAAGAAAGCCAGAGGAAACATACTGCAATTTTGCGAATTTCGCATAGGCAGTCGATTCAAAGACTGATACAAGAGCACCGCATGCGGGTGCCAACGCTCGTCTGCAGTTTCTTTTAGAAAACCAAAGTTCTAAGTCAAACAAGAGCAATCAAATTGCAAGATGGAGTTATAAAACTTGTAGGGAATGTAGCTCTTGTGATGGTGAGTATGTGTATGAAGTTTCATGAAGGTAGGCCAAATACTTTTGGAAATATGGTCAAGGTTAAGGTTTTCGGTTAAATTTTCGAAAAATATGTCTAAGTTCAAAGGTCAAGGTCACAGATCAAAAAGTGTGGTATCACTGAAAAGGTCTTGTCCCAAGGAACATTCATGTGAAGTTTGAAGGCTCTGTTGTAAATAGTATTAAAATGAGAGCAAAAAATGTGTTTCAGAAAAAAAAATGGAAAAGGGGAGATAATTCAGCCAAAATCAACAATGTTGCTATGGTCCTTGGTCAAAATGTAGCTTTTGTGATGATGAGTGTGTGTATGAAGTTTCATGAGGCTAGGTCTAATACTTTTTAAGTTATAGCCAAGGTTAAGTTTTTTTGGAACGACGACGCCAGACGACAACGCAGACGCCGGAGTGATGACAATAGCTCGAAATTTTTTTTTCAAAAAACAGACGAGCTAATAAATCAAAAAGGGGTCCAAATAATTAAAAACTTGTCTAGAATATGAGTATAAACCAATAACTTATTTCTGATTTCTCAGAATATTCACGCTGATCTCAAAGGACGAAAAGTAAAATATAAACTGCACTATGGTTGATGTTCGGGGAGACGTTTTACGGCCGCCACACGGCACAACACCAGCTGCAGTGAAGGCAAATAAAAATCAAAAATAAATTCCTTTTAGAGCAATGAAAACATTGATAAGAAAGAAGATGGGTCATACTACGTAGTTTCGGCTTATAAAGCCTCATCCGGCAAAGAAAGCCAGAGGAAACATACTGCAATTTTGCGAATTTCGCACAGGCAGTCGATTCGAAGACTGATATAAATCAAAAAGGGGTCAAAATAATTAAAAACTTGTCTAGAATATGAGTCTTAACCAATATCTTATTTCTGATTTCTCAGAATATTCAAGCTGATCTCAAAAAGTAAAATATAAACTGCACTATGGTTGATATACGGGGAGACGTTTTACGGCCGCCACACGGCACAACACCAGCTTCAGTGAAGGCAAATAAAAATCAAAAATGAGTTCCTTTAAGAGCAATGAAAACATTCATAAGAAAGAAGATGGGTCATACTACGTAGTTTCGGCTAATAAAGCCTCATCAGTGACCCTGTAATGATCCGGCAAAGAAAGCCAGAGGAAACATACTGCAATTTTGCGAATTTCGCATAGGCAGTCGATTCAAAGACTGATATAAATCAAAAAGGGGTCCAAATAATTATAAACTTGTCTAGAATATGAGTCTAAACCAATAACTTATTTCTGATTTCTCAGAATATTCACGCTGATCTCAAAGGACCAAAAGTAAAATATAAACTGCACTATGGTTGATGTACGGGGAGACGTTTTACGGCCGCCACACGGCACAACACCAGCTGCAGTGAAGGCAAATAAAAATCAAAAATGAGTTCCTTTAAGAGCAATGAAAACATTCATAAGAAAGAAGATGGGTCATACTACGTAGTTTCGGCTAATAAAGCCTCATCAGTGACCCTGTAATGATCCGGCAAAGAAAACCAAAGGAAACATACTGCAATTTTGCGAATTTCGCATAGGCAGTCGATTCAAAGACTGATATAAATCAAAAAGGGGTCCAAATAATTAAAAACTTGTCTAGAATATGAGTCTAAACCAATAACTTATTTCTGATTTCTCAGAATATTCACGCTGATCTCAAAGGACCAAAAGTAAAATATAAACTGCACTATGGTTAAATTGGGGCATATTCCATGTTCTACTACATTTCAGCAAGTCTAATGCTTCAATTATGAGGCATATAATTTGACAGGCTGACCATTTACCTTCCAGAAGCAGCTAAAAATATGGGCGCTGTGCGGCATATTTTGGCCTTTTTGGCAGCCAGTGTCAACAAACCCATACCGCAGCGAATAAATCCAGGCATTTCCAGTGGCCAGTCAGCAAAATTTTCTGGTTCAGTTTAAATCAGCTGCATTTTACAATAGCAAATACCTATCAATATTTATTCTAATAAACAATAATACTTCTCAGAAAAATAATGGCTTAGCACCAAATCCAATCAGAAGCAGCAGAATATTCAATTCTGTACTGAAAGCTCTCCCCAAAGCAAGTGCAGCTTTCATAAAGACAAATTATTTACTGTAGTGCAACCTATACCAAACCCTAATGTCTTTATGATCCACCAAAAGAATTACCAAACACACGTTTAGACCATATTTAATAATATATTTATGCATTATTAATGTTCAGTAACAAAGAATCTTTAAACTTTGCGAAAAAGTTATGGCTTCCAGATTCTAAGATGAAAGCCGAACAAACCATGTTTTGTGAAAAAGTGCAAAGTTTACCTCTCTCCAGAATGGAACCCAGAAACCGGCTTGCATCAGTGTTTCTTCTCAGATGTCTTTGGAATACTTTAATCCTAAAATGCACTAAATCATGTTCTATTAGCACCCATGCTAGAAATTTTGGCTGTTCTCACACCTATACCCCCTAATTTCAGTAAAAATTGGCATTTTGAGGATATTTTGGGAATAAAACTTTGATGAAAATGATTATAAATGCCTTAATGTCATGAGAAATGGCTGAAAATATCTATCCAAATCTTGTAACGCGAACCCAACCAAATAAAAACTTACAATGGCTGAGAAAACTCATTGCGATATTGCAGCGGGCTGTTTGGAGAGACAATTTTGAAATTTTGCATTGGCTTGAGACCCTTGCCTAATGCCAAGTAATCTCAGTGTTAAATTCAATATGGAGTATTTTCTTTTTCTTGTGTTCCTGTTTATACTTTAACTGCAAGTCTGCTTTCCAAACAGACCAATGACAACTGATTTACATGGCTTTGAAGTCCCCCCTCCAATTACATGGAATAGAAGCAATAACTGATAAAAAACAAGAGGCCCATGGGCCACAATGCTCACCAGAGCTCATGGCGCCACTGCCCACTGGCAGCAATGTATTTTAATTAACCATGGAAGCCCTGTGCCCTAGGATACTACAGATAAAATTTGGACCCAATCAGCCTCGTGGCTTTAGATTCGATGTCGCTTGAATGTGCTCTTGCAGGACAACAGATGACAATTGACAGTTTCCCATCTGCGGCAACAAATAGGCCAAAAGGAACATTATTAAAGGACCATTTCTATGAAAGTGTGACAAAATATCTTGACAGGCATTAATGTCATTATTCAATTTTCCCCCATTATAGGACAACTTGGAAACTTGGCATAGCAAACAAACCAATTTTAGAGCCAAATTTCATAAACCAGAGCTCAGGTGGATACTGCCCAATGGCAGCCATGTATTATAACATGATATGATTTTATTATACCAATTATAAAGTCTTCGAAACAAACCCCATACCCAAATGAGCACCCATGTGGTCTGTATCTGAAATATTAGGTGTTTTATAAAGTGGAGAGATCGGGGCATGGACCCAATGGAGCCCTGGTTGGTGTCACTAAATGCGTCTTATCAAAAGGAACAAAGACATATATGGTTTATCAGTGAGAATATGTTTGGTTCCTGAGATGTAAGGCCTTTTAAGCAATGGAGGGATTCGGGCATGGCAGATCCCAGAAAAGCCCAAGATTGTTGTCAATGAATAAGTCTTACCATAAGGACCAAGATTATATATGGTTAAACGGTGGGGATCTGAATGGTTTCTGAGATATGAGCCACTTTTATGAAGTGGCAGGGAGAGAAATGGCCCCTGCGGACCCCAAAAGACAGGGGTGACTGAATGTGTCTAATAACAATGAACAAGAATATATGTGATTATAGGATGGAGATTTGAATGGTTTCTGAGATATATGGTCTATTATGAAGTTGAGTCTTATCATAAGGAACAAGAATATATATGGTTAAGGGGTGGGGATCTGAACGGTTTCTGAGATATATGGATATTAATGAAGAAAAGGGGTGGTGCATGGCCTTTGGCACCCACGGGGGGGGGGGGACCCGCATGCTGGTGTCACTGATTGCATCTTATCATAAGTAACAAGAATATATATGGTTTAGGGGTGGGGCTCTGAACAGTTTCTCAGATATATGGTCTTTTGTGAAGTAAAGGGGCAGAGCATGGCCCGGGCGCACAGTGGGTGACCCCTAGGTTGGTGTCACTGAATGTGTCTTATCATAAGGAACAAGAATGTATATGATTTAGGGGTGGGTATCTGTAAGGTTTCTGGAATATTTGGCCTTTTACGAAGTGGAGGGGGTTGGGCATGGTCCCGGCACATCTTTGGCGACCCCCAAGTTGGGGTCACTGAATGCAACTTATCATAAGGAATGAGAATATATATGGTTTAGGGGTGGGGATCTCAATGGTTTGTGAAATAAATGGCATTTTATGAAGTGGAGGGGATGGGGTATGTCCCCGGCACATTCCGGGGGACCCAAAGGTTGGTGTCACTTATGCGTCTTATCATAAGGAACAAGAATATTTTTGGTTTAGGGGTACATCCCAGGGGACCCCAAAGTTGGTGTCATTGAATGCAACTTATCATAAGGAATGAGAATATATATGGTTTAAGGGTGGGTATCCCAATGGTTTCTGAGATAAATGGCATTTTATGAAGTGGAGGGGGTGGGTCATGTCCCCGGCACATCCCGGGGGACCCATAGGTTGGTGTCACTTAATGCGTATTATCATAATGAACAAGAATATATATGGTTTAGGGGTGGGGATCTGAATGGTTTCTGAGATAAATCGCCTTTTATGAAGTGGAGGGGTCGGGGCATGTCCCTGGCATATCCCGGGGGACACCCAGGTTGGTGTCACTTAATGCATCTTATCAGAAGGAACAAGAATATAAATTGTTGAAGGGGTGGGGATCTGTATGGTTTCTGAGATATATGGATTTTAATGAGGGTTTGGGCATGGCCCATAGCACCCCGGGTGGACCCGCATGCTCGTGATACTGATTGCTTCTTATCATAAGGAACAAGAATTTATATGGTTTAGTGGTGGGGCTCTGAACAGTTTCTCAGATATATGGTCTTTTGTGAAGTCAAGGGGTGAAGCATGGCCCGGGAGCACCCAGGGTTACCCCTAGGTTGGTGTCACTTAATGTGTCTTATCATAAGGAACAAGAATATATATGGTTTAGGGGCGGGGATCTGTAAGGTTTCTGGAATATTTAGCCTTTTATGAAGTGGAGGGGGTTGGGCATGGTCCCGGCACATCCCGGGGGACCCCCAAGTTGGTATAACTGAATGCAACTTATCATAAGGAATGAGAATATCTATGGTTTAGGGGTGGGGATCACAATGGTTTCTGAGATAAATGGCATTTTATGAAGTGGCGGGGATGGGGTATGTCCCCGGCACATTCCGGGGACCCACAGGTTGGTGTCACTTAATGCGTCTTAGCATAAGGAACAAGAATATTTTCGGTTTAGGTGTGGGGATCTGAATGGTTTCTGAGATAAATGGCCTTTTATGAAGTGGAGGGGTCGGGGCATGTCCCCGGCATATCCAGGGGGACCCCCAGGTTGGTGTCACTTAATGCATCTTATCATAAGGAACAAGAATATATATGGTTTAGGGTTGGGGATCTGTAAGGTTTCTGAGATAAGGCATTTTATGAAGTGGGGGGGGGCGGGGCATGGCCCCGGCACAACCTAGGGGACCCCCAGGTTGACATAAAAGCATACGGCTAAGAGAAGTTTACTCAAGGAACATTTCTATGTAAGTTTTGTCAAAATATCTGCAATGACTTGGCAGTAAATGCCATTTTTCAGTTTTCCCCATTAAAAGTCAATGGAAACTCTAAGTTGCCATAGCAACAAAACTAAAAGGCCAAATTTCATAAAAAACACAAAACCTGTAAAGGCAAATATGGTGAATATCTTCATAAAGTCTCAGCCTCCTAGAGCATAATATTATTGTTTCTGAGACGATGATTTTTAAGTACTTTTTTTTTTATTATTGCATTTTGTTTTCCATGGCAACCAATGAGTCCATCTTATCATAAAGAACAAGAATATATATGGTTTAGGGGTTGGGATCTCAATGGTTTCTGAGATAAATGGCATTTTATGAAGTGGAGGGGGTGGGGCAAGTCCCCGGCACATCCCGGGGGACCCCAGATTGGTGTCATTTAATGCATCTTAGCATAAGGAACAAGAATATATATAGTTTAGGGGTGGGGATCTGAATGGTTTCTGAGATAAATGGCATTTTATGAAATAGAGGGGACAGGGCATACCCCCGGCACATACCGAGGGACCCCCAGGTTGGTGTCACTTAATGCAGTTTATCATAAGGAACAAGAATATATACGGTTTAGGGGTTGGGATGCGTAAGGTTTCTGAGATAAAAGGCATTTTATGAAGTGGAGGGGGCGGGGCATGGCCCCGGCACAACCTAGGGGACCCCCAGGTTGACATAATAGCATATGACTGAGAGAAGTTTACTCAAGGAACATATTTATGTAAGTTTTGTCAAAATATCTGCAATGACTTGGCAGTAAATGCCATTTTTCAGTTTTCCCTATTATAAGTCAATGGAAACTCTAAGTTGCCATAGCAACAAAACTAAAAGGCCAAATTTCATAAAAAACACAAAACCTGTAAAGGCAATTATGGTGAATATTTTCATAAAGTCTCAGCCTCCTAGAGCATATGGTTTCTGAGGAGATGATTTTTTAAGTATTTTTGTCTATTTTTTGCATTTTGGTTTCCATGGCAACCAATAAAAATGAGCAGAAGGCCTAAAATCATACGGCAGATAGTAGATTGCCTATGGAACATTTCTATGAAAGTTTTGTCAAAATATCTGCAGAGGCTTGGCAACAAATGCCATTTTTCTGTTTTCCCCATTATAAGTCTATGGAAAGTCTAAGTTGCCATAGCAACCAAACTAATCAGCTGATTTTCATTAAAAACACAAACTTTCAATCCCCCTGCCCAAGGATGCTACAGATGAAATTTGGGCTGAATCGGCCCAGTGGCTTCAGAGGAGATGTCGTTTGAAAATGTTGACGAAGACGACCACGACGCAGACACAGACGCAGACGACGACGGACAACTGCCTATCCTATAAGCTAGCCCGGAGCCTTCGGCTCTGATGAGCTAAAAACACCCAGTTAGTCCTAAATTAGCACTAAACTAACAATCTGTACAGTTTCTGTGACAAAATACATGCAAGGAAGATCCACTTAAAGATACAGAATTGGGGGGAACCTATTATGTGTGAAAATATTATGTAATGAATGAAACATTAGAGTGGAGCTGATTTTTCTACTTTCAGTTTAGGTGGCACTACAGTAAAAAACATTCCTTACCCACAATGTAAATTGGGGCATTTTCCACGTTCTGCCACATTACAGCAAGTCTAATGCTTCCATTATGAGGCATATAATTTGACAAGCTGACCATTTACCTTCCAGAAGCAGCTAAAAATTTGGGCGCTGTGTGGCATATTTTGGCCTTTTTGGCAGCCAGTGTCAACAAACCCATACCGCAGCGAATAAATCCAGGCATTTCCAGTGGCCAGTCAGCACAATTTTCTGGTTCAGTTTAAATCAGCTGCATTTTACAATAGCAAATACCTACCAATATTTATTCTAATAAACAATAATACTTCTCAGAAAAATAATGTCTTAGCATCAAATCCAATCAGAAGCAGCAGAATATTCAATTCTGTACTGAAAGCTCTCCCCAAAGCAAGTGCAGCTTTCATAAAGACAAAATATTTACTGTAGTGCAACCTATACCAAACCCTAATTTCTTTATGATCCACCAAAAGAATTACCAAACACACGTTTAGACCATATCTAATAATATAGTTATGCATAATTAATGTTCAGTAACAAAGAACCTTTAAACTTGGCGAAAAAGTTATGGCTTCCAGAGTCTAAGATGAAAGCCGAATAAACCATGTTTTGTGAAAAAGCGCAAAGTTTACCTCTTTCCAAAATGGAACCCAGACACCGGCTTGCATCAGTGTTTCTTCTCAGATGTCTTTGGAATACTTTAATCCTAAAATGCACTAAATCATGTTCTATTAGCACCCATGCTAGAAATTTTGGCTGTTCTCACACCTATACCCCCTAATTTCAGTAAAAATTGGCATTTTGAGGATATTTTGGGAATAAAACTTTGATGAAAATGATTATAAATGCCTTAATGTCATGAGAAATGGCTGAAAATATCTATTCAAATCTTGTAACACGAACCCAACCAAATAAAAACTTACAATGTCTGAGAAAACTCATTGCGATATTGCAGCGAGCTGTTTGGAGAGACAATTTTGAAATTTTGCATTGGCTTGAGACACTTGCCTAATGCCAAGTAACCTCAGTGTTATATTCAATATGGAGTATTTTCTTTTTCTTGTGTTCCTGTTTATACTTTAACTGCAAGTCTGCTTTCCAAACAGGCCGATGACAACTGATTTACATGGCTTTGAAGTGCCCCTCCAATTACATGGAATAGAAGCAAAACCTAATAAAAAAAAAACACCCAGTTAGTCCTAAATTAGCACTAAACTTACAATTTGTACAGTTTCTGTGACAAAATACATGCCAGGAAGATCCACTTAAAGATACAGAATTGGGGGGAACCTATTATGTGTAAAAATATTATGTAATGAATGAAAACATTAGAGTGGAGATGATTTTTCTACTTTCAGTTTAGGTGGCACTACAGTAAAAAAAAATCCTTACCCACAATGTAAATTGGGGCATATTCCACATTCTGCCACATTTCAGCAAGTCTAATGCTTCCATTATGAGGCATATAATTTGACAAGCTGACCATTTACCTTCCACAAGCAGCTAAAAATATGGGCGCTGTGCGGCATATTTTGGCCTTTTTAGCAGCCGGTGTCAACAAACCCATACCGTAGCGAATATATCCAGGCATTTCCAGTGGCCAGTCAGCACAATTTTCTGGTTCAATTTAAATTGGCTGCATTTTACAATAGCAAATACTTACTAATATTTCTTCTAATAAACAATAATACTTCTAAGAAAAATAATTGCTTAGCACCAAATCCAATCAGAAGCAGCAGAATATGCAATTCTGTACTGAAAGCTCTCCCAAAAGCAAGTGCAGCTTTCATAAAGACCAATTATTTACTGTAGTGCAACCTTCAGGCTTAGAAAGGATAACCCTTTTATAGAATATATTTAAACAGTATTTATTCAATATGAAGATATGCCTAGCAACAATACTATATAACACTGAGCAAATTACTTTACAAAACAAAGTTGTCATCAATGTTAGCACATGTTAATACGGTCAAACTGTCTAATCCAACACTGTTGAAATAGTGATAGGAACATATGTCCACAAACATTAAACTTTTGCAATGCGACAAAAATTTAATGTTAAGAAGCATGTCTGTGTTATTAAACTTGCTAATCTAACACAGCACGCCTATATAGGCAATGAAAAATATTTGTGTTTTATTCTAAAACAAATCACGGCAAGGAAGAGCGTGACGAGTGACGTCATTAAAAGCTGCCAATTTATGACGTCACTAGTCGATATACTTGACTTTAGACGATGTAACGTCATATTCTCGGATCGAAAACGTTAGAAAAGGATATAAATGCATGTGTTCAGTCGATAATTTTAGCGGGATTTCTTCTAAAAATTGCGCAAGGTTGTAAGATTTTGAAGGAAACAACAACATTATTGCCGATTTTCAGCGTGTTAAATCGAAATAGAATAGTTCTAATCTGTGATTTGTTGAGTAAAAAATCACAGTTTGTCGGTCTATTTCTTAAATAAACAGTGCTTGATTCGACAAATTTTGACTGTGTATACACGAGCGTACAGTAACCGAACTGTTTCTACGTTGCATTTGCCACGTAACTTTAAAATCGAACATGCATACACACGTATGGTGTGTTACACAAACATTCAAATACCTGGCGTTTAAAGACAAATAAACGTATACTGCTATCGTCCTGCTTGGTTTTCAAATACCGAATACTTGTCTTTTCAGTTGATAGCTAGCTGAGTTTTGCAAAGTTCTAAAGAACTCTGGACAGTGGTATGACGATAAGGCAGCAACATACATATGCATCGTCAATCCAGGTTTATTGTATCGATTGGTACTGTGACTGTGGGTTGATTGTATCGATTCCTGATCTTTTCCTCCACTTCTATTTTTTATATATTAACTGAATGATAATATTAAACTCATGAAAATAAAGACAAAAACAACAAAAATAAAAATAAAAACAACTGATGAGCAATTGTTCATAACTTTTCTTTTTTTTTTTATCTGAACCGGGTCTAGATCTTTAAAGAATCGTTAAGTTAATGTACCATCCAATTCTATACCATCAGACAGCTACTTTGACAGTTCGCTGCGGTGTCAAATTTGGGCAAATGTTCAAGTATCTCGATTTGTGTAATTTCCTTAACATAAATGAAAACCCAGCAACATATCAGACAGTTAGGTGTCCTCACGAACGTTATAATCTTGTTCAGAAGCTGGTCATTAATACTATGTCAATTAATACTGCTTTACAAGACATCTAAATCATTAATAAATGACATCTAAATCACACAAGAAATATAGTAACATACAAATATTATACAAAGTATGATAAAATTTCTTCAAACAGCAACAAGAATGTGTATATCTAAACTACAAGGAGGTTTGACCATTAGCTATCACAGACAAATAGTAATACTGAGTGCACATATCGAAACACACACGGTGCATGGATTTCAAACATAATGATAAACATTATTAACAATAATAGAGACAGCATAGCTCTCCTGGGAAAGTGTCTTTAAGGCCATGGGAATTGGTGGGGTATTGCCTCAAAACCCTTTGAATCTGTAGCTATACGAACCAAACCCATCGCATAGTCAAGAAAATATGAGCTCTAAAAGCCGAAACATAAAGTCCATGACCTTAACTTTGAGGTCATCCTCATGGGCGGGGAATCGGTGAATAAAACTTTGGACCTTTATCTTATCATCATACCAAATATGATTTTGAAAATATTAGCTCTAAAAACTTAAACATAGAACAATTCTAAGTCTGTAACCTTGACCTTTAGGTGAATAAAAGTCTGAAACTATATCGATCATCATACCAAATATGAACAAAATCAATCGTATGGTTTGAAAAATAGGATCTTTTTAAAAAAAACTCTCACAAAAATTTTATGGCATTGAGGTCATGGGCATGCGCGGTGTATAACTGAATAAAACTTTGTTCCTATACCTATCATCCTATCAAATATAAACCAAATCCATTGTATAGTTTGAAATATATGAGCAGTTTAAAAAAACTTTAACATTAAAATTTCCAAGTCTGTGACCTTGACCTTGAGTTAATGGGCATCGGCAGGGGTATTGCTGAATGACACTATGAACCTATAATATATCATCATGCGGAATATGAACCAAATTCCTCGTATGGTTTGGGAAATAAGAGCAGTTAAAGAACTTTAACAAAAAAAAAGTAAAATAAAAAAAAATTTAACATAAAATTTCTAAGTCCATGACCTTGACGTCCATAGGCATTGGCGGGAGTATTGACGAATAAAACACCGACCCTATATCTATCATCATACAATACATGAACCAAATAAATCGTATCATTTGGAAAATATGAGCTGTAAAAAACGTGAACTCAAATGCGGACATCGAGGCCGATTTCCACGCCAACGCCGGGGGTAGTGCGATTGCTATTCCTGGAATTTGTCCAGGCGAGCTAAAACATGACCATGGCTAAGAAACAAATGCCAGAAACCAAGAGACAGTGTCTGTATTTTCAGTTGAAGCTTATGGGAAAAAGTGTTTTAACTACGTGATCAAAAAGAATCTACTCTGAAACAGAGCATTATTTGCACCTAAACAGCAAATCCAATCCTATCATTTCAGAGGAGATCCTTTCGGAGTAGCTCGTTATGCAATGCAGCCAACGCAAAGTAATGAACAATTGCTGCCTTATAAGAAATGGCGGATAAATTTCTGCATCATTCCAATATTTATCCTCACCAACATAGATACCATGGTCAAGTTGTTCACATCGTTGTTAGCTTAACAAACTCGAAAGCACAATTTGCCGCTTTAAGGTTTCAGAAAGTACTACATCTAAAACACTGGTATGCAAAGACTTTTTTAGCAAATACATTTGTCAATTCTAATGCACTTGCGTATGTAACGAAACGTCTGATTGGATAACGTCAAACATTTAAAACAGAACATTCTATGATATACTGTTGGAAACCAGACATCATTATGAAACGTCACTTTTCAGTGGTTGGTATTTGGTTTTACGCAGCTCACTGCGCTTGCCATTTTTGAAAACAAAAAACAACATTTTTCAAACAACACAAATGAATGCGTGCATTATAATGGAGATAACTGTTTTGAAAATTGTCATTTGGTGGGAGGGGGTGGGGTGGTAAATCGTTTCTTTTACGGTCGCAAATTTGACATTTCGGCAGACAATTCGGCGGTTTTATGGTCAGAAATTTTCTTTTACGGTGGCGCGTCAGCGGAGCCGTAAAAGAAAATTTCTGACCGTAAAACCGCCGATTTATCTCCCCAAATGTCAATTTTGAATACAGTTATCCCCTAAATGACTAAATGAATAACAACTTTTAGTATAATGCTAAACTTCGACTTCACAAGCTTTTTACAGCTGGGCCAATGAGTAATGCACTAGTCCAAAGTATCTCAGGCAGAAAGAGGAAGTGATTTAATTATAGAGGGGAATAAAACAAAGTCCAAACTTATGCGTCTATATCCCCATCACTGGATCAAATTTTGGAGTCATGACCTCTGAATTTGGGCAAACTTTCTAAAGAGATTTCTGACAACAATTTCTGAAGTCAAAACCCAAAGGATCGATTTATGACTAATTTCTATTGGGGTTGGTATTTTGGCGACATTATTCTGAAGGTGTGCCACTTTTCGTTACCTGCAGTGGTATAACTATCACAGGTGCATAATAAGACGGAAGCACATGCGCAGCTGTGACTAATAATCACCGATATGAGTAGGCTTGTCTTTTGTATGATTTTTTTAACAATCTTCGTCAGGACATTTAGTTAACAAATTTCAAAGGAACACTCTGATAAACCTCGAAAGGCCGACCATAAAAATTTTTCCATTTGGTGTCACACTACCTACCCGGAAAAATGGTCCCTAAAATTAAGCGCCACCATGAAGAAGATTTTTTTTTTGTAATTGTCTTATATTAAGATTCATTAATAATATTTCTTCTAAATTTTCTTTCAAGAAGGCTCAATTTGTGATGTTAAACTAACATGTTGCAAGAAAAATGATAGGAGGATCCAATAAATAAAATTTATTTAAAAATATTTTACCTACCTAAGTACTCATCTTGAAAACTATGGGTCGGGTGACAACAAAAATATTTTTTTAAGGATGGCCTAAGATACAGCCAATGGGGAGTTTGCAGATTTATGTGTGTTTCTCTCAAGACAACAGATTTTGGGTGCTCTGTGCGAGGTTTCTGACTGACACAGGGCTGAATGTTTGGCCTAAAACCCATCATGTTAACAAATCATTGTAATGAAAACCCCTCTAACCAGAAAACTTTGGTTTTCAGGGGTATACATTATATTTCTTATTTCTGTTCCAAGACATAGGTTATGGGTGCTTGTTAGAACCGCATCAATGATTCTAACGAGCACCCACAAACTATGTTTGCCATATGAATAAGGAAAATATCACAAATGTTCCTCAGAAAAAATAAACATTTTGGATATATGATGGAATGCACAATGTAACACGGGTGTGTAATCAAAATGTGTCGTACATGGATCCATGAAGGATAGCACTATAGTATATATGTATGTTGCTTGCTTGTATTCTGTTTCATTTTGTACGATTCAATCGCTTACAACTGGCAGTGACCGCCTACAAAGAAAAAGAAATAGCAGTAATTGTCTGCATTCCACAACATGACTCTTCAAGTAAACACAAAATAATGAGCAACTTGTCAAGTTGTAACTAATTAATCAATTTCAGACTGGAAACCCCTAAACGGGTACCTTGGCAAACAGTGCATAAACGGGTACCTTGGCAAACAGTGCAAGCCCAGATGAGACGCCGCAGAATGCGGCGTCTCATCAGCGCCTACACTATTTGCAGAAAGTTCAGCCATTTTCCAAATCAATTTTGAAGATACCACAACCTGTCACCCCTAAATCTAGAAATGGACTCCTGCTATAAATAAGGAGGAAGATTCCATTTGGTACAAAAAAGTTTAAAGGAGAATAGATATACCTTGTCCTGAGGTTATAAAATATTCCATGCTCATTATATACTGAGCATGACTGTTGATTTGCTAATAAATTTTAAAATGCAAACAGTTGGTATTTTAAAATTTATGAGCCAGACAAACAGTATTCCTTGCTGATTGGAGCAGGAAATTCTCTGAAATTGTTTGTATATTACAAGCTATAAGCATTATAGATTTCGTGCTCAACTGAGTTGTAGTGGTGTGCAGGTTTGCACATTTCTACCGTTCCAGGATTTGTTTGCTGATTTTCCTTCTAACTCTACCCCTAAGGGCCGTCTGTAGCAAATTCTTTCCTTCAAGAGTTGACCGCTATCTAAACAGGTGGCAAAATATTTTTAAAAAGATTACCTCTCTTGGAAGGTATATTTATTCCCTTTTAACACCGTTCTCTCTCTCTCTCTCTCTCTCTCTCTCTCTCTCTCTCTGCAGTAATTCAACCATATTATAGGTCATTTAATTTGTAAAAATGTCACTAAAAACAAATATTGTTTTATTTCAATAAATACTGTAAGAAGATTTTTTTCTTTATTCAAGTATACATGAATTTATTAATGCAAGTATATCTTAGGAACAATATATTAAAATTTAATACTGATATGATGCACTTTGATGCATTACTTTAATACTTTTATAGAAATCTCAAAAACAATATGTTATCAAACAAAACTGTTTAATAAATTCATCTGAAATAATGTTAAGTAGAGCTATTTGATGATCAGACTACCCCGCTACAGTGTGTACAGTATGCTAATGATCTCCAGCAAAATACAAATACTCCAACAGCCTTTTTTTGGTGAAATTAAAATGAGCGAAGTTTCAGGCTAAATTTTCTATGGCTTTTGAGAAATCGTTGACGAAGCAACATAGGTCTACTTGTCGAGAAAGATGAAAACAATAACATATGAATTAATGTATTAAAAACGACTAGTGTCTTTTACACGCTACAATCTGTAATGTGTTTGAATCCTACACCAGCTTTGAGGCTTTTAGCTTTTATAGTTCTTCACATGTTTAACATTTGGTCTGTATGTAACGAAAAACATAGGATGACAGCAGAACAAATGAGCCAACTAGGCTCATTGCCTCTTACGTGATAGAAGTCACCATGGTTGTATATTCCATCATGTTTAGGGATTCCGGTTTTTATGGTTCTTTAGAAATCCGTGGCAAAATCTAAGTGATAACTGAAGCACGGGCATATGGACAGATGCATACCAATTTACTATCACTTTTGTCCAGATCCGATGTAAACTAACCATTTTAGTAATCTCATTTAGGAGGATTTTCGTCGTATACGCGACCAACATAGGATAAGACAGGCCTGTGCATAAATGTGGTCTCGTCGGAGCCTTTACTGTTCGCAAACATGTAGAAGTGACTTTGAGGTAATGAAAGCAGATATGCGTTTAGCCCTTCTCATTACGACAACACGCCTATATAATTTTGACCCCCATAAATATGTTCTATACAAGAATTCCGCCGAAGGCTATGTCGCGCCTGTGTTGGCGCAAAGTAATCGAACCATGATATGTAGGTCAAGGTCAAACATAGATGCTTGCACAAAAGATTCCATTCTCAAATGCAAGCTTGTACTAAGTATCATTAATGAAGCTCTAATAATTCTTGAGAAATGAACTTAACCATTAGGGTGAACGCCAGGGTGGTCGCAATATTTTACAAAGTCAGTGAACAATGAAATTTAGGTCAAGGTCAAATATGGATGCTTGCATTCAAGTTGCCATCCCCAGATTCAAGTTTGCACCAAATATCATTAATGAAGCTCTTATAAATCTTGAGAAATAAATTTGACCATTAGGTTGAACGCTAGGGTGGTCGCAATATTTTACAAAGTCAGTGAACCATGAAATGTAGGTCAAGGTCAAATATGGATGCTTGCATATAAGCTGTCATCCACAGATACAAGTTTGTACCAAGTATCATTAATGAAGATCTTATAGTTCTTGAGAAATAAACTTGAACCTCAGGGTGAACGCTAGGGTGGTAGCAATATTTTACAAAGTTAGTGAACCATGAAATGTAGGTCAAGGTCAAATATGGATGCTTGCATGTAAGCTGTCATCCCCAATTACAAGTTTGTACCAAGTATCATTAATGAAGCTCTTATAGTTCTTGAAAGATAAACTTGAACCTCAGGGTGAACGCTAGGGTGGTCGCAAATGTTGACGCCTTGACAAACGGACGGACGGACAAACGAATGGACGGAAAACCGGGCGCCTATATCGCGCCATGCTAATAGCAGGCGCGACAGAAAGGGTTATCCTTTGGAAGCAAGGAATATATAGTAAAACTAGGATTTACAAGGACCTATATTTTTTTCTTATTTCTGCTCAAAACATAAATTGTGGGTTCTCGCAATCTATATTTTGAACAGAAATATGAAAATTATCAGAAATTTTTAACTTATAATATTCAATATATTTGAATAGGCGTGTTTACGCGATTATTTGGCTGCATATCAAAAGAGTCTGATCTCATCTGGGACTAGTGTCTCTCGTCTCATTATGACCGAGATGGGAGCAGACTGTTTTCTTCAAGAGCATAGCATTCCCTTTTCGGAAAGGAGTCGCAATACTGTACTGAAACAAGGTAGTCATAATAGAGGAACTTACTTGAGTGTTCATGTATTATTGAATTTATTAAATGAGTTAAGGAAAAGGGATAAAATGCGAGGCTTTGCTAAGCATTTTGTCATTTCCTGATACAGTTTAATGAATTCAATAATATATGAGCACGGATGCAAGGTTCTATTTATTATATGACATTTAAAAGCATTCTATTCACGACTGTTTTACAAAAATATCAATATTCCGCCATTAGAAAACGTGACGTCATTATGGAATCTGTACATGTTACGTTACGGTGTGTATGTAACTAATTTGCATATTTAACACACTAGTACATTACCGAATTTATTACATAGCGTTTTTACAGCACGGCGTCATATGATAAAAAATGTACCTCTCATAAGAACGGAGGAAAGTATTTCAGATAAATTTATTCACCGTACGGTTCTCAAATTACTTACCTAAATAGCACAATACAGCATGTGCCACTTATGAGTACTCAGATTAGACCATTTACTGATCACAATTACCATGACACACCAGTGGGCTACAATGACATCTTTAACATCTGTGAATTTGTATTTTATATGAAACATTTTTTTTTTCAATAATTCTGCTGCTATAAATATAGATTGTAGGTGCTCATTGAAACCATCTCACCAAAACGATATAGTTAAATCACCACCACTAAACCTCCAGGGGCCAGTTATTCAAAACTAACAAGCCGTTAGGTAACGTGTCATTAAAGCGTTGATCAGTATATATGGCAAATATGTTACTATTTTTGCTGAAAAAAGCAAAGGCTTTTCACATTTTTTCAGCAAATATGCCTGAATTTTAGATATTGTACTTACCAAACAACAGTTTGACCAATACAGAGCTCGTTACGCTAACAATGTGTTGAATCACTGGACCCTGATTTTGCACTAAAATTTATCCTCAGTGGCTCTAACTACTCTTTCTCAAACATCTTTGAACCCATTGTTTACAAGTGGACTCTTCCACTGATATATGTTAGACAAGTCCATTTATCATATAAGGGATGTCAGGCTTGTGTTTTCACTTTTATTCTATTTTCGACGGAAATTTTGTTAGCAAATAGTGCAGGTCCTGATCAGACGCCGCATTCTGAGAAGTCTCAATGGGCCTGCACTGTTTGTCAAGGTACCCCTTTAGGGGTTTCCCGCATAAATGTGTAAATGGTTCCAAAAGTGTTTGAGTCCTTGATTTTCGAATGTACATATTAATTCTATATGGCTAAGTTCTGAGCAAGCTAAATAGCTAAATAAAGCAAATATATTCTACTATTGCCAATTTAAGAAATGTGTCGGCCGCAGCAAAACCTACAACAATGCCTATGAACCAAGCCAAGACTCTTGCTTAGCCATTGCATCCACCAAGTGCGACAAGAAGCGTTGGAAAACCAAAAGCTTATAAATGCCCCTTGCAAAACACAAAGACTGATTACATTACACAAGTATGCAATCCATTACGATAAAAAGCTTTTTCATTTCTCAAAAAATGGCTACTTTTCCAATGAAAATTTCTGATTTTGTTTTTCTTAATTATTCTCCGAACAAAGATTGTGGATGCTCGTTAGAACCGCCTAATTCATGCAGTTCTAACGTGCACCCATAACCTATATCTTGGAGCAGAAATAAGCAAAGTAATACACACCCCTGTATACCCCAGATTTCTGTGTATAAAGTGGGGTTTAAAGGGATGATCATAGCACGGACTTGTTATCGTGATGCCGATCTGAGCCTTTACTTGTCGGTAGGATGTCCTGTAGGTTTCACTTTGTCCAAGTTTAAATGCAATATGAATCATAAGCAGTTAAATAATATAAATGTAAAAGTTTCAAAATATAATCACTAAGTGATCACTACAATATATCTTCTATATAAAGCTGCTGTTGCTATCGAATTCATTTTCATATTAGGTAAATAAAAATGTGTCTTAGTGGTAGCAGAACGAAAATAGTAACATTCCAACATTAAGGCCACCTTTGGGACTGTTCTAAAGTGGTCTTTTAAACCACTTTTGAACAGTTCCAAAGGTGATCTCCCATTGGAGCATACTGGATGTAGAAAACACTAGGAAAATGTAACTGAAACCTAAATATGCTTTTAAAAGCATAATTTGCCATAATTTTAGATGGTCTTAATAGCGGTATTTCTATGTAGTTATAATAAAGTGCAAATGTCCGAAAACACCTGTAAAATGCAAATATTTTGTTAGAAATGAAATAATAACTAGTTTGTGTAGAAATACCCATCACTTGTTTCTTTCATACATATGCATTTGCGCAGTGTTTTCTTTCTATCACCCAGAAAGCCATGCTACAGTTCAACATTGCTCCACATAAGCGAAAGTGACTGGGATAGCAAATGTATAATTTTCTTATTTCGTTTTAGAAACATATGTTGTGAATACTTGTTAGAATAGCTTCTATAAGTCAATACAAGTAGCACTAACACATAGTGTTATAATTTAAAATGATGGCAGAATTGACATCCCCCCCCCTTATATGGAGCTTTCGAACCAAAACTGTCTTATTTCAGCCTTAAATGAACTAAATCGACATACAGGAATCATGTTGTCCAGTAAAACAGACAAAATTTGAAAACACAATTCAATGAAACATGTAACGACTTGTCGCTTATTATTCCTACATACAATGAAAGACATCTGAGAAAGCATTCAGTTATAATACCCTACATTCCAACAGAAGTAACATGCAAACCAAAACAAAACTGCTGATTAGATTAGAAAAGTTTCTCAATCTTACACCAATTGAGCTAGTCAGAATAAGGCCATGTTCCTGCCTAGATCAGTAAAGGCATTTCTTTGTCTTGTTCTAAAATTTTAAACGCAGCAATTTTTGACTCTTTAAAATTCATGAAGACAATAATTTTATTTTTGCTCAAGGGAGCT
The DNA here is from genome assembly GCA_963580285.1 of Lucinisca nassula. Classification (NCBI taxonomy): domain Eukaryota; kingdom Metazoa; phylum Mollusca; class Bivalvia; order Lucinida; family Lucinidae; genus Lucinisca; species Lucinisca nassula. Next base: position 53,488,311 of record OY757023.1, on the reverse strand, counting down.
AATCATGATTTTTTTATAACATAGGGGCCTTGTTGCAGTTCCACAAATCAGAACTGTTGTGGCCTCTTTGTTCAACATACAAATGACGTATAAATTATTTGTGTAACAAATTCTGCGAACATCTCGCTAGAAGTTTTGTAGCAAGAGCAATGACTCAAAATCTAGAAATTAACTGTTATGTGTTGAGTGGCATTTGCATTTCAGAAGGTAATCACGCTTTTAATTTAACAAACAATTTGCATGTTGCTCCAAATTTACAAAGCTTCAGAAAACGCCAATAGTAAAAAGCTTGAGGATAAAGAAAACAATAGAAAGATGCAATAAAACTTTTCAGTGCAAGATTCGAAAAAAAATAATATTCGTATTTTATCGACGTTTTATTGCAATTTATGAATCGTATGAGGTAAATTTGGTTGCAGGTTTAGTGACCGATACTTCAGTACATTACTGAATTCAAAAAGCGATTACCAATAAAATCTGTTTCGAGTTCCATTCAAGTTCGCGTTTTCAAGGCAATGTCAGTGTTGATTGAAATATTGTAGGGATAATACTATACGATACATTACAGTATTGTGGGGTAGTTTTGGTTCAAGCGTTTATTTCTTCGTATAATGCATGAAATAAAATCTGCAAGAACATTCACCAGCTTATGAATGTAAATATACAGATGTAATACATTTTGTTCTGGTGTTCATGAATGTATAGATCTAAGTAACAGCGAGTAGCTAGCAAAAGTTATACAACTCATTCGGAGTTTGCTAGGTGCGGTCGGTGACAATATAAGCTTTTCTATGGACCCACTGTTATGACCGGAACCCCGTAGTCGTTCATACCTGCATGAGCATCAGAGTAACAAAATTTATTTCTTATAAGTCATTGCCATTTTATGCATTTTATTTAAATCATAATTATCCAGATTTTACTGCATCTTTTTAACATTTAAACAACAAAGATCCATTTAATGAAGCAAAAAAGAATAATTAAAGGATAATTTTCTTTCTTAATTTCTCATCATAAACCAATGTCGTAGGTAATGTTATAATCTAACAAGTACCCAAGACATATATTTCAATGGAGGAGTAAGAAAAATGTCCCTAAATGATTCTCTTTTCCCCTCCTTACCTGGACCTATAAAACTATACTAACTATAAATGAATATTACATTACAACTTCGGTCATGCTACGCAGTGGCATTTCAGGTAATTTTTCTGGTGATTTATAAGCTGTTACGCCTCTAAAATGTAAGTCTTTGTTAATCTTATTTATAGGGTGCAGTGTCGTAGACTGTTCACGTGGTATTGCATACCGTGTTCTCGTCATCTGACCATTATCAAACCCGTCGTAGCTTGTTCTGTAGGTAGATAAGAAGTCGCCTTTGGTTTCATCTGCAATCTGTTGTTTCCATTTCTCTTGAAGACTTTGAAGAAGACCGAAATTTGTAGGCGCCGCTGAAAATAAAATGGTCGGAGCATGACAAAATCTACAATAAGACCCGTGCTATGGTCGAAGACTCAGTTAATCCGCCCGTCTGTCATCCCTTTGTTGTCCTATGAATAGCCCAGAGGATATAGAAGGCTAATGCGAACAGCGAAGGTCCTGATCAGATTGCGCGGAAACGCAGGCTGATCTGAATCTTAGCTGGTCGCCAAGTACTTATTGTTGATTTTGTTGTGCGCTGGCTCTTAATATAAGTATGCCGTATCACGTCATAGCGCGACGGAAAATAATATATGAGCTGGGGCACAGCATTTCCTACAATTTACAAGTGCGCCAAGAGATGAATCAGATCTTCCTGCGCATCCATAAAGTCTGAGCAAAGATTTCTCTTGCTACATGAAGGAGCATTGACCTTTTCTTTAAGCACACAACGAAGACTGATCAGACAGCGTGGATGTGTAGGCTGATCTTAGTCTTCGCTGGGAGCACAACTGCACATGTAAAGTATAGGAAATGCTGTGCCCCGGCTCATATATCATTCAAGTGGTTTCGTAATTGACATGTTAGAGGTCCGCGAAAAGCTGTTTTGGTCCATGGCCGAAGACCGAGGGTCACAAGTGGCTGGGAATCTGCATCTTGAATCAAACGACATTTCTTGACCAATGACAATTACAAAATTTTAAAACTCTCAGACGAACTAGCAATACAACTGAAAAATTTTAGCCTGGGCAATATAAGATCCCAAATAAAACGCGCTACCAGCCAAACCTCAAATCAATGTGCACTTGCACTCATTGTCAGAGCTTGTAGATTAGCCACGCCTCTAGGCAGTCTATGCGGATAAGCTGGTCGATCTGAGTATTCGCTTGTCGTGCAATACTAGGTTTTGTCGTGCGCTGGCTCAAATGTAAGTAATAGCATAATGAAAAACACCGGAAAGTCGTCCATCTTATTAAAATTACCACACTCCATTGCCAGATCTAGTTCTTCCTAATACATAACAGTGAGCTTTTTATTGCCCTTCTTGAATCAGCTGAAGAGGGAGTAGACATATTTCATTATAACTCATACATTTCTATCCATAATTCTCGCCCTCTGATTGATGAGGCGTACCCTATGGGGGCCTCCAGCTATAAATTTAAATTCACCTGTTCAACTGAATGTGGAAAAACATATAGTTCAAAACGTTCTGCTGATAGGTAGAACATTTAATCGCATTTTTCTCGTTTAGAGATTTGAACTTCTACAGTGTTTTTTCGATCCAAAACTGTCGCACGTGCCATTAGGCAAGGCTATGCAAAGAAGTATTTTGTTTTCAGTTGCGGACCAATAAATTTCTCTAAGGGTAGGTAGGTCCGTATATTTTTTCTCTTTAACCCAAATGCTGAACTGTCATACACTTTAACAGTAATTACTCATGCTAACATCATAACATTTGGAGAAATCAATGTACCCAAAAGTCGTGTGCCCAAAATGTGCAATCGGAAAGGCAGACAGTGAAGAACCCTATCATACTCTGTCTCTGCTCAGACCTGCATGTCCTACTATTTAGGGTGATAATAGAAAATTTGCATTTGAAGACAAAAAACATGCTGTCCCAAGTAGCAAAACTATTTCGGGTAGTTAGGATTTCGGTGGTTAGGTAGGCAATTTTAAACAAAGTTTCATATTTACGGCCCAAAGTTTCTCGTGGTGCAGCTTTATAAATCCTCGAAGACCCATTTTTGTCCCAAGATCAATGAAAGAAAAGAAAGAAAATACGCTATCATTTCACTTGTGTTTGATATCATTTTTATTTGCATCAGATATGCTGCTAAGTATAAAATAAAGAGATTTCTCAGTGAAATCGAAAACGATACCGTCACTGTTTCAAACAGTGACAGATATCAATTTTACTTTTCAATGTTTGGTAGGGCTGTAACGTCATCCCGCGATACGATACGTATCGCAATACTTGCCTCACGAAACAATACATATCACGACACTACGTTTTTGCTTAATCACAGCTCGAAAATTTTATAACTGGCTCAAAACTATCTCAGATATCAATCTTGTGTAACAAAGCGTCTGTAAGATGCACATATTGGTCATAGAAGTGATCAGTATATCTCAGTTACAATTAAGATATTGCACTGTGTTCTGAAAATGGTCTTGAAATATGTTAAATACGTTCTATAAAAGGGTTATCCTTTGAAAGCAAAGATTACACCACAGAACTAGAAAATATGTAGTGTGCATGTGTTCTTGGCCAGACTAGCTAGTTTCGGTCAATTAAGCTGCCATTTTCTTCGGAAATTTTACTTTTTGGCGTATCGTCAGGTATTGCGATATTTAATCCCACGATACGATATGCGTATCGTCAGCAAAAGTGTCACGCTATGATCTCAATGAATCGTTTCACCCCTTATGTTTGGAACTACTTTTTTTTTCTTCAAATCTAATTTTGTGTCAGTCCTTCCATTGCCAGATGATTGAAAATTAATGGACTGTATTAGAATTGACATTTAGCTCGTTCACACGCCACGAAAATGTTAATGACGTCATTTTCGACGCTGACGTCGCGTATTTTGTCGCGCAACGTTAGATCAGTCCACAACTTTTTTGTGGGGAAACTACTCTCTCAATTATTTCAGTGACCATTTATAATAATGCCATCCCAGGCTATATTTCAGGTACAAATTGTCAGCGTACACCAAAAATTATACCCAATTAACACGTCGTACACCACTAAATTGACTCGAAACGACAAGGAACAAAGTTAGTTTTCTCTTTGGGTGTGTGACGCGATTAGCGAAGCTAAATATTGAAGCATTTAAGAAAGTGAAAATTTGATTTTCTCAGTGTAAGATAAAATTTTATTTCACTCATGAACAACAAAACTATTAGTTTTGTTTGTAATTACTGATGTCAAAGTCGTTATGCAAGGTTACGGATTCCCTGCGAAAAATAGACTTAAACTGGTTTGTTTAACTCTTAATTGTCAGTATTTTAAGCAAACACTGTAGACTCTGATCAGACACGTCTGGTTTGGGTCTTCACATTTTGCCACTAATCAATGACTGCTCTAACGTCACAATAATAATAAATAACCAGTACCTGGATTTTGTACATGGTCAGTGATGGTCTTTGCTTTTGATTGTTTTGTTTGATTTGATATTTAACGTCCCCGTCAACTCTATAAAGTTCATTTTGGAGACGTTGCTTCCAATTTTGTGGGACTTTTACCCGATAGTGAGATGAAATGACATCTCAAGCCCTGTCGCCCAATGAAACCAAAAGGGTTTATAAGCATGGACGGTCCGACCCGCACCTCTTTGCCTTGTCAGGCTTAGATCCTCTAAGCGTTTCACCACTACTTGTGTGCGGTCAGATTCAGCTCTGCGTGGAAGCTTATTTCTTCAAGCCCCAATGGGCGGGGACTGAGTGAGAGTCACGTGACCAATAGTATGGGGAAAATTTTAATAGTTAGTAATCCCCCTACCCCACCCCTCGTCCGAGAAAATAAACTGAGAAAAATCGGAACAGGCTGACCGTGTGGCTCGAGTAGATAGTTTGCACGATGTGCAAGAGATCGTGTATGGCACAGTGTTCTTTGTGTTCTGTTCGTCCGCACCAAATAAACATGTTTGTTTACAGAATAAGTTCTTTTTTGATGTAAAGTTAATATGTACCGGAAGGGGTGGGTTGCAAACTGGAAAAAAAACACTATAGCCTGATGCTTAATAATACGGATTAAAGCAATGTTACCACACACATTTTAGAGCATCAAGTTTAACCCAGGTAAACAAATAATTACATGATGGTGATAATGATGATGATGATGATGACGATGATGATGACGATATACACTCGGGAAACAACTGTTGAACACACGATACAACCCTACAGTCAAGACACGGGCGAGACAGTGAACTCTCGCAGAAACATACGATTATAACACAGATTTGTTAGAAAACACTCGTTTTACCTAATCTCCCATCTCTTGAGGCTGTAAACAGTAGAAAAAGTTAATTGTCAACAACAGTACGGATGCTAGTTACATATATGGCATTTTCCGTAACGTAAATTCGTGGTTAATTTTATTCTTACGTTTGATGTACAGAACGCCCCCCGTGATGGTTATATCAGTAACGTGAAAAGGATTTAACTTTCACGTATTCTCCACGCACAATCCAAGGAATTTTCGCGCCTGTCCAGGCTGATTTGCGTGAGTCCCTCGTTTGTAGCATTGTTCGTCTACACGACGTCCATGGTATATGTAAAGTTGCTTATAACCGGAAACCTTATATACACGTGTCTTTTTGACTAGAAACTTACATGCGCGTACCCACCAAAAAACTTCTCTAGCTAGTGTCTCCCCGGTCCTAGAGAGCTTCTATCTAGCCATTCGAATGTAAGGTGTGTCGTAAGTGCATATCTATTTATAAAGTGCATCACATGGATTTGAATATTTATTATTTTACCTGACAATCATCATCAAAAATCATACATTCCTTGGATTTTGCATGGAGAATATGTGAAAGTTAAAATCTGGATTTAAAGATATTGTTATTCTACGCTTTCATTAAGATTGATAATAAAACTAATAATAACTCTCCAATAAAATTTTGAGCCCATTCAAAGTAGAAGTAAAACAAAGATCAGGAATCGATACAATTAACTTACTCCACCCACCAAAGACACCAAAGGAAAAGAAATACAAACATTAAGCGACCAGACCATAATGGAAACCTAAACAAAGGAAGGCCATAAGGACAGTTACTTTCCCACAAAATGGCCATATGGCCATCCAAAATTAAAAGACACAAGTGATACACACAGTAAGTAACAAACAACAACATAAATAAATCGCCACAGAAGAACCGCCTTGGAACGGTCAGTGGAAAGATTTTATATAGATAAACTGATGTTGACATTCGGAGTACATTATTTTTCTTATTTCTGCTCAAAATTATACATTGTGGGTACCAAAGTATCAAGTATCCAAAATCTATTATTTTGAGCAGTTTTATGAAAACTTTATACAATAAAACTTAAGTTTATTTGGGTACACACTATTTTTCTTATTTCTGCTCAAAGCATACATTATGGGTCTACTTTAGAATCGCCTCGTCGAGGTGGTTCTAAACTCCGTTCAGAAAATCTGAATCATCGATTTTTTCGTTTCTCGCTTTTATTACTCATTTTAGCCCATATATTACTGTGGGAAAGTTGTAGACCTCACTATCCGCCGATTTCTCCAGCAAGTCGTATGCTTCTGCAACAGCCAGGAAAGGCTGTGATTATTTGAAGAAAATTGCAAAATCTAAATTTTCTTTCACAGACTAAGACATTCTGACAGGTTCGACACACCCTTTTAAACCATAGATAGAAGTGGTTACTGCTCTTGTAAATTACAAGGGCGTCAATTATTTTTTGCACGATCACTTCATGGAAAATCATTAGCTGTGACACCACATCTGATATCGATATAATTCATTTTGACCAATGTTGACAGCAAATCGCGCTAGTGTCTCCCCGGTCCTAGAGAGCTTCTATCTAGCCATTCGAATGTAAGGTGTGTCGTAAGTGCATATCTATTTATAAAGTGCATCACATGGATTTGAATATTTATTATTTTACCTGACAATCATCATCTAATGGACTTAGTCTGTGGTCTCATTTCTTTGTTTTGTAATTTTCTCCAAATAATCACAGCCTTTCCTGACTGTCGCAGAGGCATACGACTTGCTGGAGAAGTCGGCGGGGAGTCAGGTCCAAAACTTTCCCATAGTGATGTATGGGCTAAAATGAGTATTAAAAGGAAGAAACGAAAAAATCGATGATTCAGATTTTCAGTACGGAGTTTAATGAGTATCCACAATCTATGTTTTGAGTAGTTTCTTGAACAGCATCAGAATGTATTTGGTTGGTATTTTTTCTAAAAGGCGTGTTTTGATAATTAATGTGCTTTTTCATCTGAAGATAACTTTTCTTGTGTGTAAATTATTATTATTATTATTACTATTATTATTAGTAGTAGTAGTAGTTGTAGCAGGACCAGGAATGCGGCGTTTGATCAGAGCATTCGATTTTGGCATCAAGGTCAGATGTTTTAAGTCTTTTTAATCATGGTACCTGTACCCCGAAACTTCGAAATGGACCTGTACAATCTAGTGATATTTGTATCTAACATATTCTTCTCATGCCAGCCCAGGTCATCATAAGGAATAATGAATCGCTTATTCACTTACATGTACCTGGAAAGCTATCGTGTAATAATGATTTGTGCAATGACTGTTAATCCTTTCCACGCTCGAACAGTTAATCCGCTCCCAGCTATTGTTGCGTGAGCTCCCGTTTACCGCTGCACGTTCCTCGCGAACCTTAGGCAAAACCCACGTAATTTCCGCGCATTTTCCATGCAAATAAGTTGCGCGAATTCCGTATTATTTCTTCCGTGAACGTGGACGATATAACCATCACGGTGAGCGTTCTGTACCATAAACAAAGATTCTGCGTGCCCGTGAAAATGTCTTAGTAAGAAGTTCTACATATACCAGCAATAACGGTTTCAGCAAAATAATAATAATAAATCTCGACCACTTAGAATTGTCGTTAGAAACGTTTTCTGGGCTGTTCTATTTAATTCCGTGAATCTGATCAAGATCTGTAAAGCGAACCGCTTAGTGGGAACGCAAGTATTTGGTACTGTGAAGACAATGAGTATCTGACTGACGAGCTGTGGCTAGATGTGCACCCGATATAACATTTTCTCATGATTATGAAAAATGAATTATAAATGTGTTTACAATAACAACTGAACAATTTATCGTTTAGCCAACATGGTATGGGACAGTAAGGATGTATAAGATGTACAAGTTTATTTGGTACCCAATGCAGTTGCCGGTAAATGCGTGTTAAGTTTGGCGACGACGTCATTTACGTATTCTTGACCTTAAAGGCGTGGGGAGGGGGGGGGTTCATTCTCTGTATAATCCAACTCCTCTCGAGATCATAGAACATTGGCCAACCGGCATCTACTTTAGCAAAGACTCGAAAATAACACGATTCTTAAAAATCAGAGTGCCGCATCCCTTCCAAGAAACTCGACACAAGAGCTGGTTCATGCTTTGTAAATGAACAGCAGATAAGCTCAAGTGAAAATTATTGAAAATTGTGCTTACTGCTACAGCAAGCAAAACTTTCAATAATTTTCACATTGTAAGACATAATCAATAACATAGCCCCAGATAATAAAGGGTATCCACATATATTTTTCTTATTTCTGCATGAAGACATATGCTGAGGGGCTTCTAATGAGTACCAACAACTTATGTCTTTGTGAAGAAATAAGCAAAATTTTTAGTCGTTTTCGGATGAAAAAGCACCTTATCTGGAGTAATGAAATTATTATATAAATATCACTTAATTTACCTTGTAATGGATAATCGGACTTCTCAGGTCCCCATGCCAGATGATGGCTATTCCACTGTCTGCTAGGAGGTAGTGTATTTTCCTTCCAGCGCCCATTATAGTGTTCATCATACCATGAAAGCATGTTGTTAGTGTATTTGTTACCATGGTGATAAAATAAATGTTCTTGTCCTAGACCATCATTCCGTAGTTTTGATTTTCTTCTTATCAGGACATCCGGGCGGTGGGTGCCGTAGTTTCTGAAGTCCACTCTGTGTGTACTGTTGTGATCTGTAAGGCCTCTTCTGAACTGATAGAGAAAAGAAACCATTAATCTAAAGTCGAAATTCAATGGATCTAACACCATATGGTGCATAAGGGTTATATTTTCTAGTCCTCTGGGATCTTTGATTCCACTGCGGAAACTTGAAAATATTTGCGGGTCACTGATGAGGCCTAATTTAGTTAGTCTTGGCCAGAAAAAGATGTACACCCTACGTTTTTTCAGTTCTGTGCTGTAGTCCTTGCCTCCAAAGGATTGCTCTTGTAAGGTATGTAAGGTTTGTATTTTTTTTTTCTTGATAACTGAATGATAGTTTTTCTTATTTCTCCACATTAACCAATGCTGTTGGTATTGGGAAACAACAGCATAGGATTGTGTAGTGATCTGACAAATTCTATCCTTCATTCATCACAAAATACAAATCTTATCTGTTGCTGTGTCCCTTTTTTAGAACTTTGTTCGAAATATACCGAGGGTTCATCATGTCCGTATTGGGGATAATCAGAGGATGTATAAATTAAATGTAAAAATTAAATTAATGGTGTATGTGCCCATCTAGGCGATGCTGATGAGTACATACAGCGTATATCTTTAAGATAGAATAAGAAGATTTTCCCTAAGGAAGTCCAAGATATATATTATTATCTGGAACTGTGGGGAAATTTTTGAAATCACTTTTATTGTAAACTAGTTAGAGCTAATCGATTATCTGTCCTGGCATTGTGAACGATATACGATTGGTAATAACAATAATTTTACCTTTCTGTCTTCGGAGCATGAACCTCACCATATGTTGCGGTGCCTCATTAAGGTCTACACTGTTTACCTCTCGGCATAACATTTGGTAGTAAACTGTCCTTGTTCAAATTTAAAATCAAGTATGGTAAGGCGTTGAGGTGACCGCCATCTGATCAGGATCTAAATTGTCATTCCGTTTGTGAATTTGGATGAATAAATTACATCAAGTAACCTGATTGGTTGAAATGTAAATGGGTGTGGCTAAATTAATTTATCCAGCGGGACAGGGTTAACTTCAAAGTGTGCAATTTTGTTCACAATTCAGTATTGGTGTATTTCAAATACCGACAGATATGTTTGATAGTACTTTGGGCATACGGACTCGGCACATTCATGGATCATCTTCCGCTTAAAGAAACAAGACATGTTCTTGGAACACCGATGCCCCCACGACAGCGCACGTGAAATTTCAAAGCGCTATCACTAACCCATCAAAAGGTATTTCAAATGTTCATTCAAAAAATAGGTCAAAGTCAAAAGGAACCACTGGAAAGATCTGTGATAAAGGAATGCCCTTGTGAAATATGAAAACCATATCATTTACCAATAGAAAATTATGACCAATGTTAAAACTTGTCAAAAGTAGGTCAAACGCCAAGGTCAGAAATTATGGTACCACTGGAACGGTCTTGCAACGAGGAATGCACATATGAAATATGAAAGTCCTATCACTAACCAATCGAATGTTATGACCAATGTTTAAGTTTTTAAAAAAGAAGGTCAAGCGTCAAGGTCAATACCACATTATCGTATCACCGGAAAGGTCTGGTGACAGAGAATACACATGTGGAATAAGAAAGCCCTATCACTTACTAATCAATCGTTATGACCAACAGTAACGTCTTAAAAAGTAAGTCAAACCTCAAGTTCGAAGTCACGAGGTCAAACATGGCCCATTGGAAAGTTCATGTGACATGCAATGCATATGTGAAATATGAAAGCCGTATCACTCACCAATCAAATATTATTGTCAATGTTCAAGTTTTTAAAAAGTAGGACAAAAGCCAATGTCAAGATCACACGGCAAATTTATGGTTCCGCTGGAAAGGTCTTGTGACATGAAATGCACATGTGAAATATAAAAGTCATATCACTAACTAATCAAAAGTCATGGCCAATGTTAAAGTTATGCAAAACTTGGTCAAACACCAAGGTCAGGGTTACAAGGTCAAAATTATGGTACCACTAGAAAGGAATGTGTGGCGGCCGTAAAAAGTCTCCCTACCATACTTTATAGTGTAGTTTGTATTTTCTTGTCCTTTGGGATCACTGATTCCATTGTGGAATTTTGAAAATATCTGAGGGTCACTGATGATGCCTAATTGGCCGAAACAAAATAGTCTGGCCCAGAAAACAGGTCCAATTCATATTTTCCAGTTCTGTGGTGTATTCCTTGCTTCCAAAGGATAACCCTTTTATAGAACATATTTGTGACATGGAAAACACATGTGAAATATGAATGCCCTATCTTTAACCAATCAAAAGATATGGCCGATGTTAAAGTTCTTAAAAAGTAGGTCAGACATCACGTCAAAATTATGGTACCACTGGAAAGGTCTTGTGACATGGAATATACATGTGATAAAAGAAAGTCCTATCACTAGCCAATCAAAAGATATGACCGTCCTATCACTAGCCAATCAAAAGATATGACCGTCCTATCACTAGCCAATCAAAAGATATGACCGTCCTATCGCTAGCCAATCAAAAGATATGACCAATGTTATTTTTCATGGAATGCACATGTAAGATATGAAATAATCAAAAGATACGACCACTGTTAGAGTTTTTTAAAACATCAAACATTATGGTCAAGGGCAAAGTCAAAAGGTCAAAAATTATGGTACCACTGGAAAGATCTTGTGACATGCAATGCACGTGTGAAATATGAAAGTCCTATCACTAACCAATCAAAAGTTATGACCAATGTTAAAGTTTTTTTTTTATGTAGTAGTCACGGTCGAGGTAAAAAATTATGGTACCACTGGAAAGATATTGTGACGTGGAATACACGTGTGAAATATGAAAGTCCTATCACTAACCAATCAAAAGTTATAGCCAATGTTAAAGTTTTTAAGCTAGTAGGTAGAAACCTCTGTGGTGCAGTGGTTACGCTACTCGCCTTGTAAACCAGGGATCGCATGATCGATCCCGGGCTTCTCCAGACATTCGGATGAGTCTTTAAACCGAGGTCCCGGCTCCTTAGCTGTTGTTAGGAAGTAGAACTCAAACACTCATTCACTCAATCTTTAAACAAGTATGTCAAACTATAAGGTCAAGTCTGCAATACCAAAAATGGTACCATTGGAAAGGTACCGCTGGCCTCCTAGTGGCCAACTTTGAAAATATAGGTTTTTATATAGGTTCCTCTTACTCAAAATATAGGTTATTTACAGGTTTTTCAATAAAAATACAGGTTCAAAAAAGAGTCTTCCAAACTTGCATAAAGATTTAAAACTGAAGAAAAAATATTTGATGATTTTTGTGCCACAATTTCTCAGATAAAGTTGATCTGAATTTTACAAAGTCCAAGCGAGCGAAGCGAGCGAGGAAAAAAATTACAATTTCTTGACAGTTTTCATCACTTTTTATGGGACTAAATAGTAAAAAATAGTAGTGCATTTTGAAGAAAAGTTAGGATTGAGTCGCAAGAAGGTTCAAAAAGTGAAAAATATAGGTTTTTACATGAAAATACAGGCTTTTTATAGGTTTTATGAACAAAATAAAGGTTTTTTAAAATCGATTTAAGCCCCCCAGTGGAAATCTTCCACTGACCGTTCCAAGGCGGCTCTTCCGTGGCGATTTATTTATGTTGTTGTTTGTTACTTACTGTGTGTATCACTTGTGTCTTTTAATTTTGGATGGCCATATGGCCATTTTGTGGGAAAGTAACTGTCCATATGGCCTTCCTTTGTTTAGGTTTCCATTATGGTCTGGTCGCTTAATGTTTGTATTTCTTTCCCTTTGGTGTCTTTTATGGATGGAGTAAGTTAATTGTATCAATTCCTGATCTTTGTTTTACTTCTACTTTATAGGTTGGGCACAAAATTATAGGTTATTATAGGTTTTATAGGTTTTGCTAGGAGGCCTGGTACTACCGTACTATAATTCCCATGTAAATAATGAAAGTGCTATCACCTACCAATCAAAAGATATTGCCAGTGTTAAAGTTTTTTTTCAGAAGTAGGTCAAACGTCAAGGTCACGAGGTCAAAAGATATGGTACCACTGAATGGATGTTGTGCCATGGAATGCACATTTGAGATATGAAAACACTATCAGTTACCATTCAAAAGTGATGCCCAATGTTAAGAATTTTGCGGAAAACGGATGGACAGACAGATCATAAAAAATAAAATACTGCCGTAAATGTGCACCTTGGGCAATTCGAAGCACCCAAGAATAGTGCGTTCATATTTTATACATTTTTTGCCTCGCCAAGCGTAAGGGGGCTTCGATCATCTGTGCCAAGTGAAAACGCAGATCAGCCTGAGCATCCCCGCAGTCTGATCAGAGTATTCGTTGTGTGCTAGACACAAAGCTTCCGCATGCGTATTCTGGCTAACTTTGCGTAATGGCTACATCTTCGCTGAGTGTGCATGCTCAAAGACCCCCTTTTTGCTTGTCCTGACCATCTATTAAAACTTTTGTTCCAAATGGAATCTTCCTCCTTATATATACAAAGAGTCCATGTCAAAATTAAGGCGTGTCAGGTTGTGTTTTCTTCAGATCTTTTTTTAATGGCTTAACTTTTCGCAAACAGTGTAGGCCCTGATCTGGGCCTGCACTGTTTTCCAGGGTACCCGTTTTGGGGTTTCTGGTTCTAAATGGGTAAATCGTTATTGTGACCCGACATACTGCCGACGGTACTATTTTTCCACCCTGAAACAGGCGTTTGCTTAATGGTTGAAGATCATGAATTTTAAGGAGCATGGCAAGCACTGACAACGTGCTGTATCGGATGTTATGGGTTTAGTTTAAACTTTATTTTCAACCAGTGCTTCAGCTGAAGTACACGACCCGCCGGATGCTTTTAGCTTTATGAGTGTTACCATATATGGGTATGGCGGCCATTTTGGTCATGTGACCTGGGCCTAAAACGGTTCCCCCAATAAATGCGCAAAGGAGCAAAAATATATCTTATACTTTAGTACTGTATTCTGAATCGTTTGCAGGATAAAATGCATTCTTACTTTTCCAATACCAATACAAAAGCATATGTGTCAAAGTTTGACCTAGGCACAAAGAATGTCAAGGTCAACCCAGGGTCACCATTTTAGCACTTTATGAAGGGCCTACGTCCCAGATGCTATTTATCAAGTTTCTTGGAAACCTGCCAAGTGGTTCTGGAGAAGACTATTTTTGAAGGGTTTTTACCATATATGGCTTGGCGGCCATTTTGGTCATGTGACCTGGACCCCATGAGCAAATTTTGGTTTTACCCATCCCATAGAGGCTCCATATGAAACTTGACTTCAATCGGCCCAACGGTTTCCGAGGAGAAGCAGTTCGAAAATTTTCACATTTTTTCGCCTCGGAGAGGCTATACTAAATGAAATGTAATATTTGGCAAGTTCATTGGTTAGATCTCATGGATATCAATCAGTATGTCAAAAATTATTTAAATATTCCAATCGGTTAAGTCACTATCACTAATTTTCACAAACGGGTTACGGACGGACAGACAGACAGAATGACACGGTGATTTTAGGGCACTCTTAGAAAATCAACCGACTTCAGTCGGTCGCTTTTCAAAAGAGATGTTAATTGAATGCACTGCAATTAAGTCTCGAACGTGTATGGTGAATCTGATACAGTCTCTTCCCAGTTAGATAACAATGTGGCGGGCGAGTAATATTGGAGTTAATTATTTAAAGGAGGCCATAGCCTGAGGTTCTTGGGGATCACGAGGCAGTTCGTTTCATTCTCTGATGGCAGCCGGTATGAATGCGTTATAGTAAAGTTAGGTATTTGTATTTGTTTGTTTGTTTGATTTTAGGCTTAACGTCCCGTCAACAATGTATAGGTCATTTTTGAGACGTTGCTTCCAATTTTGTGGGACTTTTACCCGACATTGAGATGAAATGGCATCTCAAGCCCTGTCTCCCAATGAAACCAATAGGGTTTATAAGCATAGGCGGTCCGACCCTCGCCGCATTGCATGGGCAGGCTTAGATCCTCTAAGCGGTTTACCAGTACTCGTGTGCGGTCGGTTTCCGCTCTGCGTGGAAGCATCATGCAGCCCATCTATTTCTTCAAGCCCTAATGGGAGGGGGCGGCGGAATTTATATTGACTGTTCTTATATATAATCCATATATATATATATATATCATTAACGTTTTGCAAATTGTATTGGACAGTGTAGCCGACATTGGAAGGGACGAGAGGGGTACATGTTATTTCTCGTTTTGTAGAACATAAGTACATGTAATTTGTGCTTGTTCATTCTTGCAGATAGTGTTTCCAAGCCAGTTTCAGCAATAAGTGAATGAATAGACGTCAGTCGTGTTGCTCCGGTATCGATGCGTGCAGTCTCGTTCTGATTTTTTTTTTCGTAAAACAGGTCAAGGTCAATCAAAGGTCATTATTTGGACAAACTTGGTAGGGCCCGAGTCCCCGATGCTGCATACCATGTTTCAAGATCATCGGCAATTCGGTCCTTGAGAAGATTTTTTTTATAGGTTTTTACCACATATGGGCATGGCGGCCATATTGTTCATGTGATTCAGTCCTCCCGAACAAACTTTCGTCCCCCCTTCCCATAAAGGCTCCACATTTTAATTTGGTTTCAATTGGCCAAGTAGTTTCAGAGGAGATGTTGTTTGAAAATTTTGACGACGCAGACGACGACGACGGACCAATGCCTATACTATAAGCTCTCCCGGAGCCTTCGGCTCTGGTGAGCTAAAAAGAGGGAAATGAAAGTAATGGAAGAAACTAAAAATTACACCCCCATCATCCCTAACCTTCTGCACTGCCAAATTGTAAATCGTTATAAAATCAATATCAGCTGGCCCCCACATGTGACAAAAGAGATCCATATGAAAATTCACTGAAATCAGCCGGAGTGAGCCCTCGTAGTTTCAGAGAAGAAACTTTGAAATGTTGGTAGACAGTCAATCCAAGTAACCTAGTGCAAAAAATTACTGAATGGTCTGAATCATCAGGTCAACAAGTCCGTGTAATGAACACCCCTCTAACTCCCACTTTATATAAACAATGCGGGGTTTACGGGAGTATTATTTTCCTTATTTGTGCTCAAAAATATAGATTGTTGATACTCCTTAGAACCGCATCATCTAAATCTAAATAAAGACAAGAAACTAGAAAAATATCAAACATTTTCATCCGAAAAATGCTCGTTTTATAGATATGAAAGGTGCCACTTTGGCACACTGATGTGTTATCGTAATGTAAACAAGAGAACTAAGATGTCCCGAACGCTCACCTGAGCATTTCTGATCTGTTTGGTCCCAATGTGAGTTGCCTTAATCTTTTTTTTTTTTTTTGTGGTTGTTTTTTAAAGTTAGTGGACTTATACATACGCATGACAGGTACCTTGGGTCGTGTGACCAAACTTTTGTTCTTCCTTTTGTCAGGAGGTCACGAAATTTGGTTGAAATCATAAAATTACCTTGATACTTGACATTCATAGAGGTCCATGTAGTGCCTACTTTCATATCATAGACTTCAACTGTTTTGGAAAATACATTGCTGTTGTTGTTATTTTCTCATATTCAAGAGCCCAGGGAACAAAATTTCACAGTGTGGTAAATGGGTCATCGTCAACGTAAGATCATCATTTATATGAAATTGATACCTGATGCTATAATAAATGAAAGTGCCCCATTGGTTCAAGTGAAGAAGTTTTTAAAGATTCTTATCTTATATGGGCATGGCAGCCATCTTGGTTAACCCTTATCCCGCTGCATAATTAAGATAGCTACACCTATTTCTGAAGCTACACTCATTTTTTATTTTAAACCAATCAGATTACTTGATGAAATTTATAGCTGCAAATTCACAAACTGAAAGCAATACATGGTAGATGCTGATCAGATGGCTTCTTCAGAAGCCAACTGATCGGGATCTACACTGTTTGTAATCCGACGGTCGGAGCAGAAGAAAACCACAAGTGAGATCAATTGCGATCAAAGATTTGTAAAATGCTATCCCTGAGGATAGAAAAATAACAGCATTGACTGTAGCACAGGGAGACGTTTTACCGCCACTACTCAGCACACACAAAAGAGCTGTGGTATGCAAACTTGTAAGAAAAAGTCACCCAGGAAAGGCCACAATCCAAGAATGCAGCCGTCTCAAGTCACCTATAGAAAGTGACACGGAGGCACACCCAATCTTAGCCTTTGGCTCAAGGGAGCAAACAAAGGCTGTTGTCATAAAGCCTAGGTCACATAGCCCGACCGATATCCGGCATCAGTGGAGCTCGGTAGATTTTTGGGATGTCGCCGAGTTCCCCGCATCGGAGGCATAGCTCGGTGACGTGAACGGGCTCCGTCCGGAAATCTACAGGCGACCGATCAAACACCGGTCGATGACAATACGGAGTCTGTCTTAACAGGGGAGATTTTTTTCGGCCTATGTGGTAGCAACTACCGGCCGGTGGTCGATCGGACATCGTGGGGTATACGGCCGGTACCCGAGCAGGTTACAGGACACCGTGCGATCACCGGACGGGTTGTAAACGGTCTTTGAACACTGCCGGCCGATGTTCGGCCGTTGTAACTCGGACTTGGCGGGGGGCTGGGGCGATGGTCATTTTTCCTGGCAACTTTTGGCATCCTTAAAGTCTGTCAAAAGAGGGAGTACACATTGAAATCCTGATGTTGCTCGTGTGAGATGCTGCTTGTGTAAACACAACTAGCTGAATGTTGTACACGGATTAGAGCGAGCGGTTTATATGCAAGCAGCGATATCCGGCCGAGCTTCGGCCACTGTCCCTTACATCGGTCACCCACCGTTACTATATTTTCCAAGGCTCGGTCCCACATCGGTCGGACCTCGGCCGAAACGTCCGTTCACAAAAGCTTGTCCTCCGGTGACCTCAGATATCACGGGACACGGGCCGATACTCAGCCGTACACCGGCCGATGCGTATTCCCATGTGGTAAGGAGGGGCTGCGATGAAGGAGCTCGGTGAGAGCTCGTCGAATTTTAACTCCGAATTTAAATTTCGCCAAGCTGCCCACCGATGCGCATTTAAGCCCCAAACGCCGGCCGGTGACCACGGGATTTCGGCCGGTGTTTGGCGAAAGTCGCATCGCTGGCTCATCGAGACCTCATCGGCCGGGCTATGTGACCTAGGCATTAGACAGCATTAATGTAGCTTGTTGGAAGAGTGAATTAGTCTGAGGCCTTGAGTCCTTTGGTAGGAGTAGGGTATTGCTAAACAATGGAATCATCTATCTTCACTAAAACAAATCGATTCATGTATATGATTTGGAAAAAATGCGCTGTGATTTTGTAATGAAAGACTGTACCATAAGTCCTTATGGTCAAGGATTTTGACGCAAAGTGGCTTAATATGATAATGGAACTTGACCTAGATTTCAGACAGGCAAACATTCCGAACAAGTTTCGTTAAAATTGGGTCAGAACTATGACACCTAGTGTTTACAAAGTTTTCCTTTGATGTGACCTGGTGATCAAGTTTTTGACCCCAAAGTGACCCAATATCAAACTTGACCTAGATTTCATAGAAGCAAACATTCTGAGCAAGTTTCGTCAAAATTTGGGTCAAAACTGACCTCTAGTGTGTTAACAAGGTTTTCATGAGATTTTACCAGGTGACATAGTTTTTAACCCGAAGCGAAACAGTTTCAACTTGACCTAGATTTCATAGAGGCACACATTCTAAGCAAGCTTTATTAAAATTGGGTCAAAATTGTGACCTCTATAGGGTTATCAAGGTTTTCCTCTTATTTGACCTGGTGACCTAGTTTTTTTACCCCAAGTCGCCAATTATCAAACGACCTAGATTTTATAGAGGCAAACATTCCAAGCAAGTTTCATCATATTTGGGTCAAAAGTGTGATCTCTAGAGTGTTAACATGGTTTTCCTTTGATTTGACCTGGTGACCTAGTTTGGACTCAAAGTAACATAGTATCGAACTTGACCTAAATTTCCAAGGGGCCAAAATTATGAGCTAGTTACATTAAAATTGAGGTCAAAACTGTGACCACTAGGGTGTTAACAAGGTCTGCCTTAGATTTGACATGGTGACCTATTTTTGACCCCAAACTGGCCCAGTATCAACCTTGCCCTAGATTTTATAGACACAAACATCTTGAGCATGTTTCATCAATATTGGGTCAAAACTGTGACCTCTAAAGTGTTAACAAGGTTTTTATAAATTTGACTTGACCTGGTGACCTAGTTCTTTATTCCAAGTGACCAATTATCAAACTTGGCCTAGATTGAACTGTAGCAAACATTCTGAGCAAGTCTCGTCAAATTTGGGTCAAAACTGGGACCTGCAGAGTAATTCATTTGATTTGACTTGGTGACCTAGTTTTGACTCAGTATCAAACCTGACCTAGATTTCATAGATTCAAACATTCTGAGCAAGGCTCGTTAAAATGTGGTCAAAACTGTGACCTCTAGGGTTAAAAAGGTAATCCTTTGATTTGACCCGGTGACCTAGTTTTTGACCCCAAGTGAACCAGTCTCAAACAGGACCTAGATTTCATAGAAGTATGTACTCTGAGCAGGTTTCAGCAAAATTGGGTCAAAACTGTGACCTCTAGAGAGTTACCAAGGTTTTCATGAGAATTGACCTGGTGACCTAGTTTTTTACCACAAGTGACCTAGTATTGACCTCAACCTAGAGTTTATAGAAACAAACATTCTGAGCATGCTTCATCAAAATTTGGTCAAACTGTGACCTCCAGAGTGTTAACAAAGTTTTCATGAGATCTGACTTGGTGACCTATTGTTTGACTCCAAACAAGTCAATATCAAACTTGACCAAGACTTCACAGAGGTTAACTTTCTGAGCAAGTTTCATCAAAATTTGGTCAAAACTGTAACCTATAGAGTATTGACAAAGTTTTAATGAGATTTGACCTGGTGACCTAGTTTTTGACCAAAAATATTCCAGTATCTAATCTGACCTAGACTTTATAGAGGCAATCATTCTGAGCATGTTTCATCAAAACTGGTTCCTCTAGAGTATTAACAAACTTCATTTGCTTTGACCTGTTGACCTAGTTTTTAATCCCAAGTGACCCATTATCGAACTTGGCCTAGACTTCGTGGAGGAAAACATTCTGGGCAAGTTTCATCAAAATTGGGTCAAAACTGTGACCACTGGAGTGTAAACAATGTCTTCCATTGATTTGACCTGGTGACCCAGTTTTTGACCCAAAGTGACCCAGTATCAAACCTGACCTAGCCTTCATAGAGGCAAACATTCTAAGCCAGCTTCATCAAAATTGGGTCAAAATAGAAGTGAGGGCAATGATCAGGAATCGATACAATTAACCAACAGCTCCCATCAGAGACACCAAAGGGAAAGAAACACAAACATGAAGTAACTAGACCCTAATGGAAACTTAAGTAGCAGAAAATCAAAAGGACAGTTACTTTCCCATAAAAAGGCCAATTGGCTATCCAAAACAAAAATATAAGTGATACACAGAATGTGATGACGTCTGATCAGGGCCTACGCTGTTTGCAAAAAGTTAAGCCACTTCCCGAATAAGTTTTGAAGAAAAATCACCTGAACAGTGCAGGCCCAGACCAGACGCCGCAGAATGCGGCGACGTCTGATCAGGGCCTACGCTGTTTGCAAAAAGTTAAGCCACTTCCCGAATAAAATAATTTTGAAGAAAACACAACCTGACAGCCCAAAAATTTCAAAATGAATCCCTGCCATATCTAAGGTTGAAATTTCCTTTTGGATCAATTAACACTTCAGTTAATGGTGTACCGATTAATGTAGGTGTAAAAAAACTATTATCGATACTAGATTTATCCCAATTGTTCTTCATTTCAAGACTGTTTTTAATTCCTTTGATTTTGCCGGTGAGTGGCGGTTTTTCTCTTGACAAGACATGATGACACGCAGAAATTCAATTATTTTCTGTGTATTATTTTCTTTTGAATTGCCGATTACTGCATATATATGAAGTACAGAATCCTTGCAGTATCATTAATTTTTTAAATATCTTAACGAGAATCAAAGCTTAAAACTTTCTTCAAAATGTCTGACTTGTGCATTGCATACATGTGGTATGGTTGTTTTGGACGTCAGCATGCTATAAGTTGCGATGTTTGTGACTGTTGGCAGCATCGTCCTTGTGGGACAGGTAATACAAATTTAATTATGCTACCTGTACTTCCCGCTGTCTTTACATTCACCGACATGTAACCTGTTTTGTCCCTTTTACTTGTTCAATCAACATGCCTATGAACAAGCTATTCCTGTAATGGCGATAGTAAACACTGCTTTGATCTCATCATCAAAACATTCTTTTTCTCTCCGGTTCGAGACCCGGTCGTGTCGTTGCATTTTCCCCCATCATGCAGTTCCAAAAGATAGATTGTGGATACTCTTTGGAACCGAATTGTTAAGGCAAGTTAATAAGTCCGTGTAATGAGTACACCCCTAAACTCTATAGAGGAAACTGGGGCTTACGGGTGTATACATTATGGGGTATTTCTTATGTATGCTCCAATCCATAGGTTGTGGGTACTCGTTAGGACAGCCTCAACGAAGTCGTTCCAACTACAAATCACAACCTATGTTTGCAGTATAAAAAAGAAAAAAAATCACGGATTTTCTTAAGAAAAGTTGAAATTTTGAAGATATGAAAAATGCACAATATTGCACGGGTGTGATATTGTAAGGAAAACAAAACAATAATGTTAACCAACTTTTAAGTTTTGAGCATATATATGAGAACGAAATATAATAGTATAACTACATCTTATTTGCAAATGAGCATGAAATGAAAGTTATACAATTATATTTTTCTCGTTATTTTCGTTTACATATGTAGTTCACCATGTTTATCATGGTGTTATCTACCAATCACCACCCCCCTGGAGCATATATTGTTGGCATTCGTTAGAACTGCCCATCAGGGATAGTTCTAACGAGCACCCATCAATTATGTCTGGATACTAATCAGATAATAAAATCCTCTGGCTAAAGGGATATGGGGGTCATACACATGTAAGGCGCCATTTTTGGCGCACGGGTGTAATGGCGTATAATGCACACACTATGCATCGTCTTCGTCGTCCGGGAAAGGGTCAGGAGTCTGCATAGACCATAAAGTTGACCTGTTTATGTGCGAACTTAAGTTAACCTTACCCAAAAACATATTTCTTTCACAAAGGTACGAGATGACTTAGGTACGAGTTGACTAAGGTACGAGTTGACCAAACTCGGGTACGAGTTGACTAAGGTACAAGTTGACTTAGGTACGAGATGACCAGAAACCGACAAAAACCTCAGCAATTACTAATCGATTATCGATCGCAATGACAGAACTGATAATTGATTATCTTTTCAGCTCCGATTAGCCAGACCTAGTTACATGTAACTCAACGGTTGGTGATTGATAGTCATAGTGACAAGAGCAATGAAGCTGCAGCTGTATTTGTCACAAGGTCGGAGGAGTATACCTCAAGCAGGACTCACCATGCGAACACTACAGACTGAGCTACCGAGCCACTCAGTTGACCGGTTACATTTCCCCTGCCTAATGAGATTCATTCTGAATAGTCCTATCCAGTCTGGCTGCAAGACTTATTTTTCATATTCTTTTGGTCGGCTGGTTGTAGCTAATGGGTACATACAACCTCTGTCATATTCTTTTGATTGTTTGGTTCAAGTTGGTAGTATCTTTCTTTCCTTTTTTCACATCTGAGCATTACGAGCAGGATTTCCTGGGTGGTAACCATTACTTTTTTTTTTTTTTTAAAGAAATGTGGATGAAGTGCCTTGCTCAAGGGCACAACACTTTGGTCAACGTGAGGCTTGAACCAGCAACCTCTTGATCACAATTCCGATGCGTTATCACTGGTCCAAAGCGCTCCACATGTATCTAATGTGTAAACCTATGTCGGAGCAGAAATAAAGTATACCCCTGTAAACCCCAGTTTTCTCTATACAAATTGGGTTTAAGAAGAATATTACAACTGAAAGAATATGACATCTGTTGTAGGTGTATGGTGTATGAATGTCATATGACATGTCACCAGTAACAATTCCGATTCTGAGGTTCTTTAATGGCCATGGTGCTGGACACACACTGGCCATGTGGGCCAACTTTAGAATAAGAATTGATCAGAATCAGAATTGTTACTGGTGACACGTCAAATGACATTCATACACCAGGACCTGTGATATGGGAAGTTAGTCCCTAGCTCTAACCAAAGATGTAAACTTAGCTACACAATCCTCAGCACCTTCAGCCGTCAAAATAATAGAATCGGGAAGGGCATTCCAATCTCTAATGGTTCGGGGGAAAAACGATTCTTTATAAATATCCGTTCTTGCAGTAAGGGTCTGAAACGTCATTGAATGGTGTTTTCTACAATGCCTAGCTGGGGGAACCAGGTCCTCTGTTGGAATGCTGGCAGCACCCTTTAGACCTTTGTATAAGAGTATGAGCCTACTGTCTCTTCTCCTTTTCTTGAGAGACTCCCATCTTAATTTTCCTAGAATTCCAGTCATGCTCCCAGTTTCAAAGCAATAATTTCCAGTTACAAATCTAGCAGCTCTATTCTGAACTTTTTCAATTTCTCAATTTCTTCATTTAGGACCACTCCGCTTGGGTCCCAGATGCAACTACCATATTCCAAGATTGGACGAACAAGTCCCCTGTATGCTGTTTCTTTCACATCCTGAGGACATTGATGAAGATTTCGCCTCAGGAAACCAAGTGTTCTATTCGCCTTTGTACACATATTGCTAATGTGTGTATTCCATCTCAAATCGTGAGTGATTGTCACACCAAGGTATTTAATGGAATTCACATTTTCGAGGACCGTTCCCTCTAAGGTGTAAGAAGCCTCAACTTTATTAGATCTCTTCCTTGTTATCTGCATAATATTGCATTTAACTGGTTGAAATCTCATGCCCCATTTTCTGGCCCAACATCCTAATCTATCTATGTCAGCCTGAAGTTTCAGTGAGTCATCTGTATCTCTAATTTCCCGGTAACAAACACAGTCATCTGCGAACAGTCTTATTTCTGAGTCAATATCAGTGGAAATATCATTGATGTACAGGGAGAACAATAGAGGACCAAGAACGGTCCCTTGTGGGACTCCAGACAAAACTGGCGCCCATACTGAAGATTCACCATTAACAACAACACGCTGTTTTCTGTAGCAAAGGAAGGAATCTATCCATTTAAGAGTCTTCCCACCAATTCCATAACCAAATAATTTGGATTTAAGTAGTTCATGAGGAGGGGTGTCAAAAGCCTTCTCAAAGTCCAGAATAAATGTGTCCACCTGCCCCCCTTTGTCCAGGATTTTTGCCCAATCATTAATAACCGTGCTCAACTGAGTTTCGCAACTATGCCTTTTCCTAAATGCATGTTGTCTGTCTGACAAAAGTTTATGTTCACCCAAGTGAGCCATGATGTTTGAGCAGAGTATGTGTTCAAGCAATTTACATAGAACACAGGTCAGTGACACCGGGCGATAATTACGAGCAAGAGCCCTGTCCCCTTTTTTGAAAAGTGGACAGATGTTCGCTAGGAGCCATTCTTTGGGAATTTCACCCGTATCGAGAGATTGTTGGAAAAGATGAGCAAAAACTGGACCTAACTCGTTTGCTAGTTCCTTCAGGACTCTAGGATGAAGCTCATCAGGCCCTAAAGCTTTAGAAGGGTTCAAGCCTTTAAGTAATTTGATCACTCCCGCAGAGGATACAACAATATTTTCCATGAAAGGGGCCGATCTTCCAGTCAATGGAACCTCGTTGAACTCAGTTTTATTAAATGCATCATTGAATTGACCAACCAATTCCTCTGCCCTTTCAGAGTCCGATTCAGCGACCCCGTTCCCTCCTCTTTTATTAAGGGGTGGGATACCTTGCCTATCTTTCTTCTAGCTATTGATATATCTGTAGAAGTCTCTGGGATTCGCCTTTACATCACCTACCAAGTTATTTACATACTGATCATGCTGATTTTTGATGTCATTTTTAATTTCTCGTCTCAAGTTTTCAAATTTTGCTCTGAGTTTACCACTTCCCGACTTTTTTGCCTTAGCATGAATCTTATTTCTCCTCCGAATTTTTCTTCTTATTTCTGGTGTGATCCAAGGAATTGAAGATACAGACCTGCTAGTTTTGGAGGGGATATGATTTTCGGACGAAGCTTGAATGAAAGACTTTATCAAATCAAAGTTCTCCTGGACAGACCGAGCGTCTGAATGACCATTAAAGTATTTCTCTCTTGCAAATTTTAGGGCATCCTTCCTCATAGTTTCATAGTCACCCTTTTGATATAAGTACACCTTTCTACGAGGTTTCTTTATAGGTGGTATGAAGATTTTCAAAAATCCAGAGACAATATCATGATCACTTAGTTTGTCCGGGGATTGAATATCCCCAAACTGTCCTGGCAAAGTTGTAAGAATCAAATCCAAAGTGTTTCTATCTCGAGTAGGGAAGTCAACAACCTGTTCCAAGCCATGATCATTCATGATGTCGACCAACACCTGTCCCTCTGACGGACTCAGCATCGTGCCTTGTTTGCTGAGCCTATCTGGCCAAACAATCTCTCTGAAGTTGAAGTCGCCTAAGACATGTACTGCAGGAAGTTTTTTACCCTTATTCTGAGAC
Organism: Lucinisca nassula; assembly: GCA_963580285.1. Taxonomy (NCBI): domain Eukaryota; kingdom Metazoa; phylum Mollusca; class Bivalvia; order Lucinida; family Lucinidae; genus Lucinisca; species Lucinisca nassula. The sequence continues at coordinate 53,462,565 of OY757023.1, read as the reverse complement.
TTAATGCGATCAAGCTGATCTTTAAATAAGTGGAAGTTTTCGACAGTGTCGTTAGGTGGTCGATACCAACTTGCAATAAAGTGGGAAGTTTTGTTTGCAAAAACCTTAACCCAGACAGATACTGGTGACACGTCATATGACATTCATACGCCATACACCTACAACTGATGTCATATTCTTTCAGTTGTAGGAACTGTTACATATCATAAATTTTAAGTTGATGGAAGGTTAGGCCAAAATTGCAAAGAGAGAGACTAGATTACCGTGTATCTGTCTTCACCCCAATTGCCGATCAAAACTCCAGGAGAATATTTCTGCTCAATTCTCCATCCAGGCATATGCCATTTCCTAGGGTCGCCTTGTGCCATTCTGTATTTCTCCTGTTAATCCAACACAAAACACATGTAGAGGTTGGTGAAAGCGTTGCTAGCAATAGTTTCCAAGTGTAAACTTCCGGGTTTCGGCTGGTACATTGATTTCATCGGACATGACCCGGAAATATCCAGTAACGTTCGGATACCCGTCTAAAATCTATTATGAGCCGAAACGCCATAACACGGCAAGAAATGTCAGGAAATAAACCAACAATATATTTAACAATAAACGATACATAGAACATAATTAATATACATTTGTAGTATAGTATATTAAAAAAAAAAAAAAAAAAAACATCAGATGACCTTATCCCCCAATTAGAAGTGGCAGAAAGGGTCCCTGGACAATTCGGCGGGACCAAAAATAAATTTTATATTATACTGAGTCGGTCATATTTGGCCATTACCTCAGTTAGGTGGGTGGCTAAATTTAGAATTTAGCATAAAAAAAATCATCACAGGATGAGCCCTTAAAACTTTTTACAATTCGATCACACCCTTGTTTCAGACCCTTACTGCATGAACGGACATTTATAAAGAATCGTTCTTCCCCCGAACCATTAGAGATTGGAATGCCCTTCCCGATTCGATTATTTCGAAGGCTGAAGGTGCTAAGGATTGTGTAGCTAAGTTTACCTCTTTGGTCAGAGCTAGGGACCAACTTCCCATATCACGGGTCCTGGTGTATGAATGTCGTTTGACGTGTCACCAGTAACAATTCTGATTCTGACACAGAGGTATCCTAAGTAGAAGTAAAACAAAGATCAGGAATCGATACAATTAACTTACTCCACCCACCAAAAACACCAAAGGGAAAGAAACACAAACATTAAGCGATCAGACCATAATGGAAGCCTAAACAAAGGAAGGCCATAAGGACAGTTACTTTACCACTCAATGGCCATATGGCCATCCAAAATAAAAAGACACAAGTGATACACACAGTAAGTAACAAACAACAACACAAATAAATCGCCACAGAAGAACCGCCTTGGAACGGTCAGTGGAAAGATTTCCACTGGGGGGGGGGGGGGGGGGGGGGCTTAAATCGAATTTACGTGGCCACAATCCTCGCCCTTACTTCCGTCGCGATTAAGACAAATAATTTGTTCAGTCCGCATGAAGGCCCCCTAACTCATCAGTGCAACATCTCCGTGAACACAAATAAAACGCATACCTCTGAGTCTCAATCTTATACTGTGCGGGCTTTGAACTCCTCTGCGGTCTTGGCATTCACCGCAGAAGATGGAAGACTATTCCACTGAGAAATAGTTCTAGGGAAGAAAGAGTTTTTTGAGGGCATCACTAAAGGACTGGTACCTACGATACTGTGAGTTATTTGCTCTTGATGCCCTTGTCCGGGTTGACAATGTAGCAGGGGTCAAGTACCTATCCTTGTTTACTAATACTGTACCAGAATGTATCTTGTATAAAAATGTTATGGAGGACTGCTCACGATGGGTCTCCAGGGATGGCCACTCTAGCTCATCAAGCATGTCACCGACGCTACTTCTATTTCGCCATCGTCTGCAGGTCCATCGAGCAGCTGTCCTCTGCGGGTTACCCTAAAATGCGAAAAGGAGTCCTTTTCGCGAAAAAGGAGTCCTTTTCGCGAAAAGGACTTACCCTAAAATGCGAAAAGGACTATTTTTTATACGAAAAGGAGTCATTGCATTGAAAAAGTATTCCAATTTAGTGAAAGAAGCTTGATTTTTGGCCATGCCACGTCTCCAACCAGAGGATAAAAATTTAACATGTGTTTCCAGCTGGCACCGCACATTTTTTTAGTCTGTGACACGTGGAGGTGTGGCTAGGACTTATCAACCAAAAAACAAGACACCACTTGGCGCATGTCTGGAACATGAAAAGCAAAATAATGTTTTTGTTTTTTTTGTTGTTGTTGTTTACAGTCGAACTTCCATGGGTCGAACCCTTTTGGAACAATAAAATTTGTTTGAGAGAAGGGTAGTTCGCCCCACTGAGGGTTACTAATAGTGCCACACAGAAAGCATAATGTGGATAATTTCGGGAAATCTTTTCAGTGTTCTGTAATATCCATCAACCTATCCATCTGAAAGAAATCCACAGGGACACATATATGTTTCGACTCACATATGGTAAATGAGCCATCTGAATTATAGCCATATAAGTTTGCTGTATTTTGGAGTTTAATGGCCGCCTCACAAGTGGCCAAAGACGTTTGCTGTGTTTTGGAGTACGGCACGTGTCATCAAAATTGTATTAATAAAGCCGTTGACACTAATGACTATTTTACTTTAACCGCCGCCTATGCAATATAATATCAATTTACCTACACACACTTTTCCTAGGCACGCATATGGATTCTTTCCGGTATGCTTTCTTCTATAAGTTTTTTACCTGTAATAACGGATTATTCCACACGGCACGCGTCATCAAAATTGCATTAATAAAGCTGTTGACGTTAATGACTATCTCACTTTAATCACCGCCTTTGCAATATAATTCTTATTTAATATAAGAAATCATTTTGAAAAAAAAAAATGTACTTTAACCACCGCCTATGCAATATAATTCTAATTTAATATAAGAAATCATTTTGAAAAAAAAATGTGATTTTTTTCTTATTTCTGCTCTAAATCTTATTTGTGCTCAAAATATAGAGTGTGGATACTCGTTAGAACTGCCTCATCGAGGCGCTTCTAACGAGTACCCACAATCTATATTTTGGAGCAACTGCCCAATTGAGGCGCTTCTAACGAGTACCCACAATCTATATTTTGGAGCAGAAATAAGAAAAATAAGGTTTACCCCTGTAAACGTTTACCCCTGTAAACCTCGGTTTTAATATATAAAAGTGCAGTTCAAGGGGGTCAAAATTATATAGGTATGTTTTCGTGATGAAGAGAAAGAAAAAGAAAGAAACCATAACAAAACAAAAATGAAAAGGGTTCTGAGAGACAGAGAGACAGACAGACAGACAGACATAGATATGTGTACATTATTTTTCTTCTTATCCAAGCTTTGTGGGTACTCGTTAAAACCGTTCAATCCTTTTTCCAAGCCCCGATGGGCGGAGGCGAGGCAGATAGTATAATTAGAGAGAGAGAGAGAGAGAGAGAGAGAGAGAGAGAGAGAGAGAGAGAGAGAGAGAGAGAGAGAGAGAGAGAGAGAGAGAGAGAGATACAGACATAGATATGAATACATTTTTTCTTCTTATCCGAGATGGTGTGTGTACTCGTTAAATAGCCTCAGTGAGTCGTTTATAATGGTTTCAGTTCTGCGTGGAAGCATCATGCAGCTCAATCTATTTTTCTAAGCCCCGATGGGCGGGGGCGAGACAGATAGTATAGTCAGAGAGAGAGAGAGAGAGAGAGAGAGAGAGAGAGAGAGAGAGAGAGAGAGAGAGAGAGAGAGAGAGAGAGAGAATAAAACATACAAAACTATATGAAATGACTGAAATACGAGGACTGGACAGAGAGAGAGAGACTAACTTCTCGAAATCTACAATTCGCGAAGTGAAGGGTACTCGTTAGTACCGCCTTAATTAGTGAATTCTAACGAGTACTTACATCGCGAAATCACGCCTTCCATAAACTGGTAAAAAATGAGGTTTAGGGGTTTACATTATGTTTATTTCTGTTAAAAAAATAGATTGTGGGTACTCGTTAGAACTAGGACCTGCACCTTTTCCACCTGCTGAATCTGAGTTTTAACATAGAGGTGCCAAATGGGTGATGCATATTCAATTTGAGGGCGAACCAATGTTTTATATGCAACATCCTGTGTCTGTCGTATTTTATCATAAATTAACTATATATTTCATTGTTTTATATTTTGGCTGATAATTGGCCCCAATAACAGCATTGAAGTCATTTATGGGCCGAAATTGCTATGGGCCGATTTTGTCATGGGCCGATTTTGTTATGGGCCGAAATGACCCGGAACCGCAGAAAGCATCACTCTTTGGCATCTCAGGTGCCCTCTGCAAGAACTGACATCTGCAAGGGTTAAGTAGAAAAATTCGCAGAAGAAATAAGACTCATGCAAAGGCAAAAAAAGTCAGGAAGTGGTAAACTCAGGACAAAATTTGAAAACTTGAGACTTTCTTTTCTTTCTTTCTTTCTACTTATACTGCGATCGGTCACATTTGACCATTACTCGCAGGTGTATATGTCATACACTCCAGGCTGCAGGGTTGAAAGCCTACACAGTAATGGTGTAATTGCGGTAGAGGTCTTTAACCTGCACAGTAGATTACTCTTCCTGCACATGGGGCCTCCAGTTAACGTCCCGATCCGAAGGACGGTGCACTTTTTGGCATTCATCCCTGCAAATGATGCCAATGGAGCGTGTTTGGACACCGAAATAATCACCACAACCGGGGATCGAACCGGGGGCATCTACTATCAGAGGCATGCTATGAAGACTGATATAAATAAAATCAACATGATTTGTATATGACTAACTTGGTGAAAATATAAGGTTGATCCACGACGTTATTTTCGAGACTCAGAATCGGAATATACCAGGATTACTACTATCTATAGACTTTGAAAAAGCTTTCGACACTGTTTCATGGAAGTTTATAAATAAAACACTTGACTATTTCAATTTTGGCAATTCTATTAAATAGTGCATAAATCTTTTTCAAAAGGGTGCCGAGTCATGCATATTACAGAATGGTCATATATCTGACGTTTTTAATCTTAGAAGAGGCTGCAGACAAGGAGACCCTCTTTCCCCCTATATATTTATTTTATGTACGGAAGTTCTTGGTAAAATGATAAGAAAGAATATCGATATCAAAGGTATAAACATAAATGACAAAGAATATAGAATAAGTCAATATGCAGATGATACCCAGCTACTGCTTGACGGCTCAGAAATTTCATTACGTGAATCCTTGGATACATTAAATACATTTTATCAAATGTCAGGTTTAAAAATAAATGTGGATAAAACCAAGACCATTCGGATAGGTGCAAAACGATTTTCTAGAGATAAATTGTTTACTCAATATCAGCTAGACTGGAGTCAAGACACTTTAAAATTTTAGGGGTCAACTTCTCACCTAATATTAATGATATATGGACAATAAATACTCAAGATATTATGAATAAAATTACTCAACTTTTAAACCAGTGGTCAAAAAGAAGGTTAACTTTAATTGGTAAAATTACAATCATTAAATCACTGGCTTTATCAAAATTGGTCCATTTATTCATAGCATTACCGGACACGCCTTCAGACTTGATAAAACAACTAGAACGTCGATTTTACAAATTCCTTTGGAATAACGGCCCGGACCGTATAAGTAGAAAAGTCATTATTAAGAATATATCTTGTAGGGGCCTTAGAATGACACATATCACAAATTTTATTAAAGCTCTGAAAATTTCTTGGATAAGACGAATTATGGTGCAGTCAGGTCAAGACTCATGGGTGGATCTAGCAAATGTTGACATTACAAAACTAATATCTGCAGGTGGGCGGTATGCTGAACAATTGAAACAGGATTTAAGAAATCCCTTCTGGAAAGACACTATTGACTATTGGGCCTTTTATTGCACAAAGGTGAAGATAGAGACTATAAATGATAATCTAACATCACCATTATGGTATAAAAGCAATATTGGTACAGAAAATATCTTCATTAAAGACTGGTTTCAAAAAGGTATTAAATCAGTATACGATTTAATAGATGATCGTGGAGAATGGTTTAGTTTCGATAGACTTAAGAATATATATGTAACAGGTGAAAAAAATGCTAATCACCTTAACCCGGCCGGGGATCGAACCCGGTCCGCCAGATCGACCGGCCAACACTCTACCGCGTCGCTATAAAAAGTAGAAGTAAAACAAAGATCAGCAATCGATACAATTAACTTACTCCACCCACCAAAGACACCAAAGGGAAAGAAACACAAACATTAAGCGACCAGATCATAATGGAAACCTAAACAAAGGAAGGCCATAAGGATAGTTACTTTCCCACAAAATGGCCATACGGCCATCCAAATTAAAAAGACACAAGTGATACACACAGTAAGTAACAAACAACACCATAAATAAACCGCCACAGAAGAACCGCCTTGGAACGGTCAGTGGAATAATTTCCACTGGGGGGGGGGGGGGGGGGGGGCTTAAATCGATTTTACGTGGCCACAATCCTCGCCCTTACTTCCGTCGCGATATAGACAAATAATTTGTTCAGTCCGCATGAAGGCCTCCTAACACATCAGTGCAACATCTCCGTGAACACAAAAAATCAAAGAACCAGAGAGGGGAGACAACGGTGAGGACTCGACAGCAAGAAACCACTGAAATACTGGAGCAAAAGAAAACCAACAGTTAGACTCCGATGGGCCCGACCAGAGACAGAGTCGGCTTGTACCGCAATGCAGTACAAGTGTATCTTATACCTAACATTACTACATATTCCCCCTCCTATTTAAGATGTGTCCTCGAATCTCTAAAACTTTCCAACGAAACTCGCCGGTACACGGATGTGGTCCGAGTCTCTGTGGGTCTTTTACGTTGGGCGCCAAATGTAACAGGTAAAAAAAGTGCTAATCACCTTAACCCGGCCGGGGATCGAACCCGGTCCGCCAGATCGACCGGCCAACACTCTACCGCGTCGCTATAAAAGCCGGCTTGTACCGCAAGGCAGTACAAGTGTATCTTATACCTAACACTACTACATATATAATATAAGGGGAACCTTTTTAGACTACTTAAATGTTATCAACAAAATACCAAACGAGTGGAAAAACATAATTAACGACAATAAAGTTTACTCATTGCTGAACAAGACAAATGTATTACGAAGTATTTACGTGAGTCTGGTGTTAAAACATAAGAAAATGTAGTAGAGATTTTTACGATACTATTTTGGAAGAAAGTGTTATTAATAATTATCCAGTAAAATGACAAACGGTCCTTGGCAATATAAACGAAGACGATTGGAAAAAGTACCATGGTTCAATTAGCAAAATAAAAGTGATTAAATTAAGAGAGCTTCAGTTTAAAATAAATAACAAAATATTTGTTACAAACTCTTTTTGAAGAAAATCAATAAAATAGACAGTAATTTATGTAAATATTGTCCAAATGAAGAAGAGACGATTTGTCATTTGTTTTAGAATGTCAAATCGTTAAAAATTTTTGGTAACGGCTTAAAATATGGTTGGAAACCAATGTAAATTTAACCTTAGATATAAATGAACGGTCCATTATCTTTTCCGTTCAAAGCACAAAAGAACTTGTGAGTTATGTGCAGATCCTTGCAAAATACTATATCAACAAAAATAAATTTTCAGACAGGAGATTGCATGTTCAAGGGTTTCTTTCAGTTTTGAAACAAAAACTATTTGTGAAAAGTATATAGCATCTATAAATGGCAGAATGGATAAGTTTTTTTTAAATGGTTAATTTTCTATAATTTCTTTAATGTACGGAATGTTCTTTAAGGTTAAATGTATAAATTATATTCATTCAAAACGACCTTACATATAAATACAATGTATCCGCCTCTGACGAAATAACATATATATTTTCAATCAATGATTGTCAAAATAGACAAGCCCTGCCCAGTCTGTCAGCTGGCCCAGCTTATGATAACATGATGCGGTCCATTCAGGTTCTGTGGGATCGGGATGGATCGGAATTGAAAAAAAGACAAAATACTAAAATGATGTCTATGACACCTGATCGAGATTATATTCTGTATGTATTATCTTCTTGTAATTTGTTGTAAGCATTGTGAATACAAATGTAAAAGTTGTACATGATTAAAAAGAAAATAATAATAATAATTAAAAAAACCCTAGTTTTACTATATAAAAGTGGGGTTCAAAATTATAAAAAAAAAAAACAACAAAAAACTTAGTTACACAATCCTCAGCACCTTCAGCGGTCGAAATAATCGAATCGGGAAGGGCATTCCAATCTCTAATGGTTCGGGGGGAGAACGATTCTTTATAAATGTCAGTTCTTGCAGTAAGGGTCTGAAACGTCATTGAATGGTGCTTTCGGGGGAACAAGGTCACCTGTTGGATACTGGCAGCACCCTTTAGACCATCCATCCATCCATGCATTCGTCTGTTCACGTTTTTCACAAAACCCATGTTGCAACACATTAAGAACATTCTGCTGAGCCAAATGCTTGGAAATATTGGATGCAATTATATGCTCCCTCACCTTGCATACTATGCATGTCATTCATTCATCCGTTTACCCATCCATTTCGCTTCATTTCATTTCATTTCAAAGCCTTCTACTGGCCGAGATAACTCACAAGTATAATCTTTCACAAGTAGTGTCTGCGTAATAACTCATAGTATAGAGGAATAATTTTTTTTCCCTCCCTCTTTCACCCAACATGTTGAAAATCAGACATAAACAGCAATCAACAGGGTTAAGATTTAGATAAGACCATCAATCATGCACTCTAAATACATATTTATTATTGCACTCCATCCTACAAAGAGACAATTATTATTATTATCATTATTATTATTATTTTCAAATGTTCAGGGGATACTCATGTAATCATATTACATTTCTAGCTTCTTTTGACTCTGCTGCATCTGCACCTCTCCTGGGCTTCATCGGTAACCATCTCGGCACCGCTGCAATCTGAGGAGAAAACTTGTAAAGAAAAACACCAAGTGCCCCGGCCGGGGACCGAGCCCACGACCCTGAGGCCAAAAAGCAAGCGAGTCAAACACCAGGCCAAAAGGTTCGGGCCAGTCAGACCGGTCGGTTTTGCACTCCAAATAAGGCGATTTATTATGCCGTGCTACTTCATTCCTCTATCCTACAAAGAAACCAATATTTAAAATGTTTAGGAGAGACTCATTTAAACATGTCAGATTTTTAGCTCCTCTTGACTCCGCTTAATCTGGCCCATCCATGGGCTGCAGCAATAATCATCCCGGCACCAGGCACCACTGTAGTAGGGAAAAAAAATCCAGTCTATTGCCCCGACCGATGATTAAAGCAGCGTGATATTTCAGTGGTTAATCCACTTGCCCCCGACACCATAGGTCCTGGGCTTGATACCGGCAGCGACCACAAAAAGCCGACGCCCAAACACACTCCAACCGCACCACCTGCAGAATGAATCACATTTCCAGATTTCTTTGACTCCGCTGCATCCGCACCCACCCCAGGACCCACGGGCAACCACCCCACCAGATACCACTGCATGTGAGGAGAACAATATGTAAAGAAAAACAAAATGAGTGCCCCGAAAATAATGATTGCAATACATATCAAAGTCTTCAAAGAATATGTAGCAATTAAAGGTCAACCACACTCAGTCCCATAATGTATGATACATTTATGTTTATCCTCAGACCAGGTACAGCCGTGTCGGCCACTTCCCGCCGTTCAGATATAACCATGAATATAGATAATGATTACAATACATCGAAGAATATGTAGTACTTAATTAAATGTGAACCACACTCATTCCCATAATGTTTAATGAATTTTGAAGGCCAGGTACAACCGTGTCGGCCACTTCCTGTCCTCCAGATATAACCATGAAAACATGAACCACACTCATTCCCATAATGTTTAATGAATTTTGAAGGCCAGGTACAGCCGTGTTGGCCACTTCTTGTCCTCCATATATAACCATGAAAACATGGACCACACTCATTCCCATAATGTTTGATGAATTTTGAAGGCCAGGTACAGCCGTGTCGGCCACTTACTGTCCTCCAGATATAACCATGAAAACTTGAACCACAATCATTCCCATAATGTTTGATGAATTTTGAAGGCCAGGTACAGCCGTGTCGGCCACTTCCTGTCCTCCAGATATAACCATGAAGACATGAACTGCACTCATTCCCATAATGTTTGATGATTTTTTTTTTTAGGGGGGGGGGAGGCCAGGTACAGCCACGGCGGCCACTTCCTGTCCTCCAGATATAACCATGAAAACAAATGATGATTTCAATATATCAAGATGGATGTAGTAATTGAATGTGAACCACACCCATTCCCATAATGTATGATGAATGTATGTATATCGTCAGGGCGGGTACAGCCGTATCAGCCGTTTCCTGCCCTTCAGAAGAAATAATGATTGCATTACTCTTACGCCAAACAACCCCATTACCTTGAAATGTCCTAGCATCCCCCCACCCCCCGTTAAATTTAAAATCTGTTTGTTGATGATATGAAAACATCTAATTGTTGGTAGATGTCTTCACGGTGATTTTTTGGTTCTTCATCATCTTTGTTTTGGTTTTCGTCAAAGAAAGTATTCAAGTCCAGGGCACTTGTACCCAAGTTTAATAAGAGCTCTTGCCTCATAATTTCTCTCTGAGCATCGTAGAGTTCACAATCAAGGAGAAAATAGTCTACTGTTTCTCTCTCACCGCAAGCACAAGAGGGATCATCAACCACACCAACAGAGTGGAGGTAGTCTTTGAGTCTGCAGTAACCACTCTGCAATTGCAATATCACCCTCTGATTCCTTGTGCCCTTGAAACTGATTTTCTTCAGTTTGACTACTTGATGGTATTGATGCCAGTTTCTGCCTTTTTCCGATATTTCCCATCTTCGTTGCCATTTCCCCTTGACTGCTTCCCTTGTTGCATGTTGTATTTGTGCCTGTGTTGCATCTTCTATATCTTCTGGCATTTCCTCTGCTTCTTTTGCAGCCTCCTTGGCAAGCCTATCCGCTATCTCATTCCCTCTTATATCTGCATGCCCTGGACTCCACTGAATCTTTACTTCTGTCCCATTCCTTTGTAAATCTGACATAACTTGGATGATGTCAGAGCTTGTTTTCTTGTACTTTTTGTCATCCCAGCCTAACTGTAGAATACCAACTGCACACTGACTGTCACTGAAAATCAAAACTGTATCAATCTTTCTTTTCATCTTTTCTTGTAGGATAAAATCTAGTGTCATCTTGATAGCGGCTAGTTCACCAAGGAGAATGGAAGCCAACTTAGACGCATGTTATTTGAGCTCTATCGTTTCATCATTTGGTAGAAATATGCAAGAGCCAGCACCACAGGGACCAGGATTTCCTCTGCAAGAGCCATCAGTGAAAGCCACTACTGTATCTACTCCTATGCCCTCCAGTAGCCTCTCAATGACCACTCTTGACTCTATCCCCTGTGCGGCAGTTCTTGACTTTGAGGATTCAAGATTACTCCAATATTCTGGCTTTCTTTTTGATGGTGCCATGTACTCCAAATATGTTGCTTCTGGCTCAATAGCATTGAGACTAAGGTCAGTTAACGATTTCATATCATCAACCTGTCGTATCATCAATCCAAATGGAGTTGTTACTTTCTCCGTTGGATCAGACTCCAGTGTTGACTGACATTTTGCGAGAGTTTGCCTTATCTTCTCATCAGCTGACTTAGCCATGATTTTTGTACATGTTCTAACTGTAAGTTCTTCTCTGCGAAGGTCAAGAGGTAAAACACCAGCTTGAACCTCCAATGCTTCCAAACTCGCTGTGCTAGGACATCCCAAACACAGTGCTAGACCTTTGCGTTGGATTTTTTCAAGCTGACTGCAATTTGCAAGCTGCCAGACTGGAGCTGCATACTCCATTTGTGGGACAACAATGCTGTTGTATAACTTAACCATATTAGGAGTACTTATTTTTTCAGTTTTACCAACAATCATCAGAGAACCCAGCGCTTTTGCTGCTCTTTTTTCAAGCATATCCAAATGATCATGAAATGTTAACTTCTTATCCAGTATGACGCCAAGGACCTTAACCTTATCTGTGTGTTTAAGCAGTTTTCCTTTCATTTTAACTTCTGGGACAGAATGACTGGCATCCCTAGTGAAAAGACAATATTCTGTTTTTGCAGCACTAAGCTTCATTCTCCACTTATAGGTCCAGTCGGAGATATTGCTGAGATCCTGATTCATTGCTGTTGCTAATTCATTTGGGTCATTTCCTGAATTCCAAATGGTGCCATCATCAGCAAATTTAATCTTTTCACTAGTTACACAGCCATAAATGTCACACAGAAAGAGACTGAATACAAGTGGAGATAGTACACTTCCTTGCGGAAGTCCTACATCTGTTATAAACTGGCTTCCCAGTTGATTCTTTACCAAGCAAGCAGCTGTCCTATCTGACAGAAAGTTCGCAATCCACCTCCAAAATGCTCCATTCACTCCTTTATCATACAGTTTAACTAGAAGTCCATCACGCCAAACTGAATCAAATGCCTTCTCCAAATCAATGAATGTTGCTAATGTGCAATTTCCTTCACCAAAGCCAGATAATATCTCTTGACTCAACCTGAGAAGCGACTGCGTAGTGCTTCTGTTGATGCGAAAGCCATCTTGCTCTTTATCAAGAAGCTGATTGTGTTCGACATAAGCATATAGCCTAGAATAGATGATTCTTTCCATGCATTTGCCCAGTACGCTTGTCAGACTGATAGGTCTATATGAACCAGCTTGGTAGTATGTGTCTTTTCCAGGTTTTTTGAGAAACTTCACATTAGCACTTTTCCAATTTTTTGGTAGGCATTGGCAATTCCAAGATGCTGTAAACAACATCATTATTGCTTCTTGGAGCACTTCGTTTGATTTTATAATCATATTTGTGAAAATTTCGTCTGGTCCGGGAGATTTGTCTGCCTTTAATCTCTGTATACTGGCTTCAACCTCATCATACGAGATGGGCCTATTTAGGAATGCATCACCATTTTCATTGTGAGACTGTTCCCTGATCATGCTGAGTCTTGTTTCAATTTGCTGCCGGAAGGCTTCATCAAAATTTTCCCCAGAAATATGTGTGCCCCCAAAGAAAGCTTCCTGTAGAATGCTGCATTTCCCATCATGATCAAAAACGGTCTCACCATTTTCTTTGAGTAATGGCAATACATCAATATCATCTTTAGCCCTGTATGATGTCAATCTTTTAAAGGCTTGCCATTTTTCTCTAAGGTCACCAGTTTGGTCAATTCTTTCACAAGTCATATTCACCCATTCTGATTTAGCACTTTCACATTCTTTGTTGTATGCATCTTCACATTCCTTCATGTATGAGAAATTGACTGGTGTTTTATGCCTTTTAAATCTCTTCTTAGCACTATTTAGCAGAGTTTTCTTTTCTTTCACAAGTTCATTTATCCATGGAGGAATACTCCTTCTATTTTTTGAAGGCACCTTTGCTTTAGGTGTGCATTCATCAACACATTCTCTGAACATGTCTAAGAAAGAGTCGTACATTAGGTCAATATCCGTACATCTGGTTTCTTGAGTCCATTTTCCAAATCTCACTGTAGTTATTTCATTCCACTTTTCCAAATCTGTTTTATGAATTTGATATTTGTCAACAAATTCTAGATGATTTTCCTCTCCTGAAATCTCCATCAGAACTGCTATGTGATCAGAACGTACAGTCTCCTGTATAAGCGTTGAACACTGAATAATAGCCCTGTTCAAGTGTGGCTTAATTAAAAATAAGTCTATCACACTGTCAGAGTTACGGCGTGTTTTCACTCCATCATTAACACAAATGAAATTTTCCATGAACATACATTTTTCTAATAATTCACCTGCACAATTTTCAGTGTTATTGCCCCATAGCTTGCTTTTGGCATTAAAATCACCTGTTATGATAATATTTCTAAATAATTCGTTTGTCACTCCCTTAAAATAAAATTGCGGCGAAACGAACCAGGGGCGAAATGACTCACGGGCGAAACGACACACCCGATAAGGACGAAATTGCCCACGCCAAAATCAGGGCGAAACTACTCAGGGCGAAACGATCCAGGGGCGAAACGACCCGGATTCTTCCCAAACCATCATCCGAGCGGTGCGTAAATTTACCGGAAAGGACCAGAAAGGACCTGATTACCGGAAAGGACCCATAATTTTCTATTTTTTCCTATTTTTATTATTTAGGGTAGGAGCGGTAAATTTTCTTTTCTTTTTTTCCTATTCCTCAATTATTCTTAATTTTATAACCTAATAATGTTTAATGTTTCTGTTTTTCTTTTGAATGGAATAGAACTTAGCAATGTCGTATCAATGTCAATGCTACGTCGTGATGTACTGACGTTACATCGACGTTGCTACGACGTCGTTAAATTAAAGAAAAGAAAAGTACAAAAGAAAGCTGGCGCGCACGCCGTTCCTCGACGAATAGGGTAGTAGCGGTCAGTTATCTTTTCTTTTTCTTCATTTTTTTTTTTCATAACAAAATTTCTGGATTTTGTATCTTCACCTGCCAATGTATTTCCAATAAGAATATTATTAAGGTCATTGAGTGAGTGATTTTAATTTTACGTCCCACCAACAGCTAAGGTCATACGGAGACGGGACCTCGGTTTAAAGACTCATCCGAAAGTCTGGAGAAGCCCGGGATCGATCCTGCGATCCCTGGTTTACAAGGCGAGTAGCTTAACCACTGCGCCACAGGGGCTTCTATTAAGGTCATTGAAAACTGAAGAAAACATGTTACAAATGATGACACAAATACGCCCCCGCCCCAGGCATTGATTAAATATTGGGACTGCATGAAGTTCTTACACAGAGCTGAGGCTAAATACAGAATATGTACAGACCTTCTGCAATCAAATCCGTTACACTCTGATTTGAAAAATCAACTTTTTTATGCCAAAAAAAAAAACATGTAGTATGTGGTTAACGATAAAAGCAGTGTAGTTAGGGTGCATACAATAAAAAATATCATGAAATAGGGAGGAAACTGGGTAGAAACAGGTCCTTTCCGGTCCTTTCCGGTAATCAGGTCCTTTCTGGTCCTTTCCGGTAAATTTACGCACCCTCATCCGAGTATTTCTCCATTACGGTCTGTTTCAATTATTTCGGTTTCTATGACCTCAAAAAAACCAAAACAAAATGGCGTTATCCGAAATTAACTCCGTCGTTTTCAGAAGATTTTGTCGATTGATACCTGGTATTCGAATGAGCAGAACTGTTTTCAATGCTTTAAGAAAGCAACAACACACCAGAAATTATTGTAAGTGGAAAAAAAACACAAAAGAATGCTCCCGTTACTTTATTATACCATTTATAATGTGTTTTCGCGATAAAAAGAGGAAGTGCCACACTTACAACGTTTTCCTTCTTTCACTATACATTAGCCGGATATTTACAATATCGCTGGCAGACGCATGCGCTCTTCATGAGTAAACAAGTGACACTAATCACCAAATATTATCTGCCGGTATCTGGCATCTGGAAGCAAGTGAAGACACACCAACTTATCGTACGTTCGTTGTCTGTAGGACTTCGGACCACCGCAGTCTGAGTGTGTTTGTGTAATAAAAAAAAACTCAACGGTAAGTTGATGCTAAGTACAAAGAAATACTTACAAGCATCTAATTACGACAAGGGTCTTTAAGCTGCACAGGAGATGGGTTAACGTCCCGATCCGAAGGACGGTTCACTTTATGACATTCATTCCTGCAAATGATGCCAATGTAGCGTGTTCAAACACCGAAATTTTATCGCCTCTGCCGGGGATCGAGCCTGGGACCTCTAACATCAGAGACAAGTGCACTAATCACTGAGCTATCACGTTACATGTTTGTTGCTGTTTCCGTAGTATTCCTCAGCAGATTGTATCAATTTAGCCTACACGGGATCACACAGAGGTCCGCATATTGCACGAGGGTGATAGCTCAGTGGTTAGTGCACTTTCCTCTGATGCTAGAGGTCCCGGGTTCGATTCCCGGCAGCGGCGATAAAATTTCGGTGTCCGAACACTCTCTTTTGGCATCATTTTCAGGGATGAATGTCATAAAGTGCACCGTCTTTTTTTCTCCTATTACTGCTACACGCTCACATCTGAGCATTACGAGCAGGATTTCCTGGGTGATAACCAGTACTTTTTTATTATTTTATTTTATTTGTTTTTAAGCAATGTGGATGAAGTGTCTTGCTCAAGGACACAACACTTTGGTCAGCGTGAGGACCGGAACCTCTCGATTACAAATCCGATGCTCTGCCACTGCACCAAAGCGCTCCAAGTCTTTCAGATCGGGACGTAAACTGGAGCCCTCCCCCCCCCCTGTGCAGGGAGAACCACCCCCTGTGTAGGTTAAAGAACCCTACTGTAATTACATGATAACTGAGTAGGCTTTCATCCTGCAAAACGAGTGTATGAAAATACACCGTCTGTGTCCCCTACTTGGGTTAAGGCGAAATCGGCAGAACAGAACAGTCTACGCTTAATGTCCAACCGGCAATTTTAAAACCAGTGTTTGTAAAATGTTGCCCTACGTAGACACTCGGCCCCGATGGGGAATTGGGAAATGTCCCTATTACGAAAACACGCCTATACAAATATATTGGACAAATTAACCTAGAAAAAATATGAAAAGTTATACCAAAGAAAAAAATTAGTTTTCTTATTTCTGCTCAAAACATCGATTGAGAGTACTATAGAGTACTATAGAACCGTTTATCTAGTACCCACAATCTATGTTTTCGAGCATAAATAAGAACCTGTAAACCCCACTTTTGCTATATAAACGCTGGGATTAAGGGGTCAAGATTATATAGGCATGTTTTCATGACGACGTCCTATTAAGAGATTCATGGCTTGTTATAGCATTGACTACATTGCACACAACATGGCTTGACTGAACTTTGCCTAAGTGTGTGCAATACCATGGTTTAAGGACTCTTCCGAAAGTCTGGAGAAGCTCGATATCGAACTCACGACCCCTCCGTTCTTGAGGGGGGCAAATATAACCACTACACCATGGCGGTGTCTAAGTTCCTCAGTAGGTAAAACAAGGATGGGACAGGTGGAAGGGCATTTTAGTGAATAACTGTACGGGAGAAGAATGTGAACTTGAAACAAAAATGTGCGTAAGAATTTACCTGTGAGCTAGTTGATGGTTGTATCTTGAATCCCTATTATTAGAAAGAATTCTTAAGAAGGTAGTCCTGTGCACGCGTGGAAGTCATAAATAATGATAGGTCCGTTTAAACCCCTATTGGTTTCATTTGGCGTCAGGGCCCTTAGATGTATTTTCATCTCAATGTTAGGAAAAATCCAACAGTCTCCAGAATTATCTATAGTGTTGACGGGAACGTTAAACCTCAAATCAAACAAAGGTCCGTTGTTTTAACGCCGTTTTTCTATGATCGTCCCTGATCGCCGCACGATAGCTGCGTCAGTAGCCTCGTGGGGCAACGGCTACCCTGCGCCGTACGGTACATGTTTTGTATCGTTTGTTGCTGTACAAGGATACCGCATTGTTGAAGCTTACTCCAACTGTTGTCGATCAAGTGCCGTGTAAGCAGTGGATTGTAGGTCATTTACATTTTACATTTTTTTGTGGAAAAATTCGATGTGTCTGAATAGGCGTGTTTTCGCCATGTAGATGATGGAGGTTATTTGCAGTGTAATCGACTCGCCTTCTGAGCTATGCCTAAATATGCCTAAATATAGCCGCTTCATCTGCAAAATGCCAAACTCTGAACTTGACCTGGTCGGGTTGATCGCTTATAAAGGTACGGAAGAGTATAGGTTCAAGGACTGAGCCTTGCGGAACACCAAATGATACTGCAATTTTGTCCGATATAAAAAAAATAATGCAACGGCTCGGGAACGACAATAACAGAAGTCTTTAATCCAAGTATAAGCCAAAAAGCTAGGTAAATGATCATAAATGAGGACTTGCCCATTAATGCTACACACGTATTCGTCACAGGAGGTCGGTCTATCGTCAGAGGAGAGGTGAGGGGGTACTCTGATGTTTTTGCCAGCAACCAGTACCAACTGAATAATTGACACCCATGTAAACCCTATTTTTTTCTAGACAAAAGTGGGGTTTAATGAGGGTCAAAACATAAAAAGAGTGTGTCCGATATTATATTAACATATTAACACCCCTTGCCCCGTATAAAATATGCTATTAGAGTGCAGACTATGTTAGCACTACAAAAACTACGTGATAGGTCTCGATCGCTCATACCGGCCTGGACAGATTCAGCGGTAGATTGTCTGTTTCGGGATTAGCAGTTGTTAGGGGATTTTAGTGCAGTAACTTTTTCGCGTGATTTTCCCCTCTATTGGTACCATTATTAAGACATGCCTATACATAGTTATTATCCCCACGTTTTTAAAAAAAAGTGGGGATATTGCAATCGCCTCCGTCCGTCTGTCTGTCCGTCTGTCTGTCCGGCTATCTCCTCCTAAACCGTTAGCCGGAATTCAACCAAATTTGGTATGCGAGTTGCTTACATGAATGGCTTGCGCAAGAGCACATTTTTTTTTGTCCCCGCCCCCAGGGGCCCTGGGGAGGGGTCAAAAGGTCAAATATCAATAAAATTCAATTACAAAGTCAATTTTGAAGATTTTGATGTCAAACTTTGCACATGTACTTAGTTATGAAAAAAGTAAAACATATTGAACGGGATTTTGGCTGTGACCCCTAGGTCACGCCCTGGGGTCGGACTTGGTGGGGTCGGGGGTCAAAATTAAAGTTTTTCAGAACATAGTCATGTTGCATATCTATGCGAAGGGGATAATGGGTAGAATAAACTACAAGTAAAATTTTGACCCTGGGGTCAGATTGGGGCCCTGGGAGAGGGGTCAAAGGGTCAAAATTTAAGTTTTTTGGAACATAGTCATGTGGCATATGAAATTGAAGGGCATGGTTAGTAGAATATAATACAGGTAATATTTTGACCATGGAGTCAAATTAGGGCCCAGGGTGAGGGGTTTTCGGTACTTGGCCCCTCTGTAGAAAACGTGGGGATTTGCGATGGCGCGCCATCGACAGTATTCTAGTTTACAATTGTTTGCCAAATAAATATGACGTTTTCCATTATTTCTGCTGAAAAACATAGATTGTGGGGACTCGACAGAATCGCCTCGATTAGTACACACAGTTTTTTTTTCAGCAGAAATAAGACAAAAATGTCGAGGCGGTTCTTTCGAGTACCCGCATTCTATGTTTTTGAGCAGAAATAAGAAAAAATAATGTTTACCCCAGGAAAACCCCAGTTTTACAATACGAAAATGGGGGTTGATGGGGTCAAAATTGTAAAGGCATGTTTTCGTGATGCTGCAAACGATCACATTTGGTCGTTACTCTCAAGTGTACATTGCATACTCACCTGGTGAGCAGGATGAAGCCAGCATAGTAATTGTGTATTTATGGCAGGGATCCAGCCTGCACGTACAAAGGCTGGTTTTTGAGGACGGGAGGGGGGAAGGTGCAGTTGTCGTCCCGATCCGAAGTATGTGCACATTGTGGCATTTATTTCTGCAAATGATGCCAGTGGAGTATGTTCGGACACCGCAATTTCATTTCCGCTGCCGGGTATGAAAGTGGGTAACATCCGAGTGACCACGCTTTGTGTGTTGGGTTTACTTAGATAATTCATTTTATGGACTTGCTAATGACAGACTAGGCCTTGTAGTTTAATGTTTCTATATAGTATGCCGGACTGATCGGGCTTGGTATATATAGTTCGTCTGTCATTTCTGACAATGACCATTCTTAATCACATTAATTAATGTTTCTATATAATAAATTCTGCAAATACCATAAATCATTCATTTATTTATGCTATTCCAGCCTACGTGTATGCAAAACTTTTTTCTGTATACGTATGAAAGGTAACGGTACTCCAGTACCAAACATCACCAAATCCTAATAAAGGAAGGAAAAATTCAGCTGCAGGAGAAGGAAAATGGGAAAACCTGCTTCAATGTTTACATTGGTTCTTACCAGTGTCTATAAATATTCAATTAAGATACCATAGCAAACCTTTGACCATTTTCGGCAAGTAGTTAAACCCACGTAAACGGTACCGGATTTTACAGACGCCTGTTGTGTAATGTGGGTGGGGTGCTTACAGAGTGCAGTTTAATCAATATTGTGGTATTTTTTCAAACATTAGCAACGGACGATTGTGATATCTGGTATGTTATTATTTTTCCTGTCATTTTAGGATCATTTTATGTAAAATTAACTTTGAACTGTGTGAGAGGATGGCTCGACTGAAATAGAAAGTAGGTCATCGGAGGTTGAAAATGTTATTCACTCACTTTGACTCTCGTTATTTCAATATGACTCAAGTCGAATTGTGCTCTAAGTTCATAATAAATATGTATATCATCGGTAAAAATTAAGAAAACATTTGGGAAATTTCGTTTTTGTACACAGGAGCACAATAAACAGAGACACCCTCGCCCCATAAATTTGCCGCACAAGCACTTAGGAACAGATTTAATGGCCTAATTATCAAATAAATTACCTTGAATATCTTACTAATATCTACTTGAGAGTCCCTGAAATAGATCGCTAAATAGTGCACATAGATTATTAACAACTTAATGACTCAAATTCAGCATGCGCATATCAAAGTGAATAAATCCGGAAATAAAAATCCGAGGTGTTCCGAATGCTTAATTATGCGAGAGCAAACACTGCGCCAGTGGCTAGAGCTACAACGAGCTAAGAGTAGAGGGGGTTAATGATCCGGTACCTTACTTGGTGATAGCTCAGTGGTTAGTGCACTAACCTCTGATGCTAGAGGTACCGAGTACGATCCCCGGCAGCGGCGATAAGATTTCGGTGTCTCAGACTTGCCTACCCTTACGATTTGGTCGTAAGGCTTACTATTTTCATGTCCAAATTACGACCCCGGCCGAATTCTGTATGATTTTCGGTGTTTGCAAAACAAATTGGTAAATAGGAGCAATTATTCCGGTTCGGTTCAGGTAAGCACGCGTTTATACCGGAAAAAGACAATAGTTGTCGTTCCTGGCTTACTCTCGTTGCGAAATTAAATTCAATTTCATTGGCTAATGGCAGAGAAGTAATCCAAGCACAGTTTATTTCAAAAATTCTTTTCGGTATGATTGGCAAGATGGATGCCTTTACAAAGGAAAAAAACATGGGGAAAAAAGAAAAACTGAATCTGCCGTTTCATTGCGGTCAAACCAAAAAAATGCGCGCCAATAGGCTTATTTTGACCTCGCATCGGATACCTTAAATCCCTTATGAATATAATTCGAATCTTACAATTTTTTTTATGGGATCTTACTATTTACTATGTCTCAGGGGGTAGGCAAGTCTGGTGTCTGAACACGCTCCATTTTAAATTTTATCTATCTATCTATCTTCTTATACATTTCATTTCATTTCAAATACTTCTACTGGCCGAGATAACTCACAAGTATAATCTTTCACAAGTAGTGTCTGCGTAATAACTCATAGTATAGAGGATTATTTATTTATTTTTTTTTTTTTTTTTTTTCCCTCCCTCTTTCACCCAACATGATGAAAATCAGACATAAACAGCAATCAACAGGGTTAAGATATAGATGAGACCATTAATCATGCACTCTAAATACATATTTATTGTTGCACTCCATCCTACAAAGAGACAATTATTATTATTATCATTATTATTATTTTCAAATGTTCAGGGGATACTCATGTAATCATATCACATTTCCAGCTTCATTTGACTCTGCTGCATCTGCACCTCTCCTGGGCTTCATCAGTAACCATCCCGGCACCACTGCAAACTGAGGAGAAAAATTGTAAAGAAAAACACCAAGTGCCCCGACCGGGGACCGAGCCCACGACCCTGGGGCAAAAAGCAAGCGAGTCAAACACCAGGCCAAAGGGTTCGGGCCAGCCAGACCGGTCAGTTATGCACTCCAAATAAGGCGATTTATTATGGCGTGCTACTTCATTCCTCTATCCTACAAAGAAACCAATATTTTAATGTTTAAGAGAGACTCATTTAAACATGTCATATTTTTAGATCCTCTTGACTCCGCTTAATCTGGTCCCTCCATGGGCTGCAGCAATAATCATCCCGGCACCAGGCACCACTGTAGTAGGAGAGAAAGAAAAAGAGAAAAAAAAAAAAAAAAAAATCCAGTCTAGTGCCCCGACCGATGATTAAAGGAGCGTGATAACTCAGTGGTTAATCCACTTGCCCCGGACACCATAGGTCCTGGGCTTGATATCGGCAGTGGCCACAAAAGGCCGACGCCCAAACACACTCCAAACACACCACCTGCAGAATGAATCACATTTCCAGATTTCTTTGACTCCGCTGCATCCGCACCCACCCCAGGACCCACGGGCAACCACCCCACCAGATACCACTGCATCTGAGGAGAACAATCTGTAAAGAAAAACCAACCGAGTGCCCCAAAAATAATGATTGATATATATATCAAAGAATATGTAGTAATTAAAGGTCAACCACACTCAGTCCAATAATGTATGATAAATTTATGTATATCCTCAGACCAGGTACAGCCGTGTCGGCCACTTCCCGCCGTTCAGATATAACCATGAATATAGATAATGATTACAATACATCAAAGAATATGTAGTACTTCATTAAATGTGAACCACACTCATTCCCATAATGTTTAATGAATTTTGAAGGCCAGGTACAGCCGTGTCGGCCACTTCCTGTCCTCTAGATATAACCATGAAAACATGAACCACACTCATTCCCATAATGTTTAATGAATTTTGAAGGCCAGGTACAGCCGTTTCAGCCACTTCCTGTCCTCCATATATAACCATGAAAACATGGACCACACTCATTCCCATAATGTTTGATGAATTTTGAAGGCCAGGTACAGCCGTGTCGGCCACTTCCTGTCCTCCAGATATAACCATGAAAACATGAACCACAATCATTCCCAAAATGTTTGATGAATTTTAAAGGCCAGGTACAGCCGTGTCGGCCACTTCCTGTCCTCCAGATATAACAATGAAAACATGAACCACACTCATTCCCATAATGTTTGATAATTTTTTTTTTTTTTTTTTTCTTTCTTTTTTTTGGAAGGCCAGGTACAGCCGTGTCGGCCACTTCCTGTCCTCCAGCTATAACCATGAAAACAAATGATGATTTCAATATATCAAGATAGATGAAGTAATTGAATGTGAACCACACCCATTCCAATAATGTATGATGAATGTATCATATGTATGTATATCGTCAGGCCAGGTACAGCCGTATCGGCCACTTCCTGTCCTTCAGAAGAAATAATGATTGCATCACTCTTACGCCAAACAACCCCATTACCTTGAAATGTCCTAGCATCTTAATAGTGCAACAATAAATATGTATTTAGAGTGCAACAATAAATATGTATTTAGAGTGCATGATTTTTTGGGATATACTGAGTCGGTCATATTTGGCCATTACCTCAGTTGGGTGCGTAGCTAAATTAAGAATTTAGCTAAAAAAAATGAGTACCGTAAAAATTCGGCTATAAGGCGATTCGGCTATAAGACGGGACCCCATTTTCAGTTTTTCTAAGATGGGATTTTGCTTATACTCTTTTATAAGACGGGTCAAATGTTTGCCATATCTGTCGGGGCCTAGCTATCTGCTACCGCCAGATGCCGTTTAGAAGTGAGAAATCGGCCTTTTTTCGTCAGAAGTTACTGAACCTTTTTTTTTTTTTATCTGGGAACACATCACCTAGCTATTCAGTTTCAGAACCAATGCCCCAGCTAGCACAAAATAGCGGCAAACGTCGTATCCCTGTCAGCCCGGTACATGCTTTGCTGTCTTAGGCTACACAGACTTCTATTTAATAGACAACAGAGGCTGACAAATCCATTTCCCGGCTGTCTGGGACAAGACCGAAATCACGCCGGGCAGGTGCACGTTGACCTTATGACGCTCGGTCGGGACAAGTGCAAAAAAAATAAAAAAAATCGTCTACAACTGCCAGTCTTTTTGAGTCCTTAAATACAGTACTACTAGACCAGTAAGTAAATCGCTGTCAATTCAGAGACAAACCATCTGTGTATTTATTACAGTTTAAGTATGACACTATTGTTAATCCCTGTCGTATAATTGCCACCCTGCGGTGCGTGTCGATAAGGTGTGAAAATATGGTCAAGTTATGTCTCTAATTTGCGTTTATCCTCCAGTCATAAAATTTAATCCACAATCAATGTGAAAATGATTTAATTGCTCCTCAGACTATTAGCTACATCTAACGGTAAATGTTTGGGTTATAAAATTGTACTATTCTACAATCTCATGAATGGTTATGTTTTGGCGCCAAATAGCAGACGTTGGCGGGAAAAGTCGAACGCTGTTGTTGGTTACTGACACGGAGCTTCTGGGGATAATTCGGGAGCTGTGGAAGCACTGATTTTCTATCCAACTCTAATCACATCCGCTTATGCAATAACATTAAACACGTGTGGGGATAATGCGTCGGATGACGTCATTTACCAATCGCGTGCAGTAAAATCGTAGCGGTGGTTTGTATGCGGCGATTTATATCAGTTCAAAAATCACCGATCAGCTTTTTCCGTATGTCTGGTCTTCGCCGGACATTGCCGGAAAAATGCCTGCAGTCCATGACCTCGGCTATAAGACGGGGTCAATTTTTTTGGCTCATTTGGAGGGAAAAATCCTCGTCTTATAGCCGAATTTTTGCGGTAGTCACTGGATGAGTCCTTAAAACTATTTACAATCTGAATAACCATGATAACAGAGGTATACTAAAACGCATACCTCTGAATCTCAATCTTACACTATACAGGCTTTTGAACTCCTCTGCAGTCTGAGCATTCACCAAAGAAGAGGGAAGACTATTCCACTGGGGAATAGTTCTAGGAAAAAAGGAATTTTTCAGGGCATCCCTATAGGACTATTACTCGTTGGAAGGTCCATCAAGCAGCTGTCCTTGCACCTCCACCTGCTGAATCTGAGTTTTAACATAGGGATGCAAGTAGGTGATGCATAATCAAGTTGAGGATGAACCAATGTTTACATGCAACATCCTTTGTCTGCCTAGGTGCAAAAGCTAAGTTACATCTAAGAAATTCAAAAGTCAAAGATGCTTTTGATGTTATTTCTGAAATGTGTTGACCCCAATCAATATCATCAGTGATTGTGATACCAAGATATTTGGCGGATTGAACCTGCTCCAAAATTTGTTGGTGTAGTGTATAGTCAAACTTAATTTGTTTGTCCGGAGGGTGTCACGGACACCCTCATTGAATGACATTTGGCCACATTGAACTTCATCTGCCAATCAGCCTCCCACTGTGCTAGTTGGTTCATTGGCATCATTTGCAGGGATGAATGTCATAAAGTGCACCGTTTGGATTGGGACGTTAACTGGAGGCCCCCCCCCCCCCCCCCCCCCTGTGCAGGGAGAACTATACCCTGTACAGTGTACAGGTTAAAGATCCCTGCCGTAATTACATGAGTCATGATTACTGTGTAGGCCAGGGCTTCCATTAACTCTCAAATTCAGGAAGTCCCAGACTTCCTACCTTTGAAATCTGGAAGTCCCACTGGAAAATTCAGGAAGTCCCAATTTTGAAGCAACGTGTTTGCTGATCGTAAAATTGTTTTGATGAAGAAATATATATTATTTAGGAAGTGTCTCCTGACAACCGGTTGTCAGGAGCATTTTTGCTATATAAAATGCTCCTGACAACCGGTTGTCAGGAGCATTTTTGCTATCAAAAATGCTCCTGACAACCAGCAATATTTTTCCAATATAAACCTATAATATTAGTATTATTTTAGTTACCTTTTTAGTACTTCATGGTTCTTGATACATGTTTAATGCTTTTTTTCATTTTTTTTTATTCAAATGAACTTAATTGAAGTTAATTCATGTAATTTTTATTCAGATTTTTTAGGTCACCAGAGCCAAAGGCTCCGTGGGAGCTTATAGGATAGGCAGGTGTCCGCCGTCGTCTGAAATATGTCGTCAACTGGCATCAACACTTTCAAATGACATCTCCTCTGAAGCCACTAAGCCGATTTGACCCAAATTTTATCTGTAGCATCCTTGGGCTGGGGAATTGAAAGTTTATGTTTTAAGCTCACCGTCACAGAGACAAGTGAGCTTTTGGGATCACCTTTTGTCTGTGCATCCATCCATGCGTAAACACATCTCCTCCTAAACTCCTCATTGGATTTTGACCAAACTTCACAGTAATGATCCTTAGGTGTTGCCCTTTCAAAGTTGTTCAAATGGTTTCGGTCCGTTGCACATCTAGCTCACGGGAACCAAAAATAGATTTTTTTCATTGAAAACTTAAAAAAAAAATATTATTCTCTGAAACCACAAGGCCCAGGTCTTTGATATTTGGTATGAAGCTTCAACTAGTGGACCCAAGAATGTTCAAATTATAGTGCTGGGGCCAAAAATGCCCCTTCCCTGGGGCCCTTTGGTTTTACATGGGCCTACATAAGGAAACTCTTTAAAAATCTTCTTCTCTGAAACCGCAAGGCCCAGGTCTTTGATATTTGGTATGAAACTTCATCTTGTAGACCTCTACCAAGGTTGTTCAAATTATAGCCCTGGGGCCAAAAATGCCCCCCGCTCCAGGGCCCTTTGGTTTTACACAGACTTGTATATATATAGGGAAAATCTGGAAAAATCTTCTCTGAAACCACAAGGCCTAGGTCTTTGATATTTGGTGTGAAATTTCATCAAGTGGACCTATATCAAGATGGTTCAAATTACAGCCCTGAGGCCAAAAATGCCCCTGCCCCAAGACCGTTTGGTCTTATATTGAGTTATACAGGGAGATCTTTAAAAATCTTCTTCCCTGAAATTGCAAGGCCCATGTCTTTGATATATGGAGCTTAATCTAGTGGACCTCTACCAAGATTGTTCAAATTATAGCCTTTGTTGATATGCTGACCAGTATGAAGCTTCACCTTTTTAGACTTCCCTCAACATTATGCACATTATAGCAATGGGGTGAGAACGGCCCTCCCTAGGACCCACTCGTTACTCTATGGACAAGGTGAGCGATCCAGGGCCATCATGGCTCTCTTGTTTATGAAAATCGGCTCATTAGTTTGGTTGCTATGGCAACTTTAGTTTGGTTGCTATGGCAACTTATAGATTCCATAGACTTATAATGGGGAAAATTGAAAATGGCATTTACTGCCAAGCCTCTGCAGATGTTTTGACAATACTTTCATAAAAATGTTCCTTAGGCAATCTTTTATCTGATCTATCTACTACCCAATAAACAGGGTTTGACAATGATTTTAGGCATACTGCTCATTTTTATTGGTTGATGAAAAACATGGAAAAAAAAAAAACTTAAAAAATCATCTCCTCAAAAACCATAAGCTCTAGGAGGCAGAGACTTAATGAAAATATTCACCATATTTGCCTTTACAGGTTTTTTTCTTTTTTTATGAAATTCAGCCATTTAGATGGTTGCTATGGCAACTTAGATTTTCCATAGACTTATAATGAGGAAAATTGAAAAATGACATTTACTGTCAAACCTTTGCTGATATTTTGCCAAACTTTCATAGAAATTTTCCTTGAGTAAACTTCTCCCAGCCATATGCTTTTATGTCAATTTGGGAGTCCCAGAGGTTGTGCCGGGGCCATGTCTCACCCCCTCTACTTCATAAAATGCCATTTATCTCAGAAACCATTCAGATCCCCACCCCTTAACAATATATATTGATAATAAGAAGCACTCAGTGACACCAACCTGGGGGTCCCCTGGGATGTGCCAGGGCCATGCCACACCCCCATCCACTTCATAAAAGGCCAAATATCCCAGAAGCCTTACAGATCCCTACCCCTAAACCATATATATTCTTGTCCCTTATGATAAGTGGTATTCAGTAACACCAACCTGGGGGTCCCCCAGGATGTGCTGGGGCCATGCCCAACCCCCTCCACTTCATAAAAGGCCCAATATTCCAGAAACCTTACCGGCCCCCGCCCATAAGGGCTTGAAGAAATGTATGAGCTATATGATGCTTCCATGTAGAGCTGAATCAACAGTAACAAGTTTACAAAATTAAAAGTACACTTATCGTCAATTAGATAATTAGTTTATCCCCAACTGCTAATCCGTTTAATTATATGCAAACACCGAGCTATCACCTCGACACGTTTTTCAGACACCGATGACGATCAAAGACCATGTGCCACCGCACTTGATTCTGGCTGTCAATATACAGTCAAGCCTGTCTTAGTGGCCACCTCTATTAAGCAAGCAACCTGTCTTAAGCAAGCAGACATTCAGTGCCCAAAAAAAGGAAAATGCATTAAAATTCACCTGTGTTAAGCAAGAACCTGTCTTAAGCAAGCACTTTTTGAAAATCCCATAGATGCTTGCTTAATACAGGTTGGACTGTAATACCGAGCAAGCGGAAAATGGGACATCCTGAGGACTCAATAAACACAGAAAGCGGTTTCAGATAAGAAGGCGGAGCAAACTTTCCTTGTGACAAAAGCTTTACACTCATGCAAAAAAATTTGACCTGTGACCTTGACCTTTGACATACTTAAAATAAAAAAATAACATTTTGGTCATAACTTTTGAACGGTTTGAGATAGAGCCTTCATATTTTGCATGTAGGTTCCTTGTGACAAGAGCTTTACATTCACACAAAAAATTTTGACCTGTGACCTTGACCTTTGACCTACGTAAAAGAAAAAGTTAACATTGGTCATAACTTTTGAACCATTTGAGATACAGCCTTCATATTTAGCATGTATGTTCCATGTGACAAAAGCTTTGCATTCATGCAAATAATTTTGACCTTTGACCTACTTAAAATAAAAAATACCATTTTTGTCATAACTTTTGAACGGTTTGAGATAGAGCCTTCATATTTTGCATGTAGGTTCCTTGTGACAAGAGCTTTACATTCACACAAAAAATTTTGACCTGTGACCTTGACCTTTGACCTACATAAAGAAAAAGTTAACATTGGTCATAACTTTTGAACCGTTTGAGATACAGCCTTCATATTTAGCATGTAGGTTCCTTGTGACAGACTCTTTACAGTCATGCAAAAATTTTGACCTGTGACCTTGACCTACTTAAAAAAATAAACATTTTTTGTCATAACTTTCGAACCGTTTGGGATAGAGCTTTCATATTTGGCATGTAGGTTCCCTGTGATTAGAGCTTTTCATTCATGCAAAATGTTTGGACCATTACCTTGACCTTTGACCTGCTTAAAAGAAAAAATAAAATTGTTCATAACTTTTGAACCGTTTAAGATAGAGTGTTAATATTTGGCATGTAGGTTCCTTGTGACAAGAGCTTTACATTCATGCAATTTTTTTTTACCCGTGACCTTGACCTACTTTAAAGAAAAAAAAATATTATTGTTCATAACTTTTGAACCGTTTAAGATAGGGCTTTCATATTTGACATGTAAGTTTCTTGTGTCAAGGGCTTCCCACACAAACAAAAATCTTGAACTGTGAGCAATTTTGAATAAAAAATGACCATGCCCGGGGACATGTTCGTGTTTCACAAACACATCTTGTTATCGATGCAACAAGGGCTACAAAATGTATCTATAGCGTCTTGACAGGAATCGTGTGCTGGATAATACCGCGGAATGTGGCGTCTGATCAGCAGGTTGCACAGGAACTTCACTGTTTGCTTAAATAGTGGCATTTGAAGGTTAAGCGAAATAGTATAAGAATGCCAGGTTGCTCACGTAATGAAAGAAAAACAATATCTTAATCCAGGCCACGATGTCACATGACGTCTTTCGGAACATTCTATTTATAAAACTGTTACACAAATGTATGCCAAGTCGAGTAAAAATAGACTTTTCCCACTCCTGCTAAGAGCATAATTTTAGAACCCTGAAATGTTTAAGTGCAAAAATGAGTAGCCCAGACTTTATAGGTGGTACCATTATTAGACATACAGTGTAGACCAAGATCGGATATAGAGTACATTGCTTCTGATCAGGTCGGCACTGTTCGCCATATGTATGCAACAACAGTTTTGAACATGATTCAGGGCCGTACGCAGACTCTGAAAAGGGGCGGGTTGAGGATGCAAATTTCAGGTATTTTGCAGAGGGTGAAAAACTGTATGAATCTGAAATATTTTCCAAAAGATGGGAGGGGGCTGCGTTTGCTCCCTCCTCACTCTGTTGAACAAAATCCAAGTACTACCATAAGACGTCAGAGCGCAGCTTAAGAAGAAAATTCTGGACTGTGCTGGTTTTTTAGTCTGTGAATTCACAGGCTGTAGTCATCGCTCAATGACCCTTCTCATCCACCATCTATTGAGTGGTTTTTTAGAAGCATAGTAGCTATCGCTTTTGGATATGCCTCAGGACTACTGCAAATCCTCCGCACAAAATGTAGTTCCTGCCTTATTAACTCTTATCATGCTATTCACGACAACCCATATCTTTGGAAACAGTGTAGATCAGATCAGATGGCTTCTAAAGAAGCCATCTGATCAGGATCTACACTTTTTGACATTCAATTTATTAATATCTAGGAATAAATTACATCAAGTAATCTGATTGGTTCACAGTCAGAAATGGGTGTGGCTAAACTGAATATTCAGCAAGAGAAGTTTTAAGATTGTAGGTCATGAAACTATTGATAAAGAGTATAATTATTCTGTTATCAACACAGCTGTGTTATGTATGCTGAATGAGAAAGTACAATCCTAGTATGAATGACCCGGTAATCTGATTAAATGTTGCAGCTCATAATTGCTTTATAAACATGTAATCCAGCATCATTCTTGTGGTTTACAAGATCTCAATTTAAAGAGCAAACAAGATCAACAAAGCTATGTTATTAACGTGACACCCCCATATACCCACCTTTTTCAGAGAAAAATAGGGTCTGCAGGGCAAACTTTATTCTTCTTATATCTCTTCTTAAACAAGGATTGTGGGTACTCGTTAGAACCTCTTCATTGAAGCAGTTCCAATGAGCACCTACAATCGATGTTTGAAGCAGATATAAAACCATAACCAGCAAAACCTCAGTGTTTGAGCTTTAAAAGAATGCGTCTACGATGTACATGTATGTTAGAAGCAGAAATACATGTAACAGTACAGAATGTTTTGTCAGAGACATCTCAGACGAAAATCAGATAATAATTTCAAATGTTTTATGTTAAGTGCTATAGTGGTGTTTCTTCACATACAAATGTTGGGCAATGGCAAATAGTGTAGATCCAGACCAGATACCCTGTAATTCACAGACTTTGAGGCTTCTCAAGCCTTTGATTTGATTTAAGGTTTAACGTCCCCATCAACACTGTATAGGTCATTTGGAGACATTACTTCCAATGTTACGGGACTTTCAGCTCTGCGTGGAAACATCATGCAGCAAATCTTTTTATTCCAGCCCCGATGGGCGGGGGCAGGTGGACTGTGCTCATACACTTGGGCATCTACATAATCAGACGCCACATAACGCGATGTCTGATCAGCTCTATTGTGCTTGCTTAAAGTTAAACAAACAATTGAATTCTCAGCTCAGGACTATTTTCCCAACCTACACTCAGAGAGGATCAACCCACCAGTACTCTCAGTGCTTTGATCTCTTCTGTAAGGTCTTGTAAACGCTGATGTTGATATTATGAAAACACTCCTGTACAAATACAATGTAAACTTTACTGCCCAAAAAAATGGGGTCCATAGAAATACCAAAATGCACCTGTATTTACCAAAACACACTGGCAATACTGGGATTTGATGTACATGGGTATGCTCTTAATAATGTGAACCTTTTATCTTGAACTTTGACACTCAGATGGTCATTATGGGCTGTAGATCTATTGCACTGCCACATAAACCAATATTTTTTTATTTCACTTTTTCAGGCACCTCAAGTTCCAAATCAAGAGAGACAGACAGAGACCCATTGGAGTATTTCTTAAATGATAAAAATCAAAAGCTTATGATAGCTATTACGGGTAAGCTACTGAGAAAATATGAAAAATACACATATAAATGTATGTACCATGCATTTACTTAGGTAACAGATAATTATTAACCCATTTCAGACCGGAAATCCCTAAACGGGTACCGTGGCAACCAGTGCAGGCCCAGATCAGACGCCGCGAAATGCGGCGTCTGATCATGGCCTACACTGTTTGCAAAAAGTTCAGCCATTTTCCAAATAAATTTTGATGAAAACACAACCTGTCACCCCTATTTTGAAATGAACTCCTTATATACAAGGAGGACGATTCCATTTGGTACAAAAAGGGTTAACCCTTTAGACACTGAGAAAAACTACATCTGAATATGTCGTCTGCTTATGTCGTCTGCTGATTTTTTTTTTTACAAACTTTTTAAAGATGGTTTTGCATACAGGAAAACAGTGTGGACCTAGATCAGACTGCTCCTACAGGAGCAGTCTGATCTGGGTGCACACTGTTTTCAAACAAATACTTTTAAGGTAACCGACAGACGTGATTGGCATTTTATGGGTTAAAACATGGCAATAAAATGTCCAGTTAGATGTCCATGTAATGAGCGATCATGAAAACCCCACTTTTTATGCCAGCCTTGGTACATGTAGCACACCGGCCCCCGCCCATAGGGGCTTGAAGAAATATATGGGCTGCTTCCAAGCAGAGCTGTATCCGGCCCGCACACTAGTAGAGGTAAACCGCTTAGAGGGTCAAAGCCTGTCCAGGAACCGCGGTGCGAGGCGGACCGTCCATGCTAATAAACCCTATTGGTTTCATTGGACGACAGGGCTTGAGATGTCATTTCATCTGAATGTCGGGTAAAAGTCCCACAAAATTGGAAGCAACGTCTCCAAAATTACCTTTACAGTGTTGACGGGGACGTTAAACAAAACATGTAGCACACTTTGATGCCCATCTAACTGGTGATCAGAAGGCTGCATGTTAGATACACGTACATTTACCTGTCAGATCATTAACTTTCTTTCATGGAAATTGATCAAAAAATCTTCTCTATGGTCATTTTCTCTATTCCAAAGATTTAACGTTTCTCTTGAAATATCGTAAAAATACTAAAAATGTGGACCCCTTGAGGTCTTTCTGTAATTCGCCTTAGATTTTAACAAATTTGTTTCATGATCTAGCAAGGAGTTCAAAAGGTACAGACAGAATGACAAACAGTGTAAGCCCTGATCAGACTGCTCCTTCAGGAGTCTGATCTGGGTCTACACTGTTTGCTTAGGCATATCCGTCCTGTTTGCTTTGGCATATCTGTCCCAATACTTAGGAACATTACGGTAATGTGCACTGTACTGGTCAACGGCTTGTGTATAACCCTGCCCTGGAGAAGTGTGCTTAGGTCAACTGTGAGGCTTGATATGTCCTAAATAGTGTTGATTTGGTCATTAAACTCCAAACAAGTAAACATACCTCACTACATATAGGACAAAGCTGGGTTTACTGTAATGATCCTAAATATTGGCACAGACAGGCCTAAGCAAACATTGAAGACACTGACCAGACTGCAGTCTGATCAGGGTCTACACTGTTTTCTAGTCTGTGTGCACTTTTTGGACTCTTGCTGGATCGTGAAAAATTTTAAGAGAATTACAGCAAGACCTCAAGGTGTCCAAAAATCTAGGATTTTTATAGTACAACGGTTTAGACTGTTCTCCTTTCACAGACCTCTCGGAAACGCAGGATTCTGCGTATTTTACGCCAACTTTTGCCGTTGTACGCGTAAAATTCACAACCGGCGATTCTTGTGTACGCATGTTTTTATTGGGACACGCGTCCAAAATTACAGAAGCGGTAAATTCAGAAGCTAATTTAGGCCGCTTATGCAATACCAATTAAAGATCAAATGCGGCGCCGCTTTTTATGTTGAAAGAGCACATGCCACAAATCAGTAGGCGTGACCTATATTGACAGGTATTTTTGCACCTGTCAGTGGGAGAGACAATATTGGAAATTGGTCGGTTTGCGGCACGTGTTAAAAATGATTGTACCTGTTTAATCTCGCCGCGCTAATCCCCGTGTTATTACGGATTACAATTAATGAGTTTACTAATTGATGTCAGCTCATATCATCAACGGATTAGCATGAGTCGTTAAAATATCACGTTTAGTTAAACTAGGGTTACAGCGAAGACGATATAATTGACGAATTACCAATGTCATGTACTTTCGCGACTACACGATCATACTTTTTATCGCTCAGTCAAAGTGTGTTTCGACGTTTACTGGTGACAAAAATGTTTGTAATTCTTCAAAATACAATCATTTTTAACAATTACAGGAAGTCAGACGTGGTTAGGATGCTTCCCCTATGTATTTGTTTACACCAATTAAAAATAATTGAGCTTCTGTCACGTACATATACGTCCGAATTTGAAAGCACAAATATAGCTAAATAGAATGCTGCTTTTCTGATCTGGGTTTACATTATATCTGCTGTTATCCTTATACTACCTTTTTTATGTGGCATTATTTGACTAGAAGTGCGAGAATAAATCTGAGCAACTGCATTTGGGGGGGGGGGGGGGTGGAGATAGACACATCAGTGAAATATTTCTAACTAGTGCCCACAATCTACATGTTTGGAACGAAGTTATTAAATTTTGCATTTATCAGAACAAAAGAGTTTGGGAGCCATGAAAGTATACAGTTTTTCATATGGACGTGTAGCCTGATAATAAGAAGTTTTTGTCTATGTTCTATGCGCGATCAAGATCAGAACTCCAACTTTTTTATGTGGGAATCCAACTTTTTATCTGTGAATCCAACTTTTTACAAGGCAGGATTCCTGGAATCCTGTTTTCAAAATCCTAGTGAGAGCTCTGTAAATTCATAAGCTTAAAAAACATAGATTGTGGGCTAGCACATGACAAATCCTACATTATGGCCTTTGCAACCAACGAATAGTCTGATCAGCCTGTGGTTCTGTGCAGCCACCAGTCTGGCCGGAGTGAGCTGTTTGCATGAGCCTTTCTTTTTAAATTCTTTATCATATGATGTTACATCTGAGAATGTAATAACACCATGAATTAAATTCGGTAGTCCACAAGAGGATTAGATATGCAATTAGTTAGATAGGCCCGTACCGTTGCACACACGACATCCTTAATGATGTCGTATTAATTAATGGTGGAATATTGACATTTTTGTAAACAAATTGTGAATGAAATGCGCAAATAGAATAAAATGTGCAAACAATATTGCATTCGTGTTCATGTATTATCCAATTTAATAAACTCTTTGAGGAAAAGGGATAAAATGCTCATCAAAGCCTCACATTTTATCCATTTTCCTCAACTTGTTTAATAAATTTAATAATACATGAACAGTCATATAAGATCGTCTATATCGTCTCTGATCTATACAAAAAGCAACAAGAGAAGATTCAGACAAGGGTGGCTTGGTAATGTTACAATAACATACCTGGGCCGCATCTCCAATATGGCGGCTTTTCTGATGAAAATACATAACATTGGTTTGTTACTTTTGAACCATTTGAGATATTTGGCGCATAGGTTCCTTGTGGCAAGGGCTTCCCACTGATATAAAAATTTTGACCTTGACCTGTGACCTTCTTTAAAGAAAAAAATAATATTGGTCATAATTTTTTAGCCATTTGAGATAGAGCCTTCATACATGTATTTGGCATGTAGATTTACTGTGACAAGGGCTTCCCACTCTTACAAAAAAGATTTTCCTGTGACCTTGACATGTGACCTACTTTATATCAT
Organism: Lucinisca nassula; assembly: GCA_963580285.1. Classification (NCBI taxonomy): domain Eukaryota; kingdom Metazoa; phylum Mollusca; class Bivalvia; order Lucinida; family Lucinidae; genus Lucinisca; species Lucinisca nassula. The sequence continues at coordinate 53,426,748 of OY757023.1, read as the reverse complement.
AACTTATAATGTTTGAACCATTTGAGATAGAGCCTTCATATTTGGCATGCAGGTTCCTTGTGACAAGGGCTTCCTGCCAATACAGAAATTTTAGACCTTGACCTACTTTATCATAACTTTTGAACCGTTTGAATTAAAGGCTATATATTTACCATGTATGTTACTTGTGACAAGGGCTTCTCACTCATACAAAATTTTGACCTGTGAATTTGGCTGGTGACCTACATTATCATATCTTTTGTAATGTTGAGATAGAGTCTTCATACACATGTATTTGGCATGTAGGTTCCTTGTGACAAAGGCTTCCCACTGATACAAACTTTTGACCTTCACTGGTGACCTACATCAGGGTTCTCACTAGGATTTTGAAAATTGGAGTAAACATGCCGTCCTTCAGAAAAAGTTGGAGTTTTACCATACTTTTCTGTTGAGACTTTGCAAAAAGTTGGAGTCAGAAATGAAAAAGTTGGAGTAAATTACTCCAAATTTGGAGTTAAAGAGAACTCTGCTACATGTGCATGTACTGTGTCATGACTTATGTACCGTTTGAGATTGAGCTTTCTATTTGGCATGTAGGTTCCTTGTGACAGGGGCTTCCTACTCATACAAAAAATGACCTGTGACCTTGACCTTGTCCTGTGACCTACTTTAAAAAATGTTTTGGTTATGCTTTGTGTTTTCTACACAAAGACACCATCTTTGGGACTGTTCAAACAGTGCCAAAGGTGGTCTGCATATAGGAATTTTACTATAGCATAGCAACAGGTAAACTGAGTATTTTGTGATTATTGAAGGATATCTTTGACGCACAAACAGTTTTATTACATTTATTTTTCTCATGAATTTTTCACTATCTCCGACGTTTCGGCTTTTGACAGCCTTTATCACGGAAAAACATTCAATATGGTGGAAAGATGAAATTGAAAAATATGTGATAGCTAGAAAGAATAATTCCGTGATAAAGGCTGTTAAAAGCCGAAACGTCGGAGATAGTGAAGAATTAATGAGAAATATTGAAGGATAGTTTTCCTTATTTCGTAATATAAACCTATGTTCTGGGTACTTATTAGACTGCCTCGGTGAGGCGGTTCCAATGAATACCCACAACATAGGTTTTTACGGAGAATTGACAAAAACTATCCTTCCTTTATCACAAATAACTTACCTTATCCTTTGCTATGCTATAGTTTACTTGTATTTTACAGATTTGAAAGGTGAAAAGTATTTTAGAACCAAGAAAGTGAGAAAGATGAGAGAGCCAGACTACAAGGTCCTTACTGATACAGAGGTGCAACTAGAACAAGAACAGTTCATGAGATGGGCACATTCACAGTTGCAAATGCCTCCGGTCATGAATCCACGCCAAGAAATAAATCAGACCCTTTCAGAAGATTCTGACATTGCTGATGTGGTGCCTTCAAAGCTTGCATTTATAGATATATCCATGAGTGTTAAAGACAGAGTAAGTTTAACCCATTTGGTACCGGAAACCCCAAAACGGGTACCCTGGCAAACAGTGCAGGCCCAGATCAGACGCCGCAGAATGCACTATTTGCAAAAAGTTCAGCCCTTTTCCAAACCAATTTTGAAAAAAACACAGCCTGACTCCGCTAAATTTTGAAATGGACTCCGGCTATTTATAAGGAGGAAGATTCCATTTGGCACAAAAAGGGTTAAACTATAATGTATATAGTGTCTGTAGCTCTGTCACTGACAGAATGGTCGAAATGTACAGTTACTGCTGTACCCAGGTAGTAATGAGGATAGTTTTTATTGCACCTGCTTTAACCCATTGTATACTAGTGGACTCTGCCATTGCTATATGTTGGACAAGTCCATTTTTCATATAAACGGTGTCAGGCCTATTTTTTCATTCTTTTTCTGTTTTTGATGAAAAATTCTATTAGCAAATAGTGCAGGCCCTGATCAGACGCCGCATTCTGCGACGTCTGATCTGGGCCTGCACTGTTTGCCAAGGTACCCCTTTAGGGCGTTTCCCGCATACAACTGGTTAAACAAAGCACAATATAGGAGTCCAATTTTTTCCTCTGCTTTGTTAATTTGTCCATCTATTTGTCAGTGTGTCATCCCATATTGATCAAGACCATTTCTCAAAAAACTACAGCCATGGGCATGACATAAACTTTGGAGGAATTCTTGTCATTCTTTTATATTCAAATAAAAGTTGTAGGAACACTGCAACCTCTTTATAACATTATTGTTGGGGTCAAAAGCACAAGTGTATTAGTTATATAACCATATTTTGTGATAATTGAAAGATAGTTTTTCTTATTTCTCCATATAAACCTATGCTGTGGGTCCTCATCGAGGTGGTTCTAATAAATACCCACAACATAGATTTTTTTGGAGACTTGACAAAAACTATCCTTCAATTATCACAAAATACCAATCTTGTCTGTTGCTATGCAAATTTCATCCAACAAAAGTGCATAGATTATAAATACAAATATAGAAAATTACCATCTATGGTCATTTTTCATAATATTCTATATTTTTGGGACCTATCATTAACATTGTTTGCATTGTGGGTTTAACTGCCCAGTCAACACTATTTAGGTCATTTTTGAGCGAGTCAGTTTACCTATCCACACTTTTCCTTGGCAGGCTTATACATAAGCGATTAATTTTTCCAGAAACTGACAACTGCCCTTCTTAAATCAGCGGAAGGGATAGAATGACCATAGAGAAGATTTCACGATCAGTCTCCAAGAAAAAAAGTTGCCGACCCTGGCAGGTATCGAACCCACATCCTCCTGATCACCAGTCAGCCGCACATCCAACTGAGCTTCCAAGGCTGACATCATGAACATTGTTATATCCAAAACTGCGCTAAAATGAACAGTGTTACGGTACAAAGAAGTTTAACCCATTCAGTACCAGAAACCCCTAAAGGGGTACCTTGGCAAACAGTGCAGGCCCAGATCAAACTGCGCGTTCTGTGGCGTCTGATCAGGGCCTACACTGTTTGCAAAACGTTAAGCTATTTCCCGAACTAAATTTTTAAGACAAGACAACCTTACACCCCTAAGTTTCAAAATGGACTCCTGTATATACATGTATAAGGAGGAAGATTCCATTTGGTACAAAAAGGGTTTAGGGTACTCATTAGAAACACCTTGATGAACATAGAGGATCTTACATAAGTGTTCATGCATTACTGTATTTATTAAAAGAGTTGAGGAAAAGGGATAAAATACAAGGCTTTGCCGAGCATTTTGTTCCTTTCCTTAACAAGTTTAATAAATTCAATAATACATGAGCACCAATGCAAGATTCTATCTATCATATGACATTTAAAACGCATTTTATTCACGATTGTTTACAAAAATGTCAATATTCTGCCGTTAGTAAATGTGACGTTGTGAAGGACGTCGTACAAGTAACGTTACAGGACGTATCTAGCTAATTTGCATATTTAATCCACTAGTGGATTATCAAAAATATTACATGGCGTTATTACACTCTCAGACGCAACGTCATATGATAAAACTTTATTTTGCACCCAATGTTTCTGACAAGAAACAGAGAAAATATTATCTTCAGTAATGCTAAGGTTGTGCACACCGGCATTTAAATAATAAGTGCTTGTTATGTTTAACCCTTTTTGTACCAAATGGAATCTTCCTCCTTATATATAGCATGAGTCCGTTTTAAAATTTAGGGGTGTCAGGTTGTGTTTTCTTCAAAATTAATTAGGAAAATGGCTGATTTTTTTTGCAAACAGTGTAGACCCTGATTAGACGCCGCGTTCTGCGGCGTCTGATCTGGGCCTGCACTGTTTGCCAGGGTACCCTTCTGGGGTTTCTGGTACTAAATGGGTTAAGAAGTAGATCATCTTTAGCAGTGATTTATTGAGGGTCAGTTTTAAAGGCATTTATTCTGTAACAGTAGAACACACAGTGTGTTCATAATTGTTTTATTGCCCCCTGTGATATACTGACTATAGCAGATCAAAGGCGGCCCTTAATAGGGTGATTAGTAGCTCTTGTTGAATCCCCTGACTGAGGCACTTAAGAGGAAAATCAATAATATACACCAGTCAACAGTAAGTAATTTATTGATTTTCCCCAAGGAGGCCCCTTACCTGTTGAAGACAGAGGACTTCTCCTCAGTCAGCTCTGAGGGCTACATAATATTATGTAATGAAATGATAGTCCTCAATAATCAAGAATAAATGCCTTTAATGTAGATCAAATCACAAGCACATAGCACACTACAACTGACCAACAAACTGTGAGTTATTACTCTACAAATCACACACATTACACATAAAACTCCTACACTAAAACGCTGCCGGGGTCAGCAACATTATTTCAAGGAAATTGATCATGAAATCTTTTCTACGGTCATTCTCTCCCTTCTGCTAATTTAAGAAGGGCAGTTTCTGGCAAAAGAATGTGCACTGTACCGGTTAACCGCTTACATATGAGCCTGCCCAGGAAAAATGTGGATATGTAAACTGACTGGCTTAAAAAATGACCTAAAAAGTGTTGACTGGGCTGTTAAACTCCAGTACAAACAAACTAACACATTAAAATGGACAATAATTTTGGTGTTTTCTTCAAATTCTCCCAACCTTTATTATTGTTAAAAGAAATTCTGCCAACACTTTGACTGCAACAAAAGTTCTTTTGTAACATTTTTGATGCAAAAATTAGAAATACACTGTATCTGATGCTATACACCATCTAATGTATAGGAATGTACCTGTGATGTCTAAAACTGTGGATTTTCATGTCACACTCTTCCGCTTAATGATTTGTTGCAGAATAAATCAGTCACTTTTCATTCCCAGTATAGGCGTTTTTTTAGAATTAACAAAACAAAAAAAATCGGGGGGAGGGGTGGGGGGGACTGGTTGTTCAAAGCATAGTTAGCTTAACACACTCATTAGTGGTCATATTGTTCTATTAAGTACAATATCTAATATGTTATTTTTGCTGAAAAAATGAGAGCAGCTTTTGCAAATAAAAAATGAGAGCAGCTTTTGTATTTGCAAAAGCTGCTCTCATTTTTCAGCAAAAATATTAGCATATTTGCCATCTTAAATGATCCAAGTTTTAACGACACATTAACCAACAATGTCTTTACTTTTGAACAACCGGCCCCTGAGCTCAGTTCCTCAGAGCTCCATTATGGTAACAAAAACTTACAAACTTGTTTCAATTGTCATGAAACTTGCTTATACACTGAACATTCAATAATTCCAATTCTTCATCACTTTGAGCGATTTGATTGGTTGAAATAAAAGTTTTATACTTCGATAAAAGCCATGAGCAAGACTCTCAGATCTGTTTCAAATAGCAACATGTAGTATTTTAACGTGACGTCAAAGAGCATGTTTAGAACCTGCCTGTTACGTCATTGTATATAAAAGACGTAAACAGCGTTCGATTACAAGATGAAAAACTATTGAAAACGTATATGTTTGAAGACAACAAATAAACTGAGTTTTTAGACTTGACATTTTCTACGCTCAGGGTTTCTTTCAAAGATGGCAGCTTCTGGTTTATACACAGGAAGAGGAAGAAAAAGAGGGCCACATGGAAGATTAGTACCAGTACTAAATGTGTTAGCCTCTATAAATAAAGTCTGTTATTATTATTATTATTATTAACCGTCACCATGCTGAATAAATCAGTAGGCTACACTGCTTCACTTGTTTCAGCTATGTGTGTTGCTTGATATCAATTTTTACCATGGATTAAGAAGCAGAATTTAAAACAGTATAGCTCCTGATCAGCTGGCTTCGGAGAAGCCAGCTGATCTGGATCTATACTGTTTTCAAAAAGTAGGATATATCCAGGTTCAGCATGCTGAAGTTTAATACCACACCAATAATAAGACCACTTCTGGCCAGCCCCAAATTTGGTCTTGATAAAGGATTTTTTCTGTAGTCTCATTGTGTAATTTTTTCACTTGTAGGACAGAAGAATTGTTATTCGAGACACTGAAGGCAAGCTAAGAGCAGCTAACTGGGAAGAAAGAGACAGACTTACACAAATTTATAACCCTTTTCCTGGGAGACAAATATTTCCACCAAAAATGTTTGGAGAACAGGAGTTAGAAGCAAGTATTTTGATTGAGTTTATACTGAATCTGGTACATGTAGGAACTTTCAGAGTAAATTCTTTTAATACATTTTCAGTAGTGCTTTACTGAGATTTCTCAGTGAATTGTAAATCAATAATTCCCTGACTGAATTATTTCATTTTGAATGTTTTAACGTCATAATTGGTAGGCGACTTTGCTGACGTCACTTGTAAAACAATAACAATAGTTGACATTTGGCAGAAAATCTAATAAATCATAGAAATCAGACTTCAATTTTCGTGTCCATTGACGTTCTTGAGGAAAGACCTGCAACACGAAGATGAAGTATGATTTTCTGGATAATACATCTCTACTTTCATGACATTGTTGCATCTGTATTTCAAGCACAGGATGATTTTTGCACTGAAATGAAATCAAGATGGCGACTGGTTTTCAAACTAAACCACGCCTCCTGAAATTCATGCCCTGACTGGAACTATTTTGGTTGGAAATCAGAATGGTTGAATTTGAAAATTCAAAGGTAAAACATGAATTGAAATGTAATAAACAGTTTATTTTCTTGTTTTGATGGATTATGGAGAATTCTAATGCACTTGCGTATGTAACGCAACGTCTGATTGGATAACGTCAAAAATTTGTGACACTATATTCTACGATATACTCTCGAAAACCGGACATTTTCATGTAACGTTGCTTTTCATTGGCTGGCATTTGGATTTACGCAGCTCACTGTACTTAAAACAACATTTTTAAAACAAAATGCATGAATAAGTGCATAAGAATTGGGATATTTGTGTTGAAAATTGTCATTTCGGGAGGTAAATCGTCGGTTTTACGGTAGCAAATTACATTTTAAGGCTCCGCTGACAGGTCACAATAAAACAAAATTTCCGACCGTAAAACCTCCGATTTACCTCCCCAAATGACAATTTAAAATACAATTATCCCCTAAATAATTAACTTATGTTCTAAGGCTTTTATGTTAACTTGTGCGCTATTGCTCATTTATTTTTAGCTCACCTGTCACGTAGTGACAAGGTGAGCTTTTGTGATCACTTTTCGTCCGTCGTCAGTGTGTGTGTGCGTGCGTGTGTGCGCAAACAATTTCTTCAAACGACATCTCCTCCTAAACCACTGATCGGATTTTGACCAAACATCACAGGAATGATCCTTAGGTGGTCCCCTTTGAAAGTTGTTCAAATGTTTCCGGTCCGTTGCACATCTAGGTCACAGGAGCCAAAAATAGATTTTTTTTTCACCAAAAAGTTAAAAAAATCTTCTCTGAAACCACAAGGCCCAGGTCTTTGATATTTGGTATGAAGCTTCATCTAGTGGACCCCTACCAAGATTGTTCAAATTATAGTGCTGGGGCCAAAACTGCCCCCGCCCCGGGGCCCTTTGGTCTTACATGGGCTTATATAGAGAAACTCTTTAAAAATCTTCTTCTCTGAAACCACATGGCCAAGGTCTTTGCTATTTGGTATGAAGCTTCATCTAGTGGACTCCTACCAAGATTGTTCAAATACCCCGGGCCCTTTGGTTTTACATGGGCTTATATAGGGAAAATCTTTAAAAGTCTTTTTCTCTGAAACCGCAAGGCCCAGGTCTTTGCTATTTGGAATGAAGTTTCACCTAGTGGAACCCTACCAAGATTGTTCAAATTATAGTGCTGGGGCCAAAAATGGCGCCGCCCCGGGGTCTTTTGGTTTTACATACACTTATATAGGGAAAATCTTTAAAAATCTTCTTCTCTGAAATTGCAAGGCCCAGATCTTTGATATTTGGTGTGGACCTCTACCAAGATTGTTCAAATCATAGCTCTGGGGCCAAAAATACCCCCCCCCCCCCCCACCCCATCCCCTCCGGGGCCCTTTGGTTTTACATAGACTTATATAGGAAAAATCTTGAAAAATCTTTTTCTCTGAAACTGCCAGGCCCATGTCTTTGATATTTGGTATGGAGCTTCATCTATTGGACCTCTACAAAGATTGTTCAAATTATAGCCCTCGGGCCACAAATGCCCCCGCCCCGGGGCCCTTTGGTTTTACATAGACTTATATAGAGATAATCTTGAAAATCTTTTTCTCTGAAACAGCAAGGCCCAGGTCTTTGATATTTGGTGTGAGGCTTCATCTAGTGGACCTCTATCAAGATTGTTTAAATTATAGCTCTGAGGCCAAAAACACCCTAGCCCTGGGGCCATTTGTTTTTGTATAGGCTTATGTAGGGACTATCTTCAAAAAATTCTTCTTCTCGGAAACCGCAAGGCCCAGGTCTTTGATATTTGGAGTTTAGCTTCATCTAGTGGACCTTTGCCAAGATTGTTCAAATTATAGCCTTTGTTGATATTTGGTATGAAGCTTCACCTATTTAGACCTCCCTCAAGATTATGCACATTATAGCCCTGGGTCAATAATGGCCCTCCCTGGGCTCCCTTGTTACTCTATGGATCAGGTGAGCGATCCAGGGCCATCATGGCCCTCTTGTTTTTTACTTGGAAGCCTCAGAACACCTGTGAATTATTTCACCGCAAAAAATAAAAAACAAAACAAATAAATTCTATGCATTTGCAATTATTGTCACACATGCTGTTTCTCAATGAGTTAGTTCTAACGAGTACCCACAATCTATATTTTTGAGTTAAAACACTATTTTCAAATTTTTGGTTCATGGCCTTCTGCAGGAATATAACAATTCACCAAAACTAGGTGACATCCACATCCATTTTGAGTTGTTGTCTGGAAGAAAGTAATGATGTTATACCGTAGTCAGGGATGACGCCATGTAAGATACATTGAGGTTGGTGTAATGTCAAATTACATGACTTTGCCTCCAGACAAAATAAATATTACATTGCTAAGGGGGTGATAGTGAAAAATGTCGCCAATCGGAATAAGAATATCAACCTCTTCTGTGTCTCGGTTGATATTCATTCATATTCCTCAGAATGACATTTTTTGCTATAACCCTCTCAGGAATATAATACGTATTTTTATCATATGACGTTGTGCCTGAGAGTGTAATAATGTCATGTAATAAATTCGATAATCCACTAGTGGATTAAATATGCAAATTAGTTAGATATGCCCCGTAACGTTACACATACAACGTCCTTAACCTCGTAGCGTTACTAATGGTGGAATATTGACATTTTTGTAAAACAATCGCGAATAAAATGCGTTTTAAATGTCATATGATAAATAGAATCTTGCATTCGTGCACATGTATTACTAAATTTATTAAACTCGTTGAGGAAAAGGGATAAAATGCTCGGCAAAGCCTCGCTTTTTATCCCTTTTCCTCAACTCGTTTAATAAATTTAATAATACATGAACACTCATGTAAGATCCTCTATATAATAGCCTACTGTGTGCATCATACAATTATCAGGATCTTGGCCATGCCAAGGGAAAAGGTATCTTGAAGCATGTCTGAGCAGCAAAGACCTATCATCAGCCTACATACCATAAAAATCCTAAACATAGGGACACCTTGAGGACTTGCTGTAATTCTAATTAAGAAATAGATCAGCTCTAGCTGTGATTTGTTGAGTAATAAATCACAGTTTGGAGGTCAGTTGTAAAGTAGACAAATCACGAGCGCGTAGCGCACGTGATTTGTCTTCTTACATCTGACTGACAAACTGTGATTTATTACCTAACAAATCACTTGCTAGAGCTGATCTATTTCGATTCTAACACGCTGAAACTCAGCAATAATGCTATTGTTTCCTCCAAATTCTCACAACTTTCTGCCATTGTTAGAAGAAATCCTGCTAAAATTATCGACTGAAACACATGCATTTATATCCTTTTCTAACGTTTTCGATGCGAGAAAATGATGCTACACCGTCCAACGTCAAGGAATTAGACTAGTGAGGTCATAACTTAGCAGTTTTTAATGGCGTCACTCGTCACGCTCTTCCTTGCCGTGATTAGTTGCAGAATAAAACACAGTTGTTTTCCATTGCCAATATAGACGCGCTGTGTTAGAATAAAATTTTAACAAGTTTGTTTCACGATCCAGCAAGGAGTCCAAGATTAGTGTAGACCCTGATCAGACTGCTCCTTCTGCACTGTTTGCTTAGGCCTGTCAGTCCCAATAGTTAGGATCATAATTACGGTATCTATTTAATATGATCAAAGTCTTCATAGATTGGCTGCATGATGCTTCCATGCAGAGCTGAAACGGACCACACACAACTACTGGTAAATAGCTTAGAGGATCTAAGCCTGCCCAGGCAAAGTGGTGCGAGTCGGCCTGTCCATGTTTATAAGCCCTATTGGTTTCATTGGCCGACAGGGCTTGAGATGTCATTTCATCTCAATGTTGGGTAAAAGTCCGACAAAATTGGAAGCAACGTCTCCAAAATGACCTGTACAGTGTTGACGGGGCAAATCAAACAATCAAATTAAACTATATGCTATTCTGATCCCCAGTTACCCAAAGTTTCTTCATGCAAACCGGGAAAGCCTCATTTGTATCTGGGTGGGCACGGGCATTGATTTTAGTCTTCTCCTAATGCTTGAAGACACATTTTAAGCTCACCCAACCGAAGGTCATGGTGAGGTTTTGTGACTGTGAGATGTCCGTCATCGTCATTCTTCATCCATGGTGCATCATGCGTGCGTAAACTTTTCTTGTGAGTGCTCTAGAGGCCACAGTTTTGGCTCGATCAACGTCAAACTTGCTCAGAATAATCATCATGGCAATATCTCGGTCAGGTTCAAATATGGGTCATGTCGGGTCAGAAAGTAGGTGATTAGGTCAAATCATAGAAAAACCTTGTGAACACTAAGAGGCCATTGTTTTGGTCAAATCATCCTCAGACTTGCTCAGAATGCTTATCTTGACAATATCTCGGTCAATTTCCAATATGGGTCATGTCCGATCAGAAAGTAGGTCAGTAGGACAAATCATAGAAAAACTTTGTGAACACTCTAGAGGCCACAGTTTTGGTCCGATCATATCATACTTGCTCAGAATGATCATCTTGACAATATCTCGGTCAAGTTTTAATGTGGGCCATGTCAGGTCAAAATGTATGTCAGTAGTTCAAACCATAGTAAAACCTTGTGAACACTCAGGAGGCCACAGTTTTTGTCCAATCATCATCAAACTTGCACAGGATGATCATCTTGACAGTATCTCGGTCATGTCGGGTCAAAAAGGAGGTCAGTAGGTCAAATCATAGAAAAACCTTCTAAATACTTTAGAGGCCACAGTTTTGATATGATCATCATCAAACTTGCTCAGATTTATCATCATGACAATATCTTGATCAAATTTGGATATGGGTCATGATGACCAGGTCAGAAAGATAGGTCAATAGGTAAAATCATAGAAAAACCTTGTGAACACTCTAGAGACCACAGCTTTGGTCCTATCATCATTGAACTTGGTCAGATTAATCATCTTGACAATATATCGGTCAAGTTTGAATATGGGTCAGGTCAGTTCAAAAAGTAAGTCAATAGGTCAAATCATAGAAACACATTGTGAACACTCTGAAGGCCACAGTTTTGCTCCAATCATCATCAAACTTGCTCAGAATGATGATGTTAACAATGTCTCAGTCAAGCTCGAATGTAGGTCCTGTCAGGTCAAAAAGTACTTCAGTAGTCTATTTTGTCATAACTTTTGAACCGCTTGAGATAAAGCCTTCATTTTTGGCATATAGGTTCCTTGTGACAAGGGCTTCCCACTCATGCAAAAATATTTACCTGTGACCTTGACCTACTTCATCATAACTTTTGAACTATTTGAGATAGAGCCTTCATATTTAAAATGTAGGTTCCTTGACACAAGGGCTTCCCACTCATACAAAAAGCTTTTGACTTGTGACATTGACCTTTGACATACTTTGTCATAACTTTTGAACAATTTGAGATAGAGCCTTCATATCATAATTGGTATGTAGGTTTCTTGTGACAAGGTCTTCCCACTCATACAAAAACTTTTGATCTCTGACCTTGACCTGTGACCTACTTTACCATAATTTTTGAACTATTTGAGATAGAGCCTTCATAATTATTTGGCATGTAGATTCTTTTTGACAAGGGCTTCCCACCCATACAAAAATTTTCACCTGTGCCCTTGACCTTTTACCATCTTTGTCATAAATTTTTAACCATTTTAGATAGAGCCTTCATATTTAACATGTATATTCCTTATGACAAGGGCTTCCCAATCATACAAAAAGATTTTGACCTGTGACTTACTTCATCATAACTTTTGAACCGTTTGAGGTAGAGCCTTCATATCTGGCATGTAGGTTTTTTGTGACAAAGGGCTTCCCACACAAACAAAATTTTGACTTGTGACCTTGATCTTGACCTGTATACTTGTAGGTCAGTTCTGTATTGTCAAAGAGACTACTAACTCATAAGTCTAGCTTCATACAGGTGCCACCGCCCTCCCAACCCAACCCCCTTTGTCTTCAAGAAGCATTGATTGTAAGTTAGACTACCCCTAAATATTTGAAATAATTTCACAAATAAGTTTGTTGGGTCACTGTCAAACCATTCACTCCACCTTATATTACCTTCTATTTTATTTCTACAAAAAGGATCAGGTGAGATTCAGGGCCATTGTTCCAGGGCCATGGCCCCTTGTTATTTGCTTGTGGCTTATCTATGAACATGTACCGGGTAAATTCTCAGTGCCACTATGTCCTAACAGTTTGCTTGTATATGCACTGAGAATTCAAATGTTCATTTCAAAGATGGTTGCTTCTAGTTGAGCATTTATACAATTTGTGAGTGATTGGCCAGAGTTTACACATCAATAAAATCCACAAAAATGAGCAGTAATGAATTCCATTTTTGTGGATTTCATCGATGTGTAAACTCTGGCGAATCACTCACAAACTACATAAAGCCCCAACTAGAAGCAGCCATCTTTGAAAGAAACCCAAGCCAAGAGAAGCCAAGTCTTTAAATTCCGTTTATTTTTCTTCTAACATTGATGTAACACACAGGTACTGAACATGCTCTTTGACATCACATTATATTTCTGCCTGTCAGAGTGTGAAATAGTTTTGAGATTCTTGCTCATGGAATTCAATTTCAATTCATCTAGTAAAAAACTTTTATTTCAACTAATCAAATCACCTGAAATGTACACAATAATGGATAATTTGAATTATACCCCAATGAATAAATCCACTTGTGCAATGTCACATGAGCATTAAGTGACCTTAAAATAAACCATGGTTCTCTCCAAAATGATTGGACCATGATGATGTTATAAGGCAATGAAGCTCTTCTGCTGTTTTAGGAAAAACTGCGTGCAATTGTTTTCTTGTTTTAGGTTTAGCCCTCAAAACAAAATTTTCCATCACATATTGGATGGAAAATAATGTAAATATAAGTGTTATTTAATTTAAATAACATTGAAATATGAACAACATTGGATCTAGAGCAAAGTTTTAGTGAATTCCTTCGGCGCTCACTGACTTTGCTAGTTATCCATATGTCATTGAATGTTAAATAAATGGCATTCATTTCTTAACTGTTTCACTTCAGGAACTGCTACCTCATCAGAATTATTTATATCTACTAGAAAGAGCCAGTAATCAGTATGAGCCAGATCATCCGTCATATATCAGGGTAGGTAACAATATGAAGCACTGTCAGCACTCATGGGTGGATTTTTGTCCGAGTGTATCCTGGAAAAATGGTCCTGAATGGGGATGTTAACCTTTCAATTCCTCTTCTGTGATGGAAATGGTGTCTGCGGCATCTGATCCGGGTCAACACTGTTTGCCAAACCCACTATAGGATTCCATCAAGATTTTATAGATAACCATTTTAGTCATCACCTAACAGGGATATGTATATTGTAGTATTTTCTACAAATAACTCTTAATAGCTGGATTTCCTACAAATCAGTGATAGTCACATGGACTTAAGCAGTGAAAAGCTAATATGCTTTATAACTTTGGGTCAATTGACAGACAAACAACCCCACAAAAAATGCATTTTAGACATTGTATGCTTGTCTCTGATTGTCTTGAAAAAATTATGACCCTTGCCATGAGAATATAAGAATCTTATATGGGTGTGAGGGGTGGATAGATAAAATCTGTCCCCAGGGTCACTGTCTAGCATCACAAGGCTTGCCGAGTGATGCCGGACAGTGATCCCGTTGGACGGATTTTTCTATCCACCCCTCACATCCATATTGGATTCTTTTTCTTGCATACCTTCCATTTCTTAGCGCGGAATTTCAATGCTGCAGTCACTTCGGTTACCAACGTCCGCCATATTGTGTTGACACTGCAGTAATGTAAAGTGACGTCACGGATCGTGCATGACGTCAACCTTAAAGGTGCATTATTGAGCTATCTGGAAAAAATGCTTCCAAAAATAAAATACATATAGCCGGTATTTTTCTTTAAAACAATACAAATGAATGCATTTTATGCAAAAATGTGAACATTATGATGACAGGTAAACGAGTTTGAGAGGGATTCCCTAACTAGGTTTCAAACACTAGTTAGATCTATTTTTAGTTCGTGACAAAAATATAATCCCCATATATGACGTTATGCGACGTTCATTTTTGGCCTTGTTTGCTTAGGGCATGCATGAATCGGAAAAAAATACGCTGAATAGCATGCCATAAGTAACGACACTCAGAAACGATACTGTCTCCATGTATGTGTAAAGCTACAGATTTATTTTTAGAACAGAAATTCCGAACACATGTTCAGAGCGAAGGGTAAACACGAATGAAAACAACCATTTTCACATAGTTCTGAAGCTGTATTTGGCTCCAAAAGTGTACACATGACAAAGGAGTATGCATTGAAGATAAAAACCAGAAAAAAAAAAATTGAGACCCGGTAGCTCAATAATGCACCTTTAACGGCGGTGCACACAAGGTCGTAATCAACCAGTGCATTTATCAAACACGCGATTATATTCCATTTGGGGTCGGAACACCAGGGTCAGAACATAAATTTCTGTCCCAGGGTAAAATCACGGATTTCCTTGTCTGGTGTGCAAGAAAACCTGTTCTTGCTTTTTGCAAACAACAAAGGTGCAGATCAGCCTTACATCTGCACAGTCTGATCAGCACATTTGAGTTTGCCGCTTGGATGGACAACACCTTAAGCTTCTATATATACAGTTTCAAGTCTGTTGCTAGTTTGTGCGACTGAGCTGGCATGTTTGTGTCACATCGGGGCCCAGTTCTTCAGTTCTTCATCAGGGCCCAGTTCTTGTTAGCTTAACAAGCTTGTTAGTGGTCAAATTGTTAACTGTGTTTGTAAGTACAATATCTAAAAGGGTATTTTTGCTGAAAAAATAGCAGTTTTTGCATTTGCAAAAGCTGCTCACATTTTTTCTGCAAAAATATTGGCATATTTGCCATATTTGGCAAATATGCTAATAGTTTTGCTGAAAAAAATGTGAGCAGCTTTTGCAAATGCCAAAATGTTAGATATTGTACTTATTAGACCATGTAACAATATGACCACTAATGAGCTCATTAAGCTAACAAGGCTTTGAAGAACTTGCCCCATATGACTGAGTAGCACTACATTTATTGAAGCTGTGACCTTGACATATTTTGTGACTTCAATCAATTTACCTGACATACTGAAACATAGTGACTTTGGGCCACAGTCCTGTTAACAAACAACATTCTTTGGTGGAGATTGGTTACATTTGTTTATACTAACGTATTTCAGTTTGATTGTGATGACAGGTTCAAGCTTATTTGAATCGCTTTCAAACTCTCATTCTGGGTGTTTTCATAGAAGCCCCTGTGGTGCAGTGGTTATGCTACTCGCCTTGTAAACCAGGGAGCGCAGGATCGATCCCGGGCTTCTCCAGACTTTCGGATGAGTCTTCAAACCGAGGTCCCGTCTCCGTATGACCTTAGCTGTTGGTGGGAGGTAAAACAAAAAACTCACTCAAACTCACTGGGTGTTTTCACAGGTACGAGTGAGAGGCAGTGACTTTTACAACACTGCTTCCCATTTACACGGGGGTGGCGTGGAGCTGTGGCAGTAAGTGTCTTGCCCCAGGACACACCTCGTTAGCAATGGTTAGATGACTGAGTACCACTTAATTTGTTTAAATGATGATGCTAGTTTGACATTGACCCATTTTGTGACATAAGTCATCTTAACAGATACCGAATCCTAGTGGTCTTGAGCCACGGGCATCATACTAAATTTGAGTTTTATTACTACCAAATTTGTTTAAACAATGACCTTGATATGACCTTGTCCTTTTACCTAGCAACATTGGTGGAGATTGATCATGAAATAGTTTCTAGGGTCATTATTTCCCACTGATTTCTGTTGAAAAAAGTGCATTGTCCTGGTTAACTGCTTATGTATAAGCTTGTCCAGGTACGTTGTTGTTTGTTGTTGACTAGCACAATATGACCGTAATAGTGTTGACTGGGCTATTAAACCCAAACCAGCTTAAAAGAGTAGAAGGCAAATTTAGCCTCCAGTCACTTTCTGATGACAAGGTTGTATTTCATCACGTGAACAAGTCCATGAAATGAACACCCCTACCTAACCCTAGTTTATAAAGAGAAAACTGGGGTTTATTGGGGTATACATTATTTTTCTTATTTCTGCTCAAAGACATAGGTTATGGGTACTCGTTAGAACTATCTCGAAGAGGAGTTTCTAATAAGCACCCACAACCTAAGTTTGCGATATAAATAAGAAAAATATCACAGAGCATCATCAGAAAAGTAGCTGTTTTGGAGATGTGAAAAAATACACTACGTTCCAGGGGTGTGTTATCACTGGCATCATCTGGCTTTTCATAACAGAATACACCACAACCTCTTAATAACACTATTAATTGGGTCCAAAGCAAACACCATGTTAGTTAAACAACCATGTTATATCCAAGCAAAAATGTGTAGATTGTATAGAAAAATGAACATTTATGGTCATTTTTTTTCTATACAATCTATACATTTTTGGACCATTTATGGTCATTTTTCTATATAATCTATACATTTATGGACCATTTATGGTCATTTTTCTATACAATCTATATATTTTTTTGATCATCTTGAAAACGTATTAACTCCAAAACCGTGTTATACCATAAAAGTGTTATAATGACGTTGTTGTGTACTTAACCTTTTGAGTCCTGTCTATTTTCTCAGGTAACCAGAAGAATATTTGAACACATCTGTACTACAGAGGCATTTGAACAGTTGAGGTCTACCAGATATTTTGGTCCAATGGCCTTCTACTTCTGCTGGTTAAAGAAAATAGAGCCTTTATTAATAGATATGATAAACAGAGATCTGTAAGTGGGTGTTTGTGGAATTTTGAAGATTGTTTGTTTGTTTGATTTGAGGTTTAACGTCCTCATCAACACTATATAGGTCATTTTGGAGATGTTGCTTCCAATTGTGTGGGTCTTTTACCCGACATTAAGATGAAATGACATCTCAAGCCCTGCCGCCCAACAAAACCAATAGGGTTTATAAGTATGGATGGTCAGACTTGCATCATTGCCTGGACAGGCTAAGACGCTCTAAGCGGTTTATTAGTACTCATGTGCAGTTGGTTTCAGCTCTGCATGGAAGCATCATGCAGCCCAATCTATTTCTTCAAGCCCCGATGGACGGGGGAGCGGGGAATTTTTGAAGAGAAAATGGTTTCACTTTCCACAAATCATGACTGAAAAACATTCTCTTTTCGTGAATCAGTACAGTATTAGCAAACGTTTTGATTCCCAGGTGCATCAGATGTTGATCTATTAGACAACTAGTTTTGCAGAGTTCATTATTTTCTTTCCTACTCCTTTGGTAATAATATCGCCATCGCACAATCATCTTGGCTGGCATATGTAGCTCAGTCGGATGCGTGTCTGACTGGTGATCAGGAGGACACGGGTTCGATATCTGCCGATTTCATGGTATGTGATGATGAAATCTTTTCTACCGTCATTCTCTGCCGCTGATTCAAGAAGGGCAATTGTCAGTTTCTGGCAAAAGAATGTGCACCGTACTGGTTAACCGCATATGTATAAGCCTGCCCAGGAAAAGTGTGGCTAGGTAAACTGACCGGCTCAAAAATGACCTAAAATAGTGCCGACTGGGGTTTACAGGAGTCTACATTATTCTCCATTTTTGCTTGGGGACAGAGATTGTGGGTACTAATGAGCACCCAATAGATTGTGGGTACTTATGAGCACCCATAATCTATACTTGGAGCAAAAAATAGGAAAACATGGTCAAACTAATATTTACCTTATCAGTGAATTTGCAGAAAACCTCTATCGTTAACTATTGGGATGCAATCTTGTTACAGTCAAACTTCAATGGCTCGAACACCTTCGGGACCTCGAAAATCTGTTCGAGACAGGGGAAGTTCGAGCCACAGAGGCTTACTGCCAGGAGGCATAACGAGGTACATTTTGACATATTTTCGGTGTCCTGTAATGAAATTGTATGCTGTGTGTACTAATTAGAATCGCCTCATCGAGGCGATTCTAATGAGTACACACAGCATACATTGCAAGATTAAAGAGGAAAATCTCCTAAATTATCTCGCACCATTTCTTATGTAGAGGACTTCCCTAGGGACTCAAGAACGGGTTTGACTCAGCCATGGTAGACGAGCCATCGGTGTTCGAGCTATCGAAGTTCTACTGTATATCTAAATGAATACATGGATTCAAGCGATGTCGCATAATCATTCAGTGATGTCAAAAATATACCCATGGTTTTCTCCAATATGATTAGGCGACGTCAACGGCACTCTTGCGCTGTTTCTAGGAAAACTGCATGCAGTTGTAGTCTTGTTTCGTTTGTTTGATTTGTGGTTTAACGTCCCCATCAACACTGTAAAGGTCATTTTGGAGACGTTGCTTCCAATTTTGTGGGACTTTTACCTGACATTGAGATGAAATGACATCTCAAACCCTGTTGCCCAATGAAGCCAAAAGGGTTTATTAGCATGGACGGTCTGCCTCGCACCGCGGTTCCTAGACAGGCTTAGATCCTCTAAGCGGTTTACCAGTACTAGTGTGCGGGCCGGATTCAGCTCTGCGTGGAAGCATCATGCAGCCCATATATTTCTTCAGGCCCCTATGGGTGTGGGCTCCAGTAGTCTTGTTTCAATTTTAGCCCTCAAAGCAGAATTTTTCCTTGCATAATGGATGGAAAATGATGCAAAGATAAGTAAAAAAGGTAAATTATTTAATGTTCATTGAAGTATGAACAACAGTCGTGTCCGGCCCCTATAGGGGCTTGAAGAAATATATGGGCTGCACGATGCTTCCAGGCAGAGCTGAATCCGGCCCCCACACTAGTACTGGTAAACCGCTTAGAGGTTCTAAGCCTTCCGGGAACCGCGGTGCGAGGCGGACTGTCCATAGTAATAAACCCTATTGGTTTCATTGGCGACAGGGCTTGAGATGTCATTTCGGCTCGGTGTCGGGTAAAAGTCCATTAAAATTGGAAGCAACGTCTCCAAAATGACCTTTACAGTGTTGACGGGGACGGGGACGTTAAACCTCAAATCAACCAACCAACAACAGTCGTGTCACAAGCAAAGATAAAGTGAACCCCTCAAATACCTTTTGAGATAGGGGTAGTTTGAAGTACTGAGGGTTAATCATAGACCGGACAAGGAAATCCGTGATTTTACCCTGGGATTGAAATTTATGTTCTAACCCTGGTGTTCCGACCCCAAATCGAATATAATCGCGTGATTGATAAATGCACTGGTTGATTACAACCTCATGTGCAGCGTCATCATGCGTGACATCACTAAACATTCCTGTTGTGTCATCACAAAATGGCGGACATCGGTAACCGAAGTGACAGCAGCATTAAAAATTTGCAAAAGAAATGGAAGGTATGCAAGAAAAAGAAGTCCCTCAGGATCACTGTCCTGCATCACTCTGCAATCCTCGTGATGCCGGACAGTGTCCCTTGGGACGGATTATTCAATCCACCCCTCACACCCATATAAGATTCTTATAGTCTTGAATTAAGGGGAATGAGAACACCTTCAGGGGAGGCCACCCCTGCAAAAGTAGGTTTGTCTCCCATGTCAATAGAGGTCAACTCTTAAAGGAAAGAATTTTCTCCTAAGGAGTAGACCCATTTTTGGGTGGGACAGGGCTTATAAATTGGGCTGCATGATGCTTCCATGCAGAGCTGAAACCAACTGCACTTGAATGGTCAACTGCTTAGCGATTCTAAATATGTTCTATAAAAGTATTATCCTTTGGAAGCAAGAAATACACCATAAAATGGGAAAATATGGAGTGTACATGTTTTCTGTGTCAGACTAGCTAGTTTCTGCCAGTAAGGCCTGCCCCGGAAAAGTGGTGCGAGTCAGACTGTCCATGCAAATAAACCCTATTGGTTTCATTGGACAGCAGGACTTGAGATGTCATTCCATCTTAATGTTGGGTAAAAAGTCCCACAAAATTGGCAGTAACGCCTCCAAAGTGACCTATGCCGTGTTGACGGGGACGTTAAACCTCAAATCAAACAAACAAACAGGGCTTATAGAAAAGCAAACAGGAAGTTCTGAAAGTTGTCTCCCTTTGAAAAATGGCAGAAAAATCTGCCAGGTGTTCCCATTCCCCTAATGGTATACCTTTAAGATCTTCAAAATATAGGAATGTTGTGTGTACTCATTAGAATCTCCTCATTGAGGCAGTTCTAATGAGTACACAAAGCATGCAATTACAAGGTAAAATCAGAAGTAAAAAAAAAAACATAAATTATCATGAATATATGGAAATCTGCAGCTTCTAGAAGACTTTTTAGGTACTCCAGAATGAGTTTGAATTAGCCATGATGGTTAACAAACTTTCCATGTTAAAGTTATCAAAGTGTCACTGTTAATATACACATGGAAAAAAGTTAAGCATCACCCGCAGTTTGATAAAAAAAATTATTTCGATTTGATAAACAATCCAGCTAAGAAGCAAAACCGAAGTATTGAATCAGTGTATAGATGGGTATATTGAGAGTCAGGATCACAATGTTATCATTTGAAATCACGGCTTTTACTGGCTTGCAAGTCCAGTTGATTTGGATGTATTTTTTTTGACAAAAACTGCATATGATTACAAGTATGGTCCTATATGCCACCAAAGAAGTCAGATAAGAACATGAGTGTCTTCCAAAGTTAGCACTATTGAAGACAATTATTTTCAGTACCTTTGAGTTAGTATTTGATGTAACTTCCTTGAACTGCAATGGTAGCGTCAAGACGTCTCCTCATACCCTGGACCAGGCATCGTATCCGCTGATGAGGGATTTGCTACCATGCCCGATGCAATGCAGCCTCAAGTTCAAGTAGTGTCTGTACTGGAGGAGTGATTTCACGAATTTTCCGGCCCAGAATGTCCCGAAAATGTTCAAGAGGATTCAAATCAGGACTGCGAGCAGGCCAAGGAAGTGTTGAAATCGCATTTTCATGCAAACATTCAATCACTGCACGTCAACATTCTGCGAGGTCTTGCATTGTCATCCATAAACACTGGTCTTGTTAAAAGGGGATGGTCATCAAAATGGAGAATTATAGTTGTTTCAAGAATGTTCGTTTGGTACTTTTGTCAAGTAAGGGTCCCTTGCACTGTAACCAGATCAAGCTTACAATCACGCGATACACAATCCAATACCATTATTGACCCTCCACTGAAAGGAACAGTTTCCTGGATGCGCCTTTGAGAATAAGCAGTATTTCGCTGCCTCCAAACACACACACGGCCATCCGTCATATGGAGAAGAAACCGACTTTCATCCGACCAGTGAATTTTTCTCCAAGACCGGATATTCCAGTTCCTGCGTTGCTGGCACCAGTGCAAACAAGCTGCCTTCTGTCCCCGAGCAAGCATTGGCCGTTCGATAGGCCAACAAGCACGATAACCAGAAGCCCGGAGCCTATTACGAACTGTTCTGGTTGACAATGGCCTGTTTGGCAGCCATCTTTGCTTCACAACAGTACTGGTTAAGAACGGAAATTGCAAAACATGTCTCAGTAAGCCCCGTCTTCCTTCGTGAGGTCTTTCGGGGCCTCTGTCCTGTACGCGATTGGTTTGCAGAAATTTATTGAGCAGGCGACAAATGACTGACTGACTATACAAAAGGCGACGGGATATTTCTCGCCCGGATAGCCCAGCGTTACTTATTCCAATAATCTGCCACCGAGTGGCGTCTGACAGTCTTCTACGAGCCATAGCACATGTACACAAGTTAGATTCAAGCACAGGTTCATTAATCTGTTCATTATTAACACAAGACAAAACAGCATTATTTTCATGCATGAGGGAACAATGAAATTCATGCTAATCACAGCTGTATTATATAGTCGTTGACAATAAAAAGTATATATATGTAGAAGCCAAGTGTCATCGTATATCAAGTATTTTAAGTGCCTATATTTTGATTAGGAAATATGACGCTAAAAAACGCAAGTGATGCTTAACTTTTTTCCATGTGTATATATAAAAAAGAAACACCATTTTATCATATGATATTGCGTCTGAGAATGTAATAACATCCTATATTAAATTTGGTAATCCAATAGTGGATTCAATATGCAACTTAGTTAGATATGCGGTCCTTAACGACGCTGCGTTTCCTAATGCTGGAATATTGACATTTTTGTTGAAAATCAAGAATAAACTTCTTTCTAAATGTCCTATGATAAATAGAATCTTGCATTTGTACTCATGCATTATTATTTTTTTTAAAACTCATTGAGGAAAAGTGATAAAATGATTGGCGATGCCTAGCATTTTATCTTCTTTCCTCAACGCATTTATTAAATTCAGTAATACACGAACACTCATGTAAGATCCTCTAATGTATTACATGGGTGTGTAATGGTAGTGGACAAAAGAATTCACTGTGTTGGTCAGTCACTCAGAAGGATTGAGCCTGCCCAGGAAAGATGTGATTAACATTACGAAAACACGCCTATACTAATACATTGTAAATTTTACCACTAAAAAAAATGAAAAATTTCCGATAAAAATTATGATATTTTTCTTATTTCAGCTCAAAACATAGATTGTGGGTACAAGTTAGAACTGCCTCATTGAGGCGGTTTAACGAGTACCCACAAACTATGTTTTTAATCAGAAATAAGAAAAATAATGTACACCCCTGTAAACCCCAGTTTTACCATATAAAAGTGGGTTCAAGGTGGTCAAATTTATATAGGCGTGTTTTCGTGATGAGTTAATTGACTCACTCATTATTACCTTAACAGTGTGGACTGGGTCAATAAACTTAAAGAAATCTTATTTCAGTATCAAACATTTTTTTTTTCAGATTGTCCCATGGTTATATGTTGATACAGCTTTATGACAACCTGCATAATATCAGTCGGAAGAAAGAACAAGAGCCATTGCTTGTTATAAAGGTACCTACTATTCTATAACTGCTCTTTCACATTTACACTCTTAATATTTTACTACAGCTGGTGCTCAGGAAATGTGTGGTGGCCGTGAAAAGTTGCCCATCCCTTCATCATAGTGAAGATTATCTTGTCTAGTCCTTTTAGATCTTTGATTCTAATTACAGTCGAACTTCAATGGCTCGAACACCTTTGGGACCTCGAAAATCTGTTCGAGACAGGGGTAGTTCGAGCCACTGAGGTGACTGCCAGGAAGCATAACGAGATACTTTTAGACATCGTTTCGGTGTTGTATAATGAAAATGTATGCTGTGTGTACTCATTAGAATCGCCTCATCGAGGCGTTGAAGTTCGACTGTAATTAGAATCAAAGATCTAAAAGGACTCATCGAGGCGATTCTAATGAGTACACACAGCATACGTTTGCAAGATAAAAGATTAAAATCTCCTTAATCATCCCCCACTATTTCTTATGTAGAGGATTTCGCTAGGGGCTCAAGAATGGGTTCAACACATCCATGGTAAAGGAGCCATCGGTGTTCGAGCCATCGAAGTTCTACTGTAGGA
The DNA here is from genome assembly GCA_963580285.1 of Lucinisca nassula. Taxonomy (NCBI): domain Eukaryota; kingdom Metazoa; phylum Mollusca; class Bivalvia; order Lucinida; family Lucinidae; genus Lucinisca; species Lucinisca nassula. The sequence goes on along the minus strand of OY757023.1, from coordinate 53,402,723 downwards.
ATTTGGAAAATATTGTGGGGTCAAAGATGAGTCCTAATGGACTGAAACTAGCATCTGGCCCAGAAAGAAACTAGATTGCTACCCAAGTTTCAGGTCTAGGGAGTATTCCTTGCTAACAAAAAGAAAAAAAAAACGCCTTTTTGTTCTCGAGCCTTCTTTAAGCAACTTGCCCCGAGGTTATATAATTTTTTGTCCTCAGCTCAGTTGAGCATGAAATTTTGAATGTTAATAAGCATGAAAATGCAGATAAAACAGGTGCTTTTTTTCTGCTTTGGTCAGGGGAAAATAATATTTGTCCTGCTCATAAAAATTAAAACGCCAACAATTGTTAGCATTTTAAAATTTATGAGCAGGACAAATTCCATGCTTAGTTGAGATGAGCATGTAAAATGTTTATTACCTTGGGGCCTAACTTGATCATTCATCCATCCATTTATTACATAAATGGCTTATAGGGAAGGATACTCCAGTCATATTTTTTTTCCAGTTCAGTTCATATTTTTTGCCAGTTCAGTTCATATTTTTTGCCAGTTCAGTTCATCTACCACCTAGACAAACCATAACAAAAATTAACCGCGACAGAAGAACAGCCTTGGAAGGTCAGCGGAAACGAATTCCACTGGGGGGCTTAAATCGATTTTACATAGCCACAATCCTCGCCCTTACTTACGTTGTGATTAAGACAAATAATTTGTTCAGTCCGCTTGAAGTCCTCCTAACTCATCAGTGCAACATCTCCGTGAACAGAAAAATCAAACAACCACAGAGATGAAATAACACTGAGGACTCGACAGCAAGAAACCACTGAAATGCTGGAGCAAAACAAAACCAACAGTTAGACTCCCAAAATGGGACAATGGCAAGCAGTGCATGCACACAAAGATCAGATGCCACAGGTGCTGTCGGATCAGGGCCTTCACTGTTTGCAAAAAAGTTCAGCCATTTTCTAAATACTTCAAATAGTTCATCCTGGCATCCTTAGATTTCGAAAGGGAAACTGTGATATATAGTGAGGAAGGTTAAGTTCTACTGGAAATAGGTTTACCCTTCAAACCTTGTAGACCAGTACAGACAGTGTAGATCCAGATGAGATCACTCAAAATGGGCTGTCTAATCAGGATCAACACTGTTTGAAATCCTGTTTATGATTATTGATTAAACTGCCTACTAACCAATATCTATCTATCTATCTATCTATCTATCTATCTATCTATCTATCTATCTATCTATCTACCTGGTTAATCTACTTGCCTTATAAACCAGGGGTCGTAGGATCGATCCCGGTCTTCTCCAGACTTTCAGATGAGTCTTTAAACTGAGGTCACATCTCTGTATGACCTTAGCTGTTGGTGGGACATAAAAATCAAACACTCTCTCACTCTACTGCGACCGGTCACATTTGACCATTACTCGCAGGTGTACATTACGTACACACCAGGTTTGCAGGATGAAAGCCTACACAGTAATCAAGTAATTATGATAGGGGTCTTTGACCTGCACAGGAGATGGTTCTCCCTGCACAGGAGCCTCCAGTTAACATCCCCAACTGAAGGGCGGTGCACTTTTTGACATTCATCCCTGCAAATGATGCCAATGGGGTGTGTTTGGACACTGAAATATTTACCGTCGCCAGGGATAAAACCGAGGGCCTGTAGCATCAGAGGCAAGTGCACTAACCACTGAGCTATCAAGCTCCATGTATGCCTGGCCATGGCCTAGTGGGTAAGAGCTCTTTTTCTAAATCATGCTGTGGGTTGAAGCTTCCATGGGGTCACATGGAAGATGCCAACTTCTGTAGCAGAAGGTCAGGTTGTTTTTTTTTCTCTGGGAACTCCAGTGTTCACCCACCTCAGATTAACGATTGGCTCAAAATAAATGAAATTGTCCTGAAAAGGTCGTAAAATCAAAGCAAAACCCTTCCTGAAGGTGTATCTTCCTCTTAATGTACCATATTTACCCTTTAATATTTGGACACCGCAACTCATTTCCATATTTGTACTGAAATTTGAACAAGTACAATTTACTACCTGATATTGTGTCTAAAACTATCTTGATGGCTGACTTATAATTCTGACATACCGGTAACGTAAATATAGTAGAGCCTGTTCTTGTTTCCAAGGGGAATAACTCCTGGTAAGAAATAATGAAGGATAATTTGGGATTTTTTTCCTTGCAAATGTATGCTGTGTGTACTGATTTGAATCGCGATTCTAATGAGTACACACAACATATATTATAGAAGATCAGGTTATTTTGTCAAATTTATCCCCATCCTGTCAAGGCACCATTAGTAACCCACCGTGGCTTGAATGTACCATATCTCAAACAAATTTTCATGGCCCCAAATGTGTTCGAGCCATCAAAGTTAGACATCATGAAAGAGTGCACAGTGTCACAAGTATGTTATCCTAATGTTCAACTAAAAACCTTTTCTTTTATTTTTCAGAATTTTTGTGAGAATCACGCCAGTAGTGCATATAAAGGACAGTTAGAACTTGCAATAACAAGTTATACAGCAAAGTTTTCAAGAGAGAAAATGGAGCAAACATCATAGCGGAAAGCATCTGTTTAGACCGATAGCTTCTTAAACCCCAGTACAGTCAACCCCCTTTATACCGACATTTGTAATAATGGCAAAACTTGCCATAAGGGCAATTTGAATGGAATGACTGCTTAGCTGAAGGCTTAGCTCTGGTTCCGAAAGGCGTGGGCTTCCCTCGGGTTGGAAATACACAAATTGAGTCCATAGTCATGAAAGGGTCTTGTAATCTAATACTCCAAGAAACAAATGTTATAGAAATTTGTTAGAATTGCCTCAGCAAGGCGATTTTAACAGATGTCTATATCATTTGTTTCATGGGGTAATAATGGGGAAAAGGCCTTTTATTACCTATCATACTCCTAACTGGGATTCATTATAATGGCATAATAATAGGGAACAAATACTGTCATTATAACGAGGGTCTCTGTACCTTCTAAAAAGGCCATTATGTCGGAAAGAGATAATCTGTGCTAATAATTGTTGCACAGTCAAAAGCCATGAACCATTGCACAGTCAAAAATACAAAAAACATGAACCGTTGCACAGCCAAAACTGCAAAACCCATGAACCATTGCACATGCAAAACTGCAGAAACTGTGAACCATTGCTCAGCGAAAACTGCAAAAACCATTAACTATTGCACAGTGAAAACTGCAAAAACCATGAACCATTGCACAGCCCAAACTGCAAAACTACAGTGAGATTCTGCTATAAGGACGAGCTAAAGTTAAGGCTTATTCTTTTAAAACCATTTAAAAAGGTCTCAGTTATTCTTTTTTATGTTTACTATTATAACTGATGTCACAAAGTAAGAGACCATCTTTAGGTCTGTTCAAAAGTGGTCTTATAAACATTTTTGAACACTCCCAAATATGGCGGTTACAGAGGAATTTTTCAGTATAATGTACAGAGAATACTTGGATCTGACTGCAAATGGATGCTGTGTCATCGATCTTTTCTTGCACACCAGACAAGAAAGTCAATGATTTTACCCTGGGATAGAAATTTATGTTCTGACCCTGGTGTTCCGACCCAAAATCAAATATTCCCAAGTGTTTGACAAAAGCACTGGTTGAATACGACCTCCTATGTGCTGTCCTTAAGGTTGACGTCATGCATGTTACGTGACGTCACTAAACATTCCTGTAGTGTCATCACAATATGGCGGACGTCCATACTCGAAGTGACTGCAGCATTAATAATCCGTGCAAAGAAATGAAGGTATGCAAGAAAAAGAATCCTATAGGGTGTGAGGGGCGGATAGTAAAAATTGTCCCTCGGGATCACTGTCCGGCATCACGGGGCTTGCCGACAGTGTCCCTCGGGACGGATTTTTCCATCCACCCCTTACACTCATATAAGATTCTTATATTCTTGCACACCAGACAAGGAAATCCGCGATTTTACCCTGGGATGGAAATTTATGTTCTGACCCGGTGTTCCGGCCCCAAATCGAATATAATCGCGTGTTTGATAAATGCACTGGTTAATTACGACCTTGTGTGTGCCATCGTTAAGGTTGACCTCATGCACGATCCTTGACGTCACTTTACATTCCTGCAGTGTCAACACAATTTGGCGGACGTTGGTAACCGAAGTGACTGCAGCATTGAAAAGCCGCCCTAAGAAATGGAAGGTATGCAAGAAAAAGGATCAGATATGGATGTGAGGGGTGGATAGAAAAATCCGTCCCTCGGGATCACTGTCCGGCATCACTCGGCAAGCCTGGTGATGCCGGACGGTGACCCTTGGGACGGATTTTTCTGTCCGTCCCTCGGGATCACTGTCTGGCATCACGAGGCAAGCCTCCTGATGCCGAACAGTGACCCTTGGGATGGATTTTTCTATCCACCCCTCACACCCATTTAAGATTCTTATGATCCCTCATGTTAGAAAGTCAATGAAATGAATGCGTATGCAAACCCCACTTTTAATTTGTTCTCACTGCACAACTGCAACATGTTTAGATTATACAGTGAAATGACCATTTACGGTTTATCAAAAATCCGTCCATTAAAATAGCAATGTCTGGTGGGGTCATCCAACAGATTTACCTTTTGGTTATTTTTTTAGCTCACTTGAACATGAAGTGCTCATGGTGAGGTAATGTGATTGGTAAATGTTCGGCATCTGTCATGTGTTCTCTATCGTGTGTCTTGTAACGTTAACAATTTGCTTTAAATGCCAACTCCAAGTTGAGCCAATTTGATTCAAACTTCATAGGAATGTTGCCTAGATGGCTTTTTATTTAAACTGATAAAATTGTTCTGCTCCAGTGAATTGGATGGCCACCAAAGAGCTTTAAATAACTCGTGATATTGGGTAAATTTCATTCAAACTTGTAGGAATGCTGCTATGGTGACCCTCAAAATAAATAGCTTAACAGTTCCATTCCGAATAGCAAAATGTTAATGGTGGCCAGAGCTAAAAAAAGGAAAAAAGTCAACCATTTGCTTTAAATGCAAACTCAGGACTCTTAAACCCTTTGACCAATTTCATTCAAACAAAAGAGGAATGTTGCCTTGGTTGCTCCCTACCAAAGTAGCTAAAATCACTTTGCTTCGATGAACAAGATGGCCGCCATAGCTAAAATAGAAAAATCTTTAAACAACCATTCCTCCTACACCACTCAGTTAAACTTCATAGAAAGTTTGCATGGGTGACCCTCTACAAAAATTGCAAAAACAGTTCTGTGTGGATGAACCATTTTTGGGTCAGAGCTAAAAAATAGAAAAAAAAATCTTTAAACCACAACTCCTCCTATGATGCTTTTGGGCCAGTTTCATTCAAACTTCATAGGAATGATGCTTAGGTGACCCTCAACCAAACTGGCTGAAACGCTTTTGCTCCGATAAGTGAGATGACCACTAGAGCTTTACAAAAAACTGTTAATGACAACTCCTCCAACACCTTTGGTACAATTTTATTCAAACTACACTGTAATGTTGTTTAGCTGACCCTTTTCAAAAATAGCTAGAACCGTTGTGCTCAACTGAACAAGACAGCTGCTAGAACTAGAAATAAGAAAACACTTTTAAATGAGCCCCGCCAAGCGAATTTGTGTCTTCGAGCATTCTGTCATGACAAATTTTAACTGCGCATGCCCAGCCATTCAGAGGGGCCAGGGATATGGCTTTCTGTCTGAAGGTTCCTTTTGATTCACTGCTTGTATGAGCGAGCAGGGAAGGTTCTGGCGAGACTGCGCGGAAGCGCAGGCTCGCCTGAACCTTCGCTGCTCGCATAGGCGATAAGTACCAAAATCGCTTGACGGGGCCCAAATACTAATTTCTTGTATACCTTTGAACCCATTTTGTTAAAACTTCATTGGATTACTGCTTAGGAGACTGTCTATAAAAACAGCTGAAACAGTTTCCCTCAAATGAACAAAATGGTGATAGGAGCTTAAAGTAGAAAAAAAAAATAAATGCTAATTTATCCTATACCTTTGGTTCAATTTCATTCAAACTTAACATGAGTGTTGTTTAGATTACCCTTTGCCAAAATAGCTAAAATGGTTTTGCTTGAATGAACAGCATGGCAGAAAGAGCCAAAAATAGAAAAAAAAAATTAAATGACCAATCCTCTTATACCTTTGGTCCAATTTCATTCAAACTTCTCAGGAAAGTTTCTTAGGTGTTCATCATCACCCACAATAGCTGAACTGGTTTCCTTTCAATGGACAAGATGGCTGTCATAAAAACCTTTAATGAATGACAACTTCTCCTTCACCTTTGGTCCAATTTCATTCAAGTGTCATAGGATTGTTGCTTTGGTGACCATCTACAGAAATAGCTAAATCAAAAGACAAACCATAACAAAAATAAACCACAGCAGAAGAACCAACCTGGAACAGTTAGTGTAAAGAATTTCACTGGGTGTGGGGCTTAAATGGATTTTATGCAGCCGCAATTCTCGCACTTACTTTCATCGCGATTTAGACAGATAATTTGTTCAGTCAGCATGAAGACCTCCTAACTCATCAGTGCAACATCTCTGAGAACAGAAAAATCAAACAACCACAGAGATGCAACAACAATGATGACTCGACAGCAAGAATCAACTTAAATGCTGGAGCAAAAGAAAACCAAGTTAGACTCCGATGGGCCCGGCCAGTGATTTTGGCAATAATCTTGAATACTATTTGATGGAGAAATGTCATACCTGGATTATTAAATCAGTTCTGCTCGGTTAAACAAGCTTATCTATTAAGTATTAAGCAATGTTTAGTTGTTTTCTACATATCATCATCATCATCAACAACGGATTTTTGATTAACGTGCATGTACAGGGGCAAAAAAAAAAAAAAAAAAAATCTGTTGATGATGATGATGATGATGATAATATGTAGAAAACAACTAAATATTGCTTAATACATAAATTCTACCAACCATGCCCCATGAGTCCAAATTGGCCTTGCCCTCGGGGGTCATTGATTAATATAGATCCATATATCTAAAATTGTGTGTGTGTCGTGTGGGGGGTCATGGAGTCATGCTCCACCTTTTCACTCCATAAAGACCTAATATCCTGGAAACCATAATATGATTTAGACACATCCTTATGATAAGACACATCAGGTGACACCAGCCGTTGGTACCTGGGACTATGCCCCACCCTCCAGTTCATATAAAAACAGAGGTGAAGGCAATGATCAGGAATCGATCAAATTAACACACAGCTCATATCAGATACAACAAAGGGAACGAAACATAAACATGAAATATCTAGACCTGGAAACATCAATAGAGGAAAGCCAAATGGACAGTTACTTTCCCACAAAATGGTCAACTGGCTATCCAAAACAAAAAGACATACTAAAATGATACACACACTCAAAAGACAAACCATAACAAAAGTAAACCACAGCAGAAGAACCACCTTGGAACAGTTAGTGTAAAGAATTTCACTGGGTGTGGGGCCTAAATGGATTTTATGCGGCCACAATTCTGGCACTTTCATCGCGATTTAGACAAATAATTTGTTCAGTCAGCATGAAGGCCTCCTAACTCATCAGTGCAACATCTCTGAGAACACAAAAATCAAACAACCACAGAAATGAAACAACAACGATGACTTGACAGCAAGAAACCACTAAAATGCTGAAGCAAAAGAAAACAAAGTTAGACTCTGATGGGCCCGGCCAGTGATTTTGGCTATTATCTTGAATACTATGTGATGAAGAAATGTCTTTCTTGGATTATTACTTCCATATGACCCGATAATTAACCACAAAATATATCTAGGCTAGTTTGACCCATATTTCATGGTTCAGTTATTTGCCTATTATCTTGAATACTATTTGATGGAGCAAATGTTTTACCTGGAATATTACTTCAATGCTACCGGATGATCGACCTTAAAATATATATAGGTCAGTGTGACCTAAATTTTATGGTTCAGTGACTTAGCCTTATATCTTGAATCCTATGTGATGGAGAAACTTCATATCGGAATTATTAATTCCATGTGGTCCAATGTATTACATAAAAATAAATCAATATGACCTATATTTCACGATTCCCTGATTCTGCCATATATTTTGAATACTATTTCATAGAGAAATTTCACACCTGACTTATACGAGTAAGTTCCATGTGACCAGATGATTGACATAAAAATATATCTAGATCAGTGTGACCTATTTTCATGGTTCAGTGATTTTGCCTTACAATTTAGACAGTATTTGATTCTGAAATGTAATATCTGGAACATATGTTCCATGTGACCTGATGATTGACCTAAATAATATCTAGGTGAGTGGGACCTACATTTCATGGTTCAGTAATTTTACCTTATTTCTTGAAGGCGCAAAACAGCCGAGCAGCTCTTGTTTTATTTTCTTATTGTTTCTAATTTTAGATTGACTTAATTCAAGAAACCGACCCTAAAGGAATAAAGTTTTGTTTTACTACAAGCTGAAATTAAATAAATATAAAAAATCATTTTTTCTTTATTATTTTAATATACACATAAATATTAACAAATATAACAATCAATTTTTATTTTTCTTTAATTCCAGCTAATAGTAAACAATACTTTCCCCCTTTCGGTCCTTTTCTGTCGTTTCCTTTTATTAAGTCTGTATTAAAATAGAAGCAGTTAGAAAATAAGGAAATTTGAACACTTCAGGTGATTTTGATATGCTTTTTATATTTTGCTATGAACAATGATAAGAATGATAAATTCAAATATTTTTATGACACAAGGAAGTACTTTAACCGATAACGTTGCAAGAAATTAAGATTTATCATCAAAATTTTCCCGGCCTTGGCTTTTATACCATGTCTGGCACAATTAAGGGATTCCTGTGGCATGATTGTAGTCAAATTTGTGAATTGTTAAAACTTCAGTTCCTCAGATAGCGGTCTAGGTTCATTTAGTCTCTTGTTGTTTAGACTGATCATTTTCAAGAGCCCGGCCAAACGAATTTGTGTCTTCGAGCATTCCGTCATGACAAATTTTAACTGCACATGCCCAGCCATTCAGAGGGGCCAGGTATATGGCTTTCTGTCTGAAGGTTCCTCTTGATTCACTGCTTGTATGAGCGAGCAGCGTAGACTCTGGCGAGACTGCGCGGATGCGCAGGCTCGCCTGAACCTTCGCTGCTCGCATAGGCGATAAGTACCAAAATCGCTTGAAGGGGCCCTTTTTTATGGCAAAATAAACTAACATCTTTTAAAAAAAATGTTAGCAGCAGCTCCCATTTCCAGCATTAAATCCTGGTTCTTACTAGAAGAGTTGACATTTTGATCAGATACAAGCTCGTTAAGCTAACGATGCTTTGAACAACTGGACCCAGACAGGTATACATGATGTCATGTCAGAATGTGTACATAGAGAATACCAGATTCATGATTTTTATATCAATTTTATCAGGCTAGACATCGAGAACGATTGTAGAATACTGAGGCTTAATGAGCGATTCTACATCCCTTGAAGCCGAACCTGATACATTTGATATCAAATGACACGAACCTGGTATTCTGTTTATCAGTTTATTCCCTTATTCACTCTACAAAAATAGAAGTGGAGGCAATGATCAGGAATCGATACAATTAACCCACAGCTCTCATCAGAGACGCCAAAGGGAAAGAAACAAAAACACGAAACAACAGACCCTAATGGAAACATCAATAGCGGAAAGCCAAAAGAGCAGTTACTTTTCCGAAAAAATGGCCAATTGGCTATCCAAAATAAAATATTATAAGTGACACAAACACCCAAAGACAAACCATAACAAAAAATAAACCACAACAGAAGAACCGCCTTGGAATGGTCAGCGAAATAAATTCCACTGGGGGGGCTAAAATCGATTTTACGTGGCCAATATAGACAAATAATTTGTTCAGTCCCCATGAAGGCCTCCTAAATCATCAGTGCAACATCTCCGTGAACACAAAAATCAAACAATCACAGAGGTGAAACAACGGTGAGGACTCAACAGCAAGAAACCACTGAAATGCTGGAGCAAAAGAAAACCAACAGTCAGACTCCGATGGGCCGACCAGAGACTAAAATTGGCAATTGACGACCAGTTATTGATTTTTCTCAGTGCATTAAAACATTCGGACACGCAATAATCGGTCAATATATTTAGTAAGGCAAGGCTTCGGGAACACTTGTAGAATCGCGAGGCTTGCCGAGCGATTCTACATGCGTTCTCGAAGTCGAGCCTGATAAACTTGATATCAAATCACACGAAACTGGTATTCTATTTAATCAGTTTATCCCCTTGTTAACCCTTTGAATTGGCAATTTTCGTTCACTTACCAATTGTCCTCAGTGCATCCCAACATTCCGGTACAGAATATAATCAACCAGAATAATTACTATCATCGGACCGTTATTTTTCTTTTGATAATTTTCAATGTAATTTTTTTGATTTTTCTAGTAATAATAATATTTTGGCCATTTTTCAAGTTGTCTGGTTCATTCAAAAAGTGCATTGTCACGTTGACGTGATAAAGCTCACTTGTCCTGAGATAGCATATCTTTATCAGGTCAATGTGTTGCAATGCACTATACATAGGGGGTAACTGATAAATTCAAATACCAACAACTTATGCTATTTTAGTTTCGCCTGCTTTAAGCATGGCGCGAGATAGGAGTTGAAATATCCGTCCCTTCATCCATGTTTGTCAGGCCGTCACATTTGCGACCACCCTAGCGTTCACCCATTGTTCAAGTTCATTTCTTAAAAACTATAAGAACTTCATTAATGCTACTTCATACAGACTTGCATCTATGGATGACAATTTTAATGCAATCACCCATATTTGACCTTGACCTGTATTTCATGGTTCAGTGACTGGAAATTTTTGTGACCACCCTAGCATTCACCTTAATGTTCAAGTCCGCTTCTCAAGAACTGTAAGAGCTTCATCAATGATACTTCATACAGACTTGCCTCCAAATGCAAGCATCCATAAATAAATTGACTTGACCTACATTTCATGGCTCACTGACTTTGTGAATTATTGCGACAACCCTAGCGTTCACCCTAATGTTCAAGTCCGTTTCTCAAGAAGTATTAGACCTTCTACAGACTTGCATCTTGGAATGACAAATCAAATGGAAGCATCCATATTTGACCTTGACCTATATTTCATGGTTCAACGACTTTTTGAATTATTGAGACCTTATTAGCGTTTACCCCAATGTTCAAGTCTGTTTCTCAAGAACCATTAGACCTTTCGTCAACGATACTTGGTACAAAGTTGTATCTAGTTATGACAAGTTTAATACAAGCATCCGTGTCTGACCTTGACTATAGTATGTTCAGCATGACACTCTTCTTTAACTTTGGGCCTGGAGCTTTTCTAAAAAGACGAACATCTTTCTTCCCATTTTTCTTTCCTTCTAAGAAGGGCTAGAGTATATGGATCTTACATGGGTGTGAGGGGTGGTTAGGAAAATCTCATTAACTGTCCCGAGGGTCCTGTTAAGTACTTATCAAGAGGCTTGTGATCCCAAGGGATGGACTGTTCTATCTACCCAACATACCTAGTATGTTTCTCGTTTTTTTACTCGCAGACACAAAAGTTCAGAAGAGCTATTGTTGTCACCCAGCTATTGGCATCGACGTTTTTAAAGTTTATTTTTAATATATAATATCTCATCATACACTCGGCAGAATCATTTCATTGTAATAAGGTCATGTAACTGTTCATCAGTATGCTTTAGAACAAAAAGATGTTATATTCCTCATCGCAATGATTCTAAAGAGAACACAAAGCATAATTTTTAAGATAAAATAAAGTTGTATCTCAAGTATCTGCATGGATTTTTCCTAGATACGTGAGAGTAAGTTCAAAACAGCCTTGATAAATGAGACATCAGTATTCACACCATCAAACTTTCACTATAAAATATACCCACATTGTTTAAACTGAGTGCATACTCATAGCCGCCAAGACCTTGACCTTGTGTAACTTATTGATGTAAGCGGCTGTGTTTACAACCCGGGTTTACAACAGGTAGCTACAAATTGAATGCTCAGCCTGAAGGTATGTTTTTGGGGTTTATTTGTCACCTTGGTCATTTTCTCAGTTTGCTCTGAAGTATTAGCAAAGCAAACAAACCATGATGCTGTTCATCCTTACCTGCCACGGCCCTCAGTTCAGCCAAATGACTTGCGTCCAACAAGCTTGTCCTGCGAAGCAAGTCTATATGCATCATGCAGATGGAAACATTTGGCTAAGATCCCAGTGAAGAACTCGATTAAGTCTTCTTTCATGTATTTGTGTTTGTTGACACTGACTGTATCTTCAGATGTGGAAACCAACCCTGGACCAGAGTATCCCTGCGGCAGTTAGGGTCATGAGGTAAGTGACGATGACCATGCCATTGATTACGACAACTGCCATAAATGGTTCCATATCCAGTGCCAAGGCACTGGGAACCACACAAACAGAATCTTCTCAACAGACTAGAAGTGGAGGCAGTGATAAGGAATCGATACAACTAACCCACAGCTCCCATCAGAGACACCAAAGGGAAACACCAATAGCGGAAAGCCAAAAGGACGGTTACTTTCCCACAAAATAGCCAATAGGCTATCCAAAATAAAATAATATAAGGGACACAAACAACCATAACAAACATAAACAGCGACAGAAAAAAAACGCCTTGGAACGGTCAGCGAAAATGAATTCCACTGTGTGTGTTGTGGGGGGACTTAAACCGATTCTACGTGGCTACAATCCTCGCCCTTCCGTCGCGATTAAGACAATTTGTTTGGTCCGCATGAAGGCCTAACTCATCAGTGCAACATCTCCGTGAACAAAAAAATCAAACAACCACAGAGATGAAACAACGGTGAGGACGGACAGCAAGAAACCACTGAAATGCTGAAGCAAAAGAAAACCAACAGTTAGACTCCGATGGGCCCGACCAGAGACAGAGCATCAGGTACCAACCAACATAAGCCTTTACGCTGGTACCGTCATAGAATCTGAGGCCTGACCCACCGGCGTGGAATTAAAGAGGGAAACAAAGTTGTCAACCGCGTTTGGGTTAACTTCCATGCATGCAGTCTGTTGTATAACATTGTACCCAACCTTTTTATATCAAAGAACGATTTTACAAAATTGGGTTCTGAAGTCATTGCGGTTATATATATTTCTGAATTTCTATACTAAGTCACCATTAAATTCGGGTTACGATAGACCTTGTTGCAGAAGAGATTTAAAAAGTAGAAATAAAACAAAGATCTGGAATCGATACAATTAACTTACTCCACCCATCAAAGACACCAAAGGGAAAGAAACACAAACATGAAGCGACCAGAACATAATGGAAACCTAAACAAAGGATGGCCATAAGGAGAGTTACTTTCCCACAAAATGGCCAAATGGTCATCCAAAATAAAAAGACACAAGCGATACACACAGTAATTAGTAACAAACAACAACAAATATAAACCGCCACAGAAGAACCGCCTTGGAACGGTCGATGGAAAGAATTCCACTGGGGGTCTTAAATCGATTTTACATGGCCATAATCCTCGCCCTTACCTCTGTCGCGGTAAACACTAATTTTGTTTAGTCCGCATGAAGGCTTCCTAACTCGTCAGTGTAACATCTAATAAGTCCAATATTGAATTTTGAAATTAAATCAGAACGTCCATAAAAATTTAAAAAGATATCTTTGCGTAGTTTATGGTACAGATAACTCTGATTAAGAAGTTTAGCCGTTAACAATTTATTACGAGTGTTGAAGTCAGTTACATGACTACACACTCTGGCAAATCAAATTAATTGCGAAATATAAACGACATAGGATGGCGCACCTGGAACATCACCATCCAAAAAAGGAAAATTTACAATCGCAAAATAAACATCATCGCGTTATCATAAATTTTGCAAGAAACAAACCCATCTATAATAGATAGATGTAAATCCGAAAACGGGGCCTCGGTATCAGAAGAATTTGCCTTATTTAACTGAAGTTCGGGGAAGAGGGGGGGTGGGTGGTAAATTTGACTGATCAAACCATCGAAATAGGTATTGTCAATATTTAATAAATCATCCAAATATCTATAAGTGAAGCTAAAAGCTTAAATAATTTCTGACTGGTTTTCAGCAGAAAGGGACATCATGAAGACTATCTAATAACAAAAAAAAAAAAAAAAACGGCCACAAGTTGTGCGCAGTTGGTACCCATCGGAATACCCACAACTTGTCAAAATAACTTAGTACCAAATCTTGTATAAATATTGTCAAGTAGAAAGGTGAGAGCTTCAAACACTTTCTGACATGACCATAAAGTATAAATTTTGATGCTCTTCAGAAGTGAAAAACGCATTTATCACATTACATGCAAGATAGAGGGAGGCTTCCCTTTGAAAAATGTCCATTCAATTAAATCATTAAGTTTTTATAAGATAATGAGGAAGTGTAGTCTAAAGGTTGGAAAAATCATAAGTAGACAGACCTTAAGCACGAAAACGCCTGGATTTCAATTTATTTAAAACTTCATTAGAATTTTTATAGACCAAAACAAATTTCTACCTCATCTTTCGAAGACTTTGTCGCAATTTTAAAACATGTTTTTTGATGGCAGTAAAATATGGAGTTAATAATTTAAAGAGTTCAGTGGTGGTACAAGAGCTTGAATTTGCAATAAACCGTGCTTTGTATGGTCGTTTATGAAGTTTAGGTAACCAAAATAACGTAAGAAGCTTGTCTTCGCCTTCTGTAACACAGACAGCAAACTTGGTGGCTGAATGACAAATATGGTCATCAACTAAAGCCCTCTCTACAGCTAAAGGCTGAAGTTCATCGGCCTTATTACCACCAAGTTCTTGCTGAAGAGTGTTAACATAGTGAAGCCGTCAAACAACGACCACATTGTTAGCGGCCTTATCAGCTGGAGCCAAAACAAACTTCTTATGAAATTCTTGAATACCTGGTTTAAGGTGACGTAAAGACGTCTTAGATTTAGGAGGTAATAAGTTCGTATTTTGCGAATAAAAAGAAATGCGTTTGTTCACTTATTTCAGAATGCTAAGTTTCCATTCTTTAAGAGCTTTATGCTCAACATACTGTCGTTTACCAAATTCATTCCAGGCAGAAGCGATTTCATCTCTACATTTATTGAAATCAATTTCAGAAGGAAATCGATATTTCGGTCCTTTAGAAATTATATTACGTATCCTAGAATCAGGAATAAATTTAAATTGCCAGTAATAATATGACCAGCAGCAGGATAGCAATACACTGAATTTTTACAGTCACATGTATCAGGAGTGTTAGTGTCAATATCAAGATCAGAAACAAGTTTATTGAAATTAAACATGATATATCTAACAGGTTTGTTGTAGTCATAGCAAATTATGGGTGTTTCAGTATTTTGAAAATAAGCAGGAATTGATGAAATAACCGAACTGTCCCGGAAGATACTAGGTCTAGGTAAATCTATAAAATCCAAACCCTTCTTAATGAAGGATATTTTAATGTAATGACGGTTGTGATTAATTTCAGAATCGATCAAATGACGAAGAGTACCCTGAGTATAACCTCTAGTTAAAAGAGAAGCGTCGTATAATTGATTAGAACTATCGTAGAATCCAGAATCTGTATTACAGAAATTGGTAATGAACTTAGAAAACCAAGCATTGAGTGGCGTCCATGATTCAATAATATTATGGACAGTCACTTCAGTCTGGTATTGTTTCTTTTAAAAGCACGTAATTTACGTTTATGATTACCATTTTTTCTGGAGCCCTGCGATCTAGTTTCACGCTTTCGACAATCCAGAAGCGAGAAAATATCAAAGTCGGGCATTTTAGATATATTACCCTCATGACAAATGTCATTAAAGCCCAATGGGAAAGGTGTCTGTAATAATTTAATCCATTTTTATTCAGTTTCATGCCGTTTAATAATTTTAAACCTAGCTGTAGAATTTACATCATAATAATTTTTTTCCACTGGTTGTATAGAAATATCTTTTATAGAATAACTGACGGTACGAGAAAGTGTCAGTGTTTGCTACTCATTCTACGATAATGTTCGTTAAATGCGATTAGTTTGCCCGACATACTGTATTTTACAATTAGCAGTATGTCAGATTATCCAATATATCCAATCCGTAGACTTACATGTCAAATCGGACATGTTCACTACAGAAAAACGTCTACCGATTACAGACGAAGAAACGGTAGACGCATTGCACATATGTGAACAGCACCTGTACCCTGTACCTCTTAGCATTGCACATGGAATTACTGGGATACATTCCACTTCTTTTGAAAGGATTAGTATATTTCCGAAGAATGGGCGATTTGACCAGTACTGAAATGTGCAACACCGGCCACGCCCTCTAGGACCGGCTTAATCAGAACTCTATTTTCAAAATGATACCAAATGAACTCAATGATTCCAAAGGACCAGAAAATATAATCTGCACTAAATCGCTTAGACTTTGAAATCTTCCCGCGCTCACGTCGGTACACATCTTTTCGGCGTGATCGAGCCATTGGCACAGAAGGGGAGGAGTTTTTATTTTGGTTAAAGATACTCTTATCGCATCTCGGCAAAGTAACTTCGAAACAGATTGTGAAATTTGGGTCAAGACTGAGGTAGCTCATAGTAAGCCATTGTATATATCAGCCTACTATAGATCCCAAGAAAATGATGTTCACAGCTTAGATGAATTTAAAGCATCTCTGAGCAAGATGAACGGTCACATTTGGATTCTTGGGGGGACTTAAATTTTCCAAAGCTCGATTGGGATGAAAATCACGCACCCCACACCAGGCAAGGCTGTAGTTTTCCCTAACTGTATGTGGATTTTAGGAGCCGTTTGGATGATTTCAGCTTAGTCCAATGGTCAACGAACCCACCAGACTAGGAAATATTATAGACCTGTTCCTAACAAATAAAGACACACTGGTCACACAAGTTTCCATCTTACCTGGCATATCTGACCATGACATCGACTCCTCACTGGTCAACATTAAGCCTATTATTCCCAAACAAGTACCCCGTGTCATGCCTCTATACCATAAGGCTGACTGGACAGATTCTAAGCTTACGCTAAGGACAAATGCGAGGAACTCATAAAAGACCACCCATCGAAAACTGTAGAATAGAAGTGGAGGCAATGCTCAGGAATCAAAGGGAAAGAAACACAAACATGAAACCCAATGGAAACATCAACAGCGGAAAGGACACTTACTTTTCCACAAAATGGCCACAAAGACCTCTGGAGTTCCTTTAAATCCGTAATCCACAATGGTATAGCGAAATTCGTACCAAAGAAAAGTCTCCTGTGGATTACCCAGCCCATTAAAAGACTCATTTGGAAAAGAAACTCTCTCTTTCTGAAACTGAAATCCACCAAAAGTACGAAAGGCCGACATAATTTCTAAAAAACAAACAACTTGTTAAACAGAAAATTAAGCAGTCCTATGATTCATACATCGATGACATTAAAGGTATCAACACCACTGATCGCACTGATCAGAACTCGTATTCTGGCATGATAGACCCTGACAAGGGTCAGTCAAGCTTTTCAATAAAAACACTTTTCTCCCTTATTAAAAACTCGAGGCAAGCCTCCCAAGGAATGGCACCACTAAGATATCCTGACTGAGAAACATTTGAAACACAACCCCCGGACAAAGCCAACATAGCAAACAGGCAATTTCATAAGGCCTTCACAAAAATCACCTCTCTCACTCAGCCAGCTTGCCACCCAGACCATACAAAATTGGCTGGATGATGGGAATATTAGCAAACAATATACCCCATCTACACTTCACTGTAAATACCCACTTATTCCCGAAATCTTATTCTGGCATCTTAAAGTTGCTATGCAATCTAAATCGTCAAAGCTTCAGGACCTGACTCCATAAAACCCATTATTCTGAAAAATCTAAGCAATGAAATAACCCCTTTCCTTGCCATTTTATTCCAAACGTCACTTAACACAGGCCAGGTCCCAAAGGACTGGGCCAAAGCATGTGTTACCCCCATCTTCAAATAGGGGGATAAGAGCGACCCCATTATTTATCGCCCCATATCACTAACATGCATTCTTTGCAAAGTGATGGAGCACATTGCAGCTTCTAGCCTGTCCAAGCATCTTAAATGCTATAATATACTGTATGACCTCCAACATGGTTTCAGAGAGAGAAGGTCTTGTGAAGCCCAGCTCATCCAGTTAGTTGATGAGCTTGCACGAAACACTTCACAAGATCGCCAAACGGACCTTATTTTACTAGATTTTATTAAGGCCTTCGACAGAGTAAATCAATTAAAGCTGCTTCACAAATTTCACCAACATGGTGTTAGAGGCAATACTATTCCTGGATCAAAGCATTTCCGATTGGGCGTTCTCAAACAGTAGTTCTGGAGGGAGAATACTCATCAGAAATCCCTGTAAATTCTGGAGTACCACAAGGTTCTGTGCTTGGTCCCTTACTATTTCTTATTTACATAAACGACCTACCTGAGAATATGCACTCACAGGTCCGACACTTTGCTGATGATACAGCAATTTACAGCACAGTCAATAACCAGGATGACTCTGACACACTTCAAAATGACCTTGACACCATACAAACATGGGAAACCCTGCGGGATATGGATTTTAATCCAAGTAAGTGTCAAGACTTACACATAACAAAATCCAGGCATCCAGCTAAGCACAGCTATATGCTACATGGACACGCGCTAGAAGCAGTTGATCACGCCAGGTATCTAGGCCTAGATATCAGCAAAGACCTGAGCTGGAATACTCACAAAAATAAGATTACAAAAACAGCAAACAGGACACTAGGCTTCTTGAAAAGAAACATCAAAACAAAACACACAAGCATTCGCGAAGCAGTATATCAGACTTTAGTTCGCCTCCAAAGTAGAAGTAAAACAAAGATCAGGAATCGATACAATTAACTTACTCCACCCATCAAAGACACAAAAGGGAAAGAAAAACAAACATTAAGCGACCAGACCATAATGGAAACCTAAACAAAGGAAGGCCATAAGGACAGTTACTTTCCCACAAAATGGCCATATGGCCATCCAAAATAAAAAGACACAAGTGAGACACACAGTTAGTAACAAACAACACCATAAATAAACCGCCACAGAAGAACCGCCTTTGAACGGTCAGTGGACTGATTTCCACTGTGGGGCTTAAATCGATTTTACGTGGCCACAATCCTCGCCCTTACTTCCGTCGCGATTTAGACAAATAATATGTTCAGTCCGCATGAAGGCCTCCTAACTCATCAGTGCAACATCTCCGTGAACACTAAAAATCAAAGAACAACAGAGGTGAGACAACGGTGAGGACTCGACAGCAAGAAACCACTGAAATGCTGGAGCAAAAGAAAACCAACAGTTAGACTCCGATGGGCCCGACCAGAGACAGAGCATCAGGCACCAACCAACATTACCTTGAATTAGATCTCTCTGATTCTCAATAAGCCTTTACGTTGGAGCCGTCATAGAATCTGAGGCCTGACCCACCGGCGTGCAATTAAAGAGGGAAGCAAAGTTGCCAACCGTGATTGGGTTAACTACCATGCATGCAGTCTGTCGTATAACATCCATATTGTACCCAATCTTTTTATATCGAATAATGATTTTATGAATATGCATCCCCTGTGTGGAGCCCATACACACAGACCTATATAAATAAAATTGAAATGGCTCAAAGACGGACCATACGATGGGTTAACAGCAATTACTCCCCTTATGCTAGTGTTACAAGCATGCAAACCTCACTAGGGTGGCGTTCACTTGAGGACAGGCAAGCTGACGCCCGCCTGATACAATATTACAAAATAGTAAATAGTTGCTGTTCCCCTCTCTACATATATTAGCCATCCCGTCCGGCTGACCAGGCATATACACCCCCTTCACTACGTCCAGATACCGACTACAGCCAGCTACGTCTAATACTCTTTTTTCCCCTTTGCTATTGTACAGTGGAATCAATTTCCCCATGATCTTTCTGTCCTCCAAGACCTAGAGTCATTTAGATCAGGGGTAAGGACAGTGTCACACTATATGCCCTAATCGACAACACTTGTTTTATCGGATTTAATTCTGTTCTGTGACATAAACTCTTAACTTTTCCTTCATACTGTCTCACTTTTACTTCTTTTACTTTGTCTTGCGCGAACCCTCTGTGCACACACCTGAACGATAGTCCTCTTAACGGGGTTGCTGCAGTATAAATTGATATAGATTAAATCATTTCTCCAGAGTTGCATGCTTACCACACACACATTCAATTCTTCAATGAGATTCTCCCAGTTCTGGTACATTGTGTTCAATTCACCAGTATATTACACCCGGCTCTGGTTCAGTGAAGAATTTATCTTCTATAACATCACATTAACAAGCCCGTGTAATGAACAACCCATCTAAACTCCACTGTATATTTAGGAAAAATAGATGAAATCTTGTCAGCACACTTTCTCAAAATACATTTAAAGCTAGAGCTTGGAATCTGGGGAATAGATTGGTATTGATGAGCTTTTGAATAATTTCTAAAAACTACAATGAGTTATGGCGCTTTGAAACTTTGGGCATTTGTACATCGCATGCTTTTGGGTGCATAGCGTAAGTTTTGAACTATGCATGCTAGGGTTTTTTAAATTTCGTATATGGTGAAAAAAATGACGCGGTTTTCCCCCCATCAGGATTATGCTTCTTTTCTGAGTTAATGCCTGCTGAAAATAATAGATGATATCTTGTCCGCAAATTATCTCAAATAATATTTATCATATGACGTCGTTGATAAGCAGTGGATAACGTCGTGTAAAAAAATCGTATGACCACACGAGTAATAACACTTTGGCGGGATTAAGTAACGTCATGACGACGTCCATGTCAACACTGCATTTTTTCGTAGAAAAACTGTCAAATTAGAAGGCGATAAAATCCAATTTAAAGTAGTCATATGATAAAGCGAATCTTACACTCATGGTCATTTCATATGATATTTATGAAACTCGCCGAAGGCTTGTTTCATAAATATCATATGAAATTACCACTCGTGTAAGATCCTCAATGTAAGGCATAGCCTTGAAAGTTCATGAATGGACTGCTAGAGATGAGTAAATGACCTGATAACCACTGGAAGAAATTCTGAAAAATAATTCATGAGCCATGGCCCTTTCTGAATTTGGGCATTTGTACACTGCATGTTTTGTGATGCGTAGCATAACTTTAGAATTATGTATGGAAGAGTTTTGAAATTTCATATATGGATCCCTCATGGAAAAAAATAGCTAACACATTTTTTCTCGCCAAGAATATGCCGCGTTCCTGGGTTATAGTCCTTGTCTGCAAAATGTCTAAAGAAGTATTTAAGCTCGAGCCTTGCAATTTAATAAATGAATCGGTAATGATGAATAGATAACCCGATTAGTTTTTTAATAAATTCTGATTAACATTGGGATGTAATCTTGTTCCTTCGTTATGTCCCTTTGAAAATTTTGGCATTTAAGAGCAAGGATAAAGTTGGGGCTTAGCGTTTTACAAACACCATTTCTAGTTATTTTTTCTTATTTCTGCACTAAGACACTTAGAACCGCCCCAATAAGGCAATGCTAATGAACACCTTAAAACAATAGTTGGAGTATTAATGAGAATATAACAAATTCCCATCAGAAAATTAACCCTTTTGGAGACAAGAAAGACTGCACTGTGCCACAATGACGTGTTATTCATTACGATAATACACCCGTGCGACATAGTGCATTTTTTTCGCGTCTCCAAAATGGCTGTTTTCCCGATGAAAATCCATGATATTTTTCTTATTTATACTGCAGACGTAGGTTGTGACACCTATGGAGCAGAAATAAGAAAAATAATTTATACCTCCGTAGACCCCAGTTTTCTCAATGTAAAATGGGGGTTAGAGGGGTGTTTATTACACGAACTTGTTTACATGATGTGTAGTGATACCAGTAATTTTGTGACATGTGTATCTGACTTGGAATTCTTTGGAACCTAGGTAAACACTGTATTAACAGGTTTGCTATTCCAATAAATAAGACCTTAACAAAGAACCTTTCTACCTCGAAGGTTTTATTTAACAACATTATTTAATTCTCATAAATGAAACCTTTGTCTAGGAATCACAGCGCACATTATATAGAATAAAATAAAAGTGAAGGCAGTGATCATGAATCGATACAATTAACCCACAGTCTCCATTAGAGACACCAAAGGGAAAGAAACACAAACATGAAACAACTAGACCATAATGGAAACATCAATAGCGGAAAGCCAAAATGACCGTTACTTTCCCACAAAATAGCCAATTGGCTATCCAAAACAAAATCATATAAGCGATACAGAACACTCAAAGACAAACCATAACAAAAACCGCGACAGAAGAGCCGCCTGGGAACGGTCAGTGAAACGAATTCCACTGGGCTGCTTAAATCGATTTTACGTGGCCACAATTCTCGCCGATTCAGACAAATTTGACCAGTCCGCATGAAGGCCTCCTAACTCACCAGCGCAACATCTCCGTGAACAAAAAAATCAAACAACCATAGAGATGAAACAACAGTGAGGACTCGACAGCAAGAAACCACTGAAATGCTGGCGCAAAAGAAGACCAACAGATAGCCTCCGAATAAATTCATGAAGTGTTCATGTTCGTCCGTGTCACGTTCTGTGGACATCTCCATTTTAGCCTCTGCCTGCTGTGTTAGATACAGCCAACTGATTGGGACTTTCTTCTGTCTTACACGTTGTGGGTCCTTGCTCACAGTTTTCCTGTCTTGTTTCGCCACTGTCTCGTGTCGTCTCCGCCCTATCACGGGGAGTAAGTTTATGGCCATGTAGGGTAGACCATGTCGTGTTGCTACTATGCCGGCTTCCTTTCATTTGGGTATCCATATCATCAATATCAACACGATGTGGAAAATAAACAACCATGATCTGAAATAATTTAATCATGTTGACTGCAGCATGCATTCGAATGCATCTAGCGCGACATCTCATTGGTTAAACGTCAAAAGTGCGCACTGATTTTGTATGTTATTGTTTGGAAATTAACTCGTCACGCATTTCACCGGCAATCATTCGGTTTTATGCATCTGACCGCTCTGAGTGTTTTTGAAAAGTTACAGTAGAATATGGATAACTACATTGAACAATTGTCATTATGGAAGGTACATCTTGAGGTTTGTGGTCGCAAGTTATTTTACAAAAATGAAATTTCCAACCGTAAAACCTCCGATTTACCTCCCAAAAGGAGAATTTCGAATGCAGTTTTCCCTTGATTACTACTCCAGCCAAAATTGTTGCACAGTCTTCCAAGTTACTGAAAGGTATTATTCTCTTACATGTAATAAAAAGTGTATGTTTTTACACCAGTCAGAATCAAAAGACCGTTTACACGACCAATCTCACGAGTGACATTAAACACAACACTATCAAAGGTGAATGTGACACGAGTAACTCTTCCGTTGAAAGAAGAATCTCAGCGCACAAGAAAAAGGTACCTTTCACCACGGTAAGCAGCAAAGGCTATGGAGAGTGTGCGCTTTTCTCGACAGAGCCTTTGGTTGTCACAGAACTGTTCAGCAGACCTTAAGGGGAATGGAAACACCTTCAGGGGAGGCAACTCTTGCAAAAGTATTTTTGTCTCCAATGTCACTAAGGATCAACTCTCAAATAAGAGAATCTGCTTCTGGAGAGCAAATTCGTTCCTTTAAAAGTAGACCCCTTTCTCAGGGCTTACAGAAAAGCGAACAGAAAGTCCCGAAAGTTGTCTCCCTTTGACAAATGGCTGAAGAATCTGCCAGGTGTTCCCATTCCCCTTAAGGTAGCTTAAAACTAGTCTTACCGCTTGGCTGCGCACATGCATTGGAAGAACATAAATATTAGAAAGCCAAGAACTCTTTTCGCCTGTGTCGATTGATTGATTGTTTGGGTTTAACGACACGTCAACCCTTGTGGGTCATTTTGTGTCGACTCCCCGACAAAGGCAGAAAAGAGATAGAAAAGATAGTAGAGGAGATGAAAGTGAGGGACAGAGGAGAAAAAGGAAATACATGGAAGTGTAGAAACAGAAGAAATAACAAAGTCCCCCTCTACCCGTACCTGCTGCAAGGACAGACGGCCTTGTCCAACTGTAAGCTGATATCAGTTGGACACCTCAGTGACGCAATATACACATCATGTCTGCCTCAACCAACCAACCACTCGCCTGTGTCGGCACAGGTGTTAAACTATAAAGTAATCCAAGAATTGTTGGAAACTAACAGTGAAACTTGATTACTGGGCATCTAAGAGACACGGGTACAAACATGTAGTTCAAGCCAATGATGATTGCTCTTAGCACCAGGCCAGGAGGCATTTAGGGACTAATACCAGTAAGTCTTTTTGATTTTCTATAAAATAAATAGAGGATCTTACATAGGTGTTCATGTATTATTGAATTTATTAGACGAGTTGAGGAAAAGGGATAAAATGCGAGGCTTTGCCGAGCATTTTATCCCTTTTCCTCAACGAGTTTACTAAATTCAATAATACATGAGCACGAATTCAAGATTCTATTTATCATATGACATTTAAAACCCATTTTATCCACGATTGTTTAACGCAAATGTTAATATTCCGTCACTAGTAAACGCGACGTCGTTAAGGACGCCGTACATGTAACGTTACGGGGCGTATCTAACTAATTGCATATTTCATCCACTAGTGGATTATCGAATTTATTACATGGCGTTATTACACTCAAACGCGACGTCATATGATAAATAAAGGTATGTTATGTGCATGAATTAGAATCGTCCTATCAGGGTGATTCTAATGAGTACACACAGCATACATTTTCTCTCTGAATTATCCTTCACTACTTTATATTTTGAGCTATGGGAACAATTCCATAGGGACTCCAGAAGAGTTTCGCCTACGATGGTAAACCAGCAGTCCGTATTCCAGTCACTAAAACATTTCAATACTATTATGTTATTAAGTGATTTCGTATTGGCTCAGTTACCTGTAACTGCTTCAATGCGAAATTACTTGATTAATGACAATTTTATTAATTGGCACAATTAAAAAAGACGGTTATTGATTTTTTGAGCTCACTTGACCTACGGTTTATATTGGTTGACCTGGTCTTAATATGGATGACCTCCGATTAATACAGGATAGTCAGTTATTCTAACACAGTGCGCCTACATAGGCAGTGGAAAATAACTGTGTTTTATTCAACAACAAATCACGGCAAGGAAAAGCGTGACGAGTGACGTCGTTAAAAACTGCCAATTTATGACTTCACTAGTCGATTTCCTTGACGTTAGAGGGTGTCACGTCATATTTTCGCATCGAAAATTTTGAAAAGGATATAAATGCATGTGTTTCAGTCGATACTATTAGCAGGATTTTTTCTAACAATGGCGAAAATGTGTGAGATTTTGAAAGAAACAACAGCATTATTGCCGATTTCCAGCCTGTTAGAATCGAAATAGATCAGCTCTAGTTTGTGATTTGTCGAGTAATAAATCACAGTTTGTCGGTCAGTAGTAAGTAGACAATTCACGCGCGCTACGAGCTCGTGATTTGATCTACTTAACAACTGACCTCTAAACTGTGATTTATTAATCAACAATTCACAGTTAGAGCTGATCTATTTCTTAATTAAAACGGTGGTGGGAAAGGCAACATTTACGAGGCATCTTTACTTACCTTAGGAATGAAGACAATAAGCTGTGATGCCGTTGTTCCAATGATCAAGATTCCAGATGTTATTCCATACAAGAGAACAACCTTATCTCCTAGAGCCAAACTCAAGGTCAATCCGACAGCGCTCAGTACTACGGCATTGTATAGACACATTCCAATTAGCTGTGAATCATTTAGGGCTGCTATTTTTACCTATAAATAGACAGGCCAATTGTCATATAGGGAGTTTAATACTGCGTATGTCACAGAACTGAAAATAATGAATATTTTTCTGGGCCAGACTAGCCAGTTTTGGCCAGTTAGGCCTCATCAGTGATCCTCAGATATCTTATTATTATATGGGCCCCGTCAAGCGATGTTGGTACTTATCGCCTATGCGAGCAGTGAATCAAAAGGAACCTTCAGACAGAAAGCCATATCCCTGGCCCCTCTGAATGGCTGGGCATGCGCAGTTAAAATTTGTCATGACGGAATGCTCGAAGACACAAATTCGCTTGGCGGGGCTCATATACCAACAAAAATGCTGATGTCTACTAACAGTTTTCGGACACAGAAATAAAAGTTCTCGTATCACCCTACATGTACTAACTTTTTTCAGATTCTGTATCATCACCATTGCTGGCTCTGAGCTCCGGCATTTGATGCGTCATCAGAGAGCAGCCATGTATAACCCAGAACCAGACGTGTGACATGATGAAGTCACTTAAATACACACTACCACTCCGCGTCTCTTATGGTAATTTGATCTGGAAACATCCATTCCACTTGATATAATACAGCAGATAGAGTTATACAAGATAAGCTTACATTCACAAGAATATATGGCTACTCCATACAGAAAATAACAGAAAACTACATTTAACCCTTATATTGAACTAGGATATGCTCTACTTTGCAAATAGTGTAAATGCAATCAGATGGTTGGCCCCCGCCCATAGGGGCTTGAAGAAATACATGGGCTGCATGATGCTTCCACGCAGAGCTGAATCCGGCCCGCACACTAGTGCTGGTAAACCGCTTAGAGGATCTAAGCCTGTCCAGGAACCGCGGTGCGAGGCGGACCGTCCATGCTAATAAACCCTATTGGTTTCATTGGGCGACAGGGCTTGAGATGTCATTTCATCTCAATGTCGGGTAAAAGTCCCACAAAATTGGAAGCAACGTCTCCAAAATGACCTTCACAGTGTTGACGAGGACGTTAAACCTCAAATCAAACAAAAAAATAAAGCAATCAGATGGTTTCTGGTCAGTACATATATCCACTCTGAGATTTCGTTTAGGAATTTGTAGAAATAAATTTCATCTGATAATCTGATTGGTTGGCTGAATTATTTTAAGGGTTAAATGCATATCTACATTCTAAATTGTTTGATGACAACTTTTATTAATGTACATACATTTAGCTTATTTAATGTGGTTCAATCTGATATAAATTTTGTAAGGATATATTAAAAAACTTTTTTTCCAGTTTTGATTTAAATGAGTCTGGTAACTGACTCATTGTGGTGTTTAAATACGAAAAAGGGTAACAAAGTTAATTTAGGAATGTTAACGGCACACGAATACAGTTTTACAAACATGATATAATGGTATCATTTACAAAAATATTCCATGTGAAAAAAACTTCTCCAGTTTTAGAAATATATATAGAAAATCATTTGGGATCAATGAGTTCATTTAGAATCATTTTGAAATTAGTGCTCTGCTTAAGCCGTATTAGAGGGCGTGGCCGGTGTTGCACATTTCAGTACTTGTCATGAACACACTCGATAAAACCTAGTATGCTATTTTCGTTTATTTGGTGTATCCCTTGCCTCCAAGGGATCTAAATATTCAGAACTTATTTCGCTCAAAAACAGAAACTTTCTCTGCTGGTGGGCTGATGGCGTTATTTAGCTTTCTGAATAGATATCAATAAAAAGTATAAATAAATATCCTTGAAACAGCAGTTGTCCTAACGAGCATTCTCCTCGAAAGTGTGTGTATATCTGCAGGTTTTAAGCAAATGAGATGAATGTCTAAACATGTCCGGTGCTATTAATGTAACTATTTTAACATGTTAGCCCTACTTCTTATACCCCTTTATGCACTGTGATTTTGTTTGCTTGTATTGAGGTTTTACGTCCCGTCAACACCATTTCGGTAATTTTGGATACGTTCCTTCCGATTTTGTCGGACTTTTACCCAACACTGAGATAAAATGACATCTCAAGCCTTACTTCGCATAGGAACCGCTAGGGTTTAAGGAGCGGTCCAACTCGCACCACTTTACCTGAGAAGGCTTAGAGTTTCTAAGCGGTTTAGTCGCGACATCATATTGATGTCAGACTGACGTTGCTTCGCAGTTTTGTGCTAGCTGGTTGTAGAAATATAGATCTTTAAAAATACACGGTATTACCTTTCTTGTTTCAAAAGACAGAAAAGCTCCAAAAGAAAGTAAGGCTCCTTCCATTATACAGATGGTCCAGGAAAAATAACTGTAGTGCTTGGACGTGCAGAGATGAATATACGGGTGCAACTCGGCGTCATTGCCAATTGAATAAACCTTTAAATAAAAATAGAAATGACAGGTAGTGTGCTAGATTGTCCGAAACGACTATTTGGAGGCAATAAATACAATGGAAGCACCACACTGCGCGTATGATAATGGCAAATTTTCAGATTAGAATCTTGTGACAAGTTTGTATAGATACGCAAAGCATGAATTTTGGGGTTTATATCTTGTGAGTGATTATTTGTATTCTGTTAATACTTCAACTGAAGGTTAGATAAAAATAGTTATTTCACTTCATAATCATCTATTTGGTTACCATAGACACTTTAACACAGACAGAGAGCTATCTGGCCTGCTTTAATTGTTGTTTGACGATAAAAGCGCTGCAAGTACTGCATCATGCCTCGCTACTGCACTTACATCGAGCACTGTCGAAACCGAATACAAAATGAAGGTGCATTAGTCTTTCCCTTAATAAAAACTAGAAGTGAAGGCACTGATCAGGAATCGAAAGTTGAAATGAATAAATGATGAGATGATTATTTTCAATGTTCTAAGGGCCAAAAGTTCTCTTTTTCTGCAGTTCACTTCATGGTGCTTCACATTCATGTTAAGTTTGCTGAAAATATCTTAGAACTATTATCTATTCACTAAAACTGTTATTTTTTAATGTTCAAAGTGCCATAATACAAAAATCAGTTATTCAAGATGTATGTTTCTAGTATTCTACATGTCATTTTATGTTGCTTTAATTTTTGCAAGACTTCAAGAAAGTCTCTGGAACCATTTTCAAGTTACAGAAATGGCAAAAGTGTATGACTAGGATTACTGTTTCAAATGTTCAAAGGGTGGCAACCGCGAAAGCAGGTAATACAGACTAACTTTTCAGAACTTATTTATCTTCACAACAGCTGGTGTGGCGCGGTGTAGCGGCCATAAAACTTCTCCCCGTACCTCATGATAGTGCTGATTATATTTTCTGGTCCTTTTAGGATCATTGAGTTCATTTTGAATCATTTTGAAAATAGGGTTCTGCTTAGGCCGGCGCTAGAGGGCGTGGCCGGTGTTGCAAATTTCAGTACTGGTCATGAACAGACTCAATAAAACCGAGTCTGCTATTTTCGTTTATTCGGTGTTTTCTTTGCTTTCAAAGGATCTAACTATTCAGAACTTATCTATGATTCTTGTGTTCTGCAGATCAAGTCATAGTGATATACATTTGAATATAGAGGATCTTACATAAGTGTTCATGCATTATTGAATTTATTAAACGAGTTGATGAAAAGGGATAAAATGCGAGGCTTTGCCAAATGCAAGATTCTATTTATCATATGACATTTAAACGCATTTTATTCCCGATTGTTTACAAAAATGTCAATATTCAGCCGTTAGTAAACGCGACGTCGTTAAGGTCGTCGTACTTGTAACGTTACGGGACGAATCTAGCTAATTTGCATATTAAATCCACTAGTGGATAATCGAAAATATAACATGGCGTTATTACACTCTCAGACGTGACGTCATATGATAAATTTGATTAAATAAATAAAGTTTCAAAAATATCTCGAACAGTTTTCAAGTTACAGAGCGGACACAAATTTATTTCAGAAAGCATTACCTTCAACGTTCGAAGGGCCATTGCTACGAAAGTAGCTTAGCTGGAGTTACGGTATTTGTGTTCTGCACCTTTACATTTGTGTAAAGGTTCATTTCAATGTCTGAAATGGTTTCAAACTTACAGAGCGGACATGAGTACATGGTAGAGATGGCTATTTTAAATAATTTCAATGTTTAAAGGGTCGTAACTCCAAAAATGGCAATAACTACTAAAATCAATATACCAGATTTATGGTTTATATCTTCTGCACGTCGTCTTATGTTGCTTTACATTTGTATTAAGATTAACGAAACAAATCTCTAACGGTGTTATGGAGCGAACACCAATACATGGTAGAACTTGCTATGTTCAATGTTCAGAAGGCAATTACTCCAAAAATAGGGACATCAGCGTTACCGTTCATGAGTTCTGCACGTCGACTGATGGCGCTAAACGTTTTTGTGACGTTTCGGGAAATTATCTCAAATGATAACATAGCTATGGAGCGTACACGAAATCATGAAGTGCGGACGGACACTCAAAATTTCAGAGGCTATAACATAATACCCCGCCACTTTTTGTGGCGTGGCATAATAAATGTGATCTCTCTTTTTCGTGTTAAACTACTAATTCTAACACAGCGCGCCTATATAGGCAATGGAAAATAACTGTGTTTTATTCTACAACAAATCACGGCATGGAAGGGCGTGTCGAGTGACGTCATTAAAAACTTCCAATTTATGACGTCACTAGTCGATTTCCTTGACGTTGGACGGTGTAACGTCATTTTCTCGCATCGAAAACGTTAGAAAAGGATATAAATGCATGTGTGTCAGTCGATAATTTTAGCGGGATTTCTTCTAACAATGGCGAAAAGTTGTGAGATTTAGAAGGAAATAACAACATTATTGCCGATTTTCAGCGTGTTAGAATCGAAATAGATCAGCTCTAGTCTGTGATTTGTTGAGTAAAAAATCACAGTTTGTCGGTCAGTTGTAAGTAGACAAATCACGCGCGCGACGCGCTCGTGATTTGTCTACTTTACAACTGACCTCCAAACTGTGATTTATTACTCAACAAATCACAGTTAGAGCTGATCTATTTCTTTAACAGAAGATGTTTACCCTTATCCTGCTGAACACAACTATCCCTACCCATGCAAACAGTGTAAATCCAGATTAGAAGCCATCTGGATTTACACTGAGGTAATTTGGTTGTTGGATAGTCAGAAATGGGTGTGGCTAGTGTAATTTATTCAGCAGGGTAAAGGTCAATATTTCTCCCTATTAACGCAAATTTTAGGGTGTTCATATAAAGTTGTTACCATTGATGTTCACTATCAAATACATTTCTAAAAACAGACGGTCATAATACTTTCAAAGTAAGCTCGAAATTACCATACCTCTTTTGATAAGAGTCGTGTTTCTAAGTATATTGGGTCGATTAACTCCCAGGCCACAAGAACTAGACCAAGTATGCCAACAATCGCTAGGACTATTCCAACCAACTGATAATCTTTAATTCGCTGTGAAATAAATAAAAGGAATCTATATACAAAGAAGATCTACCATACGAATTCTATAAAACGAGCCTACGGGAAGTATGACGCTAAATCACAAAAATAAATTCTGTCAACTTGTTTATTACATGAGAACATTTTGGATTAAAAAAAAAAACGTTGCGCTTCTCTTTCGGTTCACCTTTGATTTTTTTTTTCAAATTACGGGCGGACTTTGTTAATGCGTGAATCACGACAGAACCGTTTATAAAAATACGTTTTAAAATAGAAGTGAAGTCAATGATCAGGAATCGATACAATTAACCCCCAGCTCCCAGTAGTGACACCAAAGGGAAAGAAACACAAGCATGAAACAACTATACCCTAATGGAAACATCAATAGCGGAAAGCCAAAAGGACAGTATGCACAAGGTAATGTTCGCGAAAACAAGGTAAAATGACAAAAACAGGTTTGCTATTCTGTTAATTCTGTCAAGGATTATGACTAAACATACTATTAACAACAATGGATGTGTCCGGATTAATTTATCGAATAATCCACTGCCAAAAATCTAGGAGTGAAAGCATTAATTAGCGCGAAATGACTATTTTGGAAATTTACTCACAATCTGATGAAGCTTTTTGTTAGCGAAGATCTTGTACACCCGCCAGGTCTTGGAGAAAAGAGCACCAAAAGCCATCGAAAATCCGATTGAAAATGTACATACGCGTACCTGAAATAGAGTAATGTTTATTTTGTTATGAAATTGTGTGACTTCTTAATTGTAATATTACAAATATGAATACTGAATGCTCGCTAGAACGCCTAAAATGTGTTCGCTGTTTGGATAGTATATATTTTTCTATTTATCATATGTCATCGCGCCTGAGAATGTAATTTAACGTCATGTAATACGGAAATCCACTAGTGGAATAAATATGCTTATTATATACCCAGAAAATGTCCATTTTACTTTGTACGGAAGTTACCGGTCAATATTATTCCATATTGCCCCTAGTCAAGTTCATATTGCCCGTAGATAAGCAGTCACGTTCACAATAGAACTACTTTCAAACTAATGTCCATTTCGATACTAAAATTCAGCATTCATCAGTCGACTGAAATAACCTAAAACAAAACGAATATAGGCTGTGACAAGGTGCATAAAGCGCATTTTATGCTAGCAAATATGACCTACCTGCAGTCTGTTTAGATATTCAATAATTTCTTTTAGGAAATCAAGAGTAGTTTGAAAGATTCGGTAATCAAAGCGCCAAAGGCACTGAAATGACAGATTCTATGAGACAATCATAACACTGTGAAAACTTACAGAAAGCCTTTCTAAAAAGATCTTAAAATTTAGAAAAGTAGTTCTACAAATCTAATTATATGATACGTTTGCAGAAGTGCCATTCGATGTTTCAAATTTTTCGAAAGAAACTGTATGTTTTCGAAACCAAACATTAAAATTCAAGTTTTAACAATGCTACTGTCCATAAGAAACAGTTTTGTCTGGTCGGTTGTGGATACCTCTCCCCAAAGACACTCTATGGGAAAGAGATCGGAGGAGAAATGCTGGCTAAGCCAGAACATGAATTCCATTGGCTTGATAAATGTTTGAGTAAGAACAGCACTATGAGACCGCGCGTAATCATGTTGGATAAGATATCCCGGAACCATGTGAGGCCGAAGCACTTGATTGATGTAACGTCTCGCTGTTCAGTCCACGTCTCAGTAAGATGGCGATCCAGTAGATGATAGATCATAAACCTGTGGCACCCAAAAATCAGTGTCAACGTCAACCACTTTCCGACCAGCTTCTAACTGTCCAGGAGGCACGCTTTCGATCCTTTAATGAAAACGTTGCAATACGCTCTGACCTAATGTTTTTTAGAACAAATTGCAGTTTTTCTTTTCTAGGCACAACCTTATATAACACATCAAAAGTTTGGTCCTGAACATGTGGTTTCTTTCCGTACTGGTGTGTAGGTGGTGCACAGGATCGACGTGGCCGGACTGGTAACCTGACGTCATGTTGGACTGATTTAACCTTTTTTGCTCAAGGGAAATTATTTTGTTTCAGAATCAAAGCATTGAGAGTGCTGGTGGGTCGATCACTTTCGAGTGTATGTTGGGGTAATAGCCCTGGGCTGAGATTTAAACTGTTTCATTTAACTCTGAAA
This sequence comes from Lucinisca nassula, assembly GCA_963580285.1. Classification (NCBI taxonomy): domain Eukaryota; kingdom Metazoa; phylum Mollusca; class Bivalvia; order Lucinida; family Lucinidae; genus Lucinisca; species Lucinisca nassula. The sequence continues at coordinate 53,369,228 of OY757023.1, read as the reverse complement.
TTGAGTCTACACTGTTTGACAAGCTCACCATATGATTCCAGGATAACCCTCTTTAGTCTTATGGAATACTCTGATTTCACTGCGGCTAGTCTCTACAAGAAAAAAGGTTATTCTGACAAGTCAGTGTTAGTTACGTAGACGTTAGCACTGAAGCGCTTATCTTATTAGTAACTTCGCATCGAATGACAAACAATAAACCCAAACAAAGCCGCGTCGTTTGTCAGTGTTGTGTACATGTAAGTGTTATCTGTAAAATCTGCACATGAATCAAACATTGGGTCTATCAAACAATGTAAACTCATATCAAACGCCGCAGAACATGGTGCTGATCTTGTTCTACACCTTTTGCATTACTCACTGTTAGTTATTAACATTTTAAGTTTAAACGAAACCGTCCCAGTCTCCGTTCATGACCAGCCTGTACTAAGAGACAATCGGCAAGAATAGTGTCAGTGCTTTCATTTATTCACTGCCTTGAGTTTCTGGAGTGAACTCTTCCATCACTGATGTTGGGCCCGTCCATTCTGCTAAATATGGCACCTAGAATTATATCACAGGACCTACACTTTTTGCATAGGTATCTGTACCATATTCCAGGGTTGTAAGGGGCAGCCTTTCTTTCCAGTTTCTCCAGTCACATCTGTGTACGCAAAGTCCAATATACACCTAAGTTGTAACTGTCCTAGACTTGACCTCGAAAGTCAGAAAACCCATGCATATTCTTGTCGGCAGCTGACCTTGTCCTACAGTAGGCTGGTCTTTACGGGATAAATATTGACAGCACTGTTAGAAAACCGTGTAGAACCTGGGCAGACTGCTGAGCAGACACCGCAATGATCTGGGTTTACAGTGTTTGCAAAACCCGTCGCACGATGCAGCTGATTCATATGAAATGCTGAATCTATTCTCTGATCGTCAAGCTGTCTGCTTCAAGGATAACGCGCTTATAGGATAACTAATACGCGTGTACAATTTGGATTACTGCGCCAAACCGGACTACATTTTGTGCGGACTCGTATGGCAGTCAAAGTCTGAATAAAGCCGGAACTCTTTTGAAACGTGCAGCAGAGCGAGAATAGACAGATAGAATCTGTAATAAAAATGTCGCCCTGCGTTGCGAAACGTCAATGTTTTTAATGACGTCAGATAAACCAGTGTTAACGTCGTCTTCAGTTTGGCGCCAATCGGCGTGGTTTTTCATTGTGTAGGAAGACACTTAACGATCTGCATTATTTTCCATTTCAAACCACTTATAGATATTTACTCTTATTTTGCGTACAGATTTCTAGAATTCTGGCAGACAGTCAAGTTTGGGTATTTAATAAAAAGGTTATTGACTTTATATTGTGAAATATTCGGCACGCGTTCATATGGCGGAGACGTATTCCCAAGCTCGTGCGTCCTTCGCCATTAGAACTCGTGCTGAATATTTCACAATATAAAGTCAATAACCTATAAATATTAGTTACACGTATGACGCCCTTAACGACGCCGCGTTTGCATATGGTGGGGTATTAACATTTTTTTTTACAAATATCTGAATTAAATGCGTTTTAAATGTAATATGATAAATAGAATCTTGCATTCGTGTTCATGTATGTGCTATGGAGCGGGATAACTCACTGGTTAGTGCACTTGCCTCTGATGCTAGAGGTCCCGGGTTAGATCCATGGCAGCGGTGTGAAAATTTAGGTATCCGAACACGCTCCATTGCAAGGATGAATGTCATAAAGTCCACCGTCCTGCGGATCGGGACGTTAACTCGAGATCCCCTGTGCAGGGAGAACAATCTCCTGTGCAGGTTAAAGTACCCTACCGTAATTACATGATTACTGTGTAGCCTGTCATCCTGCAAGATTGGAGTGTATGTAATATACACCGTCTGTGTCCCCTCCTGGGTTTAAGGTGAAACCGGAAGAAAGAGAAATGAGAAATATATAACTGAATCTATTAAACTCGTTGAGGGGAAGGGATAAAATGCTCAGCTTAGCCTCGCATTTTATTCCTTTTCCTCAAATGTCTACTTTTCAGATAAAAAAATCCGATTTTTTTTTCTTGTTAATACTGCAAACGTAGTTTGTGGGTGCTCGTTAGAATCGCCTCACCGAGGCGGTTCTAACGATTACTTATGTCTTGGAGCAGAAATAAGAAAAATAATGTTTACCCCTGTAAACCTCACTTTTTTCTATATAAAGTAGGGTTTAGAGTGGTGTTCACTTCACGGACTGCTTAACGTGATGCAAAGAATAACCCTTCTAAAGAATGTATTTTAAGCCACTACAGCTGGTGATAAGAAATGTATGGCGATCGTGAAAAGTCTCGCCGCCCTTTATCAAAGTGAAGTGTACATTTTCTTGATCTTTTGGATCTTTGATTCCGCTGTGGAATTTTGAACATGTTGCAGGGTCAATGATGAGGCCTTATTGGCCGAACTAACTATATTGACACATACACAAAAAAAAACTTGTACACTCCATTCTTTTCTGTTCTGTGGAGTATTCTTTGCTACTAAAGGATACTCGTTTCATAGAACATCTTTGTGCGTTACCTGATCGCCAACCCAAAGGCAGGGCTTCCCGTGAACCGACCCGTGTTTGTTTGTTTGTTTGATTTGAGGTTTAACGTCCCCGTCAACAATATAAAGGTCATTTAGGAGACGTTGCTTCCAATTTTGTGGGAATTTCCATGACATCTCAATCCCTGCCGCCCAATGAAACTGCGAGGTTTCGTATGTATGGACGGTCCAAGCCACACACTTTGCCTGGGCAAGCTTAGACCTTCTAAGCCATTTACCAGTACTCGTGCACGGGTCGGTTTCAACTCTGCGTGGAAGCATCATGCAGTACAATCTATTTCTCCAAGCCCCGATGGGCGGACGCGACACACGGCTCGTGTACGGATTAAAGTAGAAGTAAAACAAAGATCAGGAATCGATACAATTAACTTACTTCACCCACCAAAGACACCAAAGGGAAAGAAACACAAACATGAAGCTACCAGACCATAATGGAAACCTAAACAAAGGAAGGCCATAAGGACAGTTACTTTCCCACAAAATGGCCAAATGGCCATCCAAAATAAAAAGACACAAGTGATACACACAGTAAGTAACAAACAACAACATAAATAAACCGCCACAGAAAAAACGCCTTGGTACGGTCAGTGGAAAGAATTCCACTGGGGTGGGGGCTTAAATCGATTTTACATGGCCATAATCCTCGCCCTTACCTCTGTCGTGGTATACACAAATTTTGTTTAGTCCGCATGAAGGCTTCCTAACTCTTCAGTGTAACATCTCCGAGAACATACAAATAAAAAAACTACAGAGATGAAACAAGGTTGAGGACTCGACAGCATACAGCAACAGAATTGCTGGAGCAAAAGAAAACCAACAGTTAGACTCCGAGGGGCCCGACCAAAGACGGAGCACCAGGCGCCAACCAACATAAAGAATACTAAAACAAAATTCTGTGTCTGAAATATCCTTACCTTACAAAGAATTTCAGTGTGGTGCTCATACGACTCCATAAAAACGGAGGTGTACACTGTTATACAGCCCAACAGTAGTACAGTGTTGATATTTGGTGATGACATTTTAACAAATCTGAAAGAAACACAGTATACATCAATAGCTCGAACCTTGATTACTCGTTTACCATGGTTATTTTTGTGGGGCGTTTGATATCTTATTTTACCATGGCTAGGTATGGTGTGTGCACTCATTAGAATCGCCTCGGTGAGGCGATTCTAATGAGTACACACAATACACCTTTACACGGTACATCGTCAATAAAATGTACATAATTCAGAATCATTCTGATCCGGTGCCCTGTATAACTCTCACTGGCTCGAACTATCCCTGCCTCGAAACAATTTCATGGTCCCAAAGGTGTTCGACCTACATTAGTTTGACAGTAAGTAGAAAATTAAAAGACGAACCTACACGATTAACAAGATAGCCTATTCTGAACTGAACAAACTCATCCAATTCAGCAGGAGTCCAAATCAATAGTTAGGGGTGGTAGGTGTTATTTTTTAGAAATTCAGTCTGGCCCAGAAAACAAAACTTGTACACTCCATACTTTTCATTTCTATTGTGTATCCTTGCCTCTCAAAGGATAATCTGTTCTATAAAAGAGTTATCCTTTGGAAGCAAGGAATACACCACAGAAGTGAAAAATATGGAATGTACATGTTTTCTGGGCCAGACTAGCTAGTTTCGGCCAATTAGGCCTCATCAGTGACCCTCAGATATTTTCAAAATTCCAAAATGGAATCAATGATCCCAAAGGACAAGAAAATATAATCTACACTATGATGTAGGGCAGGGAGACGTTTTACCGCCGCCACACATTCCCACACACCAGCTGTAGTGAAGTTAAATATGTTCTATAAAAGAGTTATCCTTTGGAAGCAAGGAATACACCACAGAAGTGAAAAATATGGAGTGTACATGTTTTCTGGGCCAGACTAGGTAGTTTCGGCCACTTAGGCTTCATCAGTGACCCTCAGATATTTATAAAATTCCACAATGGAATCAATGATCCCAAAGGACAAGAAAATATAATCTACACTATGATGTAGGGCAAGGAGACGTTTTACCGCCGCCACACATTCCCACATACCAGCTGTAGTGAAGTTAAATATGTTCTATAAAAGAGTTATCCTTTGGAAGCAAGGAATACACCACAGAAGTGAAAAATATGGAGTGTTCATGTTTTCTGGGCCAGACTAGGTAGTTTCGGCCAATTAGGCCTCATCAGTGACCCTCAGATATTTTCAAAATTCCACAATGGAACCAATGATCCCAAAGGACAAGAAAATATAATCTACACTATGATGTAGGGCAGGGAGACGTTTTACCGCCGCCACACATTCCCACGCACCAGCTGTAGTGAAGATAATTTATGTTCTATAAAAGAGTTATCCTTTGGAAGGAAGGACCCTTTCATAGAACATACTTATTTGAATAATGGCTAAATGAACTTTTTTATTTTTTATTTCTGATGCTTCTGTCGAAGTTTGGAAAGCTGGGAAATAGAGTTTTGCACTTTCCCGTACAGAAGTCCTTATATAGAAGAGCTTACACGAGTGGTCATTTCATATGATATTTATGAAACGAGCCTTCGGCGAGTTTCATAAATTTCATTTGAAACCACGAGTGTACGATTCTGTTTATCATATGACCACTTTAAATTGGATTTCATCGCCTATAAATTTGACAAATTTTCCACAAAAATGCATGGTTGACATGGACGTCGTCATGACGTTACTTAATCCCGCCAAAGTGTTATTACACGTGTGGTCATACGATTTTTATTACACGACGTTATCCACTGCTTATCAACGACGTCATAAGATAAGTCTGTTTATCATATAACGTCACTGTTATTTAGTGGATTACGTTATGTCAAATGATATGACCACACGCGTGATAACACATGGTTACTGGCGGGTAACGTCATGATGCCGTCTGTGACAACCAGACGTTTTCTACTGAAATTCACCGACAATACAATCTGTTACGAAAACACGCCTATACAAATACACTGTATATTTTACCGCCGTAAAAATGAAAAAAAAAATTAAGATGAAAAATTGTGATTTTTTTTTCTTATTTCTGCTCAAAATATAGATTGTGATTATACGTTAGAACCGCCTCATTGAGGCGGTTCTAACGAGTACCCACAATCTATATGTTAGAGCAGAAATATGACAAATAAGGTTTTTTCCCTGTAAACCCCAGTTTAACTGTATAAAAGTGGGATTCAAGGGGTCAAACCATATAGGCATGTTTTACGTGATGATGTGACAAATAGTCGTGATCATTTCATCTGAAATTTATGAAACTCGCCGGAGGCTTGTTTCATAAATTTTATATGAAATGATCACAAGTGAAAAATCACGTATACGTTTGTTTGTCAGTCTATTACATTTTATATTTATTAAGTCACCACAACTCCGCCTACTGTTTGCACGGGAAAACTTTGACACTTTTGCCAAAGCACTGATATCGGATGTCAGAACGCATGCCCTCGCAACACGCAGGAAGACTATTGATGTATGTCCATTCTATGTTAACCAAATAACCAAAGGTTTCGCGTCCCTGATAATCCATCTAAAAATTCGAATGAATGGTTTGTATATTTTTGGAAAGCTGGGAACATCGTCTTTGATGAAAACTGCAACTGTAATGCGTGTATTTCGTTCATTAAGTAAGTCCCTCCCCACAGTGGAACATTCTACAGTTGAAAATGTCAGCTGAAAGCGTCCTGTTTGGTCTGAGTTCCTTGTTTCCAAATGCGAAATTTTTACCCACGTGTTTGGTATGAAAGATTGAATCTTTTCGAACTAGCTTTTTGGCCAAAAGTTGGTGAAATGTTCCCATATTAGCATTTTATATAACATTTATTATAGCTTAAAAAATATCTGTTGTGCTGTAGAGGACGCATTCCGCAAACAAATGCAATTTCAGATGCCAGTGTATCATATGACGTCGCGCCTGATAATGTAATAACGCTATGTAATAAATTCGATAATCCACTAGTGAAAAAAATGCAAATCAGTTAGATACGTTCTGCAACGTTACACGCACGACTTCCTTAACGACGTCGCCTTTCCTTATGGCGGAATATTGATATTTTTGTAACAACCGTGATTAAAATGATTTTAAAATGTCAAAAGATAAATAGAATTATGCATTCTTGTCCGTGTTTTATTGAATTTTAATAAACTCGTTGAGGAAAAGCGATAAAATGCTCGGCAAAGCCGCGTATTTCATCCCTACTTCTAAACTCATTAAAAAATTCAATAATATATGATCACTCATATACAATCCTCTATATTTCAATTACTCTTGAAGGGATTTGACCATGAATTTTGAAAAAAAAAAAAACGATCCTATACCTATTCATACATTGATCTGGTACAAAACAAGATAGAAGTGAAGGCAATCCTCATGAAACGATACAATTAATCCACAGCTCCCATCAGAGACACCAAACAAAACAATCCACATTTTTGTTCATAAAGAACTAAGCCGGCCTCGGTAGCTCAGTCGGATGCGCGTCTAACTGGTGATCAGGGTCGGCAACATTCTTTCCTGGAGATTGATCATGAAATCGTTTGTACGGCCATTCTTCCCCGTCCGCTAATTCAAGAAGGGCAGTTGTCAGTTTCTGGCCAGAGAATGTGTACTTGTACTGGTTAACCGCTTGCGTATAAAAGGTAGAAGTGACGGCAATGATCAGGAATCGATACAATTAACCAACAGCTCCCATCAGACACACCAATGGAAAAGAAACACAAACATGAAATGGAAACATCAATAGCGGAAAACCAAACAGACAGTTACTTTCCCACAAAATGGCCGATTGGCTATCCAAAAGAAAAAATACAAGCGATACACACACTCAAAGAAAAACCATAACAAACATAAACCGCGACGGAAGAAACGCCTTGGAACGGTCAGTGAAAGAATTCCACTGGGGTATGTTGGGGGGGGGGGGGCTTATATCGATTTTATGCGGCCGCAATCCTCGTCCTTATTTCCGTCGCGATTTAGACAAATGATTTGTTCAGTCCGCATGAAGGCTTCCTAACTCATCAGTGCAACATCTCCGAGAACACAAAAATCAAACAGCACAGATATGAAACAACGGTGGGGGCTCTGCAGCAAGAAACCACTGAAATGCTAGAGCAAAAGAAAACCAACACTTAGACTCCGATGGGCCTAACCAGAGACGCTTTCCCAGGAAAAGTATGGACAGGTAAACTGACCGGCGCAAAAATGGCCTAAATAGTGTTAACTTGGCCGTTAAACTCCAATACAAACAATCAAATAATAAAGAACTAAACAAAAATTTACATTGGAAGGGACCGATCTTATTTAAATTTTATATGCGTTATATAGTTGCGTCAATATGTGTCATTTTTCTTCGGATAACGTTTGCACTGGAATTGGAAACACTATACAGAACATCGTCTTTGATGTAAATCATCGCTTTGATGACCGACAATTCTGTTTTATGTCCACTCTGATGCGTCGCCGTAAAATCTGATTTGCAACCAAAACAAACCCGACGATTTATCACCTAAAATGCCAAGTTTGTACATTTCCCATAATGCTGAAATGTATTGACTATCAACAGATATTTCACATCAGTTTGAAAACAAAAACGCTCAAAGGTCAATTATAAATATCATGTAGCGTGGTGTATGTTATGAACGACAATAGTGAACTGGGCCTTTGGCGATATTTCGGCAGTCAAATGCTTTTATGGCTGGTTATTTACTGAATAAATGACGGTACCGCCGTTGGAATGGTAAGGTGGACTGTAACAGCAAAGGTTTCTTTGGACTATATCTGACGAATTACTATACCACTGACTAGGGTGCTTAATAAATCCTTCAAATATAGTGCGGCATTTGATCGGATACAGTCCAAAATTTGCGACGGTATTTTCTGTGTTATACTCTCGGACACTCGATGGCATCATTTAACGTTGTATTTCGTTGGCTGATATTCGGTTTTAAGGAGCTGGCAGCTCTGTTTTTATTTTTAGATTTCGGCAAACAGATGCAATTTTCAAATCGTACAAAGAATAACTGAATGAGAAAAGGAATAATACCACTGAAAATATCATTTGGAGAGGTTTCCGCCGATGTGTTTTCCAAATTGACAATTTTGCATGAAGTGAATCCTTCAATATGCCACTTATACTTTGTCAACCAATCATGATACAGGCGTTCGAAGCAACGTTAGACCTTATTAGTGGTCAGTTTTAACGGCACTAACAAGTATAATACCTAATGGCCAGGTATTTTTGCTGGAAAATTGTAAAAAGCTTCTCACATTCTTCCAACAATATATTCGCAACTCCGTCATATTAAATTATTGGGTCTCTAAAGAAAAGGAGAAGAGACAATATGCTCATACTGTTAAACAAAGGTCTAAAGGTACGTAACTTACGACATCATTGGTTCGGAACAATTTGGCCAAATATTCTTCTTTAGAGTCAGAGCGAAGCCCCTACGCGTTGCCTTATGGATATGATGGGGTGATATGGAAGTCCATGTATAAACAGCATAGGCTATGATCAGCTTGCGCGGATCGGAGAGCTTGCGCAACAGTCATGTTCAAAGCCATTTTTTAAGAAGCAATTCAAATTTGTAGCATTGAATAAAATAAAAGAAATGTATGCCCAGGAAAGTCCACCATTAAACGATTACAGCCTGTCAATGGCACAGTGAAAGAGTAACTAACAAAGAAGAAAACAAAATAGGAAATAAACGAACCACAAACAGCACAGCAACAGGCTCACTCTTCTCCACAAGAGGTGATCACGGTGCAATAGGGACAGGTAATAAAAATTAAATAAATAATAGTAACAATATACAACCATAAGCACATACAACATGAAATGTCCAGTCGGAAAATCCGACAAAGCTACATAAAAAATAAACGACCGCAGAACCACTGCCTTAAGGCGGTCAGTAACGCGAACGTCTGGGGCTTTAAATCGATTCTATGGGCAGGTAGCAACATGAAAGGCAGTGTGAAAATACTGAGAACAAATGCTGACAGTTGCAATTATAAGTATATGTCTCAAAAGCACTGCTTAACCAATGGTATCAAAGAACAAGAGGGCCAAGATGGCCCTGGATCGCTCAACTGATCCATAGAGTAACAAGTGGGCCCCAGGGAGGGCCATTATTGACCCAAGGGCTATAATGTGCATAATGTTGAGGGAGGTCTAAAAAGGTGAAGCTTCATACCAAATATCAACAAAGACTATAATTTGAACAATCTTGGCAAAGGTCCACTAGATGAAGCTACACGCCAAATATCAAAGATCTTGCCTGGCAGTTTCATAGAATAAGTGTTTTTAAAGATATTCCATACTTAAGCCTATGTAAAACTAAATGTCCCCGGGTTCATGATAGAGGTCCACTAGATGCAGCTTCACACCAAATATCAAAGTAGAAGTAAAACAAAGATCAGGAATCGATACAATTAACTTACTCCACCCATCAAAGACACCAAAGGGAATGAAACACAAACATTAAGCGACCAGACCATAATGTAAACCTAAACGAAGGAAGGCCATAAGGACAGTTACTTTCCCACAAAATGGCCATCTGGCCATCCAAAATAAAAAGACACAAGTGATACACACAGTAAGTAACAAACAACAACATAAATAAACCGCCACAGAAGAACCGCCTTGGAACGGTCAGTGGAAAGATTTCCACTGGGGGCTTAAATGGATTTTACCTGGCCACAATCCTCGCCCTTACTTCCGTCGCGATTTAGACAAATAATTTGTTCAGTCCGCATGAAGGCCCCCTAACTCATCAGTGCAACATCTCCGTGAACACAAAAAATCAAAGAACCACAGAGGTGAGACAACGGTGAGGACCCGACAGCTAGAAACCACTGAAATGCTGGAGCAAAAGAAAACCAACAGTTAGACTCCGATGGGCCCGACCAGAGACAGCGCATCAGGCACCAACCAAAATTACCAAGAATTAGATCTCTCTAATTCTCAATAAGCCTTTACGTTGGAACCGTCATAGAATCTGAGGCCTGACCCACCGGCGTGCAATTAAAGAGGAAAGCAAAGTTTTCAACCGTGATTGGGTTAACTACCATGCATGCAGTCTGTCGTATCACATCCATGTTGAACCCAATCTTTTTATATCGAAGAAAGATTTAACGAAATTGGGTGCTGAAGTCATTGCGGTTATATATTTTTCTGAATTTATATACTAAGTCACCATAAAATTCGGTTTCCGATAGACCTTGTTGCAGAAGAGTTTTAAGTCCAATATTGAATTTTGAAATTAAATCAGAATGGCGTCTTTAAAATTTTGAAAAGGCTTTGCGTAGTTTATTGTACCGATAACCCTGATTAAGGAGTTTAGCCGTTAATAATTTATTACGAGTGTTGAAGTCAGTTGCATGACTACACACTCTAGCAAATCGAATTTATTGCGAAATATAAACGCCATACGATGGCGCACGAGGAACATCACCATCGAAAAAAAAGGAAAATTTACAATCTCAAAACCAAAGTCATCGCGTTTTTCATAAATTTTGCACGAAACAAACCCATCTACAATAGATAGACGTAAATCCAACAAGAGGGCCATGATGGCCCTGGATCGCTCACCTGATCCATATGATAGAGTAACAAAGAGGCCTTGGGGAGGGTCATTATTGACCCAAGGGCTACAATGTGCATAATGTTGAGGGAGGTCTAAAGAGGTGAAGCTTCATACCAAATATCAACAAAGGCTATAATTTGAACAATCTTGGCAGCAAAGGTCATTAGATGAAGCTACACACCAAATATCAAAGACCCTGGCCATGGGGTTTCAGAGAAGAAGATTTTTTAAAGATATTCCCTACATTAGCCTATGTAAAACCAAATTGCCCCGGAGCGGGGGCATTTTTGGCCTCAGGGCAATTATTTAAACAATCTTGATAGAGGTCCACTAGATGAAGCTTCACACCAAATATCAAAGACCTGGGCCTTGCTGTTTCAGAGAAGAAAATTTTCAAAGATTATCTCTATATATAAGTCTATGTAAAACCAAAGGGCCCCGGGCGGGGGCTATAATTTGAACAATCTTGGTAGAGGTCTACTAGTTGAAGCTCCATACCAAATATCAAAGGCATGGGCCTAGTGGTTTCAGAGAAGGAGCTTTTTAAAAAATTTCCCTATATAAGTCTATGTAAAACCAAAGGGTCTCGGGGCAGGGGCATTTTTGGCACCAGGGCTAATAGCCTATAATTTAAACAATCTTGATAGAGGTCCACTAGATGAAATTTCACACCAAATATCAAAGACCTAGGCCTTGTGGTTTCACAGAAGAAGATTTTTAAAGATTTTGCCTATATAAGTCTCTGTAAAACTAAAGGGCCCCCGAGACAGGGGCGTTTTTGGTCTCAGGGTTATAATTTGAACAATCTTGGTAGAGGTCCACTAGATGAAGCTTCATACCAAATATCAAAGACCTAGGCCTTCTGGTTTCAGAGAAGAAGATTTTTCAAGATTTTCCCTATATAAGTCTATGTAAAACCAAAGGGCCCCGAGGCGGGGGCATTTTTGGTCGTAGGGCTGTATTTGAACACTTTTGGTAGAGGTCCACTAGATGAAGCTTCACACCAAATATCAAAGACCTAGGCCTTGTGGTTTCTGAGAAGAAGATTTTTCAAGATTTTCCCCTCTATAAGCCCATGTAAAACCAAAAGGCTCCGGGGCGGGGGCATTTTTGGCCCGAGCACTATAATTTGAACAATATTGGTAGGGGTTTAGCAGATGAACTTCATACCAAATATCAAAGACCTGGGCCATGCGGTTTCAGAGAAGAAGATTATTAAAGATTTTCCCTATATAAGGGGGGTGGGGGGTAACTGGGCCTTGTGGGGTGAAGCTTCATGCCAAATATCAAAAGCATGGGCCTTACGGTTTCAGAGAAGAAAAGTTTTAAAGATTTTGCCTATATAAGTCTATGTAAAACCAAAGGGCCCCGGAGCGTGAGCATTTTTGGCCCCAGGGCAATAATTTGAACAATCTTGGTAGGGGTCCACTACGTGAAGATTCATACCAAATATCAAAGACCTGGGCCCTGTGGTTTCAGAAAAGAAGATTTTTAAAGAGTTTCCCTATGTAAGCCATGTAAAACCAAAGGGCCCCAGAGCGGGGGCATTTTTTGCCCAAGCACTTTAATTTGGACAATCTTGGTAGGGGTCTACTAGGTGACGCTTCATACCAAATACCAAAGACCTGGGCCTAGCGGTTTCAGAGAAAAAGATTTTTAAAGATTTTCAATATATAAGCCTATGAAAAACCAAAAGGCCCCGGGGCGGGGGCATTTTCGGCCCCAGCACTAAAATTTGAACAATATTGGTAGGGGTCCACTAGATGAAGCCTCATACCAAATATCAAAGACCTGGGCCTTGAGGTTTCAGAGAAGAAGATTATTAAAGATTTTCCCTATATAAGCCCATGTAAAACCAAAGGGCCCCGGGGCAGGGGCATTTTTGGCCTCAGCACTATAATTTGAACAATTTTGGTAGGGGTCGACTAGATGAAGCTTCATACCAAATATCAAAGACCTGGGCCTTGCGGTTTCAGAGAAGAAGATTTTTCAAGATTTTCCATATATAAGTCTAAGTAAAACCAAAGGGCCCTGGAGCGGGTGCATTTTTGGCCCCAGGGCTATAATTTGAATAATCGTGGTAGGGATCCACTAGGTGAAGCTTCATATCGAATATCAAAGACCTGGGCCTTGCGGTTTCAGAGATGAAGATTTTTAACGATTTTCCCTACATAAGCCCATGTAAAACCGAAAGGCCCTGGGTTGGGGGGGGGATGGGCCTTGTGGGGTGAAGCTTCATACCAAATATCAAAGACATGTGCCTTACGGTTTCAGAGAAGAATTTTTTTTAAAGATTTTCCCTATATAAGCCCATGTAAAACCAAAAGGCCCCAGAGCGGTGGCATGTTTTGCCCCAGCACTATAATTTGAACAATCTTGGTAGGGGTCCACTAGGTAAAGCTTCATACCAAATATCAAAGACCTGGGCCTAGCTGTTTCAGAGAAGAAGATTTTTAAAGATTTTCCCTATATAAGCCCATGTAAAACCAAAAGGCCCCGGAGCGGGGGCATTTTTGGCCCCAGCACTATAATTTGAACAATCTTGGTAGGGGTCCCCTAGATGAAGCTTCATACCAAACATCAAAGACCTGGGACTTGCGGTTTCAGAGAAGAAAATTTTAAAAGATTTTCCCTATGTAAGCCCATGTAAAACCAAAAGGCCCTGGGGCGGGTTGGGGGTGGGGGGACCTGGGCCTTGTGGGGTGAAGCTTCATACCAAATATCAAAGACATCGGCCTTACGGTTTCAGAGAAGAAAATTTTTAAAGATTGTCCCTATATAACCCCATGTAAAACCAAAGGGCCCCAGAGCGGGGGCATTTTTTGCCCCAGCACTAAACTTTGAACAATCTTGGTAGGGGTTCACTAGGTGAAGTTTCATACCAAATATCAAAGAGCTGGGCCTAGCGGTTTCAGAGAAGAAGATTTTTAAAGATTTTTCCCTATATAAGCCCATGTAAAACCGAAAGCCCCTGGGTTGGGGGGGGGGGGGCTGGGCCTTGTGGGGTGAATCTTCATACCAAATATCAAAGACATGTGCCTTACGGTTTATGAAAAGAATTTTTTTTAAAGATTTTCCCTATGTAAGCCCATGTAAAACCAAAAGGCCCCAGAGCGGGGGCATTTTTTGCCCCAGCACTATAATTTGAACAATCTTGGTAGGGGTCCACTAGGCAAAGCTTCATACCAAATATCAAAGACCTGGGCCTAGCTGTTTCAGAGAAGAAAATTTTTAAAGATTCTCCCTATATAAGCCCATGTAAAACCAAACGGCCCCGGAGCGGGGGCATTTTTGGCCCCAGCACTATAATTTGAACAATCTTGGTAGGGTCCCCTAGATGAAGCTTCATATCAAACATCAAAGACCTGGGACTTGCGGTTTCAGAGAAGAAAATTTTAAAAGATTTTCCCTATGTAAGCCCATGTAAAACCAAAAGGCCCTGGGGCGGGGCGGGGGGTGGGGGGACCTGGGCCTTGTGGGGTGAAGCTTCATACCAAATATCAAAGACATCGGCCTTACGGTTTCAGAGAAGAAAATTTTTAAAGATTGTCCCTATATAAGCCCATGTAAAACCAAAGGGCCCCAGAGCGGGGGCATTTTTTGCCCCAGCACTAAACTTTGAACAATCTTGGTAGGGGTTCACTAGGTGAAGTTTCATACCAAATATCAAAGACCTGGGCCTAGCGGTTTCAGAGAAGAAGATTTTTAAAGGTTTTCCCTATATAAGCCCATGTAAAACCGAAAGGCCCTGGGTTTGGGGGGGGGGGGGGGCTGGGCCTTGTGGGGTGAAGCTTCATACCAAATATCAAAGACATGTGCCTTACGGTTTCAGAAAAGAATTTTTTTTTAAGATTTTCCCTATATAAGCCCATGTAAAACCAAAAGGCCCCAGAGCGGGGGCATTTTTTGCCCCAGCACTATAATTTGAACAATCTTGGTAGGGGTCCACTAGGTAAAGCTTCATACCAAATATCAAAGACCTGGGCCTAGCTGTTTCAGAGAAGAAAATTTTTAAAGATTTTCCCTATATAAGCCCATGTAAAACCAAAAGGCCCCGGAGCGGGGGCATTTTTGGCCCCAGCACTATAATTTGAACAATCTTGGTAGGGTCCCCTAGATGAAGCTTCATACCAAACATCAAAGACCTGGGACTTGCGGTTTCAGAGAAGAAAATTTTAAAAGATTTTCCCTATGTAAGCCCATGTAAAACCAAAAGGCACTGGGGCGGGATGGGGGGTGGGGGGACCTGGGCCTTGTGGGGTGAAGCTTCATACCAAATATCAAAGACATCGGCCTTACGGTTTCAGAGAAGAAAATTTTTAAAGATTTTCCCTATATAAGCCCATGTAAAACCAAAGGGCCCCAGAGCGGGGGCATTTTTTGCCCCAGCACTAAACTTTGAACAATCTTGTTAGGGGTTCACTAGGTGAAGTTTCATACCAAGTATCAAAGACCTGGGCCTAGCGGTTTCAGAAAAGAAGATTTTTAAAGATTTTCCCTATATAAGCCCATGTCAAACCAAAGGGCCCCGGGGCGGGGGCATTTTTGGCCCCAGGGCTATAATTTGAACAATCTTGGTAGGGGTCCACTAGGTGAAGCTTCATACTAAATATCAAAGACCTGGGCCTTGCGGTTTCAGAGAAGAAAATTTTAAAAGATTTTCCCTATGTAAGCCCATGTAAAACCAAAGGGCACCGGAGCGGGGGCATTTTTGGCCCCAGCACTTTAATTTGAACAATCTTGGTAGGGGTCCACTAGATGAAGCTTCACACCAAATATCAAAGACCTGGGCCTTGCGGTTTCAGAGAAGAAGATTTTAAAAGAATTCCCTATATAAGCTCATGTAAAACTAAAGGGCCCCAGGGCGGGGGCATGTTTTGCCCCAGCACTTAACTTTGAACAATCTTGGTAGGGGTCCACTGATGAAGGTTCATACCAAATATCAAAGACCTGGGCCTAGCGTTTTCAGAGAAGAAGATTTTCAAAGATTTTCCCTATATAAGCCCATGTCAAACCAAAGGGCCCCGGGGCGGGGGCGTTTTTGGCCCCAGGGCTATTATTTGAACAATCTTGGTAGGGGTCTACTAGGTGAAGCTTCATACCAAATATCAAAGACCTGGGCCTTGCGGTTTCAGAGAAGAAAATTTTAAAAGATTTTCCCTATGTAAGCCCATGTAAAACCAAAGGGCCCCGGAGCGGGGGCATTTTTGGCCACAGCACTTTAATTTGAACAATCTTCGTAGGGGTCCACTAGATGAAGCTTCATACCAAATATCAAAGACCTGGGCCTTGCGGTTTCAGAGAAGAAGATTTTAAAAGAATTCTCTATATAAGCTCATGTAAAACTAAAGGGCCCCAGGGCGGGGGCATTTTTGGCCCCAGCACTATAATTTGAACAATCTTGGTAGGGGTCCACTAGATAAAGCTTCATACCAAATAACAAAGACCTGGGCCTTACTGTTTCAGAGAAGAAGATTTTTAAAGATCTTCCCTATATAAGCCCATGTAAAACCAAAAGGCCCCGGGGTGGGGGCATTTTTGGCCCCCAGGGCCTGGGCCTTGTTGGGTGAAGCTTCATACCAAATATCAAAGACATGGGCCTTACAGTTTCAGAGAAGAAAATTTTTAAAGATTTT
Source organism: Lucinisca nassula (assembly GCA_963580285.1). Classification (NCBI taxonomy): domain Eukaryota; kingdom Metazoa; phylum Mollusca; class Bivalvia; order Lucinida; family Lucinidae; genus Lucinisca; species Lucinisca nassula. The sequence goes on along the minus strand of OY757023.1, from coordinate 53,352,423 downwards.
CCCTATATAAACCCATGTAAAACCAAAGGGCCCCAGAGCAGAGGCATTTTTTGCCTGAGCACTATAATTTGAACAATCTTGATAGGGGTCCACTAGGTTAAGCTTCATACCAAATAGCAAAGACCTGGGCCTAGCAATTTAAGAGAATAATATATTTAAAGATTTTCCCTATATAAGCCCATGTAAAACCAAAAGGCCCTGGGGTGGGGGCATTTTTGGCCCCAGGGCCTCGGCCTTGTGGCGTGAAGCTTCATACCAAATATCAAAGCCATGGGACTTACAGTTTCAGAGAAGAAAATTTTTAAAGATTTTTCCCTATATAAGCCATATAAAACCAAAGGGCCCCAGAGCGGGGGCATTTTTTGCCCCAGCACTATAATTTAAACAATCTTGGTAGGGGTCCACTAGGTAAAGCTTCATACCAAATATCAAAGACCTGGGCCCGGTGGTTTCAGAAAAGAAGATTTTTAAAGAGTTTCCCTATGTAAGCCATGTAAAACCAAAGGGCCCCAGAGCGGGGGCATTTTTTGCCCAAGCACTTTAATTTGGACAATCTTGGTAGGGGTCCACTAAGTGACGCTTCATACCAAAGACCTGGGCCTAGCGGTTTCAGAGAAAAAGAATTTTTAAAGATTTTCAATATATAAGCCTATGAAAACCCCAAAGGCCCCGGGGCGGGGGCATTTTCGGCCCCAGCACTAAAATTTGAACAATATTGGTAGGGGTCCACTAGATGAAGCCTCATACCAAATATCAAAGACCTGGGCCTTGAGGTTTCAGAGAATAAGAGTATTAAAGATTTTCCCTATATAAGCCCATGCAAAACCAAAGGGCCCCGGGGCAGGGGCATTTTTGGCCTCAGCACTATAATTTGAACAATTTTGGTAGGGGTCCACTAGATGAAGCTTCATACCAAATATCAAAGACCTGGGCCTAGTGGTTTCAGAGAAGAAGCTTTTTAAAGATTTTCCTATATAAGTCTATGTAAAACCAAAGGGTCTCGGGGCAGGGGCATTTTTGGCACCAGGGCTAATAGCCTATAATTTAAACAATCTTGATAGAGGTCCACTAGATGAAATTTCACACCAAATATCAAAGACCTAGGCCTTGTGGTTTCACAGAAGAAGATTTTTAAAGATTTTTGCCTATATAAGGCTATGTAAAACTAAAGGGCCCCCGAGACAGGGGCGTTTTTGGTCTCAGGGCTATAATTTGAACAATCTTGGTAGAGGTCCACTAGATGAAGCTTCATACCAAATATCAAAGACCTTCGCCTTCTGGTTTCAGGGAAGAAGATTTTTCAAGATTTTCCCTATATAAGTCTATGTAATACCAAAAGGGCCCCGGAGCGGGGGCATTTTTGGCCCCAGGGCTATAATTTGAACAATCTTGGTAGAGGTCCACAAGATGAAGCTTCATACCAAATATCAAAGACCTAGGCCTTGTGGTTTCAGAGTAGAAGATGTTTAAAGATTTTCCCTATATAAGTCTATGTAAAACCAAAGAGCCCCGAGGCGGGGGCATTTTTGGTCGTAGGGCTGTATTTGAACACTTTTGGTAGAGGTCCACTAGATGAAGCTTCACACCAAATATCAAAGACCTAGGCCTTGTGGTTTCTGAGAAGAAGATTTTTCAAGATTTTCCCCTCTATAAGCCCATGTAAAACCAAAAGGCTCCGGGGCGGGGGCATTTTTGGCCCGAGCACTATAATTTGAACAATATTGGTAGGGGTTTAGCAGATGAACTTCATAACAAATATCAAAGACCTGGGCCTTGCGGTTTCAGAGAAGAAGATTATTAAAGATTTTCCCTATATAAGGGGGGTGGGGGGTAACTGGGCCTTGTGGGGTGAAGCTTCATACCAAATATCAAAAGCATGGGCCTTACGGTTTCAGAGAAGAAAAGTTTTAAAGATTTTGCCTATATAAGTCTATGTAAAACCAAAGGGCCCCGCAGCAGGAGCATTTTTGGCCCCAGGGCAATAATTTGAACAATCTTGGTAGGGGTCCACTACGTGAAGATTCATACCAAATATCAAAGACCTGGGCCCTGTGGTTTCAGAAAAGAAGATTTTTAAAGAGTTTCCCTATGTAAGCCATGTCAAACCAAAGGGCCCCAGAGCGGGGGCATTTTTTGCCCAAGCACTTTAATTTGGACAATCTTGGTAGGGGACCACTAGGTGACGCTTCATACCAAATACCAAAGACCTGGGCCTAGCGGTTTCAGAGAAATAAATTTTTAAAGATTTTCAATATATAAGCCTATGAAAAACCAAAAGGCCCCGGGGCGGGGGCATTTTCGGCCCCAGCACTAAAATTTGAACAATATTGGTAGGGGTCCACTAGATGAAGCCTCATACCAAATATCAAAGACCTGGGCCTTGAGGTTTCAGAGAAGAAGATTATTAAAGATTTTCCCTATATAAGCCCATGTAAAACCAAAGGGCCCCGGGGCAGGGGCATTTTTGGCCTCAGCACTTTAATTTGAACAATTTTGGTAGGGGTCGACTAGATGAAGCTTCATACCAAATATCAAAGACCTGGGCCTTGCGGTTTCAGAGAAGAAGATTTTTCAAGATTTTCCATATATAAGTCTAAGTAAAACCAAAGGGCCCTGGAGCGGGTGCATTTTTGGCCCCAGGGCTATAATTTGAATAATCGTGGTAGGGATCCACTAGGTGAAGCTTCATATCGAATATCAAAGACCTGGGCCTTGCGGTTTCAGAGATGAAGATTTTTAACGATTTTCCCTACATAAGCCCATGTAAAACCGAAAGGCCCTGGGTTGGGTGGGGCTGGGCCTTGTGGGGTGAAGCTTCATACCAAATATCAAAGACATGTGCCTTACGGTTTCAGAAAAGAATTTTTTTTAAGATTTTCCCTATATAAGCCCATGTAAAACCAAAAGGCCCCAGAGCGGTGGCATTTTTTGCCCCAGCACTATAATTTGAACAATCTTGTTAGGGGTCCACTAGGTAAAGCTTCATACCAAATATCAAAGACCTGGGCCTAGCTGTTTCAGAGAAGAAGATTTTTTAAAGATTTTCCCTATATAAGCCCATGTAAAACCAAAAGGCCCCGGAGCGGGGGCATTTTTGGCCCCAGCACTATAATTTGAACAATCTTGGTAGGGGTCCCCTAGATGAAGCTTCATACCAAACATCAAAGACCTGGGACTTGCGGTTTCAGAGAAGAAAATTTTAAAAGATTTTCCCTATGTAAGCCCATGTAAAACCAAAAGGCCCTGGGGCGGGGTGGGGGGTGGGGGGACCTGGGCCTTGTGGGGTGAAGCTTCATACCAATTGTCAAAGACATCGGCTTTACGGTTTCAGAGAAGAAAATTTTTAAAGATTGTCCCTATATAAGCCCATGTAAAACCAAAGGGCCCCAGAGCGGGGGCATTTTTTGCCCCAGCACTAAACTTTGAACAATCTTGGTAGGGGTTCACTAGGTGAAGTTTCATACCAAATATCAAAGACCTGGGCCTAGCGGTTTCAGAGAAGATTTTTAAAGATTTTCCCTATATAAGCCCATGTAAAACCGAAAGGCCCTGGGTTGGGGGGGGGGGGGCTGGGCCTTGTGGGGTGAAGCTTCATACCAAATATCAAAGACATGTGCCTTACGGTTTCAGAAAAGAATTTTTTTTAAAGATTTTCCCTATATAAAAATCAAAAATGAGTTCCTTTAAGAGCAATGAAAACATTCATAAGAAAGAAGATGGGTCATACTACGTAGTTTCGGCTAATAAAGCCTCATCAGTGACCCTGTAATGATCCGGCAAAGAAAGCCAGAGGAAACATACTGCAATTTTGCGAATTTCGAATAGGCAGTCGATACAAAGACTGATATAAATCAAAATGGGTTCCAAATAATTAAAAACCTGTCTAGAATATGAGTCTAAACCAATAATTTATTTCTGATTTCTCAGAATATTCACGCTGATCTCAAAGGACTAAAAGTAAAATATAAACTGCACTATGGTTGATGTACGGGGAGACGTTTTACGGCCGCCACACGGCACAACACCAGCTGCAGTGAAGGCAAATAAAAATCAAAAATGAGTTCCTTTAAGAGCAATGAAAACATTCATAAGAAAGAAGATGGGTCATACTACGTAGTTTCGGCTAATAAAGCCTCATCAGTGACCCTGTAATGATCCGGCAAAGAAAGCCAGAGGAAACATACTGCAATTTTGCGAATTTCGAATAGGCAGTCGATACAAAGACTGATATAAATCAAAATGGGTTCCAAATAATTAAAAACCTGTCTAGAATATGAGTCTAAACCAATAATTTATTTCTGATTTCTCAGAATATTCACGCTGATCTCAAAGGACTAAAAGTAAAATATAAACTACACTATGGTTGATGTACGGGGAGACGTTTTACGGCCGCCACACGGCACAACACCAGCTGCAGTGAAGGCAAATAAAAATCAAAAATGAGTTCCTTTAAGAGCAATGAAAACATTCATAAGAAAGAAGATGGGTCATACTACGTAGTTTCGGCTAATAAAGCCTCATCAGTGACCCTGTAATGATCCGGCAAAGAAAGCCAGAGGAAACATACTGCAATTTTGCGAATAAGCCCATGTAAAACCAAAAGGCCCCAGAGCGGGGGCATTTTTTGCCCCAGCACTATAATTTGAACAATCTTGGTAGGGGTCCACTAGGTAAAGCTTCATACCAAATATCAAAGACCTGGGCCTAGCTGTTTCAGAGAAGAAAATTTTTAAAGATTTTCCCTATATAAGCCCATGTAAAACCAAACGGCTCCGGAGCGGGGGCATTTTTGGCCCCAGCACTATAATTTGAACAATCTTGGTAGGGTCCCCTAGATGAAGCTTCATACCAAACATCAAAGACCTGAGACTTGCGGTTTCAGAGAAGAAAATTTTAAAAGATTTTCCCTATGTAAGCCCATGTAAAACCAAAAGGCCCTGGGGCGGGGTGGGGGGTGGGGGGACCTGGGCCTTGTGGGGTGAAGCTTCATACCAAATATCAAAGACATCGGCCTTACGGTTTCAGAGAAGAAAATTTTTAAAGATTGTCCCTATATAAGCCCATGTAAAACCAAAGGGCCCCAGAGCGGGGGCATTTTTTGCCCCAGCACTAAACTTTGAACAATCTTGGTAGGGGTTCACTAGGTGAAGTTACATACCAAATATCAAAGACCTGGGCCTAGCGGTTTCAGAGAAGAAGATTTTTAAAGATTTTCCCTATATAAGCCCATGTAAAACCGAAAGGCCCTGGGTTGGGGGGGGGGGGGGGGGGTGGGGGCTGGGCCTTGTGGGGTGAAGCTTCATACCAAATATCAAAGACATGTGCCTTACGGTTTCAGAAAAGAATTTTTTTTAAAGATTTTCCCTATATAAGCCCATGTAAAACCAAAAGGCCCCAGAGCGGGGGCATTTTTGCCCCAGCACTATAATTTGAACAATCTTGGTAGGGGTCCACTAGGTAAAGCTTCATACCAAATATCAAAGACCTGGGCCTAGCTGTTTCAGAGAAGAAATTTTTTAAAGATTTTCCCTATATAAGCCCATGTAAAACCAAAAGGCCCCGGAGCGGGGGCATTTTTGGCCCCAGCACTATAATTTGAACAATCTTGGTAGGGTCCCCTAGATGAAGCTTCATACCAAACATCAAAGACCTGGGACTTGCGGTTTCAGAGAAGAAAATTTTAAAAGATTTTCCCTATGTAAGCCCATGTAAAACCAAAAGGCACTGGGGCGGGGTGGGGGTGGGGGGACCTGGGCCTTGTGGGGTGAAGCTTCATACCAAATATCAAAGACATCGGCCTTACGGTTTCAGAGAAGAAATTTTTTAAAGATTTTCCCTATATAAGCCCATGTAAAACCAAAGGGCCCCAGAGCGGGGGCATTTTTTGCCCCAGCACTAAACTTTGAACAATCTTGTTAGGGGTTCACTAGGTGAAGTTTCATACCAAATATCAAAGACCTGGGCCTAGCGGTTTCAGAGAAGAAGATTTTTAAAGATTTTCCCTATATAAGCCCATGTCAAACCAAAGGGCCCCGGGGCGGGGGCATTTTTGGCCCCAGGGCTATAATTTGAACAATCTTGGTAGGGGTCCACTAGGTGAAGCTTCATACCAAATATCAAAGACCTGGGCCTTGCGGTTTCAGAGAAGAAAATTTTAAAAGATTTTCCCTATGTAAGCCCATGTAAAACCAAAGGGCACCGGAGCGGGGGCATTTTTGGCATCAGCACTTTAATTTGAACAATCTTGGTAGGGGTCCACTAGATGAAGCTTCACACCAAATATCAAAGACCTGGGCCTTGCGGTTTCAGAGAAGAAGATTTTAAAAGAATTCCCAATATAAGTTCATGTAAAACTAAAGGGCCCCAGGGCGGGGGCATTTTTTGCCCCAGCACTTAACTTTGAACAATCTTGGTAGGGGTCCACTGATGAAGGTTCATACCAAATATCAAAGACCTGGGCCTAGCGGTTTCAGAGAAGAAGATTTTCAAAGATTTTCCCTATATAAGCCCATGTCAAACCAAAGGGCCCCGGGGCGGGGGCATTTTTGGCCCCATGGCTATAATTTGAACAATCTTGGTAGGGATCTACTAGGTGAAGCTTCATACCAAATATCAAAGACCTGGGCCTTGCGGTTTCAGAGAAGAAAATTTTAAAAGATTTTCCCTATGTAAGCCCATGTAAAACCAAAGGGCCCCGGAGCGGGGGCATTTTTGGCCACAGCACTTTAATTTGAACAATCTTCGTAGGGGTCCACTAGATGAAGCTTCATACCAAATATCAAAGACCTGGGCCTTGCGGTTTCAGAGAAGAAGATTTTAAAAGAATTCCCTATATAAGTTCATGTAAAATTAAAGGGCCCCAGGGCGGGGGCATTTTTGGCCCCAGCACTATAATTTGAACAATCTTGGTAGGGGTCCACTAGATAAAGCTTCATACCAAATAACAAAGACCTGGGCCTTACGGTTTCAGAGAAGAAGATTTTTAAAGATCTTCCCTATATAAGCCCATGTAAAACCAAAAGGCCCCGGGGTGGGGGCATTTTTGGCCCCCAGGGCCTGGGCCTTGTTGGGTGAAGCTTCATACCAAATATCAAAGACATGGGCCTTACAGTTTCAGAGAAGAAAATTTTTAAAGATTTTCCCTATATAAACCCATGTAAAAAACAAAGGGCCCCAGAGCAGGGGCATTTTTTGCCTGAGCACTATAATTTGAACAATCTTGATAGGGGTCCACTAGGTAAAGCTTCATACCAAATAGCAAAGACCTGGGCCTAGCAGTTTAAGAGAATAATATATTTAAAGATTTTCCCTATATAAGCCCATGTAAAACCAAAAGGCCCCGGGATGGGGGCATTTTTGGCCCCAGGGCCTGGGCCTTCTGGGGTGAAGCTTCATACCAAATATCAAAGCCATGGGCCTTACAGTTTCAGAGAAGAAAATTTTTAAAGATTTTTCCCTATATAAGCCATATAAAACCAAAGGGCCCCAGAGCGGGGGCATTTTTTGCCCCAGCACTATAATTTAAACAATCTTGGTAGGGGTCCACAAGGTAAAGCTTCATACCAAATATCAAAGACCTGGGCCTAGCGATTTCAGAGAAGAAGATTTTTCAAGATTTTCCCTATATAAGCCCTTGTTAAACCAAAAGGCCCCGGGGCGGGGGCATTTTTGGCCCCAGCACTATAATTTGAACAATCTTGGTAGGGGTCAACTAGATGAAGCTTCATACCAAACACCAAAGACCTGGGCCTTGCGGTTTCAGAGAAGAAGATTTTTAAAGATTTTCCCTATATAAGCCTATGTAAAACCAAAGGGCCCCGGGGCGGGGGCATTTTTGGTTCCAGCACTATAATTTCAACAATCTTGGTAGGGGTCCACTAGATGAAGCCTCATACCAAATATCAAAGACCTGGGCCTTGCGGTTTCAGAGAAGAAGATTTATCAAGATTTTCCATGAATAAGTTTATGTAAAACCAAAGGGCCCCGGAGCGGGGGCATTTTTGGCCCTAGGGCTATAATTTGAACAACCTTGGTAGGCGTCCACTAGGTGAAGCTTCATATCTAATATCAAAGACCTGGGCCTTGCGGTTTCAGAGAAGAAGATTTTTAAAGATTTTCCCTATATAAACCCATGTAAAACCAATTGGCCCCGGGGCGTGTGGGGGAGGGGGGGGGGCTGGGCCTTGTGGGGTGAAGCTTCATACCAAATATCAAAGACATGGGCCTTATCGTTTTAGAGAAGAAATTTTTTAAAGATTTTCCCTATATAAGCCCATGTAAAACCAAAGGTCCCCAGAGCGGGGGCATTTTTTTGCACCAGCACTATAATTTGAACAATCTTGGTAGGGGTCCACTAGGTGAAGCTTCATACCAAATATCAAAGACCTGGGCCTAGCGGTTTCAGAGAAGAAGATTTTTAAAGATTGTCCCTATATAAGCCCATGTAAAATCAAAGGGCCCCAGGGCGGGGGGGGGGCATTTTTGGTCCCAGGGCTAAAATTTGAACAATCTTGGTAGGGGTCCACTAGGTGAAGCTTCATACCAAATATCAAAGATCTGGGCCTTGCCGTTTCAGAGAAGAAAATTTTAAAAGAGTTTCCCTATGTAAGCCCATGTAAAACCAAAGGGCCCCGGGGCGGGGGCATTTTTGGCCCCAGCACTATAATTTCAACAATCTTGGTAGGGGTCCACTAGATGAAGGTTCATACCAAATATCAAAGACCTGGGCCTTGCGGTTTCAGAGAAGAAGATTTTTAAAGATTTTCCCTATATTAGCCCATGTAAAATTAAAGGGGCCCAGGGCGGGGGCATTTTTGGCCCCAGCACTATAATTTGAACAATCTAAGTAGGGGTCCACTAGATGAAGCTTCAGACCAAATATCAAAGACCTGGGCCTTACGGTTTCAGAGAAGAAGATTTTTAAAGATTTTCCCTGTATAAGCCCATGTAAAACCAAAGGGCCCCGGAGCGGGGGCATTTTGGCCCCAGCACTATAATTTGAACAATCTTGGTAGGGGTCCACTAGATGAAGCTTCAAACCAAATATCAAAGACCTAGGCCTTACGGTTTCAGAGAAGAAGATTTTTAAAGATTTTCCCTATGTAAGCCCAGGTAAAACCAAAGGGCCCCGGGAGCGGGGCCCCAGCACTATAATTTGAACAATCTTGGTAGGGGTCCACTAGATGAAGCTTACAACCAAATATCAAAGACCTGGGCCTTGCGGTTTCAGAGAAGAAGATTTTTAAAGATTTTCCCTATATCGCCCATGTAAAATCAAAGGGGCCCGGAGCGGGGGCATTTTTGGCCCCAGCACTATAATTTGAACAATCTTGGTAGGGGTCCACTAGATGAAGCTTCAGGCCAAATATCAAAGACCTGGGCTTTACAGTTTCAGAGAAGAAGATTTTTTTTAAAGATTTTCCCTATATAAGCCCATGTAAAACCAAAGGGCCCCGGAGCGGGGGCATTTTTGGCCCCAGCACTTTAATTTGAACAATCTTGGCAGGGGTCCACCAGATGAAGCTGCAGACCAAATATCAAAGACCTGGGCCTTACGGTTCAGAGAAGAAGATTTTTAAAGATTTTCCCTATATAAGCCCATGTAAAACCAAAGGGCCCAGGAGCGGGGGCATTTTTGGCCCCAGCACTATAATTTGAACAATCTTGGTAGGGGTCCACTAGATGAAGCATCATACAAAATATCAAAGACCTGGGCCTTACGGTTTCAGAGAAGAAGATTTTTTAAGTTTTTGGTGAAAAAAGCTATTTTTGGCTCATATGATCTAGATGTGCAACGGACTGGAACCATTTGAACAACTTTGAAAGGGGACCACCTAAGGATCATTCCTGTGAAGTTTGGTCAAAATCCGATCAGTGGTTTAGGATGAGATGTCGTTTAAAGAAATTGTTTACGGTCGCACTGACGCACGACGGACGACGGACGAAAAGTGATCCCATAAGCTCACCTCGTCACTACGTGACGGTGAGCTAAAAACGGGGCCTCGGTATCAGAAGATTTTGCTTTATTTAACTAAAGTTATGGGGGCAAATCTGACTGATCAAACCATCGAAATAGGTATTATCAATATTTAATAAATCATCTAAATATCTAGAAGTGGAGTCAAAAGCTTCAATAATTTCAGATTGCTTATCAATTGAAAGCGACAACATGAAGTCTCTTTCATCCACAAGAGGTGCGGAATGCGTACCCATCGGAATACCCACAATTTGTCTAAATAACTTAGTACCGAATCTAATATAATTATTGTCAAGTAGAAAGGTGAGGGCATCACACACTTTCTGACATGACCAAAGTGTATAATTCGTATGCTTTTTAGAAGTGAAAAATGCATTTCTGACATTACATGCAAGATAGAGAGAATCTTCTCTGTGAAAAGCGCATCCAATTAAATCATTAAGCTTTTCTTTTATAAGATTATGAGGTAGTGTAGTGTAAAGAGTGGAAAAATCGTAAGTAGACAGACTTGAAGCACGAAAATGTCTGGATTTCAATTTATTTAAAACCTCATTCGAATTTTTATAGACCAAAACAGATTTCTTCCTGATCTTTCAAAGACTTTATCACAATATTTAATCACATGCGTTTTAATAGCAGTAAGACAGGAAGTTAATAATTTAGAAATTTCAGTGGTAGTGCAAGAGCTAGAATTTGCAAGACCTGGACCATGCTGTTTCAGAGAAGAAGATTTTCAAAGACTTTCTCTATAAGTCTATGTAAAACCAAAGGGCTCCAGGGAGGGGGCATTTGTGGCCCGAGGGCTATAATTTGAACATTCTTGGTAGAGGTCCACTAGATGAAGCTTCATACCAAATATCACAGACCTATGACTTGTGGTTTCAGTGTATAAGATTTTTCAAGATTTCCCCTATATAAGTCTATGTAAAACCAAAGGGCCCCGGAGCAGGGGCATTTTTGGTCCCAGGGCTATAATTTTGAACGATCTTGGTAGACCTGGGCCTTGCAGTTTCAGAGAAGAAGATGTTTATAGATTTTCCCTATATAAGCCTATGTAAAACCAAACGGCCCCGGAGCAGGGGCTTTTTTGACCCCAGGGCTATAATTTGAAGGTTCTTGGTAGAGGTCAACAAGATGAAGCTTCATACCAAAGATCAAAGACCTAGGCCTTGCGGTTTTAGAGAAGGAGATTTTTAAATATTTTCCCTATATAAGCCTATGTAAAAACAAAGGGACCCGGGGCGGGGGCATTTTTGGCCCCAGCACTATAATTTGAACAAGCTTGGTTAGGGTCCACTAGGTGAACCTTCATGCCAAATAGCAAAGACCTGGGCCTTGCGGTTTCAGAAAAGAATATTTTTAAAGATTTTCCCTATATAAGGCCCTGTAAAACCAAAGGTCCCAGGGGCGGGGACATTTTTGGTCCCAGCACAATAATTTGAACAATCTTGGTAGGGGTCCACCAGGTAGGGATCCACTTTGCTATTCATACCTAATAGCAAAGACCTGGGCCATGCGGTTTCAGAGAAGAAGATTTTTAATGATTTTCCCTATATAAGCCCGGGGCGGGGGGGGGCATTTTTGGCCCCAGCAATATAATTTGAACAATCTTGGTAGGGGTCCACTGGGTGAAGCTTCATACCAAATATCAAAGACATGGGCCTTGTGGTTTCAGAGAAGAAGATTTTTTTAAATTTTCGGTGAAAAAATCTATTTTAGCTCCTGTGACCCAGATGTGCAACGGACCGGAACCATTTGAACAACTTTGAAAGGGGACCACCTAAGGATCATTTCTGTGAAGTTTGGTAAATATCCGATCAGTGGTTTAGGAGGAGATGTCGTTTGAAGAAATTGTTTACGCACACACGCACGATCGCACACACGCACTGACGACGGACGAAAAGTGTTCACAAAAGCTCACCTTGTCACTGCGTGACAGGTGAGCTAAAAACCGAACTTGTACAGTTATGAAAGACAAGCGTGGAACAGATAAGGGAATATTTTTAAAGAACTGATATAGATTCAATTCCTTGCTGGAGACGGATTGGCTGCCGATAATTACGTCATTACCTCCTTGCTGCGGTTACACATGTACAATTGCATACATCACGCCAAGGAACAACGCTTTCCGACATCGGCGCAAATAGAGGTTATGTGTAAGTTTTTAGACTTTCTGGCTTCGACCATCAGTGATCTAACTGGTGGTTTTCTTCTGCTCAGACGTCGGATTGTTTTTGAGTCCTAAAAAAATTAAAAAGAGAAGCCCTGATTCATGACTGTATTAATCTATACATGATCGTGTTACTGCATATTATGAGTCACTGTTGAGCTAAGAAGCCTCCATGAGGATTAATTTGTTATTGTTAATATGTTTGATACAGCACTAGAACTGAGGGCGAATGTTGAAATGTCATAAACTGAGGAGTTGAAGCCCCAATAGTTTTACTACTGACCGCCCCAAGGCGGTCGTGCTTTTGCAATGTCATATTTGTAAATGGGCTTTGTGCCGTTTGTTCATGTGTTGGCTACGTTCTTTGGTTGTGGCCTTTCCTGTGTGATTGTTCCGTAGTAATTTATATGTCATGGACCCGGCTTTTATGCTAACGTTGCAAATGTGCATGAAATCATTGATGATAAGTATTAAATCGTGTTAATGGTACTTATAGCCTATTGTCTGACGACGCATCGTGATTACAAGTGATTTTCGTTTTTGAAATCTGATTTGTATTTTGCCGTTTATAATATATAAAAATAACACTTACACAATATTACAACATTTCAATATCGTGATGCACAATTATAAATGACGCCAAGTCGTGCACATTTTATAATGTGAAAGTTACGATTTAATTTCAGTTTTATTTTTCCTTTCTTCGGAAATAACTGCAATCTAACGGCCTTATTAATCCATTAAATTTGATGATACTTATTGAAAAAATAACGTACAGAAGCCAATATTTTCCAATAAAGTAACACAAGACCAGAAAGTCTGCGAAGTTCGAATGGTTGTGGTTAAAGGGGCAAGTATCAGAAAACCCTTAAATTGAGTTTTAAGAGGCTTTTATTGTTCCAAATTTTTGCTCGAAACATAGTTTGTGAGTACTCATCAGAGATGATTCTAACGAGTACCGACACTCTTTGTTTGCATATTGAAAAATAAGTGATTAAGGCAATAATTAGGAACTGTCGCAACTCTGATACCAAATTTTTTAGCTTTGGTAAAAGATATAATAAAGCCAAAACCTAGACATCAATACCGAAAGACGAGAGCAGAAGATGAGAATTTTAATAGAATTTTACTTATCTCAAGACATCGAAAGAAGAGAGATAGAGTGAAATGAAGTGAAGTAGAAAAAATGGCATAAATATTGTAACTCCAGAAGCGGGGCATTATACACCCTTGGCAATCCGTTGTAACGCATACATGCAGAGTGATAAATCTTATAAGGGGTTAACCCCCCCCCCCCCACACACACACACAAAAAAAAAGTTCAGTGATGGACAGATGGACATGATTCTGCTAATAATTGGTGGACTGTAACAGCTAAACAAGCTGCGTGGGCTAACTATAAATCACCTGTCAGCTTGGTCGGATGTAAATTATAGAAGGAAATAGCTGAATAAAAGTGACAGGGAAATAACTCGGCTAATATTTGGCGGATTGTAACCTCAAAATGGCATGTGTCGCGCCACATCATGGCGTAACTTTTACAATGTTTCAGCGGCCCCCGCCCATCGGGGCTTGAAGAAATAGATGGGCTACATGATGCTTCCACGCAGAGCTCAAACCGGCAATACAATAGTACTGGTAAACCGCTTAGAGGATCTAAGCCTGCTCAGGCAAAGCGGTGCGAGTCGGACCGTTCATGATTATTAACCCTATTGGTTTCATTGGGCGACAGTGCTTGAGATGTCATTTCATCTCAACGTCGAGTCAAAGTCCCACAAAATTGGAAGCAACGTCTCCAGAATGACCTATACAGTGTTGACGGGGACGTTAATCCTCAGATCAAACAAAACAAAACAATATTTCAGCTTGATCAAATGTAAATGTTATTCAAATTGAGTTAGCTTAACAAAATTTTCAAAGGCACATTACTGCTAATTCAAAACAATATAACTATAAATGATGTAAATTTTATGAGTAGTTAGCTGGAAACGAAAATTTTTCAAAAGTTTTCAAAGGAGCATGACTCTGTAAATATTTGATGGACTGCTTACTAAAAACAATATGCACTGCAATACACCATGGTCTAACTATATATCAAATATCAGCTGGATGGGATGAAAGCTGTAGGAAAGATTAGCCTTAAGCGAAACGTTTACATCAATTTTCAAATGCGCAATGCTAATATTTGGTGGACTATAACCTAGAAATAATATGCACTGCTCAAAGCATGGTTTCACTAAGGCTCAGCTAAGTTTCGTGTATACTATAGGAGGAGTTAGCCAGAATCAAAACATTAACAGAAATATTCAAGGGGTCATTATTCTATAATATTTGGTGGACACTCACCTCGAAATAACATGCGCTGCTTCTCATCATGCTCTAACTGTATATCAAGTTTCAGCTTGATTGAATGTCAATTGTAGGAGGAGTAAGACGGAAACCAAATGTTTACAGATATTTTTTAAAGGGCGTTACTCTATTAATGTTTGGTGGACAGCAATCTCGAAACAATATGCACTGCTTCACATCATGGTATATCTATTTGTCAAGTTTCAGTTTGATCGGATCTAAATTGTAGGAGGTAGGAGGATTTAACCTGAAACTAAATGTTTGCAGAAGTTTTCAAAGGGGCATAACTCTATGAATATTTGGTGGACTGCAACCTCGAGACAATATGCGCTGCTCCAAATCCTGATCTTAGTGAATACAAACCAACTTCAATGACTCGAAGACCACTGCAACCATGAAAATGTTTTTGAGACAGTTCGAGCCATCGTGGACTGATCTAAGAGCGAGGCCAGGAGACCAATATGGACAATTTTCAATTATCTTCAAAATAAATGTAGTTTTGTGTACTCATAAGAATTGCCTACGATGATACAATTATATATTTTGTTTCTTAAAGACTCAAGAATTAGTTCGAAACAACATGGATAACCAGCCATCTGTGTTCGAGTCATCTAAGTTTCACTGTATATATCAAGTTTTAGCTTGATCAGCTCTAAATTGTAGGAAATGTGTACAGGAATGTTCAAAGGGGCTTGACTTTTTAATATTTTAATATATAGTGAACCGTAACCTCGAAACAACATGGGCTGCTCCACACCATGGTCCAACTATAGATAAATTTTGGCGGAGTTGACCAGAAACGAAAGTTTGCATAAATTTCGAAAGGGACATAACTTTATTAATAATTGATAGACTGTAGCCTCAAAACAATATGGGCTGCTCCACATCACAGTCTTACTAAATATGAAGTTTCAGCTTAACCGAAATTTTCAAAAGGGCACAACTCTCAGCTTGATCGAATTTAAAATGTAGGAATTAGCCGGAAATCAAACGTGTACAGACGGACGGAGAGACAGGCGGACGGACAGACGGAGGTACGGACGGCGAGGGGCATTACAAAATACTTTTTTTGCTTCAAAAGGGCGTATAAATAGAGGAACATACACGAGTGGCCATTTCATTGAAAATTTGTTAAACAAGCTCTGGCGAGCTTCAAACAATTCATATGAAATGACCACAAATAACTGAATCTCTTTATCGTGTTACGATTAAGATCGCTCTTTATCGTTATAGAAGTTAAAAATATATTTGAAAATGTAAGGTTATCACGGAAAGCGTTTTGGCGTTATGCACTAGAAAGCGCGTGTTTTTACGCGTTTGGACATATGACGGCGCAGTTACATATTAATGCAATATACACCTCAACGACACAAATACATTCTATAAAACATTCCTTTGGAAGCAAGGAATTAATCAAAGAACTAAAAAGTTTGTCTGGGTCAGATGTGCTTGTTCTTGCACACCAGATAATGAAATTCGTTAGTTTTGCCTGAGATAGCAATTCTGTTCTTAACCTGGTTTTCTTACCCAGGGATAAGCTGATAAGGTAAAAATCGAATATTCTCACGTCTTTGATATAAACTGGTTGAATACGACATCATATGTTCCGTTGTTAAGGTTGACTGCACAGTACATAACGTGACGTCACTAATCATCACAACATTGTCATCACAATAAGGCGGACGATGGCGAATAAAGTTCGCCATTATTAAAAAGAGGGCCAAAATGGCCCTGAATCGCTCACCTGATTGTTAGATGGCACATAGTTTCTGAAAGTCATGTAAGATACTGACAGCCGTCTATTTCCATGAAGCACAACTGTTTCACTAGATAGCTGGTAACATTGGATACATTCTTGTGAAGTTTGAATGAAACTAACTTAAGAGTTTAGGAGAAGTTGGCGTATATTAAAAAATCTACATTTAAGCAAGACATTGAAACAAAACCATTTCGATATACGGTCAGCTATCCACTGAATTTTTAATGAATTGAACCTAAGATATACGAGAAGCTGTCATTTAAAGATATTTCTGTTTTAAGCTGTAGAAGTCATCTTGTGCATCCGAGGCCAACTGTTTAGCTGTTTCTCTTGAGGGTCATCTAAGCAAAAAACTTCTTGCCGACTTGACAAGATTCCTCGTCTAAATGTATGTCATCCAGTAGGAGGGAATAAGGCACCCACTCTACAAAAGGATTAAAATCCATCTATTTACCGTAAAAAGTACTTACACATCTCAATATGGATTAATAGACTGGGGTGGATGAGAAGGCTGCAGGTATCAGAGCAGCCTTGAGCTCCTCGAGTGCTTGACAGCCCGCCACCTTGTTGGGAGTCAGTTCCAGTCATTGATCATTCTGAGGAATAAGGAATATTTCTATATGCAGGGTGTTGCTGGAGGCTAGTAGTGTCTTATGTCCCTCTTGTGCGCTGGTCACCAGAATGTAGGATGGTACAATCAACCAAGATGTGTTGAAGTTTGAATAAGATGGCTGGTTGTACTGTCTTGTCAATAGGATGGATCTAGCTGGGGCTCTCAAGCGATGTTTTGTCTGAGTAGTTGTTGCAGACGAACTTGGTCCACTGTGGAATTTCTCCAGTGTTTTGATATCGTTAATGTGTGGGTGCCAGGAAGTAGACATGTAGTCAAAAGAATCAGTTAAGCTGAGCAGAAACGTGCACAGCGCAAAGCTAGAGCGACGGAAGTAAGGGCGAGGATTGTGGCCACGTAAAATCGCGACGGAAGTAAGGGCGAGGATTGTGGCCAAGTAAAATCGATTTAAGCCCCCCAGTGGAAATCTTCCACTGACCGTTCCAAGGCGGCTGTTCTGTGGCGATTTATTTATGTTGTTGTTTGTTACTTACTGTGTGTATCACTTTTGTCTTTTTATTTTGGATGGCCATATGGCCATTTTGTGGGAAAGTAACTGTCCTTATGGCCTTCCTTTGTTTAGGTTTCCATTATGGTCTTGTCGCTTAATGTTTGTATTTCTTTCCCTTTGGTGTCTTTTATGGGTGGAGTAAGTTAATTGTATCAATTCCTGATCTTTGTTTTACTTCTACTAAGGCATCACCAACAGAGCTGTCTTCCTCTAGCCTCTGTTGCCCTATTTGCAACAAACAGCTCAGAGCTAGAATCGGTCTCATCAGCCATCTAAGAACACCCCAATAATAATATTTCTCAAATATGATAAAGATTGGTCATTGTCAGTAATGACAAACGAACTATTATTATTATGTAATCTACTGTAAATAAAAATCAAAAATGAGTTCCTTTAAGAGCAATGAAAACATTCATAAGAAAGAAGATGGGTCATACTACGTAGTTTCGGCTAATAAAGCCTCATCAGTGACCCTATAATGATCCGGCAAAGAAAGCCAGAGGAAACATACTGCAATTTAGCGAATTTCGAATAGGCAGTCAATTCAAAGACTGATATAAATCAAAATGGGGTCCGAATAACGCTGTTCACAAAGTCAAAAATGGCCATGATTGATACTCAAGGAGACGTAACTCAGCTATTGTTGGTCCCACCTGATCCATATTCGAACTCGTCCGAGATTTCATGCATGTCATTGTTATCTGCAAGATGCATTAAGAGATGACACGAAATGGAAAAGGTTCGCTATTTTTGAGAATCAAGAGCACGTAACTCAGCTATTGTTAATCAGATCGGACCCATTTAGAACCCGTCCGAGATTGAATGTATGCCATTGTTATCTGCAAGTTTCATTAACATCCGACAGAACTGAAGAAGCTCGGTTGATCCCATTTAGTCAAAAGTGGACATTTTTGAGAATCAAGGCAATGTAACTCTGCTACAGTTGGTCCGAAATGAAACTGCAAAGATATTTCGGTTTGAAAGTGCTGACGATGAACGACGATGGCGAAGGCTGCCATCATATACGAACCCAATATACATCGACTACCGAAACTACACTTTGAGTGATGCTATTTATCGGAAAATCATGTCGTTGCTGAGGCGTACAATTTTTGCAAGCTATAGGTTCATTGATACAGAAATCGCCCATTTCAACAAAATCGTATTTTTTATTTTAAAAAGAACTAGTTGAATGATTTGCTTGTAGAAATGTAACATTATTATTATGAAAAGTTAAACAGTTTTTTTTATTAAACTTTAAAGAGAAACTCAGCCACATTTCATAGGTATATTCTGCCAATCTGGTATAAATTCATCAAATTTGAGGCCTTAAGCTGCTTTCAATCATAATTAAGTAACTATCTTTTTGGCTTTCCGCAAGTGATTTTTCAATTAGTTGTTTCATGTTTGTGTTTCTTTCCCTTGGTGTTACTGATGGGAGCTGCGGTTTAATTAGGGCCCCGCACTGAAAGTGTGGGTGCCCTATAGTAATCACTCTGTCCGTCTGTCTGTCTGTCCGTCTGTCCGTCCAAAATTTTTTACTACTCCTCTGATAGCGCTGCCGGGGCCCTAGTCAGTTTCACTGACAGCTCTAGTTTTATCTATTCCTGAGCATTGCCTTCAGGTCTTTTTTTCAATTCAAGTTTAATCAATACACTTATTATTTTTTCAACCACATTGCGTCAAAATTGACAGGAAACATTGAATTACCGATGAAATTAATTTGTTCATTGAGACTATAATTCATTAAAATGGTTGTACGATAAAGACACGGCATCATATGTTTGCAACTCATTTACCACTCTGTGTATATTGGGACCGAGCATCCTAAAAACTGCCCCTGAGCCTTCGTCTCAGGTTAGCTAAAATCCTGAAATGAATATAACATGGTTTGAGTGGTGAAAAGAATATCCGTCCCTCGGGATCACAGTCCGACACTACTCGGCAAAAGCATCATCATGCCGGACTGTGACCCTCGAAATGGATTTCTCTATCCACCCCTCATACTCATATAAGATACTTATATTCCGCTTAGTATGTGAGACGCCAAGTTCTGCAACGGAAGGTCAGGTGGTTTTTCTCCGGGTACTCCGGTTTTCGCCCACCTCTGATTAACGATCGGCTCGATATGAGTGAAATAATCTTGAAAGGGCCGTAAAACCCAAACCAAAAAAAAAAAAAAAAAAAAAAAAAATATTCCGCTTAGTGAGGTCTCAACAATGAACTCATTTATCCCAAAGGAATAAAATACTAAAATATATAACCTTCATTATGTTTAAGGAAGTGTGGATAACCCTTTCACAGAATATATTTAATGGAACGTGTGGCGGCCGTAAAATGTCTCCCTGTCCAGTTTTGTCCTTTGGGATCATTATTTTAAAATATCGGAGGGTCACTGTGAGATCTAATTGGTCGAAGCTAGCTAGTATGGCCCAGAATAAAAACTTATACACTGCATAATTTCCATTTCTGTGGAGTAGTCCTTGCTTCAATAGGATAGCCCTTTCATAGAATATTTAACTGCCGCCAAACATTGTTTTTACACCAGCTTTTGATAGGTTAGATATGTCCCTATATAGTTTATCGTTTTGAAGCCAGAAATACACCATAGGACGAAAATAGCAAAGCCATTCAACATAAAAAATGCAAGAAGCGGCTGTCCGGGAAAGATCAACAGCAATAGCTACCTTTCATGGAGCTCGACTTCGGTTGTATGAAATTTAAATTGCAAACGATTTAATTTCATTGTCATACTTTGCATTTGTTAAATAAATTTGACGGAGGCTTTACATAGCTCAATTGTCAGTCATGGCAGCAAAGGCGAAGTAAAACGATAATGTATCTATTTAACAAACCATGAACCGGGACTGAAAACTTACTGAAATCATGACGTCAGAAGAGAATTCAAACATCTTGATGCATGCAATATAACTCTCATTTTATTCCGTCTTGGACTACATGTTCTTTAAATTTCCACGACCAGAGACATATCTACCAGCACTTATGAAGCGTTTATTGGACACAAAAGCCTCAATAAACAGTTTTGTTTGCTTGATTTGATGTTTAACGTCCCCGTCAACACTGGAAAGGTCATTTTGGAGACGTTGCTTCAAATTTTCTGGGACTTTTACCCAACATTGAGATGAAATGACATCTCAAGCCCTGTCGCCCAATGAAACCAATAGGGTTTATTAACATGGACGGTTCACCTCGCACCGCGGTTCCTGGACAGGGTTTGGTCGGGCCCCTCGGAATCTAACTGTTGGTTTTCTTTTGCTCCAGCAATGCTGTTGTTGTATGCTGTCGAGTCCTCAACCTTGTTTTATCTCTGCAGTTTTTATTTGTATGTTCTCGGAGATGTTACACTGATGAGTTAGGAAGCCTTCATGCGGACTAAACAAAATTAGTATATACCGCGACAGAGGTAAGGACGAGGATTATGACCATGTAAAATCGATTTAAGCCCCCAGTAGAATTCTTCCACTGACTGTTCCGAGGCGGTTCTTCTGTGGCGGTTTATTTATGTTGTTGTTTGTTACTTACTGTGTGTATCACTTGTGTCTTTTTGTTTTGGATGGCCACTTGGCCATTTTGTGGGAAAGTAACTGTCCATTTGGCATTCCTTTGTTTAGGTTTCCAATATGGTCTGGTCGCTTCATGTTTGTGTTTCTTTCCCTTTGGTGTCTTTGATTGGTGGAGTAAGTTAATTGTATCGATTCCTGATCTTTGTTTAACTTCTACTTAGATCCTCTTAGCGGTTTACCAGTACTAATGTGCGGGCCGGATTCAGGTCTGCGTGGAAGCATCATATGATTACATATATCTTTATGATTTAAGAGCTACCTAACATCACTATATGCAACATTTTCCTATAATCTTGTTATCAGTATACTTGCTTGTTGTTCCTGTGTACGATGTTGAAGACAATGAGCATTGCTGCCAGCAGGATCCCCAGTGCTGCGAGACAGGACATCAGAATATACAGATGTGGAGGAATAAATTCTTCTATCTCAGTCACTAAAGTAGAATCTCGTGGTGCCAGGCCCTCTGATAACGAAATAATAAACACTATTATTTTACAAATATACATGTGGGGGTATTAATAATGCCCTTCTATGACCCTTAACAAAAGAGATCATATTTCCTTCAAAAAGGGGATCTTACACGAGTGGTAATTTCAAAGGAATTCCAGAAACAGTCCTTCGGCCAGTTTTGTTGTTGAAGTTCACGAATTTCAAAAGGAAACATAGGAGCTGCAATTTGAGTACTGTTAACGAAAGGCGACGAATGGAGTTGGCCCTTGGCCTAGTCTAAAATATTCATTTGAGCATACAGCTGTGTTTATGTGACACTATGGATGTTTGTTGTTTTCAATGTACTTTTTTAATTTATTATAAATTGTTGTTAATAGAAAAAATTATAATAATGATCGACTTTATCTCTGTGGATAAAGTCTCTTGCTCAAGGAAACAACCCTTTGCATTTGTGGGGATCGAACCGGCTACATCTCGATCCCAAATCTGATGCTTTACCACTGCACCATAGCGCTCCATAATGCAGAAGATTTTGTAAGATCTGTCACGCTGGCTCTAATATTAACCCATTTCGTCCTCCTTAAATATAGCAGAAGTCAATATTAAAATTTAGAGGTTTCAGGTTGTGCTTCCTTTTATATTTATTTGGAAAACGGCTAAACATTTTGCAAACAGTGTCGGCCCTGATGAGACGCCGCATTTTGTAGCCTTCCCTGTTTGCCAATTACCCGTTCGGGGGTTTCTGGTACAACATTGGTTAAGATCGTATACCAGAACGATGCCATGCATTTTAACCGTAATGTATACATGCATGTCATTTAAGTTCAAAATGTCGATCATGTTTATACGTCAGTATAATGTATACTCTGTAAACTCCATTTTATATAGGAAACACTGGGGTTTACAACAGGACACATTAGTGTTTTTCATTTTGCTCAAAAGTGTGCACTGGAAATCCAGAGTGTACGTAATATACACCTGTGAGTAAAGGTCGAATAAGATAGATAGATAGATAGATAGATAGATAGATAGATAGATAGATAGATAGATAGATAGATAGATAGATAGATAGATAGATAGATAGATAGATAGATAATGGGCACCTCAGTGAGGCATTTCTAACGAGCAAAGTTAGCACCTGTGGAGCCGATGGGGGAAATATTTTAAATATTTTATCTGACAAATGCTAGTTCTACAGAAATGGAAGAGTCAACTAGGTATATCGTGATTATCCTTACTAGTAAATATTTGCGCTGCTGAGTTAAATAAGTATGACAGGAACATTGCGACTTTCGTGAAGTTATTTGGTGTTGTTTTATTCAAATTCAGTACACTTGAAAAATTCCCGTACCTTTCCAGACGATACCACCATTAAGCCATTCAATAAACCGTTCTGCGACATCTGTTCGGTATATACCAACAAGCACCTTCTGACCACCTACAAAGTCAAGAAGCTTAAAAATAATATGAATAATGGTCCTTAGGCGTATATCGCGTGGTTAATGCTATAGAAATAGTAGTCATTTTAACATTCATTTAAAAATTGAGGTAATTTTTCAAGTTCTTTGAAATAGGAACACATAGTGCAAAGAAAGTGGACCCCTACGGGAGCCATAATGACATTGGTCGTAACTCAGAGCTCTTTATACTTCCTGAAAGGCTGGTATAATGGCATCTGTTATCTTCAATTATGTTATTTTCATCCATTATTTGACGAACAAAATCTGTTTGGAGAGCAAAATTTAGAACAAGAAAAGAAACTGCATGCAATTTAACAATTATAATATTGAGGTCATGGCGCCGCGATCGTCTAATCAAATTGAAAAGAACCACAGTTAATGATTGGGTGACATCGCCTGGGTCAGCGTATTTGTTTAATTATGAACAACAATAAAAGTTAATATTTGTCTTTCTGTAAATGAACTGAGGATGTAAATATGAAACAGTTTCTTTCAACAGTACATCAGAACCTCTATATAACACTATTAATTGGGTCAAAATCAAAAACCGTGTAAGTTAAACAACCGTGTAATATCCAAACAAAATGGTCATTTTTCTATATAATCTGTACATTTTTTTATCCATCTTGAAACCGTGTTATATCCAAAACCATGTTATAATTAACCGTGTTATAACGAGGTTGTGGTGTATTAGCTCCTTTGACATAAAGTGTTTATTTCCACATTTTTCAGGATAGTAATATATAGAGAATACCAGTTTCGTGTCTTTTGATATTAAGTTTATAAGGCAAGGCTTCGAGAACGCTTGTGATTCTACATGCATTCTCGAAGCCGAGCCTGATAAACTTGATATCAAATGACACGAATCTGGTGTTCTATTTATCAGTTTATATCTTGTAACACTTTAAATTGGCAATTTACGATCACTTACCGATTGTCCTTAGTGCGTCCCAACATTGCGGTGCGGAATATAATCGATCAGTATATTTACTTTCATCTGACCGTTACTTTTCATTTGATAATTTTTAATAAAATTTTTCCGATTTTTCTATTAATAATAACATTTTAGCCATTTTTCCGGTTGCCCGGTTCATTCAAAAAGTGCAATGTCACGTTGACGTGATAAAGCTCATTTGTCCTGAGATAGCATATCTTTATCAGGTCAATGTGTACAATGCACTATATATAGGAGATAACTGATAATAAACATTTCTGAATATATGTCCCACTTTAAAACAAAATTTAAGTGGCATGTTGTTTCTGTCCTTCCTGTTTCTGAAAAGTTCCCGCTAGCCAACTAATAAGCTCAGGAGAGACTACAAGAATGCTCGCATATCCTGCTTTATAATTAGCGTCTTCAAATGGTCTAAATAAAAAAAAATCTTCGTGCAACAGTCATTCACACAACTTTCAGTTACATTGTAAACTAGAGCGCGCAGTCGATGGCAAGCCATCGCAAATCCCCACGTTTTCTCCACAGTAGGTCAAAATTTGACCTTTTGACCCCTCCCCAGGGCCCCTGGGGGCGGGGACAAAAAAATGTGCTCTTGCGCAAGCCATTCATGTAAGAAACTCGCATTCCGGCTAACGGTTTAGGAGGAGATAGCCGGACAGACAGACGGACAGACGGACGGAAGCGATAACAATATCCCCACTTTTCGTTGAAAAACGTGGGGATAATTATGTTCTTCTTAAAAATATGTCTCTACCAGTACTAGAATAAATTGCATGTAATTAAAAGTGTTGCAAGAAAAACTTAACCCAAAGGAATATTAATAGGACCGACTATTAGAATCAATCACACAACAGGTTTTGATAGATCCTTTTCTACATTTGGCGTGTAAAAGTCATTTTATTTGTTGTGAAGTTTGTCGTAAGTATGTACTTAAATACGACACTGATCAGAAGTTTTATTCTGCAAGAACTGCAAATGTCCCTTTTATGTCCCAAATCGTTTAACCTCTATTCTGCTGAATGAAATTATTTAGCCGTACCCATTTATGGCTGTGCACCAATTAAATTACTTGATATAACGTATTCGTTCAATTCATAAAATTGCATGGTAAACAATGTAGATCCTGTGCAAAAGTAAAGGTTATCGTGTTAAGCCTGATAAGGGTAAGGTTTTATTATTCTTGGACCGTAATAAGGTCGTTCAAAAGTTGGGTGTAGTCGTAATTGGCTGTTTTGCAAGTGTCTCATTCCTGCACTGACCATTAGTATAATGCACATAAAACAACAATAATCTTACACGAATGCGAGGGTATAACCAAGTATTAACGAGCTGAGATCTGAGGAAGAGATTTTTCGATCTGTTCTGAACAATTTTCATTGATTTTTTTTTTCTAACAAATCTCTGTATTTCCAAAATGCGAAACTGTATTTTATATCTGCTTGTTCTGACGTCCATCACGCAAACACGCCTATATAATTTTTGACACCCCCCCCCCCACCTCGAACCCCACTTTTATATACTAAAACTGGGGTTTACAGGGGTAAACCTTATTTTTCTCATATCTGCTCTAAAATATAGATTGTGGGAACTCGTTAGAACCGCCTCTATAATTTGTGTGTTTAGGTAGTTAAATTTACAATGTTTTGTATAGGTGTGTTTTCGTGATGCATCGTTGTTTACATGATCAGCAATGCATGTTAAACTTCATATTACCTGTAAGATTGTTTCTTTGTTTATTTTACCCGTGGATGCGATAAGGATTCAGACAAAGTTTTCTTCTGCCGTGAATTTCTTATTATCAAGCAGGGTAGTCAAGAGCGTTCATTATATGGTATTGTTTACTTGATGGGGAGTCGTAGTCGGCGTTTTGTTGCAGGTGTCCTTTTCATGCAACAACTTTCCTCTGATCATGTCGTGTTGGAAGACAATTGAACGTTTTCACGTTCGGTAAATGAATATCCATTTTAAGAGTTTCAGTGAAAAGTTGGTTTATGTGGATATGCGTTATTTTCCTAATTCCGAAAAAAGAAGACAAAACAGAAGTGAAGGCAATGGTCAGAAATCGACCTGATCTAGGGTCTAGTTATTCATGTTTGTATTTCTTTCCCTTTGGTGTCTCTGATGGGAGCTGTGGGTTGATTGTATCCATTCCTGATCATTGCCTTCACTTCTATTTAGAAGCACGAAAACGTCTGGATTTCAATTTGTTTAAAACTTCATTAGAATTTTCAGAGACCAAAACAGATTTCTCCCTAATCTTTCAAATACTTTGTCGCAATATTTAATCACGTGTTTTGATGAAATTAAAACAAAAAGTTAATAATTTGGGAAGTTCAGTGGTGATACAGGAGCTGGAATTTGCAATTAACCGTGCTTTGTATGGCCTATAATGAAATTAAGGTAACCAATATAACTTGGTGGCTGAATGCCAAATGTTGCCATCAACTAAAGCCCTCTCCACAGCCAAAGGCTGCAATTCATAGGCCTTAGTACCACCAAGTTCTTGCTGAAAAGTGTTAACATAATGGAGCCGTCAAACAACGACCACATTGTTAGCGGCCTTGTCTGCTAGAGCCAAAACAAACACCATATGAAATTCTTAAATACCTAGTTTAAGGTGACGCATAGACGTCTTATGTTTGGGAAGTAATATGTTCATATTTTGAGAGTAGAAAGAAATGCGTTTGTTCACTAGTTTCAGAATGCTAAGTTTCCATTCTTTGAGGGCTTTATGTTCAACATACTCTCATTTACACCATCGATTACCAAATTCATTCACGGCAGTAGCGATTTTATCTCTACACTTATGGTAAGCAAATTTAGAAGGAACGATATTTCGTTCCATAAGAAATTTTATTTCGCATCCTGGAATCACGAATAATTTTAAATTGCCATTAATAATATGACCAGCAGCATGAAAGCAATATACTGATTTTTTTTACAATCAGATGTATCAGGACTCTTAGTGTCAGTATCAAGATAAGAAACAAGTTTATTGAAATTAAAAATGATAGATCTAACAGGTGAATTGTATTTACAGCAAATTACGGTTGTTTCAGTATTTTGAAAATAAACAGGAATTGATGAAATCACCGAAATGTCCCAGAAGATACTGGGTAAATGTAATGACGTTTTTTTATTAATTTCAGAATCGATGGAAGAACGAAGAGCATGCTGAGCATAACTTCTAGTTAAAAGTGCAGTATCTTATAACTGATTGGAGCTATCGTAGAATTTATTCGCCTCTGTATCCAGAATACGTAATACAGAAATGGGTAATGATCTTAGAAATGCAAGCATTGTATGGCGTTCACGATTCAATAATACTATAGGAAGTCACCTCAGCATGCTATTGTTTCGTTTAAAAGCTAGTAATTTACGTCTATAGTTGCCATGTTTCCTGGTGCGGTGCGATCTAGTTTTATGCTTTCGACAGTCCAGAAGCGAGAAATATCAAAATCGGGCATTTTAGAAATAGCCCTCATGATACATATTGTCACTAAAGGCCAATGGGAAAGGTGGCTGTAATAATTTAATCCATTTTAATTCAGTTTCATGACGTTTAATAATTTTAAACCTAGCTGTAGAATTTACATCATACATCATAATATGTAGAATTTACATCAAAATATTTTTCCACTGGTCTTTTAGAAATATCATTTACAGAATGACCTGTACGTTTAAAATGACGGTACAAATAAAATGTCAGAAGGCCTCCTAACTAATCGGTGCAACACCTTCGAGAACAAAAAAATCAAACAACCAGAGATGAAACAACGGTGAGGACTCGACAACCTGAAACCACAGAAATGCTGGAGCAAAAGAAAACAAATAGTTAGACTCCGACAAAGAGGTGACATGAATACTTACACAACACACGAAAGAAAACAAACACTGGCAGGCAAAAGCAATTAACAATATGCAAAGGAACGGCTGCCTTGGAAGCTACCTGCTGTGGATGGGGGCTTCATACTGTTGTTTTATGTTTACAGCGTTTAACTTAACCGCTACTTAAATTAATTTAGCCACACCCATTTACATTTCAACCAATCAAACCACTTGATTAAATTAGTCATTTAAATTTGCAAATCGACTGGCAAACAGTGTAGGGTAGGGGCCGTTGTGAACAGCAGGATAAGAGTTGAACTATCCCACACTTGTGAGAAAATGTTGTTGAAGTACATAAGACGACACTACTCACTGACCGTTCCCGGGTGGTTCCTCTGTCGCGTTTATTGATTTATATAGTTTGTCTTTGAATGTGTGTATCACATATCTTTTTGTTTTGGATAGCCAATTGGCCATTTTGTGGGAAAGTAGCTGACCTTTTGGCTTTCCGTTACTGATGGTCTAGTTATTTCATGTTTGTGTTTCTTTCCCTATAGTGTCTCTGATGGGAGGTGTGAGTTTATTGCATCGACCGCTGATGCCTTCACTTCTATTGTACTATATCATATATATGTGTCTTTTTCGGCATTTTTTTGGCTGTTTTAAACCTTTATAGTCTAGTTCCGTGACGTATTATAGCAAGAAATGTTCATCCAGCATTCGTATGTATATGTGTAGGTAACGCGAGGTCTGAAAAGATAACGTCAAAAATATGCGATAATAATTTATCATGCGATATTCTGTTTGTCTCTTTTAATTGGCTGGGGTTTGGCTATACGTAGTTCACAGTGCTTGTGGCTTTGTGCAAATTATGCAATTCTATAACAAAACAAATGCATTCCGGGAGGTAAATCGTCGGTTTTAAAGGCGCAAATTAAGTTTAAAGGTTCCACTGACGCGTTGCCACAAAAAAAAATATTTTCTGTCGTAACACCGCCTAGTTACCTCCCAAATAACATTTCTGAATACAGTGATGCCCTTAGATTGCTCAAAATACAAAACAGGCATACTCATTTGAACGTTTACAAAATAGAAGTGAAGTCAATGATCAGGAATCGATACAATTGACCCACAGCTACCATTAGAGACCCAAAGGGAAAGAAACCCAAACATGAAACAACAAACCATAATGGAAAGTTTGTGTTATTGATGAAGTTTTAGTAATACTTACAAAGTTTTAGTAATAATTACCTTGTATTTGGTCGATTTTAACGTTCTTTGTAGGTTCGCCTGCGATGTCAAACTCGACTTGTCCCGATAGGCCCAGAAACGAAACATTTCTTGTACACGACGTCACTATGTCGCCAATGTCCACGTCAGCGTAAACAAATTCATCT
Source organism: Lucinisca nassula (assembly GCA_963580285.1). Taxonomy (NCBI): domain Eukaryota; kingdom Metazoa; phylum Mollusca; class Bivalvia; order Lucinida; family Lucinidae; genus Lucinisca; species Lucinisca nassula. The sequence continues at coordinate 53,323,374 of OY757023.1, read as the reverse complement.
AGTGTCTTGTTGTATCCTGGTGAAAACATAAATACAGTCAAACTTAACTAGTTCGATCTTCTTTGGCACCATTACAATTTTCGAGACAGGAGTTCCACTCTTTTTTAGGATTTTTATAAAGCCATTTAAAGATACATAACAACCAGCCCCTGGGTAATAGTGCTTAATCTTAATCATTAGGGTTCTCACTGCTCTGGTTAGAGCCTTGCTTTGGTCACATCTGAGACGCCAAGTTTTGGCGGTTTTTCATCGGGTACTCCGGTTTTGGCCTATAACGATCGGTTCAAATTAATGAAATAATCTTGAAATAATGTGTAAAACCAAAACCAAAAATATATTTTCATATTATTATTTTATACATGAGGAAAAGAAACTCATCGCCTAAACGACAATATAGCGATCAAAAGAGTCTTTGTTGTTAGCACACAGATAGTATGGCCTCTTACAGAAACGAGAAAATATCCACCCGATTATGCTGCCTTGCTATTATCTACTGAAAGAAAGAATCAGAAAATAAAGGGATCCGTTGGCCTGTTTCTCATGCGCCGTCAAGTAAAGATGGGTTAGAGAAAAAGTTGACATAATGTGCACCAGAGTTGCAGAAGCCAAGCGACAGGTGTGCACATGGCCTAATTTAGAAGATCATTTGCAGGGTACTTTGAGAATTAAGTAGATATGACTATTTTAGCGAAAGCTGCCCTCTGAACTCAAGTGTTGTGCACTGTGAAGTTCGATGTTAGTGCATTGTACATAAAAGCCTTGTTTTATTTTCTAACGTACAAAACTCGTAACATGGATGCTTAGTTGTATAAATGATAGTGTAAAGATGATTGATGTGATTAGTGTAGGATACAATCGACATGTTGCGCAAATAATCCTTTCGGTGATTGATCACTATATGAATCTAAATATTTAGGAGTAGACTAGTGAAAAAGTGTCATCTAATTTCATAGCCATCAAATGTTTTCTATCAATTACACATTAACCTGTGCAACACGACGATAGTTTATGCATCTCTCTCTTTTTTCTTGCTTTCCATGAAAGACATAAATGTAATTTATTTAACGATCAATGAACTATGAACAATAACGCTCGTTATCGGATGCTGTCTATACTTTAATTAAATAAATCATTATTATTATTATTATTATTATTATTATTGTTTTATTTTCTATCAATAATGAAAACGTTTTCACAATTTGCTCATCATCGTTTATGTGTTAGATATTTAACTCTACAGGGATGTGATTTATTGGGGATTTATTTATACTTCATTCTATTCTTTATATTATCGATTCTCTTTTTTCATAAATCACAGAAACAAAATACTTTTATCTTGATTATCACAGTTAATTTCTTAAAGCACATCTATCCATAGGAAGACACTTACACCAGCGGTCGTCTGCGGGTAACTTTAAAAGTCAGTATTGCAAACAGTTTGGACACATATCAGATTTTAATCTGGGTTCACACTGTTTGCTAACAATTTGGACACAGATCAGACGCTGACCTGGGTCTACACTGTTTGCTTGTATGCAAAACATATTTTATGATGAGTGCAAGAAGACGCGGCAGAAGACATAATCAAAAACATTTTCAAATGCAGTCTAACTTGGGTTAATGTGCATTTGCGAAAACATAAACGTCTTGATGTTTTCATGGTTTCATAAATGACAAAGTTCCGATGAAAATCGATGTTATTTTTCATACGCCCGTTTTGAAAAAAAACGGTCGTATTATGTTATGGGTTCGGCATCCGTCCGTCCGTCCACCCGCCCGTCCGTCCGTAAACTTTTCGTTTCCGGATAGCTCCTCCTATAGTTTTCATCCGATTAACCTGAAACTTTGTAGATAGTAAGACTGTGAAGTGGACATGTGCGTAAAGTTTCATGGTTAGCCATACACCAAATATCAATTCAGTTATGCCCCTTCGACAATTCCGGTAAACATTTTCGTTTCCAGATAACTCCTCCTACAGTTTCCATCCGATTAACATAAAACTTTGTAGACAGTAAGACTATGAGGTGGACATGTGCATAAAGTTTCAAGGTTAACCATACACCAAATATTTATAGAGTTATGCCCCTTTGAAAATTGCGGTAAACATTTTCATTTCCGTACAACTCTAAGAGACTTCCTACAGTTTTCATCCAATTAGCCCGAAACTGTGTAAATAGTAAGACTACAAGGTGGAGATTGGCGTAAAGTTCCTAGTTTAATCATACACCACATATTGATAGAGTTCTGCCCCTTTGAAAATTTAAATTTCGGTATACATTTTCATTTCCGGATAACTCCTTCTACAGTTTTCATCTGATCAACCTGAAACTTTGTAGATAGCAAGACTATGATGTGGAGATATGCGTAAAGTTTCAAGCCGTAGACCAAATATTTAACCGTAGACCAAATATTTATAGACTTATGCCCCTTTGAAAATTTAGGTAAACATTATCATTTCCGTATAACTCCTCCTACAGTTTTCATCTGATTAAGCTGAAACTTTGTAGATAGTAAGACTGAGGTGGAGATGTGGTTAAAGTTTTGAGATTAACCATACACCAAATATTAATAACATTATGGCCCTTTGAAAATTTTGTTAAAAATTTAGTTTACGGATAACATCTGGTCAACCTGAAAAATATGTTTATTTTGATAAAAACGGTCGCATTATGTTATGGCGTTTGGCATCCGTCAGAAACGCGTCCCATAAGCGTTTTCTTGCCGAGATAACTCCTCCTACAGTTTTCATCCGATCAACCTGAATCTTGGTAGATAGCAAGACTGTGATATGGAGATGTGTGTAAAGTTTCGAGGTTAATTACTACTGAATTTAGGTGTGACAGATTTGGACATGTAATCATTTTCAATTTATTAAGGCTGAAACTTGAAAAATGTTTACACCCTGAGGGAACAGAGACTACTATTTTCAGGTTTCAGTCCACCAAAATGAATTTGCCATGTGCGTATAATGCCCCGCTTGCGGAGCTCTTGTTGTCATTTCTGTTGCACACATAAATTGTCTTTTCTTTAAGTATCAGTGCTAACAATATAATGCAGAACAGCAAACAAGCAACGCAATAGCTTCTCTAATAAATCATCTTTATTACTTATATTTACATTATTTTCCTATATGTGACGGAAGATCTGGTTTCGGTGCTTTGAAATAAGACACGATTGCCTACAGTTTTCCTACTGACAGTATAATAAGTTCTATAAAGGGTTATCCTTTGGAAGCAAGGAATATATTACAAAACTGGAAAATATGGAGTGTAAATGTTTTCTGGGCCAGTCTAGCTAGTTACGGCCATTTATGCCTCATCAGTGACCCTCAAATAGTTTCAAAATTCCATTATGGAATCAATGATCCCAAAGGACAAGGAAATATGAACTACACTATGATGTAGGGAAGGGAGACTTTTTACGGCCGCCACACATTCCCAGACAACAGCTGTAGTGACGTTAAGCTTTGTTGACGTCATAATGCATATATATTACTTCGTGTGACAACAATTTTAAAAGTGCGCAAAAAAGATGAATGGTCGAAAAGGCCAGTGTTGTGCCTTAGAAGGTGGGAGGGTATATGCTTTTTTTCCCCGGAACATGAGACTCCATTTTCTCCAGATGCACTGCCTACGGAGCTCCCTTTATTAGCATAGTATTAACCAATATATGACAATGGATTCTTCTACCTAGTAAGTATGGATTGGTCCATTTCCAATTACAGGGTTGTAAGGTTTGTGTTTGTTTGTAGCAATTTATACGAAAATGAATATTCTTTGGAGACACATATTTTGATTGCACAATACCCTAATGACCGGTTATTGAAAAATTCAGTTTTGAGATATGCATTTGGGGTATATTGGCTGTCATACAGATAGGGGGCCAAGAGAGGGCAATCAATTACTAAGAGAAATTCACTTCTATTCATTTTCTTGTTTGATAACTAAGTCTTGGTTTGGATATAACAAAAATCAAAAATGAGTTCCTTTAAGAGCAATGAAAACATTCATAAGAAAGAAGATGGGCCATACTACGTAGTTTCGGCTAATAAAGCCTCATCGCGCTTTTATTTTATTTATTTTTTTACTCACCATTATTCATAATCATCTCAAAAACATGCATATTCTAATATCTTGGTCAAATTTTATGACCCAAAAAGGTTAAAAATCCTGATATCTTTAATACTTCGGCTCAAAACATATATTGTGGGTCATGGTTAGAACCGCCTCGGTGAGGTGGTTCTAACGAGGACCCAAAATATGTTGTGTGGGTCATTGTAAGAACCGCCTCGGTGAGGTGGTTCTTACGAGGACCCACAACATATGATTTTGGATAGAAATGAAAAAAATTTTTTGGTCGAGATATGCCATAATATTTGAGGTTATGACATGCTCCATAACCTTGCAACAAATACAGATGGTAGATTTCGGCATTAGTGTGGGGCCTTTTTAAAGACTGGGGTCACAAAGGCGTGCCACCAGTCATCAGGTCCTTTTTTCTTTCTGAAGTGATGTATTAAATATGTCAGCGAGGATGGAAGCTACCTCCTGGTTGACTTCTTTAAGGATTTTTGATGACAGGTTGTCAGGTCCTGCAGCTTCCCCCGGATTTAGCTTAGACCCCAACAGACATGTGTCACGGGGGATGAATTAAGGTGGTTGTGGCCACATGATGATGTTATGAGGATGTTGGAGCTTCTCCCAATTGCTCGAGGGGGTTCGGGTTTCAAAGAACGACAACTCCATTTGTTGAGTTCATAGTTTTAAAGCCATGAGAACCTTCTCTCTTTCGACCTCGTCATTTTGATAAATAATATATAAACATCCTAAGTAAAAGGGAAAAAGTATATAAATTGTGTCCTTCAGGCGGTCGTCAGACCTACCCTTGCAAGGAACAAAGAAAGACTGACACAGGCTAAGGTAAGTATGTGCGCATGTGATGTTAATCAGTGAGGTGAAAAGCGCGGGAAGCTTATGTAAGGCCACCGAAAATTGTTATACGCTACTGAGGAATGCTTCATGCTTAATGAAAGATGAAATATATGAGTATATGAAGTATGAAAAGCGACGATGAATAGGGGGAAATAACTGGAAATGACTAGAATCCTACGCACAAGTGCTCCTCCAGATTCCATTATTTCACTCTGTGGCATTCTCCCCCTCTTCTGGAAATGTCTTTCCGACATTTAATTTACTTATCTACTCACTTGCATGAGATTAAAACTAATTTCAACTACACCTAATCAATTTATTCATATAAATTTACTAGATGTATATTGTGTAAATAAATATCAATCTGATAATAAAAGAGGAGCCGAAGACATTGGTGCAAATTCTTTTCGAGCTAGTGAAGTTAATCATACCTAACACTTTGCCAGATAAACCCTTATCAAAATGCGCTGCCATAAACTCTGCACAGTATGCACAGCGCAAAAAATATAAAACTTTATCGCGACGGAAGTAAGGGCGAGGATTGTGGCCGTGTAGGGTCGATTTCAGCGCCCCACCCCCCCCCCCGGTGGGGTTCTTTTCTTCTGACCGCTACGGGGCGGTTCTTCTGTCGCGGTTTATTTTTGTTATGGTTTGTCTTTTGGTGTTTGCGATGCTTATATTATATTGTTTTGGATAGCTTATATGCCATTTTGTGGGAAAGTAACTGTCCTTTTGGCTTTCCGCTATTGATGTTTCCATTAGGTCTGTGGTTTCATGTTTGTGCTTCTTTTTCTTTGGTGTCTCTGATGGGAGCTGTGGGTTGATTGTATCGATTCCTGATCATTACCTTAACTTCTTTTATTGTATATACAGAACTTAGGAAAACATTTATTGGTTGCGCGTACATAAGAGACACACCGTTTTGGTTTAGACTGAAACTGCAAAACATTAAAAACAGCTAAAATTGCTTAATGCCTTATCCTAAAAACACAACCCAGACTGAAGTGTCATATGGAACAACAATATTTACGCGCTGGACTGGAGAGAGGAGAAATAACAACTATTAAATTCTTAATGTAAAAACACCTCACCTCTTCACGAAAGCGCAGGCAAGAAGCTCGAAGCGGTCACGGTCTGATTGAGATAGTTCCCCCACCTAGTTTGTAACCAACCCATGCTCCCACCAAGCACGAAATCATGATAAGGCGAAATTTTAATTACTAGAATTTTCATACTAGTTTGCAGCCAAGTGCACCACATATCAACGGCACTCCTACAACTACCGGCTCTTCAGAGACACCATGACAAGTCATGCGCCACCAATTAACCGCAACCCAGCAGAAGACGAATTTGTTTAAAAAAAATGGGCCAGCAGAATTGCAGCCCAGCGCACTACGTGTCAACGGCACTCTGACAACCATCGGTTCTCCAGAGACACCTTGACAAGCAATGCATCGCCACTCGACTACAACCCAGCTACCCATTTAGCTGAATTAACATTTTAGTAGCCTCTCTCCAGAATACATTTTAGCGTTATTGTTACACGCTCCCCCCCCCCACTCTGTGAAAAATGTCGTCTCGACATTTCAATTGAAAGAGATAAAATACGCGCACAGAAAAACAGGGAAACATGTCAACTGTTAATTGAAATTAAAATTTTAAAAAAGATAAAATAACCAATCCCCTCCTGTCTGCCACGTTGGTTTCTATCTATGCCTTGTTGGACGTGTTGGAGTCGCAATTCGGGTTGAGACCTCGGAGCAGGAGTGAAGGGTTTCGCCAAAGGATCCATTGACGACCTCTCTGGGGGTACCGCCACACAAGGGGATATCGGTGCATCCAGCATGTCTTGACGGCCTGGAACTTCAGAGTCTGCTGCTGGTGAGGCTGCACTACCTGCCGCTCCACCTTGGAATTGATATCACCGACAGTTGTACTCTCAACCGGTGACGGTTGAGAACTGCTATTTGGTGATACACCTGTATCCAATGAGCGTTGATTGGATGCTGGAAGGGACATAAATGGAAGAAGGAGATTCCTGTGCAGCATCGTTCGGATGCCCTTCCCATGTTCACGTTTGACAACGTACACAGGAACCTCAGTATTTGGGTGTTCAACAAACAAGAACCCCCTTTCTCCCATTTATCTGCCAGCTTGCACTTTCCCCTCAGTCCGACGTTTCGCTCCAGTACACGGCCACCGGGCAAAAGCTGGGCATCCCGAGCTTTGATGTCATAAGTTTCCTTATGCCTTCTGCTTTGGCGACGGGCCTCCTTGGTGGCTGTTTTGTATGCAAAGTCGAGCCTCTTTTTCAGATCGGCAGCGAACTTGGTCTGATCAGCCTAGCCTCTGAATTTATGCCTAGAAAGGCATCAACTGCCAGTCTAGGGTGTCGCCCAAACCTTAAATAATGCGGGGAAAATCCAGTGTTCTCATGACGTGTCGAGTGGCAGGCATAAACCGAGGGCGCAACGTATGACTTCCAGTTGGACTTCTGGACATCCTCCAAAGTACCCAACACATTGAGCAGAGTCTGGTTAAAGCGCTCAGGCATTCCATTACCCATTGGATGGTAGGGGTGTCAACGTTAGCAATGGAACACAGTTCTTAAATAACCTGGCTCTCAAAATTGCGGCCCTTGTCACAATGATAACGGGATGGAAACCCATAGTGACAGATGAAGTTTCCGAAGAGAACTTTGGCTGTTGTCTTGGCCATTTGGTTCTTGGTTGGTATGGCATGAGCATAGCGGATGAAATGGTCTGTACTTTCCAAGATGTTTCGTGACCACCCGCTGATGTTTCACGAGACGGAAAATCCATGCAGACCAAGTATATGGGATAAGTGGACTCTACAGTCACAAGTTTTAATGGAGCCCGCTCTAGAGTCTTCCTTCGGATGCATTTGGGACAGTTTCGGACTTTCTTTTCAATGTCACCATCCATCCCAGGCCAGTAAAACCGAGACTTTACCAGGGACATAGTGCGGTCTCTACCTTGATGGCCGGCTTCATCATGGAGACCATTGAATGCTATCTCCCGGAAAACCTCAGGCAATGCCAGCTGGTTGACAGAGGTGCCATGTAAAGAGTGACGACGGTAAAGTACCTAGTCTTTGAAAAACAAACTGTCTCAATCCTTTAGGATTTTCTGACATTCTGTCACCTCAAGAGCAATCTGTCTCTTAGTAGGTTTGTGTCAAGAGTCCAAAATGGTCTTGCCTCTGTTCAACGTGCTGTCAATTGTTTGTTCAGCACGCCAGTCAACCTGACAGAAATCTGAACCAGAGTCAGTCCCAACCTCATCACCAGTGAGGTCAAAATGTTGTGCAACTAATACACATTCAACTGCCGGCGCTTCCTCTGGAGGGGCTAATACCGCCTGGTAAATGGCCTATATAGCGTCATTAAACAGGACCCCTTTATCAGTAGATGGTTATCTAATGAGGGCATCGGCATATTGGTTTTTCTTGCCGGACCTGTAAATGAGCATGAAAAGTAGAAGTAAAACAAAGATCAGGAATCGATACAATTAACTTACTCCACCCATCAAAGACACCAAAGGGAAAGAAACACAAAAATTAAGCGACCAGACCATAATTGAAACCTAACCAAGGGAAGGCCATAAGGACAGTTACTTTCCCACAAAATGGCCGTAGGGCCATCCAAAATAAAAAGACACAAGTGATACACACAGTAAGTAACAAACAACAACATAAATACACCGCCACAGAAGAACCGCCTTGGAACGGTCAGTGGAAAGATTTCCACTGGGGGGGGGGGGCTTAAATCGATTTAACGTGGCCACAATCCTCGCCCTTACTTCCGTCGCGATTTAGACAAATAATTTGTTCAGTCCGCATGAAGACTTCCTAACTCATCAGTGCAACATCTCCGTGAACACAAAAAATCCAAGAACCACAGAGGTGAGACAACGGTGAGGACTCGACAGCAAGAAACCACTGAAATGCTGGAGCAAAAGAAAACCAACAGTTAGACTCCGATGGGCCCGACCATTGTAATGGGACAGTGCGGCTAGCCAACGATGACCTGTGGCATCTAACTTAGCCGTCGTTAGAACATACATCAACGGACTGTTGTCTGTTATGACAGTGAATTTATTTCCACACAAATAATCATGGAATTTATCACACACTGCCCATTTCAAGGCCAAAATTCAAGTTTATGTGCATGATAATTGCACTCACTGGCTCTTAGACCTCTGCTAGCCTGGGCTATTACACGTTCTATACCATCTTGTTCTTGGTCCGACTCGCACCGCATTGCCTGGGCAGGCTTAGATCCTCTAAGCGGTTTACCAGTACTCGTGTGCGGGTAGGTTTCAGCTCTGCGTGGAAGCATCATGCAATCCATATATTTCTTCAAGCCCCGGTGGGCGGGGGCTGAAAGGGCGTTTTGAAAAAAAAGTCCATTTCCATTTGTATCTAAATTGTGTGATTCTGTGAAGAATTTTGTTTGATAGTCAAACATTTCACTCTTAAACCCCTCCCAGTTTGTCTTTTTGTAAAGTTTTAGCGGGCCTTTGCTTTTGTTTCTTCCTGCCTAGTTTTATGCACAATCATTGGCGCACTATGTCATGATCCCCAAGGACAGGCGGAGGGAGTGTATTAGTACTTACACAAATGATTTTAGTTCGACCAATATCCACGTTGAGTACACGTAACATTACGGAAAATATGTGATAACGACATGACACACGCTATGATGTTTGTAATAAAATGTATGTTGAAATGTTTGAAAACGAATCGGTTCATTTAGCGAAGCTGGTAGAATGACTGGCTTTAGCAATGGATATCACGGGCAATACCTGGATGTGTGACGGTGTTCTTTCACAAACAAAAACAAACCTGACACCAGCTACAGAATCATAAAATTCATTCGAGATCGGATTATTTTTAGTCACGGAGGGTAAGTCAGAAGGAGATTCTAATGCGTACACATAGCGAACTAAAAGGAGTTAATTTTGTACGCGTGGTTGCAATGGCAGCACGGACTGTATGAAAAGACACATTTTTTGCTCATTGAAACAAAGCAGTTACACAATCTGCAACCTCACCAAACGTTTCTCATTTATTTGATTCTGAAATGAAACTAAAATTATATTGAGCGAAAACAAATGCCGAAAACAAAAACTTCTTTGAATTAAAGACATAAAATGGAGTGGAGTAACGTAACTTTGTTGGAATAAAACGGAAGACTAATTGAAGAATAATTAGAGATTTCATCATTCTTAAGAACGTCTCTTAAAATAAACACTTCAAATGTACAACATCCCGATAGTATCGTTTTGTAGAAGCATTATCCTTTGCAAATAAGGAGTACATCACCGAACTCAAAACTTATAAGTATGAAGTGCAGAATTTTTTCTGGGTCAAACTGGCTTGTTTTGGCAAATTAGGCGACACTCAAATATGCTTGAATTTTCATAACGTAATCAATGATGACTTCGGTTAAGTTGATGTCGCAACTGCCCTTACAGCTAGGAGCTCACCCCCCCCCCCCCCACCCCCACCGAAAAAGTAATGTTTGTTGAGGTAATAGACATAAATACAGGAATTTAATCGGAACTACATTCATATTCTCAAATGTTGCATAAACATTCGGCAAAAAGAGGTACCCCATGTCTATATATGTGAGGTCAGAAAATGATGTGGACGCAGGAAGAGGTAAATGTTAACACGTTGCGTCATCAAACGCGCCCTTCCTTACGCGTTACATTGTTCAGGTTGCTAGGAAAAACTTTTACCCCATTTAGAGAATTAAAATTTGAAAAAAAAATGGATTTTATTTAAAAGCCGTCAAAGGCTGGAAATTGTTGATGTGCTTCCATTTCTCTCCAACTGTGCAGTATATTCAAGATTGCGGACATGGGAATTCAGGGAAGGCGAACGCGGGAGGCCAATATTTCGGTCTCAAGTGGTGTATGGACAATAATAGCCTTTGTACCGTCCAAACAAACGCCTACAAATTTCTTTGCAGTATAACAACAGTTTGTTTAGTGCTACGGCTCAATTTAATACCTTACCTAAGTCCTTCATAACGTTGTCTGTACAGTTAAGGGCCAAACCAACGCCCCATATGGAATCATAACACATCGGGCTAACATACTCGTACTCTGTAATATACTGGTAATCCTCGTCTTCATAGTATAGCTTCCAGTATTCCGGTACTGTCAGATTGGCGATACCTCTCTCGATTTTAGTACTCGCGAAGAAGAAGCTGGTCAAAATGCTACCCTCGGCAACTAGAGCCATTTGGTCGCTTGAAAAAAAACACTCTATTTATTAGCTTAGTGAAAACTCAAATCAACCTAAATACCCAATCCGTTACTATTTGACCTTTTCAGTCTGCTGGAGGACATCCTCGGTCAAGCGACAGACACACTTATAGCATATATGGAAGACTGACCGGACAGACTGAATGCGCAGGCAAATTTGAATTTTCGCTCGGCCGTGATGTACATACGACCCATTTATACTTGGCGTGAACCATTTAATATGCGGATGATGAACATCATGCCAAACCAATTGATATGTTGAGACTGTATACAAAATGATCAAGCTATGCTCGGTCAAAAGCACAAGTGGGCATATTAATAAACAAATATGTAAGTACAACATATACTGTGCAAATTTGCATATTATGTGTTAAAGGTTAAAATATGGTCCACATGGTATATATGTCTTCGTCTGTCATATGTGGTCACCGCTAGTTGTGAGAAGAAAAAACAACGCTGTAATAATATTTTGATACTTTTCTTTGAATTTATGCGAATCTTTAAACATTATAGGAGTGAATTTCATTTCTGTGGATTTTATCGATGTGTAGACTCCAGCGAATCACTCAACAACTGCATGAAGTTCGCTCAGTTTGAGAGTAATTTGCGTAGTCAAAGTTGCCGGAGTCATCGATAAAATCCACAACAAGAGGGCCCAGAGGGCCCTGGTTCGCTCACCTGTGTTTCACTGTCTCGAGTACATTCTATTTTTAGGTATGGTGGCCATCTTGTTCATCAGCTGAGTGATTTTAGCTCATTTGATAGGGAGTAACCTAGGCAACATTCCGGTGAAGTTTGAATCAAATTGCCTTAGGGTTTAGGAGGGGTTCCCGTTTGAATCAAATTTACAATATTTTTCTTTTTTTAGCTCCGGTGGCCATTTTGTTCATCGGAGCGGGATTGTTTTAGCCTTTTTGGTAGAGGGTCATCTAAACAACATTACTTCGAAGTTTGAATGAAATTGGCCCAAGGGTACAGAAGGAATTGTCGTTTGAAGATTTATTTTTATTTTTAGCTCTGGCAGCCATCTTGTTCATTCGAGTGGAATGAGTTTTAACTATTTTGGTAGGGAGTCACCTAGGCAACATTCCTGTGAAGTTTTAAATCCAAATGGCCCAAAGGTTAAGAAGAAGTTCACATTTGAAGCAAATGTTTTTTTTTTTATTTTTAGCTCTTGTGACCATTTGTTGATCGGTATGTTATTTTCCTAGAGGGTCATCTACACAAGATTCCGATGATGTTTAGAAGCCTTCATGGTGAAGTAGTCATGCTACTTGTCTTGTAAACCAGGGGTAGCAGGGACGACCCCAGGCGTTTCCAGACTTTCAGATTAATCTTTAAACAGAGGACCCATCACTGTATGACCTTAGCTGTTGGTGAGACATAAACTCAAACACTCACTCCTATGAAGGAACCTATATGCCAAATATTAAGGCTGTACCTTTAATGTTTCAAAAGTTATGACAAAGTAGGTCAAAGGTCAAGGTCATGGGTCAAAAGTTTTGAATGGTTGAGAAAATCTTGTCACAAGGAACGTACATGCCAAATATGAAGACTCTATCTCATATGGTCCAAAAGTTATGATAAAGTAGGTCACAGATCAAGGTCAAAGGTCAAATCTTTATATGTGTGGAAAGCCCTTGTCACAAGGAACCTACATCCCAAATATGAAGGCTCTATCTCAAGCGGTTAAAAAGTTATAACAAAATACCCTTCTGATCTTTTTTTTGATTTGACATGACCCATATTCGAACTTAACTGAGATATTGTCCAGATGATCATTCTGAGCAAGTTTTATGATGATTTGACTAAAACTGTGGCCTCTTAGAATGTTCAAAACGTTTTTCTATGATTTGATCTGCTGACCTACTTTTGACCCTACATGACCCATATTCAAACTTGACCCAGATATTGTCAAGATGATAATTCTGAGCAAGTTTGATGATGATCGGACCAAAACTGGGCCTCTAGTGTGTCCACAAGGTTTTTCAACAATCTGACCTACTGACCTACTTACTGACCAGATATGACCCATATTCAAAATTAACTGAGATATTGTCAAATGATCATTTTGAGCAAGTTTGATGATGATCGGACCAAAACTGTGGCCTCTAGTGTGTTAAGAGGGTTTTTCTGTGATTTTACCTACTGACCTATCTTGACCGACATGACCCATATTCGAACTTGACTCAGATATTGTCAAGATGATCATTCTGAGCAAGTTTGATGATGATTGGACTAAAATTGTGGCCTCTAGAGTATTCACAATGTTTTCTATGATTTGACCTACTGACCTTCTTTGTGACCTGACATGATCCATATTGGAACATGGCCAAGGTATTATCAAGATGATCATCTGAGCAAGTTTGATGCTGATTGGACATAAATTGTGGCCTCTAGTGTGTTCAGAAGGTCTATCAATGATTTGACCAATTGACCTCCTTTTTGACCCGACAACACCTATATTCGAACTTGACTGAGATATTGTCAAGATGATCATTCTGATCAAGTTTGATGATGATCGGATTAAAATTTTGGCCTGTAATGTCTTCACTAATGGAAACCTAAACAAAGGAGGGCCATAAGGACCGTTACTTTCCCACAAAATGGCCAGATGGCCATCCAAAATCAAAAGACATACGTGATACACACAGTAAGTAGTAACAAACAACAACATAAATAAACCGCCACAGAAGAACCGCATTGGAACAGTCAGTGGAAAGAATTCCACTGGGGGGCTTAAATCGATCTTAGATGGCCATAATCCTCGCCCTTACCTCTGTCGCGGTATATACTAATTTTGTTAGGTCCGTATGAAGACTTCCTAACTCATCAGTGTAACATCTCCGGGAACATACAAATCAAAAAGCTACAGAGATGAAACAAGGTCGAGGACTAAACAGCACACAACAATTGATTGCTAGAGCAAAAGAAAACCAACAGTTAGACTCCTCCGAAAGGCCCGACCAAAGACGGAGCATCAGGCGCCAACCAACATAAAGAATACTAAAATAAAATAAAATTCCATTTATGTTTTTACGTTGGAACCGTCATATAATCTTAAGCCCGACCCACCGGTGTGCAATCAAAGAGGGAAGCAAAGTTGCCAACCGTGATTGTGTTAACCACCATACATGCAGTCTGTTTTATAATATTGATGTTGTACCCAATCTTTATATATCGACGAACGATTATGTCTGGTTAAAATCAAATCATAAATGAAGATGCTATCGTGCGGACAAAAAATTGTTTACGCACGCACGGACGCACGGATGACGGGCAAAATGTGATCAAAAAAGCTCACCTTGTCACTACGTGACAGGTCAGCTAAAAATGACAATTCATTCCTTATAATTCCAACTATGCCGTCAAAACATTAAAACTGCCACCAAAATGGCAATTTTTAGGAGTTATTTCGAAAGCGTAAGAATGAACTTACCAACGGCCATGGCGGAATGATTATTCAATTAGAAGCTGCCATCTTTGAAAGAAACTCGGGTGAACAAAACGTCAAGTCTTTAAACTCAGTTTATTTGTCTTCTTACATTTACGTTTTCAATAGATTTCCATCTTTTGATCGAATCCTGTTGACGTTGTTTATGTACAATGCCGTGTGCGCGGGTTCTAAACGTTCTCTTCGACCTCAAGCATAGTACTACCTATCGCTGTGTTAAACAGATCTGAGATTTTTGCTCGTGGAATTTACCGAAGTATAAAACTTTTATTTCCACCAATCAAATCGCTCGAAATATAATGATGGAGAATTGGAATTACATGTATTACCTTATAAATCGCTGATGAAATTCGCATTTATCTGTAAGACACTAATTTCATGTAAAGCGCTGATAAGAAATTATGTCAGATCAATTCGATCTTGTTTATAGGCTAGCTTTTGGAGCTGCCTGGTTTAGGAAAAAAATGCATTTTAAGGTTTAGTGCACCACGCTGTGTCATTACGATAACACACCCGTGCGACAGAGGGTATTTTTCACAACTCCAAAATGGCTACTTTTCTGATGGAAATCTTTGATATTTTTCTTAATAATGCTCAAAACATAGGTTGAGGGTGCTCGTTAGAACCGCCTCAGTGAGGCGGTTCTAGAGTACCCACAACCTATGTCTTGAAACAGAAATAAGAAAAATAATGTATATCCCCGTAAACACTAGTTTTCCCTATATAAAATGGGGTTATGGGAGGTCTTCATTTCACGGACTTGTTCACGTGATGGTGACGTAGTTCTACACATGCTTGCATTTTAAACCTTAAACACGCTTGCAATAACAAGAATTTTGCCAAAGGCTAGGGCGCGCCCGGTTGAGCGCAGCGCTAGTGAACCATGACATGTAGCTTTGTATAAAAGCTTCATTCCGACAAATACGTATATACCAATTATCTTTGATGAAGCTCTTATACATGCAGTTCTTGAGAAATTGTCTTGAACATTAGAGTGGACTGACACAACATAACATATAGCCAGTAAATATGCAATAAAGACCAAGGTCAAATATGGATACTTGCACTAAAAGTTCCATTCCTAGATTCCAAAAATATAGAAGCACATGCCCTGGAAAGTAACAATCAAAGAGTACATACAGCCTATAAATGACACAAAGAGGAAAAGTAACTAACAATGAGGAAAACAAAAAGTGGGGAAAAACGAATAACAAACGGCACTGAAACAGCTCCCTCTTCCCCGCGTGGTCACCAAGGTACAACGGGCACAGATAATGAAAAGAAAATAAAGAATAATAATATTCTTGCACACCAGACAAGGAATCCGTGATTTTACCCTGGGATAGAAATTTATGTTCTGACCCTGGTGTTCCGACCCCAAATCGAATATAATCGCGTGTTTGATAAATGCACTGGTTGATTACAACCTCATGCGCGGTGTCGTCATGCGTGACGTCATTAAACATTCCTGAAGTGTCATCACAAAATGGCCGAAGGTCGGTAACCGAAGTGACAGCAGCATTAAAAATTCGCAATAGAAATGGAAGGTATGCAAGAAAAAGAATCCAATATGGGTGTGAGGCCGTACAGTGTCCCTCGGGACGGATTTTTCAATCCACCCCTCACACCCATATAAGATTCTTATAATAATACACAATGATAAGCAGATACAACATGAAGAGCTCCGTCGGAAAATCTGACAAAGCTACATTTAAAATAAACAACATAAGAACCACCGCCCTTATACGCTCAGTAGATAGTTTGTACCGAAGTTTTTAAGAAATGGATTTGAACATAATGGTGAATTCTAAGGTTGTTGCAGATGGTGACGGCTTGACGAACCAACGGTCCAACGAAGAGACAGAAAACCGCGTTACTGTATCGCACCATGCTTAAAACAGGCACATGCGTAAAAAGGATTCGCGAGTACTTACACTGTACAGGACACCTCCGGAACAATTTGCTCCCACCATTTCTCACGGTAGTAGCCAGGGAACATCCATACTATCTTCGGGCCATACAATCCGGCTTTGTACGCCTGTGTGATGAAATGAAGTTCGCTTTACAAAATACATTAAACTTCCAGTAACGGTTACTACGGTAAGCAGCAACTTCTGTTAAGTAGTCACAATAATTCCTTCAAAGTAGTTCACTATATATTTATCATCCTCTGCTCAGAAGCCATCTCTAGCCATCTCATCAAGCGCCTGAAATCACTAAACGTAATTCCCCTTTATTAAACAATTTATTTGTTTGATTTGAAGTTAAACGTCCCCGTCAACACTGTAAAGGTCATTTTGGAGACGTTGCTTCCAATTTTGTGGGACTTTTACCCGACACTGAGATGAAATGGCATCTCAAGCCCTGTCGCCCAATGAAACCAATATTTCATGTTAAATTTTAACCAGTTCATATTTTCACATATTATGGTTTTGAGTGAGTGAGAGAGTGAGTGTGTTTCAGTTTTAGGTCCCACCAACAGCTAAGGTCATATGCAGACGGAACCCCGGCTTAGAAACACATCCGAAAGTCTTGAGAAGCCCGGGATCGATCATGCAATCACTGGTTTATCAGACGTGTAGCATAACTACTAAACCACAGAGGCTTCTACACATGATGTGTTTGGTTTATGAAAACAGTTGATTTGGCTAGTGCAACTTGTCGACAAAGTGCTGAATAATGTAAACTATTTCATATGTTCCTTATTTCTGCTGGATACTTAGATTGTGTATACACGTAAAAACCGCCTTATGCAGGCGGTCCTACCGAGTCCACACAATTTTATTAAGAAGAAACAAACAAAAACAAAACCAAATGAAAAAAAATACAAACTGTCTTTATAAAATGCGCGGGTGTCAAACGGCTTTAATTATACTTTATGGTCATGTCAGAAAGTGTGTGAAGCTCTCACCTTTCTACTTGACAACATTTACATTAGATTTGGTACTAAGTTATTTAGACAAGTTGTGGGGATTCCGATGGGTACTAATTGCGCACCACTCGTGGCTGATTTGGTTTGTTTTGTTATGATAGAGACCTAATAATGCCCCTTTCTGCTGAAAACCAGTCTGAAATCATTGAAGCTTTTAGCTCCACTTTAGATACTTGGATGATTTATTAAATATTGATAATACATATTTCGATGGTTTGATCAGTCAAATTTACCCCCCAGAACTTCAGTTAAATAAAGCAAATTCTTCTGATGCAGAGGCCCCGTTTTTGGATTCACATCTACCTATTGTAGATTGGTTTGTTTCGTGCAAAATTTATGATAAACGCGACAATTTTGATTTTGGGATTGTAAATTTTCCTTTTTGGGGTGGTGATGTTCCTCGTGCGCCATCCTATGGCGTTTATATTTCGCAATTAATTCGATTTTTCAGAGTGTGTAGACATGTAACTGACTTCAACACTCGTAATAAATTGTTAACGGCTAAACTTCTTAATCAGGGATATCGGTACCATAAACTACGCAAAGCCTTTTCAAAATTTTATAGACGTCATTCTGATTTAATTTCAAAATTCAATACTGGACTTAAAAGTCTTTTGCGACAAGGTCTATCGGAACCCGAATTTTGTGGTGACTTAGTATACAAATTCAGAAAAATATATAGCCGCAATGACTTCAGCATCCAATTTCGTAAAATCATTCTTCGATATAAAAAGATTGGGTACAACCTAAATATGATACGACAGACTGCATGCATGGTAGTTAACCCAATCACGGTTGACAACTTTGCTTCCCTCTTTAACTGCAAGCCGGTGGGTCAGGCCTTAGATTCTATGACGGTTCCGGTGTAAAGGCTTATTGAGAATTAGAGAGATCTAATTCAAGGTAATGTCGGCCGGTGCCTGATGCTCTATCTCTGGTTTGGCCCATCGGAGTCTAACTGTTGGTTTTCTTTTGCTCCAGCATTTCTGTGGTTTCTTGCTGTCGAGTCCTCACCGTTGTTTCATCTCTGTGGTTGTTTGATTATTTGTGTTCACGGAGATGTTGCATTGATGAGTTAGGAGGCCTTGATGCGGACTGAACAAATTATGTATCTCAATCGGGACGGAAAAAAGGGCGAGGATTGTGGCCACGTTAAATCGATTTAAGACCCCCCCCCCCCCCCCAGTGGAATTCGTTTCCGCTGACCGTTCCAAGGCGGTTCTTCTGTCGCGATTTTTGTTATGGTGTGTCTTTCGGTGTTTGTGTCGCTTGTGTCATTTTATTTTGGATAGCCTATTGGACATTTTGTGGGAAAGTAACTGTCATTTTGGCTTTCCGCTGTTGGTGTTTCCATTAGGTCTGTTGTTGCATGTTTGTGTTTATTTCCCTTTGGTGTCTCTGATGGGAGCTATGGGTTGATTAATCGATTCCTGATCATTACTTCCACTTCTATTTTGTTCAATGACTTGGCGTGTAAACTTCGTTTGCAGTTATGGGTATAACGGCCTTGCCACGGTCAAGAATATGTAACATGGCCCCCTATACACCTTTTTAAGTTTTTGCATGCAAGTACATCCTTACATCCTGCATTGAAACATGCAATTAAAAGGATAGTTAACCGAGTTCGTTTAGGCGGCAGGACAGCACGAAAACCATTATCATTTGTATAGATGGTAATGGGAATCCGACTAAAAATGGCGATTTTACGAGTTTTATTGCCATTAAGAACTATACTGGCCCATAGATCGCCCCCGCCCATCGGGGCTTGAAGAAATATATGGACTGCATGATGATTCAACACAGGCCCCCGCCCATAGGGGCTTGGAAAAATATATGGGCTGGATGATGCTTCCACGCAGAGCTGAATCCGGCCCGCACACTAGTACTGGTAAACCGCTTAGAGGATCTAAGCCTGTCCAAGAACCGCGGTGCGAGGCGTATCGTCCATGCTCATAAACCCTATATTGGTTTCATTGGCGGCAGGGCTTGAGATGTCATTTTATCTCATTTTCGGGTAAAAGTCCCACAAAATTGGAAGCAACGTCTCCAAAATGACCTTTAGTGTTGACGGGGAGGTTAAACCTCAAATCAAACAAACAAACAATGCTTCCGCGCAGAGCTGAAACCGACCCGCACTTGAGTACTGGTAAACAGCTTAGAGGATCTAAGCCTGTCCAGGCAAAGCGGTGCGAGTCGGCCCGTCCATGCTTATAAACCCTATTGGTTTCATTTGGCGGCAAGGTTTGAGATGTCATTTCAACTCAATGCCGGGTAAAAGTCCCACAAAATTGGAAGCTACGTCTCCAAAATGACATTTACAGTGTTGACGGGGACGTTAAAACTCAAATCAAACAATCAAAACAAAACTGGCCCATAGAATGTTTCTAAGAACTGATATTTTGTGTTGTATTTATTGTTGATTTCAAAGCGGTGAGGAAAGTCCTTGACTACCGAGATAGTTTATGATTTAGTCGCATAAAGAGGTAGAGGGGTCCACATTTTGGGCGCATTTCGACGTTATTAATAAACGATGTTTCAGATGTATAATGTCGACGTCCCTATAGCTAGAAACTGAGTCTGTCTTTAAGATCGATCAGAAACACAATCATTTCCAAATACATATATGTATAAACAATATAATTTTATTTTACCTCGCTAGTAATAACTTTTCCCGAATGTAAATTTGGGCAAATTTAACGCAAACATAGATTCTGGTGTCTGTGAGAAAAAGGCTTCCTACTTCTTAGTAGACAACTCATACCAATCGTTACAGAAAAGGGAAACAATAGTTGCTAGACTTATGTTCACTCGAACTAGATGTTTTCTGTGCTGTTTATTCTGTGTTTTGACCCGTTTTATCAACGCCAGGGTACACAAATTCTTTCGTAAGATTATCTGGTACTGTGAAGATTATGAATAGATTGTGTGAGAATGCTGAATTAGCAGAGTTGTCACTGGATGTGCTTACTATATAACAATTTCATAAAATGCTGTTCGAATTTTTATTATTTATTCGTACTTTAGCCTTCGGTTTTTAGTAAACTGCTCCAAAAAAGACTTCTGCCGGCCTGGCGTAGAACGGTCAGCAGTCGAATGCGCGACAATCTGAGCTACACATCGAGTATCGAAAGTTCACAGTCTGTCCAAATGACGCAAAAACTTTAACCCTTATCTTACTGAATATTCATTTAAGCCACACCCATTTCTATCAACCAATCAAATTACTTGATGTAATTTATTCACACTACAAATTCATAAAATGAATGCCAAACAGTGTAGATCCTGATCAGGTGGTCACCTGATCTGGATCTACACTGTTTGCAAATATAGGGGTTGTCGTGAACAGCAAGATAAGGTTTAAGTATGAAGTAGTGTAGCAAATTTAAGTGATGCACAAATACTGGTGAATATTGTTCCGATCGGGACTCGCCGCGGTCTTTCCATTAAATAATAGGGTTTGTTGGAGCGGAGTGGGGTGGGATAACTTTCCTATTTTACGCATGCTATGGCAGCTCTAAGTCTAAGGAGCAATGCGCTTCGGAAAAGATTCTTTTAGAAATTAAATTGGTAAAGATACTGCAGGAACTGATCGAATGAGAACCCAAACCTATCCCAAAGTTGATAATCTTTTTGTCTGACGCTGTCACCTGGCTCAGGTGGTTCTTAGTAAACACTGATGAGATTATAATGGCTGTGTTATAGACATTTCGTAAAAATTATTATTTTGTTATTGCCAGTATTTCATCCAGCTGTCAATTATCAGGCAAATCTACGACAGGTTTTACATCATTTGACCTTTTTTTTTCTCTCTCATTAAATATGGAAGGCGAAGAATACAGCATCAGGGTAAATTATCCAAGGTACTTAATATATTCTTTTGCATCGGGCAGCTTTCATATTCGGTTATACTGGCCAGGAATCGGACATTTAAAACAAGATCACAGTGCACTTTCCACTGTTAGCACTTATAGCTGGCTATAAGAGATAAAAAAAGCGGAGAGCTCGCGCAGAAGAGAAGACAATTACCAGGAATCGATACAATTAAACCACTAACCCATCAGAGACACCAAAGGGAAAGAAAAACAAAAAATGAAACAACTAGACCTTAATGGAAACATCACAGCACCCGCCCATTTGGGGCTTGAAGAAATAAATAGGCTGCATGATGCTTCCACACAGAGATGAATCCGACCGCACACGGGTACTGGTAAACCGCTTAGAGGATCTGAGCCTGCCCAGGCAAAGCGGTGCGAGTCGGACCGTCCATGCTTATAAACCCATTCGTTTCATTGGGCGACAGGGCTTGTGATGTCATTTCATTTCAATGTCGGGTAAAAGTCCCATAAAATTGGAAGCAACGGTGTAATGTCATATTCTCGCATCAAAAACTTTAGTAAAGGACATAAATGCATGTGTTTCAGTTGATAATTTTAGCGGGATTTCTTCTAACAATGGCGAAGAGTTGTGAGATTTTGAAGGAAACAACAGCATTATTGCCGATTTTCAGCCTGTTAGGATCGAAATAGATCAGCTGTAGTTTGTAAGTAAGTTAGTAAGTAAGTATTAACTTAAAGTATTTTCTTTATTTAAAGAGGGCGTCTCGTTTGGTACTATTACCAATCTTCCAAGAGGCCCTCCAGTTGTGTTTTGTTGATGAATAAATCACAGTTTGTCGGTCAGTTGTAAGTAGACAAATCACGCGCGCAGTTTTGATCTACTTTACAACTGACCTCCAAACTGTGATTTATTACTTAACAAATCACAGTTAGAGCTGATTTATTTCTTAAATAATAAATCACTGGAAAGAAGAACAAGACGCGAAAAGCTGCCATTTTATTATGTCGCTCGTAGATTCTTTGACGTTACACGATGTAATGCATGATAAAACCTACAATAAGACCTGTGCGTCAAGCGAAGAATCATATCAGCCTGCGTATCAATAAAGTCTGACCAGAGACTTCGCTTGCTGCATGAAGGTGCATTGGGCCCTTAACAATCCTTTGAGCGCAAAGCGAAGACTCTGATCAGACTGCGCAGATGCGCAGACTTATCTGAGTCTTCGCTGGGCGCACATGTCTAGATGTAGGTTTCGCATCAAAACGTTGCAGGATGACTCAAATGCATTTATATCAGGTGTGTTTCCTTATAGAAATGGCGAAAATTTGAAGAGAACAACAAAATTCATCACGAACACACGCCTTTATAATTTTGATCCCCTTGAACCCCACTTTTATATAGTAAAACTGGGGTTTCCGGGGGTATACCTTATTTTTCTTATTTCTGCTCTAAAATATAGATTGTGGGTACTCGTTAATCGTTAGAACCGCCTCAATGAGGCGGTTCTAACGAGTGCCCACAATCTATATTTGGAGCAGAAATAAGAAATATATCACAATTTTTCATCATAAAATTTTCATATTTTCGGCGATAAACATGGCAATGTATTTGTATAGACGTGTTTGCGTAATGGAAGTCGACGTCGAAACAAATCTAGTGTGTGATTTGTTGAGTAATAAATCAATTTGTCGGTCAGCTGTTAGTAGACAAAATCGCTCGCGCTAAGCGTTCGTGGTTTGATCTGCTTTACAACTGACCTCTAGAATATGATTTATTTCTCAAAGATTCACTGCTAGAGTTTATCTAGGGAGTTCTGTGGACCTGGCTATTTGAGCTATTTGGGATGGCTTTATCAGTTTAGATGCTGTTGTCGAACGATCGTGTTTGTCTGTTTTTAATTCGTTTGCGGTTTAACGTCGCCGCAAACACTGTATAGGTCATTTTGGAGACGTTGCTTCCACCTTTGTGGGACTTTTACCCGACACTTGGATGAAATGATATCTCAAGGCCTGTCGCCCAACGAAAAAATAGCATTTATCAGCTTGGACAGTCCGACTCGCAAAGCTTTGCCTGGGCAGGCTTTCTATGACGGTTCCAACGTGAAGACTTATGGTTGGTTGGTACCTGACACTCTGTCTCTGGTTTTGCCCATTGGAGTCCAACTGTTGGTTTTCTTTTGCTCCAGCATTTCTGTTGTTTTTTGCTGTCGAGTCCTCACCGTTGTTTCATCTCTGTTGTGTTCACGGATATGTTGTACTGATGAGTTAGGCCTTCATTTGGACTGAACAAATTATTTGTCTCAATCGCGACGGAAGTAAAGGCGAGGATTGTGGCCACGTAAAATTGATTTAAGCCCCCCGCTGACAGTTCCAAGGCAGTTCTTCTGTTGCGGTTATTTTTGTTATGATTTGTCTTTGGGTGTTTGTGTCGCTTATATTATTTTATTTCGGATAGCCTTTTGGCCATTTTGTGGGAAAGTAACTGTCCTCTTGGCTTTCCGCTGTTGGTGTTTCTGTTGGGGTCGTCTGTTGCTTCATGTTTGTGTTTCTTTCCCTTTGGTGTCTCTGATGGGAGCTGTGGGTTAATTGTATCGATTCCTGATCATTGCCTCTGTTTCTATTTTGATCCTCTAACCGGTTTACCAGTACTCATGTGCGGCCGGTTTCAGCTCTGCGTAGAAGCATCATGCAGCTTATCTATTTCGTCAAGCCCCGATGGGCGGGGGCTTCATCTTTGTCTGAAATATTTTATTGAAACTGTGAGGATGAATGAGAGTCCTGGAATGAACTAAAATAAAAGGTGTGATAGAACCTGGGGACCATTCTAGCAATGGCCAACTGTTGGTTTATACGCAACACTTTGTTTCCCAGTGAGACGCAATACTTTGTTTCCCAGCGAAACAGTTTCACCAATATCAGCGCAATAATCATTTCATTGTATAGTCATAAATAAAACTGATCCAAAAAAAATCTTAAAAGACAAAATTCTACAAACAATGCCCATTTAATAACAATGTCGCAACAGTGCGAAAATAATATATGTAGCACATACCATTTTTCCAATATTAATGTGTGACAACGAGCACATTGCAATATCAATATACAGCAAAATTCCGCTGTTAAGACCACCTTAACATAAGACTTATTCTGCTTTAAAAAGCTTTGCCTGGGCAGGCTCATTTTTTATTTTTATTTGCCTTCACTGCAGCTGGTGTTGTGCCGTGTGGCGGCCGTAAAACGTCTCCCCGTACATCAACCATAGTGCAGTTTATATTTTACTTTTGGTCCTTTGAGATCAGCGTGAATATTCTGAGAAATCAGAAATAAATTATTGGTTTAGACTCATATTCTAGACAGGTTTTTTATTATTTGGACCCCATTTTGATTTATATCAGTCTTTGAATCGACTGCTTATTCGAAATTCGCAAAATTGCAGTATGTTTCCTCTGGCTTTCTTTGCCGGATCATTACAGGGTCACTGATGAGGCTTTATTAGCCGAAACAACGTAGTATGACCCATCTTCTTTTTTATGAATGTTTTCATTGCTCTTAAAGGAACTCATTTTTTTTATTTTTATTTGATCCACTAACCGGTTTACCAGTAGGTTGCAGTAACTGTTATGTTTTCTTTGTGTTTTCTTCATACAATGTCCTCTGGTCAGAGACTACCTTTGGGACTGTTCAAAAGTGGTCTTAAAGACCACTTTTGAAGAGTCCCAAAGGTGATCTTAATATAGGAATTTTACTTCGATTGGAAGCCCATGCACTGGACACAGAGAAGTTATATATTATGCAGATTTTTGACTGGGCTTTTCATTTTCCTTAATATTCAAGCATCATTTTTAAAGCCACATGTGCCGCGTTATGAGAAACCTTTATTTTATTTTATTATTATTATCATTATAAGTAGTGGTTTGATTTTGCAATATGCCAACAAAAAGGTGCAGGTCAGCCTGAGCACCCACGCAATGTGATCAGTGCCTTAGTTTTCACTGTTTGTACAGTACAATACTTCTTAAGGGAAATTGGAACACCTGAGAGATTTTTCCGCACTTTTGTCAAAGGGGAACAACTTTCAGGACTTCCTGTTTGCTTTTCTATGGGTCCTGACCCACTGCAAAGGGATCTACTCTAAATGGAAAGTATTTGCTCCTCTGGAGCAAATGTTTTCTCTATTAAGAGTTGATCCCTGTTGACATGGGAGACAAAAACACTTTTGCAGGAGTTGTCTCTCCTGAAAGAGTATCCTTCTTCTTGAATTTCAAGAATTGCTAGTCTGTGTTAGCTAAGGCGTCCGGTTTGTGTCTTACCGAACACAGTTTTTCTCGAGATTCGGTTCATATAACAAAATTGATTTTACCACAATTAAAAGAAACCCTTGTTGCAACAAGTGCATATGCTTTTTCAGTTGTTTTGAAGCAGATCAAAGGAAAGATCATAGTCTCTAATCGTGAAAACCAGCGCTAAACAGAAATATTGCTACATCTATAGGCCGGCCCCCCGCCCATAGGGGCTTAAGAAATATATGGGCTGCATGATGCTTCCACGCAGAGCTGAATCCGGCCCGCACACTAGTTCTGGTAAACCGCTTAGAGGATCTAAGCCTGTCCAGGAACCGCGGTGCGAGGCGGACAATCCATGCTAATAAACCCTATTGGTTTCATTGGGCGACAGGGCTTGAGATGTCATTTCATCTCAATGTCGGGTAAAAGTCCCACAAAATTGGAAGCAACGACTCCAAAATGACCTTTAAAGTGTTGACGGGGACGTTAAACCTCAAATCATCCAACCCACATCTATAGGCAGTTTTGTTCTGGTTTGACAAAGAACACAAGGTGCATTTCTCTCTCTCTCTCTCTCTCTCTCTCTCTCTCTCTCTCTCTCTCTCTCTCTCTCTCTCTCTCTCTCTCTCTCTCTCTCTCTCTCTCTCTCTCTCTCTCTCTCTGGTCAACTTACCGCGCATAAAATCATCTTTGCGTGCGAGGAGTATCCTGCTGCCATTATAATCCTCGCATCTTTCTCCTGTAAATCATAAAATACCACATCAGGGAGGAGATGTCCAAAGTAGCGAGATTTGTAAAATTTAAGAGACTTGCAAGCGTTGAATTAGACTGACGGTCTGCACTCAGACTGCAAGAATGTGATCGGGCTGTGGGAGCGCAATCAGAGTGTTGGGTGCACTTGCAGACTAAAGAATTTTTGTATCATGCTCTTAAAGAGTAACAATATAATCAGACTGGGGAGTGGAAACGGAGTAGGCGTGTGCAAGCTGCGGGACCAAAATCAGGCCGCGGGAGTGAAATGCCAGACTGAGGAGAATAGTAATTGACCTAGGGAATGCAATCTGAATACGACAGTGCACTGTGACAGAGGGAATGCAGTCAGACTGAGTGCATGCAAACATATTGCGGGAGAGCAGTCACACTGTGGGAGTGCACTGAGACAGAGGGAATGCAGTCAGACTGAGTGCGTGCAAACATATTGCGGGAGAGCAGTCACACTGTGGGAGTGCAATCAGACTGAGGGAATGCAGTCAGACTGGGTGCGTGCAAACATATTACGGGAGAGCAGTCCCACTGTGGGAGTGCAATCAGACAGAGGGAATGCAGTCAGACTGAGTGCGTGCAAACATATAACGGGGGGGGAGCAGCCAGACTGTGGGAGTGCAATCAGACAGAGGGAATGCAGTCAGACTGAGTGCGTGCAAACATATTACGAGAGAGCAGTCACACTGTGGGAGTGCAATCAGACAGAGGGAATGCAGTCAGCCTGAGTGCGTGCAAATATATTGCGGGAGTGCAGTCATACTGTGGGAGTGCAATCAGACAGAGGGAATGCAGTCAGACTGAGTGCGTGCAAACATATTACGGGAGAGTAGCCTGACTGAGGGAGTGCAATCAGACAGAGGGAATGCAGTCAGACTGAGTTCGTGCAAACATGTTACGGGAGAGCAGCCAGACTGTGGGAGTGCAATCAGACAGAGGGAATGCAGTCAGACTGAGTGCGTGCAAACATATTACGGGAGAGCAGCCAGACTGTGGGAGTGCAATCAGACAGAGGGAATGCAGTCAGACTGAGTGCGTGCAAACATATTACGGGAGAGCAACCAGACTGTGGGAGTGCAATCAGACTGAGGGAATGCAGTCAGACTGAGTGCGTGCAAACATATTACGGGAGAGCAGCCAGACTGTGGGAGTGCAATCAGACAGAGGAATTGCAGTCAGACTTAGTGCGTGCAAACACATTACGGGAGAGCCGCCAGGCTGTGGGAGTGCAATCAGACAGAGGGAATGCAGTCAGACTGAGTTCGTGCAAACATATTACGGGAGATCAGCTAGATTGTGGGAGTGCAATGAGACAGAGGGAATGCAGTCAGACTGAGTGCGTGCAAACATATTGCTAGAGAGCAGCCAGACTGTGGGAGTGCAGTCAGACAGAGGGAATGCAGTCAGACTGAGTGCGTGCAAACATATTGCGGGAGAGCAGCCGGACTGTGGGAGTGCAATGTCAGACTAAGGAAGAATATATTATACTGTATGACCGTTAACCCTTATCTTTTTGAATATTCATTTAAGTCACGCCCATTTCTGTGTATCAATCAATCAAATTACTTGATGTAATGTATTGCTACAAATTCATAAAATGAATGCCAAACAGTGTAGATCCTGATCAGATGGCTTCTTCAGAAGCCATCTGATCTGGATCTGCACTGTTGAAGAAGCCATCTGGTCTGGATCTACACTGTTTGCAAAGAAAAGGGTTGTCGTGAACAGCAGGATAAGAGTTAAAGTGCAATGAGCCTTGGGGTGTTATCAATCTAAGAGACGCAATAATATTGCGGAATTTAAAACAGACTTCTTGAGTCCAGTCTCACTGTATGAATGTAACCAGACTACATAAATGCAACCAGACAGTAGGCCGACAATCAGACTGAGGGAGCGCAAACAGACGGAATGCAGCCAGAATGTGTAACTAAGTAAATTGTGACTGTGGTTGGGCAGTCGTACTGAGGAAAGGAAATAATTATGGTACTTAGTTGCGATGCTTTGTATCAAAACAAATTTGTTTCAAAATCTATCTTGTTACCATAAAATAAAAGCCGTAAAATCCATTTTAGTGACATATTCCGACACTACTCTTGAACCAAAAATACAGACCAATGGAGGATAGCATTGTCCGGACAAGTGTTTAAGAACATCCGATATCAGCAAGGTCTTTGGCTACCGAAGACGTTAAACTGCAAGAAAACATTTCCACAGAGTTCATTATGTTTTCATGCACACCAGACAAGGAAATCCGTGAATTTACCCTGGGATAGAAATTTATGTTCTGACCCTGGTGTGCCGACCAAAAATCGAATATAATCGCGTGTTTGATAAATGCACTGGTTGATTACGACCTTTTGTGCGCCGTCGTTAAGGTTGACGTCATGCACAATCCGTGAAGTCACTTTACATTCCTGCAGTGTCAACACAATATGGCGGACGTTGGTAACCGAAGTGACTGCAGCATTGAAATTCCGCGCTAAGAAATGGAAGGTATGTAAGAAAAATCCGTCCCTCCGGATCTCTGTCCGGCATCACTCGGCAAGCCTCGTGATGCCGGACAGTGACCCTTGGGACGGATTTTTCTATCCATCCCTCACACCAATATAAGATTCTTATACTCTTTGAAAACGTCAAAACATCCTGGCCAGGTTGTTCAAATAATCATTAGTTGAACTCGCTCATTAGTTGTCAAATTCTGAACTGTTCTTGTAACCAGTGCTTCAGCTGAAGTGCACGACCCGCCGGATGCTTTTAGCTTTATGAGTGTTACCATATATGGGTATGGCGGCCATTTTGGTCATGTGACCTGGACATAAAACGGTTCCCCCAATAAATGCGCCTTATCGTAAGGAGCAAAAATATATCTTATACTTTAGTACTGTATTCTGAATCGTTTGCAGGATAAAATCCAACACAAAAGCATATGTGTCAAAGTTTGACCTAGGCACAAAGAAGGTCAAGGTCAACCCAGGGTCACCATTTTAGCAATTTATGATGGGCCTACGTTCCAGATGCTATTTATCAAGTTTCGTGGAAATCTGCACAGTGGTTCTGGAAAAGACTATTTTTGAAGGGTTTTTACCAAATATTGCTTGGCGGCCATTTTGGTCATGTGACCTGGACCCCATGAGGAAATTTTGGTTTCCCCCATCCCGTAGAGGCTCCATATGAAATTTGACTTCAATCGGCCCAACGATTTCCGAGGAGAAGCAGTTCAAAAATTTTCACATTTTTCGCCTCGGCGAGGCTGAACTAAATGGAATGTAATATTTCGCAAGTTCATTGATAAAATCTCATTGATATTTATCAGTATGCCAAAAATTGTTTAAATATTCCAAGCGGTTAAGTCACTATCACCAATTTTCACAAACGGGTTACGGTCTCACCCAAAGAAGGTCAAGGTCAACCCAGGGTCACCATTTTAGAAATTTATGATAGGCCTACATCCCAGATGCTATTTATCAAGTTTCGTGGAAATCTGCCCAGTGGTTCTGGAGAAGACTATTTTTGAAGGGTTTTTACCATATATGGCTTGGCGGCCATTTTGGTCATGTGACCTGGACCCCATGAGCAAATTTTGGTTTCCCTATCCCATAGAGGCTCCATATGAAATTTGACTTCAATCCGCCCAACGGTTTCCGAGGAGAAGCAGTTCGAAAATTTTCACATTTTTCGCCTCGGCGAGGCTATACTAAATGGAATGTAATATTTCGCAAGTTCATTGGTTAGATCTCATTGATATCTATCAGTATGCCAAAAATTGCTCAAATATTCCAAGCGGTTAAGTCACTATCACCAATTTTCACTTACGGGTTACGGACGGACAGACAGACAAACCATATATGGCTTGGCGGCCATTTTGGTCATGTGACCTTGACCCCATGAGCAAATTTTGGTTTCCCCCATCCCATAGAGGCTCCATATGAAATTTGACTTCAATCGGCCCAACGGTTTCCGAGGAGAAGCAGTTCAAAAATGTTCGAAAATTTTCACATTTTTCGCCTCGGCGAGGCTATACTAAATGGAATGTAATATTTCGTAAGTTCATTGGTTAGATCTCATTGATATCTATCAGTATGCCAAAAATTGTTTAAATATTCCAAGCGGTTAAGTCACTATCACCAATTTTCACAAACGGGTTACGGACGGACAGACAGAATGACAGAATGACAGAATGACAGAATGACACGGTGATTTTAGGGCACTCTTAGAAAAAACTGACTTCAGTCGGTTGCTTTTTCTGCGGGTCGTGCAATTGCCATATCTAATACTCTGATAGTTTTGATGTGAAAATATGAGTAAAATTTGCAAATTCAAAACATAATCATAGTTTCTCAGGAAAATATAAAACTGTTTACCATATGAGCCCCGCCAGGCGAATTTGTGTCTTCGAGCATTCCGTCAAGACAAATTTTAACTGCGCATGCCCAGCCATTCAGAGGGGCCAGGGATATGGCTTTCTGTCTGAAGGTTCCTCTTGAATCACTGCTTGTATGAGCGAGCAGCGAAGGTTCTGGCGAGAATGCGCGGATGCGCAGGCTCGCCTGAACCATCGCTGCTCGCATAGGCGATGAGTACCAAAATCGCTTGACGGGGCCCATATGATCAAAGTTTTAACTACATATTAACTATGATACACATGACGAAAACACACCTATTTAATTTTGAGCACCTGTAACTCCACTTTTATACAGTAAAACTGGGATTTACAGGGGTAAACATTATTTTGTCTTGTGTCTGCTCAAACTATAAATTGTGGATACTCGTTAGAACCGCCATACCAAGGTGGTTTTAACGAGTACTCACAATCTATGTTTTCAGCAGATATTTGAAAAATATAAGAATTTTTATCTGAAAATTTTCATCATTTCGATAGTAAAATTTTCTATATATTTGGATAGGCGTATTTTCATAAAAGTTAGTTGTGGACAACTGGGCCCTTGGCAACGAACCTGTAATAAATACTTTTATAAGATCTATTTAAGATATGGGAAAATGGAATTAATTTCACTAAATCCTGTGTCTTCTTTCATTGTGTTTCAAAAACTTAAGTTATTGGTCGTCATTAAAATCGTCGCAATTAGGCGGCGCTAGCAAACTCGGCCATTTATTTGAAAACTGCAAAAGAGCAAAAAGTCCTTCAGTTCCTAGAGCCATGGAGAATGACATCATCTCTCATGGGTGTATTTAAAACCTTGTTAAGGAACATCCAGTCGGTGTACAAATATTTACAATATTTAAATACCTACTTTTAGACTCTGTATCCTGGTAAGGGGGTCTTGGTCGAATATCTCTTGGGAAATGACAGACATGTCATTTTGTTTCACCAGTTTCACAAGATTATCCGTAACCTGTCAACGCGAAATAAAACATTAAGGTCAAAATAGTACGAACGAACAAAAAGCAGCAGTAAAATGTTTTTGTTTTTTCGGTATTTTTTTATCAGCCAGTCCTTCATTAAAGCACTAGTTTATATTGATTAAACGTAACACCTGCCGGGGTCGGCAACATTTTTTCGTGGAGATTGATCATGAAATCTTTTCTACGGTCGTTCCCTCCCTTCCGCTGATTCAAGAAGGGCAGTTGTCTATTTCTAAGCTAAAAAAATCCAAAGTAATTTCTTCTATCTCCTTGAGTCTGATTTGTTTGGCAGTTAAAGCGATAAATAGTCATATAATTATATAGCCTTTCTGTGTAATACAAAATTTTGTGCCTGCATTGGTTTTAACATCTCTGCAAGTTTAATCGTTCTATTTGTGGGGCACTGGTAAACTGTGTACACCCATATCAGACGCCGCGGATACGGTTCTTGCATATTTTGAAACTTTGCAACAAACAAAAGAAACCTAGGGCCCCTACAGAGGGAATGGATCACTCCAAACTTATTTAGATGGAAGGTTCCATTGTCATATGTGGGTTAAGATGCATGCAGAGCAGTATGTGCGACTGACGGACGAATTATGTGTCCATCTGTTTCATGCTAGCTTCTTTAGCCTTATAGGTTATGAATTTTATATTGTGAATACGGTAGAATTTCGATGGCTCGAACACCGCTGGCTCGTTTACCATGGCTGACTCGAACCCGTTCTTGAGCCCCTAGCGAAATCCTCTACGTAAGAAATAGTGGGGGATAATTAAGTAGATTTTAGTCTTTTATCTTGCAAATGTATGGTGTGTGTACTCATTAGAATCGCCTCGATGAGGCGATTCTAATGAGTACACACAACATACATATTCATTATCGAACACCGAAAAGATGTGTAAAAGTATCTCGTTATGCCTCCTGACAGTAACCTCAGTGGCTCGAACTACCCCTGTCTCGAACAGATTTTCGAGGTCCCAAAGGTGTTAGAACCATTGAAGTTCGACTGTATGTAGTAGTCTGAGGTTTATATGCAACCAGATAAAATATTTGGTATTCTAGTCCCTACTTTAATAGTAAAGAAAAAAAGTACTGTGATGCTTAAGGGGAATGGGAACACCTAGCAGATTGTTCCGCCATTTTTCAAATGGAGACAAATTTTGGGACTTCCTGTTGGCTTTTCCACTGAGAAAAGGGGTCTACCCTTAAAGGAAATAATTTGCAAATTCTTTTTTTTTAAGAGTTGACACCTATTGACATTGGAAACAAAAATACCTTTGCAGGAGTTGCCTTCCCTAAAGTTTTTCCCATTCACCTTAAGTCCATCTGTTGTCGAATAACTTCCATTAAATGCGCGCTGTGAAACTTAACCTTACTAACACGTATGTCATATTTGTTTATATTTCAAGTGTAAACAGTAGCGTTTTGTTTACTGTTACTGGAAAATACTTATGTACATCTATATATTTTCAGGTAATGGAAGTTTTATTGTGTATTTGCAATAAGCACCCATTGTAGTGATCACAATTTACAATATCATACTTATACAAGTCATAAGGTGTTACATTTTATAATTCAATATCAATATCATTCATTGTATTTTATGTTAATAATTGGAATGCCAAGATGGTCAATTCATGGTAAAACCAAATTATGTATCTTGTCAATAAGTGTTTTCATACATCATAAGTGTTTCACTCATTACTTAGTTCATACTGGTAATGCTTCAGGTTTATATTTCAAGTGTAAACAGTAACGTTTTTGTTTTATACTGTTACTGGAAAATATATTTTGTGTATATTTTCAGCATCCTACGGTGTACCTACAACCTGTGATTGATACTAAATAAACCAGTGAAATAGCTGTCCGTTGCTAATAGCCAGTATGCAAAGAACACCACAGAGGAAGAGAAATCTCAGGGTGAATTTAATTACAAATATTCGTCACGAGTGCGTCTCCGTCATATGCACGAGTGCCGAATTTTTCACAAAATAAAGTCAATAGCCTTTTTATTCATAGAAATCTAAACGTAAAATCAGATCATATATCTTTAAGCGGTTTAATTGAAAATAATGCAGAGGATTTAATATCTTCCTACACGTTCAATAAACCACGTCCAATGACGCCAAAGTGTAGATGACGTTAACGATTGTGGATGTGACGATATTGACGTTTACCAAAGCAGTACGCCATTTTTCCGTAGTCTACTTTTAATTTCTTTCTCTCTGCTCTCTGATGGGGGCTGTGGGTTTATTGTATCGATTCCTGATCATTGCCTCCACTTCTATTTTTCATAATACTCTCGATTTCCTTTCAAAAAATATTGAAATTCTAAACACATTGTAGGCCGTTCATATTTGATAGCATAAAATGCGCTTCATCTTGTTTATGCACTTTGTCACAACCTATATCCGCTTTGTTTTCCGTTCTTTATTATTTAAGGATTCCGAAGTAAATTTGGGGAAGTCTTTCGAAATCGTATGAATGAACTTATCAACGGTCACGACGGAATGATTATTTAATTAGAAGCTGCCATCTTTGTAAAGTTAACTTAAACCCACCAGTAATTTTTACTGACAGTTCCAAGTCGGTGCTTTTGCTGTGGTTCCTTCATGTTTTGTGTTGGTCGTTCCGATTCTTTCCCTAATCATACATGTTGTTACGTTGATGATTCTGATTCTTCCCCCTTTTTGGTTGTTCATATTAGTTACGTTTGTCCTTCCAGCAGTTGTATGTTTGTCATGTTGATGATTTTTCTTATAAAGGCTCGTCATCCATATAAGATAGAAGTGGAGGCAATGTTAAACCTTCTTTGGGATTGATCCGACTTCACCAGGGAGATGACAGTATGATCGCTTGGAAGCGTGTATTGCACGTCTTCAACCCTGTCGACACAAGACAAATGACAGGCCGACAGCAATAACACGTTGGCACGTCGTATCTCTGTCGGTCTGACATTGGCCCGGTGTCATATAATATTTTGACCCGCCTAAAAAGTGACCCGCGGGTCATAATATTATGACCCACGGGTCAATATATTATTATAATATTTTGACCCCCCCCCCCCCCCCTATAATATTTTGACCCCCCTCCCTAACTTCACAAAAGTTACATTTAAATGACCAAATATGGTGAGGTAACTGTTAAGCAGTAAAACTATGACAATTGTGGTGGTTTTTCCTGCTGATTTTTACACTTGGGCAGTGTCTGAGGGGTGGGGTGGGATAGTTCTAGATCTGAAAATCTACAGCAAGAATAATGACTATAATATATATGAAAGGGCAATCATGTTTAAAGGGAAATGGCTAAAAAGCAGCAAAAAAAATAAAAAAAATAACAGAAACAAGAGGCCCATGGGCCACTATGCTCACCAGAGCTTAGGTGGGCACTGCCCAATTGCAGCCATGTATTTTAACATGATATGATTTTAATCTGTCAAATGAACCCCCATATCCAAATGAGCACCCATGTGGACTCAGTATATGAAACATTAGGCCTTTTATGGAAGTAGAGGGGGTTGGGCATGGACCCAATGGAGCCCTGGTTGGTGTCACTAAATGTGTCTTATCACAAAGAACAAGAATATATATGGTTTAGCAGTGGGGATCTGCATGGCTGGAGATATAAGTGGAGGGGTTGGAGCATGCCCTGTCGTTCCCAGGAAAGCCCAAGATTGTTGTCCCTAAATGTGTCTTATCATAAGGACCAAGTATATATATGGTTTAGGGGTGGGAATCTGAACGGTATCCAAGATATCCTTTCATGAAGCGGAAAGAAGAGGACTGGCCCCTGCGGACACCCCTACAGTAGGTGTGCTAATAATAAGGAACAAGAACATATATGAATATGGGGTGGGGATTTGAATGGTTTCTGAAATATATGGCCTTTTATGAAGTGGAAGGGCGGGGCACATTGCCTCAGCACAAAGAGACCCCCAAATTGGTGTGACTGAATGAGTCTTATCATAAGGAACAAGAATATATATGGTTTAGGGGTGGGGATCTGAACTATTTCTGAGATATGTGGCTTTTAATGAAGTCAAGCAGTGGAGCAAGGCCCGGGCATGCCCCGGGGACTCACAAGCTGGTGTTGATGAATGTGCCTTATCATAAGGAAGATGAATATATATGGTTTAGGGTGGGGCTCTGAACAGTTTCTGAGATAAAAGGCATTTTGTGAAGTGCAGGGGTGGGGCAAGGCCCAGGGAGACCCCCAGGTTGGTGTCAATGAATGTGTCTTATCATAAGGTACAAGAATATATATGGTTTAGCGGTGGAGATCTGTAAGGTTTCCGAGATATTGTGATATTATGAAATGGAGGGGGTGGGGCATGGCCCCAGCACATCCCTGGGGACCCCAGGTTGGTGTCACTGAATGTGTCTCATCATAATGAACAAGAACATATATGGTTTAGGGGTAGGGAACTGAACAGTTTATGAGATATATGGCCTTTTGTGAAGTGAAGGGGTGGGGCATGGCTCCGGCGCACCCCGGAAGACCCCCAATTTGGGGTCAATGAATGTGTCTTATCATAAGGAGCAAGAATATATATGGTTTAGGGGTGGGGATCTGTAAGGTTTCCGAGATATTGGGCCTTTTATGAAATGGAGGGGCGGGACATGGCCCCGGCGCATCCCGGGGGACCCCCAGTTTGATGTCACTGAATGGGTCTTATCATAAGGAACAAGAGTATATAGGGTTCAGGGGTGGGGATCTGAATGGTTTTCGAGATATTGGGCCTTTTATGAAGTGGAGGGGGTGGGGCATGGCCTCGGCGCATCCCGGAGGACCTCCAGGTTGGTGTCAATGAATGCGTCTTATCAATAGAAACAAGAATATATATGGTTTAGGGGTGGGGATCTGTAAGGTTTCTGAGATATAAGGCATTTTATGAAGTACTGGGGGCGGCGCATGGCCCCGGCACAACCTACTGGACCCCCAGGTTGACATAAAAGCATATGGCTGAGAGAAGTTTGCTAAAGGAACATTTCTATGAAAGTTTTGTCAAAATATCTGCAAAGGCTTTGTAGTTAATGCCATTTTTCAATTTTCCCCATTATAAGTCTATGGAAAATCTAAGTTGCCATAGCAACCAAACTAAAGAGCCGAATTTCATAAAAAACACAAAACCTGTAAAGGCAAATATGGTGAATATTTCCATAAACTCTCAGCCTCATAGAGCATACGGTTTCTGAGGAGATGATTTTTTAAGTTTTATTTTTCTATTTTTTTTCATTTTGGTTTCCATGGCAACCAATACAAATGAGCAGTAGGCCTAAAATCATATGGCAGATAGTAGATTGCCTAAGGAATATTTCTATGAAAGTTTTGTCCAAATATCTGCAGCGGCTTAGCAGTAAATGCCATTTTTCAATTTTCCCCATTATAAGTCTATGGAAACTCTAAGTTGCCATAGCAACCAAACTAATAAGCCGAATTTCATAAAAAACACAAACTTTCAGTCCCCCAACCCAAGGATGCTACAGATGAAATTTGGGCCCAATGGGCCTAGCGGCTTCAGAGGAGATGTCGTTTAAAAGTGTTGACGTCACACGACGCAGACGCAGACGACGCAGACGACGCAGACGCCGACGGACAACTGCCTATCCTATAAGCTCCCCCGGAGCCTTCGGCTCTGGTGAGCTAAAAACCCACATGACTAAAATGGTATTGAGAGAACCAGCCTATGCACGTGGGGGGGGGGGTCAAATTATTATAGCTATAATAAAATGACCCACCCTTTTTATCTGTTATTGATATACTGGTATTTGAGTTCATTCAATTAATTAAACTTTTCATTGAATTAGATGGCTTGTAATACACTAGATTCAGTAAGGTTCAGTATGTGGGAGGGGTTGTAACTTAATGACTTGAAATAAGTGGGGGGGGGTCAAATTATTATAGCTATAATAAAATGACCCACCCTTACTATTTGTAATTAGTGTACTGGTATCTGAGTTCACACAGTTAAATTAAAACTTAAATTACTTTATATGGCTAGAAATAAACTACATTCAGTAAGGTTCAGTATGTGGGAGGGGTTGTATTCACCTATAAGTATACTGCAAAGATTCAATTGCTGTATCCCCTTTCTTGACATTTTGGTGATGTCATTTTATTGTAGGTGTATATTTTGACACCTCCCCTTCTTTCCCCATTAGTAGCAAGATTTCAACTTTCAAATATATAATGTATATATAACATTATTTTGAGTCCATTTCCTTGGTTTAAAAAAATACTAGGTGGGGGGTCATTTTATCATTGGTATATTTTGACCCCCCCCCCCCCCCCACATTTCATCAACAGTTCCACGTTCAACAGTCATGATTATCCTGTTGTTTTAATTAAGTTAATTAGAAATAATCTTCTGCTATATCCCCTTTTCTTTACATTATTTTGAGTCCAATTCCTTGGTTGAAAAGGATACGTGGTGTGGGGGGTCATTTTATTATGGGTATAATATTTTGACCCCCCCCCCCTACATTTCATCAACAGTTCAACGTTCAATTGTCATGATTATCCTGTTGTTTTAACCAAGTTAATTAGAAATAATCTACTGCTATATCCCCATTTCTTTACATTATTTTGAGTCCATTTCCTTGGTTGAAAAAGATACTTGCTGTGGGGGGGGGGGGGGGTCATTTTATTATGGGTATAATATTTTGCCCCCCCCCCCCCCCCTACATTTAATCAACAGTTCAACATTCAATAGTCATGATTATTCTGTTGTTTTAATCCAGTTAATTAGAAATAATCTACTGCTGTATCCCCTTTTCTTTACATTATTTTGACTCCATTTCCTTTGTTGAAAAAGATACTGGGGGGGGGGGGGGCATTTTATTATGGGTATAATATTTTGACCCCCCACCCCCCGCTTCTAAGCAGCAACACCCATTTCAAATGAGAATATTATTCTTCATTATCTTGTTAAATGTGATATAATGATGATAATGATATTATTGTCCAGTACTTTGTAAATTGTACTGGGGGGGGGGTGTCATTTTATTATAGCTATAATATTTTGACCCCACCCCCTTTTCTTGGCAGCAACACCCATTTCAAAAGAGAATATTATTAGGGCCCCGCACTGAAAGTGTGGGTGCCCTATAGTAATCACCCTGTCCGTCCGTCTGTCTGTCCGTCCACAAATTTCTGATAGCGCTGCCGGGGCCCTAGTCAGTTTCACTGACAGCTCTAGTTCTGCATTAATTTTGTCAAATGTGAAATAATCTATTGATATAATTGTCCAGTACTATTATTTTGAGTCCATTTCCTTAGATGAAAAAAGATATGTATGGGGGGGTCATTTTATTATAGCTATAATATTTTGACCCCCCTACCCATGTTGTCAGATCTTCAATAGACTCCTTGCAATACCCATTTCTTATCTTGTCAATACACACATGTACCTATTTATCGATAAAAGTCCACTTCTGATTTATTTTGCTGAAGTTTTAGGGGCGGGTCAAAATATTATAGGGGGGTCAAAATATTACTGTAATATATTGACCCGCGGGTCAAAATATTACACGGGTCAAAATATTATCTGACACCGGTATCATTTTCTGCTGAGAACAGGCGTGGAAACTGTAGAGCGTGCACGTTTTCTCGGCCAGACTAGCTAGTTTCGGTCACGAGTGACTATTGAATCTTTTCAAAATTCCACAATGGAATCAATGATCCAAAATGACAAGAAAATATAATCTAGAAAATGACAAGTCTGAACAATCTTGTCAAGGCCACAACCAGCTCAAAGGTCCAATAAGTGCATATTGAACGAATAATACAGGCACAACCATTATCTGCGTAATTCAGAATCTTAAATGCATTATGCACTCGTAAATTTGATGAAACAGACAAACGGTAGATTACGCATACTGATAATAAAATATTAAGGTTTGTTTTGAAATATTATGGGATAGAAAATAGTGAAAAGTATAATAGGTAGGGACATTTATGTATTTTATGGCGTCACTATGAATGCACATCATTCATTCTAAATATGCTAACTGGTCCTTGACCAGCATCAGGGTAAACAAGAAAGCTTTTTCTCGGAGTCAAAATATGATAAAATTTAAAGTATACATAACAAAAAAAAAAAAAAAAAACGCTGCATGCTATCACTTTTGAAAAGAACCACTTTTTTAATTTGGAGAACAAATTATTTTTGGCTAACTAGAATATTTCACATATAAAATTGTAAACACAGATCCTCAATGTTTGAAATTTTTAAGACACTGGTGAATCCACCCATCATCTGTGGTAAAATTTAAGAAATAGATAGGCGTGTTTACGTGATGTTTAGCGGTTGAAATAATTCACCAATACCAGTCGAATAACCCTTTGGAGTACGCCAAAACATCAAACGAAAATTCTATTTCGTCGGTTTATAAATGCACTGGCAAAAAGTCGACGTATTTAATAGTTCATGCAAAGATACGTATATTGTTGTAGATGAGAAGTACACATACTCCTGATTTCTGAAGTGTGCGTATCTTGTGTTTCAATAATAATAATAATAATAATAATAATCGACCTTATCTATAGATGACGGGCCTCCGTGGCCTAGTGGATAAGAGCGCTGACTCTTAGTCATTAGGTCTCTCACCGCCGTAGGTTCGAGCCTCGCTCGGGCCACGTGTGAGACGCCAAGTTCTGCAACGGAAGGTCAGGTGGTTTTTCTCCGGGTACTCCGGTTTTCGCCCACCTCTGATTAACGATCGGCTCGATATGAGTGAAATAATCTTGAAAGGGCCGTCAAACCCAAACCAAAAAAAAAAAAAAAAATTATCTATAGATGGTAACATATTTAGTACTACTAGTATGTTTCTTCAATGTGGCCCTCTTTTCCTTAATAGGAACCAGTACTATGTAATGTGGATTAAGTCTCTTGCTCAAGGAAACAACACTTGGCGCTTGCGGGATCGAACCGGATATGTATGCTTTAACACTGCACCACAACGCTACACACGCTGAGATAGAGGATGCCGTTACATTGGCACTATAAAAAGAGGATTTGATCTTTTTTTCAGTGTGATATCGATTCTCACTTCACCGATCCAACACCAAACGAAGTATTTTCACCAGTGGCGAAGCCATGAGTGTAAATACACCTTTAAGTGTGCATGTGTGAAACAAAAATCGATCTCACACTGAAAAGAATCAAACTTTCTCTTTCTTTTAGGCGTTAAACTGTTCCAATATCGGTCAAGTGAGATTTTTTTACTTTAAAACAATGACTCGTTCGAACCGCGAAAATGAAATATCCACAAATATTAATTATAGGGTGGTTGGGTGAGGCGGTGTCGTACTTCTTGTGTTTTTGGAGATTATACCCCGCAAACGAAGTGGATGGAGTATATAAAAGTCAGCTTGTTTCCCCGTTTCACAGTTTGTTTGTCACACCGTCAGAATTTTGTTTGGACTCAAACACCGCTTGAGGCATTCTAATGAAACATCACACACTTGAATGGGTGGGGCGGGTTAAGCACAGTTGAATCATGAATATTTTAAAAATTAGGAAGGCCCTATGTATAGGTTACTAATTAGAAGTGAAAGCAATGATCAGGAATCGATACAATTAGCCCAAAGCTCCCATGAGAGACACAAAAAAGAAAGAAGCACAAACATGAAACAACTAGACCCTAATGGAAACATCAATAGCGGAAAGCCAAAAGGACATTTACTTTCATACAAAATGGCCAAAATGCGCTTGGTGCCATTAGAAGGCTGTAAGCTTTGTGGCTTTTCCTGGATATTTTCTATACCTTTTTTTAATCTTCAATACACAGGACAGTGTATATTTAATCGAAAAAGTGGTGTTTTTTTTTTTTTTTTTTTTTTTTGCTCTTCTATGTATGTAGGTGCACATTTTCGCTGGCCTGTTTGTTTGGAAAGGACGCATGAAATAGTGTTAATTTTGTACAACACGCCTTTGTACAGTATTTTGGATCGAGCACATTTTTGTAAGTCTGAAATCCACTTTTCTCAAGTTTATGCAAGGTGGAACATGTAGATCATTTGTTTGCTTAGATAATTGATATTTTTCATTCAGACTTAAGTAAGTGTATTGTTTGTGTTTACCAGCACAATGAAATTTTTCATGCGACAATTTAAAACATCATGTTTTCCTAATCTATCGTTTGCATATATCCTTTTTATATGTATTTAGAAATCATGTGATTAGTATTATAGGTTTGTATTGACATATTCTGCATCACCTGTTTTTATCAGTAGACCATGTTGTTCCACATAACAAGTCATTTCTTTTGGAATACCAATTGAATGATTGGTACCATGCCATCATTTCATAAGATACAACAGATAGCATCCTAAATTGTTTAAAGTGCAAAATATAGTTTCCAGTATTCTGAAATTATCAGACGGTTATTATGATAACTAAAATAGGTTTTACTTTCGCAAAATTTTACGAATTTCCACAAATGAATTTTAAATTATAGGGCCGTATTACATGTAAAAAGAGACAACTTGACGCCAACCGGAACATAATGAAAATGATAGATATAAATGTTGTCAGCAATTGT
Source organism: Lucinisca nassula (assembly GCA_963580285.1). Taxonomy (NCBI): domain Eukaryota; kingdom Metazoa; phylum Mollusca; class Bivalvia; order Lucinida; family Lucinidae; genus Lucinisca; species Lucinisca nassula. The sequence goes on along the minus strand of OY757023.1, from coordinate 53,280,971 downwards.
TTCGTAAGATTGTTGGTATGATTTCGGACAAAGTTGAGTCTAGACCTTTTGACGTTGTATAAATATTTATTTTTACCATGAGTGAGTGAGTGTTTCAGTTTCACGTCCCACCAACAGCTTAGGTCATACGGAGACGGAACCTCGGTTTAAAGACTCATTCGAAAGTCTGGAGAAGCCCGGGATCGAACCTGCGACCCCTGGTTTACAAGGCGAGTAGCGCAACCACTCGACCACGGAGGCTTCTTTTATTTTTACCATACTTTTTAAACAATAACTATTATGCTATATATTGGGTTTAAAAGATACCACAGTGACTGTATTACACAGAAAACACGTCTACATAATTTTGACCCCCTCGAACCCCACTTTTATACAGTAAAACTGGGGTTTGCAGGGATAAACCTTATTTTTCTTATGTCTGCTATAAAATATAGATTGTGGGTACTCGTTAGAACCGCCTCGATGCGGCGGTTCTAACGAGTACCCATAATCCATATTTTGAGCTCGCGGCGGTTCTAACGAGTACCCACAATCTATATTTGGAGCAGAAATAAGAAAACTATCACAATTTTTCATCATCAAATTTGAGTTTTTTTTGGCGGTAAAGTTTGCAATGCATTTGTAAAGGCATGTTTTCTTATTGGATACTGAAAATTTATGTTGGAAATATCATTTCTGAATGGATGAGAATTTCAAACTGCATTACCTGATACTGAAATCTGGAAAAAAACGTAAACTAAGTCATGTGTCCAGTAACGTTTGTTTGATTTGTTTGATTTGATGTTTAACGTCCCCGTCAACACTGTAATGGTCATTTTGGAGACGTTGCTTCAATTTTGTAGGACTTTTACCCAACATTGAGATGAAATGACATCTCAAGCCCTGTCGCCCAATGAAACCAATAGGGTTTATTAGCATGGACGGTCCGCCTCGCATCACGGTCCTGGACAGGCTTAGATCCTCCAAGCGGTTTACCAGAACTAATGTGCAGGCCGGATTCAGCTCTGCGTGGAAGCATCATGCAGCCCATATATTTCTTCAAGCCCCTATGGGCGGGGGCGATGTCCAGTAACGTACATTGCTATGAAGATCCCTATGGAAATTTAAGCGTAGCCTTAAACTTCCCGTTTATCATATCGCATATCCGCTATTTAATGCTCATAGTTTATTTGTTTGTTTGAATTGAGGTTTAAATCAAGCGTTATTTAGGTAATTTTAGAGACGTTGCTTCCAAAGTGGGACTTTTACCTCCCCCCCCCCCACCATTGAGATGAAATTACATCTCAAGCCTTGCCGCCCAAACAAACCAAAAGGGTTTATATTGAGGGACAGACTATTAGGTGTGTCTGCAGATAGAGTATATATACGATTGTTGTTTTTTAACCAATAGCATCACGAAAACACGCCTATATAAATTTGATCCCCTTATACCCCACTTTTATATAGTAAAACTGGATTTGCATGGTTATACATTATTTTTCTTATTTCTGCTCAAAAACATAGGTTGTGAGTACTCGTTAGAACCGCCTTATTGAGGCGGTTCTAACGAGTATCCACAATCTATGCTTTGAGCAGAAATAAGAAAAATATCGAAATTTTTCTTCTGAAACTTTTCATTTTTTCTGTGGTAAAATATACAATGTATTTGTATAGGCGTGTTTTCGTAATGGTACTTACCGCCGAATAATAGTCTAGTGCAACATTCAACGTTGAAATTCTTTTCCATCCAAAATATCGCGCAAGCTCAACTTTTGCAATATTAGCCTTGGTCTCTGGGGCCACAACTCTAAAGAACCTAGGAAACTTCTCCTTGTCTGATAGTAGTGGAGAGGACGCGCCCCATGAAAGCTGCACAGCAAACATAAAGAAAAGAGCTGTCACTTTAAGTGAGTGATGCCCCCCTTGGGAGCCAATTTGAGGAAAGCTGGGGTAATAACTCAATAAAATATCATATGACCTACAGGAAAATTGTGTTAGGTACCCTTTCACCTCACAAGGAATGCATGTGCAAAGTTTCAGCTCAAACGGTGAAGAAATGTGGAAAAAGTTCGCGTCACAAGGTTTTCGAACGCGTTTTTCAGAAAATCTAGGGCCGTAACTCCGTCACAGATGATAGGATCAACGTGAAAATTGTGTTAGCCACCCCTTCACCTCACAAGGAATGCATGTGCAAAGTTTTAGCTCAAACGGTGGAGAAATGTGGATGTGGAAATAGTTCGCATCACAAAAATGTGCGGACTTACAAACCCACAAGCCCACAAACGGACAGTACAAAAACTATATGCCCTCCTACGGGGCATAAAGAGATTACGTCAAGAAAACACTAATTGAGGCGGTTCTAACGAGTACCCACAATCTATATTTTGAGCAGAAATAAGAAAAATATCACAACTTTTCATCATATTTTTTTTTCTTTTTGACCGGCCCCGAAAGCTCAGTTGGTAGAGTGTCCGCTCCGGGCAACGGGAGGTCACGGGTTCGATCTCGGGCCGCGACATACCAAAGTCGTTAAAAATGGTACTAGCTGCTCCTCGCTTGGCACTCAGATTCACGGGGTAGAGCTAGGACTGGTCGACCTATTGTCAGGATAATGTGACTGGATGTGGTATCGTGTAATGTGTCTGGGACATGATACTTCAGTGAGGCAGCACTATAAAAGTGAGCATTGAGCTCCCTGTCGCAACCAGACACCGTCGTGATATGACTGAAAAATTGTTGAAAGCGACGTTAAACCCGAATTCACACACACACACACACACACACACACACACACACACACACACACACACACACACACACACACACACACACACACACACACACACACACACACTTCCTTTTTTCAGCGGTAAAGTTTACAATGTATTTGTATTGGCATGTTTTCGTAATGCACAAGTAGAAGATCTTACACAAGTGGTCATTTCGTGTGAACTATTTAAAAAAATACCTATGGCGAGTTTGAAAAACTTCATTTGCAATGACTACGAATGTAAGATTCTTTTTATCCAAGAAGTTAAAAAAAATGAACTTCAATAGAAAGGATTGGACTATTATGGACGGCGTCATAACTTTCAATACCTGTAGTCATGTGTGTTCAAATCAAGTTTATGGCATGGAGTTTCCACTCAATAAAAGCGACGTTATACATGTTTGTTTGTTTGTTTGATTGATTCATTTAAGAAATTAATTTAATTTTATTTTTCTGCAGTTCATGAAAGTATGAACGCAGTGGGTCGGGTGCAAACTTTGCTAGCGGCCCGCTGTCGTTCATACTTTCATGAAAAGCAGAAAAAAAATATGTTTATATTTACATTCTTTGTCCCTCATCACTGCGCGAAAATATGCTTATAGGGCAAACTTTCAAAGCTGAAAATCATTTACACGCTGTTTTTTTTTTTCTACAAAGAGCGGAACGGCGTTGACGTCGCCAACGCCCGTAGAGAACCATGGTTTAGAATGACGGCACTTGACGTCACTGAAAATCATGTGATGTTGCTTCCAATTTAATTGGGACTTTTTCCCGACATTGAGCTGAAACTACATCTCAATCCCTGTCGCCCCCCCCCCACCCCCCCCCCCAAAAAAAAGGGGTTTATATGCATGGACAGTCCGACTCGCACTACTTTGCCTTGACAGGCTTAGTCCTTCGAAAAGGTTTATCAGTACTCTTGTCCGTCTGTTTCAGCGCTGCGTGGAAGCATCATTTGTATTGGAGTTTAACGGCCCATTCAACACTATTTTAGGTCATATTTGAGCCGATCAGTTTACCTATCCACATATTTCTTGGACAGGCTTATACGGAAGTGGTTAACCCATACAGTGCACACTCTGTCGCCAGAAACTGACAACTGCCCTTCTTGAATCAGCAGAAAGGATTGAATGACAGTAGGAAAGATTTCATGATCAATCTCCACGAAGGAATGTTGCCGACCCAGGTAATCCTCCTGATATTCAGTCAGACGCGCATCCCACTAAGGTACCGAGGCAGGCAATATGGAAGCATCATGCAGCCCAATCTATTTCTCCAATCCCCGAATGGCGGGGGCCATGCGACGTTATTTGATTAAATAGGATGTAACAAAATCGTTCATAGACATAAAATGTATTACAAGTTAGAGATTCGCAAATTTTCAATCATTCATAAATTTTATATGAAATAACAACTCGTATAGGACCCTGTATCTTAACAGGGTATCGTCGCTCAAAAGTTATGATAAATATTACAAAAACATTAAGCCAGTAAGAATCTTTGGTCATTTTTGTATGTAATGTTAAAATAGATGTATAGTCTCTAAGAGTTTGTTTACTACCTATCCAACTTATCTAACTTCGCTTTCTGTGATATAGTTTTCGACTTAAATCTCTTCTACAACATGGTCTATCGGAAGCCGAATTTTATGGTGATTTCAGAAATATTAGGCTTGCAATGACGTCAGTGCGCAATTCCGTAAAATCATTCTTCGAAATTCGATATAAAAATATTGGGTACAATATAAATGTTATACGACAGACTGCATGCATACAAGTTAACCCAGTCACGGTTGATTGATACCTTTGTTTCCCTCTTTAACTGCCCGCCGGTGGGTAGGCCTCAAATTCTATGACGGTTCCAGAGTAAAGGCTTACTTAGAATTAAGACTTAATTTTATGTAATGTTGGTTGGTACCTAATGCTCTATCTCTGGTCGTGCCAATCGGAGTCTAACAGTTGGGTTTCTTTTGTTCCAACATTTCAGTTTATTTCTTGCTGTCGAGTCCTCACCGTTCTTTCATCTCTGTGGTTGTTTGAAAATTGTGTTCCCGAAGATGTTGCACTGATGATTTAGGAAGCCATCGTGCGGACTGGTCAAAATATTTTTCTAAATAGCGACGGAAGTAAGGGTGAGGATTATGACCGCGTAAACTCGATTTACGTCCCACCCCCTCAGCCATCTGTGAACTACTCTTGGCTGGCGGTTCTTCTGTCGTTATAGCTCGTCGATGAATGTATGTAACGCTTTTATCTTTTTGTTTTGGATAGCCAGCTGGCCAATTCGAGGAAAAGTAACTGTTCTTTTGGCTTTCCGCTATCGACGTTTCAATTAGGGTCTAGTTATTTCATATTTGTGTTTCTTTCCTTTTGGTGTCTCTGATGGGAGATGCGGTCTAATTGTATCGATTCCTGGTCATTACTTTCACATCTAATTGCAGAGCACCCTAGTTATAACCCCAGTTTTTGTTCCCTAGTATATTGCCGTTATAAAGAATTTTCCGTTATAAAGAATGCCAGTTAGGAGTATGGCCTTTTTTCACATTAGTTCTCCAAGAGTGAGTGAGTGAGTGAGTGAGTGAGTGTTTGAGTTTCACGTCTCACCAACAGCTAAGGTCATACGGAGACGGGACCTCGGTTTAAAGACTCATCCGAAAGTCTGGTGAAGTCCGGGATCGATCCTGCGACCCGAGTAGCATAACCACTACCCCACGGAGGTTCTTATTATTACTCCAAGAAACAAATATTACAGACACTTGTTAGAATCGCCTCGATGAGGCGATTCTAACAAGCGTCTATAATATATATTATAGACATTTATGTTATATTCATAACATTTGTTTCTCGGAGTATTAGCTTACAAGACCTTTGCATGACTGTTGACTCGATTCGTGCATTTCCAACTCGAGAGAAGCCCACGGCGCTCGGAACCGAGGCTAAATAGTCAATCCATTCAAATTACCGTTGTAACGAGTTTACTGTTATAACGAATATCGATATGAAGAGTGTTGACTCTAGCATAAAATTAACAGAATTTAGAAATTCATTGTTTAAATAAGTAGAATTTCAAATATTACACACGGTATTCTATTATTTTCCTGCTCTTGAGTAGAGTAACATCACATCGAATAAGTGCTCATAAAAATTGTATTTGATACTACAATAAAACAAATGCTGTGGACTTTATCAGCATTTATGCATGTAGGCAATTAACGGAAAAGAAACTTTATTACTCAACATACTACGCCATATCGCAATTCTTTACAGGAAACTAAAACTGTTGTTATAATGTGGGTCCTCTTTGAATTACATTTTGCTGTTGACAAATGCATTTCCATCATCCATTGAATATAACATACGATTTCATTGCTATGTTATCGGAATTTGAGCAGGCCCAGATCAGAAGGGTGTTTTTACAATGACAAATAGCAGAGGCTCGGTTCGGTTTGCGCATAAACCGGGGCATAAGCGCAGTCTCGCCAGAGGTTTGCTGCTGGCGCCTTTACATTAGTTCCCACGTTTGAAAAACTTATATTGGAAAATGCTTAAGAATCTTATATGGGTTTGAGGGATGGATGAAAAAAAATCCGTCCCTAGGGACACTGTCCGGCATCACGAGGTTCGCCTAGTGATGTGGACAGTGATCCCGAGGGGCGGATTTTTCTATCCACCCCTCACACCCATATTGGATTCCTTCCATTTCCTAGCGCGGATTTTTAATGCTGCAGTCACTTCGGTTACAAACGTCCGCCATATTGTGTTAATACTGTAGGAATGTTTAGTGACGTCACATAACGTGCTGTGACGTCAACCTTAACGACGGCGCATACGAGGTCGTAATCAACCCGTGCATTAATCAAACACGCGATTGTATTCGATTTTGGGTCGGAACACCAGGGTCAGAAAATAAATTTCTATCCCAGGGTAAAATCACGGAGTTCCTTGTCTGGTGTGCAAGAACATTGGATACTTACAATGGTGATGTTCCATGCCGGCGATGCCTGGGCCAGGACTTCGGCCTCTGTGGAGCAGCCCGGGCCAAATATCATCAGCTTTGTCGGTTCACTATATAGCATATCATACATTTCATTCACGGCAGGACCCGCAGCACACTGTAAGTAAACAAAACATCAACAGAAAATATACGAAAGTTCTAAGTAAAGCTAAATTTAAGTGGTTTTGTAAAGAAAAGAAAAAACACCACAACCCCGACCCCATCACATGCTTGTACCTAAGCATGAACAAATTTGTTTAAGCGTAATAATGTACATAACAGAAAATAATAATGTTGTCAAATATTTTTTGTCATTTCCACCAAAACTTATTTTAATTATCTCCACAATGTTCCCAACGAGTCTCCTATATTGTATAAGCCTAGCTCAAATGGTTCTTGAGACATTTACGGACTGATGTACAGGCAGACGGACGGACATATAGGACAGAACATTATGCCTCCTCAACTTCATTGAAGCTAAGGGTATAATACACATCCACATGCACAAGTAGTTTACCCAGTAGATTTATCAATAGTTAAACAAAAGGGCCTGCGCAGGTTCAGATGAGGCTTTGTCGGTCTGCCATTTTTCTCAGGAGCTGGCTCAAACATTTAGGATCTTACATGAGTGTTGATGTATTACTGAATTTATTAAACGAGTTGAGGAAAGGATATAAAATGCGAGGCTTTGCCGAGCATTTTATCTTTGTTCTTAGCCTCGCAATTATCTCTTTCCCTTTTCCTTTAATAAATTAAATAATACACGAGCACGAATACAAGATTCTCTTTATCATATGACTTTTAAAACGCACGTTATTTACTTTTTATTTACAAATATGTCAATATTCCGCCATCAGTAACCGCGATTTCGCTAAGGACGTCCTACGGAGCTATGTAACAAATTTACATATATAATCCACTTGTGGATTACAGAATTTATTATATGATTTTATTAAGTCTCAGACGCGACGTTATATGATAAACATAGTTATCACATCACGTCCTTTTAAAAAACATTGAATGTGGCTATGCGCTGTAACATCCTTATTCAGACGGTTCTTACGAGTACCAAAATCTTTGTTTGTAGCAGAAATAAAATATATATGAGACAGCGCATGACAAAATCTGGAAGAAGTCTTGAGGGACCAGCGAAGACTCAGATCAGCCTGCGCATTCGCGCAGTCCGATTAGAGTCTTCGCTGATCGCATGTACCTACCAAAGGCTAATATATATGCAAAGAGACATAAGCGAAAGGTCTTGTCATAGTAGATGGGTGCGCAAGTTGATTTGAGTCTCCTCTGGTCGCAACGGTCTTATTGTAGGTTTTGTCATACGCCAGCTCATATGTATATTTATTTTCAAACTAAATTTGGAATCGCAGTAAGAAATACTCACCACACTTTAAGCAACGGCCCTTGACAGGATGTATTCCTGCATGACTTTCATGATTAAGCAAACTTAGGATCACTGACGACTGGCCGGGTCCACCCGGAGTCCAAGAGGTTTTTTTTCTTCAGCATTTCTCTCGTTGTATTCTGTGAAGTCCGCTTTGTTGTTTCATCTTTGATTTTTATGGGCTTAGAGATGTCGGACGGAACGTAAACCGCCACAGAAATAAGGATGGGGCGGGGTGGGGGAGGGGGGGGGGGGCGGAGTTTGGGGTTTCCCAAAATCGATTGAATCTTCCCCTCCCCCGCACGCCACAATGAAATCTTTTACTGACATTTTTAGGTCGGTGTCGCTGTTGTGTTTATGTTACGTCTTCGCATGTATATACTTGTATTTTCTTTTGGTTTTGGTAGACGTTTTACCAGGAAATGACTTTGTCACTTGATTTTGGTTGTTATGAATTACTAATGGACAAAACTCCAAAATCCTGTAGTCTCAACAACAGAGGCTCGTATTCCTGCATGTGGACTGAAAAACTTATTTGTCTGAACCACGACAGAACCAAGGGAGAGGATAGTGGCCACGTACATAGAGAATACCAGGTTCGAGTCTTTTGATATCAAGTTTATCAGGCAAGGCTTCGGGAACGCTTGTAGAATCGCGAGGCTTGCCGAGCGATTCTACGTGCGTTCTCGAAGCCGAGCCTGATAAACTTGATATCAAATGACACGAATCTGGTATTCTATTTATCAGTTTATTGCCTTGTACACTCTTGAAATAGCAATTTACGGTCAGTTATTGATGGTCCTTAGTGCGTCTAAGCATTCTGGTGGTCGATATATTTAGTATCAGCTGACCATATTTTGCTATGATATAATTATTCAAGGAATATTGCCATTTTCCCCAGTTACAATAACATTTTTTTGTCATTTACCAGAAGTCCGATTCATTCATAAAAGTTCAATGTCACGTTGACGTGATAAAGCTCAGTTGTCCTGAGATAGCATATCTTTATCAGGTCAATGCGTTACAATGCAATATATATAGAGGGTAACTGATAAAATTGATTTAACGCCCCACACCCCAGTGCAAAACGTTTTACTGACCGTTCCAAGATGGGTAATCATTGGTATGGTTCATCGTTTCATTTACATGTATGTATTGCTAAATTCTTTTCGGCGATTGTTATCGTCCCTTTATATTTTGAAGGGTGAATTTTGGCTTACCGCAAAATGCCCATTTTGTACCGGAATCCACAAAACTGGTAACTCTATAACACTGCAGGTCCAGGTCAAATACTGCCTTCTGCGGCGTCTGATCAGGGTCTACGCTGTTTGCAAACTTTCCAAATAAATTTTGAAGAAAACACAAACTGGCATCCCTAAATTTTGAAATGATCTTGTGCTTATTTACGCAGCAGATTCCATTCGGTACAAAATGGGTTAAAAGTAACAGTAAAAAATACAGCTTGACTTTGTTTGCCCGTGTTAAGAATACACATAGATCTATGTCATTTAGGGAGTGTTTCTAAAAATAAATTAGTTATTTTGGTTACAGAAAATATCTTACCGCATTTCTTTGCGGCCTCCACCTATCGGGCCTAAAAAAATAGATAGACTGCATGATGCTTCCACGCAGAGCTGATTCCGACCCGTCACACAAGTACTGGAAAACCGCTTAGAGGATCTAAGCTTGCCCAGGCAAAGCGGTGCGAGTAGGACCGTCCCTGCTTATAAACCTTCTTGGTTTTATTGGGCGACAGGGCTTGAGATGTCATTTCATCTCAATGTCGGGTAAAAGTCCCACACAATTGGAAGCAACGTCTCCAAAATGACCTATTCAGTGTTGACAAACAAACAAAAAAAACGCATTTCTTTGATGACATAAAACTGGCTGGTGCTTTTCAGTGCATGCACAGTCGAACAACTAGTATTTTAAGGAGAGACCAATCTAAAATAGCGGACGAGGGTAAAAGGTAAAACCCGTGACTACTGCGGTAATTGGACGTTCCGTGCTGGAGACGGTTCGCCCCAAACTGTCAAAAACCGGGACGATTTGTCCTAGGACGCAATTGTTCTCATCCCGAGATTATTCTACCTAGCTATTCTAAGTGGGGACAGGTTACGCAGAATCAAGTGACAACCATTTATTGATACTTTGTAAATAAATGAGATAATGAAGGATACCACTTTAGAAACTTTTTCCATCAGATTGTGCTTGTTTTGTTTCTGATGTTCTTGTAAACATGGATATTCCATTTATAAGTTTATATAGCTAAAATACTTGCAAGGTATTATGAAGAAATATAAACTGTTTTTCTAAAATCGAAATTAATAACAACCACAACAACAATGAAAACAATTTTGGTGACCACACAGTCCCTCAGTACGAACTGTCGTTAATGTCTTCTGTAACAAGACATATATCAAAGACATGAAACCGTCACGTGTACAAATGTTCTTGATCAGATAAGCTAGTTTCGTCAAATAAGGCCTCGTCAGAGATCCCCAATATATTCAAGCCCAATTTTAACTACTATATTTTTAAAGCCTGTATTTAAAAACCTTCCCACCAGGTGCAAAATTTGTCTAACGCTATCCAAAGATTACAAACGATCGCCATTTCAGCACTGTCAGTGCTTTGATTATTTTGGTGAGCCGTTTGGCCATTACCATCCTTTTGGTTTTCAGCCTGTTACTTTTTCATCATAGTGAAAGTACTTTATGTTCGAGTTTCATTTCGTTTATTGTTTGGGATGGGAGGTGTGAGGTAATTGTCTCGATACCTGATCATTACATAGAGGATCTTACATTAGTGTTCATGTATTATTGAATTTATTAAACGAGTTGAGGAAAAGGGATAAAATGCGAGGCTTTGCCGAGCATTTTATCCCTTTTCCTCAACGAGTTTAATAAATTCTATTATACATGAGCACGAATGCAAGATTCTATTTATCATATGACACTTTAAACGCATTTTTTTTTTCACGATTGTTTGCAAAAATGTCAATATTCCGCCATTAGTAAACGCGACATCGTTAAGGACGTCGTACATGTAACGTTACGGGACGTATCTAGCTAATTTGCATATTTAATCCACCAGTGGGTTATCGAAAATAATACATGGCGTTATTACACTCTCAGACGCGACGTCATATAATAAATTCAGTTCTTTTTCGCAATGAGTAACACGCCGGTGTATTTTTTAGTGCGATTGGTCGTTGCCTATGTGCTTCCTAGCGTGTGTGTACGCGTGTTTGCTGATGTGTTTGTGAGATAAGCTGCTACAGTTATATCCACTGTCACTGATGACTTTTTAGAGTAAGATCGACTCTTGACTGTCGTGGATTCTACTGATTCCTACGACTTTAGTATTTGCTAGAACTTTTGATAAAACTTCATAAAACTTTGAAAATAGCTCAACAAGTACTTGAAAAGTAGAAGTAAAACAAAGATCAGGAATCGATACAATTAACTTACTCCACCCACCAAAGACACCAAAGGGAAAGAAATACAAACATTAAGCGACCAGACCATAATGGAAACCTAAACAAAGGAAGGCCATAAGGACAGTTACTTTCCCACAAAATGGCCATATGGCCATCCAAAATTAAAAGACACAACTGATACACAGAGTAAGTAACAAACAACAACATAAATTAATCGCCACAGAAGAACCGCCTTGGAACGGTCAGTGGAAAGATTTCCACTGGGGGTCTTAAATCGATTTTACGTGGCCACAATCCTCGCCCTTACTTCCGTCGCGATTTAGACAAATAATTTGTTCAGTCCGCATGAAGGCCTCCTAACTCATCAGTGCAACATCTCCGTGAACACAAAAAATCAAAGAACCACAGAGGTGAGACAACGTTGAGGACTCGACAGCAAAAAACCACTGAAATGCTGGAGCAAAAGAAAACCAACAGTTAGACTCCGATTGAAACCCTGTTCTTTTGCTCCCTTCGTGCTTTTAACTTAGTTATTTGAATGTTTCCGTAAATACATTTAAAATTTAGCCGCTTTTTTGTTTTGCTTTTTCCATCGAATAAAATTTTGACAAAACATAAAAAGGTTTTGCAACCTACCGACCCATGCCCGTCTTCGCTATGTCAGTGGAAAAAAATGGCTATTTTTTTTTTTTTTTTTTTTTTTTTTGGTATCAGCGATCTACAGCTTGGAAACAAAATTTCTTGCACACCAGACAAGAAAATCCGTGATTTTACCCTGGGATAGAAATTTATGTTCTGACCCTGGTGTGCCGACCCCAAATCGAATATAATCGCGTGTTTGATAAATGCACTGGTTGATTACAACCTCATGCGCGGCGTCGTCATGCGTGACGTCACTAAACATTCCCTGTTGTGTCATCACACAATGGCGAATGTCGGTAACCGAAGTAACAGCAGCATTAAAAATTTGCAATAGAAATGGAAGGTATGCAAGAAAAAGAATCCAATATGGGTGTGAGGGTTGGATAGAAAAATCCGTCCCTCGGGATCACTGTCCGGCATCACTCGGCAAGCCTCGTGATGCCGGACAGTGTCCCTCGGGACGGATTTTTCGACCCTTCCCTCACAACCATATAAGATTCTTATAGTATATCAGTTGTTTTTGAAGCGGAACAATAAATTGGAACTACTGGGCAAGATCATTTGTATATTAACTAGTTCTGGGTTATTTCATTTAAATTATATGTATAGTAAGTTTAACGAAATGAAATCCTTAAATTGAAGCGATCAGATTAGACTGTGATCACGCACCACTTTCGGAATCACACTGTTTGCACGTATCGCCTGGCATGTGTGGGTTACAATAACGCATTTTTTTCTTCCCGCTCTCCTTTGCATAAGTATTATCATTTGCCATATACGGCGACGTTCGCTCCTTTAGACGACTATTGGAACAACTTCTGGATTAACTGGATACCACTGTCTTCTACAATTACCTTGACATGAAATGTATTTACTACATGCTGATAAGTCCATTGCCTTAATAGAGTTTTGAAGAGCAAGTGTTCCTAATCGCACTTAAGGTGAAATGACCGCCACAACGGCAGGTCATGGTATTTAACACCCTAGAAACACTACTTTGCTTTGGTTTTTGTCTTCTTTTTAACAGCTAAAATTCTAATTATTTGTTGAAGTCCAAGTTCTAAGGTTTCGATTATAATGAAGAAATACATCAAATAAATATGCCATAAATCAACATCTAAATTCGAAGTTAAACACATCTGCATTTCAATCATTCTGGGGCCGCGAACACTCATGTAAGATCCTGTATAATTATTCTGATCCTTTTAACTCACACATCTGGCGAGTTCCTCAGCTTCTGAATGTCTCAGATCGTACTTACATAGTACAACTGTTGGTTTTCGTTTGCTACGGCATATCAGTTATTTCATTTTGTCGAGTACTCATTGCAATTCCATCTCTGTAGTCGTTACATTTCTATGTTCGCGGAGATGTGGCCCTGATGAGCAAGAACGCCTTCATGGTGACTGAAAAAAAATATTTGTCTTAACCAAGACAGATCCAAGGGCGACGATTATGGCGACATAAAATCGATTTTAGTCAGCGGTGAAATTCGTACACTTTCCTGTTATAGTTTGTCTTGCATGTGTGTATTGCGTATATCTTTTTTATTAGGATAGTCGTTTGTCCATTTTGTGAGAAACGTCCGCCTTTAGCTGTAGAGAGGGCTTTAGTTGATGACCACATTTGTCATTCAGCCCCCAAGTTTGCTGTCTGTGTTACAGAAGGTCAAGACAAGCTTCCTCCGTTATATTGGTTACCTAAGCTTCATAAAAGACCATACAAATCACGGTTTATTGCAAATTCAAGCTTTTGTACCACCACTGAACTCTCCAAATTATTAACTTCATGTTTTACTGCCATAAAAACGTGTGATAAAATATTGCGATAAAGTATTCGAAAGATCAGGTAGAAATCTGTTTTGGTCTATAAAAGTTCTAATGAAGTTTTAAATAAATTGAAATTCAGGCGTTTTCGTGCTTCAAGTCTGTCTACTTACGATTTTTCCACCCTTTATACTACACTTTCTCATAATCTTATAAAAGAAAAACTTAATGATTAACTGAATGGACATTTCATAGGGAAGAATACCTCTATCTTGCATGTTATGTACGAAATGCGTTTTTGACTTCAGAAGAGCATAAAAACTATACTTTATGGTCATGTCAGAAGGTGTGTGAAGCTCTCACCTTTCTACTTGACAATATTTTAATTTACATACGATTTGGTACTAAGTTATTTAGACAAGGTGTGGGTATTCCGATGGGTGCTAATTGCGAACCACTTGTGGCTTATTTGTTTTTGTTTTGTTATGAGAGAGATTTCATGATGTCCCTTTCTGCTGATAACCAGCCTGAAATCAATGAAGCTTTTAGTTCCACTTCTAGATATTTGGCTGATTTATTAAGTATTGCTAATACATATTTCGATGGTTAGTCAAATTCACCACCAGAACTTCAGTTAAATAAAGCACATTCTTCTGATACTGAGGCCCCGTTTTTAGATTTACATCTATCTATTGTGGACGGGTTTGTTTCTTGCAAAATTTATGAACAACGCGATGATTTTGATTTTGAGATTGTTAACGTTCCTTTTTTTTTTTGGATGGTGATGTTCCTCGTGCGCCATCCTATGGCGTTTATATTTCACAATGAATTTGATTTGCCAGAGTGTGTAGTCATGTTACTGACTTCAACACTTGTAATTAATTATTAACGGCTAAACTTCTTAATCAGGGTTATCGGTACCATAAACTACGCAAAGCCTTTTCAAAATTTTATAAACGTCATTCTGATTTAATTTCAACATTCAATACTGGACTTAAATCTCTTCTACAACAAGGTCTATCGGAACCCGAATTGTATGGTGACTTGTATGGTATATAAATGTAGAAAAATGTATAGCCGAAATGACTTCAGCACCCAATTACGTAAAATCATCCTTCGCTATAAAAAGTTTGGGCACAACATAAAAGTTATACGACAGACTGCATGCATGGTAGTTAACCCAGTCACGGTTGACAGCTTTGCTTCCCTCTTTAATTGCACGCCGGTGGGTCAGGCCTCAGATTATATGACGGCTCCAATGTAAAGGTTTATGTTGGTTGTTACCTGATGCTCTGTCTCTGGTCGGGCCCATTGGAGTTTAACTGTTTGTTTTCTTTTGCTCCAGCATTTCTGTGGTTTCTTGCTGTCGATGCCTCACCGTTGTTTCATCTCTGTGGTTGTTTGATTTTTGTGTTCACGAAGATGTTGCACTGATGAGTTAGGAGGCCTTCATGCGGACTGAACAAAGTATTTGTCTTAATCACGACGGAAGTAAGGGCGAGGATTGTGGCCACGTAAAATCGATTTAAGCCCCCAAGTGGAATTCGTTTCCGCTGACCGTTCCAAGGCGGTTCTTCTGTCGCGGTTTATTTTTGTTATGGTGTGTCTTTGGGTGTTTGTGTCGCTTATATTATTTTGTTTTGGATAGCCTTTTGGCCATTTTGTGTGAAAGTAACTGTCCTTTTGGCTTTCCGCTGTTGGTGTTTCCGTTGGGGTCTGTTGCTTCATATTTGTGCTTCTTTCCTTTTGGTGTCTCTGAAGGGAGCTGTGAGTTTATTGTATCGATTCCTGATCACTGGCTCTACTTCTATTTTGTTTGTTTACATAGAGATTGATTTTACGCCCCCGTCAATACTATTTAGGTCATTTCGGAGACGTTGTTGCTAATTTTGTAGGACTTCTACCCTAACTTGAGATGACATGAAGTCTCAATCTCTACCGTCTAAACAAAACAATAAGATTTACATGCAGGGAAGGTCCGACACGCATCGCTTTGCTTGGGCAGGCTGAGATTTTCTAAGCGGTTCATCAGTACTCATGTGCGGTTGGTTACACCTCTGCGTGAAAGCATCGTGCAGCCCAGTCTAATTCTTGAGGCCTCAGTCTATTTCTCGAGGCGAGGGCCCTTGTGGAAAAGTAACGGTGGGAAAGTTATTGTCTTTTGGGCTTTCAGATGTTTCCAATAGGGTTGAGTTATTTCATGTTCGTGTTCCTTTCCCTTTGGTGTCTCTGATGGAAGGTGTTGGGTAGTTGTATCTATTCCAGATCATTGCATTAACTTCGAAATTATGATGCAGCAGGTTTTCGAGATTACATATATTAGTAAAAACTGGCGATTTGTAAATCAACGAACTGATTGCATAAATGAATGCGTAGACATGTATGGGACCACTTCAAAATGGACATATTTGTTTTCTGTGTTTGTGAAGAGATTGATGTAACATGTCGTCCCACCTCCGGCAGTATGCTTTTCATGAATGCGCCAGTGAGTTTATCACCAGATACGCTGAACGGATAGCTCCTAGGTAGGACGGTGGGTCGGGTGTTTTACACGGTCTGTCCCGTACACTTTACACCCGTACGGAATCAGGACCTGGTGGAATGACGGACGGAAGGTATCCAATATTTCTGTATTCGCTGGGTGATTGTAGCGTCAATTGATTTTCATGAGCATCAGACACGATCGGCTTTCTTAGTTCTGTGGTTAAATGAAAGGAAACCTTAAACGTTGCGTAGTCAGAGTGATCCCATCTAGGTTCAGTCTGAGTTGTACCATTAGAGGTAAACCGCGTCAGGTAAAGTTTCAAATTAACCTACAGGAGGTTATACAATTTGAACGTGTCCTATAATTATTTCGTACATTGGCTCGTAATGAGGCTTCAGGTAACATTTTCTAGTAAGATTATTTTGTATAGAAAGATTTTAAACAAAGTAATTGCTATTGCGTTTGTCTTCCAAGCCCTGTATGGAAATTGAAATCGAAAGAAGAAATATTGCGATGCTATCGAACACGGCGATATCATATTTGCTCTCAAGACACTACTTTTACAAAACAAAATACTCGATTGCCTTTTACAGATCCGATTATTTTATATCATTGGTCCATCTGGAATTGAGGGAACCAATCAGACTAAGGAAGACTGTAATGGTAAATGATATCTCCAGAAAGAATTAGAAAAACATGAATTTTCATGTTGTTTTCTAAAAACGCGTATAATATAGATATCATCCTGTCCGCCTTGACAGTGATATCCAAACTAAAATTGCAAACATCGAAGTGGAGACAATGAGCAGGAGACAATACAATTACCTCATTCCTCCAATGCAAGACAAAATGGGAAAGAACCGCCAACAAAAACAACTTCATCATAATTGAAACGACACAAGCGGAAAAACAAACTGACAGTTTGGCCAAAGGGCTATCCAAAGTCAAACGATAGAAGTATATACATGCAAAGACAAAGACAGACTATGACAATAATAAACCACAGCAGAAGTACCGCCTTTGAACATTCAGTAAAATGTATTCTGGTTTTGAGTGTTGTGGGGCTGGGGGTACGGTGTATATGTGGGGGGGGGGGTGCTCTTGCATCGATATTACGTCACCAAAATCCACGCTATTGGTTCTGTCGTGATTTAAGCAAATACTATTTTAAATCTACGCGTGGGAATGCAACATATTCGAGAGCACAAAAATCAAACAAATACAGAGACGAACAGCGAAGAGGACTCGACAGCATGAAATACCGGAAATGCTGTATCGAAAGAAAAGAAAACCAACAGTAAGACCCCAACGGGTCCGACCAGAGACAAAGCATCAGACAACAACCGACCTCTCAAAAACAGTTTAAGTAAGTCTTTAGGCCGGGGCCGTCAAAGAGTCTGAGACGCGACCCACCGGTGGGCAATTATATAGAGGATCTTACATGAGTGTTCTATTTATTTGAATTTATTAAACTCGTTGAGAAAAAGGGATAAAATGCTCGGCCTTTGAAAAAATGCTCTTTTTCTCAACGAGTTTGATAAATTCAATAATACATGAGCACGAAAGCAATATTCTGTTTCTCCTATGGCATTTAAAACGCATTTTATTCATGATTTGTTTACAGAAATGTCAATATTCCGCCATTAGTAAACGCAACGTCGTTAAGGACGTCGTACATGTAACGTTATGGGTTGTATCTAACTAATTTGCATATTTAATCCACTAGTGGAGTATCGAATTTTTTACATGGCGTTATTACATCCTCAGACGCGACGTCATATGATAAAAAGAGGGAAACTTTACATTCTCTTTACAATAAGCTAGTGTAATATATCTGTATGAAATTTTGAGTTTACACACAAATAAACTAGGGCTTAATACCTTGCACACAGACGACACTTTATTGGCCCCCGCCCATCTGGGCTCGAAGAAACAGATGGGCTGCATGATGCATCCATGCAGAGCTTAAACCGACCGCACACGAGTACTGGTAAACTCCTTAGAGGATGTAAGCCTGCCCAGGCAAAGCGATGCGAGTCGGACCGCCCATGCTTATAAACCCTATGCTTTCATTGGGCGACAGGGCTTGAGATGTCATTTCATCTCAATATCGGGTAAAAGTCCCACAAAATTGAGAACGTCTACAAAATGACCTATACAGTGTTGATGGGGACGTTAAACTTCAAATCAACGACACTTTAGTCATATAGCATTTATTTAAATCGTGCATGAGAAGTATTACGTATATGAAACTAAAGTGTCAATATATCGCCTTACAATTACATGTTATTGCGTTTCATATAAGCAAAGCAAAACTCCATTCTTCATTACTGCTAAACTCCATTCAGAAAATCTGAATCATCGATTTTTTTCGTTTCTTCCTTTTAATATATATTTTAACCCATACATCTCTATGGGAAAGTTTTAGACCTGACCCTCCGCCGACTTCTCCAGCAAGCCACATGCCTCTGCGACGGTCAGGAAGAAAATTGCAAAACAAAGAAATGAGACCACAGACTAAGTCCATTTGACGATGATTGTCAGGTGAAATAATAAATATTCAAATACATGTGACACACTATATAAATAGATATGCAGTTACAACACACTTTACATTCGAATGGCTAGATAGAGGCTAACTAGGAAAAGGGAGCCTCTAGCAAGGTCATTCTTCTATATACGTTTTTTAGTCCTTTCGGCCGCCTGTCTATAGGTCAATCATTTTAAAATTCGATTGGAAGACAAGTTCAGATTGGACCTCTAGTGGATGTGGGAACGGATGTTTGTTCCCGTCATTCGGGTGAAATGACCACGATGGCCGCAACGCCCATGTATGATCAAATACTTTGGAACGCATCTTGTCTAGAATCAAACTGTCAACGGATTTGGCACTTGGTATGCAGCATTAACGACTGTGGCTCTTCATAGGTTCGTTTTCAAGTGGAGATCATAGACTAATCCAAAACTTGTTAACACATAGGTTACGTGGGAGATTGGGTAGGTATGACATGGATGGATGGATGGACGGATGAGGATGAGGATGATAAAAAGGATGGGTGGATGGATGCTGCATGTATGTATGTATGTATGTATGTATGTATGTATGTATGTATGTATGTATGTATGTATGTATGCTTTGTTTGTTTGATTTGAGGTTTAACGTCCCCATCAACACTGTAAAGGTCATTTTGGAGACGTTGCTTCCAATTTTGTGGGACTTTTACCCGACATTGAGATGAAATGACATCTCAAGCCCTGTCGCCCAATGAAACCAATAGGGTGTATTAGCCTGGACGTTCCGCCTCGCACAGCGGTTCCTGGACAGGCTTAGATCCTCTTAGCGGTTTACCAGTACTAGTGTACGGGCCGGATTCAGCTCTGCGTGGAAGCATCATGCAGCCCATATATTTCTTTAAGCCCCTATGGGTGGGGGCGAATGTATGTATGTATCGCGTTCGAGCAATAGTGTTTTTTTATTTTTTGATGGATTGGAAATTACTGGGCAGAAATAGTAACCGTTACAAGACGATGTGTCGCGCGCAATTCCCAGGACGGTTCCTTCAAGGTTGTGGTCGTTCTTAGAGGTCAAAGGTTAAAAAGGGATTGTTTTCGTGTGAGGACAAAAACTTTCTTATGCCTGGATGGATTTCCAAATGGCGTTAATGATAATCATTATGAGACGATGTATCACACGAATAGCCCAAGTCGGTACTTCCAAAGTCATGGTCCTACTTAGAAGTCAAAGGTGCTTTATCTTGTCCGATCAATAACGTTTTATTATTATTTTTAAAATTACATGGCAGAAGTGTAAAACCATCATAAGACAATGTGTCGCGCGCAGGACTTATGTTGGTACCCCTAGGTCAAAGTCATACTTAGAGGGCAACTGTCAATAAAAGGCCTTTTCCGTGTCCAGTTTTGTTAACCATCTTCAGAAGATTTGTGGCTTGCTAGACCCAGGTGGATGCCACCAAGGCCAAAGTCATCTTTAGAACTCAAATATCAAAAAGGGTCTTTTGTGAGTCCTATCGATAATTGCCGTATTCCTGCATAGATTTAAAAATCACTTGGCCAAAATGTAAATCTTTATCAGATGATGTGGCATACATAAAACTCAGGACCGTAGCGCAAAGGTGAGGTCATAAATGGTATCCTCACACAGACTATACATAACACTCATTTCTGTGTCCAGTGTCATATGGCGGGTACATGCGTCTTCTATGGGCGCAATTCTAGATATTTTCTTCTTTTTCTATATCCCATCTTTCCATCTTTTGATGGTACCTTTCTCGGAAGACGGCTTAAGGTGAATGGCTCTTCTAGACTCGACCGTTGACCACCGGTTGTTATCAGGAGGGGGGGGGGGTTGGGGTGCGGTCTCACATAAGTACTTGTAACTGGCCGGCCCGACGAGGCCTTAACTGTTAGCATTCAAGTTGTAACAAATTAATTATCACTTCGTACCTATAAGAGAGAGAGAGAGAGAGAGAGAGAGAGAGAGAGAGAGAGAGAGAGAGAGAGAGAGAGAGAGAGAGAGATGCATCGTGAGACGAATATTAAGGGTTCGCAAAAGTGCTTTTCGTGTGTAATTTATTCCAAAGCCGAAAAAGACAATGTACTTTGAATCTGAGAAGAAAGTTGCACTTGTGTATACATATGTCTCTTCATACGCCAGACTGCAGCAGTCCTATAAGTTTAAACTATACAAGAAAGCAGTCTAAGGGACAGCCAAATACCCCGCCGCACTTTGTATCAGGGTTCAACCTTATGATCTTGATCTTGAATTGGCAAGGTTTATTTATGGGTTCTGCACATAAACTCACTGAGGGGGTATATTTCACAAAAGTTTAATGAAAATCCTTCCATGGTAAAATAAGATATGGAACGGACACAAAATTCAAAGTTTAAAAATCTTGACCTTCACCATGACCTTGAGTTGGCATTGTTTATTTATGGATTTTGCACATCAGCTCACCGAGTGGGGTATTTGATGAAAGTTTAATGAAAATCCTTCCAGGGGTAAAGGAGACATGGAACGGACACAAAATTCGAAGTTTCAGACTTTTGACCTTCAACTATGACCTTGACCTTTGGTCGGCATGTATTTATGTGTTCTGCACACCAGCTCACTGACTGGGGACATTTGACCAAAGTTTAATAAAAATCCTTTGAAGGGTAAAGGAGATATGGAGCGAACACGAAATTCAAAGTTTCAAACTTGTGACATTCCAATGTGACCTTGACCTTGAGTCGGCATGGTTCATTTATGGGTTCTGCACATCAGCTCACTTACTCATAACTGACCAAAGTAAAATGAGTATCCTTGCAGGGGTAAAGGAGATATGATGCGGACACAAAATTCAAAGTTTCAAACTCTTGACATTCAGATGTGACCTTGACCATGAGTCAGTATGGTGCATTTATGGGTTTTGTACACTAGCTGATGGAAAAGAAGTTTTGACCAAAGTCTAATGAAAATCCTTCCAAGGGTAAAGCAGATCTGGAACGGACACAAAATTCCAAGTTTCAAACTCGTGACCTTCAACTGTGACCTTGACCTTGGGGTCGGCATGGTTCATTTATGAGTTCTGCACATCAGCTCAATGAGACGAATAATTTACCAAAGTTTAACCCATTCCCACTTGGGGACTTTGTGAATTTTGCTGATTTTCACAGGGTTGTCTAGGACACCAACTTTATATAACCATGATTTCATAATGAATAGTCTGTTTTACATCAAACTCGGCATGAATGTTCACTGGACAGTAGCCTTTCTTTCCGC
Organism: Lucinisca nassula; assembly: GCA_963580285.1. NCBI lineage: Eukaryota > Metazoa > Mollusca > Bivalvia > Lucinida > Lucinidae > Lucinisca > Lucinisca nassula. The sequence goes on along the minus strand of OY757023.1, from coordinate 53,258,716 downwards.
TAAATCACTGTTGCCATGGTACCGAGGGGGCATCTCAAAGTTGTCTTAAAGAGTTATTTCACATGTATTTTTGACCGAATCTTAATCTTCACATTGCTGTCAAGGCAAAAATAAGGGATTTGGTACTGGCCATTTTCACTGTCTGTAGCATGTTTTGCCAGCGTCAATTTCGAGGCATTTTTTATCCCAGACACCCTCAGATTTAATTTCAGCGGCCTGCTGGGCCATACCCCCCCCCCCCCCCAATTTTTTTCGGCGGTGAGGGGGGCTGCCGCCTCCCCTTCAACCCCCATAAAGGTATATTTTTAGTGGGGAGCCGCGCGAAAAAACAGACCGGTTTTTTGGACAATTAATCCTAACACAAACATAACCGTCCAGGGGTGGAGAATGCAGATCTAGGTGGTTCTGTGGCTCAAAAGGGGGGGGGGTGGTTCAGACACGTAAAAAGACGTATCTGAGTGGGAAAGAGTTAATGAAAATCTATCAAAGGGTTAAAGAGATACTGAGTGGACAAGAAAGTGTTACGGACGGACGCACAGACAAAGGCCATTCCTGCAATCCCCGTTCCGCTTCGCGGCGGGGGATAAAAATGCGATGTACTGTCAACAGTGGTCAAAAAGAATTATACCGATATCAGACGTGGTGTCACAGCTAATGACTTTCCATGAAGTGATCGTGCGTATAAACCATAAACGCCCTTGTTATTTACAAGAGTAGTAACCACTTCTATATATGGTTTAAATGGGTGTGACGAACCTGTCAAAATGACTTGGTCTGTGAAAGGAAATTTCGATCTTGCAATTTTCTGCATATAACCACAGCCTTGCCTGACTGTCGCAGAGGCATGCGACTTGCTGGAGAAATCGGCGGAGGGTCAGGTCTAAAACTTTCCCATAGTGATGTATGGGCTAAAATATGTATAAACAGCAAGAAACGAAAAAATCGATGATTCAGATTTTCTGAACGGAGTTTTTTTTAGCGAGTTCGATGTAAGAATCACGGTCACTAAACTGACCAAAATAAGATCGAACTCTTTTTGGTTAGAGGAAATGACATCAGTTAAGTTTCTATGATTCGACCAACGAGGTTAAGATAGCTCGACCATGGTTGACTGGTTCTCCGTTTTCACTAAAGCACTGCAGAACTCTAGAACCAGTAATTTGTTTCTTAGGCATTGATTGGTTGTTATACTTACACGGAGGGGTGTGGGGGTGGACTAAAAGTAGCAGCAAACAAACTAAACTAAAATTGATCCACATTACGAAAAAACGCCTATACTAATACATTGCCAATTTTTTTGGCCAAAAATTAGAAATTTTGAGATAAAAAAAATTGTGATATTTTTCTTATTTGTGCTCAAAACATAGATTGCGGGGACTCGATAGAACCGCCTCGACGAGGCGGTTCTATCGAGTACCCACAATCTATGTTTTTGAGCAGAAATAAGAAAAATAATGTAGGCTATACCCCTTTATCCCCAGTTTTACTATATAAAAGTGGGGTTCAAGGGGGTCAACATTATATAGGCGTGTTTTCGTGATGACAACATTCCTTGTTAGACAGCAATAACCGGACTCGCAGATGATAGCATAATACAAGTTTCACAAAACACATCTCGCAAACGACAAAGAAAAGCAAAATCAGAAAGCTTGTATCTTTATTTCTTGCACATCAGATAAGAAAACCCTTGATTTTAGCCTGGGATAGAAATTTATGTTCTGACCAAGGTGTTCCGACCCCAAATCGAATATAATCGCGTGTTTGATAAATGCACTGGTTAATTACAAACTCATGCGCGGCGTCGTCATGCGTGACGTCACTTAACATTCCTGTCGTGTCATCACAAAATGGCGGACGTCGGCAACCGAAGTGATAGCAGCATTAAAAACCCGTGCTAAGAAATGGAAGGTATGCAAGAAAAAGAATCCAATATGGGTGTGAGGGGTGGATAGAAAAATCCGTCACTCGGGATCACTGTCCAGCATCACTCGGCAAGCCTCGTGATGCCGGACAGTGAGCCTTGAGACGGATTCTTCAATCCACCCCTCACACCCATATAAGATTCTTATATTCTTGCACATCAGATAAGAACACCCGTGATTTTAGCCTGGGACAGAAATTATGTTCTTACCCAGGTAAACTACATAAGTATAATGCGCGAAATGAATTAAAATGAACATTTTCAGTGGTGTTGTGCATGACAAATAATCTTATATGGGGTTCTGTTGTAGACGGCGATATTTGCCCGAGCCACTAGACGAGAGTAAATATCGTGTTCAGGCTCGGAATGTGACCTCTTTTTCCCCGTCAAGAATAAAAATAACGAATTTGCTATGCAGGAAAGCATTTTGACGACAGTTTAACTGTTGCAATCTTTTCAAAAGGATTTTTTTTTTATGCGGACGTCATCAGAAGTAAATGTTTGCATGTGACGTCATCAAACGCGCCCATCTGCACGCACTGCATTGATCAAGGTGCTCTGTGGGGAAAATATTTACGTCATGTTAGAATGTGAATTTTATATCCGAAAATAATGAAATAAAGTTCCGAACGAATGTAAAAACAATCAAAGATTTTTTTTTGATTTTTTTATTGCCTGGAAATTAATGTGTTGCATAAAACAATTTTTGTTATATTTCTTATCAACTGCAGTAATTCAAGATGAAGGACATCGCACTTCAGCGAAGGCAAGCGCGAGAGCGGTTTATATATAAATTTGGTTTTGTTTGTTTGATTTGAGGTTTAACGTCCCCGTCAACACTGTAAAGGTCATTTTGGAGACGTTGCTTCCAATTTTGTGGGACTTTTACCCGACATTGAGATGAAATGACATCTCAATCCCTGTCGCCCAATGAAACCTAAAGAGTTTATTAGCATGGACGGTCCGCCTCGCACCGCGGTTCCTGGACAGGCTTAGATCCTCTAAGCGGTTTACCAGTACTAGTGTGCGGGCCGGATTCAGCTCTGCGTGGAAGCATCATGCAGCCCATATATTTCTTCAAGCCCCTATGGGCGGGGGCGCTTATATAAATTTGGTCACGGGGTATATGGAAAATAATTAAGTTTGCGCTTTCCAATCAAAAGCCTGGAAATTTCTTTGCAGTATAACCATCTGCGATATCATCATCATCATCATCATCATCATAATCGGCTTTTTTTATTAAGGTCAAGAATACGTAAATGACGTCGGCGCAAAATTTTACGTGCGTTGTCCGGCAACGTCATTTGATACCAAACAAACGTCTTCATTGAAAACCTCCATAGTCTCCATTGCCAAGTCGGTTAAATGATAAAAATCTTCAGTCCATGTTGTAAAAACATGATGCAGTATTTTATTCATTTATTTATTTATTTAGGCCCCTATTTGTTTTATGCGCCGTATAACAATACAAAATTCACAATCGCAATGTTGTTGATGTTTATCTATAAAGCATTTTATCGCTGCCTACAAGCTCAATCGCAAGCCATTTAACTGCAACCTTTCAAATAAATAAGCCTAAATAAGCGGTCAACAGGTATGAGAAAATGTAAAATAGCACGAACATTTGGCGACAAATGAGTGAGATCAGTTTGCATACTCCTTCTGTCTATTCATAATCTTCACAGTACCAAAAATTAGGTTCCAAATACGCGGGTCGTTTTACTTAACTTGATCAAATCCTACGAATTAAATGTAGTAGCCAAGAAACGCTGCCTATTAGAATGCGAAGTGAGGTACATTGTATGCAGTGGTCGAACGATTATTTTCATTTTTTATTGTAGGAATAATTTTTAGGAAACATTTACCGAGCCTCTCTCACAGGCACACAAAATCTACGTTTGTGGAACATTAAACGTAAGAATAGAGATTTTCCTCGAGCTTACATACGGAAAAATGCCTGAACTAGCGTCTTACATGGCTGTTGACATATCTGCTGATGCATGATGTTTGGGAAATTATGTTATGGTTGCGCTTATGTTAGGCTACAGAAAAGCTTATTGCACACTTCTGGAACGTCGTTTACAAATTAAGTCAAAATGCGCCAAATTGTAATACTCTATACTTCTTTACGCTACTGTAGCTCATTAACTAACCTGGTAGTCAAGGACTTTATTTATCTCATTCTAATCAACAATAAATACGACACAAAATGTCAGTTTTTTAGAAAAGTTCTATGGGCCAATTTATTTTCTATTGGCCAAAAAGTTTGAAAATTCGGCAATTTTCGTCGGATTCCCGTTGCTTCCTATACAAATGATTTTTGGTCTTTGTGCGGTCATGGTACCTAAACGAACACGGTAACATATCATTTTTATCGCATGTTTCGGTGCAGAATGTTGAGACATACTCACATGCAAAATTTTAAAAATTTCTATGGGAGAGACCATTTACATATTCTTGACCTTAAAGCAAGTACAGGGGCAACATCCACGTAGGTGGGCCCCCTTCCAGGTCGCTGGCTTGCTCCACGCATGGCAAATCTTGCACCATATCTCCAGTCTTGTCTATCATGAGCATCGATAGCAGAGAGCTTCCATTCTCTGTAATCTCCTTCCGTCAGCTGCTTCTAGATCATCTTGGCCCTTCCAAAACCCCCGCTTTCCACCTACCTGTATGTCAAAGGCAGTGTTGACTGCACTGTTGAAGCGTTCCACATGTCCATACCAGCGAAGCCTTCTCTATTTCAGAATGAAGTGCAGGTCCTCAATGCCAAGACCCTCATGCAGCTCACTGGGGACAGTGGTGACAGTGTCCTGTTGTTTGACATTGCAGCTCTGTCTGATCATGCAGATCGGAGACCTTGCCGTTTTGTGTAAGTAGGACAATTGTTTTAACAAAACAAACGAGTAAATGTATTCAGAAGTGGATAACTGTATTGAAAATTGCAATTTGGTGAGGTAAATCGTCGGTTTGTACACTCGCAAATTACGTTTTACGGCTCCGCTAACGCGACGCGAAATTTCTGAACATACACCGCCGATTTACCTCCATAAAATGACATTTTCAATATAGTTTATCCCCTAATTCAATCACAAAAAGTTCATCGTGCGCTAAATGGATGCAATTTGAGCCAAAACTGCTTCAGACAGACGGGTCTGACGTATATATAAGAGTGCCTAGCGCGAGAGATTTGTCTTCTTACAACTGACTGACAAACTGCGATTTCTAACTCAACAATTCACACACTACAGCTGATCTATTTCGATTCTAACATACTGAAAATCGGCAATAATGGTCTTGTTTCCTTCAAATTCTCCCCACGTTTCGCCGTTGTAAGAAGAAATACCTCCAAAAATTATTGACTGAAACGCATGCGTTTATGTCATTTCTAAAGAAATCATAAAAATGACGTTTCACCGCCTCATCACGTGAACAAGTCCGTGAAAGGAACACCCCTCTAAACCCCACTTTTTATAGAGAAAACTGGGGTTTACGGGGAAACATTACTATGTCACACGGGTATTTATCGTAATGTGATGTCAAAGAATCTACGGCTGTCGTCTTAAAACGACGTCTTTTCGTGTCATGCCCTGTATATTTCCATTGCCTTTATAGGCGGGCTGTGTTACTAAATTGTTATTTATCAAACAATTTCGTATTGGCCCATTTACAGGTCCGATGTCTGCTGGCCCGAGGCCGAAAGCCGATGCCAATACAGCTGACCGAGGACATGTAACTTATAATGACAACGTTATTAATTGACACCATTAGAAACATGATTAATGATAGCTGGCCTCAGTTTTAATACGGATGACCTCCGATCAATACAGGATAGTCAATAAAATATGATACAAAGTAAATCATTAACTGACGAAAACGCCACCACTCTTAACGTCACAACTGTTCTGGAAAGGTTTATCCTTTGGAAGCAAGGAATACACCAAAGAACTGGAAAATATGGAGTGTACATGTTTTCCGGGCCAGACTGGCTAGTTTCGGCCAATTAGGCCTCATCAGTGACCCTCAAATATTTTCAAAATTCAACAATGGAATCAATGATCCCAAAGGACAAAAAAATATAAACTACACTATGATGTAGGGCAGGGAGACATTTTACGGCCGCCACACTGTCCCAGCCATCAGCTGTAGTGACGTCAAATATGTTCTGGAAACCTCGTCATGCCGGACAAAGACCCTTGGGAAGTGTAAATTTGGTACTCCGCTGCCTCATATTAATAGACTTCAGAGTTTATAAGGCGTAAAAAATAGCTGTGTTTCTACTAACATGCTGAAAAAATATATGGTCGGTAGGAAGGAGAATTTTTTTTGCTACTCCTAAAAAAACGCTTTGTCTACGCTATCATACGGAAAAAATTTAGGTTCAGCAGGTCGACATACCTTTTTATTTTTGTCAACTTTTCATTTGATGGAAAAGGAGCAAAAATCTTTACAAGGGCTTAATTTCAGCCATATTAGCAGAAAAAATCCAAATTATGGGGTTTAGAGCATCAAGGAAGTAAAAGAACATGATTTTAAATATAAGTTTTGCTTTTATGACAGATTTATGATATTTTATCAAAAGTGCTAGAAAAATATTAAGGTCGGTAGGTAAGAAATTGTTTTTTCTAGATAGCCATAAAAATTGCAGGGTCGGCACAAAAAGTCATGGTCGGTCAGCTTAGCGGAAACACAGTTATTTTTAGGCCTTATTTTATTTTTTGTTTATAAAATTGTCATGCTGAGACTTGCTCTGTATATCAAAATTCATTTCGGATGCTCAAAAAAGCCAGCTCTTTAATTTGGAAGGTACTAAGTGCCAAAAACTACAAAAATGTACTTAAAACGCGAAATTACTGTGGGTCTGAAGCAGGGTCTGTCGGGTTAGCGCAAAAACGGCTATTTTAGGCCTAAGCAAATAGATGAAAATAAATAAATAAATAAATAAATAAATAAATAAATACTTCTCACCTTACTGTCTCTCCATATAAGCTCAAGATTGAATCCGTCTAGAATATCCTGTCGGTCATTTACGTGTCGAAGCGCCAGTTTTGCGGCAAGGAGACAGGCCGGTCCCCCACGAAACAATTTTCCAGTCATGGGCAGAAACCCCATGATATTCAAGTCCTTTTTCTCTGCACTTGCAAATTTCAAGCCTAAGGCTATAAAGTCAATGAAAATATATATTCGCATGATCATGAACTGCTGTAAGCCTGTTTATATTCAATCATATTTTATTATCTTGTATCTAAAAAGAACCTCTTTGAAAAGAAACCCCCGTTCTCTCTGAACAAACCTAGTTTTTAGAAGCATAATGACCGTTCTAACGAACACTCCTAACGACCATTACAGCTTATGTTCAAGGCATATGAAAATTTATCATATGACGTCGCGTCTGAGAGTGTAATAACGCCATATATTATTTTCGATAATCCACTAGTGGATTAAATATGCAAATTAGCTAGATACGTCCCGTAACGTCACATGTACGACGTCCTTAACGACGTCGCGTTTACTAACGGCGGAATATTGACATTTTTGTAAACAATCGTGAATAAAATGCGTTTTAAATGTCATATGATAAATAGAATCTTGCATTCGTGCTCATGTATTATTGAATTTATTAAACTCGTTGAGGAAAAGGGATAAAATGCTCGGCAAAGCCTCGCATTTTATCCATTTCCCTCAACTCGTTTAATAAATTCAATAATACATGGACACTCATGTAAGATCCTCTATTTAAAACGTTTTCATACAGCAATAGCCACACTATATGGAAATAAAACTTCTCCGAACTCTTTATGCCTTAAATAGCTACTTGTCAAGATATACTTGAGACACGCGAGCTACAGTAAAAGAAGCGACACGGCAGAGATTGGCGTATAAAATCCATACAGATAGTCTGGACGTAACTAATATCTAACATTGGCAGGATCAGATATCTCACTCACTCACGCTCGCTCGCTCGCGCACGCACGCACTAACTCACTCACTCACTCACTCACTCATTATCCGGCCTCAGAGGCTCGGTCGGATGCGCAGGTTGACTGAAGATAAGGAGGACGCAGGCTCGATTCCCGCCGGGGTCGGCAACATTCTTTCGTGGAGATTGATCATGAGATCTTTTCTACGGTCATTCTCTCCCTTCCGCTGATTCAAGAAGAGCAGTTGTCAGTTTCTGGCGAAAGAATGTGTTAACCGCTTACGTATAAGCTTGCCCAGGAAAAGTGTGGATAGGTAAACTGACCGGCTCAAAAATGACCTAAAAAGTGTAGACTGGGCCATTAAACTCCAAAACAAACGAACAAATCACTCGCTCATTCACCCCCTCCCTCCTTCACTCACTCATACACACACACACGCGCGCACACGCACAGAGAGAGATACCAGAGTTTAAAACAAATAAGTAGCGCACGTCAAAATTGGCAATTCTCGACGACGCTGCTCTGATAAGCCTGAGAATCCTCGCAGACTGATCTGAGTCTTCGTTGATGGCACGAGCTATCTATAGCTATGCAGAACTAGATAAGGCTAGACTGTACGGATCCATAATTTGATCTACATATAAGCTAGTGGCAAAGGTCTGCTTGTAAATTTTGTCATACGCCGATTCTGAGCCGTACTAAGCTGACAGACGGCCGTTCCCAATCTCATTTTGACATCAGTGTTTTTCATCAAGAAATAAGTCTTCATAATAATCCGGTAAATCCCACTTTAAATATCGAATAGAACAATGAGAGTATTGTTTAAACTGCAAAAAGTTTCAAATCCTTGCAGCATACTAGCGTCGTGCAAAAATCTATTCTGCCATTTCTGAGCAACAGAGATTCAGATCAGCCTGTGCAGTGTGATAAGCAGCTTTAAGTTAGCTGCTCGGGTAGAACAATTTTTTAAACCATTGCCGGAATCAGAATCAGAATTGTTACTGGTGATACGTCAAATGACATTCATACACCAGGACCTGTGATATTGGAAGTTAGTCCCTAGCTCTAACCAAAGAGGTAAACTAATAGCCTATTGGCCATTTTGTGGGAAAGTAACTGTCCTTTTGGCTTTCCGCTATTGATGTTTCCATTAGGTCTGTTGTTTCATGTTTGTGTCTTTTCCCCTTTGGTGTCTTTGATGGGAGCTGTGGGTCGATTGATCATTGCCCCAACTTCTATTAATTACACAGTCATCGGCACCTTCAGCTGTCGACATAATCGAATCGGGAAGGGCATTCCAATCTCTAGTGGTTCGGGGGATGAAAAGATTCTTTATAAATGTCGGTTTTTTCAGTAAGGGTCTGAAACGCCAATGAATGGTAATATCTACACTTCCTAGCTTGGGGTACTCTTCCCTTGCTATATGCTGGACAAGTCCATCTGTTGTATATATTATTTCTATTCTATTTTTGACGGAATATTCTGTTAGCCTACAGTGCAGGCCCAGATCAGACGCCGCGTTCTGTGGCGTCTGATCTTGGCCTGCACTGTTTTCTAAGTTTGCTAAGGTACCTCTTTAGATGTTTTCGAACACGAAATCCCTACCTTTATAAATACTGTATCTGAGCAGATCAGCTTGTATATCCTCGCATTGCAGCGTGATGAGCACCTTTTAGTTTGCGGCTCGGGCAGAACAATTCATTACTATATACCCAGAAAATGTCCCGTTTACTTTCTACAGAAATTACCGGTCAATATTTTTCCATATTGCCCGTAGTCAAGTTCATATTGCCCGTAGATAAGCAGTCACATTCAAAATAGAACTACTTTCAAATTTGTCCACTTCAATACTAAAAATCGTGCGTATCGACTGAAATGACCTAAAACAAAATGAATATAGGCTGTGACAGGGTGCATAAAGCGCATTTTATGCTAGCAAATATGACCTACCTGCAATCTGTTCAGATATTCAATAATTTCTTTTAGGAAATTAAGAGTATTTTGAAAGAAACAAAACAGACACGTCGGTAAACATGGCGTCCTGATTTGGGAAACATTAATGTTTTTAATGACGTCACGTCAACCGACGTTAACACCGTCTTCACTTTGGCGCCATTGGGCGTGGTTTTTCATATTGTAGGAAGACACTTAACAATGTGCATTACTTTCCATTTCAAAGCACTTAAAGATGTCTAACCTTATTTTACGTTCAAATTTCCATGCCGGGCAATCCTGAATTCTGGCACAGAGTCCAAGTTTGGGTATATAATAAAAAGGTTATTGACTTTATATTGTGAAATATTCGGCACTCGTTCATATGGCGAAGACGCACTCGCAAGCTCGTGCGTCATTCGCCATATGAACTCGTGCCGAATATTTCACAATATAAAGTCAATAACCTATATTTACATTTCTAGTGTAAAGTCTAATGTAAACCTATAGAAAACAATTGCGTTCATACTTCCATGAACGCATCGAATCACATGATTTTCAGTGACGTTAAGTGACGTCATTTTAAACCATTGTTCTCTACGGGCGTTGATGACGTCAACGCTGCTCCGCTCTTTGTTGAAAACCAGCGTGCAAATGTTTTTCAGCTTTAAAAATTCACCCTACAAGCTTTTTTTCGCCCAGTGATGTGGGGCAAATAATGTAAATATAAAAAATAAACTTAATTTTTCTGCTGAACACGAAAACCCTTCCCTTTACAAATATCTGAGCGGATCAGCCTGTATGTACTCGCAGTGCAATTTGATGAGCACCATCTAAATAGCGGCTCGTATAGAACAATTCCTTAACATTTCATCTCTCCCTGAATACCTTTACAAATAGTATAGATTATTCTGAAGAAACCATCTGATCAGGATCTACACTGATTAAGACGAGATAGCTTCCGAAGAACCCACCTGATCAGGTTGTACACTGTTTGTAAATTAGTTCGCGAATTTTAATGAAAGATTTTATCAGTTATTTTGAATGGTTTAAGATCTGAAATGGGTGCGGCTAAATGAGTTCTTTAAGCGGGTTAAGGGTTATGTTTCTACATGCATATCTAAAATCACAAGACTTTTGAAAAGGGTGCGGCTATATTAATTCTTCAAGTGGGATAAGGGCTAAGTTTGTACAAGACAATACTTATGATCATATAAGAATCTTATATGGGTGTGAGGGGTGGATTGAAAAATCCGATCCGAGGGACACTGTCCGGCATCACGAGGCTTGCCGAGTGATGCCGGACAGTGATCCCGAGGGACGGATTTTTCTATCCACCCCTCACACCCATATTGGATTCTTTTCCTTGCATACCTTCAATTTCTATTGCGAATTTTTAATGCTGCTGTCACTTCGGTTACCGACGTCCGCCATTTTGTGATGACACAACAGAAATATTTAATGACGTCACGCATGACGACGCCGCACATGAGGTTGTAATCAACCAGTGCATTTATCAAACACGCGATCATATTCGATTTGGGGTCGGAACACCAGGGTCAGAACATACATTTTTATCCCAGGGTAAAATCACGGATTTCCTTGTCTGGTGTGCAAGAAAATGGTGTATATCTTGCGTCACTGGGGAGTCCAACTGATACTTGCTTACAGTTTGACAAGGCCTGCTGTCCTTGCAACAAGTACGGGTAAAGGCGAAATGTTATTTCTTCAGTTTTGAGTCGATTGTTTTGCAATCGACCGTAAGTTACTACATGGCAAATAAAAAATAATGCTCTGTTCACGTGACTTTCACTGATTTAGGGAAACCAATATTATGGTTATTAATAGAAAACGTCGCGCTGTTTTTATCGATGTAACATGTAGGTCAGAGCTATCTATAGAGTCTGGTCAGAAATCGTGTGCGGGGTTTGGCAAGGACAGAATGTGGCGTGGAATGTGAAAAAACAGCGCATTGCTCCTCAAGCCCCTATGGGCTCAGGAGCAAATTCTTTCCTTTAAGAGTTGACCCCTATTGACATGGGAAACAAAAATACTTTTGCAGCAGTTACCTCCCCCGAAAGTGTACCCATTCCCCTTAAGGGTTAAACCAATGCCAGGCTGCAAGGAAAACCAAAATAATAGAATATCTTAAGAATATCCCATTCATTAAAACTGTTAGACATGGACATTTACACATATGCATCCAAGAAATCTTATTTCTTCGGATATAAGGTTACTTTTCGCAATTCTGCAAAGAACTTAAATTTTAGAACCTTGGGCAGATTTTTTAATGGTTGTATCGTTATTAGACATACAGCATAGACCCAGAATGGACAGACAGTACATTGCGTCTGATCAGGGTCGGCACTGTTCGCAACATATTAGAACATGGTTCAGGCCCATACGCAGACTCTGAAAAGGGGGGAGGGGTGCGAATTTCGGGTAGTTTGCAGAGGGTGAAATACTGCATGAATTTGAGATAATTTTCAAAATGAACAAAAAGAGGGGATGGGGCGTTTGCACGGGCAATCCTGACTTCTGGCACAGAGTCCAAGTTTGGGTATATAATAAAAAGGTTATTGACTTTATATTGTGAAATATTCGGCACTCGTTCATATGGCGGAGACGCACTCGCAAGCGCGTGCGTCCTTCGCCATATGAACTCGTGCCGAATATTTCACAATATAAAGTCAATTTGTTTGTTTGTTTGATTTGAGGTTTAACGTTCCCGTCAACACTGTAAAGGTCATTTTGGAGACGTTGCTTCCCATTTTGTGGGACTTTTACCTGACATTGAGATGAAATGATATCTCAAGCCCTGTCGCCAAATGAAACCAATAGGGTTTATTAGCATGGACGGTCCGCCTCACACCGCGGTTCCCGGACAGGCTTAGATCCTCTGAGCGGTTTACCAGTACTAGTGTGCGGGCCGGATTCAGCTCTGCGTGGAAGCATCATGCAGCCCATATATTTCTTCAAGCCCCTATGGGCGGGTGCCGAACAATATAAAGTCAATAACCTATAAATACAGAAACAAATTAGCAAAGTGAATAATATTGAAAACCTTGAAGGAAAATGCTACCAGTGCAACAACAAGATGATGATGATGGTGATTTCGTGTTTAACGACGTGGTAACCCTGTTTATGGGGCATAAGCGTCAAGCGGTTAATGATCAAAAGGTATGCAGAAAATGAGGATATTAAAAGTTAGAAGGATAATGTATAAAAATCCGAAAATAAAAATCTTATGAAAAAGTCCAATTTCTTTTAAGAATAAGATAATAATATCAACAAGTACATCTTGAAACAATTGTTGCAAAGTGTCAGCTTCGGAGTAAAAGTTACGCGACGGTGAACAGTCAACCCAGTCAATTAAGATGTGTTGAACAGTAAAAGCTGATCACAGCCTACACAAGAAGGCCGATAAAAACAAGAACGTCATATGCTTTTTGAACACAAAATTTACTGAACACTTTTCTTGTAATGAAGCGTTTTTAAAGCAGTGTTCATGTTGCCTGCTATTGTTCGCGTGACTATCGCTGATCATGCAGTGTTTAGTATTTCTCCCTGTGACATCATAGCGCTGTGTAAAAGGTAAAATCTGGACTAGGGTCGTGTACGATATATAGACTTATCAATCGACCCAAAGAAAATCTGGACTGGGCTCGTGTACGAGGTATTCGCTTATCAATCGACCCAAAGATACTAAGTACAGATGCGTCCCGCCTGTTATTTCCCAACTTTCTGTCGCTGACCCTTAACAAAATCCAGGTACTGGTTGTTTATAGCATCGGTAGTCGCCTCCATAAAACATCAGAGCGCTCTGTAAAAAAAAAATTCTGGACTGTGCACATATGCATTGGCAAAGTGTATACCTAAAAAGCGGTGTCTGATAAGGTCTACTCTGCTTGCTTAAAATACTGGAATTTAAGGGTTCAACGAACAATTCAGTTCTCAGTTCAGAACTATTTTCCCAACCTGCACTCCAAGACAATCGACCCGCACGTACTCTCAGTGCTTTGATTAATATATGAAATCCTGTGGTAAATATGTTATCAAAATAGAAGTGAAGGCAATGATCAGGAATCGATACAATTTACCCACAACCCCCATAAGAGACTTTGGAAAAATAAGAGCATTAAATGCATGTACAGGGAGCCTTGTCTTCCGCTGTGAATGTTGCGTCATTTTTGCAAACAGTGTAGACCCATACCATACTGCTCCTTATGAGAAGCCAAATAAGGGCCTTCACTGCTTGTAGGGTGTGTGTGTGTGGGGGGGGGGGTGTAGACACAAATATGATTAAAAAGATGGCAAAATGAACATACGACATTCTCAGATGCAGTTTTTCTTGGCCTCTCAAGGGTTAATACCTTTGGAATGTTTCATAATCTGTCTTCTGTCTTTATGCTACACCCAGAATGAACATCGAAAACACTAGAAGCTACACACTTTCTATAAATGGCAAAACAAACAAAATGACAAGCAGTGCACACCCAGACCGGCGCACTCCTCCAAGAGCCGCCTAATCTGGGTCTGTATAATTTATGTTTGATTATTATACTGAATTGTGAATTTAGCTGGACTCCTGTGTTAATGAAGAGGGACATTCCACTGTCCCCGCCCGTCGGGGCTTGAAGAAATAGATGGGCTGCATGATGCTTCCATGCAGAGCTGAAACCGACCTGCACACGAGTACTGGTAAACTGCTTAGAGGATCTAAGCCTGCCCAGGCAAAGCGGTGCGAGTCGGCCCGTCTATGCTTATGAACCCTATTGGTTTCATTGGGTGACAAGTCTTGAGATGTCATTTCATCTGAATGTCGGTTAAAAGTCCCACAAAATTGGAAGCAACGTCTCCAAAATGACCTTAATTGTGATGGCGGGGACGTAAAACCTCAAATAAAAAAAAACTGTGAATTTCTGCTATTAAGACCACCTTAAATTAAGACTAATTCTGCTTTAAAACTCTTACTTAGTGGGTTGCAGTTATCCATTTTTTTTAATTTTCTGTATGCAGTGTCCTCTGGTCATGGATCACCTTTGGAACTGTTCAAAAGTGGTCTTAAAGACCACTTTTGAACAGTCCCAAAGGTTGTCTTAATATAGGAATTTTACTGTATATAACCGCAAATGCGCTTTGGTGCAGTGGTAGCGCATCGGATTAGTGATCAAGAGGTTGCGGGTTCGAGTCTCACGCTGATCAAAGTGTTGTGCCCTTGAGCAAGGCACTTCATCCACATTGCTTAAAAAAAAGAAAGAAAACAGAAAGTACTGGTTACCACCCAGGAAATCCTGCTCGTAATGCTCAGATGTGAGCGAGTAGCAGTAATAGGAGAAAAAAAAAAGAAAAAAAATGTCAAAAAGGCCTTGTATGCTCTCAATTCCATCACAACTGTGTTTTCAAGTTTGAGAGCATAATAAGTCTTCTTGGGCTAATACTATCAAAATACCTTAACACCCAAGGTATCTTGATCACCAGTCTCTCACAGGTCATTAAGCACCTCCGCTCAGTGACAGAAAGAAAACCTGCAATCAGACCACTTTAAGCAATGCAATTCAGATCTGTCCCATTTTCTATAGTACACTTTCCAAAGTTCAATGTCTCAATGTCCATCACGAAAACACGCCTATATAATTTCGACCCCCTTGAACCCCACTTTTATATAGTAAGACTGGGGTTTCCGGGGGTATACCTAATTTTTCTTATTTCTGCTCTAAAATATAGATTGTGGGTACTCGTTAGAACCGCCTTGATGGGGCAGTTCTAGCGAGTGCCCAAAATCTATATTTTGAACAGAAATAAGAAAAATATCACAATTTTTCATAATAAAATGTTCATTTTCTTGGCGATAAAGGTGGCAATGTATTTGTATAGGCGTGTTTGCGTAATGATTGGAAACGTGGCAACCAAATATTACGATTTACAAAGCTGTCTTTTATTCTGTCATCATTAGCTTCTGAATTAGAGTAAAACTTACCTATTGTTTATCCTATAATACATAACTATTTAGATTTTTGATTGTCCATTTTAGGACGCCTAAAATATATGTTTATTGCAATCATACATTGTAATAACACTTGCACTCACATTCAGACTAGACTCTCGATACAAGTGTATGATTCAAACGAATTCAAAAGACATTCGATTTATTCCATTTTATACCGAAATCCCCAAAAAGGGTAACTGGCAAACAGTGCAGGCCCAGATCAGACGCCACAGAAAGCGGCGACCGAACAGGGTCCACAATGTTTGCAGAGCTTTCAGCCATCCCCCAACAAACCCCGAAGAAAACACAACCCGACGTCCCTAAAGTTTTAAATAGACTTTTGCTATGTATAAGGAGGAAGATTTCACTTGTTATAAAAAAGGGTTAATAATTCAGTCCGCACTGAGTAGAAACAGAGCCATAAAGTCTGTTATGGTTCCCAAACCATGGCTTCCTCAGCATCTCCGTCACCCAGATCAACTTCTCCCCGCCTTTTATTTATCACTGAATCAGTACTGCAGTAAATGTCAAATTTGTGTCCCTTTCCATCTGTGGCTTTACCATACACAGCACCATTGAAGTACCATGCAGACTCTGTGCATGTTTCATTAGTCTTCAGATGAGCCCTGCATTCATCATTTTTGCATTAATTGCTGGCTCCCAGCTTACACATCATCAATGTTGGAAAAATAGGTAACCAGACCCCCTGACCTTGAAGGTCAGTGGGGTCTGGTTACCTGTGTTTCCAACACTGATAACCTTCAGACTAGGAACTGGCAGATAATGGAAAAAAGGGGTCGTCTATCAATCTGTGACCTGCTGTTTTCATTGCTCCTCTCTGTTTCATTACCTTAGTTTTGACACAGTTATTTTTCAGCTTAAGGAGAATGGGAACACCAGGCTGATTTTTCCGCAATTTTTCAAAGGGGAACAACTTTCGGAACATCCTGTTCGCTTTTCTGTAAGCCCTGTCCCGCTGAAAAAGGGGTCTACTCTTAAAGGAAAGAATTTGCTCCACAAAAGCAAATTCGTTCCTTTACGAGTTGGCCTCAATTGACATGGGCGACAAAAATACATTTGGAGGAGTTGCCTCCTATGAAAGTGTTTCCATTCCCCTTAAGCAATACTGGTTTTGGCTGACCTGATTTTCCTGGTATTCTTTGAATGGCAGTTATGTCTGAGGGATCCAGGTCTACAATTCCATTTGACAACAGTGTTGTGACTACTTTTACAGTGAGCACTGCTTCTGTTTCTCCCACAGTTTCTTTGATATTCAGAATTTTTACATTGTTCTTCCTGAAATATTGCTCATTATGGTGACGCTTTGGGGCAGATGCTTTTGTTAACATTTCACACTGGGTCAGACTGGTTTTATTTGACACAAGCTCTGTCTCTGCCTTTACTACCCTGTCTTTCAAACTATTATTCTCAAATTCTAATGATCAGATCTTAACTTTTGTTCAATCTCTTATGTTCTTTCTTTGATTGTTTATATCTATCAGCTTCTCTAGAGTCACTACTGTACTACTTGTAGCTTCCTCAACTGTCTTTATAATGAAATGTTGAATCTCTTCTTTTGCCATTAGTTTCATCACCTTAGCCTTTGTTTCCTTAAACTCCTGTGACAGATTTTCCACCAGTTGTTGACTTATTGTCAACACTTCTGCACTAGTGTCGCATTCACCTTATTTGCATTATCTGCTGGTTCCTAGTCTGAAGGTTATGAGTGTTGGAAAAACAGGTAACCAGACCCCCCTGACCTTTCAAGGTCAGGGGGGGTCTGGTTACCTGTTTTTCCAATATTGACAATGTTTAAGCTGGGAGCCAGCAAATAATGCAAATATGGTGAATACGTCTGAGAGGTAGCTCTACTGAGTTTCCGACCTTCGATTGTGCTGGCCTAATTTGGCGTGTGTTACTCTGGTTTCCTTTGTTTCCTTTGTCACTCATTGTGAATTCCTGACCAACTGGAATTCTTTCCACTGACCGTTCCAAGGCGGTTCTTCTGTGGCGGTTTATTTATATTGTTTGTTACTTACTGTGTGTATCACTTGTGTCTTTTTATTTTGGATGGCCATTTTGGCCATTTTGTGGGAAGGTAACTGTCCTTATGGCCTCCTTTGTTTAGGTTTCCATTATGGTCTGGTCACTTCATGTTTGTGTTTCTTTCCTTTTGGTGTCTTTGATGGGTGGAGTAAGTTAATTGTATCGATTCATGATCTTTGTTTTACTTCTACTTACAGTACAATTATAGGGTAAATCTCCAAAGTAACTAGGAGCTAAGATTTATTCTCCGGGTAAACTTATTGTTATTTCACCACTGCTCAACACTAAGGAAGTATTGAACTTTTCCAAATATTTTCTTTATTCTGTTCTGAAAATTCGTAATTTTATCATAAAAATATTCCTTAAATGAAAAATATTCTAAATATCAACCAGTAATTTCTCACAAATCATTGTAATATTGTTAATAAGTGCATAATTCCAGAGATACATGTCATCACATATGACTACAACAAATTGCCTCAGGCCTCGAGGCCTCCGATTCTTTCAAACAATTTCAAAGAAGGCCTGCCTCCGATTCTTTGAAATTGTTTCAATGGAGACTCCATACAAAATCGCAATCAGTAGTGCTACATGGTAGGCCTACATTTATCTACATTATTTTCCATAATGGTCACCAGAAAATAGTGGCAACAAAGTAATAACAATAATCAACGGCTTTATTTATAGAGGATAACGCATTTAGTAGACTTCCTTGTGGTCCTCGTTTTCTTCTTCTTCCTGAGCAGAAACCAGTACTAAGTCTCTTGCTCAAGGAAACATCACTTGGCGCTTGCGGGAATCGAACCGGCTACCTCTCAATCTCAAATCCGATGCTTTACCAATGCACCAAACGCTCTCTTAAAATGCGTTTTCTCATTACAAAAACTGAATGACAGATATAGAAACAATATGCTCTATTATTAGCTCACCTATGCCGAAGGCTCCAGGGAACCTGATAGTATAGTCTTCGATCCGTCGTCCGTCGTCCGTCGTCCGTCGTCCGTCCGTCAGCAACTTTCACCAGTTATATCTCTGCAGCCTGCTGGCTGATCTCAGTCTTTTTTCATCTGTAGCATGTCTCTGGTGGGGGATTGATGACATAAGCTAGTTATCAAAATTGAATAAAGGCAACCGCCAGGTTCCATAGCCTTCCAAAGGGAGAATGGTTGCCATTCTTGCGAACACTCTACAGGCCACAGTTATCGTCCAATCATAATCAAACTTGCTCAGAATGATCATCATGACAATATCTCGGACAAGTTCGAATATGGGTTATGTCGAAGCAAAAAGTAGGTCAGTAGGTCAAATTATAGGAAACCTTATGAACATACTAGAGGCGTCAGTTTTTGTCCAATCATAAAACTTGCCTTGAATGATCATCTTGACAATATCTCGGATAAGTTCGAATATTGGTCATGTCGAGTACAAAGGTAGGTCAGTAGATCAAATCATAGAAAAAAGTGTGAACACACTAGAGGCCAAAGTTTTGGTCCGATCATCATCAAATTGGCTCAGAATGGTCATCTTGACAACATCTCGGTCACAATTGAATATGTGTTATGTCGGGTCAAAAAGTAGGTCAGTAGGTCAAATCATAGAAAACTTTGTGAACACACTAAAGGTCACAGTTTTGGTGCGATCATCATCAAACTTGCTCACTATGATCTTCATGACAATATCTCGGACAAGTTCGAATGTGGGTCATGTCGAGTTTAAAGGTAGGTCAGTAGATTAAATCTTTGAAAAATCTTGAAAATGCACTAGAGGCCATAGTTTAAGTCCGATCGTCATCAAACTTGCTCAGAACGATCAAGTTAGAATATTGGTCATGTCGGGTCAAAAAGTAGGTCAGCCAGTCAAATCATAGAAAAACCGTGTGAACACTTTAGAGACCACAGTTTTGTTTGGTCCAATCATCACAATGCCAATATCTCGGTGAAGTTAAAAAACGGGTCATGTCTGTTAACAAAATGTAGGTCAGAAGGTCAAATCATAGAAAAACATTGTGAACACTCTAGAGGCCAACTTGTGGTCCAATCATCATCAAACTTGCTCAGAATAATCATCCTGACAATATCTCGCTCAAATTCGAATATGGGTCATGTCGGGTCAAAAAGTAGGTCAGTATGTCAAATCATAGAAAACCTTTGGACACTATAGAGGTCACAGTTTTGGTCCAATTATCATACATCTTGCTCAGAATGATCATCTTGACAATATCTGGGTCAAGTTCGAGGGGGGGGTGATGTCCAATTAAAAAGAAGACCAGTAGGTCACTTTGTCATAACATTAGAACCATTTGAGATAGAGTCTTCATATTTGGCATGTAGGTTCCTTATGACAAAGTCTTCCCACATACACAAAAATAAGCTGTGACCTTGACCTTGACATGTTGCCTACTTTATAATAACTTATATTCCATATTTTTTTTTGACTATTTGAGAAAGAGGCGTCGTATTTGGCGTGTATGTTCTTTGTGACAAGGTCTTCCCACCCACGCAGACGATTTAGCCGTTGATCTTGACAGTTGACCTTCTTTGCCATACCTTTTTAAGCATTTCAGATAGAGTTTTCATATTTGTCATGTAGGTTCCTTGTGACTCATACAAAAAATGACCTGTGGCCTTGACCTTGACATGTGACCTACTGTATGTGGTATATTCCTTGCTTCCAAAGGATAACCCTTTCCAGAACATATTTAACGTCACTACAGCTGGTGTCTGGGAATGTGTGGCGGCCGTAAAAAGTCTCCCTGCCCTACATCATAGTGTAGCTTATATTTTCTTGTCCTTCCTTGTCCTTTTGCCTGATGCCTCCAGCTGACCTGTCTCATAGGCTACGTCGGTCGGTGTGTGCTCGGATGGGGATGTGCTGTGTTTGCCGGGTCTTGTCCATCATCCGTTTCGGTTTCAAAACTTTGGGGTTGAGACACGCTGAAGAAGATTAAATATCAAAGGGGTCTCTGTGCCACTAAATTAGGTATAGTTACCCCTTAATTGGGATCATTGATTCCATTGTGGTATTTTAAAATATCTGAGGGTCACTGATGAGGCCTAACTTGCCGAAAATAGCTAGTCTGGTCCAGAAAACATGTACACTCAATATTTTCCAGTTCTGTTGTTTTTCCAAAGGATAACCCTTTCCAGAACATATTTATCATAACTTTCTAAACCATTTGAGATAGAGCCTTCATATTTGACATGAATGTTCCAAAGACTTCCCACCCAGCCAAAACTTGACTTTTTTGCCATAATTTTTAACCATTTAAGATAAAGCTTTTATATTTGGCATGTAGGTTCCTAGTGACCAGGGCATCCAACTTAATGGGACTTATGCATACAAATTTGATCTGTGACATTGACCTTGACCTGTGGCCTACTTAATCATAACTTTTGAACCGTTTGAGATTGATCCTTCCTATTTGGCATGTATGTTCCGTGTGACAAGGGTTTCCACAAATACAAAATTTTGACCTGTGACCTTGTCCTTTGACCTACTTGGTCATAATGTTTGAACCATTTGACATAAAGCCTTCATATTTGGCATGTAAATATCTTGTGACAAGGGTTTCCCACTCATACAAAAACATTGATCTGAGTCATTGATCTCTGGCCTACTTTGTTATAACTGTTTAATCATTTGAGATAGAACCTTCATATTTGGGATGCAGGTTCCTTTTGACAATGGCTTCCCACTCATACAGATAAATTTTGACCCATGACCTTGACCTTGATCTGTGACCTTTTAAACAATTTGAGAGAGAACCTTCATGGGTTGCATGTATGTTCCTTGTGACATGGGCTTCCCACCTATACAAAAATTTTGACCTGTGGCCTTGACCTATGATTTGTGACGAGGGCTTCCATCTCACACTAAAGTATTGACCTTGACCTTGATCTGTGACATTTTCATAACTTTTGAATCGTTTGAGATAGAACCTTCATATTTGCCATGTCGATTCCTTGTGACAAGGGCTTCCCACCCTGTGACCTTTTTTCTTTATCATAACTTTTAAACCCTATCCGATAGAAGTAAAACAAAGATCAGGAATCGATACAATTAACTTACTCCACCCATCAAAGACACCAAAGGGAAAGAAACACAAACATTAAGCGACCAGACCATAATGGAAACCTAAACAAAGGAAGGCCATAAGGACAGTTACTTTCCCACAAAATGGCCATATGGCCATCCAAAATAAAAATACACAAGTGATACACACAGTAAGTAACAAACAACACCATAAAAATCCGCCACAGAAAAACCGCCTTGGAACGGTCAGTGGAAAGATTTCCACTTGGGGGCTTAAATCGATTTTACGTGGCCACAATCCTCGCCCTTACTTCCGTCGCGATTTAGACAAATAATTTGTTCAGTCCGCATGTAGGCCTCCTAACTCATCAGTGCAACTTCTCCGTGAACACAAAAAATCAAAGAACCACAGAGGTGAGACAACGGTGAGGACTCGACAGCAAGAAACCAATGAAATGCTGGAGCAAAAGAAAACCAACAGTTAGACTCCGATGGGCCCGACCAGAGACAGAGCATCAGGCACCAACCAACATTACCTTGAATTAGATCTCTCTTATTCTCAATGAGCCTTTACGTTGGAGCCGTCATAGAATCTGAGGCCTGACCCACCGGCGTGCAATTGAAGAGGGAAGCAAAGTTGCCAACCGTGATTTGGTTAACTACCATGCATGCAGTCTGTCGTATAAAATCCATGTTGTACCCAATCTTTTTATATCGAAGAATGATTTTACGAAACGATAGAGCCTTCATAATTGGAATGTAGGTTCCTTGACCTTGACCAGTTATCTTCATTTTCATTACTTTTGAACCATTGCAGCTAGCGCCTTCATATTTGGCATGTAGGTTTCTTGTGACAAGGGCTTCCACTCACAAAATTGATCTGTAACCTTGGCTTGTGACCTACTGTATCTTTAGAACCGGTTGAGAAAGAGTCTTCATACTTTACATGTATGTTCCTTGTGACAAGGGCTTCTCATGCATGCAAAAGGTTTTACCTGTGACTTTGGCCTTGACCTGTGACCAGCTTTAACGATAATATTGACCTCGGCATGGGGACTTGTTTCCATAACCTATGAAACATCTTGGAATCAGGTAAGCGATCCAGGGCCATCATGGCCCTCTTGTTAACTGAAATTGCGATAATCTGAGAATTTCACAAATTAAAGCATTGATTGCAGTGAAAGATCGTGAGATGTTTTAAAGGTAACGTGTGTTCCGATGTTCAATGGATACGATCTTTCATGCCATACACTGAAAGATCATCTGCGCATGCGCAATGCCAAATGCCTTGCAAAACATTTCTGGGCACAAATTAAATGACAACTCTTGAGCAGAATGATATGGGCAACTGCAAGATTTTTTTGTGCATTTGGTTGCTAAACATCCGATTCGCATGTCTACAGCAATCTTTAGCTCAATAAGTACCGGATAGCTACTGGGATTTACCCGGAAGTTGGCATAGTTACTTTTTGACTGAGTATATACATACTGTAATACACTTCGCACATGAAAGCTGCATGAAGCAAGCTGACAACGGTTTCAACTTCATTTTGAAAAGTTGTCTTGTATGATGGTGATAAACTGGGCAAGATCTTAGACAGGACAGTTTTAATAAGTACCTAAGAGCAAAACTCACTGTACTTGGAGATTTTGAAATCAGTTTTCGTTGCTGAAATCCGCCACCACATCGCTACGATTGTAAGGTGTATAAATATTGTACTTTTTATAATAAACTGCAATCTTTTGATAACATCTATGTTATTAGCCATTGCTATTTTGATATACATAAAATTATGTTGATTCAGTTCGTCGACTCTTTTGAAAAGCTTGCGCAAGTTATAGACACGCTACGAAAAAACGTGACACTGTTCTCGTGGTCGCCCTTGTGCCGAAATTGATCAATCTGTGGGTTTGTTGAACTAGATTTTTCATTTGACGTCGCGTCTGAGAGTGTAATGACGCCATGTAATAAATTCTGCAATCCACTAGTGGATTTGATATGCAAATTAGATAGATACGTCCCGTAACGTGTAGTACGACGTCATAAACTAGATCGCGTTTACTAATGGCGGAAAGTTGACATATTTGTATAAAAATCGTGAAATATATGTGCCTAAATGTCATATGATAAACGGAATATTGCATTCGTGCATATGTACTATTGCATTTATTAAACAGGTTGAGGAAAAGGGTTAAAATGCCCGGCGAAGGCTCGCATTTTATCCTTTTTCCTCAACTCATTTAATAAATTCAATAATACATGAACTTTGGAATTTGTTAAAGTCGTTGAGGAAAAGGGATAAAATGCACGGCGAAACCTCGCATTTTATCTCTTGTCTTCAACTCGTTTAATATATTCAATAAAACCAGAACTATTGAATTTGTTAAAGTCGCTGAGGAAAAGGGATAAAATGCTCGGCAAAACTCGCATTTTATCCCTTGTCCTCAACTCGTTTAATTAATTCAATAATACATGAACACTCGTGAACACTCGTGTAAGATCCTCTATAAGTAATGTAACTTCTTGGTCTATAGAATAATTGAGCCCCGTCAAGCGAATTTGTGTCTTCCAGCATTCCGTCATGACAAATTTTAACTGCGCATGCTCAGCCATTCAGAGGGGCCAGGGACATGGCTTTCTGTCTGAAGGTTCCTCTTGATTCACTGATTGTATGAGCGAGCAGCGAAGGTTCTGGCGAGACTGCGCGGATGCGCAGGCTCGCCTGAACCTTCGCTGCTCGCATAGGCGATAAGTACCAAAATTTGCTTGACGGGGCCCAATTGGTGCTCATTGAAGCGTTACGTGGGAAACGCAGGCTGCGCAAGCTGACCGGAACTTTTGCTGATCGTTCATGTTATTAACATATTTTGGAGTGACGCGGCACAATTGTATGAAAGGGAAAGCTCTTCTTTCCGTTCTGTTTCATTTTACCTGTGATAGACATCTTTTTTTGGAAATTCTACGAAAGGTAAAATATTAATCACTGTTCAAATAAATTTCATTAAAAATAATAATAATAGTAACATCAGCAATATGAACAACACAAAAGCACCAACAAAAAAAAAACGTTATTTTGTTGTTGTTGTTGTTGTTCTAGAAGGAACTTCTAATGAAAGCTGAACCAAGTTTTGTCTTACTCTTTTAAAGGATACCATTGGCTAAAATTACAGGCAAGTGTGAGAACACCATATGGCCATTGGCTGTTACATCTGCAATGTGACTCTGTGCGAAAGCATATCTATTGTTAATTTTAGAAGTGTCCACTGATTTAAATTTTCTTTCTACTATTTTCCGCTTATTTAGACAAAAGAACGTTCTGTGTATTGATCTGCTAACGGTTTGAGCATCTTGGCGTGATTTCATGCTGTCGAGTTATTACGCAAACACGCCTATACAAATACATTGCCACCTTTATCTCCAAAAAACATGAAAATTTTATGCTGAAAAAGTGTGATATTTTTCTTATTTCTGCTCAAAATATAGGTTGTGGGCACTCGTCAGAACGCACAATATATAGATTGTGGGCACTCATCAGAACCGCCTCATCGAGGCGGTTCTAACGAGTACCCACAATCTATATTTTAGAGCAGAAATAAGAGAAATAAAGTATACCCCCGGAAACCCCAGTTTTACTATATAAATATGGGGTTCAAGGGGGTCAAAATTATATAGGCGTGTTTTCGTGATGCCTCGTCGTTGTTCCCTCTCTGTAGTTGTTTGATTTTTGTGTTCTCGGAGATGTAGCACTGGCGATTTAGAAAATAGAAGTGATGGGAATGATCATGAATCAATACAATTAACCCACACCTCCCATCAGAAACACCAAAGTGAAAGACAAACGAACATGAAATAACTAGACCCTATTGGAAACATCAAATGACAGTCACTTTCCCACAAAATGGTCAATTGATTAGCCAAAACAAAAATATATATAAGCGATACACACACTAAAAGACATTATAACAAAAATGAACCGCGACAGAAGAACCTTCTTGAAACGGTCAGTGAAAAGAATTTCACTTGGAGGGGGGACGCGATTTAGACAAATATTTTGTTCAGTCTGCATGAAGGCTTCCTAACTCATCAGTGCATCATCTCCGAGAACACAAAAATCAAACAACGATAAGAACGCGACTGCAAGAAACAACTGAAATGCTGAAGCAAAAGAAAACAAACAGTTAGTGATTAGGTTAACTACATGCATGAAGTCTGTCGTATAACATTTATGTTTTACCCAATCTTTTTATATCGAAGAATGATTTCATGAAATTTGGGTACTGAAATCATTGCAAGTATATATTTTTCTGAATTTATATACTAAGTCACCAAAATATCGGGTTCCGATAGACCTTGCTGCAGAAGGGATTTAAGTTCAACTTTGAATTGTGAAATTAAATCGGAGTGACGTATATGAAATTTATAAAAGGTTTTGTGTAGTTTATGATAGCGATATCCATGATTAAGAAGTTAGCAGTTAACAATTTATTACGAGTGTCGAAGCCAGTTACATTACTAGACAATCTGGAAAATCGAATTAATTGTGAAATATAAACGCCATAGGATGCTGCACGAAGAACAACACCATCCAAGAAAGGAAAATTTGCAATCTCGAAATCAACATCATCGCGTTTATCATACATTTTGCAGGAAACAAACCCATCTCCAATAGATAGATTTTAATCCAAAAACGGCCCTCGGTATCAGGGGAACTTGCTCTATTTAACTGAAGTTCCGGAGTGGGGAGGCTAAATTTGACTGATCAAGCCATCGAAATAGGTATTGTCAATATTTATGAAATCACCGAGTATCTAAAAGCTGAGCTAAACGCTAAAGGGGCATAACGAAACAGGAACAGCCACAAGGGGTGCGCAATTCGTACCTATCGGAATACCCGCACTTTGTCTAAATAACTTAGTACCAAATCTTATATAAATATTGCTAAGTAGAAAGACGAGAGCTTCATACACTTTCTGACATGACCAAAAGTACATTTTTTATGCTTTTTAGAAGTGATCTAGAAATGTGTCAGTATGACATGGGTGCCCTCACCCGAGTATCAGCGTCACCCGGAAACAAACTTTCTGCAAAAAGCTGAAGTTAAAAAAGGTTCATAACTGTCCCAGTAATAAGCATACTGTAAGTTACGGTAAGTTACATCAAACTTGACCCGGATTTCATGATTATATAAAATATGAATTCAGTGTAAATTAACAATCTAATAATGATTTCAAAAGATATCAAACACAAACTACTTTTATGTGTAATAAAACCAGGTCTAAAAAAAGGCCCATAACTCCAAGAATAACTGGTGAGTTTCAGCAGACATCAAATTTGACCTGCATTCTGTGAGGTCATATTAAAAAATTAAATACATAAATAAATGTAGGCGCTAGGGCGATGACAAAGTTTTCTAAAAATAGCCACAATGACATTGATATTGAGACCAGGACCCTGAAAGTCAAACTCGCTCGAGATATTATCATATACAATATTTGTGTAATGTTATTTTAAGATCCATCAAAAATGTAAACGCAGGAGTGATGACAATGTTTTTTTTTAAAATAGTCACGCTGATCTTGACCTTCAGCCCAGGACCCTTAAAGTCAAACTCGCTCGAGATATTATCATACGCAACATTTGATGAATAAATTACAATCCATCAATAAATGTAGGCGCTATAGCGATGATATTTTTTCTAAAAATAGCGACAGTGACCTTGACATTGAGTCCCAGACCCTGAAAGTCGAACCTGCTTGAGATATCATCATGCCAAAGTTTTGTTGTTATACTAAGAGCCACCAAAAGATGCAGGAACTAGAGTGATGCCCAATTTTTTCTAAAAATAGCCACAGTGATCTTGGCCTTGTGAAGGTCGAATTTACTCACACCCGACATTTAAGTGAAGTTATTTTAAAATCCATCAATAAATGAAGGCGCTAGATCGATGAGAAAAGCTTTATAAAACTAGCCACAGTGAGCTTGACCTTGAGCCCAGGATCCTGACAGTCAAACTCGCTTGAGATATCATCATACCCTACATTTGTATGAAGTTATATTAAAATCCATCAATAGATAAAAGTGCTAAAGCGATGACAAAGTTTTTCTAGAAATAGCCACAGAGACCTTGACCTTGAGCCCCGCACCATGAAAGTCAAATTTGCTCGATATATTATGATACCCAACCTTTGTGTGAAGTTATATTAAAACCCATCAATAAATGTAGGTGCTAGATCAATGACGAATTTTTTTTTATAAATAGTCACAGTGACCTTGACCTTCAGGCCATGACCTTGAAAGTCAAATTCGCTCAAGATAGTATCGTATGAAGTTCATTCAAACATTTTAACACAAAAACCGGACTCGTCCGTGAATATTACACCACGTCAACGCTGTTGTGTCCATCAGATACGCTGTCGACACCGATTAAAGCGTCTAATTCGACATTCCGCCGTCAAAACGTTCCCCCTATACGTCTTATGGCTAGAAATACCGCGTTTCTGGAGACGCCGCCGTACAGTTAATGCACCTACAAGTAGGTTATGGGTTCCCACTGTCTCCTGGGCAATTTCCACAGACGTCCTGAATCGGTCGCATAAATGACTCAAATCAATGTACCGGTCCTGCTGATGTGTAGTTACACATTCACGTCCAGGGCGTTGTTTTTCGTCCACAGACCCCGTAGCGTTGTGCCTTTCAACCAATCGAGCAATCGTAGTGTGCGAACAACACATACGCTCTGCGACCTGGCGGTATGAAAGCCAACCTTCTACCATACCGAGGGTACGATGACGATCGACGTTACTTAGACGTCCCAAAGGCTTGTTCTTATGAAATGTTTTGCTGGCTTTAATCGTACAGAATCCGGATCTTATAATGACAGAACAAAGGTGCCAAAAATATCGTGATTACGAAAATTTTGCATTTTTGCATTTTGCACGTGCACATGCACATCATGAAAATGACGCAGTATTCGTGCCAAACCAACTCTTGCTTCGGTGACAACTTTAAAATCGGCCCCCGCCCATAGGGGCCTGTAGAAATATATGGGCTGCATGATGCTTCCTAGCAGAGATGAATCCGGCCCGCACACTAGTACTGGTAAACCACTAGAGGATCTATGCCTGTCCAGGAACCGCGGTGGGAGGCGGACCGTCCATGCTAATAAACCCTATTGGTTTCATTGGGCGACAGGGCTTGGAATGTCATTTCATCTCAATGTCGGGTAAAAGTCCCACAAAATTGGAAGCAACGTCTCCAAAATGACCTTCACAGTGTTGACGGGGACGTTGAACCTCAAATATAACAAACAAAGACAACTTTACAATTACGTATTTATCAGTTGAAAAAGTCAGTCATTTTTACCTTAAACTAAAGAAATCAAAATTCTAAAAGTGGTGCGTTTTCATTGAATCTGAGTATAGTTTATCTTTGCATGTATGTATTGCTTATAGTTTTTATTTTGGATAACCATTTGGCTCTTTTGTAGGCAAGTAAATGTCCTTCGGCTATCCGCTAGTGGTTTTTCATTTGGGTTTAGTGACTTCATGTTCGTGTTTCTTTCCCTTGGGTGTCTCTGATGGGATGTGTGATGTAATTGCATCGATTCCTGGTCATTGCATCCGCTTTTAGTTTGCATTAAATCCTATTATCAAATGACATCGTTGATAAGCAGTGGATAACGTCGTCACTTTGGCGGGATTAAGTAACGTAATGACGATGTACATGTCAACAATGCATTTTTCGTAGAAAAATCGTCAAATTAAAAAGGCGAAAAAATCCGATTTAAGGTAGTCATATGATAAAGAGAATCTTACACTCGTGGTCATTTCATATGATATTTATGAAATGACCACTCGTGTAAGATCCTCTATTTAACATTGCTGTTTGAAGCTATTTGAATTGATCAGAAATCATGATCAAACAACAACATCCATATGAGCCCCGCCAAGCGAATTTGTGTCTTCGAGCATTCCGTCATGACAAATTTTAGCTGCACATGCCCAGCCATTCAGAGGGGTCAGGGATATGGCTTTCTGTCTGAAGGTTCCTCTTGATCCACTGCTTGAATGAGTGAGCAGCGAATGTTCTGGCGAGACTGCGCGGATGCGCAGGCTCGCCTGAACCTTCGCTGCTCGCATAGGCGATAAGAACCAAAATCGCTTGACGGGGCCCATATTCAAATCATGAAATTCATGTGTGATTTGAAAGATAAGCTTTGGCGTTTTGATATCATAAGATGGGCCTTGCTTTGTTGATGTTACGTCGATCGATGTACCGTGGTCGCCATGTACGTAGCATTTTACAGTTTTATGATGACGTCAAAACCAAATTGCGGAACTGACGTCAATGTTAATAAGTTTATGAACTAGCCGCCATGTTGTTTATACGGTCGCATTTAACGAGTTCGTTTGTTTTGGTCATACTTTGCCGTTCGTTTAGTAGGTTATGCAAGAACAACGATCATCCATGGATAATTCAATGCAATTACATTTGCCGGGTCCCTCGAAAGAAATTTGAACACTCGTGTTCAAACAGATTCCTTAGGACCTGTCAAATGTTAATGCATGAAAAACCACGGCTGATCCCCATATTAAACCATAAATGCATCACGAAAACACGCCCATATAATTTTTTCCACCTTAACCCCCACTTTTATGTAGTAATGTTATGTTTCAATGTATTTGAATAAGCTTGTTTTCACAATGGAGCTAAGAACCCCCACTAACTACCTTAGAACCTGTTCAGTTTCAATATGAGGTATGCCAGCTTCATTTTATTTGTTGTAAAATTTACCATCATGAGAACACGCCTATTCAAAGATAATGAAAATTTTACCACCAAAAAATGTTGTTGTTTTTTCTTTCTATAAAAAGTTTTGATAGTTTTCATATGTCTGCTCAAAACAGAGACTGTGGGTACCCGTTAGAACTGCCTCGGCGAGCGAGGCGGTTTTCACGAGTACCAATAATCTTTTTTTTAGCAGAAATAAGAAAAATGATGTATACCCCTGCTAACCCCATGTTTACTTCATACAACTGGGGTAAAATGGGGTCAAAATTATATATTACATAGGAATGTTTTCCCGATGAACAATGTCCATACTTCAAGCAAACCATGGAAAGTCTGAGATGGGCCCATACTGTTTTCCAGTTTTTCGTTTTTGGGGACGTTACATATCGAAGTTAATGCGAATTTCAAAATACTTTTTTTTCTGAACAACAAAAGATATGTACTTTTAATATCTATTTTCACCACATGATTACACACTGTTACATCATATTGTTGAAACTTAATGACAGTTTGTATGTTTATGACATTAATTTTTGTGACAGTTGTTTAAAATCTGTTGCACAACTATTGCACAAGAAATCTCGGTATGCTAGAATGTTCGCATTATCAAATAATTGTGTCAAAGTTTATAGTTTATCATAAATAAGCTGAAATTTGCTGTCAAACTTTATAGTTCGTTAATGTGCTTTTTACACGGCATTTTAACCATTTGCTTATCTATACATTTTAGGGCTATGGCATACGTCATTAAAGGGGGACAAACAGACATCGACCTACCCTATTTACCGATACACTACACTTTGAAGGGAGGCAGAGATATCGTTTTAGACAGATACAAGCAACATTTCGAACCGGAGCTGCATGAAATTCTCTATTACATAGTAAACGAAGAAGGAAACTCCTATCCGCAGGAAGACTTATCCGATGTAGAAGACTTTCGGAAATTTTACTTGTCCCACGATGTGTTTATTGTCCATGACAAAGAGACAAATGAACTTTTGGGAGCATTTTACATCAAGCCAAATTTTCCTGGTCGATGTTCTCATATTTGTAATGGAGGTTTCGCGACAAAAAGGACAGCACGTGGTCTTGGTATTGGATCTTTTATGATGGAGAACTTTCTGGTGCTGGCACGTGACCTTGGATACAGAGCCAGCCTATTCAATCTCGTATTTGCTACAAATAAAGCTTCGTTGGGTCTTTGTAGAAAGTTTGGATTTAAGGAAATTGGCGTTGTTCCTGAGGCGGGGAATTTAAAAGGTCTTGGATACACAGATGCCTATCAATTTTACATGGACTTAACCAAGCTGCCACGGGTATAACCAATGATCTGTCGAAATCCGAATGTGCATGTATTTGATAACGAGCTGGACATGATCTGGTGCCCATATACAAACGATTATTCAGACTTTTTTTAATAAGTTTGGAATATGATAAAAAAGATCAGCTCTAGCAGTGAATCGTTGAGTAACAAATCACAGTTTGGAGGTCAGTTGTAAATGATGTCAGATGTAAATGAGCCCCGCCAAGCGAATTTGTGTCTTCGAGCATTCCGTCATGACACATTTTAACTGCGCATACCCAGCCATTCAGAGGGGCCAGGGATATAGCTTTCTGTCTGAAGGTTCCTCTTGATTCACTGCTTGTATGAGCGAGCAGCGAAGGTTCTGGCGAGACTGCGCGGATGCGCAGGCTCGCCTAAACCTTCGCTGCTCGCATAGGCGATAAGTACCAAAATCGCTTGACGGGGCCCAAATGACGTAGCGCGAGTGATTTTCCTGCTTACAGCTGACCGACAAACTGTGATTTATTACTGAACGATTCATACATCGAATCTAACACATTGAAAATCGGTAATAATTTGTTTCTTCGAATTCTCCAAAACTTTTGCCATTGTAAGAAGACATTCCACCAAACCTATAGACTGTAACGCATGCACTTTTTAAAAGTCCTTTTGTAACGTATTCGATGACGTTTTTGTCGAATCTTCGAGTGACTTCAACAACAAGAAATTCGGCGTGCGTCATTACGAAAACACGCCTATACAAATACATTGTAAACTTTACCGCCGGAAAAACGAAGATTTTAAGATGAAAAATTGTGATTTGTTTCTTATTTCTGCTCAGAATATGCATTGTTGGTACTCGTAAGGTACCCACAATATTTTAGAGCAGAAATAAGAAAAATAAGGTTTACATCATAGTGTAGATTATATTTTCGTGTCCTTTGGGATCATTTATTCCATTATGGAATTTTGAAAATATCTGAGGGTCACTGATGAGGCCTAATTGGCCGAAACTAGCTAGTCTGGCCCAGAAAACATGTACACTCCATATTTTTCACTTCTTTGGTGTATTCCATGCTTCAAAAGGATAACCCTTTTATAGAACATATTACCCCTGTAAAGCCCAATTTTATTATATAAAGGCGGGGTTCAAGGCGGTAAAAATTATATAGGCGTGTTTTCGTGATGTAATCACAATTTGTCCCTAATTGCGGCATACTGTCCAAGAATATTTATCACTTCAGATGTAGTTTTGTGCAAGCGCGTGACCGAAGATTACCTATTGTCCGTTTCTACACATATCTGGAGTAATCAACCACTATATTCAACAGTAAGGCTGACACAATTAATCGTATAATCGATCGATTAATTCCACAAAAATGATTATCATTTCTGATTTGCTTTTAATCGCTTACTTGATAGGTACAATTTACTACCCAAAGTTATGCCTAAAATAGCTGGATCAGTGGCAAACAGTGTAGACCCTGATGAGATGCCGCATTCTACGGCGTCTCATCTGGGTCTACACTGTTTGCCAAGGCCTGTTTGTTCAAATATACATATGATAAAGTGCAACATATGGTAAGAGTCATGCTCAGAAGAAAGCCAGACAGGTAAATAATGACAAAAACCTTAGCGATTACTAATCGATTATCGATCGCAATGACAGTATTGATAATCGATTATCTTTTCAGCTCCGATTAGCCAGCCCTATTCAACAGTCATACATACAATTTCCAGATGGGAGAGAACAATCCTTAATTGGGATTTCAGGTAATAAATTATTCGAAACATTAAAGAGAAGGTTTACGATTCGGAGACTGGGACTGTCACTCGCGGAACGTATCTAACTGTTGCTATTGATGTTCGATGTCGCTCGTAGTCGTCGAGTTTGTGAGACAAGGTATAATTACTACTCTAAATTTCTATCCAAAAATAACTTCATTTATTGGTCTGCGTGACATAATGACAGAACAAGTGTAGCTCGTTGGTCATTTTTTCTGCAATGCATAGCAAAAACAGCGGCGTTTCGCGTTACGTTCTTCTTCCCGAGTAAATCCCGTTTCAGATCCATTACCCATATAGGTGTGTTAGAATGTACACGTATGACACTGTTAAAGATATTTAATTTTGGAAATATATTATTGCTCTCTTGATCTTCAAGTCTCATTCGTGAATGCATTTATACTTTGTTGTCGTATTTTGCTTTTAATACTTATTTTAACCCATATATGCCTAGCGGCCCTTTTTTGGGACGTTGGCAAACAGTGTAGACCCAGATCAGACGCCGCAGAACGCGGCGTCTGATCTGGGTCTACACTGTTTGCTCAAAGAATATACATTTTTTGTACAACTTACATTAAACAAAACAAATCTGACACCCCTATAATTGAAAATGGACAACTCCAAATTTATAAGATGGAAGCTTCCATTGTCATATGTGGGTTAACCATGCATAACTATCGGAAAGTTTTAGAAATTTCTTACATCAGTTGCCTATCTATGGAGGAAATTGCGTGGTGACATATTGTGTTGATTGTATCTAGCTTTTCAGAAGGGGATTATTTTTTATTTTTTCAAATAATCCAGACTTTAGAAGTTGGAGGACGATTGGTTCTAAAAAAAAACTGTCCCATAGTTATGTCTGGGTTAAGATGAGTATTAAAAGCAAAACAATAAATAAATAAATAAATAAATAAATAAATAAATAAATAAAAAAAATAAATGCTTGGGAACGTTTTTTTTTTTTTTGTTTTTTTTTTTGTCTTTCTGTAAGTTCACTCATTTGGTTTGTTAGTTCGAGAGATAGTTAGTCCGATAACATTTTGCGTCAACGTTCTGTGTTAAAGTTTTAATAGGCCTGTATCTCAGCTATCCTATTGAAAATACTTTCCTATTTGGGTTGTGATTTCACTATGCAGTTCCACCTGTTCGACCTTCCGTTCGTCCGTGAAGGATTTGTTTTCGGATAACGTCAAAGGGGTTAAGCAGCATATACAGTCAAACCCGTTTTTACCGGCATTCGTTATAACGGCAAAACGCGTTATAACGGCATTTACAATGGAATGAATTCTTTGCTCAAGGCTTAGCCTCCATTCCGAGCGGCTTGGGATTTCCTCGGGTTGGAAATGCCCAAAACGAATCCATAGTCAGGTAAGATTTTTGTAATCTAATGCTCCAAGGAACAAATGTTATAGATATTTGTTAGAATCGCCTCATCGAGGCGATTCTAATACATGTTTATAACATTTTTTTCTTGGATTAATGATGTGGAAAAGACCTTTAATAACCTATCATACTCCTAACTGGGATTCTTTAAAACGGCAAATTCATTATAACGGCACAATGATAGGGAACAAATCATGTCGTTATAATGCGGGTCCTCTGTGTCATTTGCATTAATTTAGATATGAACCATCAAAAAATATTCAATGTCACTACATACAGATGGACTTGAGGGAATGTTAGGCGGCAGAAAAAGTTGCCCTGTTCTTCATCACAGTGTGGATGATATTTTCTAGTCAATTAAGTTGTGGAATTTTGAAAGTATCTGAGGGTCGCTGATGAGGACTAATTTGCCGAAAATAGATGATAGTAGTATAGAGTACTTTTTTCAGACCTTACTTCCTGTTCCCTGTTCCATTGCACTCGGTGACCCCTTCTCCTTATACATAGACCACGTGACCGGAAATGACATCATTACCGGAAAATGTTCCGCCCCTACACTCTTTTTTCTTTTTTTTTGGATCAGGGGAGATCACTCTCTGCGCCCTTGACTGGTACAGAGTGATCTCGCCGCAATGTAGCGCGTTTCGTTACGGAGCAGTTTGGGAGAGTAACGTGACCTACGTTCGTTCTAATGTCTGAGACCTTCTCGTATCTAACCTCGGCCCAGACTACGCGTCCCTATACCCCCTCGTTTGGATTGCTTACTTTATACTCGCAACAGTGACGCATGCTCAACATTTAACCGCATAAATTCTCGACACTCGAGGATCAGACCTCAGTTCTATATTAACCATGTCGACGCCGTCACTATTGGACTCGTACTTGGATTATTTCTACGCTAAAGAAATCTTATACCGACTGCCAATTGTGATGAAACAAACGTGCGAAGGTTGCTTGTGGGAGTCGTTATCGCAGACGGACCATGTTTGTGTAAGCCTATCGAAACGACAACAGTTATCCCTCTTTTTTTGAGGATATTCTTCGTGTCATTGACGAACAGGATATTCTGTTGAAGTGGAGAGAAGCTGTGACAACCCTCGAGTCACCAGAATATATCGCCCTCTATGAATTGAAATTCAATTGCAAGGACTGGCGAGACATCATGAAAACCTCGGAGTGGAAGTATCGCTTAATTAAACTGTCATCGCAACTGTTGTGTTTGGACAAGTATTTCTAAAGTTTAAACTCGATCAACATCTCCGCGTTGTACGCGCTTGGTGTATTCGTATGAATCGGATACCTGGCGTGTGCAAACAGTGTAAAGCAGTCAAAAAAAAAAAAAAAAAATGAACGAATGTGATCACGTGACCCAAACCATCAGACTTTTATAGCCATGGCATTCATTGCAAACATAGAGCCCCAATTTTCACAAAAGTTTTCTACCCAATAGGGTGGGTTAAATTAAGGGAGGGCATGTGATTCTTGGTGGATAACGGCTAACAAAATAATTTTGTTAGCCTTATCCTTACATACGTTCCCATCACACGTACTGACTGCTTTACACTGTTTGCACACGCCAGGTATCCGATTCATACGAATACACCAAGCGCGTACAACGCGGAGATGTTGATCGAGTTTAAACTTTAGAAATACTTGTCCAAACACAACAGTTGCGATGCAAAATTCGCGAATGGC
Organism: Lucinisca nassula; assembly: GCA_963580285.1. Lineage (NCBI taxonomy): Eukaryota > Metazoa > Mollusca > Bivalvia > Lucinida > Lucinidae > Lucinisca > Lucinisca nassula. The sequence goes on along the minus strand of OY757023.1, from coordinate 53,221,936 downwards.
TTCTGAAACAGGAAGATTATGCTGTACACAGAGAAGAACGCGGGAAATTTAAACGTAGACGTGTGATTGCCCCTTACGTAGATTATCAGTGGGACGTGGATACTGCCAACATGGAATATTATAAAAAAGATAATGAGGGATACGCCTACTTCTTACTCGTGGTGGACATTCTATCCAAATTTGTATGGACAGTGGCGTTGCACTCGAGAAAGGGCAAAGAAATGGTAGAGGCCTTGAAACAGGTATTTGCGCATGGTAGGAAACCAACAAATATAAGAAGCGATAAAGGGACAGAATTCTCCAACAAAGATGTTAAACAGTTCATGAAGAGACAAAACGTGAATTATTTCGTCACTCAAAATGTGGTGAAAGCTTCATACGCTGAGCGTGCCATTAAAACGATTAAAGCTCGTCTGGTGCGATATATGACACGCCACCAAGTACACCGATGGATAGACGTTCTTCCGAGCATCACAGAAAGCTACAACAAGACCTATCATCGTTCCATAAAAAGATCTCCGCAAAGTGTAAAGTCAAGCGACTCTGCAGCATTGTGGCAACTTCAATATGGCGAATTGCCTGACCCCAAGGCGGAGAAAGGGAAACGGACTTTAACACGATTCACTGATTTTAAATACAAAGTGGGCGATCTGGTACGAGTGTCTTACATGAGAAGATCATTCCAGCGAGAATACGATGAACGGTGGTCGAGGGAATTGTTTGTCATCAACAAGCGTTTTATGAGAGAATACATTCCGCAATATCAACTGAAAGATTACGCGGGAGAGATCATCACTGGAACTTTTTATCAGAACCAACTGAAAAAGGCGTACGAACAAGACACGTATTTAGTGGAAAGAGTACTTCAAACAAGAACACGCAGAGGACAAAAGCAGTTTTTGGTGAGGTGGAAAGGGTGGCCTCCGAAGTACGACACTTGGCTAGGTGAAGAAGACTTTAATGGTTTAAATAACGCAAGCACAGAACATTCCACGTCATAAGCCGTAAACATGAACATTCGAAAGCATCTACCGTTACTCGAATTTCTCGTACATTGTACCGACGAGCAACGCAAAGTTCTGATCAGAAAGCTCTCGAGAGAACAATTAAAAGTCGTCCTAGAAGCCATCTACAACGTTTTGTTTGGCACGTGTCCCATTGCAGAGAAAGTTAATAAGAAGCTTTCTGCTCACAAAGCAGTCATTCGACGGATGGTTTCCAAAGATCTCACGGAGAAACAACAACAGCGCCTGCTTACCAAACACCGAGATTTGCTGCCTTTATTGATTCGTCCCGTGCTAGAGATGATGAAATGATGAGTGAGAGATATATCTACGTGCAAAGTGACGAAAGCAACCAGTACTTTTTAGAGAACGAGACTAGTCATTTCAAAGTGCATTTAAAGTCTCCAATATATCTAGAGGGAACTTGGAAAGTGGCCTTAGTCGAGTTTCACGCCACCGAGAAGACCAGATCGAAATCGAGCGACGGACTTTACATATATTCGGATATTTGCGGAGAAAGCGTCGTGAAAGGAGAAACACGATCCTTGCTGAGACGTTTAGAGAAAAACAAGAAAAGTCAGTGGGACTACACACTTGACACTCCTTTCTACCTGCCGGTGAGAAGGAGAGAAATTCGTGAATTTGAAATACATATAAAGCAGGAAAACGACACGGACGCTTCAGATTTAGTGAAACCAGTGCGTTTGACGCTTCATTTGAAACGATATCCGTTCTTTTAGAACATGAAGCTATACGTTCCAGATTCGCAAAAGTGGTTGGATTTTTTTGAAAGACTGAGTAATGGAAAGGCATCGCTCAATCAAACAGGCACGGGAAGGCGACACAGCGTCATACCTATCGAAGAATCAAAAGCGTCGCGAGAAAGGAAACAAGTGACTATTCGTGCCGTTTTGCCGTCAGAACAGACGGCAGCCAGAGCCGAATCGGAACTTAAAAGAGAGGGCATAAAACCAGACGACGTAGCCGATGCTCTTCAGTCGAAGAGAGGCAAGCGCAAGAGAAAGGTCTCCAAGACTAAAAAAGTGAGCAAGAATCGTCCCGTGAAAAAAGCTAGAAATTCGAAGAAGGATATTTTCGAAATCAAGTGAAAAAAAAACAATGGCTACCTTCAACGAAGACGAGTTTAAGGAAGGCATCGTATCGGAACTTAATTTATTCGAACTTCCGCCGACGCAAACCAGTGTTGGCGATGTCTACTATGACGAAATTCGACCTTTGTCGCAATCCTCCTCGGAGGGTCCATTCGAATTCAGAATCAGTGGGCAAAATTCCATGGATTACTTGGATTTAAAGAACTCGCAATTGTACGTCAGAGTGAAAGTACAAAAATCGGATGGCAGTTCCCTAGCGAAAGGGGAGAAGGTTGGACCGGCGAATCTGTTACTACAGGCGCTGTTTTCCTCGTCAGAAGTCTCTCTACAGAACAAAGCCAGCATTACCTGCAACTATAATCCATACAGGGCGTACATACAGACGTTGCTGAATAACAGTCAAGATGCGTTGAACAGCCAAACCACCTGTCAAGGCTGGTATATGGACGACTATGACAGTCCAGGTGTTACAGATCCGAGCGACACAAACAATGGTCTCTTTGAACGCTCTCTTTGGATTGCAGATTCTAAGACGATCGACTTACAGGGGCCCATATTTCACGATTTGTTCGCGCTGGAGCGTTACCTTTTAAACCAGGTGGACGTTAAAGTGAAACTCTACAGAAGTCCAGACAGCTTCGCTCTGCTGGCCGCTGACGCAAGCATCGAATTCAAGATCGAGATTGAAGACATCTATATCTTGGCCAGAAAAATCAGAGTGACACCGGGTGTCCTGTTCGGACATTCCAAGATGCTGGAAAAACACAATGCTTTGTATCCCTACGTCAAGACGGAGTGCCGTTCCCAAAGTATCGCTACGGGTAGCACCTCTTTCAACTGGGAAAACATGTTTATATATATATATATATATATATATATATATATATATATATATATATATATATATATATATATATATATATATATATATATATATATTCAGACGCGCTGAAAAC